>CM066203.1:52533838-53856838 GCA_033675215.1 Rhodiola kirilowii | reverse complement strand
GGCTCAAGCAGTGAGTTGCGTTCGGTGGCCCGTTTCCACTCGAAATAACGTATTATGGTGAATTTCTGGACGCTGAACGCCAAATACCGATGTTGCCGATTTTGCCCTTCTTGCGCGACATTAGCTCTTCAATCTGCACCGCGATCTGTCCTGCATCAGAAATGGCGCAAAAAGTGGTGCAACACGAGGACTTCCCAGGAGGTCACCCATCCTAGTACTACTCTCGCCCAAGCACGCTTAACTGCGGAGTTCTGATGGGATCCGGTGCATTAGTGCTGGTATGATCGCACCCGTCATATAATGCGCAGAATATAACATGATGCTTCTCAAGGATCAGTCGGTGTTATATATGTATTTATATATATATATATATAAACGATCTATAATTATAAAAGTATATTAATAAATAAAAAAAGATAAAATAGAACGGTGGACGTTTGGCTTTCGCCTGAAAACGAAGTAACAAAGGCCAAACAATAAGCGGATAAAACAAAATCGTGTTTATCAGGACTTGATCGAAAAGAAATTGACGCGGCGTGACAAATAGGATAGATGAATTCACCATCAATGAATTCGCAAAAGACTTGGAATACAACAAGAACGAAAAATTGAAGGTTTATTGATACGAAATAAGACACATAACTGAACCCTTAAGGTGCGGTTAAATTGGAAAACATAAAACCTAATAAAAAAGGAAAACTAAACCTAATTAGGAAAGGAAAATTAAAAAGATAATTATCAGCCGCTAAAAGATAAATATGCTGATTTGGCCAGCCAAACGAGCCCGGAAGGATTAAAAAGGCCATACATCACGGCACAAGCAGTGAGTTGCGTTCGGTGGCCCGTTTCCACTCGAAATAAAGTATTATGGTGAATTTCTGGAGGCTGAACGCCAAATACCGATGTTGCCGATTTTGCCCTTCTTGCGCGACATTAGCTCTTCAATCTGCACCGCGATCTGTCCTGCATCAGAAATGGCGCAAAAAGAGGTGCAACACGAGGACTTCCCAGGAGGTCACCCATCCTAGTACTACTCTCGCCCAAGCACGCTTAACTGCGGAGTTCTGATGGGATCCGGTGCATTAGTGCTGGTATGATCGCACCCGTCATACAAAGAGCAGAATGTAACATGATGCTTCTCGGGGATTAGTCGGTGTTATATATATATATATACATATTATATAAACGATCGATAATTATAAAATATAATAATAAAAAAAGATAAAACAGAACAGTGGACGTTTGTCTTTCGCCTCGAAAAGAAGTAACAAAGGCCAAACAATAAGTGGATAAAATTAAATCGTGTTCGAAAATAAATGGCGCAAAAAGGGGTGCAACACGAGGACTTCCCAGGTGGTCACCCATCCTAGTACTACTCTCGCCCAAGCACGCTTAACTGTGGAGTTCTAATCCGGTGCATTAGTGCTGGTATGATCGCACCCGTCATATAATGCGCAGAACATAACATGATGCTTCTCAAGGATCAGTCGGTGTTATATATGTATTTATATATATATATATATATAAACGATCGATAATTATAAAAGTATATTAATAAATAAAAAAAGATAAAATAGAACGGTGGACGTTTGGCTTTCGCCTGAAAACGAAGTAACAAAGGCCAAACAATAAGCGGATAAAACAAAATCGTGTTTATAAGGACTTGATCGAAAAGAAATTGACGCGGCGTGACAAATAGGATAGATGAATTCACCAGCAATGAATTCGCAAAAGACTTGGAATACACCAAGAACGAAAAATTGAAGGTTTATTGATATGAAATAAGACACATAACTGAACCCTTAAGGTGCGTTTAAATCGGAAAACATAAAACCTAATTAAGAAAGGAAAACTAAACCTAATTAGGAAAGGAAAACTAAAAAGATAATTATCAGCCGCTAAAAGATAAATATGCTGATTTGGCCAGCCAAACGAGCCCGGAAGGATTAAAAAGGCCATACATCACGGCTCAAGCAGTGAGTTGCGTTCGGTGGCCCGTTTCCACTCGAAATAACGTATTATGGTGAATTTCTGGACGCTGAACGCCAAATACCGATGTTGCCGATTTTGCCCTTCTTGCGCGACATTAGCTCTTCAATCTGCACCGCGATCTGTCCTGCATCAGAAATGGCGCAAAAAGGGATGCAACACGAGGACTTCCCAGGAGGTCACCCATCCTAGTACTACTCTCGCCCATGCACGCTTAACTGCGGAGTTCTGATGGGATCCGGTGCATTAGTGCTGGTATGATCGCACCCGTCATATAATGCGCAGAACATAACATGATGCTTCTCAAGGATCAGTCGGTGTTATATATGTATTTATATATATATATATAAACGATCGATAATTATAAAAGTATATTAATAAATAAAAAAAGATAAAATAGAACGGTGGACGTTTGGCTTTCGCCTGAAAAAGAAGTAACAAAGGCAAAACAATAAGCGGATAAAACAAAATCGTGTTTATAAGGACTTGATCGAAAAGAAATTGACGCGGCGTGACAAATAGGATAGATGAATTCACCATCAATGAATTCGCAAAAGACTTGGAATACACCAAGAACGAAAAATTGAAGGTTTATTGATACGAAATAAGACACATAACTGAACCCTTAAGGTGCGGTTAAATTGGAAAACATAAAACCTAATTAAGAAAGGAAAACTAAACCTAATTAGGAAAGAAAAACTAAAAAGATAATTATCAGCCGCTAAAAGATAAATATGCTGATTTGGCCAGCCAAATGAGCCCGGAAGGATTAAAAAGGACATACATCACGGCACAAGCAGTGAGTTGCGTTCGGTGGCCCCTTTCCACTCGAAATAAAGTATTATGGTGAATTTCTGGACGCTGAACGCCAAATACCGATGTTGCCGATTTTGCCCTTCTTGCGCGACATTAGCTCTTCAATCTGCACCGCGATCTGTCCTGCATCAGAAATGGCGCAAAAAAGGGTGCAACACGAGGACTTCCCAGGAGGTCACCCATCCTAGTACTACTCTCGCCCAAGCACGCTTAACTGCGTAGTTCTGATGGGATCCGGTGCATTAGTGCTGGTATGATCGCACCCGTCATACAATGAGCAGAACGTAACATGATGCTTCTCGGTGATTAGTCGGTGTTATATATATATATATACATATTATATAAACGATCGATAATTATAAAATATAATAATAAAAAAAGATAAAACAGAACAGTGGACGTTTGTCTTTCGCCTCGAAAAGAAGTAACAAAGGCCAAACAATAAGTGGATAAAACAAAATCGTGTTCGAAAAGAAATGGCGCAAAAAGGGGTGCAACACGAGGACTTCCCAGGAGGTCACCCATCCTAGTACTACTCTCGCCCAAGCACGCTTACCTGCGGAGTTCTGATGGGATCCGGTGCATTAGTGCTGGTATGATCGCACACGTCATATAATGTGCAGAACATAACATGATGCTTCTCAAGGATCAGTCGGTGTTATATATGTATTTATATATATATATAAACGATCGATAATTATAAAAGTATATTAATAAATAAAAAAAGATAAAATAGAACGGTGGACGTTTGGCTTTCGCCTGAAAACGAAGTAACAAAGGCCAAACAATAAGCGGATAAAACAAAATCGTATTTATAAGGACTTGATCGAAAAGAAATTGACGCGGCATGACAAATAGGATAGATGAATTCACCATCAATGAATTCGCAAAAGACTTGGAATACACCAAGAACGAAAAATTGAAGGTTTATTGATACGAAATAAGACACATAACTGAACCCTTAAGGTGCGGTTAAATTGGAAAACATAAAACCTAATTAAGAAAGGAAAACTAAACCTAATTAGGAAAGAAAAACTAAAAAGATAATTATCAGCCGCTAAAAGATAAATATGCTGATTTGGCCAGCCAAACGAGCCCGGAAGGATTAAAAAGGCCATACATCACGGCACAAGCAGTGAGTTGCGTTCGGTGGCCCCTTTCCACTCGAAATAAAGTATTATGGTGAATTTCTGGACGCTGAACGCCAAATACCGATGTTGCCGATTTTGCCCTTCTTGCGCGACATTAGCTCTTCAATCTGCACCGCGATCTGTCCTGCATCAGAAATGGCGCAAAAAAGGGTGCAACACGAGGACTTCCCAGGAGGTCACCCATCCTAGTACTACTCTCGCCCAAGCACGCTTAACTGCGGAGTTCTGATGGGATCCGGTGCATTAGTGCTGGTATGATCGCACCCGTCATACAATGAGCAGAACGTAACATGATGCTTCTCGGTGATTAGTCGGTGTTATATATATATATATACATATTATATAAACGATCGATAATTATAAAATATAATAATAAAAAAAGATAAAACAGAACAGTGGACGTTTGTCTTTCGCCTCGAAAAGAAGTAACAAAGGCCAAACAATAAGTGGATAAAACAAAATCGTGTTCGAAAAGAAATGGCGCAAAAAGGGGTGCAACACGAGGACTTCCCAGGAGGTCACCCATCCTAGTACTACTCTCGCCCAAGCACGCTTACATGCGGAGTTCTGATGGGATCCGGTGCATTAGTGCTGGTATGATCGCACACGTCATATTATGTGCAGAACATAACATGATGCTTCTCAAGGATCAGTCGGTGTTATATATGTATTTATATATATATATAAACGATCGATAATTATAAAAGTATATTGATAAATAAAAAAAGATAAAATAGAACGGTGGACGTTTGGCTTTCGCCTGAAAACGAAGTAACAAAGGCCAAACAATAAGCGGATAAAACAAAATCGTGTTTATAAGGACTTGATCGAAAAGAAATTGACGCGGCGTGACAAATGGGATAGATGAATTCACCATCAATGAATTCGCAAAAGACTTGGAATACACCAAGAACGAAAAATTGAAGGTTTATTGATACGAAATAAGACACATAACTGAACCCTTAAGGTGCGTTTAAATCGGAAAACATAAAACCTAATTAAGAAAGGAAAACTAAACCTAATTAGGAAAGGAAAACTAAAAAGATAATTATCAGCCGCTAAAAGATAAATATGCTGATTTGGCCAGCCAAACGAGCCCGAAAGGATTAAAAAGGCCATACATCACGGCCCAAGCTGTGAGTTGCGTTTGGTGGCCCGTTTCCACTCGAAATAACGTATTATGATGAATTTCTGGACACTGAACGCCAAATACCGATGTTGCCGATTTTGCCCTTCTTGCGCGACATTAGCTCTTCAATCTGCACCGCGATCTGTCCTGCATCAGAAATGGCACAAAAAGGGGTGCAACACGAGGACTTCCCAGGAGGTTACCCATCTAGTACTACTCTCTTCCAAGCACGCTTAACTGCGGAGTTCTGATGGGATCCGGTGCATTAGTGCTGGTATGATCACACCCGTCATACAATGAGCAGAACGGAACATGATGCTTCTCGGTGATTAGTCGGTGTTATATATATATACATATTATATAAACGATCGATAATTATAAAATATAATAATAAAAAAAGATAAAACAGAACAGTGGACGTTTGTCTTTCGCCTCGAAAAGAAGTAACAAAGGCCAAACAATAAGTGGATAAAACAAAATCGTGTTCGAAAAGAAATGGCGCAAAAAGGGGTGCATCACGAGGACTTCCCAGGAGGTCACCCATCCTAGTACTACTCTCGCCCAAGCACGCTTAACTGCGAAGTTCTGATGGGATCCGGTGCAATAGTGCTGGTATGATCGCACCCGTCATATAATGCGCAGAACATAACATGATGCTTCTCAAGGATCAGTCGGTGTTATATATGTATTTATATATATATATAAATGATCGATAATTATAAAAGTATATTAATAAATAAAAAAAGATAAAATAGAACGGTGGACGTTTGGCTTTCGCCTGAAAACGAAGTAACAAAGGCCAAACAATAAGCGGATAAAACTAAATCGTGTTTATAAGGACTTGATCGAAAAGAAATTGACGCGGCGTGACAAATAGGATAGATAAATTCACTAGCAATGAATTCACAAAAGACTTGGAATACGCCAAGAACGAAAAATTGAAGGTTTATTGATACGAAATAAGACACATAACTGAACCCTTAAGGTGCGGTTAAATCGGAAAACATAAAACCTAATTAAGAAAGGAAAACTAAACCTAATTAGGAAAGGAAAACTAAAAAGATAATTATCAGCCGCTAAAAGATAAATATCCTGATTTGGCCAGCCAAACGAGCCCGAAAGGATTTAAAAGGCCATACATCCCGGCTCTAGCAGTGAGCTGCGTTCGGTGGCCCGTTTCAACTCGAAATAACGTATTATGGTGAATTTCTGGACGCTGAACACCAAATACTGATGTTGCCGATTTTGCCCTTCTTGCGCGACATTAGCTCTTCAATCTGCACCGCGATCTATCCTGCATCAGAAATGGCGCAAAAAGGGGTGCAACACGAGGACTTCCCAGGAGGTCACCCATCCTAGTACTACTCTCGCCCAAGCACGCTTAACTGCGGGGTTCTGATGGGATCCGGTGCATTAGTGCTGGTATGATCGCACCCGTCATATAATGCGCAGAACATAACATGATGCTTCTCAAGGATCAGTCGGTGTTATATATGTATTTATATATATATATAAATGATCGATAATTATAAAAGTATATTAATAAATAAAAAAAGATAAAATAGAACGGTGGACGTTTGGCTTTCGCCTGAAAACGAAGTAATAAAGGCCAAACAACAAGCGGATAAAACAAAATCGTGTTTATAAGGACTTGATCGAAAAGAAATTGACGCGGCGTGACAAATAGGATAGATGAATTCACCATCAATGAATTCGCAAAAGACTTGGAATACACCAAGAACGAAAAATTGAAGGTTTATTGATACGAAATAAGACACATAACCGAACCCTTAAGGTGCGTTTAAATCGGAAAACATAAAACCTAATTAAGAAAGGAAAACTAAACCTAATTAGGAAAGGAAAACTAAAAATATAATTATCAGCCGCTAAAAGATAAATATGCTGATTTGGCCAGCCAAACGAGCCCGGAAGGATTAAAAAGGCCATACATCACGGCCCAAGCAGTGAGTTGCGTTCGGTGGCCCGTTTCCACTCGAAATAACTTATTATGGTGAATTTCTGGACGCTGAACGCCAAATACCGATGTTGCCGATTTTGCCCTTCTTGCGCGACATTAGCTCTTCAATCTGCACCGCGATCTGTCCTGCATCAGAAATGGCGCAAAAAGGGGTGCAACACGAGGACTTCCCAGGAGGTCACCCGTCCTAGTACTACTCTCGCCCAAGCATGCTTAACTGCGGAGTTCTGATGGGATCCGGTGCATTAGTGCTGGTATGATCGCACCCGTCATACAATGAGCAGAACGTAACATGATGCTTCTCGGTGATTAGTCGGTGTTTATATATATATATACATATTATATAAACGATCGATAATTATAAAAGTATATTAATAAATAAAAAAAGATAAAATAGAACGGTGGACGTTTGGCTTTCGCCTGAAAATGAAGTAACAAAGGCCAAACAATAAGCGGATAAAACAAAATCGTGTTTATAAGGACTTGATCGAAAAGAAATTGACGCGACGTGACAAATAGGATAGATGAATTCACCAGCAATGAATTCGCAAAAGACATGGAATACACCAAGAACGAAAAATTGAAGGTTTATTGATACGAAATAATACACATAACTGAACCCTTAAGGTGCGGTTAAATCGGAAAACATAAAACCTAATTAAGAAAGGAAAACTAAACCTAATTAGGAAAGGAAAACTAAAAAGATAATTATCAGCCGCTAAAAGATAAATATGCTGATTTGGCCATCCAAACGAGCTCGGAAGGATTAAAAAGGCCATACATCATGGCCCAAGCAGTAAGTTGCGTTCGATGGTCCGTTTCCACTCGAAATAACGTATTATGGTGAATTTCTGGACGCTGAACGCCAAATACCGATGTTGCCGATTTTGCCCTTCTTGCGCGACATTAGCTCTTCAATCTGCACCGCGATCTGTCCTGCATCAGAAATGGCGCAAAAAGGGGTGCAACACGAGGACTTCCCAGGAGGTCACCCATCCTAGTACTACTCTCGCCCAAGCACGCTTAACTGCGGAGTTCTGATGAGATCCGGTGCATTAGTGCTGGTATGATCACACCCGTCATACAATGAGCAGAACGTAACATGATGCTTCTCGGGGATTAGTCGGTGTTATATATATATATACATATTATATAAACGATCGATAATTATAAAATATAATAATAAAAAAGATAAAACAGAACAGTGGACGTTTGTCTTTCGCCTCGAAAAGAAGTAACAAAGGCCAAACAATAAGTGGATAAAACAAAATCGTGTTCGAAAAGAAATGGCGCAAAAAGGGGTGCAACACGAGGACTTCCCAGGAGGTCACCCATCCTAGTACTACTCTCGCCCAAGCACGCTTAACTGTGAAGTTCTGATGGGATCTGGTGCATTAGTGCTGGTATGATCGCACCCGTCATATAATGCGCAGAACATAACATGATGCTTCTCAAGGATCAGTCGGTGTTATATATGTATATATATATATATAAACGATCGATAATTATAAAAGTATATTAATAAATAAAAAAAGATAAAATAGAACGGTGGACGTTTGGCTTTCGCCTGAAAACGAAGTAACAAAGGCCAAACAATAAGCGGATAAAACAAAATCGTGTTTATAAGGACTTGATCGAAAAGAAATTGACGCGGCGTGACAAATAGGATAGATGAATTCACCAGTAATGAATTCACAAAAGACTTGGAATACACCAAGAACGAAAAATTGAAGGTTTATTGATACGAAATAAGACACATAACTGAACCCTTAAGGTGCAGTTAAATCGGAAAATATAAAACCTAATTAAGAAAGGAAAACTAAACCTAATTAGGAAAGGAAAACTAAAAAGACAATTATCAGCCGCTAAAAGATAAATATGCTGATTTGGCCAGCCAAACGAGCTCGGAAGGATTAAAAAGGACATAAATCATGGCCCAAGCACTATGTTGCGTTCGGTGGTCCGTTTCCACTCGAAATAACGTATTATGGTGAATTTCTGGACGCTGAACGCCAAATACCGATGTTGCCGATTTTGCCCTTCTTGCGCGACATTAGCTCTTCAATCTGCACCGCGATCTGTCCTGCATCAGAAATGGCGCAAAAAGGGGTGCAACACGAGGACTTCCCAGGAGGTCACCCATCCTAGTACTACTCTCGCCCAAGCACGCTTAATTGCGGAGTTCTGATGGGATCCGGTGCATTAGTGCTGGTATGATCGCACCCGTCATATAATGCGCAGAACATAACATGATGCTTCTCAAGGATCAGTCGGTGTTATATATGTATTTATATATATATATATATATAAATGATCGATAATTATAAAAGTATAATAATAAATAAAAAAAGATAAAATAGAACGGTGGACGTTTGGCTTTCGCCTGAAAACGAAGTAATAAAGGCCAAACAATAAGCGGATAAAACAAAATCGTGTTTATAAGGACTTGATCGAAAAGAAATTGACGCGGCGTGACAAATAGGATAGATGAATTCAACATCAATGAATTCGCAAAAGACTTGGAATACACCAAGAACGAAAAATTGAAGGTTTATTGATACGAAATAAGACACATAACTGAACCCTTAAGGTGCGTTTAAATCGGAAAACATAAAACCTAATTAAGAAAGGAAAACTAAACGTAACTAGAAAAGGAAAACTAAAAAGATTATTATCAGCCGCTAAAAGATAAATATGCTGATTTGGCCAGCCAAACGAGCCCGGAAGGATTAAAAAGGCCATACATCACGGCACAAGCCGTGAGTTGCGTTCGGTGGCCCGTTTCCACTCGAAATAACGTATTATGGTGAATTTATGGACGCTGAACGCCAAATACCGATGTTGCCGATTTTGCCCTTCTTGCGCGACATTAGCTCTTCAATCTGTACCGCGATCTGTCCTGCATCAGAAATGGCGCAAAAAGGGGTGCAACACGAGGACTTCCCAGGAGGTCACCCATCCTAGTACTACTCTCGCCCAAGCATGCTTAACTGCGGAGTTCTGATGGGATCCGGTGCATTAGTGCTGGTATGATCGCACCCGTCATACAATGAGCAGAACGTAACATGATGCTTCTCGGTGATTAGTCGGTGTTATATATATATACATATTATATAAACGATCGATAATTATAAAATATAATAATAAAAAAAGATAAAACAGAACAGTGGACGTTTGTCTTTCGCCTCGAAAAGAAGTAACAAAGGCCAAACAATAAGTGGATAAAACAAAATCGTGTTCGAAAAGAAATGGCGCAAAAAGGGGTGCAACGCGAGGACTTCCCAGGAGGTCACCCATCCTAGTACTACTCTCGCCCAAGCACGCTTAACTACGGAGTTCTAATCGGATCCGGTGCATTAAGGCTGGTATGATCGCACACGTCATATAATGCGCAGAACATAACATGATGCTTCTCAAGGATCAGTCGGTGTTATATATGTATTTATATATATATATATATATAAACGATCGATAATTATAAAAGTATATTAATAAATAAAAAAAGATAAAATAGAACGGTGGACGTTTGGCTTTCGCCTGAAAATGAAGTAACAAAGGCCAACAATAAGCGGATAAAACAAAATCGTGTTTATAAGAACTTGATCGAAAAGAAATTGACGCGACGTGACAAATAGGATAGATGAATTCACCAGCAATGAATTCGCAAAAGACAGGGAATACACCAAGAACGAAAAATTGAAGGTTTATTGATACGAAATAAGACACATAACTGAACCCTTAAGATGCGGTTAAATCGGAAAACATAAAACCTAATTAAGAAAGGAAAACTAAACCTAATTAGGAAAGGAAAACTAAAAAGACAATTATCAGCCGCTAAAAGATAAATATGCTAATTTGGCCAGCCAAACGAGCTCGGAAGGATTAAAAAGGCCATACATCATGGCCCAAGCAGTAAGTTGCGTTCGGTGGTCCGTTTCCACTCGAAATAACGTATTATGGTGAATTTCTGGACGCTGAACGCCAAATACCGATGTTGCCGATTTTGCCCTTCTTGCGCGACATTAGCTCTTCAATCTGCACCGCGATCTGTCCTGCATCAGAAATGGCGCAAAAAGGGGTGCAAGACGAGGACTTCCCAGGAGGTCACCCATCCTAGTACTACTCTCGCCCAAGCACGCTTAACTGCAGAGTTCTGATGGGATCCGGTGCATTAGTGCTGGTATGATCACACCCGTCATACAATGAGCAGAACGTAACATGATGCTTCTCGGTGATTAGTCGGTGTTATATATATATATACATATTATATAAACGATCGATAATTATAAAATATAATAATAAAAAAATATAAAACAGAACAGTGGACGTTTGTCTTTCGCCTCGAAAAGAAGTAACAAAGGCCAAACAATAAGTGGATAAAACAAAATCGTGTTCGAAAAGAAATGGCGCAAAAAGGGGTGCAACACGAGGACTTCCGCCCAAGCACGCTTAACTGCGGAGTTCTGATGGGATCCGGTGCATTAAGACTGGTATGATCGCACCCATCATATAATGCGCAGAACATAACATGATGCTTCTCAAGGATCAGTCGGTGTTATATATGTATTTATATATATATATAAACGATCGATAATTATAAAAGTATATTAATAAATAAAAAAAGATAAAATAGAACGGTGGACGTTTGGCTTTCGCCTGAAAACGAAGTAACAAAGGCCAAACAATAAGCGGATAAAACAAAATTGTGTTTATAAGGACTTGATCGAAAAGAAATTGACGCGGCGTGACAAATAGGATAGATGAATTAACCATCAATGAATTCGCAAAAGACTTGGAATACACCAAGAACGAAAAATTGAAGGTTTATTGATACGAAATAAGACACATAACCGAACCCTTAAGGTGCGTTTAAATCGGAAAACATAAAACCTAATTAAGAAAGGAAAACTAAACCTAATTAGGAAAGGAAAACTAAAAATATAATTATCAGCCGCTAAAAGATAAATATGCTGATTTGGCCAGCCAAACGAGCCCGGAAGGATTAAAAAGGCCATACATCACGGCCCAAGCAGTGAGTTGCGTTCGGTGGCCCGTTTCCACTCGAAATAACGTATTATGGTGAATTTATGGACGCTGAACGCCAAATACCGATGTTGCCGATTTTGCCCTTCTTGCGCGACATTAGCTCTTCAATCTGCACCGCGATCTGTCCTGCATCAGAAATGGCGCAAAAAGGGGTGCAACACGAGGACTCCCCAGGAGGTCACCCATCCTAGTACTACTCTCGCCCAAGCATGCTTAACTGCGGAGTTCTGATGGGATCCGGTGCATTAGTGCTGGTATGATCGCACCCGTCATACAATGAGCAGAACGTAACATGATGCTTCTCGGTGATTAGTCGGTGTTATATATATATATATACATATTATATAAACGATCGATAATTATAAAATATAATAATAAAAAAAGATAAACAGAACAGTGGACGTTTGTCTTTCGCCTCGAAAAGAAGTAACAAAGGCCAAACAATAAGTGGATAAAACAAAATCGTGTTCGAAAAGAAATGGCGCAAAAAGGGGTGCAACACGAGGACTTCCAAGGAGGTCACCCATCCTAGTACTACTCTCGCCCAAGCACGCTTAACTGCGGAGTTCTGATGGGATCCGGTGCATTAATGCTGCTATGATCGCACCCGTCATATAATGTGCAGAACATAACATGATGCTTCTCAAGGATCAGTCGGTGTTATATATGTATTTATATATATATATATAAACGATCGATAATTATAAAAGTATATTAATAAATAAAAAAAGATAAAATAGAACGGTGGCCGTTTGGCTTTCGCCTGAAAACGAAGTAACAAAGGCCAAACAATAAGCGGATAAAACAAAATCGTGTTTATAAGGACTTGATCGAAAAGAAATTGACGCGACGTGACAAATAGGATAGATGAATTCACCAGCAATGAATTCGCAAAAGACATGGAATACACCAAGAACGAAAAATTGAAGGTTTATTGATACGAAATAAGACACATAACTGAACCCTTAAGGTGCGGTTAAATCGGAAAACATAAAACCTAATTAAGAAAGGAAAACTAAACCTAATTAGGAAAGGAAAACTAAAAAGATAATTATCAGCCGCTAAAAGATAAATATGCTGATTTGGCCTTCCAAACGAGCTCGGAAGGATTAAAAAGGCCATACATCATGGCCCAAGCAGTAAGTTGCGTTCGGTGGTCCGTTTCCACTCGAAATAACGTATTATGGTGAATTTCTGGACGCTGAACGCCAAATACCGATGTTGCCGATTTTGCCCTTCTTGCGCGACATTAGCTCTTCAATCTGCACCGCGATCTGTCCTGCATCAGAAATGGCGCAAAAAGGGGTGCAACACGAGGACTTCCCAGGAGGTCACCCATCCTAGTACTACTCTCGCCCAAGCACGCTTAACTGCGGAGTTCTGATGGGATCCGGTGCATTAGTGCTGGTATGATCACACCCGTCATACAATGAGCAGAACGTAACATGATGCTTCTCGATGATTAGTCGGTGTTATATATATACATATTATATAAACGATCGATAATTATAAAATATAATAATAAAAAAGATAAAACAGAACAGTGGACGTTTGTCTTTCGCCTCGAAAAGAAGTAACAAAGGCCAAACAATAAGTGGATAAAACAAAATCGTGTTCGAAAAGAAATGGCGCAAAAAGGGGTGCAACACAAGGACTTCCCAAGAGGTCACCCATCCTAGTACTACTCTCGCCCAAGCACGCTTAACTGCGAAGTTCTTATGGGATCCGGTGCATTAGTGCTGGTATGATCGCACCCGTCATATAATGCGCAGAACATAACATGATGCTTCTCAAGGATCAGTCGGTGTTATATATGTATTTATATATATATATATATATATATAAACGATCGATAATTATAAAAGTATATTAATAAATAAAAAAAGATAAAATAGAACGGTGGACGTTTGGCTTTCGCCTGAAAACGAAGTAACAAAGGCCAAACAATAAGCGGATAAAACAAAATCGTGTTTATAAGGACTTGATCGAAAAGAAATTGACGCGGCGTGACAAATAGGATAGATGAATTAACAAGCAATGAATTCGCAAAAGACTTGGAATACACCAAGAACGAAAAATTGAAGGTTTATTGATACGAAATAAGACACATAACTGAACCCTTAAGGTGCGGTTAAATCGGAAAACATAAAACCTAATTAAGAAAGGAAAACTAAACCTAATTAGGAAAGGAAAACTAAAAAGATAATTATCAGCCGCTAAAAAATAAATATGCTGATTTGGCCAGCCAAACGAGCTCGGAAGGATTAAAAAGGCCATACATCACGGCCTAAGCAGTGAGTTGCGTTCGGTGGCCCGTTTCCACCCGAAATAACGTATTATGGTGAATTTTTGGACGTTGAACGCCAAATACTGATGTTGCCGATTTTGCCCTTCTTGCGCGACATTAGCTCTTCAATCTGCACCGCAATCTGTCCTGCATCAGAAATGGCGCAAAAAGGGGTGCAACACGAGGACTTCCCAGGAGGTCACCCATCCTAGTACTACTCTCGCCCAAGCACGCTTAACTGCGAAGTTCTGATGGGATCCGGTGCATTTGTGCTGGTATGATCACACCCGTCATACAATGAGCAGAACGTAACATGATGCTTCTCGGTGATTAGTCGGTGTTATATATATATACATATTATATAAACGATCGATAATTATAAAATATAATAATAAAAAAAAGATAAAACAGAACAGTGGACGTTTGTCTTTCGCCTCGAAAAGAAGTAACAAAGGCCAAACAATAAGTGGATAAAACAAAATCGTGTTCGAAAAGAAATGGCGCAAAAAGGGGTGCAACACGAGGACTTCCCAGGAGGTCACCCATCCTAGTACTACTATCGCCCAAGCACGCTTAACTGCGGAGTTCTGATGGGATCCGGTGCATTAGTGCTGGTATGATCGCACCCGTCATATAATGCGCAGAACATAACATGATGCTTCTCAAGGATCAGTCGGTGTTATATATGTATATATATATATATATATATATAAACGATCGATAATTATAAAAGTATATTAATAAATAAAAAAAGATAAAATAGAACGGTGGACGTTTGGCTTTCGCCTGAAAACGAAGTAACAAAGGCCAAACAATAAGCGGATAAAACAAAATTGTGTTTATAAGGACTTGATCGAAAAGAAATTGACGCGGCGTGACAAATAGGATAGATGAATTCACCAGCAATGAATTCACAAAAGACTTGGAATACACCAAGAACAAAAAATTGAAGGTTTATTGATACGAAATAAGACACATAACTGAACCCTTAAGGTGCGGTTAAATCGGAAAATATAAAACCTAATTAAGAAAGGAAAACTAAACCTAATTAGGAAAGGAAAACTAAAAAGATAATTATCAGCCGCTAAAAGATAAATATGCTGATTTGGCCAGCCAAACGAGCTCGGAAGGATTAAAAGGCCATACATCATGGCCCAAGCAGTAAGTTGCGTTCGGTGGTCCGTTTCCACTCGAAATAACGTATTATGGTGAATTTCTGGACGCTGAACGCCAAATACCGATGTTGCCGATTTTGCCCTTCTTGCGCGACATTAGCTCTTCAATCTGCACCGCGATCTGTCCTGCATCAGAAATGGCGCAAAAAGGGGTGCAACACGAGGACTTCCCAGGAGGTCACCCATCCTAGTACTACTCTCGCCCAAGCATGCTTAACTGCGGAGTTCTGATGGGATCCGGTGCATTAGTGCTGGTATGATCGCACTCGTCATACAAAGAGCAGAACGTAACATGATGCTTCTCGGTGATTAGTCGGTGTTATATATATATACATATTATATAAACGATCGATAATTATAAAATATAATAATAAAAAAAGATAAAACAGAACAGTGGACGTTTGTCTTTCGCCTCGAAAAGAAGTAACAAAGGCCAAACAATAAGTGGATAAAACAAAATCGTGTTCGAAAAGAAATCGCGCAAAAAGGGGTGCAACACGAGGACTTCCCAGGAGGTCACCCATCCTAGTACTACTCTCGCCCAAGCACGCTTAACTGCAAAGTTCTGATGGGATCCGGTGCATTAGTGCTGGTATGATCGCACCCGTCATATAATGCGCAGAACATAACATGATGCTTCTCAAGGATCAGTCGGTGTTATATATGTATTTATATATATATATATATATAAACGATCGATAATTATAAAAGTATATTAATAAATAAAAAAGATAAAATAGAACGGTGGACATTTGGCTTTCGCCTGAAAACGAAGGAACAAAGGCCAAACAATAAGCGGATAAAACAAAATCGTGTTTATAAGGACTTGATCGAAAAGAAATTGACGCGGCGTGACAAATAGGATAGATGAATTCACCATCAATGAATTCGCAAAAGACTTGGAATACACCAAGAACGAAAAATTGAAGGTTTATTGATACGAAATAAGACACATAACCGAACCCCTAAGGTGCGTTTAAATCGGAAAACATAAAACCTAATTGATAAAGGAAAACTAAACCTAATTAGGAAAGGAAAACTAAAAAGATAATTATCAGCCACTAAAAGATAAATATGCTGATTTGGCCAGCCAAACGAGCCCGGAACGATTAAAAAGGCCATACAACCCGGCGCGAGCAGTGAGTTGCGTTCGGTGGCCCATTTCCACTCGAAATAACGTATTATGGTGAATTTCTGGACGCTGAACGCCAAATACCGATGTTGCCGATTTTGCCCTTCTTGCGCGACATTAGCACTTCAATCTGCACCGCGATCTGTCCTGCATCAGAAATGGCGCAAAAAAGAGTGCAACACGAGGACTTCCCAGGAGGTCACCCATCCTAGTACTACTCTCGCCCAAGCACGCTTAACTGCGGAGTTCTGATGGGATCCGGTGCATTAGTGCTGGTATGATCGCACCCATCATACAATGCGCAGAACGTAACATGATGCTTCTCGGTGATAAGTCGGTGTTATATATATATATATTATATAAACGATCGATAATTATAAAAGTATATTAATAAATAAAAAAGATAAAATAGAACGGTGGACGTTTGGCTTTCGCCTGAAAACGAAGTAACAAAGGCCAAACAATAAGCGGATAAAACAAAATCTTGTTTATAAGCACTTGATCGAAAAGAAATTGACGCGGCGTGACAAATAGGATAGATGAATTCACCAGCAATGAATTCACAAAAGACTTGGAATACACCAAGAACGAAAAATTCAAGGTTTTTTGATACGAAATAAGACGCATAACTGAACCCTTAAGGTGCGGTTAAATCGGAAAATATAAAACCTAATTAAGAAAGGAAAACTAAACCTAATTAGGAAAGGAAAACTAAAAAGATAATTATCAGCCGCTAAAAGATAAATATGCTGATTTGGCCAGCCAAACGAGCTCGGAAGGATTAAAAAGGCCATACATCACTGCCCAAGCAGTGAGTTGCGTTCGGTGGCCCGTTTCCACTCGAAATAACGTATTATGGTGAATTTCTAGACGCTGAACGCCAAATACCGATGTTGCCGATTTTGCGCTTCTTGCGCGACATTAGCTCTTCAATCTGCACAGCGATCTGTCCTGCATCAGAAATGGCGCAAAAAGGGGTGCAACACGAGGACTTCCCAGGAGGTCACCCATCCTAGTACTACTCTCGCCCAAGCACGCTTAACTGCGGAGTTCTGATGGGATCCGGTGCATTAGTGCTGGTATGATCACACCCGTCATACAACGAGCAGAACGTAACATGATGCTTCTCTGTGATTAATCGGTGTTATATATATATACATATTATATAAACGATCGATAATTATAAAATATAATAATAATAAAAGATAAAACAGAACAGTGGACGTTTGTCTTTCGCCTCGAAAAGAAGTAACAAAGGCCAAACAATAAGTGGATAAAACAAAATCGTGTTCGAAAAGAAATGGCGCAAAAAGGGGTGCAACACGAGGACTTCCCAGGAGGTCACCCAACCTAGTACTACTCTCGCCCAAGCACGCTTAACTGCGGAGTTCTGATGGGATCCGGTGCATTAGTGCTGGTATGATCGCACCCGTCATATAATGCGCAGAACATAACATGATGCTTCTCAAGGATCAGTCGGTGTTATATATGTATTTATATATATATATATATAAACGATCGATAATTATAAAAGTATATTAATAAATAAAAAAGATAAAATAGAACGGTGGACGTTTGGCTTTCGCCTGAAAGCGAAGTAACAAAGGCCAAACAATAAGCGGATAAAACAAAATCGTGTTTATAAGGACTTGATCGAAAAGAAATTGACGCGGCGTGACAAATATGATAGATGAATTCACCATCAATGAATTCGCAAAAGACTTGGAATACACCAAGAACAAAAAATTGAAGGTTTATTGATACGAAATAAGACACATAACTGAACCCTTAAGGTGCGTTTAAATCGGAAAACATAAAACCTAATTGAGAAAGGAAAACTAAACCTAATTAGGAAAGGAAAACTAAAAAGATAATTATCAGCCGCTAAAAGATAAATATGCTGATTTGGCCAGCCAAACGAGCCCGGAAGGATTAAAAAGGCCATACATCACGGCGCGATCAATGAGTTGCGTTCGGTGGCCCGTTTCCACTCGAAATAACGTATTATGGTGAATTTCTGGACGCTGAACGCCAAATACCGATGTTGCCAATTTTGCCCTTCATGCGCACATTAGCTCTTCAATCTGCACCGCGATCTGTCCTGCATCAGAAATGGCGCAAAAATGGGTGCAACACGAGGACTTCCCAGGAGGTCACCTATCCAAGTACTACTCTCGCCCAAGCACGCTTAACTGCAGAGTTCTGATGGGATCCGGTGCATTAGTGCTGGTATGATCGCACCCGTCATGCAATGCGCGGAACGTAACATGATGCTTCTCGGTGATTAGTCGGTGTTATATATATATATATATATATTATATAAACGATCGATAATTATAAAAGTATATTTATAAAAAAAGATAAAACAGAACAGTGGACGTTTGTCTTTCTCCTCGAAACGAAGTAACAAAGGCCAAACAATAAGTGGATAAAACAAAATCGTGTGTCTTTCTCCTCGAAACGAAGTAACAAAGGCCAAACAATAAGTGGATAAAACAAAATCGTGTTTATAAGGACTTGATCGAAAAGAAATGGCGCAAAAAGGGGTGCAACATGAGGACTTCCCAGGAGGTCACCCATCCTAGTACTACTCTCGCCCAAGCACGCTTAACTGCGAAGTTCTGTTGGGATCCGATGCATTAGTGCTGGTATGATCGCACCCGTCATATAATGCGCAGAAAATAACATGATGCTTCTCAAGGATCAGTCGGTGTTATATATGTATTTATATATATATATATATAAACGATCGATATTTATAAAAGTATATTAATAAATAAAAAAAAGGTAAAATAGAACGGTGGACGTTTGGCTTTCGCCTCGAACTGAAGTAACAAAGGCCAAACAATAAGCGGATAAAACAAAATCGTGTTTATAAGGACTTGATCGAAAAAAACCGACACAGCGTGACAAATAGGATAGATGAATTCACCAGCTATGAATTCGCAAAAGATTTGGAATCCACAAAGAACGAAAAACTGAAGGTTTATTGATACGAAATAAGACACATAACTGAACCCTTAAGGTGCGGTTAAATCGGAAAACATAAAACATAATTAAGAATGTAAAACTAAACCTAATTAGGAAAGGAAAACTAGAAAGATAATTATCAGCCGGTAAAAGATAAATATGCTGATTTGGCTAGCCAAACGAGCCCGGAAGGATTAAAAAGGCCATACATCACAGCGCGAGCATTAAGTTGCGTTCGGTGGCCCGTTTCCACTAGAAATAACGTATTATGGTGAATTTCTGGACGCTGAACGCCAAATACCGATGTTGCCGATTTTGCCCTTCTTGCGCGACATTAGCTCTTCAATCTGCACCGCGATCTGTCCTGCATCATAAATGGCGCAAAAAGGGGTGCAACACGAGGACTTACCAGGAGGTCACCCATCCTAGTACTACTCTCGCCCAAGCACGCTTAACTGCGAAGTTCTTATGGGATCCGGTGCATTAGTGCTGGTATGATCGCACCCATCATACAATGCGCAGAACGGAACATGATGCTTCTCGGTGATTAGTCGGTGTTATATATATATATATATTATATAAACGATCGATAATTATAAAAGTATATTAATAAAAAAAGATAAAACAGAACAGTGGACGTTTGTCTTTCGCCTCCAAACGAAGTAACAAAGGCCAAACAATAAGTGGATAAACAAAATCGTGTTTATAAGGACTTGATAGAAAAGAAATGGCGTAAAAAGGGGTGCAACACGAGGACTTCCCAGGAGGTCACCCATCCTAGTACTACTCTCGCTTAAGCACGCTTAACTGCGGAGTTCTGATGGGATCCGGTGCATTAGTGCTGGTATGATCGCACCCGTCATGCAATGCACAGAACGTAACATGATGCTTCTCGGTGATTAGTCGGTGTTATATATATATATTATATAAACGATCGATAATTATAAAAGTATATTAATAAAAAAAGATAAAACAGAATAGTGGACGTTTGTCTTTCGCTTCGAAACGAAGTAACAAAGGCCAAACAATAAGTGGATAAAACAAAATCGTGTTTATATGGACTTGATCGAAAAGAAATGGCGCAAAAAGGGGTGCAACACGATGACTTCCCAGGAGGTCACCCATCCTAGTACTACTCTCGCCCAAGCACGCTTAATTGCGGAGTTCTGATGGGATCCGGTGCATTAGTGCTGGTATGATCACACCCGTCATATAATGCGCAGAACATAACATGATGCTTCTCAAGGATCAGTCGGTGTTATATATGTATTTATATATATATATATATATATAAACGATCGATAATTATAAAAGTATATTAATAAATAAAAAAAGATAAAATAGAACGGTGGACGTTTGGCTTTCGCCTCGAACTGAAGTAACAAAGGCCAAACAATAAGCGGATAAAACAAAATCGTGTTTATAAGGACTTGATCGAAAATAAATTGACACAGCGTGACAAATAGGATAGATGAATTCACTTGCAATGAATTCGCAAAAGATTTGGAATCAACCAAGAACGAAAAACTGAAGGTTTATTGATACGAAATAAGACACATAACTGAACCCTTAAGGTGCGGTTAAATCGGAAAACATAAAACATAATTAAGAAAGGAAAACTAAACCTAATTAGGAAAGGAAAACTAAAAAGATAATTATCAGCCGCTAAAAGATAAATATGCTGATTTGGCCAGCCAAACGAGCCCGGAAGGATTAAAAAGGCCATACATAACGGCGCGAGCAGTGAGTTGCGTTCGGTGGCCCGTTTCCACTCGAAATAACGTATTATTGTGAATTTCTTGACGCTGAACGCCAAATACCGATGTTGCCGATTTTGCCCTTCTTGCGCGACATTAGCTCTTCAATCTGCACCGCGATCTGTCCTGCATCATAAATGGCGCAAAAAGGGGTGCAACACGAGGACATCCCAGGAGGTCACCCATCCTAGTACTACTCTCGCCCAAGCACGCTTAACTGCGAAGTTCTGATGGGATCCGGTGCATTAGTGCTGGTATGATCGCACCCATCATACAATGCGCAGAACGTAACATGATGCTTCTCGGTGATTAGTCGGTGTTATATATATATATATTATATAAACGATCGATAATTATAAAAGTATATTAATAAAAAAAGATAAAACAGAACAGTGGAAGTTTGTCTTTCGCCTCCAAACGAAGTAACAAAGGCCAAACAATAAGTGGATAAACAAAATCGTGTTTATAAGGACTTGATAGAAAAGAAATGGCGCAAAAAGGGGTGCAACACGAGGACTTCCCAAGAGGTCACCATCCTAGTACTACTCTCGCCCAAGCACGCTTAACTGCGGAGTTATGATGGGATCCGGTGCATTAGTGCTAGTATGATCGCACCCGTCATATAATGCGCAGAACATAACATGATGCTTCTCAAGGATCAGTCGGTGTTATATATGTACTTATATATATATATAAATGATCGATAATTATAAAAGTATATTAATAAATAAAAAAAGATAAAATAGAACGGTGGACGTTTGGCTTTCGCCTCGAAACGAAGTAACAAAGGCCAAACAATAAGCGGATAAAACAAAATCGTGTTTATAAGGACTTGATCGAAAATAAATTGACACAGCGTGACAAATAGGATAGATGAATTCACCAGCAATGAATTCGCAAAAGACTTGGAATCCACCAAGAATGAAAAACTGAAGGTTTATTGATACGAAATTAGACACATAACTGAACCCTTAAGGAGCGGTTAAATCGGAAAATATAAAACCTAATTAAGAAAGGAAAACTAAACCTAATTAGGAAAGGAAAACTAAAAAGATAATTATCTGCCGCTAAAAGATAAATATGCTGATTTGGCCATCCAAACGAGCCCGGAAGGATTAAAAAAGCCATACATCACGGCGCGAGCAACGAGTTGCGTTCGGTGGCCCGTTTCCACTCGAAATAACGTATTATGGTGAATTTCTTGACGGTGAACGCCAAAAAATACCGATGTTGCCAATGTGCCCTTCTTGCGTGACATTAGCTCTTCAATCTGCACCGCGATCTGTCCTGCATCAGAAATGGCGCAAAAAGGGGTGCAACACGAGGACTTCCCAGGAGGTCACCCATCCTAGTACTACTCTCGCCCAAGCACGCTTAACTGCGAAGTTCTGATGGGATCTGGTGCATTAGTGCTGGTATGATCGCACCCATCATACAATGCGCAGAACGTAACGTGATTCTTCTCGGTGATTAGTCTGTGTTATATATATATATATATATTATATAAACGATCGATAATTATAAAAGTATATTAATAAAAAAAGATAAAACAGAACAGTGGACGGTTGTCTTTCGCCTCCAAACGAAGTAACAAAGGCCAAACAATAAGTGGATAAACAAAATCGTGTTTATAAGGACTTGATAGAAAAGAAATGGCGCAAAAAGGGGTGCAACACAAGGACTTCGCAGGAGGTCACCCATCCTAGTACTACTCTCGCCCAAGCACGCTTAACTGCGAAGTTCTGATGGGATCAGGTGCATTAGTGCTGGTATGATCGCACCCGTCATATAATGCACAGAACATAACATGATGCTTCTCAAGGATCAGTCGGTGTTATATATGTATTTATATATATATATAGAGGAGTGTTCATTTGAGGACACTCAAATATGGTGAGGACGTAGGGACTAATCTCAGCCGTTGGATCATCATCCATCTAACCCCCCGTGCATTGTGGGCGCGCCACGTGTCCAAATAGTAAAACCCACTACTTTTTGCAAAAGCAAAAATTAGTGGGTTTTACTATTCTGCACACGTGGCGCGCCCTGGTTGGTTGTCCTCACGTCCTCATAGTTAGAGGCGTCCTCAATAGAACGCCCACTATATATATATATATATATATATATATATATATATATATATATATAAACGATTGATAATTATAAAAGTATAATAATAAATAAAAAAAGATAAAATAGAACGGTGGACGTTTGGCTTTCGCCTCGAAACGAAGTAACAAAGGCCAAACAATAAGCGGATAAAACAAAATCGTGTTTATAAGGACTTGATCGAAAAGAAATTGACACAGCGTGACAAATAGGATAGATGAATTCACCAGCAATGAATTCGCAAAAGACTTGGAATCCACCAAGAATGAAAAACTGAAGGTTTATTGATACGAAATAAGACACATAACTGAACCCTTAAGGTGCGGTTAAATCGGAAAACATAAAACCTAATTAAGAAAGGAAAACTTAACCTAATTAGGAAAGGAAAACTAAAAAGATAATTATCAGCCGCTAAAAGATAAATATGCTGATTTGGCCAGCCAAACGAGCCCGGAAGGATTAAAAAGGCCATACATCCCGGCGCGAGCAGTGAGTTGCGTTCGGTGGCCCGTTTCCACTCGAAATAACGTATTATGGTGAATTTCTGGACGCTGAACGCCAAATACCGATATTGCCGATTTTGCCCTTCTTGCGCGACATTAGCTCTTCAATCTGCACCGCGATCTGTCCTGCATCAGAAATGGCGCAAAAAAAGGTGCAACACGAGGACTTCCCAGGAGGTCACCCATCCTAGTACTACTCTCGCCCAAGCACGCTTAACTGCGGAGTTCTGATGGGATTTGGTGCATTAGTGCTGGTATGATCGCACCCGTCATACAATGCGCAAAACGTAACATGATGCTTCTCGGTGATTAGTCGGTGTTATATATATATATATATTATATAAACGATCGATAATTATAAAAGTATATTAATAAAAAAAGATAAAACAGAATAGTGGCCGTTTGTCTTTCGCCTCGAAACGAAGTAACAAAGGCCACACAATAAGTGGATAAACAAAATCGTGTTTATAAGGGCTTGATCGAAAAGAAATGGCGCAAAAAGGGGTGTAACACGAGGACTTCCCAGGAGGTCACCCATCCTAGTACTACTCTCGCCCAAGCACGCTTAACTGCGAAGTTCTGATGGGATTCGGTGCATTAGTGCTGGTATGATCGCACCCATCATACAATGCGCAGAACGTAACATGATGCTTCTCGGTGATTAGTCGGTGTTATATATATATATATTATATAAACGATCGATAATTATAAAAGTATATTAATAAAAAAAGATAAAACAGAACAGTGGAAGTTTGTCTTTCGCCTCCAAACGAAGTAACAAAGGCCAAACAATAAGTGGATAAACAAAATCGTGTTTATAAGGACTTGATAGAAAAGAAATGGCGCAAAAAGGGGTGCAACACGAGGACTTCCCAAGAGGTCACCATCCTAGTACTACTCTCGCCCAAGCACGCTTAACTGCGGAGTTATGATGGGATCCGGTGCATTAGTGCTAGTATGATCGCACCCGTCATATAATGCGCAGAACATAACATGATGCTTCTCAAGGATCAGTCGGTGTTATATATGTACTTATATATATATATAAATGATCGATAATTATAAAAGTATATTAATAAATAAAAAAAGATAAAATAGAACGGTGGACGTTTGGCTTTCGCCTCGAAACGAAGTAACAAAGGCCAAACAATAAGCGGATAAAACAAAATCGTGTTTATAAGGACTTGATCGAAAATAAATTGACACAGCGTGACAAATAGGATAGATGAATTCACCAGCAATGAATTCGCAAAAGACTTGGAATCCACCAAGAATGAAAAACTGAAGGTTTATTGATACGAAATTAGACACATAACTGAACCCTTAAGGTGCGGTTAAATCGGAAAATATAAAACCTAATTAAGAAAGGAAAACTAAACCTAATTAGGAAAGGAAAACTAAAAAGATAATTATCTGCCGCTAAAAGATAAATATGCTGATTTGGCCATCCAAACGAGCCCGGAAGGATTAAAAAAGCCATACATCACGGCGCGAGCAACGAGTTGCGTTCGGTGGCCCGTTTCCTTTCGAAATAACGTATTATGGTGAATTTCTTGACGGTGAACGCCAAAAAATACCGATGTTGCCAATGTGCCCTTCTTGCGTGACATTAGCTCTTCAATCTGCACCGCGATCTGTCCTGCATCAGAAATGGCGCAAAAAGGGGTGCAACACGAGGACTTCCCAGGAGGTCACCCATCCTAGTACTACTCTCGCCCATGCACGCTTAACTGCGAAGTTCTGATGGGATCTGGTGCATTAGTGCTGGTATGATCGCACCCATCATACAATGCGCAGAACGTAACGTGATTCTTCTCGGTGATTAGTCTGTGTTATATATATATATATATATATTATATAAACGATCGATAATTATAAAAGTATATTAATAAAAAAAGATAAAACAGAACAGTGGACGGTTGTCTTTCGCCTCCAAACGAAGTAACAAAGGCCAAACAATAAGTGGATAAACAAAATCGTGTTTATAAGGACTTGATAGAAAAGAAATGGCGCAAAAAGGGGTGCAACACAAGGACTTCGCAGGAGGTCACCCATCCTAGTACTACTCTCGCCCAAGCACGCTTAACTGCGAAGTTCTGATGGGATCAGGTGCATTAGTGCTGGTATGATCGCACCCGTCATATAATGCACAGAACATAACATGATGCTTCTCAAGGATCAGTCGGTGTTATATATGTATTTATATATATATATAGAGGAGTGTTCATTTGAGGACACTCAAATATGGTGAGGACGTAGGGACTAATCTCAGCCGTTGGATCATCATCCATCTAACCCCCCGTGCATTGTGGGCGCGCCACGTGTCCAAATAGTATAACCCACTACTTTTTGCAAAAGCAAAAATTAGTGGGTTTTACTATTTTGCACACGTGGCGCGCCCTGGTTGGTTGTCCTCACGTCCTCATAGTTAGAGGCGTCCTCAATAGAACGCCCCCTATATATATATATATATATATATATATATATATAAACGATTGATAATTATAAAAGTATAATAATAAATAAAAAAAGATAAAATAGAACGGTGGACGTTTGGCTTTCGCCTCGAAACGAAGTAACAAAGGCCAAACAATAAGCGGATAAAACAAAATCGTGTTTATAAGGACTTGATCGAAAAGAAATTGACACAGCGTGACAAATAGGATAGATGAATTCACCAGCAATGAATTCGCAAAAGACTTGGAATCCACCAAGAATGAAAAACTGAAGGTTTATTGATACGAAATAAGACACATAACTGAACCCTTAAGGTGCGGTTAAATCGGAAAACATAAAACCTAATTAAGAAAGAAAAACTTAACCTAATTAGGAAAGGAAAACTAAAAAGATAATTATCAGCCGCTAAAAGATAAATATGCTGATTTGGCCAGCCAAACGAGCCCGGAAGGATTAAAAAGGCCATACATCCCGGCGCGAGCAGTGAGTTGCGTTCGGTGGCCCGTTTCCACTCGAAATAACGTATTATGGTGAATTTCTGGACGCTGAATGCCAAATACCGATATTGCCGATTTTGCCCTTCTTGCGCGACATTAGCTCTTCAATCTGCACCGCGATCTGTCCTGCATCAGAAATGGCGCAAAAAAAGGTGCAACACGAGGACTTCCCAGGAGGTCACCCATCCTAGTACTACTCTCGCCCAAGCACGCTTAACTGCGGAGTTCTGATGGGATTTGGTGCATTAGTGCTGGTATGATCGCACCCGTCATACAATGCGCAAAACGTAACATGATGCTTCTCGGTGATTAGTCGGTGTTATATATATATATATTATATAATCGATCGATAATTATAAAAGTATATTAATAAAAAAAGATAAAACAGAATAGTGGCCGTTTGTCTTTCGCCTCGAAACGAAGTAACAAAGGCCACACAATAAGTGGATAAACAAAATCGTGTTTATAAGGGCTTGATCGAAAAGAAATGGCGCAAAAAGGGGTGTAACACGAGGACTTCCCAGGAGGTCACCCATCCTAGTACTACTCTCGCCCAAGCACGCTTAACTACGGAGTTCTGATGGGATCCGGTGCATTAGTGCTGGTATGATCGCACCACTCATATAATGCGCAGAACATAACATGATGCTTCTCAAGGATCAGTCGGTGTTATATATGTATTTATATATGTATAAACGATCGATATTTATAAAAGTATATTCATAAATAAAAAAAGATAAAATAGAACGGTGGACGTTTGGCTTTCGCCTCGAAACGAAGTAACAAAGGCCAAACAATAAGCGGATAAAACAAAATCGTGTTTATAAGGACTTGATCGAAAATAAATTGACACAGCGTGACAAATAGGATACATGAATTCACCAGCAATGAATTCGCAAAAGACTTGGAATCCACCAAGAACGAAAAACTGAAGGTTTATTGATACGAAATAAGACACATAACTGAATCCTTAAGGTGCGGTTAAATCGGAAAACATAAAACATAATTAAGAAAGCAAAACTAAACCTAATTAGGAAAGGAAAACTAAAAAGATAATTATCAGCCGCTAAAAGATAAATATGCTGATTTGGCCAGTCAAACGAGCCCGGAAGGATTAAAAAGGCCATACATCACGGCGCGAGCATTAAGTTGCGTTCGGTGGCCCGTTTCCACTCGAAATAACGTATTATGGTGAATTTCTGGACGCTGAACGCCAAATACCGATGTTGCCGATTTTGCCCTTCTTGCGCGACATCAGCTCTACAATCTGCACCGCGATCTGTCCTGCATCCGAAATGGCGCAAAAAGAGGTGCAACACGAGGACTTCCCAAGAGGTCACCCATCCTAGTACTACTCTCGCCCAAGCACGCTTAACTGCGAAGTTCTGATGGGATCCGGTGCATTAGTGCTGGTATGATCGCACCCATCATACAATGCGCAGAACGTAACATGATGCTTCTCGGTGATTAGTCGGTGTTATATATATATATTATATAAACGATCGATAATTATAAAAGTATATTAATAAAAAAAGATAAAACAGAACAGTGGACGTTTGTCTTTCGCCTCCAAACGAAGTAACAAAGGCCAAACAATAAGTGGATAAACAAAATCGTGTTTATAAGGACTTGATAGAAAAGAAATGGCGCAAAAAGGGGTGCAACACGAGGACTTCCCAGGAGGTCACATTCTAGTACTACTCTCGCCCAAGCACGCTTAACTGCGGAGTTCTGATGGGATCCGGTGCATTAGTGCTGGTATGATCGCACCCGTCATATAATGCGCAGAACATAACATGATGCTTCTCAAGGATCAGTCGGTGTTATATATGTATTTATATATATATATATATATATAAATGATCGATAATTATAAAAGTATACTAATAAATAAAAAAGATAAAATAGAACGGTGGACGTTTGGCTTTCGCCTCGAAACGAAGTAACAAAGGCCATGCGGATAAAACAAAATCGTGTTTATAAAGACTTGATCGAAAATAAATTGACACAGCGTGACAAATAGGATAGATGAATTCACCAGCGATGAATTCGCAAAAGACTTGGAATCCACCAAGAACGAAAAACTGAAGGTTTATTGATACGAAATAAGACACATAACTGAACCCTTAAGGTGCGGTTAAATCGGAAAACATAAAACCTAATTAAGAAAGGAAAACTAAACCTAATTAGGAAAGGAAAACTAAAAAGATAATTATCAGCCGCTAAAAGATAAATATGCTGATTTGGCCAGCCAAACGAGACCGGAAGGATTAAAAAGGCCATACATCACGGCGCGAGTAGTGAGTTGCGTTCGGTGGCCCGTTTCCACTCGAAATAACGTATTATGGTGAATTTTTGGACGCTGAACGCAAAAAAATACCGATGTTGCCGATTTTGCCCTTCTTGCGCGACATTAGCTCTTCAATCTGCACCGCGATCTGTTCTGCATCAGAAATGGCCCAAAAAGGGGTGCAACACGAGGACTTCCCAGGAGGTCACCCATCCTAGTACTACTCTCGCCCAAGCACGCTTAACTGCGAAGTTCTGATGGGATCCGGTGAATTAGTGCTGGTATGATCGCTCCCATCATACAATGCGCAGAACGTAACGTGATGCTTTTCGGTGATTAGTCGGTGTTATATATATATTATATAAAGGATCGATAATTATAAAAGTATATTAATAAAAAAAGATAAAACAGAACAATGGACATTTGTCTTTCGCCTCCAAACAAAGTAACAAAGGCCAAACAATAAGTGGATAAACAAAATCGTGTTTATAAGGACTTGATAGAAAAGAAATGGCGCAAAAAGGGGTGCAACACGAGGATTTCCCAGGAGGTGACCCATCCTAGTACTACTCTCGCCCAAGCACGCTTAACTACGGAGTTCTGATGGGATCAGGTGCATTAGTGCTGGTATGATCGCACCCGTCATATAATGCGCAGAACATAACATGATGCTTCTCAAGGATCAGTCGGTGTTATATATGTATTTATATATATATATATAAACGATCGATAATTATAAAAGTATAATAATAAATAAAAAAAGATAAAATAGAACGGTGGACGTTTGGCTTTCGCCTCGAAACGAAGTAACAAAGGCCAAACAATAAGCGGATAAAACAAAATCGTGTTTATAAGGACTTGATCGAAAAGAAATTGACACAGCGTGACAAATAGGATAGATGAATTCACCAGCAATGAATTCGCAAAAGACTTGGAATCGACCAAGAACGAAAAACTGAAGGTTTATTGATACGAAATAAGACACATAACTGAACCCTTAAGGTGCGGTTAAATCGGAAAACATAAAACCTAATTAAGAAAGGAAAACTAAACCTAATTAGGAAAGGAAAACTAAAAAGATAATTATCAGCCGCTAAAAGATAAATATGCTGATTTGGCCATCCAAACGAGCCCAGGAGGATTAAAAAAGGACATACATCCCGGCGCGAGCAGTGAGTTGCGTTCGGTGGCTTGTTTCCACTCGAAATAGTGTATTATGGTGAATTTCTAGACACCGAACGCCAAATACCGATGTTGCCGATTTTGCCCTTCTTGCGCGACATTCGCTCTTCAATCTGCACGGCGATCTGTCCTGCATCAGAAATGGCGCAAAAAGGGGTGCAACACGAGGACTTCCCAGGAGGTCACCCGTCCTAGTACTACTCTCGCCCAAGCATGCTTAACTGCGGAGTTCTGATGGGATCCGGTGCATTAGTGCTGGTATGATCGCACCCGTCATACAATGCGCAGAACGTAACATGATGCTTCTCGATGATTAGTCGGTGTTATATATATATATTATATAAACGATCGATAATTATAAAAGTATATTAATAAAAAAAGATAAAGCAGAACAGTGGACGTTTGTCTTTCGCCTCGAAACGAAGTCACAAAGGCCACACAATAAGTGGATAAACAAAATCGTGTTTATAAGGACTTGATCGAAAAGAAATGGCGCAAAAAGAGCTGCAACACGAGGACTTCCCAGGAGGTCACCCATCCTAGTACTACTCTCGCCCAAGCACGCTTAACTGCGGAGTTCTGATGGGATCGGGTGCATTAGTGCTGGTATGATCGCACCCGTCATATAATGCGCAGAACATAACATGATGCTTCTCAAGGATCAGTCGGTGTTATATATGTATATATATATACGATCGATAATTATAAAAGTATATTAATAAATAAAAAAAGATAAAATAGAACGGTGGACGTTTGGCTTTCGCCTCGAAACGAAGTAACAAAGGCCAAACAATAAGCGGATAAAACAAAATCATGTTTATAAGGACTTGATCGAAAAGAAATTGACACAGCGTGACAAATAGGATAGATGAATTCACCAACAATGAATTCGCAAAAGACTTGGAATCCACCAAGAACGAAAAACTGAAGGTTTATTGATACGAAATAAGACACATAACTGAACCCTTAAGGTGCGGTTAAATCGGAAAACATAAAACCTAATTAAGAAAGGAAAACTAAACCTAATTAGGAAAGGAAAACTAAAAAGATAATTATCAGCCGCTAAAAGATAAATATGCAGATTTGGCCAGCCAAACGAGCCCGGAAGGATTAAAAAGGCCATACATCCCAGCGCGAGCAGCGAGTTGCGTTCGGTGGCCCGTTTCCACTCGAAATAACGTATTATGGTGAATTTCTAGACGCTGAACGCCAAATACCGATGTTGCCGTTTTTGCCCTTCTTGCGCGACATTAGCTCTTCAATCTGCACCGCGATCTGTCCTGCATCAGAAATGGTGCAAAAAGGAGTGCAACACGAGGACTTCCCAGGAGGTCACCCATCCTAGTACTACTCTCGCCCAAGCACGTTAACTGCAGAGTTCTGATGGGATCTGGTGCATTAGTGCTGGTATGATCGCACCCGTCAAACAATGCGCAGAACGTAACATGATGCTTCTCGGTGATTAGTCGGTGTTATATATATATATATATTATATAAACAATCGATAATTATAAAAGTATATTAATAAAAAAAGATAAAACAGAACAGTGGACGTTTGTCTTTCGCCTCGAAACGAAGTAACAAAGGCCAAACAATAAGTGGATAAAACCAAATCGTGTTTATAAGGACTTGATTGAAAAGAAATGGCGCAAAGAGGGGTGCAACACGAGGACTTCCGAAGAGGACACCCATCCTAGTACTACTCTCGCCCAAGCACGCTTAACTGCGGAGTTCTGATGGGATCCGGTGCATTATTGCTGGTATGATCGCACCCGTCATATAATGCGTAAAACATAACGTAATGCTTCTCAAGGATCAGTCGGTGTTATATATTTATATATATATATATATATAAACAATCGATAATTATAAAAGTATATTAATAAATAAAAAAAGATAAAATAGAACGGTGGACGTTTGGCTTTCGCCTCGAAACGAAGTAACAAAGGCCAAACAATAAGCGGATAAAACAAAATCGTGTTTATAAGGACTTGATCGAAAATAAATTGACACAGCATGACAAATAGGATAGATGAATTCACCAGCAATGAATTCGCAAAAGACTTGGAATCCACCAAGAACAAAAAACTGAAGGTTTATTGATACGAAATAAGACACATAACTGAACCCTTAAGGTGCGGTTAAATCGGAAAACATAAAACCTAATTATGAAAGGAAAACTAAACCTAATTAGTGCAGGAAAACTAAAAAGATAATTATCAGCCGCTAAAAGATAAATATGCTGATTTGGCCAGCCAAACGAGCCCGGAAGGATTAAAACGGCCATACATAACGGCGCGAGCAGTGAGTTGCGTTCGGTGGCCCGTTTCCACTCGAAATAACATATTATGGTGAATTTCTTGAAGCTGAACGCCAAATACCGATGTTGCCGTTTTTGCCCTTCTTGCGCGACATTAGCTCTTCAATCTGCACCGCGATCTGTCCTGCATCAGAAATGGCGCAAAAAGGGGTGCAACACGAGGACTTCCCAGGAGGTCACCCATCTTAGTACTACTCTCTTCCAAGCACGCTTAACTGCGGAGTTCTGATGGGATCCGGTGCATTAGTGCTGGTATGATCGCACCCGTCATACAATGCACAGAACGTAACATGATGCTTCTCGGTGATTAGTCGGTGTTATATATATATATATTATATAAACAATCGATAATTATAAAAGTATATTAATAAAAAAAGATAAAACAGAACAGTGGACGTTTGTCTTTCGCCTCGAAACGAAGTAACAAAGGCCAAACAATAAGTGGATAAAACAAAATCGTGTTTATAAGGACTTGATCGAAAAGAAATGGCGCAAAAAGGGGTGCAACACGAGGACTTCCCAGGAGGTCACCCATCCTAGTACTGCTTTCGCCCAAGCACGCTTAACTGCGGAGTTCTGATGGGATCAGGTGCATTAGTGCTGTTATGATCGCACCCGTCATATAATGCGCAGAACATAACATGATGCTTCTCAAGGATCAGTCGGTGTTATATATGTATTTATATATATATATATATAAACGATCGATAATTATAAAAGTATAATAATAAATAAAAAAAGATAAAATAGAACGGTGGACGTTTGGCTTTCGCCTCGAAACGAAGTAACAAAGGCCAAACAATAAGCGGATAAAACAAAATCGTGTTTATAAGGACTTGATCGAAAAGAAATTGACACAGCGTGACAAATAGGATAGATGAATTCACCAGCAATGAATTCGCAAAAGACTTGGAATCCACCAAGAACGAAAAACTGAAGGTTTATTGATACGAAATAAGGCACATAACTGAACCCTTAAGGTGCGGTTAAATCGGAAAACATAAAACATAATTAAGAAAGGAAAACTAAACCTAATTAGGAAAGGAAAACTAAAAAGATAATTATCAGCCGCTAAAAGATAAATATGCTGATTTGGCCAGCCAAACGAGCCCGGAAGGATTAAAAAGGCCATACATCTCGGCGCGACCATTAAGTTGCGTTCGGTGGCCCGTTTCCACTCGAAATAACGTATTATGGTGAATTTCTGGACGCTGAACGCCAAATACCGATGTTGCCGATTTTGCCCTTCTTGCGCGACATCAGCTCTACAATCTGCACCGCGATCTGTCCTGCATCAGAAATGGCGCAAAAAGAGGTGCAACACGAGGACTTCCCAGGAGGTCACTGATGGACCACAATTATACGAATCAAAAACACAGTAAAACCCCCCAAGTTAGACTGTTTATCTATCTAACATCCATCTGTTAGTCCCGATATATTTCCACAGGGCATTTTAGAGACTGAAGTGAAAACACGCTAAGGAGAGGATTTTATGCTGAAAAGATAACAAGAGTCAATCCAAGGTCAAGATCATATGCCGACTGAAGAAATATCAAGGATCCTGACGTTGAATTGACCAGAATAAATTAATCAGAAGAATCAGGAGTGAAGTCAAGACAGTCCGGGGAAGGAACACACTGACAGTTTTGTGAAAAGACTGCACAAAACTGTACAAAATTCACATATGGCAAGATGACTTGGTGACTTGATGAAGAGGTGACCAAAGGAGGAAAACCTCCCCATTCCACCACCCACTACCGGCGGCGCCACCCCTCCTCCTCCTTGGTGACCGGCTACTTGCCTTGGAGGTGGAGGAAACAACCCATTGCTCCTCCACCACAACCGGCTACCGGCGGCTGAGCTCCACCACTCCTCCTCCGCCACTTGGTGGCTCCTCCTTGCCTCCTCCTCCTCCCTTGGATCAAACCAATCTCCACCATCCATCTCCACCCATTTTTCCTATAAAAGGAGGTGCTCCTCCTCCTCATAAATCATCCCAAAAATTGTAATCACTTCTCTCTCTACATTTTGTTACTTGTAAGTTTGGTTCGGTTTTGAAATAATACTCCTGTTTGTTCTTGAGTATTATACTGGAAATTATAATACTCTTGTCGGTTCTCGAGTATTATAATACTGTAGAGAATACTCCCGTTGGTTCTTGAGTATTCAGTAGGAATTAGGAATACTCCTGTTGGTTCTTGAGTATTCCACCCCTTTCCCTCTTACTGTTTTCAAAAACCCCCGAGTATTTAGCTATGGTATCCATCTCTATGGATATTCGTAGCTAAACTCTTTATTCGGTGGAAGGTATTTTCTTGTATTATATAATGTTGTAATACCTTTTAGTTTCATTTCTTTGTATTCAAAACTTGTTCTATGTGCCATTTATAGTCAGAATTTCCAAGGTTGAGTGGATGCTACGAAAGGGCAAAACTCTTCCGTGGGGATTCGTGAACATACTCGGGTAAGTGGATGCTACGAAAGGGCAAAGCTTATCTGAGAAGTTCGACTCATCTAAAACACCACTTGGTCAATCGTAACTGTGAGATCAAGTGGATGCACAAAAGGCTAAGATACTTCGAAAGGAGGAATTAGTCTGAAATAGAACAAGGGTTGCTTTAAACGATGTTGCAAGTCTTGCGCTACGAAAGGGCCTCGATTCATCTTTGAATACTTAGAAAAGTTACTAACAGTTTATTATATACATGTTATAATACAAGAGTACCTGAAACCGAATGCTTTTCTTTACTGTTAAACCGCAATCACCAACTGCTGATCTACCGGAGGAATTACAATCACGCATCACCCACTGTAAGTCTTCTTTGTATTTACAGCATTTTAATTTCTATATTTACTTTTCCGCAATCAAAACCAAAAACCCCCAAAAAATCACGTAGTTAATTAGAGCGCTAAAATCTCAATCAACCATAAAACACGCTCCCCCCAGTTCAATCACCCTAAAAGAATAGCCTATTCCCCTAATTCCCTTGGGTTCGACCCCTACTTACCACTAACTACCCAGTAGTGTAGTCACAAGTAGCGGATATTATAAATTTATTTGTACAGAGGACACTGCATCTTAACGACAGTGCGGTGGCCCTCCGTCAAATTGGCGCCGTTGCCGGGGAATTTGCTGTCGGATAAGTTGTTCCGTTCTCCCCCCTTTCTTTTTTCATTTCCCCATGACGCAACCCACTATGTATGATGAGGGCAGCAACCTTATGAGTGAAATGCTTAGCTGTCTCCCCAAATTCGGAGGTACAGAAGAAGAATATTCTGCGACACATTGCCAACTGTTTCATCACATCTGCCGTCACATGAAACCTGAGAATGAGACGTTAGAGGAGTTTAAGCTGAAATGCTTCAAACTTTCTCTAACTGACTCGGCAATAGAGTGGTATTACGCATGTGCAGAGTATGAAAGCTGTTATGAAACTCTTCAAATCAAATTTCTAAAAGAGTTTCCCCGGCCATATTATCTCACCGCTCCCTGTCCAAGAGCCACGCCAGCTTTCGAACTTGAAATCCGCAAGAGGATCAACAACCTAAAGCAATCCCGGGACGAAACTTTGGACGAGTACATATGGTACTACGATTGCCTTGTAGAAAGTTGCCCGCACCATGGATTCACGGAACCTGTTCTCCTCCAAAGGTTTCTTCATGGCATGAAGCCACTTGAGCTGAAAAGACTTAACGATGCAGCGGGAGGCTCAATCAAGAAACCATTCGCGTATCAAACGTGGCGAATCATACAGGATTTTGTAGAGAGCATGAAACAAGGGCCAACGCACCTAACTGGAGATAAGGCACCAACGATGGAAATGGACTCAGTTCAAAACAAGCCCGACACCACACCCATTACAAGCCTGCCCACAACAAACCCGGAAGAAGACATCAGTACAAGGGCAGTAATGGACGTGGAGGCGGCCCTAAAGGAGTCAATATTGGAGCCCACGGAGCCAACTGAGGATGACGACTCGCAAATAACTGAAGAAGAACCGGCCAAATCAGGCCCAGTCCTCATTGCCATACCAGCCGAGCCACTTGAACCGGTCCTTATCACCAATCTGCCCGAGGAAATCACGGCAGACCCGGTCCTTGCGCTCAACACATGCCCGATCCTCACTATCGAAGCACCTAAGGCAGGCCTGGACCTCATTATCAAACTATCCAAGAAAGACCTGGGCCTTATGGTGGAAGTCCCCCAACTTTTCCCCTCGGTTTGTATGCAAATCGCAGCCACCAAGGCTAATGTGACCTATGCTGAGGTACAAAGGGAGTTGGAGACAAATCAAGGGTATGAAAAACCATCAACGGAGCTCTCACATACCACGACTCAACAAAACAGCCCTGGGAACTCACTCATGCTGAAACAACCGTTCACCTCTGCCGCAAAGAAGAAGGCTAGTGAAGAGCACAACCCGGATGCCAACCGTCCATATACAAAGAAACGACCAAGACATGGCCCGGTAGAATGGAAGCCCGGATGGAGAAACAAGAAAGCTCGGCTCAACGGATCAGCAGCTATAGTGAAGGGTTCCTCACCTTTTCAGAGGTGTTGGAAGGAAAAAATACCAAAACCATGGAGCTCTTACTCCAGCAAGAAGTCAGGACAAGTCAAAGCAAGAAACAACACAGGAACGGTGGCAAAGTTTGACCTCAGCCACCCATGGGACCCAAACCAGTAATCCACAACGAGGTATCGTCGAGCCAACGACGTAAAACAAGTGCACTGGTCGGGAGGTAACCCGACACTATCTTACTTTCCGCACTTACTTTTAGTACTTAGTTTTAAGCTTGCATGACTTTTGAACTAAGGCACGCCTTCGTTCAAAAGTGGGGGGTGAAAACCGCCTGTGTACATAAATAACATGCTTGCTGTTTTTCTTTTTTTAGTAATAGTATCTTTTTGAACATATGAACTTAAGAATGTGAAAAAGATAAATCAGAATTCATGCATTTACCTTGTGAAAATTCAAACTGTTTAAAAACTTAGAATGTAACTTTCCATTTGTCCTTTGTACTGAGATAACTAGGGATGTGGAGTTGACATAAACTGCCCTAGAAGGACTTGGGAAGCAATCAAAGGATCAGATCAAACTATATGGTTTTCGAAGTCAGTGGAGGCTGCACTTCGGGTTTTCAGTGAATAATTGAGTCAAACTCCGCCAAGAAGCATCTATGCAAAGGCGAGGACGGGAATCAGACCGTCCTCTCTCTAGTCAAAATAGCCGAGAAAATAGATAAGCGACCCTCATCTTGACCCGCGCAAAACGACGAAGACGAGAGGAGAGGGGAGGTATATCCATAGGCTTGCGGGCGATGATTGGACCTCCCATGAAGGCTGACAAATGGACTAGCAAGTCACAAAGAAGCGAAAAACTCAAAGAAGAAAATCAAAAGAGGCCAAAGGCCCAAAATTGTGAAGGTTTTAACCGAGCAAAAGTGAAGCACTCGACAAAGTCAAATCAAAGGCCAAAGGCCGATTCACTACAACAAAAAAGCAGTCCCTCGCCAAAGAAAAAATCAAGAAGGTTCAACTCACTGAAACCCGAACCGAATCACGTGCATGAGAAAGCTACCAGAAGACCATATAGTACGAAACGATCCCGAGGCTGCAACCCAGGAACCTGAAAAGGGCTATCTCCCGAAACATCCAATATAATTTGCATCTCAGCACGGAGGTACAAGTATTAAGTTTCTTCTATTTATTTACGCAGTTTAATTTGGTAATAAGTAAGCAATGCATGAATTAGGATAGATCGAGTACCACAGTCTAATTTTCATATGCCAAATCCGAACCTAGAACTTACGCCCTTTAATAGCATTGTTCGGGACGAACAACTAAAAGTGGGGGGTATTCTGATGGACCACAATTATACAAATCAAAAACACAGTAAAACCCCCCAAGTTAGACTGTTTGTCTATCTAACATCCATCTGTTAGTCCCGATATATTTCCACTTGGCATTTTAGAGACTGAAGTGAAAACACGCTAAGGAGAGGATTTTATGCTGAAAAGATAACAAGAGTCAATCCAAGGTCAAGATCATATGCCGACTGAAGAAATATCAAGGATCCTGACGTTGAATTGACCAGAATAAATTAATCAGAAGAATCAGGAGTGAAGTCAAGACAGTCCGGGGAAGGAACACACTGACAGTTTTGTGAAAAGACTGCACAAAACTGTACAAAATTCACATATGGCAAGATGACTTGGTGACTTGATGAAGAGGTGACCAAAGGAGGAAAACCTCCCCATTCCACCACCCACTACCGGCGGCGCCACCCCTCCTCCTCCTTGGTGACCGGCTACTTGCCTTGGAGGTGGAGGAAACAACCCATTGCTCCTCCACCACAACCGGCTACCGGCGGCTGAGCTCCACCACTCCTCCTCCGCCACTTGGTGGCTCCTCCTTGCCTCCTCCTCCTCCCTTGGATCAAACCAATCTCCACCATCCATCTCCACCCATTTTTCCTATAAAAGGAGGTGCTCCTCCTCCTCATAAATCATCCCAAAAATTGTAATCACTTCTCTCTCTACATTTTGTTACTTGTAAGTTTGGTTCGGTTTTGAAATAATACTCCTGTTTGTTCTTGAGTATTATACTGGAAATTATAATACTCTTGTCGGTTCTCGAGTATTATAATACTGTAGAGAATACTCCCGTTGGTTCTTGAGTATTCAGTAGGAATTAGGAATACTCCTGTTGGTTCTTGAGTATTCCACCCCTTTCCCTCTTACTGTTTTCAAAAACCCCCGAGTATTTAGCTATGGTATCCATCTCTATGGATATTCGTAGCTAAACTCTTTATTCGGTGGAAGGTATTTTCTTGTATTATATAATGTTGTAATACCTTTTAGTTTCATTTCTTTGTATTCAAAACTTGTTCTATGTGCCATTTATAGTCAGAATTTCCAAGGTTGAGTGGATGCTACGAAAGGGCAAAACTCTTCCGTGGGGATTCGTGAACATACTCGGGTAAGTGGATGCTACGAAAGGGCAAAGCTTATCTGAGAAGTTCGACTCATCTAAAACACCACTTGGTCAATCGTAACTGTGAGATCAAGTGGATGCACAAAAGGCTAAGATACTTCGAAAGGCGGAATTAGTCTGAAATAGAACAAGGGTTGCTTTAAACGATGTTGCAAGTCTTGCGCTACGAAAGGGCCTCGATTCATCTTTGAATACTTAGAAAAGTTACTAACAGTTTATTATATACATGTTATAATACAAGAGTACCTGAAACCGAATGCTTTTCTTTACTGTTAAACCGCAATCACCAACTGCTGATCTACCGGAGGAATTACAATCATGCATCACCCACTGTAAGTCTTCTTTGTATTTACAACATTTTAATTTCTGTATTTACTTTTCCGCAATCAAAACCAAAAACCCCCAAAAAATCACGTAGTTAATTAGAGCGCTAAAATCTCAATCAACCATAAAACACGCTCCCCCCAGTTCAATCACCCTAAAAGAATAGCCTATTCCCCTAATTCCCTTGGGTTCGACCCCTACTTACCACTTACTACCCAGTAGTGTAGTCACAAGTAGCGGATATTATAAATTTATTTGTACAGAGGACACTGCACCTTAACGATAGTGCGGTGGCCCTCCGTCAGTCACCCATCCTAGTACTACTCTCGCCCAAGCACGCTTAACTGCGAAGTTTTGATGGGATCCGGTGCATTAGTGCTGGTATGATCGCACCCATCATACAATGCGCAGAACGTAACATGATGCTTCTCGGTGATTAGTCGGTGTTATATATATATATATTATATAAACGATCGATAATTATAAAAGTATATTAATAAAAAAAGATAAAATAGAATAGTGGAAAAACAAAGGGGTGATTAGTCGCCTCCAAACGAAGTAACAAAGGCCAAACAATAAGTGGAAAAACAAAATCGTGTTTATAAGGACTTGATAGAAAAGAAATGGCGCAAAAAGGGGTGCAACACGAGCACTTCCCAGGAGGTCACCCATCCTACTACTACTCTCGCCCAAGCACGCTTAACTGCGGAGTTCTGATGGGATCCGGTGCATTAGTGCTGGTATGATCGCACCCGTCATATAATGCGCAGAACATAACATGATGCTTCTCAAGGATCAGTCGGTGTTATATATGTATTTATATATATAGGGGCGCGCTCAAATGAGAACTCTTCTTAGGCTAAGAACATGAGAATCATTTTGCACCTTTGGATCAAATGATCTAAGGGTGTAGATTGATTCTGCACTTTTGTCTTATAGGTAAAAGACAAAAGTGCAAAATAGTAAAAGCAGAAAGTGTATAGTAAAAAGCAGAAAGTGCATAGTAGATGACGTGGTGCATTTTGGACTACTCATTTCTACAAAATGAGTGGCTGAGAATGATTCTCATGTTCTTAGCCTAAGAGGGTGTTCTCATTTGAGCGCATATATATATATAAATGATCGATAATTATAAAAGTATATTAATAAATAAAAAAAGATAAAATAGAACGGTGGACGTTTGGCTTTCGCCTCGAAACGAAGTAACAAAGGCCAAACAATAAGCGGATAAAACAAAATCGTGTTTATAAGGACTTGATCGAAAATAAATTGACACAGCGTGACAAATAGGATAGATGAATTCACCAGCAATGAATTCGCAAAAGACTTGGAATCCACCAAGAACGAAAAACTGAAGGTTTATTGATACGAAATAAGACACATAACTGAACCCTTAAGATGCGGTTAAATCGGAAAACATAAAACCTAATTAAGAAAGGAAAACTAAACCTAATTAGGAAAGGAAAACTAAAAAGATAATTATCAGCCGCTAAAAGATAAATATGCTGATTTGGCCAGCCAAACGAGCCCGGAAGGATTAAAAAGGCCATACATCACGGCGCGAGTAGTGAGTTGCGTTCGGTGGCCCGTTTCCACTCGAAATAACGTATTATGGTAAATTTCTGGACGCTGAACGCCAAAAAATACCGATGTTGCCGATTTTGCCCTTCTTGCGCGACATTAGCTCTTCAATCTGCACCGCGATCTGTCCTGCATCAGAAATGGCGCAAAAAGGGGTGCAACACAAGGACTTCCCAGGAGGTCACCCATCCTAGTACTACTCTCGCTCAAGCACGCTTAACTGCGAAGTTCTGATGGGATCCGGTGCATTAGTGCTGGTATGATCGCTCCCATCATACAATGCGCAGAACGTAACGTGATGCTTCTCGGTGATTAGTCGGTGTTATATATATATATATTATATAAACGATCGATAATTATAAAAGTATATTAATAAAAAAAGATAAAACAGAACAGTGGACGTTTGTCTTTCGCCTCCAAACAAAGTAACAAAGGCCAAACAATAAGTGGATAAACAAAATCGTGTTTATAAGGACTTGATAGAAAAGAAATGGCGCAAAAAGGGGTGCAACACGAGGACTTCCCAGGAGGTGACCCATCCTAGTACTACTCTCGCCCAAGCACGCTTAACTACGGAGTTCTGATGGGATCAGGTGCATTAGTGCTGGTATGATCGCACCCGTCATATAATGCGCAGAACATAACATGATGCTTCTCAAGGATCAGTCGGTGTTATATATGTATCTATATATATATATAAACGATCGATAATTATAAAAGTATAATAATAAATAAAAAAAGATTAAATAGAACGGTGGACGTTTGGCTTTCGCCTCGAAATGAAGTAACAAAGGCCAAACAATAAGCGGATAAAACAAAATCGTGTTTATAAGGACTTGATCGAAAAGAAATTGACACAGCGTGACAAATAGGATAGATGAATTCACAAAAGACTTGGAATCCACCAAGAACGAAAAACTGAAGGTTTATTGATACAAAATAAGACACATAACTGAACGTGCGGTTAAATCGGAAAACATAAAACCTAATTAAGAAAGGAAAACTAAACCTAATTAGGAAAAGAAAACTAAAAAGATAATTATCAGCCGCTAAAAGATAAATATGCTAATTTGGCAAGCCAAACGAGCCCGGAAGGATTAAAAAGGCCATACATCACGGCGCGAGCGGTGAGTTGCGTTCGGTGGCCCGTTTCCACTCGAAATAACGTATTATGGTGAATTTCTGGACGCTGAACGCCAAATACCGATGTTGCCGATTTTGCCCTTCTTGCGCGACATTGGCTCTTCAATCTGCACCGCGATCTGTCCTGCGTCAGAAATGGCACAAAAATGAGTGCAACACGAGGACTTCCCAGGAGGTCACCCATCCTAGTACTACTCTCTCCCAAGCACGCTTAAATGCGGAGTTCTGATGGGATCCGGTGCATTAGTGCTGGTATGATCGCACCCGTCATACAATGCGCAGAATGTAACATGATGCTTCTCGGTGATTAGTCGGTGTTGTATATATATATTATATAAACGATCGATAATTATAAAAGTATATTAATAAAAAAAGATAAAGCAGAACAGTGGACGTTTGTCTTTCACCTCGAAATGAAGTAACAAAGGCCAAACAATAAGTGGATAAAACAAAATCGTGTTTATAAGGACTTGATCGAAAAGAAATGGTGCAAAAAGGGGTCCAACACGAGGACTTCCCAGGAGGTCACCCATCCTAGTACTACTCTCGCCCAAGCACGCTTAACTGCGGAGTTCTGATGGGATCCGGTGCATTAGTGCGGGTATGATCGCACCCGTTATATAATGCGCAGAACATAACATGATGCTTCTCGGGGATCAGTCGGTGTTATATATGTATTTATATATATATATAAACGATCGATAATTATAAAAGCATATTAATAAATAAAAAAAGATAAAATAGAACGGTGGACGTTTGGCTTTCGCCTCGAAACGAAGTAACAAAGGCCAAACAATAAACGGATAAAACAAAATCGTGTTAATAAGGACTTGATCGAAAAGAAATTGACGCAGCGTGACAAATAGGATAGGTGAATTCACCAGCAATGAATTCACAAAAGACTTGGAATCCACCAAGAACGAAAAACTGAAGGTTTATTGATACAAAATAAGACACATAACCGAACGGGCGGTTAAATCGGAAAACATAAAACCTAATTAAGAAAGGAAAACTAAACCTAATTAGGAAAGAAAAACTAAAAAGATAATTATCAGCCGCTAAAAGATAAATATGCTGATTTGGCCAGCCAAACGAGCCCGGAAGGATTAAAAAGGCCGTACATCACGACGCAAGCGGTGTGTTGCGTTCGGTGGCCCGTTTCCACTCGAAATAACGTATTATGGTGAATTTCTGGACGCTGAACGCCAAATACCGATGTTGTCGATTTTGCCCTTCTTGCGCGACGTTAGCTCTACAATCTGCACCGCGATCTGTCCTGCATCAGAAATGGCGCAAAAAGGGGTGCAACACGAGGACTTCCCAGAAGGTCACCCATCCTAGTACTACTCTCGCCCAAGCACGCTTAACTGCGGAGTTCTGATGGGATCCGGTGCATTAGTGCTGGTATGATCGCACCCATCACATAATGCGCAGAACGTAACATGATGCTTCTAGGTGATTAGTCAGTGTTATATATATATATATTATATATAAACGATCGATAATTATAAAAGTATATTAGTAAAAAAAGATAAAACAGAACAGTGGACGTTTGTATTTCGTCTCGAAACGAAGTAACAAAGGCCAAACAATAAGTGGATAAACCAAAATCGTATTTATAAGGACTTGATCGAAAAGAAATGGCGCAAAAAGGGGTGCAACACGAGCACTTCCCAGGAGGTCACCCATCCTAGTAGTACGCTCGCCCAAGCACGCTTAACTGCGGATTTCTCATGGGATCTGGTGCATTAGTGCTGGTATGATCGCACCCGTCATACAATGCGCAGAACGTAACATGATGCTTCTCGGTGATTAGTCGGTGTTATATCTATATATTATATAAACGATTGATAATTATAAAAGTATATTAATAAAAAAAGATAAAACAGAACAGTGGACGTTTGTCTTTCGCCTCGAAACGAAGTAACAAAGACCAAACAATAAGTGGATAAAACAAAATCGTGTTTATAAGGAATTGATCGAAAAGAAATGGCGCAAAAAGAGGTGCAACACGAGGACTTCCCAGGAGGTCACCCATCCTAGTACTACTCTCGCCCAAGCACGCTTAACTGCGGAGTTCTGATGGGATCCGGTGCATTAGTGCTGGTATGATCGCACCCGTCATATAAAGCGCAGAACATAACATGATGCTTCTCGGGGATCAGTCGGTGTTATATATGTATTTATATATATATATAAACGATCGATAATTATAAAAGTATATTAATAAATAAAAAAAGATAAAATAGAACGGTGGACGTTTGGCTTTCGCCTCGAAACGAAGTAACAAAGGCCAAACAATAAGCGGATAAAACAAAATCGTGTTTATAAGGACTTGATCCAAAAGAAATTGACGCAGCGTGACAAATAGGATAGATGAATTCACCAGCAATGAATTCACAAAAGACTTGGAATCCACTAAAAACAAAAAACTGAAGGTTTATTGATACGAAATAAGACACATAACTTAACGTGTGGTTAAATCGGAAAACATAAAACCTAATTAAGAAAGGAAAACTAAACCTAATTAGGAAAGGAAAACTAAAAAGATAATTATCAGCCGCTAAAAGATAAATATGCTGATTTGGCCAGCCAAACGAGCCCGGAAGGATTAAAAATGTCATACATCACGGCGCAAGCCATGTGTTGTGTTCGGTGGCCCGTTTCCACTCGAAATAACGTATTATGGTGAATTTCTGGACGCTGAACGGCAAATACCGATGTTGCCGATTTTTCCCTTCTTGCGCGACATTAGCTCTTCAATCTGCACCATGATCTGTCCTGCATCAGAAATGGCGCAAAAAGGGGTGTGACAATTCGCTTGTCGTCAGAGCAAATTGTACAAATAAATTTATAAAGTCCGCTACTCGCGACTACTGGGTAGAAGTGGTAAGTAGGGGTCGAACCCAAGGGAATTAGGGGGATACGTTGTTCTTTTACTAATAGGGACGTGTTTTAGGATGATTGAGATTTTAGCGCGAGTAATTAAACTACTGTTTTTGGTTTTTTGGGTTTTTTGTGCGGAAAAGTAAATATAGAAATTAAATACAGAAAGTAAATACTGAAAGTAAAGAGATAAGGGTTAGAAGACTTACAGTGGGTGATGCGTGATTGCGATTCTTCCGGTTGTTGAGCGGTTGATGGTTGTGGTTGATCGGGACAGTTATACTAGGAAAGTAAATACAGGGGGGTTTTTGTGATTGAAAGAAAGTATTCGCTTTCAGGTACTCTTGTATTATAACATGTATATAATAAACCGTTAGTAACTTTTCTAAGTATTCAAAGATGAATCGAGGCCCTTTCGTAGCGCAAGACTTGCAACATCGTTTAAAGCAACCCTTGTTCTACTTCAGACTAATTCCTCCTTTCGAAGTATCTTAGCCTTCTGTGCATCCACCTGATCTCACAGTTACGATTGACCAAGTGGTGTTTTAGATAAGTCGAACTCCTCAGATAAGCTTTGCCCTTTCGTAGCATCCACTTACCCGAGTATGTTCACGAACCCCACGGAAGAGTTTTGCCCTTTCGTAGCATCCACTCAACCTTGGAAATTCTGACTATGAATGGCACCTAGAACAAGTTTTGAATACAAAGAAATGAAACTAAAAGATATTACAACATTATATAATACAAGAAAATACCTTCCACCGAATGAAGAGTTTAGCTACGAATATCCATAGAGGTGGATACCATAGCTAAATACTCGGGGGTTTTTGAAAACAGTAAGAGGGAAAGGGGTGGAATACTCAAGAACCAACAGGAGTATTCCCAATTTCCTACTGAATACTCAAGAACCAACAGGAGTATTCTCTATAGTATAATACTCAAGAACAAACAGGAGTATTATTTCATAAACCAAACAAACTTACAAAGTAACCAAACTTAGAGAGATAAGTGTTTTGTGTATGGATTGATGATACAAATGAGGAGGAGGGCTCTCATATTTATAGGCTAGGAGGAGGAGGATGAAGGGTGGAGATGGAGCCATGTGCATTTGCATCCAAGGGTGGAGGAGGAGGGGAGGAGCATGTGGAGGAGAGGCAACCACTTGTCATCTTCTTGTGGTGGAGCTCAAAGCCACCGGTGGCTTTTGGAGAGGAGGAAGGAGTAACCGCCACTTGGAGGGAGGAGAGTGGAGGAAGGTGGTTGTGAGGGGGAAGACGCCGGTCACCATGGAGGAGGAAAGGGAGGAGCAACCCATGAGTCATCCTTTTCACCTAGTGACTCATCCTTCTTCCTAAAGCCACCGGTCATCCAATGCACATGGATGAATCTTGACGGTTTTGTACTGTCTTTACAAAACTATCAGTCCAATTTCACTCCAGGCTGTCTTTGATAATTCCTCATTTGGATTTAATTTGAGTAATTCATCGCCAGGATCTTGAGATTTCTTCGTTCAGTGCTTGATCTTGACCTTCAATTGACTCTTGATATCTTTTCAGCATAAAATCCTCTCCTTAGCGTGTTTTCACTTTTATCTCTCAATTGCCCTGTGGAAATATTTCGGGACTAACACGTAGAAGTTAGATAGACAAACAGTCTAATTTTGTGGGTTTAACTGTATTTATGATGCATACAATTATGGTCCATCAGGGTGCAACACGAGGACTTCCCAGGAGGTCACCCATCCTAGTACTACTCTCGCCCAAGCACGCTTAACAGCAGAGTTCTGATGGGATCCGGTGTATTAGTGCTGGTATGATCGCACCCGTCATACAATGCGCAGAACGTAACATGATGCTTCTCAGTGTTATATATATATATTATATAAACGATCGATAATTATAAAAGTATATTAATAAAAAACGATAAAACAGAACAGTGGATGATGGGGCATATTTATATGACTCGTTGAATCAGTTAAACCCACCAAATTAGACAATTTGTCTTAACATCTTTCACTTGTTAGTCCCATTTTGCTCTACAGGCTATGTTGAGGTTTAGGGAAGAAACCAGCTTAAAAGAGGAGTTTTATGCTAGAAATAAATTGCAAGTCAATCGGGTCAGTCAAGGACCGAGGAACCCAGTCGGCGCCCGAAGAAACCCCAGGCGTGGCCGAGCTTCAGTACCGGGCCGCGACCGAGAAATACCGGGTCACGTCCTAGGTCGGTATCTGAGCGGTCTCGGCTGAGGCCCGAGAGTCATTACTGAAGAAATAAGGGCGCGCCCCAGAACAGTGCCGGGCATCACTGCTGTGTGCTCGCAAGCGCACTGAGGTTCATGACCGAGGAATGTCGGGCTGCATCCGAGACAAGCGCTCGAGCGCATCCGAGACAGGCGCTCGAGCGCATCCGAGACAGGCGCCCAAGCGCGCCCGAGGCAAGCGCCCGGCCAAGCGCCGAATAGAACTTTTTCTGACCAAAACTCCGGCAAAGTTCCAGCTACTTGCTAGGTTCGGTGCCCCTTTGGAAGCATCTTGCTCTAAGAGCAGCTTGCCTTGTGAAGCACCTTGCTCAAGGGATGCCACACTTGGCACCAACTAGCTTAAAGGCGGCTAGCTTATGGACGAAGGAAGCTCCAAGAAGTATGGCACTTGGCACCAGCTAGCTTAAAGGCGGCTAGCTTAGGGATGAAGAAAGCTCCAAGAGAGCTTCATTTGGCACCTACTTGCTTGGGCGGCAAACCCATGGGAAGAGGAAAGCTCAACCGCCACCCATGCCTATAAATAGAAATGCTTATTCCCTTTCTTTAAGTGGCAATTGTGGGCGATCTTTTGATAACTTTTTGAGGAACTTAGAAAGGGAAACAAGACTTGTGGGTAGAAAACACTTGTAATAATCACACTAGAAATCAAAAGCTCAATTCTCCTCTACTCATTCTTGTTTACTTTTGGTTACAATGGTTATAATATTCACTTCAATGAGTATTCGTAGCTAAACTTCCATTCGGTCGAAGGAGTTCTTATACTATGAAACCGTTCTAGACCCTTGCTGTCATGTTACTTAATGTTCTAGCTAGTTCTTGTGCCTTCGGGTTGAACATAACAAGGAAGAGTGGATGCTTGAAATGGCAAAGCTCTTTCGAGTAGTTCATTCCCTCTATAGTCGCTTGGTTTGTTCGGAAATGAGGGATCAAGCGACTGTACTTAGGTTAATATACCTTGAAATGGGGTGTTAGCCTAGCTAGAACTAGTAAGCTTTGTCTTGAAATGGAAAAGCCGGAGGTACAAATGCTTGAAATGGCTTTGTTTGGAGTTATGTCTTGAAATGGAATAATTCACTCCCTAAAACATTTGGTTAAATCCTTGGAGGTCGATGATGAACGGGGACTTAATATAAGACTCCTAAGACCGGATTCCTTCTCTTAAAAAGAACCACTCTTTCATTACTTGCACTTTACTTTCTCGCACATTTTCTTATTGCCTTTTTTTCTAAAGACTTGGACCTTCAAGCACTTTACATTTCTCGCACATTTACTTCTTATCTTTAATTTCCCAAGACTTGGACCTTCAAGCAATTTACTTCTCGCACATTTATTTTCAATCATTTACCTTTCAAGTATTTATTTTCAGCACTTAACCTCAACCAAAGAACCCCAATTGTCTTTCCTTTATTTATCGCTTTCAAAAGAACAACTGTTTCCAACCAACTTCCCTTGGGTTCGACCCCTACTTACCGCTTGCTATCATTAGTGAGCCACTAAAGTAGTGGAAAATATAAATGTAAATTTGCAGGTCACAACGACAGCCTGTCAAATTTTGGCGCCGTTGCCGGGGAAGTTAGTGTATCGGATAGTTGTTCTTCTTTTTCTTTAGTTTTTGCTCGTTAACCATGTCTCGTATAGGAAGCCATCACGAGGACGAAGAAATTGACGACGAGGTGAACCAGGTTGTCCGAGATAACGAGGGACTGCCCCCATTTATAGACGACCCGGAACAGCTCATCCGGAACCACAACCGAGCGATTAGGGAAGCAGCCCGGGTAAATCAAAGGGTGCCCGAAGGCAGAGTTGGAGCCGGGCCGAGGCAACAACCGAGGCAGCAGCCGAGGCAACCCCCGAGATAGCCCCCGTTAAATCGGCAAATGCCGAGGCAACACCCAGTCTTCAACGAATACTATGCGGACGAAGTTCTCCGTGAACCTACCATGGGAGAGCTCTCGGCGCCCGATTTCAGGACCCAGCCATAGTGCATAGACGAAGGCCCGGACCTCGAGAACATTGCTATAAACACGTCTGTGGTCCATAACTTGCCAAAGTTCTCGGGAAATCAGGGAGAATCTGCTACTACTCATCTTCAACGTTTACATGGCATTTGCCAAAATTTAAAACCTTATGGAGTAGATGTGGATGCTTTTAAATTAAAAGCATTTTATTTCTCCCTTAGTGACTCGGCTAACGATTGGTTCCTCTCCTTACCTTCAGGTAGCATTCGAACATGGGCCCAAATGCAAAAGAAATTCTTGGATAAGTATTATCCAGCAGGAAGGGCGATGCAAGTGAGGAGACAATTGCAAGAGACAAGGCAAGGGCCCAATGAGACCATGTACGAGTACCTAGAAAAGTTCAACCACTTGGAGCGAAGTTGCTGCACTCTTGGGCTACCCGAGAAACTCATCGTCGAGTACCTACTTGATGGACTGAAGCCCCTCGACAAAAGGCTCTTAGATGCCTCGGCTGGAGGATCGATGATGAACCTATCCTTAAGCGGCATAAGGGAGCTTGTCACTAGTGTTGCGGAGAACGCCAGGTTTAGGGAAGAGACGACTCGGCAAGAAGAGTTTTCCCCCACCAAGAATGTGGCAAAGGCCGAGGTACCAATGAGCTCCATGCCCGAGGAAATGAAGCAGATGAAGGAGATTATGATTCAGCTCCTACGAAGGCAGCCAGCTCAGATGAGGCCTTGTGAATTTAGTGGTGCTTTGGACCATAAAACCGACACTTGCCTGACGTTGATGGAGAATGACCCGGAGGAAGTAAACGCAATAGGTGGATATCAAGGGTACAACAACAGCGACCGAGCGGGACCAAGTCGGCAGTTCGGGCAAGCGCCCGGACAAAACTGGCCGAGTGACTCGAGGCAGTTCGGGAGGCGCCCGGACAAAACTGGCGATACGATAACAACGCCCCGAGGAGAACGCAACAGGCCGCACCTCAACCGGCTCAGCAATTCTATCAACCACCTCACCGGCAGTACAACCAGGGTGGACCAGGCCAATATCAGCCGAAGGGACCGAATCAGTATCAGGCCGGTCCGAGCCAGTAAGGCCCGAGCAAGCCGCTCGAGGAAATTGTGAAGGACATGTCCAACACGGTGCATCAATACATGGCAAAAACCGATGGAGCGATAGCAGACTTGGGTAAGCAAATGTCCCAGCTGGCCACCGAGGTGTCCGAGCTAAAAAATGAATCCGGCCGGCTCCCCTCGCAAACGATCCAAAACCCGAAAGGGATTGTCAACATGATAAAGGCATCGGACGTAAAGGCGGCGCATGAGGAAGCAGCTCAACTGATGAAACCACGGCGTGGGGCCGAAGCTTACAAACCTACAATCAAACACTATACCCATAGGCACCGACCGAATTGGAATCAAGAAGAAGACCGGCCCAGTGATGGCAAAACTTGGGTCACACATGCGGACAATGGACGCTATGCATTTACCGTCAACATGACGCCACCGCCGATCACACACTTTGACGTGCCACCATCTGGGTGGGATGATGAGGGTCAAGAGCCGTCTTACCCTATGAAGAACAATGCCTCCAAGTATCGTGCGACCCAAAAGAAAAAGGTGGAAAAGGAAATAGAATCAAGGAATAAGCAAAATGGCCTGATAACGAGTAAACCCCTCACCTGGAATCATGAGGCGCAACTGGACACAAGCAAGGACCCTGTGGCTTTTACAGTCTCATGTGGTATAGGCAAGATCCAAGTTCATCATTGCCTAATTGATCTTGGAGCTGCAGTGAATGTCTTGCCTTACCCCCTATATTGTTTATTGGGGCTTGGTTCATTAAAGCCACCAAAGTTATCTCTCGAGTTGGGGGACAAGTCGTGCGTCCATCCAGTTGGAATGCTAGAAAAAGTGATGCTCCGTGTGGAAAAGCTAGTCGTTCCTACGGATTTTTATGTGATACCAATTGGGGATACCAGCAAGGACGACCCTCCAACACTCATATTGGGGCGGCCATTTCTCTACATCACAAAGGCAAAGATCGACATGAGCGAAGGCTCATTATCCCTCGCCTTCGGCGGTAAAAATTCAGACTTCAACGTCTATAACAGCCCCCGGGTACGAAGAAACCACCGGAACCATCAAGACCAGACCCGAGCACATCACGTTACAAGAGTTCGGGGAGGGTCAAAGCAAGGATCAATGCGAGAGCCGCGGCTAAATTCGACCTAGCCGAGCCACCAGACTTGACGTAAGAGAGGTATCGTCGAGCCAACGACGTTAAACAAAGGCACTTGCCGGGAGGTAGCCCGGCACATTTTTGGGTTTCATGCGGCATTTTATTTTAATTTAGGTTTAAATCATACTCATCCAATCGCATTTGGAAGGAATTTGATCTTTTGTGCAGGAACAGGAGTCGCGCTCGAGAATGACCGGCCTCTCCTGGGAAAGATCGAGTCGCGACCGAGAAGTACCGGGGACGCGCCCGAGGAACACCGAGGCGCGCCCGAGAAATCCAGTTTCCCTGCCGAACTTCCTCGAGCTTCCACCGAATCCGACCGAACCAAGGGCCTGCCGTTTGCTCCTACGTCCATGACTTGGCAGCAACGGCACCACAAGGGAGTTTGACTCTTTCCCACTTATGTCATTTCCTTTCCAAGTCCCCTTTATTCTTTTTGTCTTTTGAACCAAGTTGTGCTGCGAGGCACGGCTTTGTTCAAAAAGGCCATACATCACGGCGCAATCGGTGAGTTGCGTTCGGTGGCCCGTTTCCACTCGAAATAACGTATTATGGTGAATTTCTGGACGCCGAACGCCAAATACTGATGTTGTTGATTTTGCCCTTCTTGCGCGACTTTAGCTCTTCAATCTGCACCGCGATCTGTCCTGCATCATAAATGGCGCAAAAAGAGGTGCAACACGAGGACTTCCCAAGAGGTCACCCTTCCTAGTACTACTCTCGCCAAAGCACGCTTAACTGCGGAGTTCTGATGGGATCCGGTGCATTAGTGCCGGTATGATCGCACCCGTCATACAATGCGCAGAACGTAACATGATGCTTTTCGGTGATTAGTCGGTGTTATATATATATATATATATATATTATATAAATGATCGATAATTATAAAAGTATATTAATAAAAAAAAAGATAAAACAGAACAGTGGACGTTTGTCTTTCGCCTCGAAACGAAGTAACAAAGGCTAAACAATAAGTGGATAAAACAAAATCGTGTTTATAAGGACTTGATCGAAAAGAAATGGCACAAAAAGGGTGCAACACGAGGACTTCCCAGGAGGTCACCCATCCTAGTACTACTCTCGCCCAAGCACGCTTAACTGCGGAGTTCTGATGGGATCCGGTGCATTAGTGCTGCTATGATCGCACCCGTCATATAATGCGCAGAACATAACATGATTCTTCTCGGGGATCATTCGGTGTTATATATGTATTTATATATATATATATATATAAACGATCGATAATTATAAAAGTATATTAATAAATAAAAAAAGAAAAAATAGAACGGTGGACGTTTGGCTTTCGCCTCGAAACGAAGTAACAAAGGCCAAACAATAAGCGGATAAAACAAAATCGTGTTTATAAGGACTTGATCGAAAAGAAATTGACGCAGCGTGACAAATAGGATAGATGAATTCACCAGCAATGAATTCACAAAAGACTTGGAATCCACCAAGAACGAAAAACTGAAGGTTTATTTATACGAAATAAGACACATAACTGAACGTGCGGTTAAATCGGAAAACATAAAACCTAATTAAGAAAGGAAAACTAAACCTAATTAGGAAAGGAAAACTAAAAAGATAATTATCAGCCGCTAAAAGATAAATATGCTGATTTGGCCAGCCAAACGAGCCCGGAAGGATTAAAAAGGCCATACACCACAACGCAAGCGGTGAGTTGCGTTCGGTGGCCCGTTTCCACTCGAAATAACGAATTATGGTGAATTTCTGGACGCTAAACGCCAAATACCGATGTTGTCGATTTTGCCCTTCTTTCTCGACATTAGCTCTTCAATCTGCACCGCGATCTGTCCTGCATCAGAAATGGCGCAAAAAGGGGAGCAACACAAGGACTTCCCAGGAGGTCACCCATCCTAGTACTACTCTCGCCCAAGCACGCTTAACTGCGGAGTTCTGATGGGATCCGGTGCATTAGTGCCGGTATGATCGCACCCGTCATACAATGCGCAGAACGTAACATGATGCTTCTCGGTGATTAGTCGGTGTTATATATATATATATATATTATAAACGATCGATAATTATAAAAGTATATTAATAAAAAAGATAAAACAGAACAGTGGACGTTTGTCTTTCGCCTCGAAATGAAGTAACAAAGGCCAAACAATAAGTGGATAAAGCAAAATCGTGTTTATGAGGACTTGATCGAAAAGAAATGGCGCAAAAAGGGGTGCAACAGGAGGACTTCCCAGGAGGTCACCCATCCTAGTACTACTCTCGCCCTAGCACGCTTAACTGCGAAGTTCTGATGGGATCCGGTGCATTAGTGCTGGTATGATCGCACCAGTCATATAATGCGCAGAACATAACATGATGCTTCTTGGGGATCAGTCGGTGTTATATATGTATTTATATATATATATATAAACGATCGATAATTATAAAAGTATATTAATAAATAAAAAAAGATAAAATAGAACGGTGGACGTTTGGCTTTCGCCTCGAAACGAAGTAACAAAGGCCAAACAATAAGCGGATAAAACAAAATCGTGTTTATAAGGACTTGATCGAAAAGAAATTGACGCAGCGTGACAAATAGGATAGATGAATTCACCAGCAATGAATTCGCAAAAGACTTGGAATCCACCAAGAACGAAAAACTGAAGGTTTATTGATACGAAATAAGACACATAACTGAACGTGCGGTTAAATCGGAAAACATAAAACCTAATTAAGAAAGGAAAACTAAACCTAATTAGGAAAGGAAAACTAAAAAGATAATTATCAGCCGCTAAAAGATAAATATGCTGATTTGGCCAGCCAAACGAGCCCGGAAGGATTAAAAAGGCCATACATCACGGCGCGAGTAGTGAGTTGCGTTCGGTGGCCCGTTTCCACTCGAAATAACGTATTATGGTGAATTTCTGGACGCTGAACGCCAAATACCGATGTTGTCGATTTTGCCCTTCTTGCGCGACATTAATTCTTCAATCTGCACCGCGATCTGTCCTGCATCAGAAATGGCGCAAAAAGGGGTGCAACACGAAGACTTCCCAGGAGGTCACCCATCCTAGTACTACTCTCGCCCCAGCACGCTTAACTGCGGAGTTTTGATGGGATCCGGTGCATTAGTGCCGGTATGATCGCACCCGTCATACAATGCGCAGAACGTAACATGATGCTTCTCGGTGATTAGTCGGTGTTATATATATATATATTATATAAATGATCGATAATTATAAAAGTATATTAATAAAAAAAGATAAAACAGAACAGTGGACGTTTGTCTTTCGCCTCGAAACGAAGTAACAAAGGCCAAACAATAAGTGGATAAACAAAATCGTGTTTATAAGGACTTGATAGAAAAGAAATGGCGCAAAAAGGGGTGCAACACGAGGACTTCCCAGGAGGTGACCCATCCTAGTACTACTCTCGCCCAAGCACGCTTAACTACGGAGTTCTGATGGGATCAGGTGCATTAGTGCTGGTATGATCGCACCCGTCATATAATGCGCAGAACATAACATGATGCTTCTCAAGGATCAGTCGGTGTTATATATGTATCTATATATATATATAAACGATCGATAATTATAAAAGTATAATAATAAATAAAAAAAGATTAAATAGAACGGTGGACGTTTGGCTTTCGCCTCGAAACGAAGTAACAAAGGCCAAACAATAAGCGGATAAAACAAAATCGTGTTTATAAGGACTTGATCGAAAAGAAATTGACACAGCGTGACAAATAGGATTAGATGAATTCAAAAAAGACTTGGAATCCACCAAGAACGAAAAACTGAAGGTTTATTGATACAAAATAAGACACATAACTGAACGTGCGGTTAAATCGGAAAACATAAAACCTAATTAAGAAAGGAAAACTAAACCTAATTAGGAAAAGAAAACTAAAAAGATAATTATCAGCCGCTAAAAGATAAATATGCTGATTTGGCAAGCCAAACGAGCCCGGAAGGATTAAAAAGGCCATACATCATGGCGCGAGCGGTGAGTTGCGTTCGGTGGCCCGTTTCCACTCGAAATAACATATTATGGTGAATTTCTGGACGCTGAACGCCAAATACCGATGTTGCCGATTTTGCCCTTCTTGCGCGACATTGGCTCTTCAATCTGCACCGCGATCTGTCCTGCGTCAGAAATGGCACAAAAATGAGTGCAACACGAGGACTTCCCAGGAGGTCACCCATCCTAGTACTACTCTCTCCCAAGCACGCTTAAATGCGAAGTTCTGATGGGATCCGGTGCATTAGTGCTGGTATGATCGCACCCGTCATACAATGCGCAGAATGTAACATGATGCTTCTCGGTGATTAGTCGGTGTTATATATATATATTATATAAACGATCGATAATTATAAAAGTATATTAATAAAAAAAGATAAAACAGAACAGTGGACGTTTGTCTTTCGCCTCGAAATGAAGTAACAAAGGCCAAACAATAAGTGGATAAAACAAAATCGTGTTTATAAGGACTTGATCGAAAAGAAATGGTGCAAAAAGGGGTCCAACACGAGGACTTCACAGGAGGTCACCCATCCTAGTACTACTCTCGCCCAAGCACGCTTAACTGCGGAGTTCTGATGGGATCCGGTGCATTAGTGCGGGTATGATCGCACCCGTTATATAATGCGCACAACATAACATGATGCTTCTCGGGGATCAGTCGGTGTTATATATGTATTTATATATATATATATATATATAAACGATCGATAATTATAAAAGCATATTAATAAATAAAAAAAGATAAAATAGAACGGTGGACGTTTGGCTTTCGCCTCGAAACGAAGTAACAAAGGCCAAACAATAAGCGGATAAAACAAAATCGTGTTTATAAGGACTTGATCGAAAAGAAATTGACGCAGCTTGACAAATATGATAGATGAATTCACCAGCAATGAATTCCCAAAAGACTTGGAATCCACCAAGAACGAAAAACTGAAGGTTTATTGATACGATATAAGACACATAACTGAACGTGCGGTTAAATCGGAAAACATAAAACCTAATTAAGAAAGGAAAACTAAACCTAATTAGGAAAGGAAAACTAAAAAGATAATTATCAGCCGCTAAAAGATAAATATGCTGATTTGGCCAGCCAAACGAGCCCGGAAGGATTAAAAAGGCCATACATCACGACGCAAGCGGTGTGTTGCGTTCAGTGGCCCGTTTCCACTCGAAATAACGTATTATGGTGAATTTCCGGACGCTGAACGCCAAATACCGATGTTGTCGATTTTGCCCTTCTTGCACGACATTAGCTCTTCAATCTGCACCGCGATCTATCCCGCATCAGAAATGGCGCAAAAAGGGGTGCAACACGAGGACTTCCCAGGAGGTCACCCATCCTAATACTACTCTCGCCCAAGCACGCTTAACTGCGGAGTTCTGATGGGATCCGGTGCATTAGTGCCGGTATGATCGCACCCGTCATATAATGCGCAGAACGTAACATGATGCTTCTCGGTGATTAGTCGGTGTTATATATATATATATATTATATAAACGATCGATAATTATAAAAGTATATTAATAAAAAAAGATAAAACAGAACAGTGGACGTTTGTCTTTCGCCTCGAAACGAAGTAACAAAGGCCAAACAATAAGTGGATAAAGCAAAATCGTGTTTATAAGGACTTGATCGAAAAGAAATGGCGCAAAAAGGGGTGAAACAGGAGGACTTCCCAGGAGGTCACCCATCCTAGTACTACTCTCGCCCAAGCAAGTTTAACTACGGAGTTCTGATGGGATCCGATGCATTAGTGCTGGTATGATCGCACCCGTCATATAATGCGCACAACATAACATGATGCATCTCAGGGATCAGTTGGTGTTATATATGTATTTATATATATATATATAAACGATCGATAATTATAAAAGTATATTAATAAATAAAAAAAGATAAAATAGAACGGTGGACGTTTGGCTTTCGCCTCGAAACAAAGTAACAAAGGCCAAACAATAAGCGGATAAAAAAATCATGTTTATAAGGACTTGATCGAAAAGAAATTGACGCAGCGTGACAAATAGGATAGATGAATTCACCAGCAATGAATTCTCAAAAGACTTGGAATCCACCAAGAACGAAAAACTGAAGGTTTATTCATACGAAAAAAGACACATAACTGAACGTGCGGTTAAATCGGAAAACATAAAACCTAATTAAGAAAGGAAAACTAAACCTAATTAGGAAAGGAAAACTAAAAAGATAATTATCAGCCGCTAAAAGATAAATATGTTGAGTTGGCTGGCCAAACGAGCCCGGAAGGATTAAAAAGGCCATACATCACGGCGCCCGCGGTGAGTTGCGTTCGGTGGCCCGTTTCCACTCGAAATAACGTATTATGGTGAATTTCTGGACGCTGAACGCCAAATATCGATGTTGTCGATTTTGCCCTTATTGCGCGACATTAGCTCTTCAATCTGCACCGCGATCTGTCCTGCTTCAGAAATGGCGCAAAAAGGGGTGCAACACGAGGACTTCCCAGGAGGTCACCCATCCTAGTACTACTCTCGCCCAAGTACGATTAACTGCGGAGTTCTGATGGGATCCGGTGCATTAGTGCCGGTATGATCGCACCCGTCATACAATGCGCAGAACGTAACATGATGCTTCTCGGTGATTAGTCGGTGTTATATATATATATATTATATAAACAATCGATAATTATAAAATTATATTAATAAAAAAAGATAAAACAGAACAGTGGACGTTTGTCTTTCGCCTCGAAACGAAGTAACAAAGGCCAAACAATAAGTGGATAAAGCAAAATCGTGTTTATAAGGACTTGATCGAAAAGAAATGGCGCAAAAAGGGGTGCAACAGGAGGTCACCCATCCTAGTACTACTCTCGCCCTAGCACGCTTAACTGCGAAGTTCTGATGGGATCCGGTGCATTAGTGCTGGTATGATCGCACCCGTCATATAATGCGCAGAACATAACATGATGCTTCTTGGGGATCAGACGGTGTTATATATGTATTTATATATATATATATAAACGATCGATAATTATAAAAGTATATTAATAAATAAAAAAAGATAAAATAGAACGGTGGACGTTTGGCTTTCGCCTCGAAACGAAGTAACAAAGGCCAAACAATAAGCGGATAAAACAAAATCGTGTTTATAAGGACTTGATCGAAAAGAAATTGACGCAGCGTGACAAATAGGATAGATGAATTCACCAGCAATGAATTCGCAAAAGACTTGGAATCCACCAAGAACGAAAAACTGAAGGTTTATTGATACGAAATAAGACACATAACTGAACGTGCGGTTAAATCGGAAAACATAAAACCTAATTAAGAAAGGAAAACTAAACCTAATTAGGAAAGGAAAACTAAAAAGATAATTATCAGCCGCTAAAAGATAAATATGCTGATTTGGCTAGCCAAACGAGCCCGGAAGGATTAAAAAGGCCATACATCACGTCGCGAGTAGTGAGTTGCGTTCGGTGGCTCGTTTCCACTCGAAATAACGTATTATGGTGAATTTCTGGACGCTGAAAGCCACAAAATACCGATGTTGCCAATTTTGCCCTTCTTGCGCGACATTAGCTCTTCAATCTGCACCGCGATCTGTCCTGCATCAGAAATGGCGCAAAAAGGGGTGCAACACAAGGACTTCCCAGGAGGTCACCCATCCTAGTACTACTCTCGCTCAAGCACGCTTAACTGCGAAGTTCTGATGGGATCCGGTGCATTTGTGCTGGTATGATCGCTCCCATCATACAATGCGCAGAACGTAACGTGATGCTTCTCGGTGATTAGTCGGCGTTATATATGTATATTATATAAACGATCGATAATTATAAAAGTATATTAATAAAAAAAGATAAAACAGAACAGTGGACATTTGTCTTTCGCCTCCAAACAAAGTAACAAAGGCCAAACAATAAGTGGATAAACAAAATCGTGTTTATAAGGACTTGATAGAAAAGAAATGGCGCAAAAAGGGGTGCAACACGAGGACTTCCCAGGAGGTGACCCATCCTAGTACTACTCTCGCCCAAGCACGCTTAACTACGGAGTTCTGATGGGATCAGGTGCATTAGTGCTGGTATGATCGCACCCGTCATATAATGCGCAGAACATAACATGATGCTTCTCAAGGATCAGTCGGTGTTATATATGTATCTATATATATATATATATAAACGATCGATAATTATAAAAGTATAATAATAAATAAAAAAAGATTAAATAGAACGGTGGACGTTTGGCTTTCGCCTTGAAACGAAGTAACAAAGGCCAAACAATAAGCGGATAAAACAAAATCGTGTTTATAAGGACTTGATCGAAAAGAAATTGACACAGCGTGACAAATAGGATAGATGAATTCACAAAAGACTTGGAATCCACCAAGAACGAAAAACTGAAGGTTTATTGATACAAAATAAGACACATAACTGAACGTGCGGTTAAATCGGAAAACATAAAACCTAATTAAGAAAGGAAAACTAAACCTAATTAGGAAAAGAAAACTAAAATGATAATTATCAGCCGCTAAAAGATAAATATGCTGATTTGGCAAGCCAAACGAGCCCGGAAGGATTAAAAAGGCCATACATCACGGCGCGAGCGGTGAGTTGCGTTCGGTGGCCCGTTTCCACTCGAAATAACGTATTATGGTGAATTTCTGGACGCTGAACGCCAAATACCGATGTTGCCGATTTTGCCCTTCTTGCGCGACATTGGCTCTTCAATCTGCACCGCGATCTGTCCTGCGTCAGAAATGGCACAAAAATGAGCGCAACACGAGGACTTCCCAGGAGGTCACCCATCCTAGTACTACTCTCTCCCAAGCACGCTTAAATGCGGAGTTCTGATGGGATCCGGTGCATTAGTGCTGGTATGATCGCACCCGTCATACAATGCGCAGAATGTAACATGATGCTTCTCGGTGATTAGTCGGTGTTATAAATATATATTATATAAACGATCGATAATTATAAAAGTATATTAATAAAAAAAGATAAAACAGAACAGTGGACGTTTGTCTTTCGCCTCGAAATGAAGTAACAAAGGCCAAACAATAAGTGGATAAAACAAAATCGTGTTTATAAGGACTTGATCGAAAAGAAATGGTGCAAAAAAGGGTCCAACACGAGGACTTCCCAGGAGGTCACCCATCCTAGTACTACTCTCGCCCAAGCACGCTTAACTGCGGAGTTCTGATGGGATCCGGTGCATTAGTGCAGGTATGATCGCACCCGTTATATAATGCGCACAACATAACATGATGCTTCTCGGGGATCAGTCGGTGTTATATATGTATTTATATATATATATATAAACTATCGATAATTATAAAAGCATATTAATAAATAAAAAAAATAAAATAGAACGGTGGACGTTTGGCTTTCGCCTCGAAACGAAGTAACAAAGGCCAAACAATAAGCGGATAAAACAAAATCGTGTTTATAAGGACTTGATCGAAAAGAAATTGACGCAGCTTGACAAATATGATAGATGAATTCACCAGCAATGAATTCCCAAAAGACTTGGAATCCACCAAGAACGAAAAACTGAAGGTTTATTGATACAATATAAGACACATAACTGAACGTGCGGTTAAATCGGAAAACATAAAACCTAATTAAGAAAGGAAAACTAAACCTAATTAGGAAAGGAAAACTAAAAAGATAATTATCAGCCGCTAAAAGATAAATATGCTGATTTGGCCAGCCAAACGAGCCCGGAAGGATTAAAAAGGCCATACATCACGACGCAAGCGGTGTGTTGCGTTCAGTGGCCCGTTTCCACTCAAAATAACGTATTATGGTGAATTTCCGGACGCTGAACGTCAAATACCGATGTTGTCGATTTTGCCCTTCTTGCGCGACATTAGCTCTTCAATCTGCACCGCGATCTATCCTGCATCAGAAATGGCGCAAAAAGGGGTGCAACACGAGGACTTCCCAGGAGGTCACCCATCCTAATACTACTCTCGCCCAAGCACGCTTAACTGCGGAGTTCTGATGGGATCCGGTGCATTAGTGCCGTTATGATCGCACCCGTCATATAATGCGCAGAACGTAACATGATGCTTCTCGGTGATTAGTCGGTGTTATATATATATATATATATATATATATATTATATAAACGATCGATAATTATAAAAGTATATTAATAAAAAAAGATAAAACAGAATAGTGGACGTTTGTCTTTCGCCTCGAAACGAAGTAACAAAGGCCAAACAATAAGTGGATAAAGCAAAATCGTGTTTATAAGGACTTGATCGAAAAGAAATGGCGCAAAAAGGGGTGAAACAGGAGGACTTCCCAGGAGGTCACCCATCCTAGTACTACTCTCGCCCAAGCAAGTTTAACTACGGAGTTCTGATGGGATCCGATGCATTAGTGCTGGTATGATCGCACCCGTCATATAATGCGCACAACATAACATGATGCATCTCAGGGATCAGTTGGTGTTATATATGTATTTATATATATATATATAAACGATCGATAATTATAAAAGTATATTAATAAATAAAAAAAGATAAAATAGAACGGTGGACGTTTGGCTTTCGCCTCGAAACAAAGTAACAAAGGCCAAACAATAAGCGGATAAAAAAAAATCATGTTTATAAGGACTTGATCGAAAAGAAATTGACGCAGCGTGACAAATAGGATAGATGAATTCACCAGCAATGAATTCTCAAAAGACTTGGAATCCACCAAGAACGAAAAACTGAAGGTTTATTCATACGAAATAAGACACATAACTGAACGTGCGGTAAAATCGGAAAACATAAAACCTAATTAAGAAAGGAAAACTAAACCTAATTAGGAAAGGAAAACTAAAAAGATAATTATCAGCCGCTAAAAGATAAATATGTTGAGTTGGCTAGCCAAACGAGCCCGGAAGGATTAAAAAGGCCATACATCACGGCGCCCGCGGTGAGTTGCGTTCGGTGGCCCGTTTCCACTCGAAATAACGTATTATGGTGAATTTCTGGACGCTGAACGCCAAATATCGATGTTGTCGATTTTGCCCTTATTGCGCGACATTAGCTCTTCAATCTGCACCGCGATCTGTCCTGCATCAGAAATGGCGCAAAAAGGAGTGCAACACGAGGACTTCCCAGGAGGTCACCCATCCTAGTACTACTCTCGCCCAAGTACGCTTAACTGCGGAGTTCTGATGGGATCCGGTGCATTAGTGCCGGTATGATCGCACCCGTCATACAATGCGCAGAACGTAACATGATGCTTCTCGGTGATTAGTCGGTGTTATATATATATATATATTATATAAACAATCGATAATTATAAAAGTATATTAATAAAAAAAGATAAAACAGAACAGTGGACGTTTGTCTTTCGCCTCGAAACGAAGTAACAAAGGCCAAACAATAAGTGGATAAAGCAAAATCGTGTTTATAAGGACTTGATCGAAAAGAAATGGCGCAAAAAGGGGTGCAACAGGAGGACTTCCCAGGAGGTCACCCATCCTAGTACTACTCTCGCCCTAGCACGCTTAACTGCGAAGTTCTGATGGGATCCGGTGCATTAGTGCTGGTATGATCGCATCCGTCATATAATGCGCAGAACATAACATGATGCTTCTTGGTGATCAGTCGGTGTTATATATGTATTTATATATATATATAAACGATCGATAATTATAAAAGTATATTAAAAAATAAATAAAGATAAAATAGAATGGTGGACGTTTGGCTTTCGCCTCGAAACGAAGTAACAAAGGCCAAACAATAAGCGGATAAAACAAAATCGTGTTTATAAGGACTTGATCGAAAAGAAATTGACGCAGCGTGACAAATAGGATAGATGAATTCACCAGCAATGAATTCGCAAAAGACTTGGAATCCACCAAGAACGAAAAACTGAAGGTTTATTGATACGAAATAAGACACATAACTGAACGTGCGGTTAAATCGGAAAACATAAAACCTAATTAAGAAAGGAAAACTAAACCTAATTAGGAAAGGAAAACTAAAAAGATAATTATCAGCCGCTAAAAGATAAATATGCTGATTTGGCCAGCCAAACGAGCCCGGAAGGATTAAAAAGGCCATACATCACGGCGCGAGTAGTGAGTTGCGTTCGGTGGCCCGTTTCCACTCGAAATAACGTATTATGGTGAATTTCTGGACGCTGAAAGCCACAAAATACCGATGTTGCCGATTTTGCCCTTCTTGCGCGACATTAGCTCTTCAATCTGCACCGCGATCTGTCCTGCATCAGAAATGGCGCAAAAAGGGGTGCAACACAAGGACTTCCCAGGAGGTCACCCATCCTAGTACTACTCTCGCTCAAGCACGCTTAACTGCGAAGTTCTGATGGGATCCGGTGCATTAGTGCTGGTATGATAGCTCCCATCATACAATGCGCAGAACGTAACGTGATGCTTCTCGGTGATTAGTCGGTGTTATATATATATATTATATAAACGATCGATAATTATAAAAGTATATTAATAAAAAAAGATAAAACAGAACAGTGGACGTTTGTCTTTCGCCTCCAAACAAAGTAACAAAGGCCAAACAATAAGTGGATAAACAAAATCGTGTTTATAAGGACTTGATAGAAAAGAAATGGCGCAAAAAGGGGTGCAACACAAGGACTTCCCAGGAGGTGACCCATCCTAGTACTACTCTCGCCCAAGCACGCTTAACTACGGAGTTCTGATGGGATCAGGTGCATTAGTGCTGGTATGATCGCACCCGTCATATAATGCGCAGAACATAACATGATGCTTCTCAAGGATCAGTCGGTGTTATATATGTATATATATATATATATATAAACGATCGATAATTATAAAAGTATAATAATAAATAAAAAAAGATTAAATAGAACGGTGGACGTTTGGCTTTCGCCTTGAAACGAAGTAACAAAGGCCAAACAATAAGCGGATAAAACAAAATCGTGTTTATAAGGACTTGATCGAAAAGAAATTGACACAGCGTGACAAATAGGATAGATGAATTCACAAAAGACTTGGAATCCACCAAGAACGAAAAACTGAAGGTTTATTGATACAAAATAAGACACATAACTGAACGTGCGGTTAAATCGGAAAACATAAAACCTAATTAAGAAAGGAAAACTAAACCTAATTAGGAAAAGAAAACTAAAAACATAATTATCAGCCGCTAAAAGATAAATATGCTGATTTGGCAAGCCAAACGAGCCCGGAAGGATTAAAAAGGCCATACATCACGGCGCGAGCGGTGAGTTGCGTTCGGTGGCCCGTTTCCACTCGAAATAACGTATTATGGTGAATTTCTGGACGCTGAACGCCAAATACCGATGTTGCCGATTTTGCCCTTCTTGCGCGACATTGGCTCTTCAATCTGCACCGCGATCTGTCCTGCGTCAGAAATGGCACAAAAATGAGTGCAACACGAGGACTTCCCAGGAGGTCACCCATCCTAGTACTACTCTCTCCCAAGCACGCTTAAATGCGGAGTTCTGATGGGATCCGGAGCATTAGTGCTGGTATAATCGCACCCGTCATACAATGCGCAGAATGTAACATGATGCTTCTCGGTGATTAGTCGGTGTTATATATATATATTATATAAACGATCGATAATTATAAAAGTATATTAATAAAAAAAGATAAAACAGAACAGTGGACGTTTGTCTTTCGCCTCGAAATGAAGTAACAAAGGCCAAACAATAAGTGGATAAAACAAAATCGTGTTTATAAGGACTTGATCGAAAAGAAATGGTGCAAAAAGGGGTCCAACACGAGGACTTCCCAGGAGGTCACCCATCCTAGTACTACTCTCGCCCAAGCACGCTTAACTGCGGAGTTCTGATGGGATCCGGTGCATTAGTGCGGGTATGATCGCACCCGTTATATAATGCGCACAACATAACATGATGCTTCTCGTGGATCAGTCGGTGTTATATATGTATTTATATATATATATATAAACGATCGATAATTATAAAAGCATATTAATAAATAAAAAAAGATAAAATAGAACGGTGGACGTTTGGCTTTCGCCTCGAAACGAAGTAACAAAGGCCAAACAATAAGCGGATAAAACAAAATCGTGTTTATAAGGACTTGATCGAAAAGAAATTGACGCAGCTTGACAAATATGATAGATGAATTCACCAGCAATGAATTCCCAAAAGACTTGGAATCCACCAAGAACGAAAAACTGAAGGTTTATTGATACGATATAAGACACATAACTGAACGTGCGGTTAAATCGGAAAACATAAAACCTAATTAAGAAAGGAAAACTAAACCTAATTAGGAAAGGAAAACTAAAAAGATAATTATCAGCCGCTAAAAGAAAAATATGCTGATTTGGCCAGCCAAACGAGCCCGGAAGGATTAAAAAGGCCATACATCACGACGCAAGCGGTGTGTTGCGTTCGGTGGCCCGTTTCCACTCGAAATAACGTATTATGGTGAATTTCTGGACGCTGAACGCCAAATACCGATGTTGTCGATTTTGCCCTTCTTGCGCGACGTTAGCTCTTCAATCTGCACCGCGATCTGTCCTGCATCAGAAATGGCGCAAAAAGGGGTGCAACACGAGGACTTCCCAGGAGGTCACCCATCCTAGTACTACTCTCGCCCAAGCACGCTTAACTGCGGAGTTCTGATGGGATCCGGTGCATTAGTGCTGGTATGATCGCACCCGTCACATAATGCGCAGAACGTAACATGATGCTTCTAGGTGATTAGTCGGTGTTATATATATATATATATATATATATTATATATAAACGATCGATAATTATAAAAGTATATTAATAAAAAAAGATAAAACAGAACAGTGGACATTTGTATTTCGTCTCGAAACGAAGTAACAAAGGCCAAACAATAAGTGGATAAACCAAAATCGTATTTATAAGGACTTGATCGAAAAGAAATGGCGCAAAAAGGGGTGCAACACGAGCACTTCCCAGGAGGTCACCCATCCTAGTAGTACGCTCGCCCAAGCACGCTTAACTGTGGATTTCTCATGGGATCTGGTGCATTAGTGCTGGTATGATCGCACCCGTCATACAATGCACAGAACGTAACATGATGCTTCTCGGTGATTAGTCGGTGTTATATCTATATATTATATAAACGATTGATAATTATAAAAGTATATTAATAAAAAAAGATAAAACAGAACAGTGGACGTTTGTCTTTCACCTCGAAACGAAGTAACAAAGACCAAACAATAAGTGGATAAAACAAAATCGTGTTTATAAGGACTTGATCGAAAAGAAATGGCGCAAAAAGAGGTGCAACACGAGGACTTCCCAGGAGGTCACCCATCCTAGTACTACTCTCGCCCAAGCACGCTTAACTGCAGAGTTCTGATGGGATCCGGTGCATTAGTGCTGGTATGATCGCACCCGTCATATAAAGCGCAGAACATAACATGATGCTTCTCGGGGATCAGTCGGTGTTATATATGTATTTATATATATATATATATATAAACGATCGATAATTATAAAAGTATATTAATAAATAAAAAAAGATAAAATAGAACGGTGGACGTTTGGCTTTCGCCTCGAAACGAAGTAACAAAGGCCAAACAATAAGCGGATAAAACAAAATCGTGTTTATAAGGACTTGATCCAAAAGAAATTGACGCAGCGTGACAAATAGGATAGATGAATTCACCAGCAATGAATTCACAAAAGACTTGGAATCCACTAAGAACAAAAAACTGAAGGTTTATTGATACGAAATAAGACACATAACTTAACGTGCGATTAAATCGGAAAACATAAAACCTAATTAAGAAAGGAAAACTAAACCTAATTAGGAAAGGAAAACTAAAAAGATAATTATCAGCCGCTAAAAGATAAATATGCTGATTTGGCCAGCCAAACAAGCCCGGAAGGATTAAAAATATCATACATCACGGCGCAAGCCGTGTGTTGTGTTCGGTGGCCCGTTTCCACTCGAAATAACGTATTATGGTGAATTTCTGGACGCTGAACGGCAAATACCGATGTTGCCGATTTTTCCCTTCTTGCGCGACATTAGCTCTTCAATCTGCACCATGATCTGTCCTGCATCAGAAATGGTGCAAAAAGGGGTGTGACAATTTGCTTGTCGTCAGAGCAAATTGTACAAATAAATTTATAAAGTCCGCTACTCGCGACTACTGGGTAGAAGTTGTAAGTAGGGGTCGAACCCAAGGGAATTAGGGGGATACGTTGTTCTTTTACTAATAGGGACGTGTTTTAGGATGATTGAGATTTTAGCGCGAGTAATTAAACTACTGTTTTTGGTTTTTTGGGTTTTTTGTGCGGAAAAGTAAATACAGAAATTAAATACAGAAAGTAAATACTGAAAGTAAAGAGATAAGGGTTAGAAGACTTACAGTGGGTGATGCGTGATTGCGATTCTTCCGGTTGTTGAGCGGTTGATGGTTGTGGTTGATCGGGACAGTTATACTAGGAAAGTAAATACAGGGGGTTTTTGTGATTGAAAGAAAGTATTCGGTTTCAAGTACTCTTGTATTATAACATGTATATAATAAACCGTTAGTAACTTTTCTAAGTATTCAAAGATGAATCGAGGCCCTTTCGTAGCGCAAGACTTGCAACATCGTTTAAAGCAACCCTTGTTCTACTTCAGACTAATTCCTCCTTTCGAAGTATCTTAGCCTTCTGTGAATCCACCTGATCTCACAGTTACGATTGACCAAGTGGTGTTTTAGATAAGTCGAACTCCTCAGATAAGCTTTGCCCTTTCGTAGCATCCACTTACCCGAGTATGTTCACGAACCCCACGGAAGAGTTTTGCCCTTTCGTAGCATCCACTCAACCTTGGAAATTCTGACTATGAATGGCACATAGAACAAGTTTTGAATACAAAGAAATGAAACTAAAAGATATTACAACATTATATAATACAAGAAAATACCTTCCACCGAATGAAGAGTTTAGCTACGAATATCCATAGAGGTGGATACCATAGCTAAATACTCGGGGGTTTTTGAAAACAGTAAGAGGGAAAGGGGTGGAATACTCAAGAACCAACAGGAGTATTCCCAATTTCCTACTGAATACTCAAGAACCAACAGGAGTATTCTCTATAGTATAATACTCAAGAACAAACAGGAGTATTATTTCATAAACCAAACAAACTTACAAAGTAACCAAACTTAGAGAGATAAGTGTTTTGTGTATGGATTGATGATACAAATGAGGAGGAGGGCTCTCATATTTATAGGCTAGGAGGAGGAGGATGAAGGGTGGAGATGGAGCCATGTGCATTTGCATCCAAGGGTGGAGGAGGAGGGGAGGAGCATGTGGAGGAGAGGCCACCACTTGTCATCTTCTTGTGGTGGAGCTCAAAGCCACCGGTGGCTTTTGGAGAGGAGGAAGGAGGAGCCGCCACTTGGTGGGAGGAGAGTGGAGGAAGGTGGTTGTGAGGGGGAAGCCGCCGGTCACCATGGAGGAGGAAAGGGAGGAGCAACCCATGAGTCATCCTTTTCACCTAGTGACTCATCCTTCTTCCTAAAGCCACCGGTCATCCAATGCACATGGATGAATCTTGACGGTTTTGTACTGTCTTTACAAAACTATCAGTCCAATTTCACTCCAGGCTGTCTTTGATAATTCCTCATTTGGATTTAATTTGAGTAATTCATCGCCAGGATCTTGAGATTTCTTCGTTCAGTGCTTGATCTTGACCTTCAATTTACTCTTGATATCTTTTCAGCATAAAATCCTCTCCTTAGCGTGTTTTCACTTTTATCTCTCAATTGCCCTGTGGAAATATTTCGGGACTAACACGTAGAAGTTAGATAGACAAACAGTCTAATTTTGTGGGTTTAACTGTATTTATGATGCATACAATTATGGTCCATCAGGGTGCAACAGGAGGACTTCCCAGGAGGTCACCCATCCTAGTACTACTCTCGCCCAAGCACGCTTAACAGCAGAGTTCTGATGGGATCCGGTGCATTAGTGCTGGTATGATCGCACCCGTCATACAATGCGCAGAACGTAACATGATGCTTCTCGGTGTTATATATATATATTATATAAACGATCGATAATTATAAAAGTATATTAATAAAAAACGATAAAACAGAACAGTGGATGATGGGGCATATTTATATGACTCGTCGAATCAGTTAAACCCACCAAATTAGACAATTTGTCTTAACATCTTTCACTTGTTAGTCCCATTTTGCTCTACAGGCTATGTTGAGGTTTAGGGAAGAAACCAGCTTAAAAGAGGAGTTTTATGCTAGAAATAAATTGCAAGTCAATCGGGTCAGTCAAGGACCGAGGAACCCAGTCGGCGCCCGAAGAAACCCCAGGCGTGGCCGAGCTTCAGTACCGGGCCGCGACCGAGAAATACCGGGTCACGTCCTAGGTCGGTATCTGAGCGGTCTCGGCTGAGGCCCGAGAGTCATTACTGAAGAAATAAGGGCGCGCCCCAGAACAGTGCCGGGCATCACTGCTGTGTGCTCGCAAGCGCACTGAGGTTCATGACCGAGGAATGTCGGGCTGCATCCGAGACAAGCGCTCGAGCGCATCCGAGACAGGCGCTCGAGCGCATCCGAGACAGGCGCCCAAGGGCGCCCGAGGCAAGCGCCCGGCCAAGCGCTGAATAGAACTTTTTCTGACCAAAACTTTGGCAAAGTTCCAGCTACTTGCTAGGTTCGGTGCCCCTTTGGAAGCATCTTGCTCTAAGAGCAGCTTGCCTTGTGAAGCACCTTGCTCAAGGGATGCCACACTTGGCACCAACTAGCTTAAAGGCGGCTAGCTTATGGACGAAGGAAGCTCCAAGAAGTATGGCACTTGGCACCAGCTAGCTTAAAGGCGGCTAGCTTAGGGATGAAGAAAGCTCCAAGAGAGCTTCATTTGGCACCTACTTGCTTGGGCGGCAAACCCGTGGGAAGAGGAAAGCTCAACCGCCACCCATGCCTATAAATAGAAATGCTTATTCCCTTTCTTTAAGTGGCAATTGTGGGCGATCTTTTGATAACTTTTTGAGGAACTTAGAAAGGGAAACAAGACTTGTGGGTAGAAAACACTTGTAATATTCACACTAGAAATCAAAAGCTCAATTCTCCTCTACTCATTCTTGTTTACTTTTGGTTACAATGGTTATAATATTCACTTCAATGAGTATTCGTAGCTAAACTTCCATTCGGTCGAAGGAGTTCTTATACTATGAAACCGTTCTAGACCCTTGCTGTCATGTTACTTAATGTTCTAGCTAGTTCTTGTGCCTTCGGGTTGAACATAACAAGGAAGAGTGGATGCTTGAAATGGCAAAGCTCTTCCGAGTAGTTCATTCCCTCTATAGTCGCTTGGTTTGTTCGGAAATGAGGGATCAAGCGACTGTACTTAGGTTAATATACCTTGAAATGGGGTGTTAGCCTAGCTAGAACTAGTAAGCTTTGTCTTGAAATGGAAAAGCCGGAGGTACAAATGCTTGAAATGGCTTTGTTTGGAGTTATGTCTTGAAATGGAATAATTCACTCCCTAAAACATTTGGTTAAATCCTTGGAGGTCGATGATGAACGGGGACTTAATATAAGACTCCTAAGACCGGATTCCTTCTCTTAAAAAGAACCACTCTTTCATTACTTGCACTTTACTTTCTCGCACATTTTCTTATTGCCTTGTTTTCTAAAGACTTGGACCTTCAAGCACTTTACATTTCTCGCACATTTACTTCTTATCTTTAATTTCCCAAGACTTGGACCTTCAAGCAATTTACTTCTCGCACATTTATTTTCAATCATTTACCTTTCAAGTATTTATTTTCAGCACTTAACCTCAACCAAAGAACCCCAATTGTCTTTCCTTTATTTATCGCTTTCAAAAGAACAACGGTTTCCAACCAACTTCCCTTGGGTTCGACCCCTACTTACCGCTTGCTATCATTAGTGAGCCACTAAAGTAGTGGAAAATATAAATGTAAATTTGCAGGTCACAACGACATCCTGTCAAATTTTGGCGCCGTTGCCGGGGAAGTTAGTGTATCGGATAGTTGTTCTTCTTTTTCTTTAGTTTTTGCTCGTTAACCATATCTCGTATAGGAAGCCATCACGAGGACGAAGAAATTGACGACGAGGTGAACCAGGTTGTCCGAGATAACGAGGGACTGGCCCCATTTATAGACGACCCGGAACAGCTCATCCGGAACCACAACCGAGCGATTAGGGAAGCAGCCCGGGTAAATCAAAGGGTGCCCGAAGGCAGAGTTGGAGCCGCGCCGAGGCAACAACCGAGGCAGCAGCCGAGGCAACCCCCGAGACAGCCCCCGTTACATCGGCAAATGCCGAGGCAACACCCAGTCTTCGACGAATACTATGCAGACGAAGTTCTCCGTGAACCTACCATGGGAAAGCTCTCGGCGCCCGATTTCAGGACCCAGCCATAGTGCATAGACGAAGGCCCGGACCTCGAGAACATTGCTATAAACACGTCTGTGGTCCATAACTTGCCAAAGTTCTCGGGAAATCAGGGAGAATCTGCTACTACTCATCTTCAACGTTTACATGGCATTTGCCAAAATTTAAAACCTTATGGAGTAGATGTGGATGCTTTTAAATTAAAAGCATTTTATTTCTCCCTTAGTGACTCGGCTAACGATTGGTTCCTCTCCTTACCTTCAGGTAGCATTCGAACATGGGCCCAAATGCAAAAGAAATTCTTGGATAAGTATTATCCAGCAGGAAGGGCGATGCAAGTGAGGAGACAATTGCAAGGGCAAGGGCCCAATGAGACCATGTACGAGTACCTAGAAAAGTTCAACCACTTGGAGCGAAGTTGCTGCACTCTTGGGCTACCCGAGAAACTCATCGTCGAGTACCTACTTAATGGACTGAAGCCCCTCGACAAAAGGCTCTTAGATGCCTCGGCTGGAGGATCGATGATGAACCTATCCTTAAGCGGCATAAGGGAGCTTGTCACTAGTGTTGCGGAGAACGCCCGGTTTAGGGAAGAGACGACTCGGCAAGAAGAGTTTTCCCCCACCAAGAATGTGGCAAAGGCCGAGGTACCAATGAGCTCCATGCCCGAGGAAATGAAGCAGATGAAGGAGATTATGATTCAGCTCCTACGAAGGCAGCCAGCTCAGATGAGGCCTTGTGAATTTAGTGGTGCTTTGGACCATAAAACCGACACTTGTCCGACGTTGATGGAGAATGACCCGGAGGAAGTAAACGCAATAGGTGGATATCAAGGGTACAACAACAGCGACCGAGCGGGACCAAGTCGGCAGTTCGGGCAAGCGCTCGGACAAAACTGGCCGAGCGACTCGAGGCAGTTCGGGAGGCGCCCGGACAAAACTGGCGATACGATAACAATGCCCCGAGGAGAACGCAACAGGCCGCACCTCAACCGGCTCAGCAATTCTATCAACCGCCTCACCGGCAGTACAACCAGGGCGGACCAGGCCAATATCAGCCGAAGGGACCGAATCAGTATCAGGCCGGTCCGAGCCAGTAAGGCCCGAGCAAGCCGCTCGAGGAAATTGTGAAGGACATGTCCAACACGGTGCATCAATACATGGCAAAAACCGATGGAGCGATAGCAGACTTGGGTAAGCAAATGTCCCAGCTGGCCACCGAGGTGTCCGAGCTACAAAATGAATCCGGCCGGCTCCCCTCGCAAACGATCCAAAACCCGAAAGGGATTGTCAACATGATAAAGGCATCGGACGTAAAGGCGGCGCATGAGGAAGCAGCTCAACTGATGAAACCACGGCGTGGGACCGAAGCTTACAAACCTACAATCAAACACTATACCCGTAGGCACCGACCGAATTGGAATCAAGAAGAAGACCGGCCCAGTGATGGCAAAACTTGGGTCACACATGCGGACAATGGACGCTATGCATTTACCGTCAACATGACGCCACCGCCGATCACACACTTTGACGTGCCACCATCTGGGTGGGATGATGAGGGTCAAGAGCCGTCTTACCCTATGAAGAACAATGCCTCCGAGGATCGTGCGACCCAAAAGAAAAAGGTGGAAAAGGAAATAGAATCAAGGAATAAGCAAAATGGCCTGATAACGAGTAAACCCCTCACCTGGAATCATGAGGCGCAACTGGACACAAGCAAGGACCCTGTGGCTTTTACAGTCTCATGTGGTATAGGCAAGATCCAAGTTCATCATTGCCTAATTGATCTTGGAGCTGCAGTGAATGTCTTGCCTTACCCCCTATATTGTTTATTGGGGCTTGGTTCATTAAAGCCACCAAAGTTATCTCTCGAGTTGGGGGACAAGTCGTGCGTCCATCCAGTTGGAATGCTAGAAAAAGTGATGCTCCGTGTGGAAAAGCTAGTCGTTCCTACGGATTTTTATGTGATACCAATTGGGGATACCAGCAAGGACGACCCTCCAACACTCATATTGGGGCGGCCATTTCTCTACATCACAAAGGCAAAGATCGACATGAGCGAAGGCTCATTATCCCTCGCCTTCGGCGGTAAAAATTCAGACTTCAACGTCTATAACAGCCCCCGGGTACGAAGAAACCACCGGAACCATCAAGACCAGACCCGAGCACATCACGTTACAAGAGTTCAGGGAGGGTCAAAGCAAGGATCAATGCGAGAGCCGCGGCTAAATTCGACCTAGCCGAGCCACCAGACTTGACGTAAGAGAGGTATCGTCGAGCCAACGACGTTAAACAAAGGCACTTGCCGGGAGGTAGCCCGGCACATTTTTGGGTTTCATGCGGCATTTTATTTTAATTTAGGTTTAAATCATACTCATCCAATCGCATTTGGAAGGAATTTGATCTTTTGTGCAGGAACAGGAGTCGCGCTCGAGAATGACCGGCCTCTCCTGGGAAAGATCGAGTCGCGACCGAGAAGTACCGGGGACGCGCCCGAGGAACACCGAGGCGCGCCCGAGAAATCCAGTTTCCCTGCCGAACTTCCTCGAGCTTCCACCGAATCCGACCGAACCAAGGGCCTGCCGTTTGCTCCTACGTCCATGACTTGGCAGCAACGGCACCACAAGGGAGTTTGACTCTTTCCCTCTTATGTCATTTCCATTCCAAGTCCCCTTTAATCTTTTTGTCTTTTGAACCAAGTTGTGCTGCGAGGCACGGCTTTGTACAAAAAGGCCATACATCACGGCGCAATCGGTGAGTTGCGTTCGGTGGCCCGTTTCCACTCAAAATAACGTATTATAGTGAATTTTTGGACGCTGAACGCCAAATACTGATGTTGTTGATTTTGCCCTTCTTGCGCGACTTTAGCTCTTCAATCTGCACCGCGATCTGTCCTGCATCATAAATGGCGCAAAAAGAGGTGCAACATGAGGACTTCACAGGAGGTCACCCTTCCTAGTACTACTCTCGCCAAAGCACGCTTAACTGCGGAGTTCTGATGGGATCCGGTGCATTAGTGCTGGTATGATCGCACCCGTCATACAATGCGCAAAACGTAACATGATGTTTTTCGGTGATTAGTCGGTGTTATATATATATATATTATATAAACGATCGATAATTATAAAAGTATATTAATAAAAAAAAGATAAAACAGAACAGTGGACGTTTGTCTTTCGCCTCGAAACGAAGTAACAAAGGCTAAACAATAAGTGGATAAAACAAAATCGTGTTTATAAGGACTTGATCGAAAAGAAATGGCGCAAAAAGGGTGCAACACGAGGACTTCCCAGGAGGTCACCCATCCTAGTACTACTCTCGCCCAAGCACGCTTAACTGCGGAGTTCTGATGGGATCCGGTGCATTAGTGCTGCTATGATCGCACCCGTCATATAATGCGCAGAACATAACATGATTCTTCTCGGGGATCAGTCGGTGTTATATATGTATTTATATATATATATATATATAAACGATCGATAATTATAAAAGTATATTAATAAATAAAAAAAGAAAAAATAGAACGGTGGACGTCTGGCTTTCACCTCGAAACGAAGTAACAAAGGCCAAACAATAAGCGGATAAAACAAAATCGTGTTTATAAGGACTTGATCGAAAAGAAATTGACGCAGCGTGACAAATAGGATAGATGAATTCACCAGCAATGAATTCGCAAAAGACTTGGAATCCACCAAGAACGAAAAACTGAAGGTTTATTTATACGAAATAAGACACATAACTGAACGTGCGGTTAAAACGGAAAACATAAAACCTAATTAAGAAAGGAAAACTAAACCTAATTAGGAAAGGAAAACTAAAAAGATAATTATCAGCCGCTAAAAGATAAATATGCTGATTTGGCCAGCCAAACGAGCCCGGAAGGATTAAAAAGGCCATACACCACGACCCAAGCGGTGAGTTGCGTTCGGTGGCCCGTTTCCACTCGAAATAACGAATTATGGTGAATTTCTGGACGCTAAACGCCAAATACCGATGTTGTCGATTTTGCCCTTCTTTCGCGACATTAGCTCTTCAATCTGCACCGCGATCTGTCCTGCATCAGAAATGGCGCAAAAAGGGGAGCAACACAAGGACTTCCCAGGAGGTCACCCATCCTAGTACTACTCTCGCCCAAGCACGCTTAACTGCGGAGTTCTAATGGGATCCGGTGCATTAGTGCCGGTATGATCGCACCCGTCATACAATGCGCAGAACGTAACATGATGCTTCTCGGTGATTAGTCGGTGTTATATATATATATATATTATAAACGATCGATAATTATAAAAGTATATTAATAAAAAAGATAAAACAGAACAGTGGACGTTTGTCTTTCGCCTCGAAATGAAGTAACAAAGGCCAAACAATAAGTGGATAAAGCAAAATCGTGTTTATAAGGACTTGATCGAAAAGAAATGGCGCAAAAAGGGGTGCAACACGAGGACTTCCCTGGAGGTCACCCATCCTAGTACTACTCTCGCCCAAGCACGCTTAACTGCGAAGTTCTGATGGGATCCGGTGCATTAGTGCTGGTATGATCGCACCAGTCATATAATCCGCAGAACATAACATGATGCTTCTCGGGGATCAGTCGGTGTTATATATGTATTTATATATATATAAACGATTGATAATTATAAAAGTATATTAATAAATAAAAAAGATAAAATAGAACGGTGGACGTTTGGCTTTCGCCTCGAAACGAAGTAACAAAGGCCAAACAATAAGCGGATAAAACAAAATCGTGTTTATAAGGACTTGATCGAAAAGAAATTAACGCAGCGTGACAAATAGGATAGATGAATTCACCAGCAATGAATTCGCAAAAGACTTGGAATCCACCAAGAACGAAAAACTGAAGGTTTATTGACACGAAATAAGACACATAACTAAACGTGCGGTTAAATCGAAAAACATAAAACCTAATTAAGAAAGGAAAACTAAACCTAATTAGGACAGGAAAACTAAAAAGATAATTATCAGCCGCTAAAAGATAAATATGCTGATTTGGCCAGCCAAACGAGCCCGGAAGGATTAAAAAGGCCATACATCACGACGCAAGCGGTGAGTTCCGTTCGGTGGCCCGTTTCCACTCGAAATAACGTATTATGGTGAATTTCTGGACGCTGAACGCCAAATACCGATGTTGTCGATTTTACCCTTCTTGCGCGACATTAGCTCGTTAATCTGCACCGCGATCTGTCCTGCATCAGAAATGGCGCAAAAAGGGGTTCTACACGAGGACTTACCAGGAGGTCACCCATCCTAGTACTACTCTCGCCCGAGCACGCTTAACTACGGAGTTCTGATGGGATCCGGTGAATTAGTGCCGGTATGATCGCACCCGTCATACAATGCGCAGGACGTAACATGATGCTTCTCGGTGATTAGTCGGTGTTATATATATATATATATATATATATATTATATAAACGATCGATAATTATAAAAGTATATTAATAAAAAAAGATAAAACAGAACAGTGGACGTTTGTCTTTCGCCTCGAAACGAAGTAACAAAGGCCAAACAATAAGTGGATAAAGCAAAATCGTGTTTATAAGGACTTGATCGAAAAGAAATGGCGCAAAAAGAGGTGCAACAGGTGGACTTTCCAGGAGGTCACCCATCCTAGTACTACTCTCGCCCAAGCACGCTTAACTGCGGAGTTCTGATGGGATCCGGTGCATTAGCGCTGGTATGATCGCACCCGTCATATAATGCGCAGAACATAACATGATGCTTCTCGGGGATCAGTCGGTGTTATATATGTATTTATATAGATATAAACGATCGATAATTATAAAAGTATATTAATAAATAAAATAGATAAAATAGAACGGTGGACGTTTGGCTTTCGCCTCGAAACGAAGTAACAAAGGCCAAACAATAAGCGGATAAAACAAAATCGTGTTTATAAGGACTTGATCGAAAAGAAATTAACGCAGCGTGACAAATAGGATAGATGAATTCCCCAGCAATGAATTCGCAAAAGACTTGGAATCCACCAAGAACGAAAAACTGAAGGTTTATTGATACGAAATAAGACACATAACTAAACGTGCGGTTAAATCGAAAAACATAAAACCTAATTAAGAAAGGAAAACTAAACCTAATTAGGAAAGGAAAACTAAAAAGATAATTATCAGCCGCTAAAAGATAAATATGCTGATTTGGCCAGCCAAACGAGCCCGGAAGGATTAAAAAGGCCATACATCACGACGCAAGCGGTGAGTTCCGTTTGGTGGCCCGTTTCCACTCGAAATAACGTATTATGGTGAATTTCTGGACGCTGAACGCCAAATACCGATGTTGTCGATTTTGCCCTTCTTGCGCGACATTAGCTCTTTAATCTGCACCGCGATCTGTCCTGCATCAGAAATGGCGCAAAAAGGGGTGCAACACGAGGACTTCCCAGGAGGTCACCCATCCTAGTACTACTCTCGCCCGAGCACGCTTAACTACGGAGTTCTGATGGGATCCGGTGCATTAGTGCCGGTATGATCGCACCCGTCAAACAATGCGCAGAACGTAACATGATGCTTCTCGGTGATTAGTCGGTGTTATATATATATATATTATATAAACGATCGATAATTATAAAAGTATATTAATAAAAAAAGATAAAAAAGAACAGTGGACGTTTGTCTTTCGCCTCGAAACGAAGTAACAAAGGCCAAACAATAAGTGGATAAAGCAAAATCGTGTTTATAAGGACTTGATCGAAAAGAAATGGCGCAAAAAGGGGTGCAACAGGTCGACTTCCCAGGAGGTCACCCATCCTAGTACTACTCTCGCCCAAGCACGCTTAACTGCGGAGTTCTGATGGGATCCGGTGCATTAGTGCTGGTATGATCGCACCCGTCATATAATGCGCAGAACATAACATGATGGTTCTCGTGGATCAGTCGGTGTTATATATGTATTTATATATATATAAACGATCGATAATTATAAAAGTATATTAATAAATAAAAAAAGATAAAATAGAACGGTGGACGTTTGGCTTTCGCCTCGAAACGAAGTAACAAAGGCCAAACAATAAGCGGATAAAACAAAATCCTGTTTATAAGGACTTGATAGAAAAGAAATTGACGCAGCGTGACAAATAGGGTATATGAATTCACCAGCAATGAATTCTCAAAAGACTTGGAATCCACCAAGAACGAAAAACTGAAGGTTTATTCATACGAAATAAGACACATAACTGAACGTGCAGTTAAATCGGAAAACATAAAACCTAATTAAGAAAGGAAAACTAAACCTAATTAGGAAAGGAAAACTAAAAAGATAATTATCAGCCGCTAAAAGATAAATATGTTGATTTGGCCAGCCAAACGAGCCCGGAAGGATTAAAAAGGCCATACATCACGACGCAAGCGTTGAGTTGCGTTCGGTGGCCCGTTTCCACTCGAAATAACGTATTATGGTGAATTTCTGGACGTTGAACGCCAAATACCGATGTTGTCGATTTTGCCCTTCTTGCGCGACATTAGCTCTTCAATCTGCACCGCGATCTGTCCTGCATCAGAAATGGCGCAAAAAGGGGTGCAACACGAGGACTTCCCAGGAGGTCACCCATCCTAGTACTACTCTCGCCCAAGTACGCTTAACTGCGGAGTTCTGATGGGATCCGGTGCATTAGTGCCGGTATGATCGCACCCGTCATACAATTCGCAGAACGTAACATGATGCTTCTCGGTGATTAGTCGGTGTTATATATATATATATATTATATAAACAATCGATAATTATGAAAGTATATTAATAAAAAAAGATAAAACAGAACAGTGGACGTTTGTCTTTCGCCTCGAAACGAAGTAACAAAGGCCAAACAATAAGTGGATAAAGCAAAATCGTGTTTATAAGGACTTGATCGAAAAGAAATGGCGCAAAAAGGGGTGCAACAGGAGGACTTCCCAGGAGGTCAGCCATCCTAGTACTACTCTCGCCCAAGCACGCTTAACTGCGAAGTTCTGATGGGATCCGGTGCAATAGTGCTGGTATGATCGCACCCGTCATATAATGCGCAGAACATAACATGATGCTTCTTGGGGATCAGTCGGTGTTATATATGTATTTATATATATATATATATAAACGATCGATAATTATAAAAGTATATTAATAAATAAAAAAAGATAAAATAGAACGGTGGACGTTTGGCTTTCGCCTCGAAACGAAGTAACAAAGGCCAAACAATAAGCGGATAAAACATAATCGTGTTTATAAGGACTTGATCGAAAAGAAATTAACGCAGCGTGACAAATAGGATAGATGAATTCACCAGCAATGAATTCGCAAAAGACTTGGAATCCACCAAGAACGAAAAACTGAAGGTTTATTGATACGAAATAAGACACATAACTAAACGTGCGGTTAAATCGGAAAACATAAAACCTAATTAAGAAAGGAAAACTAAACCTAATTAGGAAAGGAAAACTAAAAAGATAATTATCAGCCGCTAAAAGATAAATATGCTGATTAGGCCAGCCAAACGAGCCCGGAAGGATTAAAAAGGCCATACATCACGACGCAAGCGGTGAGTTGCGTTCGGTGGCCCGTTTCCACTCGAAATAACGTATTATGGTGAATTTCTGGACGCTGAACGCCAAATACCGATGTTGTCGATTTTGCCCTTCTTGCACGACGTTAGCTCTTTAATCTGCACCGCGATCTGTCCTGCATCAGAAATGGCGCAAAAAGGGGTGCAACACGAGGACTTCCCAGGAGGTCACCCATCCTAGTACTACTCTCTCCCGAGCACGCTTAACTGCGGAGTTCTGATGGGATCCGATGCATTAGTGCCGGTATGATCGCACCCGTCATACAATGCGCAGAACATAACATGATGCTTCTCGGTGATTAGTCGGTGTTATATATATATTATATAAACAATCGATAATTATAAAAGTATATTAATAAAATAAGATAAAACAGAACAGTGGACGTTTGTCTTTCACCTCGAAACGAAGTAACAAAGGCCAAACAATAAGTGGATAAAGCAAAATCGTGTTTATAAGGACTTGATCGAAAAGAAATGGCGCAAAAAGGGGTGCAACAGGAGGACTACCCAGGAGGTCACCCATCCTAGTACTACTCTCGCCCAAGCACGCTTAACTGCGGAGTTCTGATGGGATCCGGTGCATTAGTGCCGGTATGATCGCACCCGTCATACAATGCGCAGAACGTAACATGATGCTTCTCGGTGATTAGTCGGTGTTATATATATATATATATTATATAAACAATCGATAATTATGAAAGTATATTAATAAAAAAAGATAAAACAGAACAGTGGACGTTTGTCTTTCGCCTCGAAACGAAGTAACAAAGGCCAAACAATAAGTGGATAAAGCAAAATCGTGTTTATAAGGACTTGATCGAAAAGAAATGGCGCAAAAAGGGGTGCAACAGGAGGACTTCCCAGGAGGTCACCCATCCTAGTACTACACTCGCCCAAGCACGCTTAACTGCGAAGCTCTGATGGGATCCGGTACAATAGTGCTGGTATGATCGCACCCGTCATATAATGCGCAGAACATAACATGATGCTTCTTTGGGATCAGTCGGTGTTATATATGTATTTATATATATATATAAACGATCGATAATTATAAAAGTATATTAATAAATAAAAAAAGATAAAATAGAACGGTGGACGTTTGGCTTTCGCCTCGAAACGAAGTAACAAAGGCCAAACAATAAGCGGATAAAACATAATCGTGTTTATAAGGACTTGATCGAAAAGAAATTAACGCAGCGTGACAAATAGGATAGATGAATTCACCAGCAATGAATTCGCAAAAGACTTGGAATCCACCAAAAACGAAAAACTGAAGGTTTATTGATACGAAATAAGACACATAACTAAACGTGCGGTTAAATCGGAAAACATAAAACCTAATTAAGAAAGGAAAACTAAACCTAATTAGGAAAGGAAAACTAAAAAGATAATTATCAGCCGCTAAAAGATAAATATGCTGATTTGGCCAGCCAAACGAGCCCGAAAGGATTAAAAAGGCCATACATCACGACGCAAGCGATGAGTTGCGTTCGGTGGCCCGTTTCCACTCGAAATAACGTATTATGGTGAATTTCTGGACGCTGAACGCCAAATACCGATGTTGTCGATTTTGCCTTTCTTGCGCGACATTTGCTCTTTAATCTGCACCGCGATCTGTCCTGCATCAGAAATGGCGCAAAAAGGGGTGCAACACGAGGACTTCCCAGGAGGTCACCAATCCTAGTACTACTCTCGCCCGAGCACGCTTAACTGCGGAGTTCTGATGGGATCCGATGCATTAGTGCCGGTATGATCGCACCCGTCATACAATGCGCAGAACATAACATACTGCTTCTCGGTGATTAGTCGGTGTTATATATATATATTATATAAACGATCGATAATTATAAAAGTATATTAATAAAAAAAGATAAAACAGAACAGTGGACGTTTGTCTTTCGCCTCGAAACGAAGTAACAAAGGCCAAACAATAAGTGGATAAAGCAAAATCGTGTTTATAAGGACTTGATCGAAAAGAAATGGCGCAAAAAGGGGTGCAACAGGAGGACTTCCCAGGAGGTCACCCATCCTAGTACTATTCTCGCCCAAGCACGCTTAACTGCGGAGTTCTGATGGGATCCGGTGCATTAGTGCTGGTATGATCGCACCCGTCATATAATGCGCAAAACATAACATGATGCTTCTCGGTGATCAGTCGGTGTTATATATGTATTTATATATATATATATAAACGATCGATAATTATAAGAGTATATTAATAAATGAAAAAAGATAAAATAGAACGGTGGACGTTTGGCTTTCGCCTCGAAACGAAGTAACAAAGGCCAAACAATAAGCGGATAAAACAAAATCGTGTTTATAAGGACTTGATCGAAAAGAAATTGACGCAGCGTGACAAATAGGATAGATGAATTCACCAGCAATGAATTCGCAAAAGACTTGGAATCCACCAAGAACGAAAAACTGAAGGTTTATTCATACGAAATAAGACACATAACTGAACGTGCGGTTAAATCGGAAAACATAAAACCTAATTAAGAAAGGAAAACTAAACCTAATTAGGAAAGGAAAATTAAAAAGACAATTATCAGCCGCTAAAAGATAAATATGCTGATTTGGCCAGCCAAACGAGCCCGGAAGGATTAAAAAGGCCATACATCACGGCACAAGTCGTGAGTTGCGTTCGGTGGCCCGTTTCCACTCGAAATAACGTATTATAGTGAATTTCTGGACGCTGAACGCCAAATACCGATGTTGCCAATTTTTCCCTTCTTGCGCGACATTAGCTCTTCAATCTGCACCATGATCTGTCCTGCATCAGAAATGGCGCAAAAAGGGGCGCAACACGAGGACTTCCCAGGAGGTCACCCATCCTAGTACTACTCTCGCTCAAGCACGCTTAACTGTGGAGTTCTGATGGGATCCGGTGCATTAGTGCTGGTATGATCGCACCCGTCATATAATGCGCAGAACATAACATGATGCTTCTCGGTGATCAGTCGGTGTTATATATGTATTTATATATATATAAACGATCGATAATTATAAAAGTATATTAATAAATAAAAAAAGATAAAATAAAACGGTGGACGTTTGGCTTTCGCCTCGAAACGAAGTAACAAAGGCCAAACAATAAGTGGATAAAAAAAATCGTGTTTATAAGGACTTGATCGAAAAGAAATTGACGCAGCGTGACAAATAGGATAGATGAATTCACCAGCAATGAATTCGTAAAAGACTTGGAATCCACCAAGAACGAAAAACTGAAGGTTTATTGATACGAAATAAGACACATAACTGAACGTGCGGTTAAATCGGAAAACATAATACCTAATTAAGAAAGGAAAACTAAACATAATTAGGAAAGGAAAACTAAAAAGATAATTATCAGCCGCTAAAAGATAAATATGCTGATTTGGCCAGCCAAACGAGCCCGGAAGGATTAAAAAGGCCATACATCACGGCGCAAGCGGTGAGTTGCGTTCGGTGGCCCGTTTTCACTCGAAATAACGTATTATGGTGAATTTCTGGACGCTGAACGCCAAATACTGATGTTGCTGATTTTGCCCTTCTTGCGCGACATTAAATCTTCAATCTGCACCGCGATCTGTCCTGCATCAGAAATGGCGCAAAAAGGGGTGCAACACGAGGACTTCCCAGGAGGTCACTGACAGGCTGTCGTTGTGACCTGCAAATTTACATTTATATTTTCCACTACTTTAGTGGCTCACTAATGATAGCAAGCGGTAAGTAGGGGTCGAACCCAAGGGAAGTTGGTAGGAAACAATTGTTCTTTTGAAAGCAAAAAATAAAGTAAGACAATTGGGGTTTTTGGTTGAGGTTTTGTATTGGAAATAAGTACTTGAAAGATAAATGACTGAAAATAAATGTGCGAGAAATGTAAAGTGCGTGAAAATAAGATGCTTGAAGGTCCAAGTCATTGCAATGCTTGAAGGTCCAAGTCTTGGGAAATTAAAGACAAGAAGTAAATGTGCGAGAAATTAAAGTGCGAGTAGTGAAAAGGTGGTTCTTTTTAAGAGAAGGAATCCGGTCTTAGGAGTCTTATATTAGGTCCCCGTTCATCAATGATCTCCAAGGATTTAACCAAATGTTCTAGGGAGTGAATTATTCCATTTCAAGACATAACTCCAAACAAAGCCATTTCAAGCATTTGTACCTCCGGCTTTTCCATTTCAAGACAAAGCTTACTAGTTCTAGCTAGGCTAATACCCCATTTCAAGGTATACTAACCTAAGTGCAGTCGCTTGATCCCTCATTTCCGAACAAACCAAGCGACTATAGAGGGAATGAACTACTCGGAAGAGCTTTGCCATTTCAAGCATCCACTTTTCCTTGTTATGTTCACCCCGAAGGCACAAGAACTAGCTAGAACATTAAAGTAACATAAAAGCAAGGGTCTAGAACGGTTTCATAGAATAAGAACTCCTTCGACCGAATGGAAATTTAGCTACGAATACTCATGGGAGTGATTATCATAACCATTGGAACCAAAAGTAACAAGAATGAGTAGAGGAGAATTGAGCTTTTGATTGCTAGTGCAAAGTACTACAAGTGTTTTCGACCCACAAGTTCTCGTTTCCCTTCATAAGTTTCTCTAAAATTGTCAATAAAATCGCACACTTAAGGAAGGGATGGAGCTCTTCTATTTAAAGGCATGGGTGGGCGGTTGCTTCATGGAGAAGTAATGCTTCTCATTGGCCAGCCGTCTTTAAGCTAGCTAGTGCATGTGGTCTTCTTATGAGCTTCCTTCATCCTTAAGCTAGCCGCAATATAAGCTAGCTGGTGCCAAGTGCCATACTTCTTGGAGCTTCCTTCATCCTTAAGCTAGCCTCCTTTAAGCTAGTTGGTGCCAAGTGTGGCATCCCTTGAGCAAGGTGCTTCATAAGGCAAGCTGCTCTTAGAGCAAGATGCTTCCAATGGACATCGGACCTAGCAAGTAGCTGGAACTTCGCCTGAGTTTTAGTCAGAAAAAGTTCTACTCGGCGCTTGGCCTCGAGCGCGCTCGGGCGCCTTTCTCGGATGCGCTCGGGCGCCTGTCTCGGATGCGCTCCGGCGCCTGTCTCGGTTATGAACCTCAGCGCGCCTGCGAGCACATAGCTGTGAAGCCCGACACTGTTCTGGGGCGCGCCCTTATTTCTTCGGTGTTGACTCTGGGGCCTCGGCCGAGACCGCTCGGATATCGACCTGGGGCGCGACACGGTATTTCTCGGTCGTGGCTCGGTACTGAAGCTCGGTCACGCCTGGGGCTTTCTCTGGCGCTGACTGGGTCCCTCGGTCACCGACTGGCCCGATCAACTTGTAATTTATTTCTGGCATAAAACTCCTCTTTTAAGCTGGTTTCTTCCCTAAACCTCAACATAGCCTGTAGAGCAAAATGGGACTAACAAGTGAAAGATGTCAAGATAAATTGTCTAATTTGGTGGGTTTAACTGATTCAACGAGTCATATAAATATGCCCCATCAGATCACCCGACACTTATACTTGGTCGTCCCGAACAAGGCTAGTGAGAAGAGGCAACTAATATCTAAAGGTCCTAGACATGAATGTTAGAGTGCTAGTCTAGACTTTTCCTATTCATGCATCACTTGGTGTCAAAATAAAGAGTGTTTAAAATTTAGAAGATAACTTAATACTTGTACCTCCGAGCCGTGATACAAACCAATTTGGATGTATTGGAGATAGCCCTTTTTAGGTTCTTGTACGCACTCTTCGGACTAGACTCGGCTATATGGTTATCTTCCGTAGCTTTCTTTAGCACATGATTTATTCGGGCTAAATGGGTCGAGTCTTTTATATTGTTTGGAAGAACAGCATTTGTAGTGACTTGGCCTTCGGCCTTTGATATTGAATTTGGATGCTTCACTTTTTGCCTTGGTTAAAACCTTCACAATTTGGCCTTTGGCCTTTGATTTCTCGAGCTTTGCTCTTTTGTGAACTGCTTGTTCGTCTTCACTCTTGGGAGGTCCAATCATTTCCCGAGAGCATATGGAAATGCCTCCCCGCTCTTTCTCATCCTTGCCCTTTCGTGCGGGTTAAGACGAGGGTCGCTCGGCTATTTTCCCGGCTATTCGAACTAGAGATAGGACGGGTTGTCTTGGAATGATTGAGTTCCCGGGTGGTTTTTCTTGGCTTGTGACGAGAGAGATTTCCTTTGTCGGCTTTTTTGGCTCATGCTCTGCCTCCAACTCCCCTTGTACCGCATCATCATTGATTATATGATCTTCGGTGGTTATGATCGACATGAAACGCGAAGGGTTAAGTTGAGGCACTTCGACCATGAGGACTAGGTCTATTTCAGGTGCTCCGACAGTGAGGACTAGGTCTTTCTCGAACAGTTCGGCAATGAGGTCCGGGACTTCCTCGGGTGCTCCGAGCGCAAGGACCGGGCCTGGCTTGATTTCTTCGGTCGCTTCAGCAGTGAGGTTCGGGATTTCTGTTGGTTCGGTAATTAGGACAGTGATTTCCTCGGATGGATTGGTGATAAGGACCGGGTCTGATTGGGGTGGTTCTTCTTCGGTTATTTGCGGGTCCTCATCCTCAGTCGGCTCCTCGGGTTCAGCCGTCCTTTCTGTTGCTCCTGAATCAGTTTCGGCCGTGAATTGGTGCATCGCGGCACTCAATTGCTGCATGTTTGCGGCCAATTATTGGGTGTTAGCTGCCAGCTCCTTTTCTGCCGCCCATAATTCAGTTTTAGCTCTGATTTGTTGCATTGTGTTTTCCAACTGCTGGATGCTAGATGCCAGCCCGTTATACCATCCTTGAGTGGCTCGGCCTGATCTTGGCTTGGTCTTGACCTTGCGGCCAAATCATTGATTAATATCCAAAGATCATCCACGTTTATGCCCATCAACGATCCTCCTGCTACGTCATTTAGCCCTTTCCACTCATGTGGCAACATCCCACAGAGAAACTTTGTTTGAAGATCGAAGTTGGTGAATCCATGGTGCGGGCAGCTCGTCACAATGGAATCGAAGTACCATAAGTACTCATCCAATGTTTCGTCCCGGGATTGCTCCAAGTTGTTGATCTTCTCACGGATTTCAAGTTCGAAGGATGGTGGGGAAAACTCCTCTCTGTTCCAAGGTTCCATTCCGTAGTAGTATGCCTTAGTGAATTGCATGATAAAAGAAAAAGAAAAAAAACAAAATAGAACAACTATTCCGATTCACAACTCCCCGGCAACGGCGCCAATTTGACAGATGATTGTCGTCAGAGCAAATGTATAAATAAATTTATAATAGTCCGCTACTCGCAACTATACTACTGGGTAGTACTTGGTAAGTAGGGGTCGAACCCAAGGGAGTCAGTGTGGATTAGTTGTTTTTACGGGATTGTCACGAAAGTAAATACAGTTGGGGGTTGGGTTTGAGTGTTTTGGGAACTGAAAGTAAATTACGACAGTTGATATTACGATTAAAGGAAAGCATTCGGTTTCAGGGGCCTTGTATTATATCCTGTTTATCATTGACCTTTAGTGAACCTACTAGGTATTCAAACGTGTATCAAGGCCATTCCTGGCACTCGATTTGCGTACACTGTCTAGCCTATTCCAAGGACGTAGAACACTTATTCTATTTAGACTAATACTCCATTCCCGGTTATATTAGCCTACGTGCATCCATTTGATCAATCATTCCCGATCAACCAAATGGTGTTTAAGGGAAGTCAAACTTCTCAGATAAGCTTTGCCATTCCAAGCATCCACTTATCCGTACAAGTTTACGAACCCCCACGGAAGAGTTTTTCCATTCCAAGCGTCCACTCAACCTTGGACGTTCCGACTTAATATATGGCACATAGAATAAGTTTTGAATACTAAGGCGAGACACTAAGTTAATAGTCTAAAACATTTTATAATACAAGTGCGCCCCTTAGACCGAACTACTAGTTTAGCTACTATTCATCGCGCTAAACATTATAACTAATGAATTAAAAACAACAGTTAAATAAATACTAAAAATAATACTTACAACCGTTGAAGCGCCAAGGGAGCTATCCTTTATTTCCAAAGCGAAGAACAATTTTATTGAAAATGAAGAGAGGAGGGTTAAGCCCTCTCTCTCTCTAAAGTGTGTACAAGTATGGGATGATACAAATGAGGAGGTATGGAGCTCCTTTTATAGCCATGGGAGAGGAAACTTAGTGGCTAAGTTATGGAGATGGAGGGTGGAGATGGCTTGCACTTGTCACATGGAGAGAGGAGGAGGAGATGTGTGGAGGAGAAGCCACCACATGGAGGAGGAAGGAGGAGCCGCCGGCGGCTAAGGGAGGAGGGGTGGTGGTTGTGACAAGTGGAGGAAGAGGAGAGGAGGAGAGGGGTGTGTGAGGGAGGAGCTGCCCATGTGAGGAGGAGGGTGGAGTTTTGTGTGGTTTTGTGAAGTTTTCACAAAACTATCGGTGTATTTCAGCTCCGGGTTGATTTTAATTTCTCCATGGTTTGATTTGTTTTGAGTGATTCCATGTCAGGATCTTGAGATTTATTCATTCAGCGTCTGATCTTGACCTTGGAATGACTCGTAACATCTTTTCTGCATAAAAGCTCCTCCTTAGCGTGTATTTATTCTACGCTCCAAAATACCCTGTGGATAAATATCTGAACTAACAATCAAAAGTTAAATAGACAAAATGTCTAATTAAGGGGGCTATACTGTGTTTATGATTCGTATAATTTTGGTCCATCAGTCACCCATCCTAGTACTACTCTCTCCCAAGCACGCTTAACTGCGGAGTTCTGATGGGATCCAGTGCATTAGTGCTGGTATGATCGCACCCGTCATACAATGCGCAGAACGTAACATGATGCTTCTCGGTGATTAGTCGGTGTTATATATATATATATATTATATAAACGATCGATAATTATAAAAGTATATTAATAAAAAAGATAAAACAGAACAGTGGACGTTTGTCTTTCACCTCGAAACGAAGTAAAAAGGCCAAACAATAAGTGGATAAAACAAAATCGTGTTTATAAGGACTTGATCGAAAAGAAATGGCGCAAAAAGGGGTGCAACACGAGGACTTCCCAGGAGGTCACCCATCCTAGTACTACTCTCGCCCAAGCACGCTTAACTGCGAAGTTGTGATGGGATCCGGTGCATTAGTGCTGGTATGATCACACCCGTCATACAATGCGCAGAACATAACATGATGCTTCTCGGGGATTAGTCGGTGTTATATATGTATTTATATATATATATAAACGATCAATAATTATAAAAGTATATTAATAAATAAAAAAAGATAAAATAGAACGGTGGATGACAGGCTGTCGTTGTGACCTGCAAATTTACATTTATATTTTCCACTACTTTAGTTGCTCACTAATGATAGCAAGCGGTAAGTAGGGGTCGAACCCAAGGGAAGTTGGTTGGAAACAAATGTTCTTTTGAAAGCAAAAAATAAAGTAAGACAATTGGGGTTTTTGGTTAAGGTTTTGTGTTGGAAATAAGTACTTGAAAGATAAATGACTGAAAATAAATGTGCGAGAAATGTAAAGTGCGTGAAAATAAGATGCTTGAAGGTTCAAGTCTTTGCAATGCTTGAAGGTCCAAGTCTTGGGAAATTAAAGACAAGAAGTAAATGTGCGAGAAAGTAAATTTCGAGTAATGAAAAGGTGGTTCTTTTTAAGAGAAGGAATCCGGTCTTAGGAGTCTTATATTAGGTCCCCGTTCATCATCGACCTCCAAGGATTTAACCAAATGTTCTAGGGAGTGAATTATTCCATTTCAAGACATAACTCCAAACAAAGCCATTTCAAGCATTTGTACCTCCGGCTTTTCCATTTCAAGACAAAGCTTACTAGTTCTAGCTAGGCTAATACCCATTTCAAGGTATACTAACCTAAGTGCAGTCGCTTGATCCCTCATTTCCAAACAAACCAAGCGACTATAGAGGGAATGAACTACTCGGAAGAGCTTTGCCATTTCAAGCATCCACTCTTCCTTGTTATGTTCACCCCGAAGGCACAAGAACTAGCTAGAACATTAAAGTAACATGAAAGCAAGGGTCTAGAACGGTTTCATAGTATAAGAACTCCTTCGACCGAATGGAAATTTAGCTACGAATACTCATGGGAGTGAATATCATAACCATTGGAACCAAAAGTAACAAGAATGAGTAGAGGAGAATTGAGCTTTTGATTGCTAGTGCAAAGTACTACAAGTGTTTTCGACCCACAAGTTCTCGTTTCTCTTCCTAAGTTTCTCTAAAATTGTCACTAAAAATCGCACACTTAAGGAAGGGATGGAGCTCTTCTATTTATAGGCATGGGTGGGCGGTTGCTTCATGGAGAAGTAATGCTTCTCATTGGCCAGCCGTCTTTAAGCTAGCTGGTGCGTGTGGTCTTCTTATGAGCTTCCTTCATCCTTAACCTAGCCGCAATAAAAGCTAGCTGGTGCCAAGTGCCATACTTCTTGGAGCTTCCTTCATCCTTAAGCTAGCCGCCTTTAAGCTAGTTGGTGCCAAGTGTGGCATCCCTTGAGCAAGGTGCTTCATAAGGCAAGCTGCTCTTAGAGCAAGATGCTTCCAATGGACATCGAATCTAGCAAGTAGCTGGAACTTCGCCTGAGTTTTAGTCGGAAAAAAGTTCTACTCGGCGCTTGGCCTCGGGCGCACTCGGGCGCCTGTCTCGGATGCGCTCGAGCACCTGTCTCGGAAGCGCTCGGGCGCCTGTCTCGGATGCGCTCGGGCGCCTATCTCGGATGCGCTCGGGCGCCTGTCTCGGATGCGCTCGGGCGCCTGTCTCGGTTATAAACCTCAGCGCGCCTGCGAGCACACAGCAGTGATGCCCGGCACTGTTCTGGGGTGCGCCCTTATTTCTTTGGTGTTGACTCTCGAGCCTCAGCCGAGACCGCTCGGATATCGACCTGGGGCGCGACCCGGTATTTCTCGGTCGCGGCCCGGTACTGAAGCCCGGTCACGCCTGGGGCTTTCTCGGGCGCTGACTAGGTCCCTCGGTCACCGACTGGCCCGATCAACTTGTAATTTATTTCTGGCATAAAACTCCTCTTTTAAGCTGGTTTCTTCCCTAAACCTCAACATAGCCTGTAGAGCAAAATGGGACTAACAAGTGAAAGATGTCAAGATAAATTGTCTAATTTGGTGGGTTTAACTGATTCAACGAGTCATATAAATATGCCCCATCAGTGGACGTTTGGCTTTCGCCTCGAAACAAAGTAACAAAGGCCAAACAATAAGCGGATAAAACAAAATCGTGTTTATAAGGACTGGATCGAAAAGAAATTGACGTAGCGTGACAAATAGGATAGATGAATTCACCAGCAATGAATTCGCAAAAGACTTGGAATCCACCAAGAACGAAAAACTAAAGGTATATTGATACGAAATAAGACACATAACTGAACGTGCGGTTAAATCGGAAAACATAAAACCTAATTAAGAAAGGAAAACTAAACCTAATTAGGAAAGGAAAACTAAAAAGATTATTATCAACCGCTAAAAGATAAATATGCTGATTTGGTCAGCCAAACGAGCCCGGAAGGATTAAAAAGACCATACAATACGGCGCTAGCCGTGTGTTGCGTTCGGTGGCCCGTTTCCACTCGAAATAATGTATTATGGTGAATTTTTGGACGCTGAACGCCGAATACCGATGTTGCCGATTTTGCCCTTCTTGCGCGACATTAGCTCTTCATTCTGCACCATGATCTGTCCTGCATCAGAAATGGCGCAAAAAGGGGTGCAACACAAGGACTTCCCAGGAGGTCACCCATCCTAGTACTACTCTCGCCCAAGCACGCTTAACTGCGAAGTTCTGATGGGATCCGGTGCATTACTGCTGGTATGATCGCACCCGTCATACAATGCGCAGAACGTAAATTGATGCTTCTCAGTGATTAGTCGGTGTTATATATATATATATATATATAGGGGAGCACTCGGTTGAGGCACCGTTGGTAGAATGAAACTGTGAGGCACGATCTCGGTCGTCTATTTTTTTGATCGGACGCACGTGGCGAAGCCACGTGGCAAGCCGCAATTGTTGACTTTTCAAAAGTTAGTGGGTTTACTATTTGGCACACGTGGCGCACCAGAAATGCACGGGGGGGGTAGATGGACGCACGAGATCGTACCTCACAGTTTCATTCTAATTTTGCTGCCTCATATGAGCGCACTTCTATATATATATATTATATAAACGATCGATAATTATAAAAGTATATTAATAAAAAAAGATAAAACAGAACAGTGGACGTTTGTCTATCGCCTCGAAACGAAGTAACAAAGGCCAAACAATAAGTGGATAAAACAAAATCGTGTTTATAAGGACTTGATCGAAAAGAAATGGCGCAAAAAGGGGTGCAACACGAGGACTTCCCAGGAGGTCACCTATCCTAGTACTACTCTCGCCCAAGTACACTTAACTGCGGAGTTCTGATGGGATCCGGTACATTAGTGCTGGTATGATCGCACCCGTCATATAATGCGCAGAACATAACATGATGCTTCTCAGGGATCAGTCGGTGTTATATATGTATTTATATATATATATATATAAACAATCGATAATTAAAAAAGTATATTAATAAATAAAAAAGATAAAATAGAACGGTGGACGTTTGGCTTTCGCCTCGAAACGAAGTAACCAAGGCCAAACAATAAGCGGATTAAACAAAATCGTGTTTATAAGGACTTGATCGAAATGAAATTGACGCAGCGTGACAAATAGGATAGATGAATTCACCAGCAATGAATTCCCAAAAGACTTGGAATCCACCAAGAATGAAAAACTGAAGGTTTATTAATACGAAATAAGACACATAACTGAACGTGCGGTTAAATCGGAAAACATAATACCTAATTAAGAAAGGAAAACTAAACCTAATTAGGAAAGGAAAACTAAAAAGATAATTATCAGCCGCTAAAAGATAAATATGCTGATTTGGCTAGCCAAACGAGCCCGGATGGATTAAAAAGGCCATACATCACAGCACAAGCGATGAGTTGCGTTCGGTGGCCCGTTTCCACTCGAAATAACGTATTATGGTGAATTTCTGGACGCTGAATGCCAAATACTGATGTTGCCGATTTTGCCCTTCTTGCGCGACATTAGCTCTTCAATCTGCACCGCGATCTGTCCTGCATCAGAAAAATGGCGCAAAAAGGGGTGCAACACGAGGACTTCCTAGGAGGTCACCCATCCTAGTACTACTCTCGCCCAAGCACGCTTAACTACGAAGTTCAGATGGGATCCGGTGCATTAGTGCTGGTATGATTGCACCCGTCATACAATGCGCAGAACGTAACATGATGCTTCTCGGTGATTAGTCGGTGTTATATATATATATTATATAAACGATCGATAACTATAAAAGTATATTAATAAAAAAAGATAAAACAGAACAGTGGACGTTTGTCTTTCGCCTCGGAACGAAGTAACAAAGGCCAAACAATAAGTGGATAAAACAAAATCGTGTTTATAAGGACTTGATCGAAAAGAAATGGCGCAAAAAGGGCTGCAACACGATGACTTCCCAGGAGGTCACCCTAGTACTACTCTCGCCCAAGCACGCTTAACTGCGGAGTTCTGATGGGATCCGATGCATTAGTGCTGGTATGATCGCACCCGTCATATAATGCGCAGAACATAACATGATGCTTCTCGGGGATCAGTCGGTGTTATATATGTATTTATTTATATATATATATAAACGATCGATAATTATAAGAGTATATTAATAAATAAAAAAAGATAAAATAGAACGGTGGACGTTTGGCTTTCGCCTCGAAACGAAGTAACAAAGGCCAAACAATAAGCGGATAAAACAAAATCGTGTTTATAAGGACTTGATCGAAAAGAAATTGACGCAACGTGACAAATAGGATAGATGAATTCACCAGCAATGAATTCGCAAAAGACTTGGAATCCACCAAGAATGAAAAACTGAAGGTTTATTGATACGAAATAAGACACATAACTGAACGTGCGGTTAAATCGGAAAACATAAAACCTAATTAAGAAAGGAAAACTAAACCTAATTAGGAAAGGAAAACTAAAAAGATAATTATAAGCCGCTAAAAGATAAAAATGCTGATTTGGCCAGCCAAACGAGCCCGGAAGGATTAAAAATGCCATACATCACGGCACAAGCCGTGTGTTGCGTTCGGTGGCCCGTTTCCACTCGAAATAACGTATTATGGTGAATTTCTAGACGCCGAACGGCAAATACCGATGTTGCCGATTTTTCCCTTCTTGCGCGACATTAGCTCTTCAATCTGCACCATGATCTGTCCTGCATCAGAAATGGCGCAAAAAGGGGTGCAACACGAGGACTTCCCAGGGGTCACCCATCCTAGTACTACTCTCGCCCAATCACGCTTAACTGCAGAGTTCTGATGGAATCCGGTGCATTAGTGCTGGTATGATCGCACCCGTCATACAATGCGCAGAACGTAACATGATGCTTCTCGGTGATTAGTCGGTGTTATATATATATATATATTATATAAACGATCGATAATTATAAAAGTATATTAATAAAAAAATATAAAACAGAATAGTGGACGTTTGTCTTTCGCCTCGAAACGAAGTAACAAAGGCCAAACAATAAGTGGATAAAACAAAATCGTGTTTATAAGGACTTGATCGAAAAGAAATGGCGCAAAAAGGGGTGCAACACGATGACTTCCCAGGAGGTCACCCTAGTACTACTCTCGCCCAAGCACGCTTAACAGCGGAGTTCTGATGGGATCCGGTGCATTAGTGCTGGTATGATCGCACCCGTCATATAATGCGCAGAACATAACATGATGCTTCTCGGGGTTCAGTCGGTGTTATATATGTATTTATGTATATATATATAAATGATCGATAATTATAAGATTATATTAATAAATAAAAAAAGATAAAATAGAACGGTGGACGTTTGGCTTTCGCCTCGAAACGAAGTAACAAAGGCCAAACAATAAGCGGATAAAACAAAATCGTGTTTATAAGGACTTGATCGAAAAGAAATTGACGCAGCTTGACAAATATGATAGATGAATTCACCAGCAATGAATTCGCAAAAGACTTGGAATCCACCAAGAACGAAAAACTGAAGGTTTATTGATACGATATAAGACACATAACTGAACGTGCGGTTAAATCGGAAAACATAAAACCTAATTAAGAAAGGAAACTAAACCTAATTAGGAAAGGAAAACTAAAAAGATAATTATAAGCCGCTAAAAGATAAATATGCTGATTTGGCCAGCCAAACGAGCCCGGAAGGATTAAAAATGCCATACATCACGGCGCAAGTCGTGTATTGCGTTCGGTGGCCCGTTTCCACTCGAAATAACGTATCATGGTGAATTTCTGGACGCTGAACAGCAAATACCGATGTTACCAATTTTGCCCTTCTTGCGCGACATTAGCTCTTCATTCTGCACCATGATCTGTCCTGCATCAGAAATGGCGCAAAAAGGGGTGCAACACAAGGACTTCCCAGGAGGTCACCCATCCTAGTACTACTCTCGCCCAAGCACGCTTAACTGCGAAGTTCTGATGGGATCCGGTGCATTACTCCTGGTATGATCGCACCCGTCATACAATGCGCAGAACGTAAATTGATGCTTCTCGGTGATTTGTCGGTGTTATATATATATATATATAGGGGAGCACTCGGTTGAGGCACCGTTGGTAGAATGAAACTGTGAGGCACGATCTCGGTCGTCTATTTTTTTGATCGGACGCACGTGGCGAAGCCACGTGGCAAGCCGCAATTGTTGACTTTTCAAAAGTTAGTGGGTTTACTATTTGGCACACGTGGCGCACCAGAAATGCACGGGGGGGATAGATGGACGCACGAGATCGTACCTCACAGTTTCATTCTAATTTTGCTGCCTCATATGAGCGCACTTCTATATATATATAAATTATATAAACGATCGATAATTATAAAAGTATATTAATAAAAAAAAGATAAAACAGAACAGTGGACGTTTGTCTATCGCCTCGAAACGAAGTAACAAAGGCCAAACAATAAGTGGATAAAACAAAATCGTGTTTATAAGGACTTGATCGAAAAGAAATGGCGCAAAAAGGGGTGCAACACGAGGACTTCCCAGGAGGTCACCTATCCTAGTACTACTCTCGCCCAAGTACACTTAACTGCGGAGTTCTGATGGGATCCGGTACATTAGTGCTGGTATGATCGCACCCGTCATATAATGCGCAGAACATAACATGATGCTTCTCGGGGATCAGTCGGTGTTATATATGTATTTATATATATATATATAAACAATCGATAATTAAAAAAGTATATTAATAAATAAAAAAGATAAAATAGAACGGTGGACGTTTGGCTTTCGCCTCGAAACGAAGTAACCAAGGCCAAACAATAAGCGGATTAAACAAAATCGTGTTTATAAGGACTTGATCGAAATGAAATTGACGCAGCGTGACAAATAGGATAGATGAATTCACCAGCAATGAATTCACAAAAGACTTGGAATCCACCAAGAACGAAAAACTGAAGGTTTATTAATACGAAATAAGACACATAACTGAACGTTCGGTTAAATCGGAAAACATAATACCTAATTAAGAAAGGAAAACTAAACCTAATTAGGAAAGGAAAACTAAAAAGATAATTATCAGCCGCTAAAAGATAAATATGCTGATTTGGCCAGCCAAACGAGCCCGGAAGGATTAAAAAGGCCATACATCACAGCACAAGCGATGAGTTGCGTTCGGTGGCCCGTTTCCACTAGAAATAACGTATTATGGTGAATGTCTGGACGCTGAACGCCAAATACTGATGTTGCCGATTTTGCCCTTCTTGCGCGACATTAGCTCTTCAATCTGCACCGCGATCTGTCCTGCATCAGAAAAATGGCGCAAAAAGGGGTGCAACACGAGGACTTCCTAGGAGGTCACCCATCCTAGTACTACTCTCGCCCAAGCACGCTTAACTACGAAGTTCAGATGGGATCCGGTGCATTAGTGCTGGTATGATTGCACCCGTCATACAATGCGCAGAACGTAACATGATGCTTCTCGGTGATTAGTCGGTGTTATATATATATATATATTATATAAACGATCGATAATTATAAAAGTATATTAATAAAAAAAGATAAAACAGAACAGTGGACGTTTGTCTTTCGCCTCGAAACGAAGTAACAAAGGCCAAACAATAAGTGGATAAAACAAAATCGTGTTTATAAGGACTTGATCAAAAAGAAATGGCGCAAAAAGGGCTGCAACACGATAACATCCCAGGAGGTCACCCTAGTACTACTCTCGCCCAAGCACGCTTAACTGCGGAGTTCTGATGGGATCCGGTGCATTAGTGCTGGTATGATCGCACCCGTCATATAATGCGCAGAACATAACATGATGCTTCTCGGGGATCAGTCGGTGTTATATATGTATTTATATATATATATATATATAAACGATCGATAATTATAAGAGTATATTAATAAATAAAAAAAGATAAAATAGAACGGTGGACGTTTGGCTTTCGCCTCGAAACGAAGTAACAAAGGCCAAACAATAAGCGGATAAAACAAAATCGTGTTTATAAGGACTTGATCGAAAAGAAATTGACGCAGCGTGACAAATAGGATAGATGAATTCACCAGCAATGAATTCGCAAAAGACTTGGAATCCACCAATAATGAAAAACTGAAGGTTTATTGATACGAAATAAGACACATAACTGAACGTGCGGTTAAATCCGAAAACATAAAACCTAATTAAGAAAGGAAAACTAAACCTAATTAGGAAAGGAAAACTAAAAAGATAATTATAAGCCGCTAAAAGATAAATATGCTGATTTGGCCAGCCAAACGAGCCCGGAAGGATTAAAAATGCCATACAACACGGCACAAGCCGTGTGTTGCGTTCGGTGGCCCGTTTCCACTCGAAATAATGTATTATGGTGAATTTCTAGACGCTGAACGGCAAATACCGATGTTGCCGATTTTTCCCTTCTTGCGCGACATTAGCTCTTCAATCTGCACCATGATCTGTCCTGCATCAGAAATGGCGCAAAAAGGGGTGCAACACGAGGACTTCCTAGGAGGTCACCCATCCTAGTACTACTCTCGCCCAATCACGCTTAACTGCAGAGTTCTGATGGGATCCGGTGCATTAGTGCTGGTATGATCGCACCCGTCATACAATGCGCAGAACGTAACATGATGCTTCTCGGTGATTAGTCGGTGTTATATATATATATATATATTATATAAACGATCGATAATTATAAAAGTATATTAATAAAAAAAGATAAAACAGAATAGTGGACGTTTGTCTTTCGCCTCGAAACGAAGTAACAAAGGCCAAACAATAAGTGGATATAACAAAATCGTGTTTATAAGGACTTGATCGAAAAGAAATGGCGCAAAAAGGGGTGCAACACGATGACTTCCCAGGAGGTCACCCTAGTACTACTCTCGCCCAAGCACGCTTAACAGCGGAGTTCTGATGGGATCCGGTGCATTAGTGCTGGTATGATCGCACCCGTCATATAATGCGCAGAACATAACATGATGCTTCTCGGGGTTCAGTCGGTGTTATATATGTATTTATGTATATATATATATAAATGATCGATAATTATAAGATTATATTAATAAATAAAAAAAGATAAAATAGAACGGTGGACGTTTGGCTTTCGCCTCGAAACGAAGTAACAAAGGCCAAACAATAAGCGGATAAAACAAAATCATGTTTATAAGGACTTGATCGAAAAGAAATTGACGCAGCTTGACAAATATGATAGATGAATTCACCAGCAATGAATTCGCAAAAGACTTGGAATCCACCAAGAACGAAAAACTGAAGGTTTATTGATACGATATAAGACACATAACTGAACGTGCGGTTAAATCGGAAAACATAAAACCTAATTAAGAAAAGAAAACTAAACCTAATTAGGAAAGGAAAACTAAAAAGATAATTATAAGCCGCTAAAAGATAAATATGCTGATTTGGCCAGCCAAACGAGCCCGGAATGATTAAAAATGCCATACATCACGGCGCAAGTCGTGTATTGCGTTCGGTGGCCCGTTTCCACTCGAAATAACGTATTATGGTGAATTTCTGGACGCTGAACAGCAAATACCGATGTTGCCGATTTTTCCCTTCTTGCGCGACATTAGCTCTTCAATCTGCACCATGATCTGTCCTGCATCAGAAATGGCGCAAAAAGCGGTGCAACACGAGGACTTCCCAGGAGGTCACCCATCCCAGTACTACACTCGCCCAAGCACGTTTAACTGCAGAGTTCTGATGGGATCCGGTGCATTAGTGCTAGTATGATCGCACCCGTCATACAATGCGCAGAACGTAACATGATGCTTCTCGGTGATTAGTCGGTGTTATATATATATATTATATAAACGATCGATAATTATAAAAGTATATTAGAAAAAAAAGATAAAACGGAATAGTGGACGTTTGTCTTTCGCCTCGAAACGAAGTAACAAAGGCCAAACAATAAGTGGATAAAACAAAATCGTGTTTATAAGGACTTGATCGAAAAGAAATGGCGCAAAAAGGGGTGCAACACGATGACTTCCCAGGAGGTCACCCTAGTACTACTCTCGCCCAAGCACGCTTAACAGCGGAGTTCTGATGGGATCCGGTGCATTAGTGCTGGTATGATCGCACCCGTCATATAATGCGCAGAACATAACATGATGCTTCTCGGGGTTCAGTCGGTGTTATATATGTATTTATGTATATATATATAAATGATCGATAATTATAAGATAATATTAATAAATAAAAAAAGATAAAATAGAACGGTGGACGTTTGGCTTTCGCCTCGAAACGAAGTAACAAAGGCCAAACAATAAGCGGATAAAACAAAATCGTGTTTATAAGGACTTGATCGAAAAGAAATTGACGCAGCTTGTCAAATATGATAGATGAATTCACCAGCAATGAATTCGCAAAAGACTTGGAATCCACCAAGAACGAAAAACTGAAGGTTTATTGATACGATATAAGACACATAACTGAACGTGCGGTTAAATCGGAAAACATAAAACCTAATTAAGAAAGGAAAACTAAACCTAATTAGGAAAGGAAAACTAAAAAGATAATTATAAGCCGCTAAAAGATAAATATGCTGATTTGGCCAGCCAAACGAGCCCGGAAGGATTAAAATTGCCATACATCACGGCGCAAGTCGTGTATTGCGTTCGGTGGCCCGTTTCCACTCAAAATAACGTATTATGGTGAATTTCTGGACGCTGAACAGCAAATACCGATGTTGCCGATTTTGCCCTTCTTGCGCGACATTAGCTCTTCATTCTGCACCATGATCTGTCCTGCATCAGAAATGGCGCAAAAAGGGGTGCAACACAAGGACTTCCCAGGAGGTCACCCATCCTAGTACTACTCTCGCCCAAGCACGCTTAACTGCGAAGTTCTGATGGGATCCGGTGCATTACTGCTGGTATGATAGCACCCGTCATACAATGCGCAGAACGTAAATTGATGCTTCTCGGTGATTAGTCGGTGTTATATATATAGGGTAGCACTCGGTTGAGGCACCGTTGGTAGAATGAAACTGTGAGGCACGATCTCGGTCGTCTATTTTTTTGATCGGACGCACGTGGCGAAGCCACGTGGCAAGCCGCAATTGTTGACTTTTCAAAAGTTAGTGGGTTTACTATTTGGCACACGTGGCGCACCAGAAATGCACGGGGGGGATAGATGGACGCACGAGATCGTATCTCACAATTTCATTCTAATTTTGCTGCCTCATATGAGCGCACTTCTATATATATATTTTATAAACGATCGATAATTATAAAAGTATATTAATAAAAAAAGATAAAACAGAACAGTGGACGTTTGTCTATCGCCTCGAAACGAAGTAACAAAGGCCAAACAATAAGTGGATAAAACAAAATCGTGTTTATAAGGACTTGATCGAAAAGAAATGGCGCAAAAAGGGGTGCAACACGAGGACTTCCCAAGAGGTCACCTATCCTAGTACTACTCTCGCCCAAGTACACTTAACTGCGGAGTTCTGATGGGATCCGGTACATTAGTGCTGGTATGATCGCACCCGTCATATAATGCGCAGAACATAACATGATGCTTCTCGGGGATCAGTCGGTGTTATATATGTATTTATATATATATATAAACAATCGATAATTAAAAAAGTATATTAATAAATAAAAAAAGATAAAATAGAACGGTGGACGTTTGGCTTTCGCCTCGAAACGAAGTAACCAAGGCCAAACAATAAGCGGATTAAACAAAATCGTGTTTATAAGGACTTGATCGAAATGAAATTGACGCAGCGTGACAAATAGGATAGATGAATTCACCAGCAATGAATTCACAAAAGACTTGGAATCCACCAAGAACGAAAAACTGAAGGTTTATTAATACGAAATAAGACACATAACTGAACGTGCGGTTAAATCGGAAAACATAATACCTAATTAAGAAAGGAAAACTAAACCTAATTAGGAAAGGAAAACTAAAAAGATAATTATCAGCCGCTAAAAGATAAATATGCTGATTTGGCCAGCCAAACGAGCCCGGAAGGATTAAAAAGGCCATACATCACAGCACAAGCGATGAGTTGCGTTCGGTGGCCCGTTTCCACTCGAAATAACGTATTATGGTGAATTTCTGGACGCTGAATGCCAAATACTGATGTTGCCGATTTTGCCCTTCTTGCGCGACATTAGCTCTTCAATCTGCACCGCGATCTGTCCTGCATCAGAAAAATGGCGCAAAAAGGGGTGCAACACGAGGACTTCCTAGGAGGTCACCCATCCTAGTACTACTCTCGCCCAAGCACGCTTAACTACGAAGTTCAGATGGGATCCGGTGCATTAGTGCTGGTATGATTGCACCCGTCATACAATGCGCAGAACGTAACATGATGCTTCTCGGTGATTAGTCGGTGTTATATATATATATATTATATAAACCATCGATAATTATAAAAGTATATTAATAAAAAAAGATAAAACAGAACAGTGGACGTTTGTCTTTCGCCTCGAAACGAAGTAACAAAGGCCAAACAATAAGTGGATAAAACAAAATCGTGTTTATAAGGACTTGATCGAAAAGAAATGGCGCAAAAAGGGCTGCAACACGATGACTTCCCAGGAGGTCACCCTAGTACTACTCTCGCCCAAGCACGCTTAACTGCGGAAATCTGATGGGATCCGGTGCATTAGTGCTGGTATGATCGCACCCGTCATATAATGCGCAGAACATAACATGATGCTTCTCGGGGATCAGTCGGTGTTATATATGTATATATATATATATAAATATATATATATATATAAACGATCGATAATTATAAGAGTATATTAATAAATAAAAAAAGATAAAACAGAATAGTGGACGTTTGTCTTTCGCCTCGAAACGAAGTAACAAAGGCCAAACAATAAGTGGATAAAACAAAATCGTGTTTATAAGGACTTGATCGAAAAGAAATGGCGCAAAAAGGGGTGCAACACGATGACTTCCCAGGAGGTCACCCTAGTACTACTCTCGCCCAAGCACGCTTAACAGCGGAGTTCTGATGGGATCCGGTGCATTAGTGCTGGTATGATCGCACCCGTCATATAATGCGCAGAACATAACATGATGCTTCTCGGGGTTCAGTCGGTGTTATATATGTATTTATGTATATATATATATAAATGATCGATAATTATAAGATTATATTAATAAATAAAAAAAGATAAAATAGAACGGTGGACGTTTGGCTTTCGCCTCGAAATGAAGTAACAAAGGCCAAACAATAAGCGGATAAAACAAAATCGTGTTTATAAGGACTTGATCGAAAAGAAATTGACGCAGCTTGACAAATATGATAGATGAATTCACCAGCAATGAATTCGCAAAAGACTTGGAATCCACCAAGAACGAAAAACTGAAGGTTTATTGATACGATATAAGACACATAACTGAACGTGCGGTTAAATCGGAAAACATAAAACCTAATTAAGAAAGGAAAACTAAACCTAATTAGGAAAGGAAAACTAAAAAGATAATTATAAGCCGCTAAAAGATAAATATGCTGATTTGGCCAGCCAAACGAGCCCGGAAGGATTAAAATTGCCATACATCACGGCGCAAGTCGTGTATTGCGTTCGGTGGCCCGTTTCCACTCAAAATAACGTATTATGGTGAATTTCTGGACGCTGAACAGCAAATACCGATGTTGCCGATTTTGCCCTTCTTGCGCGACATTAGCTCTTCATTCTGCACCATGATCTGTCCTGCATCAGAAATGGCGCAAAAAGGGGTGCAACACAAGGACTTCCCAGGAGGTCACCCATCCTAGTACTACTCTCGCCCAAGCACGCTTAACTGCGAAGTTCTGATGGGATCCGGTGCATTACTGCTGGTATGATAGCACCCGTCATACAATGCGCAGAACGTAAATTGATGCTTCTCGGTGATTAGTCGGTGTTATATATATATATATATATATATAGGGTAGCACTCGGTTGAGGCACCGTTGGTAGAATGAAACTGTGAGGCACGATCTCGGTCGTCTATTTTTTTGATCGGACGCACGTGGCGAAGCCACGTGGCAAGCCGCAATTGTTGACTTTTCAAAAGTTAGTGGGTTTACTATTTGGCACACGTGGCGCACCAGAAATGCACGGGGGGGATAGATGGACGCACGAGATCGTACCTCACAATTTCATTCTAATTTTGCTGCCTCATATGAGCGCACTTCTATATATATATTTTATAAACGATCGATAATTATAAAAGTATATTAATAAAAAAAGATGAAACAGAATAGTGGACGTTTGTCTATCGCCTCGAAACGAAGTAACAAAGGCCAAACAATAAGTGGATAAAACAAAATCGTGTTTATAAGGACTTGATCGAAAAGAAATGGCGCAAAAAGGGGTGCAACACGAGGACTTCCCAAGAGGTCACCTATCCTAGTACTACTCTCGCCCAAGTACACTTAACTGCGGAGTTCTGATGGGATCCGGTACATTAGTGCTGGTATGATCGCACCCGTCATATAATGCGCAGAACATAAAATGATGCTTCTCGGGGATCAGTCGGTGTTATATATGTATTTATATATATATATAAACAATCGATAATTAAAAAAGTATATTAATAAATAAAAAAAGATAAAATAGAACGGTGGACGTTTGGCTTTCGCCTCGAAACGAAGTAACCAAGGCCAAACAATAAGCGGATTAAACAAAATCGTGTTTATAAGGACTTGATCGAAATGAAATTGACGCAGCGTGACAAATAGGTTAGATGAATTCACCAGCAATGAATTCACAAAAGACTTGGAATCCACCAAGAACGAAAAACTGAAGGTTTATTAATACGAAATAAGACACATAACTGAACGTGCGGTTAAATCGGAAAACATAATACCTAATTAAGAAAGGAAAACTAAACCTAATTAGGAAAGGAAAACTAAAAAGATAATTATCAGCCGCTAAAAGATAAATATGCTGATTTGGCCAGCCAAACGAGCCCGGAAGGATTAAAAAGGCCATACATCACAGCACAAGCGATGAGTTGCGTTCGGTGGCCCGTTTCCACTCGAAATAACGTATTATGGTGAATTTCTGGACGCTGAATGCCAAATACTGATGTTGCCGATTTTGCCCTTCTTGCGCGACATTAGCTCTTCAATCTGCACCGCGATCTGTCCTGCATCAGAAAAATGGCGCAAAAAGGGGTGCAACACGAGGACTTCCTAGGAGGTCACCCATCCTAGTACTACTCTCGCCCAAGCACGCTTAACTACGAAGTTCAGATGGGATCCGGTGCATTAGTGCTGGTATGATTGCACCCGTCATACAATGCGCAGAACGTAACATGATGCTTCTCGGTGATTAGTCGGTGTTATATATATATATTATATAAACCATCGATAATTATAAAAGTATATTAATAAAAAAAGATAAAACAGAACAGTGGACGTTTGTCTTTCGCCTCGAAACGAAGTAACAAAGGCCAAACAATAAGTGGATAAAACAAAATCGTGTTTATAAGGACTTGATCGAAAAGAAATGGCGCAAAAAGGGCTGCAACACGATGACTTCCCAGGAGGTCACCCTAGTACTACTCTCGCCCAAGCACGCTTAACTGCGGAAATCTGATGGGATCCGGTGCATTAGTGCTGGTATGATCGCACCCGTCATATAATGCGCAGAACATAACATGATGCTTCTCGGGGATCAGTCGGTGTTATATATGTATATATATATATATATAAATATATATATATATAAACGATCGATAATTATAAGAGTATATTAATAAATAAAAAAAGATAAAACAGAATAGTGGACGTTTGTCTTTCGCCTCGAAACGAAGTAACAAAGGCCAAACAATAAGTGGATAAAACAAAATCGTGTTTATAAGGACTTGATCGAAAAGAAATGGCGCAAAAAGGGGTGCAACACGATGACTTCCCAGGAGGTCACCCTAGTACTACTCTCGCCCAAGCACGCTTAACAGCGGAGTTCTGATGGGATCCGGTGCATTAGTGCTGGTATGATCGCACCCGTCATATAATGCGCAGAACATAACATGATGCTTCTCGGGGTTCAGTCGGTGTTATATATGTATTTATGTATATATATATAAATGATCGATAATTATAAGATTATATTAATAAATAAAAAAAGATAAAATAGAACGGTGGACGTTTGGCTTTCGCCTCGAAATGAAGTAACAAAGGCCAAACAATAAGCGGATAAAACAAAATCGTGTTTATAAGGACTTGATCGAAAAGAAATTGACGCAGCTTGACAAATATGATAGATGAATTCACCAGCAATGAATTCGCAAAAGACTTGGAATCCACCAAGAACGAAAAACTGAAGGTTTATTGATACGATATAAGACACATAACTGAACGTGCGGTTAAATCGGAAAACATAAAACCTAATTAAGAAAGGAAAACTAAACCTAATTAGGAAAGGAAAACTAAAAAGATAATTATAAGCCGCTAAAAGATAAATATGCTGATTTGGCCAGCCAAACGAGCCTGGAAGGATTAAAAATGCCATACATCACGGCGCAAGTCGTGTATTGCGTTCGGTGGCCCGTTTCCACACGAAATAACGTATTATGGTGAATTTCTGGACGCTGAACAGCAAATACCGATGTTGTCGATTTTTCCCTTCTTGCGCGACATTAGCTCTTCAATCTGCACCATGATCTGTCCTGCATCAGAAATGGCGCAAAAAGCGGTGCAACACGAGGACTTCCCAGGAGGTCACCCATCCCAGTACTACACTCGCCCAAGCACGTTTAACTGCAGAGTTCTGATGGGATCCGGTGCATTAGTGCTAGTATGATCGCACCCGTCATACAATGCGCAGAACGTAACATGATGCTTCTCGGTGATTAGTCGGTGTTATATATATATATATATATATATATTATATAAACGATCGATAATTATAAAAGTATATTAGAAAAAAAAGATAAAACAGAATAGTGGACGTTTGTCTTTCGCCTCGAAACGAAGTAACAAAGGCCAAACAATAAGTGGATAAAACAAAATCGTGTTTATAAGGACTTGATCGAAAAGAAATGGCGCAAAAAGGGGTGCAACACGAGGACTTCCCAGGAGGTCACCCATCCTAGTACTACTCTCGCCCAAGCACACTTAACTGCGGAGTTCTGATGGGATCCGGTGCATTAGTGCTGGTATGATCGCACCCGTCATATAATGCGCAGAACATAAGATGATGCTTCTCGGGGATCAGTCGGTGTTATATATGTATTTATTGAGGAGCGCTCAAATGTTATGACCAAATTAATGTGTTATGTGTTACGGAGCTTCTGATTGGTTATTGAAAATCAAGGAACCAATCAGAAGCGAGGAACACCGTAACTACGGTGCACCCTCACCCATAAACCCCCCCGTGCTTGTGAGGTGCACCATAAGAACCGTGTTCCTCGCCTCTGATTGGTTCCTTGTTTTTCATCAACCAATCAGAACACCGTAACACATAACACATTAGTAAGCCATAACATTTGAGCGCGCCCCTGTATTTATTTATATATATATATAAACGATCGATAATTATAAAAGTATATTAATAAATAAAAAAAGATAAAATAGAACCGTGGACGTTTGGCTTTCGCCTCGAAACGAAGTAACAAAGGCCAAACAATAAGCGGATAAAACAAAATCTTGTTTATAAGGACTTGATCGAAAAGAAATTGACGCAGCGTGACAAATAGGATAGATGAATTCACCAGCAATGAATTCGCAAAAGACTTGGAATCCACCAAGAACAAAAAACTGAAGGTTTATTGATACGAAATAAGACACATAACTGAACGTGCGGTTAAATCGGAAAACATAAATCCTAATTAAGAAAGGAAAACTAAACCTAATTAGGAAAGGAAAACTAAAAAGATAAATATCAGCCGCTAAAAGATAAATGTGCTGATTTGGCCAGCCAAACGATCCCGGAAAGATTAAAAAGGCCATACATCACGACGCAAGCGGTGAGTTGCGTTCGGTGGCCCGTTTCCACTCGAAATAACGTATTACGGTGAATTTCTGGACGCTGAACGCCAAATACCGATGTTGTCGATTTTGCCCTTCTTGCGCGACATTTGCTCTTCAATCTACACTGCGATCTGTCCTGCATCAGAAATGGCGCAAAAAGGGGTGCAACACGAGGACTTCCCAGGAGGTCACCCATCCTAGTACTACTCTCGCCCAAGCACGCTTAACTGGAGAGTTCTGATAGGATCCGGTGCATTACTGCTAGTATGATCGCACCCGTGATACAATGCGCAGAACGTAACATGATGCTTCTCGGTGATTAGTCGGTGTTATATATATATATATATATATAAATTATATAAACGATCGATAATTATAAAAGTATATTAATAAAAAAAGATAAAACAGAACAGTGGACGTTTGTCTTTCACCTCGAAACGAAGTAACAAAGGCCAAACAATAAGTGGATAAAACAAAATCGTGTTTATAAGGACTTGATCGAAAAGAAATGGCACAAAAATGGGTACAACACGGGGACTTCCCAGTAGGTCACCCATCCTAGTACTACTCTTGCCCAAGCACGCTTAACTGCGGAGTTCTGATGGGATCCGGTGCATTAGTGCTGGAATGATCGCACCAGTCATTTAATGCGCCGAACATAACATGATGCTTCTCGGGGATCAGTCGGTGTTATATATGTATTTATTTATATATATATATAAACGATCGATAATTATAAAAGTATATTAATAAATAAATAAAGATAAAATAGAACGGTGGACGTTTGGCTTTCGCCTCGAAACGAAGTAACAAAGGCCAAACAATAAGCGTATAAAACAAAATCGTGTTTATAAGGACTTGATCGAAAAGAAATAGACGCAGCGTGACAAATAGGATAGATGAATTCACCTGCAATGAATTCGCAAAAGACTTGGAATCCACCAAGAACGAAAAACTGAAGGTTTATTGATACGAAATAAGACACATAACTGAACGTGCGGTTAAATCGGAAAACATAAAACCTAATTAAGAAAGGAAAACTAAACCTAATTAGGAAAGGAAAACTAAAAAGAGAATTATCAGCCGCTAAAAGATAAATATGCTGTTTTGGCCAGCCAAACGAGCCCGGAAGGATTAAAAAAGCCATACATCACGACGCAAGCGGTGAGTTGCGTTCGGTGGCCCGTTTCCACTCGAAATAACGTATTATGGTGACTTTCTGGACGCTGAACGCCAAATACCGATGTTGTCGATTTTGCCCTTCTTGCGCGACATTGACTCTTCAATCTGCACCGCGATCTGTCCTGCATCAGAAATGGCGCAAAAAGGGGTGCAACACGAGGACTTCCCAGGAGGTCACCCATCCTAGTACTACTCTCGCCCAAGCACGCTTAACTGCAGAATTCTGATGGGATCCGGTGCATTAGTGCTGGTATGATTGCACACGTCATATAATGCGCAGAACATAACATGATGCTTCTCGGGGATCAGTCGGTGTTATATATGTATTTATATATATATATATATATATATATATATATATATATATAAACGATCGATAATTATAAGAGTATATTAATAAATAAATAAAGGTAAAATAGAACGGTGGACGTTAGGCTTTCGCCTCGAAACGAAGTAACAAAGGCCAAACAATAAGCGGATAAAACAAAATCGTGTTTATAAGGACTAGATCGAAAAGAAATTGACGCAGCGTGACAAATAGGATAGATGAATTCACCAGTAATGAATTCGCAAAAGACTTGGAATCCACCAAGAACGAAAAATTGAAGGTTTATTGATACAAAATAAGACACATAACTGAACGTGCGGTTAAATCGGAAAACATAAAACCTAATTAAGAAAGGAAAACTAAACCTAATTAGGAAAGGAAAACTAAAAAGATAATTATAAGCCGCTAAAAGATAAATATGCTGATTTGGCCAGCCAAACGAGCCCGGAAGGATTAAAAATGTCATACATCACGGCGCAAGCCGTGTGTTGTGTTCGGTGGCCCGTTTCCACTCGAAATAACGTATTATGGTGAATTTCTGGACGCTGAACGGCAAATACCGATGTTGTCGATTTTTCCCTTCTTGCGCGACATTAGCTCTTCAATCTGCACCATGATCTGTCCTGCATCAGAAATGGCGCAAAAAGGGGTGCAACACGAGGACTTCCCAGGAGGTCACACATCCTAGTACTACTCTTGCCCAAGCACGCTTAATTGCGAAGTTCTGATAGGATCCGGTGCATTAGTGCTGGTATGATCGCACCCGTCATACAATGCGCAGAACGTAACATGATGCTTCTCGGTGATTAGTCGGTGTTATATATATATATTATATAAACGATCGATAATTATAAAAGTATATTAATAAAAAAAGATAAAACAGAATAGTGGACATTTGTCTTTCGCCTCGAAACGAAGTAACAAAGGCCAAACAATAAGTGGATAAAACAAAATCGTGTTTATAAGGACTTGATCGAAAAGAAATGGCGCAAAAAGGGGTGCAACACGAGGACTTCCCAGGAGGTCACCCATCCTAGTACTACTCTCGCCCAAGCACACTTAACTGCGGAGTTCTGATGGGATCCGGTGCATTAGTGCTGGTATGATCGCACCCGTCATATAATGCGCAGAACATAACATGATGCTTCTCGGGGATCAGTCGGTATTATATATGTATTTATTTCTATATATATATATAAATGATCGATAATTATAAAAGTATATTAATAAATAAAAAAAGATAAAATAGAACGGTGGACGTTTGGCTTTCGCCTCGAAACGAAGTAACAAAGGCCAAACAATAAGCGGATAAAACAAAATCGTGTTTATAAGGACTTGATCGAAAAGAAATTGACGCAGCGTGACAAATAGGATAGATGAATTCACCAGCAATGAATTCGCAAAAGACTTGGAATCTACCAAGAACGAAAAATTGAAGGTTTATTGATACGAAATAAGACACATAACTGAACGTGCGGTTAAATCGGAAAACATAAAACCCAATTAAGAAAGGAAAACTAAACCTAATTAGGAAAGGAAAACTAAAAAGATAATTATAAGCCGCTAAAAGATAAATATGCTGATTTGGCCAGCCAAACGAGCCCGGAAGGATTAAAAATGTCATACATCACGCGCAAGCCGTGTGTTGTGTTCGGTGGCCCGTTTCCACTCTAAATAACGTATTATGGTGAATTTCTTGACGCTGAACGGCAAATACCGATGTTGCTGATTTTTCCCTTCTTGAGCGACATTAGCTCTTCAATCTGCACCATGATCTGTCCTGCATCAGAAATGGCGCAAAAAGCGGTGCAACACGAGGACTTCCCAGGAGGTCACCCATACCAGTACTACACTCGCCCAAGCACGCTTAACTGCAGAGTTCTGATGGGATCCGGTGCGTTAGTGCTGGTATGATCGCACCCGTCATACAATGCGCAGAACGTAACATGATGCTTCTCGATGATTAGTCGGTGTTATATATATATATTATATAAACGATCGATAATTATCAAAGTATATTAATAAAAAAAGATAAAACAGAATAGTGGACGTTTGTCTTTCGCCTCGAAACGAAGTAAAAAAGGCCAAACAATAAGTGGATAAAACAAAATCGTGTTTATAAGGACTTGATCGAAAAGAAATGCCGCAAAAAGGGGTGCAACACGAGGACTTCCCAGGAGGTCACCCATCCTAGTACTACTCTCGCCCAAGCACACTTAACTGCAGAGTTCTGATGGGATCCGGTGCATTAGTGCTGGTATGATCGCACCCGTCATATAATGCGCAGAACATAACATGATGCTTCTCGGGGATCAGTCGGTGTTATATATGTATTTATTTATATATATATATATAAATGATCGATAATTATAAAAGTATATTAATAAATAAAAAAAGATAAAATAGAACGGTGGACGTTTGGCTTTCGCCTCGAAACGAAGTAACAAAGGCCAAACAATAAGCGGATAAAAAAATCGTGTTTATAAGGACTTGATCGAAAAGAAATCGACGCAGCGTGACAAATAGGATAGATGAATTCACCAGCAATGAATTCGCAAAAGACTTGGAATCCACCAATAACGAAAAACTGAAGGTTTATTGATACGAAATAAGACACATAACTGAACGTGCGGTTAAATCGGAAAACATAAAACCTAATTAAGAAAGGAAAACTAAACCTAATTAGGAAAGGAAAACTAAAAAGATAATTATCAGCCGCTAAAAGATAAATATGCTGATTTGGCCAGCCAAACGAGCCCGGAAGGATTAAAAAAGCCATACATCACGACGCAAGCGGTGAGTTGCGTTCGGTGGCCCGTTTCCACTCGAAATAACGTATTATGGTGACTTTCTGGACGCTGAACGCCAAATACCGATGTTGTCGATTTTGCCCTTCTTGCGCGACATTAGCTCTTCAATCTGCACCGCGATCTGTCCTGCATCAAAAATGGCGCAAAAGGGGGTGCAACACGAGGACTTCCCAGGAGGTCACACATCCAAGTACTACTCTCGCCCAAGCACGCTTAATTGCGGAGTTCTGATAGGATCCGGTGCATTACTGCTAGTATGATCGCACCCATCATACAATGCGCAGAACGTAACATGATGCTTCTCAGTGATTAGTCGGTGTTATATATATATATATATATACATATATTATATAAACGATCGATAATTATAAAAGTATATTAATAAATAAAAAAAGATAAAATAGAACGGTGGACGTTTGGCTTTCGCCTCGAAACGAAGTAACAAAGGCCAGACAATAAGCGGATAAAACAAAATCGTGTTTATAAGGACTTGATCGAAAAGAAATTGACGCAGCGTGACAAATAGGATAGATGAATTCACCAGCAATGAATTCGCAAAAGACTTGGAATCCACCAAGAACGAAAAACTGAAGGTTTATTGATACGAAATAAGACACATAACTGAACGTGCGGTTAAATCGGAAAACATAAAACCTAATTAAGAAAGGAAAACTAAACCTAATTAGGAAAGGAAAACTAAAAAGATAATTATAAGCCGCTAAAAGATAAATATGCTGATTTGGCCAGCCAAACGAGCCCGGAAGGATTAAAAATGTCATACATCACGGCGCAAGCCGTGTGTTGTGTTCGGTGGCCCGTTTCCACTCTAAATAACGTATTATGGTGAATTTCTGGACGCTGAACGGCAAATACCGATGTTGCCGATTTTTCCCTTCTTGCGCGACATTAGCTCTTCAATCTGCACCATGATCTGTTTTGCATCAGAAATGGCGCAAAAAGAAGTGCAACACGAGGACTTCCCAGGAGGTCACCCATTCTAGTACTACTCTCACCCAAGCACGCTTAACTGCAGAGTTCTGATGGGATCCGGTGCATTAGTGCTGGTATGATCGCACCCATCATACAATGCGCAGAACGTAACATGATGCTTCTCGGTGATTAGTCGGTGTTATATATATATATTATATAAACGATCGATAATTATCAAAGTATATTAATAAAAAAAGATAAAACAGAACAGTGGACGTTTGTCTTTCACCTCGAAACGAAGTAACAAAGGCCAAACAATAAGTGGATAAAACAAAATCGTGTTTATAAGGACTTGATCGAAAAGAAATGGCGCAAAAATGGGTACAACACGAGGACTTCCCAGTAGGTCACCCATCCTAGTACTACTCTCACCCAAGCACGCTTAACTGCGGAGTTCTGATGGGATCCGGTGCATTAGTGCTAGAATGATCGCACCCGTCATTTAATGCGCCGAACATAACATGATGCTTCTCGGGGATCAGTCGGTGTTATATATGTATTTATATATATATATATATAAACGATCGATAATTATAAAAGTATACTAATAAATAAAAAAAGATAAAATAGGACAGTGGACGTTTGGCTTTCGCCTCGAAACGAAGTAACAAAGGCCAAACAATAACCGGATAAAATAAAATCATGTTTATAAGGACTTGATCGAAAAGAAATTGACGCAGCGTGACAAATAGGATAGGTGAATTCACCAGCAATGAATTCGCAAAAGACTTGGAATCCACCAAGAACAAAAAACTGAAGGTTTATTGATACGAAATAAGACACATAACTGAACGTGCGGTTAAACGGAAAACATAAAACCTAATTAAGAAAGGAAAACTAAACCTAATTAGGAAAGGAAAACTAAAAAGATAATTATCAGCCGTTAAAAGATAAATATGCTGATTTGGCCAGCCAAACGAGCCCGGAAGGATTAAAAAGACCATACATCACGGCGCAAAAAGGGGTGCAACACGAGGACTTCCCAGGAGGTCACACATCCTAGTACTACTCTTGCCCAAGCACGCTTAATTGCGAAGTTCTGATAGGATCCGGTGCATTAGTGCTGGTATGATCGCACCCGTCATACAATGCGCAGAACGTAACATGATGCTTCTCGATGATTAGTCGGTGTTATATATATATATATTATATAAACGATCGATAATTATAAATGTATATTAATAAAAAAAGATAAAACAGAATAGTGGACGTTTGTCTTTCGCCTCGAAACGAAGTAACAAAGGCCAAACAATAAATGGATAAAACAAAATCGTGTTTATAAGGACTTGATCGAAAAGAAATGGCGCAAAAAGGGGTGCAACACAAGGGCTTCCCAGAAGGTCACCAATCCTAGTACTACTCTCGCCCAAGCACGCTTAACTGCGGAGTTCTGATGGGATCCGATGCATTAGTGCTGGTATGATCGCACCCGTCATATAATGCGCAGAACATAACATGATGCTTCCCGGGGATTAGTCGGTGTTATATATGTATTTATATATATATATATAAACGATCGATAATTATAAAAGTATACTAATAAATAAAAAAAGATAAAATAGGACAGTGGACGTTTGGCTTTCGCCTCGAAACGAAGTAACAAAGGCCAAACAATAACCGGATAAAAAAATCGTGTTTATAAGGATTTGATCGAAAAGAAATTGACGCAGCGTGACAAATAGGATAGATGAATTCACCAGCAATGAATTCGCAAAAGACTTGGAATCCCCTAAGAACGAAAAACTGAAGGTTTATTGATACGAAATAAGACACATAACTGAACGTGCGGTTAAATCGGAAAACATAAAACCTAATTAAGAAAGGAAAACTAAACCTAATTAGGAAAGGAAAACTAAAAAGATACTTATCAGCCGCTAAAAGATAAATATGCTGATTTGGCCAGCCAAACGAGCCCGGAAGGATCAAAAAGGCCATACATCACGGCACAAGTCGTGTGTTGCGTTCGGTGGCACGTTTCCACTCAAAATAACGTATTATGGTGAATTTCTGGACGGTGAACGCCAAATACCGATGTTGTCGATTTTGCCCATCTTGCGTGACATTAGCTCTTCCATCTGCACCGCGATCTGTCCTGCATCAGAAATGGCGCAAAAAGGGGTGCAACACGAGGACTTCCCAGGAGGTCACCCATCCTAGTACTACTCTCGCCCAAGCACGCTTAACTACGGAGTTCTGATGGGATCCGGTGCATTAGTGCTGGTATGATCGCACCCGTCATATAATGCGCAGAACATAACATGATGCTTCTCGGGGATCAGTCGGTGTTATATATGTATTTATAAATATATATATGTATATAAACTATCGATAATTATAAAAGTATATTAATAAATAAAAAAGATAAAATAGAACGGTGGATGTTTGGCTTTCGCCTCGAAACGAAGTAACAAAGGCCAAACAATAAGCGGATAAAACAAAATCGTGTTTATAAGGACTTGATCGAAAAGAAATTGACGCAGCGTGACAAATAGGATAGATGAATTCACCAGCAATGAATTCGCAAAAGACTTGGAATCCACCAAGAACAAAAAACTGAAGGTTTATTGATACGAAATAAGACACATAACTGAACGTGCGGTTAAACGGAAAACATAAAACCTAATTAAGAAAGGAAAACTAAACCTAATTAGGAAAGAAAAACTAAAAAGATAATTATCAGCCGTTAAAAGATAAATATGCTGATTTGGCCAGCCAAACGAGCCCGGAAGGATTAAAAAGACCATACATCACGGCGCAAGCCATGTGTTGCGTTCGGTGGCACGTTTCCACTCGAAATAACGTATTATGGTGAATTTCTGGACGCTGAACGCCGAATACCGATGTTGTTGATTTTGCCGTTCTTGTGCGACATTAGCTCTTCAATCTGCACCGCGATCTGTCCTGCATCAGAAATGGCGCAAAAAGGGGTGCAACACGAGGACTTCCCAGGAGGTCACACATCCTAGTACTACTCTTGCCCAAGCACGCTTAATTGCGAAGTTCTGATAGGATCCGGTGCATTAGTGCTGGTATGATCGCACCCGTCATACAATGCGCAGAACGTAACATGATGCTTCTCGGTGATTAGTCGGTGTTATATATATATATATATTATATAAACGATCGATAATTATAAATGTATATTAATAAAAAAAGATAAAACAGAATAGTGGACGTTTGTCTTTCGCCTCGAAACGAAGTAACAAAGGACAAACAATAAATGGATAAAACAAAATCGTGTTTATAAGGACTTGATCGAAAAGAAATGGCGCAAAAAGGGGTGCAACACAAGGGCTTCCCAGAAGGTCACCCATCCTAGTACTACTCTCGCCCAAGCACGCTTAACTGCGGAGTTCTGATGGGATCCGATGCATTAGTGCTGGAATGATCGCACCCGTCATATAATGCGCAGAACATAACATGATGCTTCCCGGGGATTAGTCGGTGTTATATATGTATTTATATATATATATATATAAACGATCGATAATTATAAAAGTATACTAATAAATAAAAAAAGATAAAATAGGACAGTGGACGTTTGGCTTTCGCCTCGAAACGAAGTAACAAAGGCCAAACAATAACCGGATAAAAAAATCGTGTTTATAAGGATTTGATCGAAAAGAAATTGACGCAGCGTGACAAATAGGATAGATGAATTCACCAGCAATGAATTCGCAAAAGACTTGGAATCCCCTAAGAACGAAAAACTGAAGGTTTATTGATACGAAATAAGACACATAACTGAACGTGCGGTTAAATCGGAAAACATAAAACCTAATTAAGAAAGGAAAACTAAACCTAATTAGGAAAGGAAAACTAAAAAGATACTTATCAGCCGCTAAAAGATAAATATGCTGATTTGGCCAGCCAAACGAGCCCGGAAGGATCAAAAAGGCCATACATCACGGCACAAGTCGTGTGTTGCGTTCGGTGGCACGTTTCCACTCAAAATAACGTATTATGGTGAATTTCTGGACGGTGAACGCCAAATACCGATGTTGTCGATTTTGCCCGTCTTGCGTGACATTAGCTCTTCCATCTGCACCGCGATCTGTCCTGCATCAGAAATGGCGCAAAAAGGGGTGCAACACGAGGACTTCCCAGGAGGTCACCCATCCTAGTACTACTCTCGCCCAAGCACGCTTAACTACGGAGTTCTGATGGGATCCGGTGCATTAGTGCTGGTATGATCGCACCCGTCATATAATGCGCAGAACATAACATGATGCTTCTCGGGGATCAGTCGGTGTTATATATGTATTTATAAATATATATATGTATATAAACTATCAATAATTATAAAAGTATATTAATAAATAAAAAAGATAAAATAGAACGGTGGATGTTTGGCTTTCGCCTCGAAACGAAGTAACAAAGGCCAAACAATAAGCGGATAAAACAAAATCGTGTTTATAAGGACTTGATCGAAAAGAAATTGACGCAGCGTGACAAATAGGATAGATGAATTCACCAGCAATGAATTCGCAAAAGACTTGGAATCCACCAAGAAAAAAAAACTGAAGGTTTATTGATACGAAATAAGACACATAACTGAACGTGCGGTTAAACGGAAAACATAAAACCTAATTAAGAAAGGAAAACTAAACCTAATTAGGAAAGGAAAACTAAAAAGATAATTATCAGCCGTTAAAAGATAAATATGCTGATTTGGCCAGCCAAACGAGCCCGGAAGGATTAAAAAGACCATACATCACGGCGCAAGCCATGTGTTGCGTTCGGTGGCACGTTTCCACTCGAAATAACGTATTATGGTGAATTTCTGGACGCTGAACGCCGAATACCGATGTTGTTGATTTTGCCGTTCTTGTGCGACATTAGCTCTTCAATCTGCACCGCGATATGTCCTGCATCAGAAATGGCGCAAAAAGGGGTGCAACACGAGGACTTCCCAGGAGGTCACACATCCTAGTACTACTCTTGCCCACGCACGCTTAATTGCGAAGTTCTGATAGGATCCGGTGCATTAGTGCTGGTATGATCGCACCCGTCATACAATGCGCAGAACGTAACATGATGCTTCTCGGTGATTAGTCGGTGTTATATATATATATTATATAAACGATCGATAATTATAAATGTATATTAATAAAAAAAGATAAAACAGAATAGTGGACGTTTGTCTTTCGCCTCGAAACGAAGTAACAAAGGCCAAACAATAAATGGATAAAACAAAATCGTGTTTATAAGGACTTGATCGAAAAGAAATGGCGCAAAAAGGGGTGCAACACAAGGGCTTCCCAGAAGGTCACCCATCCTAGTACTACTCTCGCCCAAGCACGCTTAACTGCGGAGTTCTGATGGGATCCGATGCATTAGTGCTGGTATGATTGCACCCGTCATATAATGCGCAGAACATAACATGATGCTTCCCGGGGATTAGTCGGTGTTATATATGTATTTATATATATATATATATAAACGATCGATAATTATAAAAGTATACTAATAAATAAAAAAAGATAAAATAGGACAGTGGACGTTTGGCTTTCGCCTCGAAACGAAGTAACAAAAGCCAAACAATAACCGGATAAAAAAATCGTGTTTATAAGGATTTGATCAAAAAGAAATTGACGCAGCGTGACAAATAGGATAGATGAATTCACCAGCAATGAATTCGCAAAAGACTTGGAATCCCCTAAGAACGAAAAACTGAAGGTTTATTGATACGAAATAAGACACATAACTGAACGTGCGGTTAAATCGGAAAACATAAAACCTAATTAAGAAAGGAAAACTAAACCTAATTAGGAAAGGAAAACTAAAAAGATACTTATCAGCCGCTAAAAGATAAATATGCTGATTTGGCCAGCCAAACGAGCCCGGAAGGATCAAAAAGGCCATACATCACGGCACAAGTCGTGTGTTGCGTTCGGTGGCACGTTTCCACTCAAAATAACGTATTATGGTGAATTTCTGGACGGTGAACGCCAAATACCGATGTTGTCGATTTTGCCCGTCTTGCGTGACATTAGCTCTTCCATCTGCACCGCGATCTGTCCTGCATCAGAAATGGCGCAAAAAGGGGTGCAACACGAGGACTTCCCAGGAGGTCACCCATCCTAGTACTACTCTCGCCCAAGCACGCTTAACTACGGAGTTCTGATGGGATCCGGTGCATTAGTGCTGGTATGATCGCACCCATCATATAATGCGCAGAACATAACATGATGCTTCTCGGGGATCAGTCGGTGTTATATATGTATTTATAAATATATATATGTATATAAACTATCGATAATTATAAAAGTATATTAATAAATAAAAAAGATAAAATAGAACGGTGGATGTTTGGCTTTCGCCTCGAAACGAAGTAACAAAGGCCAAACAATAAGCGGATAAAACAAAATCGTGTTTATAAGGACTTGATCGAAAAGAAATTGACGCAGCGTGACAAATAGGATAGATGAATTCACCAGCAATGAATTCGCAAAAGACTTGGAATCCACCAAGAACGAAAAACTGAAGGTTTATTGATACGAAATAAGACACATAACTGAACGTGCGGTTAAATCGGAAAACGTAAAACCTAATTAAGAAAGGAAAACTAAACCTAATTAGGAAAGGAAAACTAAAAAGATAATTATCAGCCGCTAAAAGATAAATATGCTGATTTGGCCAGCCAAACGAGCCCGGCTTTGTTCAAAAAGGCCATACATCACGGCGCAAGCAGTGAGTTGCGTTCGGTGGCCCGTTTCCACTCGAAATAACATATTATGGTGAATTTCTGGACGCTGAACGCCAAATACCGATGTTGCCGATTTTGCCCTTCTTGCGCGACATTAGCTCTTCAATCTGCACCGCGATCTGTCCTGCATCAGAAATGGCGCAAAAAGGGGTGCAACACGAGGACTTCCCAGGAGGTCACCCATCCTAGTACTACTCTCGCCCAAGCACGCTTAACTGCGGAGTTCTGATGGGATCCGGTGCATTAGTGCTGGTATGATCGCACCCGTCATATAATGCGCAGAACATAACATGATGCTTCCCGGGGATTAGTTGGTGTTTGATGGACGACAATTATACGAATCAAAAACACAGATAAACCCCCCAAGTTAGATTGTTTGTCTGTCTAACATCCACTTGTTAGTCCCGATATATTTCTACAGGGCATTTTAGAGATTAAAGTGAAAACACGTTAAGGAGAGGCTTTTAGCACAGAAAAGATATAAGGAGTCGATTCAAGGTCAAGATCATATGCCGACTGAAGAAATATCAAGGATCCTGACGATGAATCACTCATCACAAATTGTGCAGAGATGGAATCAAGTCAACCCAGTGCCAAATTACACTGACAGTTTTGTGAAAAGACAGTGCACAACTGTACAAAACTCACATATGGGCAAGATGACTTGTGACTTGGAGAAGAGGTGGCCAAAGAGGAAAACCACCCCAAAACCACCACCCACCACCGGCGGCTCCTCCCTCCTCCTCCATGGATGACCGGCTCTCCTCCGCCCAATGAGCCGCCGCCATGTGGTGGCTCCTCCACCACATGTTCCTCCTCTCTCCTCCTTGGATGACTTGATGACTTGCTTGGAAGGTGGCTTCCACCACCACCTCCTACCGGCGGCTGAGCTCCACCACTCCACCACCGCCAAGTGGCGGCGCCTCCTTGGCTCCTCCATGCCTCATCCTCCACCCTTGGATCAAATCAATCCTAGCCCTCCATTTCCTCCCATTTCTCCTATAAAAGGAGGCTCACCCCTCCTCATTTTATCATCCAAAACCATTCCATACACAATCACTTATCTCTCTACATTTTGTAATATTTTGTAAGTTGGTTTGGATCAATAAAGTTACGATATTTGGCTAGGCGCCCTCCTCCATGGACAGGCGAGGCTAAACTCCTCATTCGGCGGAAGGTATAATCTTGTATTATTTAATGTTTAATTAGCTTAGTTTATTTTCTTAGTATTCAATACTTGTTCTATGTGCCATATAAAAGTCAGAATGTCTCTAAGGTAGAGTGAACGATTTTGGGAATGTGACCATTAGGGGTCCAACTTCGTAAGCTCTTCCTTAAGATATTCGTGATCACACCCGGATAGGGGAGGTCGTAACAGACAAAGCTATCTGAAAGAGGTCGACTATATTTAAAAAACCATTATGGGAAACCGTAACAGGAGAGCAGGTGGATGCACATAGACTAGCGTACCTAACTGGTACTGGCGCTAGTCTAAATAGAACAAGTGTGATTTAGCCGATGTTGCAAGTCTTGAGCTATCGCTAGCCTCGATTCATCGTTTGAATACTTAGAAGATTTACTAAACTAATAAACATGTGATAATACAAGAATACCTGAAACCGAATACGCTCTTTCAATTGCAAACACCCCCTGTATTTAATTTCCTAGTATAACTGCTCAATCAAACACAACCACCAACCACTCACATACCGGAGGAATCAACAATCACGCATCACCCACTGTAAGTCTTCTAACCCTCAACTCCTTTATTTTCTGTATTTAATTTCAGTATTTATTTTCTGTATTTACTTTCCGCACAAAAAACCCAAAAAAACCCAAAAACAGTAGTTTAGTAATTAGCAGTAAGTCCACACTCGACCTAAAATCACGCACCGTGTAAGCCGTAACGAACAATCTATCCCCCTAATTCCCTTGGGTTCGACCCCTACTTACCCTTACTACCTAGTAGTTAAGTCGCGAGTAGTGGACATTATAAATTTATTTGTACGAGACGCATTGCACCCTAACGACAGTGCAACCGACGATCCCGTCAAATTGGCGCCGTTGCCGGGGAATTAGTCAGTTAATCGGATAAGTTGTTCAAATCGATACGCGCTTCAAAACCACCATGTCTCGCGAAGAAAGTCACCATGACTACCAGGATGACGATGAAATAAACCTGTACGATCGAAACGATGAGATACCGCTTCCATATATCGACGATCCGGAACAGCTCATCAGAAACAGGAGAGCTCGCGATAGGGAAGCTAACAGACGAAACCAAGAACCACCCGAGGACCGAAATGCAGCTGGTCCAGTACAACCCCCTAGATATCCACCACCCCCACGCCCTCGACAAGTACCAAGACGTGAACCCGTCTTCGATAATTACTATGGGGATAACGACCATTATCACGAACCTACTATGGGAGAACTCACTGCCCCAAAAATCGAAACGCAGCCGTGGTGCATTTGTCAGAGCCCTGAACTAGAAAACATCATCGTCGACACCAACAATTTGCCCAGGTTCTCAGGAACTAATGAAGAGTCAGCAATGACCCATCTCCAGCGTCTACATGGCGTTTGCCAAAATCTAAAACCTTTTCGAGTGAATTTAAACGACTTCAAGTTAAAGGCGTTCTATTTCTCCCTCGTCGACTCGGCAAATGACTGGTTCCTTTCATTGCCTTCCGGAAGCATCAGAACATGGGATCAGATGCAGAAGAAGTTCTTAGACAAATACTATCCAGCAGGAAGAGCAATGCAAGTAAGAAGGCAACTGCAGGACATCAAGCAAGGACCTAACGAAACCATGTACGACTATCTGGAAAAATTTAACCGCCTAGAAAGAAGCTGCTGTACTCTGGGATTACCTGAGAAGCTCATCATCTAGTACCTAATTAATGGACTAACCAAGAGAGATAAAATGTTTCTGGATGCCTCGGCTGGAGGATCCATAATGAATCTACCGTTAAGCAGAGTTAGGCAGCTAATAAACAGTGTTGCTGAAAATGCTCGGTTTGAAGAGGAGACTACCCGTCAAGATGGATCCTTCCAAACAAAAAACGTCTCACAAGCCGACGCATCAGTAAACTCTATGCCAGAAGAGATGAGTCGAATAAAGGAAATAGTAATGCAACTTTTACAAAAGCAAACTGTTCAAGTAAGACTGTGCGAGTCCTGTAGTTCGATGGAACACAAAACCGACGCATGCCCAAGCCATCATCCAGGACCAAATAAGGCACTTGAGGACATGATAACACAATTGTCAGGGACTGTGCAACAGTTAAGCACCACTATGCACCAGAATCAAGCCGAAACAAAGGGGGAATTATCAAACTTGAAGAAGGACATCTCCCAACTCACTGCCTCAATTACCGCACACGCTAACGAGTCCGGCAGACTTCTTTCACAAACCATCCAAATCATGGAAGATGTGAATGCCCTGACTCTTAGAAGTGGAAAAGCGCTTGCCAGCAAACCTTTAGAACAAGGGAAGGACAAAGACCCAAGATTGCCCCGAAAAGAGCAAACGATGGCTGAAACTCTCGAAACTCTAGAGGAAGAAGCAACCGATAAAGACGACGACTTAATTGAGGAAGACCGGAACGCGTCTGAAGAAGAGGAGAATACGTCCCAGGAACATAGGCCTGACCCGGTGCCCAGAACCGAAAGTCCTAGGGTCAGCACAACACTTCCATTTCCAGTACCTGCACGCATGCAAAAACGACATGTTATGGATAAGGAAGTGTTGGAGTTGTTCAGCAAGGTTGAAATCAACATTCCCCTCTTGGAAGCCATCAAGCAAATTCCTCGGTATGCCAAGTTTTTGAAAGAACTGTGTATCAACCGTAGGAGGAATACTGGAAACGACCAGGAGCTGATAAGTAGAAACGTATCGGCAGTCATGCAACGAAAAGTTCCCCCTAAATGTGGAGATCCTGGAACATACACCATTCCTTGCAAAATTGGCAACATCAGGATCGATAACTGCATGCTAGACCTGGGGGCATCAATCAATGTTCTCCCCTTCTCTATCTATTCATGCCTTAAGATTGGACCACTCAAACCCACTGGTCTCACTATTCAATTAGCTGATCGATCTTGCAAACAACCTGAGGGCAAAATAGAAGACGTCCTGGTCCAAGTAGGCAAGTTAGTATTTCCTGTAGACTTCTACGTCTTGAAAATGGAAAATGGCGGTTCTACTGATGATGCACCCATCCTTCTCGGCCGTCCATTTCTAAAGACAGCAAAAATGAAGATAGACTGTGGAAGCGGAATGCTATCAATAGAAGTAAAAGGAGAAGTCTTCAGCTTTGACATATTCCAAGCAATGAAGCACCCTATGGACTTTGAGGAAGTTCACGCTCTCGACGCTTTAGACGATCTAGTCCAAGAATTTCAATCAGAACCAAGAGTAGATCCCTTAGAAGCCGTACTAAACGGAACCAAAAAGTCTTACGAGTTAACTGAAGACTGGCATGAAATGGTGGCCCACTTGACAATCTCGGAGCCTCTCACACCAGGGTATGAAGTCAACGAGGTAAAATTATTCAAATCAAATACCTTCTTGCCCTCAGTGACACAAGCCCCCAAACTAGAATTGAAGCCCCTGCCTGGACATCTTAAGTACGCCTTCCTAGGGGATAATGACACTCTTCCAGTAATCATCAAAAGTGGCTTGGAAGCAGGACAGGAAGAAGGCTTGATAAAAGTGCTAAAACAACACAAGCTGGCCATTGGATGGACACTGGCCGACTTAAGAGGAGTCAGCCCGGCTGTATGCATGCACCGTATTCTGCTAGAAGATGGAGCAAAACCATCAAGAGAGCCTCAACGACGACTAAACCCGATCATGATGGAAATCGTCCAGAAGGAAATACAGAAGCTCCTGGATGCGGATGTAATCTATCCAATATCAGATAGCCAGTGGGTGAGTCCTGTCCACGTGGTTCCCAAGAAAGGTGGTATCACAATCGAAGAAGATGCCGAAGGAAAAATAGTAACAACAAGGATCAAGAACGGATGGAGGATGTGCATCGACTACAGGAAATTGAACGCTGTGACAAGAAAAGATCATTTCCCTCTACCATTCATCGACCAAATGCTAGACCGACTAGCAGGCAAACCATATTTTTGCTTCTTGGATGGATTCTCAGGCTACAACCAGATTCCCATAGCACCTGAGGACCAAGAAAAGACTACATTCACCTGTCCATTCGGTACGTTCGCCTTCAGAAGAATGTCGTTCGGCCTTTGCAACGCCCCTGGGACTTTCCAAAGGGTTGTAACTAGCATCTTTTCAGACATGATCGGGGAATTCATTGAAGTTTTCATGGACGACTTCACCATCTATGGCGACACCTTCGACGCCTGCCTCGATAACCTAAACACGGTTCTGGCACGATGTGTCTCAATGAACCTCGTGCTCAATTACGAGAAATGTCACTTCATGGTAACTCATGGAGTGGTCTTAGGACACGTTGTCTCACAAGGAGGCATAGAGGTAGATAAATCCAAAATAGATTTGATCAAGACTCTACCATACCCCTCCACTGTCCGAGACATCCAATCCTTCCTCGGGCATGCGGGATTCTACCGACGATTCATCAAGGACTTCTCCAAAAAAGCATTACCTCTATCCACTCTTCTTCAAAAAGAAGTCCCTTTTGAATTCACCAATGCATGCAAAGAAGCCTTCAACGAGCTTAAGGAAGCCCTCACCAGCACACCCATCATCCAAACTCCGGATTGGAAAAAACCATTTGAGATCATGTGTGACGCAAGTGACTTTGCTGTGGGAGCAGTTCTCGGCCAAAAGATTGATAAGAAGGCAGGTGTAATCTACTACGCTTCACGAACCCTAGATCCTGCCCAACGGAACTACTCCACCACCGAAAAGGAACTCTTGGCAGTAGTATTTGCTCTAGAAAAATTCAGACCCTATTTGCTTGGAGCAAAAGTAATAGTTTATTCTGACCATGCTGCCATCCGTTACCTAATGAAGAAAAAGGAAGCAAAGCCAAGACTCATTCGATGGATATTACTACTGCAAGAGTTCGATGTGGAAATAAGGGACAAAAAAGGGATCGAAAATACTGTGGCCGACCACCTAAGTAGGATTGTCCGAAAGGAAGAAGAAGGGCACATAACCGAGTCATTTCCAGACGAACATCTATACGCCATCTCAACCAAGGTACCATGGTATGCTACGATCGTCAATTACCTTGTGGGAGGTACGTTTCCTCCTTCTTTTACTAAGACACAGTGCATAAAACTTAAACATGATGCTAAGCAATACTTTTGGGATGATCCTTATTTATGGAAAATAGGACCAGATCAAACACTTAGGAGATGCATCCCCGATAATGAAATAGCTTCCGTTATTAGTTTTTGCCATGAATTTGCATGTGGAGGACACTTCGGGCCTAAAAGAACCGCCAGAAAAATCCTAGACAGTGGTTTTTTCTGGCCTAATATACATAAAGATGCAAATGAGAAGTGTCAAAAGTGCGATAAGTGTCAAAGAATAGGAAACGTGTCTGCTAGGAATGAAATGCCACAAGTACCCATATTAGTTAATGATGTTTTTGACGTTTGGGGTCTTGATTTTATGGGACCATTCCCAGTCTCCTGCGGTTACACTTACATTTTGGTCGCTGTTGATTATGTGTCAAAATGGGTAGAAGCCAAGGCCACAAGGTGCGACGATGCAAAGACTGTCATAGATTTTTTGCGCACTAACCTGTTTTGTAGGTACGGAGTACCCAAGGCCATAATCAGCGACCAAGGAACTCATTTCTGTAACCGCATGATGGCTGCCACCTTGAAGCGCTACCATGTCCACCACCGGACATCCACGGCCTATCACCCCCAATCCAATGGTCAAGCGGAGATTTCCAACCGCGAAATCAAGGGCATTCTAGAAAAAATGGTAAAACCAGGCAGGAAAGATTGGAGTCAGAGGCTAGATGAAGCTCTTTGGGCGTATCGAACGGCATACAAGACGCCAATCGGAACCTCCCCCTTCCGGCTTGTTTATGGGAAGGCATGCCACCTTCCGGTAGAATTAGAACACAAAGCCTACTGGGCGCTCAAGCATAGCAATCCGGATTTGAAAGCAGCCGGACTAGATAGGAAGCTTAAGCTATGCGAACTTGAAGAATTGCGTCTTGAGGCCTATGAAGGGCAAACTGACTACAAGGCACGAACGAAATTATATCATGATAAATTCATCCGTCAGCGCTCATTTAAGGAAGGACAACAAGTACTACTCTTCTCCTCGCGATTGAAGTTGATGCCCGGCAAACTAAGATCAAAATGGACCGGTCCTTATACCGTGACTAAAGTATCCAACCATGGGATGCTTGAGTTGGAAAGCATGGACAATGGAAGCAAGTTCACGGTAAATGGGCAGCGTGTCAAACAGTATCACGGCGAGGTTAAATTAGTCTCACAGAAATTCGACCTAAGCCACCCATGGGATCCCAACCAATGATCCAGAACAAGGTACTGTCGAGCCAACGACGTTAAACAAGTGCACTAGTCGGGAGGTAACCCGACACTATCTTACTTTCTGTCATTTTAATTTTCAATAAGCGCTCTCACCCATCTTTTTGTCCAGAAGAAATGTCTTACATGTAGGAATTAAGTTTCGGAGCAAGGATCAGATCAGCCAGGCAGCTTCCGTGAATTTACCGGGCCTGCGCTGAGAGTTTAAGGCCCCAGCCGAACTCCCTCGATTATCCAGCCTCATGCCATGTCGTTCACTCGACACCTTAAAGGGAGTTCTGCTCTTCTTTTTTCCTAAAGTCATTTCCTTCTCCTATATATATTTGCATGACTTTTGAACTAAGGCTTGCCTTCGTTCAAAAGTGGGGGGTGAGAACCAATGCATGTTTTTTCTTTTTAAAATAAAAAAAAAGTATCTTTTTGAAAGTATGAACTTAAGAATGTGAAAAAGATAGATCATGATTCATGCATCAACCTTATGAAAAGGCAAACTGTTTAAAAACTTAGAATGTAACTTTTCATTTGTCCCTTTGTGTTGAGATAACCTAGGGATGTGGAGTTGATAGAAATTGCCCTAGAGAGGCTTGGCAAGCACTTAAAGGATCAAATCAAACTATATGGTTTTCGAAGTCAGTGGAGGCTGCACTTCGGATTTTCAGTGAACAATTGAGTCAAACTCCGCCAGGAAGCATCTATGCAAAGGCGAGGACGGGAATCAGACCGTCCTCTCTCTAGTCAAAATAGCCGAGAAAATAAATGAGCGACCCTCATCTTGACCCGCGCGAAACGACGAAGACGAGAGGAGAGGGGAGGTATTTCCATAGGCTTGCGGGCGATGATTGGACCTCCCAAGAAGGCTGACAAAATGGACTAGCAAGTCACAAAGGAGCAAAAAACTCAAAGAAGAAAATCAAAAGAGGCCTAAGGCCCAAAAATTGTGAAGGTTTTAACCGAGCAAAAGTGAAGCACTCAAAAAGATAGAGGCAGAATCACTACAAAAAAAAAAGCTAGTCCCTCGCCAAAGTAGAAAAAAGAAAATCAAAAAGGCTCAACTCACTGAAACCCGAATCGAATCACGTGCTAGAGAAAGCTACAAGAAAACCATATAGTGCGAGACGGTCCCGAGGGTGTAGTCCAAGAGCCTAAAAAGGGCTATCTCCCGAAACATCCGGAATAATTCGCATCTCGGCACTAAGGTACACGTATCAAGTTACTTCTAATTATTTTTACAGTTTAAATTGGCTATAAGTAGTAATGCATGAATTAGGAGAAATCGAGTACCGCAAACTTAATTTCATACTTCAAACCAACTTACATAGTGACGCCCATATAAAGCATTGTTCGGGACGAACAACTAAAAGTGGGGGGTGATTTGATGGACCACAATTATACGAATCAAAAACACAGATAAACCCCCCAAGTTAGACTGTTTGTCTGTCTAACATCCACTTGTTAGTCCCGATATATTTCTACAGGGCATTTTAGAGATTAAAGTGAAAACACGTTAAGGAGAGGCTTTTAGCACAGAAAAGATATAAGGAGTCGATTCAAGGTCAAGATCATATGCCGACTGAAGAAATATCAAGGATCCTGACGATGAATCACTCATCACAAATTGTGCAGAGATGGAATCAAGTCAACCCAGTGCCAAATTACACTGACAGTTTTGTGAAAACACAGTGCAAAACTGTACAAAACTCACATATGGGCAAGATGACTTGTGACTTGGAGAAGAGGTGGCCAAAGAGGAAAACCACCCCAAAACCACCACCCACCACCGGCGGCTCCTCCCTCCTCCTCCATGGATGACCGGCTCTCCTCCGCCCAATGAGCCGCCGCCATGTGGTGGCTCCTCCACCACATGTTCCTCCTCTCTCCTCCTTGGATGACTTGATGACTTGCTTGGAAGGTGGCTTCCACCACCATTTGCTCCTCCACCACCACCTCCTACCGGCGGCTGAGCTCCACCACTCCACCACCGCCAAGTGGCGGCGCCTCCTTGGCTCCTCCATGCCTCATCCTCCACCCATGGATCAAATCAATCCTAGCCCTCCATTTCCTCCCATTTCTCCTATAAAAGGAGGCTCACCCCTCCTCATTTTATCATCCAAAACCATTCCATACACAATCACTTATCTCTCTACATTTTGTAATATTTTGTAAGTTGGTTTGGATCAATAAAGTTACGATATTTGGCTAGGCGCCCTCCTCCATGGACAGGCGAGGCTAAACTCCTCATTCGGCGGAAGGTATAATCTTGTATTATTTAATGTTTAATTAGCTTAGTTTATTTTCTTAGTATTCAATACTTGTTCTATGTGCCATATAAAAGTCAGAATGTCTCTAAGGTAGAGTGAACGATTTTGGGAATGTGACCATTAGGGGTCCAACTTCGTAAGCTCTTCCTTAAGATATTCGTGATCACACCCGGATAGGGGAGGTCGTAACAGACAAAGCTATCTGAAAGAGGTCGACTATATTTAAAAAACCATTATGAGAAACCGTAACAGGAGAGCAGGTGGATGCACATAGACTAGCGTACCTAACTGGTACTGGCGCTAGTCTAAATAGAACAAGTGTGATTTAGCCGATGTTGCAAGTCTTGAGCTATCGCTAGCCTCGATTCATCGTTTGAATACTTAGAAGATTTACTAAACTAATAAACATGTGATAATACAAGAATACCTGAAACCGAATACGCTCTTTCAATTGCAAACACACCCTGTATTTAATTTCCTAGTATAACTGCTCAATCAAACACAACCACCAACCACTCACATACCGGAGGAATCAACAATCACGCATCACCCACTGTAAGTCTTCTAACCCTCAACTCCTTTATTTTCTGTATTTAATTTCAGTATTTATTTTCTGTATTTACTTTCCGCACAAAAAACCCAAAAAAACCCAAAAACAGTAGTTTAGTAATTAGCAGTAAGTCCACACTCGACCTAAAATCACGCACCGTGTAAGCCGTAACGAACAATCTATCCCCCTAATTCCCTTGGGTTCGACCCCTACTTACCCTTACTACCTAGTAGTTAAGTCGCGAGTAGTGGACATTATAAATTTATTTGTACGAGACGCATTGCACCCTAACGACAGTGCAACCGACGATCCCGTCAATGTTATATATGTATATATATATATATATACGATCGATAATTATAAAAGTATATTAATAAAAAAAAGATAAAATAGAACGGTGGACGTTTGGCTTTCGCCTCGAAACGAAGTAACAAAGGCCAAACAATAAGCGGATAAAACAAAATCGTGTTTATAAGGACTTGATCGAAAAGAAATTGACGCAGCGTGACAAATAGGATAGATGAATTCACCAGCAATGAATTCGCAAAAGACTTGGAATCCCCTAAGAACGAAAAACTGAAGGTTTATTGATACGAAATAAGACACATAACTGAACGTGCGGTTAAATCGGAAAACATAAAACCTAATTAAGAAAGGAAAACTAAACCTAATTAGGAAAGGAAAACTAAAAAGATAATTATCAGCCGCTAAAAGATAAATATGCTGATTTGGCCAGCCAAACGAGCCCGAAAGGATCAAAAAGGCCATACATCACGGCACAAGTCGTGAGTTGCGTTCGGTGGCAAGTTTCCACTCGAAATAACGTATTATGGTGAATTTCTGGACGCTGAACGCCAAATACCGATGTTGTCGATTTTGCCCTTCTTGCGTGACATTAGCTCTTCAATCTGCACCGCGATCTGTCCTGCATCAGAAATGGCGCAAAAAGGGATGCAGCACGAGGACTTCCCAGGAGGTTAATCATCCTAGTACTACTCTCGCCCAAGCACGCTTAACAGCGGAGTTCTGAAGGGATCCGGTGCATTAGTGCTGGTATGATCGCACCAGTCATACAATGCGCAGAACGTAACATGATGCTTCTCGGTGATTAGTCGGTGTTATATATATATATATATATTATATAAACGATCGATAATTATAAAAGTATATTAATAAAAAAAGATAAAATAGAACAGTGGACGTTTGTCTTTCACCTCGAAACGAAGTAACAAAGGCCAAACAATAAGTGGATAAAACAAAATCGTGTTTATAAGGACTTGATCGAAAAGAAATGGCGCAAAAGGGGTGCAACACGAGGACTTCCCTGGAGGTCACCCATCCTAGTACTACTCTCGCCCAAGCACGCTTAACTACGGAGTTCTGATGGGATCCGGTGCATTAGTGCTGGTATGATCGCACCCGTCATATAATGCGCAGAACATAACATGATGCTTCTCGGGGATCAGTCGGTGTTATATATGTATTTATAAATATATATGTATATAAACTATCGATAATTATAAAAGTATATTAATAAATAAAAAAGATAAAATAGAACGGTGGATGTTTGGCTTTCGCCTCGAAACGAAGTAACAAAGGCCAAACAATAAGCGGATAAAACAAAATCATGTTTATAAGGACTTGATCGAAAAGAAATTGACGCAGCGTGACAAATAGGATAGATGAATTCACCAGCAATGAATTCGCAAAAGACTTGGAATCCACCAAGAACGAAAAACTGAAGGTTTATTGATACGAAATAAGACACATAACTGAACGTGCGGTTAAATCGGAAAACGTAAAACCTAATTAAGAAAGGAAAACTAAACCTAATTAGGAAAGGAAAACTAAAAAGATAATTATCAGCCGCTAAAAGATAAATATGCTGATTTGGCCAGCCAAATGAGCCAGGAAGGATTAAAAAGGCCATACATCACGGCGCAAGCTATGTGTTGCGTTCGGTGGCCCGTTTCCACTCGAAATAACATATTATGGTGAATTTCTGGACGCTGAATGCCAAATACCGATGTTGCCGATTTTGCCCTTCTTGCGCGACATGAGCTCTTCAATCTGCACCGCGATCTGTCCTGCATCTGAAATGGCGCAAAAAGGGGTGCAACACGAGGACTTCCCAGGAGGTCACCCATCCTAGTACTACTCTCGTCCAAGCACGCTTAACTACGGAATTCTGATGGGATCCGGTGCATTAGTGCTGGTATGATCGCACCCGTCATATAACGCGCAGAACATAACATGATGCTTCTCGGGGATCAGTCGGTGTTATATATGTATTTATAAATATATATGTATATAAACTATCGATAATTATAAAAGTATATTAATAAATAAAAAAGATAAAATAGAACGGTGGATGTTTGGCTTTCGCCTCGAAACGAAGTAACAAAGGCCAAACAATAAGCGGATAAAACAAAATCGTGTTTATAAGGACTTGATCGAAAAGAAATTGACGCAGCGTGACAAATAGGATAGATGAATTCACCAGCAATGAATTCGCAAAAGACTTGGAATCCACCAAGAACGAAAAACTGAAGGTTTATTGATACGAAATAAGACACATAACTGAACGTGCGGTTAAATCGGAAAACGTAAAACCTAATTAAGAAAGGAAAACTAAACCTAATTAGGAAAGGAAAACTAAAAAGATAATTATCAGCCGCTAAAAGATAAATATGCTGATTTGGCCAGCCAAACGAGCCCGGAAGGATTAAAAAGGCCATACATCACGGCGCAATCGGTGAGTTGCGTTCGGTGGCCCGTTTCCACTCGAAATAACATATTATGGTGAATTTCTGGACGCTGAACGCCAAATACCGATGTTGCCGATTTTGCCCTTCTTGCGCGACATTAGCTCTTCAATCTGCACCGCGATCTGTCCTGCATCAGAAATGGCGCAAAAAGGGATGCAACACGAGGACTTCCCAGGAGGTCACCCATCCTAGTACTACTCTCGCCCAAGCACGCTTAACTGCGAAGTTCTTATGGGATCCGGTGCATTAGTGCTGGTATGATCGCACCCGTCATATAATGCGCAGAACATAACATGATGCTTCCCGGGGATTAGTCGGTGTTATATATGTGTATATATATATATATATATACGATCGATAATTATAAAAGTATATTAATAAAAAAAAGATAAAATAGAACGGTGGACGTTTGGCTTTCGCCTCGAAACGAAGTAACAAAGGCCAAACAATAAGCGGATAAAACAAAATCGTGTTTATAAGGACTTGATCGAAAAGAAATTGACGCAGCGTGACAAATAGGATAGATGAATTCACCAGCAATGAATTCGCAAAAGACTTGGAATCCCCTAAGAATGAAAAACTGAAGGTTTATTGATACGAAATAAGACACATAACTGAACGTGCGGTTAAATCGGAAAACATAAAACCTAATTAAGAAAGGAAAACTAAACCTAATTAGGAAAGGAAAACTAAAAAGATAATTATCAACCGCTAAAAGATAAATATGCTGATTTGGCCAGCCAAACGAGCCCGGAAGGATCAAAAAGGCCATACATCACGGCACAAGTCGTGAGTTGCGTTCGGTGGCACGTTTCCACTCGAAATAACGTATTATGGTGAATTTCTGGACGCTGAACGCCAAATACCGATGTTGTCGATTTTGCCCTTCTTGCGTGACATTAGCTCTTCAATCTGCACCGCGATCTGTCCTGCATCAGAAATGGCGCAAAAAGGGATGCAGCACGAGGACTTCCCAGGAGGTTAATCATCCTAGTACTACTCTCGCCCAAGCACGCTTAACTGCGGAGTTCTGATGGGATCCGGTGCATTAGTGCTGGTATGATCGCACCAGTCATACAATGCGCAGAACGTAACATGATGCTTCTCGGTGATTAGTCGGTGTTATATATATATATTATATAAACGATCGATAATTATAAAAGTATACTAATAAATAAAAAAATAAAATAGGACAGTGGACGTTTGGCTTTCGCCTCGAAACGAAGTAACAAAGGCCAAACAATAACCGGATAAAATAAAATCGTGTTTATAAGGACTTGATCGAAAAGAAATTGACGCATCGTGACAAATAGGATAGATGAATTCACCAGCAATGAATTCGCAAAAGACTTGGAATCCACCAAGAACGAAAAACTGAAGTTTATTGATACGAAATAAGACACATAACTGAACGTGCGGTTAAATCGGAAAACATAAAACCTAATTAAGAAAGGAAAACTAAACCTAATTAGGAAAGGAAAACTAAAAAGATAATTATCAGCCGCTAAAAGATAAATATGCTGATTTGGCCAGCCAAACGAGCCCGGAAGGATTAAAAAGACCATACATCACGGCGCAAGCCATGTGTTGCGTTCGGTGGCCCGTTTCCACTCGAAATAACATATTATGGTGAATTTCTGGACGCTGAACGCCAAATACCGATGTTGCCGATTTTGCCCTTCTTGCGCGACATTAGCTCTTCAATCTGCACCGCGATCTGTCCTGCATCTGAAATGGCGCAAAAAGGGGTGCAACACGAGACTTCCCAGGAGGTCACCCATCCTAGTACTACTCTCGCCCAAGCATGCTTAACTGCGTAGTTCTGATAGGATCCGGTGCATTAGTGCTGGTATGATCGCACCCGTCATATAATGCGCAGAACATAACATGATGCTTCCCGGGGATTAGTCGGTGTTATATATGTATTTATATATATATATATAAACGATCGATAATTATAAAAGTATATTAATAAAAAAAGATAAAATAGAACAGTGGACGTTTGTCTTTCGCCTCGAAACGAAGTAACAAAGGCCAAACAATAAGTGGATAAAACAAAATCGTGTTTATAAGGACTTGATCGAAAAGAAATGGCGCAAAAAGGGGTGCAACACGAGGACTTCACAGGAGGTCACCCATCCTAGTACTACTCTCGCCCAAGCACGCTTAACTACGGAGTTTTGATGGGATCCGGTGCATTAGTGCTGGTATGATCGCACCCGTCATATAATGCGCAGAACATAACGTGATGCTTCTCGGGGATCAGTCGGTGTTATATATGTATTTATAAATATATATGTATATAAACTATCGATAATTATAAAAGTATATTAATAAATAAAAAAGATAAAATAGAACGGTGGATGTTTGGCTTTCGCCTCGAAACGAAGTAACAAAGGCCAAACAATAAGCGGATAAAACAAAATAGTGTTTATAAGGACTTGATCGAAAAGAAATTGACGCAGCGTGACAAATAGGATAGATGAATTCACCAGCAATGAATTCGCAAAAGACTTGGAATCCACCAAGAACGAAAAACTGAAGGTTTATTGATACGAAATAAGACACATAACTGAACGTGCGGTTAAATCGGAAAACGTAAAACCTAATTAAGAAAGGAAAACTAAACCTAATTAGGAAAGGAAAACTAAAAAGATAATTATCAGCCGCTAAAAGATAAATATGCTGATTTGGCCAGCCAAACGAGCCCGGAAGGATTAAAAAGGCCATACATCACGGCGCAAGCCGTGAGTTGCGTTCGGTGGCCCGTTTCCACTCGAAATAACATATTATGGTGAATTTCTGGACGCTGAACGCCAAATACCGATGTTGCCGATTTTGCCCTTCTTGCGCGACATTAGCTCTTCAATCTGCACCGCGATCTGTCCTGCATCTGAAATGGCGCAAAAATGGGTGCAACACGAGGACTTCCCAGGAGGTCACCCATCCTAGTACTACTCTCGCCCAAGCACGCTTAACTGCGGAGTTCTGATGGGATCCTTTGCATTAGTGCTGGTATGATCGCACCCGTCATATAATGCGCAGAACATAACATGATGCTTCCTGGGGATTAGTCGGTGTTATATATGTATTTATATATATATATATATATTATATAAACGATCGATAAATATAAAAGTATATTAATAAAAAAAGATAAAACAGAACAGTGGACGTTTGTCTTTCACCTCGAAACGAAGTAACAAAGGCCAAACAATAAGTGGATAAAACAAAATCGTGTTTATAAGGACTTGATCGAAAAGAAATGGCGCAAAAACGGGTACAACACGAGGACTTCCCAGTAGGTCACCCATCCTAGTACTACTCTCGCCGAAGCACGCTTAACTGCGGAGTTTTGATGGGATCCGGTGCATTAGTGCTAGAATGATCGCACCCATCATTTAATGCGCCGAACATAACATGATGCTTCTCGGGGATCAGTCGGTGTTATATATGTATATATATATATATATATATATAAACGATCGATAATTATAAAAGTATACTAATAAATAAAAAAGATAAAATAGGACAGTGGACGTTTGGCTTTCGCCTCGAAACGAAGTAACAAAGGCCAAACAATAACCGGATAAAATAAAATCGTGTTTATAAGGACTTGATCGAAAAGAAATTGACGCATCGTGACAAATAGGATAGATGAATTCACCAGCAATGAATTCGCATAAGACTTGGAATCCACCAAGAACGAAAAACTGAAGGTTTATTGATACGAAATAAGACACATAACTGAACGTGCGGTTAAATCGGAAAACATAAAACCTAATTAAGAAAGGAAAACTAAACCTAATTTGGAAAGGAAAACTAAAAAGATAATTATTAGCCGCTAAAAGATAAATATGCTGATTTGGCCAGCCAAACGAGCCCGGAAGGATTAAAAAGACCATACATCACGGCACAAGCCATGTGTTGCGTTCGGTGGCCCGTTTCCACTCGAAATAACGAATTATGGTGAATTTCTGGACGCTGAACGCCAAATACCGATGTTGCCAATTTTGCCCTTCTTGCGCGACATTAGCTCTTCAATCTGCACCGCGATCTGTCCTGCATCTGAAATGGCGCAAAAAGGGGTGCAACACGAGACTTCCCAGAAGGTCACCCATCCTAGTACTACTCTCGCCCAAGCACGCTTAACTGCGAAGTTCTGATGGGATCCGGTGCATTAGTGCTGGTATGATCGCACCCGTCATATAATGCGCAGAACATAACATGATGCTTCCCGGGGATTAGTCGGTGTTATATATGTATTTATATATATATATATAAACGATCGATAATTATAAAAGTATATTAATCAAAAAAAGATAAAATAGAACGGTGGACGTTTGGCTTTCGCCTCGAAACGAAATAACAAAGGCCAAATAATAAGCGGATAAAACAAAATCGTGTTTATAAGGACTTGATCGAAAAGAAATTGACGCAGCGTGACAAATAGGATAGATGAATTCACCAGCAATGAATTCGCAAAAGACTTGGAATCCAACAAGAACGAAAAACTGAAGGTTTATTGATACGAAATAAGACACATAACTGAACGTGTGGTTAAATCGGAAAACATAAAACCTAATTAAGAAAGGAAAACTAAACCTAATTAGGAAAGGAAAACTAAAAAGATAATTATCAGCCGCTAAAAGATAAATATGCTGATTTGGCCAGCCATACGAGCACGGAATGATTAAAAAGGCCATACATCTCGACGCAAAAGGTGACTTGCGTTCGGTGGCCCGTTTCCACTCGAAATAACGTATTATGGTGAATTTCTGGACGCTGAACGCTAAATACCGATGTTGTCGATTTTGCCCTTCTTGCGCGACATTAGCTCTTCAATCTGCACCGCGATCTGTCCTGCATCAGAAATGGCGCAAAAAGGGGTGCAACACGAGGACTTCCCAGGAGGTCACGCATCCTAGTACTACTCTCACCCAAGCACGCTTAACTGCGGAGTTCTGATGGGATCCGGTGCATTAGTGCGGGTATGATCGCACCCGTCATACAATGCGCAGAACGTAACATGATGCTTCTCGGTGAGTAGTCGGTGTTATATATATACATTATATAAACGATCGATAATTATAAAAGTATATTAATAAAAAAAGATAAAACAGAACAGTGGACGTTTGTCTTTCGCCTCGAAACGATGTAACAAAGGCCAAACAATAAGTGGATAAAACAAAATCGTGTTTATAAGGACTTGATCGAAAAGAAATGGCGCAAAAACGGGTGCAACACGAGGACTTCCCAGGAGGTCTCCCATCCTAGTACTACTCTCGCCCAAGCACGCTTAACTGCGGAGTTCTGATAAGATCCGGTGCTTTAGTGCTGGTATGATCGCACCCGTCATATAATGCGCAGAACATAACATGATGCTTCTCGGGGATCAGTCGGTGTTATATATGTATTTATATATATTTATATAAACGATCGATAATTATAAAAGTATATTATTAAATAAAAAAAGATAAAATAGAACAGTGGACGTTTGGCTTTCGCCTCGAAACGAAGTAACAAAGGCCAAACAATAAGCGGATAAAACAAAATCGTGTTTATAAGGACTTGATCGAAAAGAAATTGACGCAGCGTGACAAATAGGATAGATGAATTCACCAGCAATGAATTCGCAAAAGACTTGGAATCCACCAAGAACGAAAAACTGAAGGTTTATTGATACGAAATAAGACACATAACTGAACGTGTGGTTAAATCGGAAAACATAAAACCTAATTAAGAAAGGAAAACTAAACCTTATTAGGAAAGGAAAACTAAAAAGATAATTATCAGCCGCTAAAAGATAAATATGCTGATTTGGCCAGCCAAACGAGCCCGGAAGGATTAAATAGGCCATACATCACGGCACAAGCCGTAAGTTGCGTTCGGTGGCACGTTTCCACTCGAAATAACGTATTATGGTGAATTTCTGGACGCTGAACGCCAAATACCGATGTTGTCGATTTTGCCCTTCTTGCGCGACATTAGCTCTTCAATCTGCACCGCAATCTGTCCTGCATCAGAAATGGCGCAAAAAGGAGTGCAACACTAGGACTTCCCAGGAGGTCACCCATCCTAGTACTACTCTCGCCCAATCACGCTTAACTTTGGAGTTCTGATGGGATCCGGTGCATTAGTGCTTGTATGATCGCACCCGTCATATAATGCGCAGAACATAACATGATGCTTCTCGGGGATCAGTCGGTGTTATATATATATATAAACGATCGATAATTATAAAAGTATATTTATAAATAAAAAAGATAAAATAGAACGGTGGACGTTTGGCTTTCGCCTCGAAACGAAGTAATAAAGGCCAAACAATAAGCGGATAAAACAAAATCGTGTTTATAAGGACTTGATCGAAAAGATATTGACGCAGCGTGACAAATAGGATAGATGAATTCACTAGCAATGAATTCGCAAAAGACTTGGAATCCCCTATGAACGAAAAACTGAAGGTTTATTGATACGAAATAAGACACATAACTGAACGTGCGGTTAAATCGGAAAACATAAAACCCAATTAAGAGAGGAAAACTAAACATAATTAGGAAAGGAAAACTAAAAAGATAATTATCAGCCGCTAAAAGATAAATATGTTGATTTGGCCAGCCAAATGAGCCCGGAAGGATTAAAAAGGCCATACATCACGGCACAAGCCGTAAGTTGCGTTCGGTGGCACGTTTCCACTCGAAATAACGTATTATTGTGAATTTCTGGACGCTGAACGCCAAATACCGATGTTGTCGATTTCGCCCTTCTTGCGCGACATTAGCTCTTCAATCTGCACCGCGATCTGTCCTGCATCAGAAATGGCACAAAAAGGAGTGCAACACGAGGACTTCCCAGGAGGTCACCCATCCTAGTACTACTCTCGCCCAAGCACGCTTAACTTTGGAGTTCTGATGAGATCCGGTGCATTAGTGCTGGTATGATCGCACCCGTCATATAATGCGCAGAACATAACATGATGCTTCTCGGGGATCAGTCGGTGTTATATATGTATTTATATATATATATAAAAACGATCGATAATTATAAAAGTTTATTAATAAATAAAAAAAAGATAAAACAGAACAGTGGACGTTTTGCTTTCGCCTCGAGACGAAGTAACAAAGGCCATACAATAAGCGGATAAAACAAAATCGTCTTTATAAGGACTTGATCGAAAAGAAATTGACGCAGCGTGACAAATAGGATAGATGAATTCACCAGCAATGAATTTGCAAAAGACTTGGAATCCACCAAGAACGAAAAACTGAAGGTTTATTGATACGAAATAAGACACATAACTGAACGTGCGGTTAAATCGGAAAACATAAAACCTAATTAAGAAAGGAAAACTAAACCTAATTAGGAAAGGAAAACTAAAAAGATAATTATCAGCCGCTAAAAGATAAATATGCTGATTTAGCCAACCAAACAAGCCCGGAAGGATTAAAAAGGCCATACATCACGGCGCAAGTTGCGTTTGGTGGCCCGTTTCCACTCGAAATAACGTATTATGGTGAATTTCTGGACGCTGAACGCCAAATACCGATGTTGTCGATTTTGCCCTTCTTGCGCGACATTAGCTCTTCAATTTGCACCGCGATCTGTCCTGCATCAGAAATGGCGCAAAAAGGGGTGCAACACGAGGACTTCTTAAAGGTCACCCATCCTAGTACTACTCTCGCCCAAGCACGCTTAACTGCGGAGTTCTGATAGGATCCGGTGCATTAGTGCTGGTATGATCGCACCCGTCATACAATGCGCAGAACGTAACATGATGCTTCTCGGTGATTAGTCGGTGTTATATATATATATATTATATAAACGATCGATAACTATAAATGTATATTAATAAAAAATGATAAAAACAGAACAGTGGGCGTTTGTCTTTCGCCTCGAAACGAAGTAACAAAGGCCAAACAATAAGTGGATAAAACAAAATCGTGTTTATAAGGACTTGATCGAAAAGAAATGGCGCAAAAAGAGGTGCAACACGAGGACTTCCCAGGAGGTCACCCATCCTAGTACTACTCTCGCCCAAGCACGATTAACTACGGAGTTCTGATGGGATACGGTGCATTAGTGCTGGTATGATCGCACCCGTCATATAAAGCGCAGAACAAAACATGATGCTTCTCGGGGATCAGTCGGTGTTATATATGTATTTATATATATATATATATAAATGATCGATAATTATAAAAGTATATTAATAAATAAAAAAAGATAAAATAGAACGGTGGACGTTTGGCTTTCGCCTCGAAACGAAGTAACAAAGGCCAAACAATAAGCGGATAAAACAAAATCGTGTTTATAAGGACTTGATCGAAAAGAAATTGACGCAGCGTGACAAATAGGATAGATGAATTCACCAGCAATGAATTCGCAAAAGACTTGGAATCCACCAAGAACGAAAAACTGATGGTTTATTGATACGAAATAAGACACATAACTGAACGTGCGGTTAAATCGGAAAACATAAAACCTAATTAAGAAAGGAAAACTAAACCTAATTAGGAAAGGAAAACTAAAAAGATAATTATCAGCCACTAAAATATAAATATGCTGATTTGGCCAGCCAAACGAGCACGGAAGGATTAAAAAGGCCATACATCACGACGCAAGCGGTGAGTTGCGTTCGGTGGCCCGTTTCCACTCGAAATAACGTATTATGGTGAATTTCTGGACGCTGAACGACAAATACCGATGTTGTCGATTTTGCCTTTCTTGCGCGACATTAGCTCTTCAATCTGCAACGCGATCTATCCTGCATCAGAAATGGCGCAAAAAGGGGTGCAACACGAGGACTTCCCTGGAGGTCACGCATCCTAGTACTACTCTCGCCCAAGCACGCTTAACTGCGGAGTTCTGATGGGATCCGGTGCATTAGTGCGGGTATGATCGCACCCGTCATACAATTCGCAGAACGTAACATGATGCTTCTCGGTGATTAGTCGGTGTTATATATATATATATTATATAAACAATCGATAATTATAAAAGTATATTAATAAAAAAAGATAAAACAGAACAGTGGACGTTTGTCTTTCGCCTCGAAACGAAGTAACAAAGGCCAAACAATAAGTGGATAAAACAAAATCGTGTTTATAAGGACTTGATCGAAAAGAAATGGCGCAAAAAGAGGTGCAACACGAGGACTTCTCAGGAGGTCACCCATCCTAGTACTACTCTCGCCCAAGCACGCTTAACTGCGGAGTTCTGATGGGATACGGTGCATTAGTGCTAATATGATCGCACCCGTCATACAATGCGCAGAACGTAACATGATGCTTCTCGGTGATTAGTCGGTGTTATATATATATATATATATATTATATAAACGATCGATAATTATAAAATTATATTAATAAAAAAAGATAAAACAGAACAGTGGACGTTTGTCTTTCGCCTCGAAACGAAGTAACAAAGGCCAAACAATAAGTGGATAAAACAAAATTGTGTTTATAAGGACTTGATCGAAAAGAAATGGCGCAAAAAGTGGTGCAACACGAGGACTTCCCAAGAGGTCACCCATCCTAGTACTACTCTCGCCCAAGCACGCTTAACTGCGGAGTTCTGATGGGATCCGGTGCATTAGTGCTGGTATGATCGCACATGTCATATAATGCGCAGAACATAACATGGTGCTTCTCGGGGATCAGTCGGTGTTATATATGTATATATATATATATACGGGGCGGTTCAGGTACAAACCCCTAAGTATATACAAACTACAAACAGAGATGGATGATTGATTATTTTAATTGGATGGCTGATATTAAACAACCAAACTTAACAGATGTTAAACTCCCGTTATGTTTGAATTATATAGAGTGGTAATTAAGAGATTGAATAATTTGATTTTATTTCCATATCAATCTCGACCAAATATCACACCTCTACTTCCGCTCTCTCAAACAAATCGATTTTACATTCTAGGGCTAAAGCCACTCGTTTGACAACTAGTTGAGGAGATATCGACCACGTCCTCTGATCGACTTGATCGAAGAAATGGATAAAAGGAACTCTTTTTCTTCCCCAGATAAGTTGCCCTAGTTTCAGTTTTTGATTTTTTCCAAAGTCGAAGACCTCGTGGCTGTGATTTGGGTCGATAATGGGTTCACTTATGAACAATGTATTTTTTTTTACCGAAACGTTTCATAGATGATTGTGAATTCATAGATGGAATCAGTGTTATAGCTGTGCAAGCTCAATTGTGAATGTGGATTATTGATTTTTGAACCCAGCAGCTGTGCTTGTTAATAACATTGTTATTTTATGAACTCAATGAATCAGTAATGACCATAGTGTTTGATTTGTGCAGGGTTTTTTTATCATATGAACTCAAATATCAATGTTAAATATTTATTTGTGAACGCATCGCCGTGTTTTTGAATTACCATGTTACTATGTGAACCTTGTCTCGTTATGTGAATGATAATGAAGAGTTGTGAAGGGGCATATGCTGCCTTATGAACTGAGATGCTTAATTGTGAACTCACTGGTTTTTGCTCAGAAGGTTAATCAAAAGAAGTTAATGTATTACTTGAACTCTGAAATTTATACTTATTGTGTGAATTAAACATTGATTGTGAACGCGGCTATCTAATTGTGAATGATAATGTTATTATGTGAACGAGTATGCTCAGTTGTGAACGCAGCGATCTTTATGGTGTGAATTTGAAGTTCTTTGCGCTGAATCATTGGTGTTGGGATATGAGTTTTGCACTGTTTTTACTGTGTTTTTTTATCTACGGATTTGCGTCGCAAACATGATTAAATATTTTATTATGTGAATTGAGTGGTTACACATTTATTCTGTTTTGTATGCAGTGTGAGGGGGCCAATGATGCTGAAGCTTCATCCAGCAAATTGCCCACAAATGACGCTGAGGTACCAAAAATTCTATTCAATTGATCTATTCCTATTTTTGCAATAAGTTAAATGCCACAATTTTTATTTGTCAGGGAATATTGAAGTTGTTAAAGGATGCATCAGAAAAGTTGGTCACTGCTAAATGTTTATATGATTCTTCTATTGATGAGACGAAGAAGTACATGGAAATATGTCGAGCAGTTGTGGGAATACAATCTAAGTTGTCCCAATTCATGGTGAATTCTTATGAGACAATATCAACTGGTTGTCCGATGGATTTTGAAGGACCATCCTTCAGTATTGGATTAACACAAGAACTCGAAAGGGAAACTGAAAACGGATCTGATGTTCCATTGCAAGATGTGGGAACCAATACGCATAGTGGAGTAGCATTCTCATCTTACGATCTAGGGAAAGAGAAAAAGACATCCACAAATAGTCATGCCTTGCAATACATCAGAAAAGGAAAAACTCCGGTTATTGTTGTGCTTTTGTTTTGTAGATGTTGTTTTAATGACTATTGCAATTATTTTGTAAATAGTTCTCTTGTTGTGTGAATATTGCCTCTTTATGTTGTGAATGCTTCTTTTATTTCAAGATGTTGTTTTTATTTTGTGAGCAATGTCGTTATTCTGTGAAATTTTGTAGTCTTTGATTCTGAGAACATTAGTGTAATATTGTGAATGTTAGTACTATTTTGTGAATGTTGCTTTTATTTTTTTCACCTAATCCATATGAAGTTCACAATACAAATATAGAGTTCACAGTATAAATATAAAGTTCACCTAGTCCATATGAAGTTCACAATACAAATATAGAGTTCACGGTATAAATATAAAGTTCACCTAGTCCATATGAAGTTCACAATACAAATATAGAGTTCACAGTATAAATATAAAGTTGACCTAGTCCATATGAAGTTCACAATACAAATATAGAGTTCAACAATTGTCGGAAAAAAAACTATAAAGTTCACTTTACAGTTCTTAAGTTCACTTAGTGTGAGTATCGACTTATTTGTCAAAAGTGACACAGTATTCACAAAGACCACACAAAAAATCTAAAATTCATGTATGCTGATTTGAGCTCGATTCGTATGAGATAAAATTCACCTATCCCATATGAAGTTCACTAAGAGAGAGTATCGACTTATTTTGTGAATTTATCCTATATTAATGTGAACTTAATTTATATCTTATGAACACAACTACTATTTGGTGCATAATTACTTCTGCTTCCAATCCATTCAGTGACCTGCACAACACACGTATGTTCTAGGCACTGTACTGCACACAATTGTAATATGGAAACCTCTAAACCCACTTCCAGCATTTTAGATTTTGATTTCCAAATTTGCAGTCTGCAGGTTAACATCCACTAAGTTTCATATTCCTCAAGACGATTATGACTTAATTTGTAAGATGAAACCAATGATGCAGCACCTGCCAATTCGAGTCAAAGATGCTCTATCACAGTGAAATGGATTATGAAACAGTTATCATGTGAAAATCACTACCACAAATGCATCCAAACCACAAAACTCAAACATTTACCAAGAAGTTTTCAATAAATCTCCTGACAAATCTTCACCTGATATCAACTACACTAACCTATTTGACATCAAGCAACTAAAACAATATATCTTTTTAATATGAGGTTTATAAACCCCAAATGACTACAATTCAACATAAATGGCCTTCCGCTGTCAAGAGTTCGGGCCGTGAGCACGTAAAGTGGAGCTGCAATTATATTCATCTTCACAGGGCAATCGTTAGTGCCAACCTCTAGAGCTCTCCTCATTGCGTCCTAAATATTGACAATAAGAACCAATCATCAGAAAAACAGTGCACACTTTAAGCTGCATTGTATATAGTAGCATACTGGCCTCGTGTGAATACACAGTCAATTCGTATCACATACTACCAGGCCACTGCCTGATGGAGACTACCAAACTACATGTATTTATGCATACGATTACGTTCGTTCCAACCAAATCTCATTCATGGCAAACACAAACAACTATTTGTAAAATACTGATTAATTTTAAATAGAAAATTAAAAATGAGTTGTGAAAGCAGCAACTATTTGATGAATAATATTTTTACTAGCACAATGATTACTAAAAAACTAAACATGGACCAAACATTCATCAGATGTTGAAAGCAATTGGTATTTGGGCAACACAGGATTATTAAGAAGCAAGCATATTAGAACGATCAGTGAAGCATGCAAACATCCATTGAAGTGAAGCACCCAGAAGTGTTAATATTCAAAGCATAAGATTGCCTCTATATCTGATCAACGAAACTCAATCCATTGGCACCACAAAACACTTAGCTGACATAACGAATATTTACAGCTCCTTCCACGCGGCATTTACATATTTTTTTCTAATCAGAATTGCAATGACATATCCAATGGGTACATTCGAGGAATGTGGTAGCAATAATAAAGGCCTGTGATAAATCCATATGTGCACAAACACAATACAACCAATGTCACAGATTAATCTCATCAAAACGTCACAATCTAAATACAAATTGTCACACAAAAAACCCTAATCCGATTTCAAGCAATACAAAAACTACAATCGGGAAATCAAATCCGCGAACCTTACCACTGATCAGATTTCCAATCAAGAAATCGCAGGCAAAGGAGATCGATTTGACTTTTCGGTATCAACCGAATGGAAGTTTCCAGAGATCAAGGCGGAAGAAGTCGGCTGCGGAAATCTCCATGAACGAGATGAGAGCCTCCTCGCTGCAACCCTCAACATCTTGAGAATACGATTGCCCTTCTGGTTGTGTTCTCCTCAAACCTCGCTGCAGACGGCATGGCAGATCGGGACGAAGACAAGAGCCGATTCGATGGATCGGGAGAGATAGAGGAATAGCAGATCTGAAACGTACATTTTGATTAACGACACACTAACTCCGTTTATTTTATGATATCATTACGTTTATACCCTTATTCAATCAATTTATTTAAATAGTAACTATTAAATTACAGGTAAACATGGGCCATTAGATGATCTAATCTAAAGGTTTAAATAAGTTTGTAGTTTGTATATACTTAGCAGGTTTGTACCTGATCCAAATCCAATATATATATATATATATATATAAACGATCGATAATTATAAGAGTATATTAATAAATAAAAAAGACAAAATAGAACGGTGGACGTTTGGCTTTCGCCTCGAAACGAAGTAACAAAGGCCAAACAATAAGCGGATAAAACAAAATCGTGTTTATAAGGACTTGATCGAAAAGAAATTGACGCAGCGTGACAAATAGGATAGATGAATTCACCAGCAATGAATTCACAAAAGACTTGGAATCCACCAAGAACGAAAAACTGAAGGTTTATTGATACGAAATAAGTCACATAACTGAACGTGCGGTTAAATCGGAAAACATAATACCTAATTAAGAAAGGAAAACTAAACCTAATTAGGAAAGGAAAACTAAAAAGAGAAATATCAGCCGCTAAAAAATAAATATGCTGATTTGGCCAGCCAAACGAGCCCGGAAGGATTAAAAAGGCCATACATCACGACGCAAGTGGTGAGTTGCGTTCGGTGGCCCGTTTCCACTCGAAATAACGTATTATGGTGAATTTCAGGACGCTGAACGCCAAATACCGATGTTGTCGATTTTGCCCTTCTTGCGTGACATTAGCTCATCAATCTGCACCGCGATCTGTCCTGCATCAGAAATGGCGCAAAAAGGGGTGCAACACGAGGACTTCCCAGGAGGTCACCCATCCTAGTACTACTCTCGCCCAATCACGCTTAACTGCGGAGTTCTGATAGGATCCGGTGCGTTACTACTGGTATGATCGCACTCATCATACAATGCGCAGAACGTAACATGATGCTTCTCGGTGATTAGTCGGTGTTATATATATATATTATATAAACGATCGATAATTATAAAATTATATTAATAAAAAAAGATAAAACAGAACAGTGGACGTTTGTCTTTCGCCTCGAAACAAAGTAACAAAGGCCAAACAATAAGTGGATAAAACAAAATCGTGTTTATAAGGACTTGATCGAAAAGAAATGGCGCAAAAAGGGGTGCAACACGAGGACTTCCAAAGAGGTCACCCATCCTAGTACTACTCTCGCCCAAGCACGCCTAACTGCGGAGTTCTGATGGGATACGGTGCATTAGTGCCGGTATGATCGCACCAGTCATACAATGCGCAGAACGTAACATGATGCTTCTCGGTGATTAGTCGGTGTTATATATATATATTAAATAAACAATCTATACTTATAAAAGTATATTAATAAAAAAAAAGATAAAATAGAACAGTGGACGCTTGTCTTTCGCCTCGAAACGAAGTAACAAAGGCCAAACAATAAGTGAATAAAACAAAATCGTGTTTATAGGGACTTGATCGAAAAGAAATGGCGCAAAAAGGGGTGCAACACGAGGACTTCCCAGGAGGTCACCCATCCTAGTAATACTCTCACCCAAGCATGCTTATCTGCGGAGTTCTGATGGGATCCGGTGCATTAGTGCTGGTATGATCGCACCCGTCATATAATGCGCAGAACATAACATGATGCTTCTCGGGGATCAGTCGGTGTTATATATGTATTTATATATATATATATATAAACGATCGATAATTTTAAAAGTATATAAATAAAAAAGATAAAATAGAACAGTGGACGTTTGTCTTTCGCCTCGAAACGAAGTAACAAAGGCCAAACAATAAGTGGATAAAACAAAATCGTGTTTATAGGGACTTGATCGAAAAGAAATGGCGCAAAAAGGGGTGCAACACGAGGACTTCCCAGGAGGTCACCCATCCTACTACTACTCTCGCCCAAGCACGCTTACCTGCAAAATTCTGATTGGATCCGCTGCATTAGTGCTGGTATGATCGCACCTGTCCTATAATGCGCAGAACATAACATGATGCTTCTCGGGGATTAGTCGGTGTTATATATGTATTTATATACATATATATATATATATATATAAATGATCGATAATTATAAAAGTATATTAATAAATAAAAAAAGATAAAATAGAACGGTGGACGTTTGGCTTTCGCCTCGAAACAAAGTAACAAAGGCCAAACAATAAGCGGATAAAACAAAATCGTGTTTATAAGGACTTGATCGAAAAGAAATTGACGCAGCGTGACAAATAGGATAGATGAATTCACCAGCAATGAATTCGCAAAAGACTTGGAATCCACCAAGAACGAAAAACTGAAGGTTTATTGATACGAAATAAGACACATAACTGAACCCCTAAGGTGCGGTTAAATCGGAAAACATAAAACCTAATTAAGAAAGGAAAACTAAACCTAATTAGGAAAGGAAAACTAAAAAGATAATTATCAGCCGCTAAAAGATAAATACGCTGATTTGGCCAGCCAAACGAGCCCGGAAGGATTAAAAAGGCCATACATTACGGCGCAGGCAATGAGTTGCGTTCGGTGGCCCGTTTCCACTCGAAATAGCGTATTATGGTGAATTTCTGGACGTTGAACGCCAAATATCGATGTTGCCGATTTTGCCCTTCTTGCGCGACATTAGCTCTTCAATCTGCACCGCGATCTATCCTGCATCAGAAATGGCGCAAAAAGGGGTGCAACACGAGAACTTCCCAGGAGGTCACCCATCCGAGTACTACTCTCGCCCAAGCACGCTTAACTACGGAGTTCTGATGGGATCCGGTGCATTAGTGCTGGTATGATTGCACCCTTCATTCAATGCGCAGAACGTAACATGATGCTTCTCGGTGATTAGTCGGTGTTATATATATATTAAATAAACGATCGATAATTATAAAAGTATATTAATAAAAAAAGATAAAATAGAACAGTGGACGTTTGTCTTTCACCTCGAAACGAAGTAACAAAGGCCAAACAATAAGTGGATAAAACAAAATCGTGTTTATAGGGACTTGATCGAAAAGAAATGGCGCAAAAAGGGGTGCAACACGAGGACTTCCCAGGAGGTCACCCATTCTAGTACTACTCTCGCCCAAGCACGCTTAACTGCAGAGTTCAGATGGGATCCAGTGCATTAGTGCTGGTATGATCGCACCAGTCCTATATTGCGCAGAACATAACATGATGCTTCTCGGGAATTAGTCGGTGTTATATATGTATATATATATATATATATATATATATATATATATATATATAAACGATCGATAATTATAAAAGTATATTAATAAATAAAAAAAGATAAAATAGAACGGTGGACGTTTGGGTTTCGCCTCGAAACGAAGTAACAAAGGCCAAACAATAAGCGGATAAAACAAAATCGTGTTTATAAGGAGTTGATCGAAAAGAAATTGACGCGGCATGACAAATAGGATAGATGAATTCACCAGCAATGAATTCGCAAAGGACTTGGAATCCACCAAGAATGAAAAACTGAAGGTTTATTGATACGAAATAAGACACATAACTGAACCCCTAAGGTGCGGTTAAATCGGAAAACATAAAACCTAATTAAGAAAGGAAAACTAAACCTAATTAGGAAAGGAAAACTAAAAAGATAATTATCAGCCGCTAAAAGATAATTATGCTGATTTGGCCAGCCAAACGAGTTCGGAAGGATTAAAAAGGCCATACATCACGGCGCAGGCAGCGAGTTGCGTTCGGTGGCCCGTTTCCACTGGAAATAACGTATTATGGTGAATTTCTGGACGCTGAACGCCAAATACCGATGTTGCCGATTTTGCCCTTCTTGCGCGACATTAGCTCTTCAATCTGCACCGCGATCTGTCATGCATCAGAAATGGCACAAAAAGGGGTGCAACACGAGGACTTCCCTGGAGGTCACTGATGGACCATATTTATATGATTCATTAAGTCAGTTAAACCCACCAAATTAGACACTTTGTCTATTTAACTTTTGCTTGTTGATGGGGCATATTTATATGACTCGTTGAATCAGTTAAACCCACCAAATTAGACAATTTATCTTGACATATTTCACTTGTTAGTCCCATTTTGCTCTACAGGCTATGTTGAGGTTTAGGGAAGAAACCAGCTTAAAAGAGGAGTTTTATGCCAGAAATAAATTACAAGTTGATCGGGTCAGTAGATGACCGAGGAACCCAGTCAGCGCTCGATAAAGCCCCAGGCGTGACCGGGCTTCAGTACCGGGCCGCGACCGAGAAATACCGGGTCGCGCCCCAGGTCGATATCCGAGCGATCTCGGCTGAGGCCCGAGAATCAATACCGAAGAAATAAGGGTGCGCCCCAGAACAGCGCCGGGCATCACTGCTGTATGATCGCAGGCGCGCTGAGGTTCATCACCGAGATAAACGCCCAAGCGCATCCGAGACAAACGCCCGAGCGCATCCGAGACAAACGCCCGAGCGCATCCGAGACAAACGCCTGAGCGCATCCGAGACAAGCGCCCGAGAGCGCCCGAGACAAGGACCCGGCCAGGCGCCCGAGTCGAACTTCTTCCGACCAAAAACTCTGGCGAAGTTCCAGCTACTTGCTAGGTCCGATGTCCATTGGAAGCACCTTGCTCTAAGAGCAGCCTGCCTGGTGAAGCACCTTGCTCAAGGGATGCCACACTTGGCACCAACTAGCTTTAAGGCGGCTTGCTTATGGACGAAGGAAGCTCCAAGAAGTATGGCACTTGGCACCAACTAGCTTATATTGCGGCTAGCTTAAGGATGAAGGAAGCTCATAAGAAGACCACATGCACCAGCTAGCTTAAAGACGGCTGGCCAATGAGAAGCATTACTTCTCCATGAAGCAACCGCCCATCCATTCCTATAAATAGAAGAGCTTCATTCCCTTTCATGTGTGGCAAGTAGGAGTGATTTTAGTGATAGTTTTTAGAGAAACTTAGAAAGGAAACGAGAACTTGTGGGTCGACAACACTTGTAGAACTTCGCACTAGCAATCAAAAGCTTAATTCTCCTCTACTCACTCTTGTTTACTTTTGGTTTCATTGGTTATGATATTCACTCCCATGAGTATTCCTAGCTAAATTTCCATTCGGTTGAAGGAGTTCTTATACTATGAAACCATTCTAGACCCTTGCTTTAATGTTACCTTATCGTTCTAGCTAGTTCTTGTGCCTTCGGGGTGAACATAACAAGGAAGAGTGGATGCTTGACATGGCAAAGCTCTTCCGAGTAGTTCATTCCCTCTATAGTCGCTTGGTTTGTTCGGAAATGAGGGATCAAGCGATTGCACTTAGGTTAATATACCTTGAAATGGGGTATTAGCCTAGCTAGAACTAGTAAGCTTTGTCTTGAAATGGAAAAGCCGAGGTACAAATGCTTGAAATGGCTTTGTTTGGAGTTATGTCTTGAAATGGAATAATTCACTCACTAGAACATTTGGTTAATTCATTGGAGGTCGATGATGAACGGGGACCTAATATAAGACTCCTAAGACCGGATTCCTTCTCTTAAAAAGAATCACCTTTTCATTACTTGCACTTTACTTTCTCGCACATTTACTTCTTGTCTTTAATTTCCCAAGACTTGGACCTTCAAGCATTGCAAGACTTGGACCTTCAAGCAACTTATTTTCACGCACTTTACATTTCTTGCACATTTATTTTCAGTCATTTACCTTTCAAGATCTTTATTTTCAGCACTAAACCTCAACCAAAAACCCCAATTGTCTTTACTTTATTTATTGCTTTCAAAAGAACAATTGTTTCCAACCAACTTCTCTTGGGTTCGACCCCTACTTACCGCTTGCTATCATTAGTGAGCCACTAAAGTAGTGGACTTATAAATGTAAATTTGCAGGTCACGACGACAGCCTGTCAAATTTTGGCGCCGTTGCCGGGGAAGTTAGTGTATTGGAAAATTGTTCTTCTTTTTCTTTTTCTTTAGTTTTTGCTCGTTAACCATGTCTCATATAGGAAGCCATCAAGAGGACGAGGAAATTGATGACGAGGTGAACCAGGTTGTCCGAGACAACGAGGGACCACCCCCATTTATAGACAACCCGGAACAACTCAGCCGGAACCACAACCGAGCCATCAGGGAAGCGGCCCGATTAAATCAAGGAATGCCTGAAGGCAGAGTTGGAGTCGCGCCGAGGCAACAACCAAGGCAACACCCGAGGCAACAACCGAGACAGCCACCGTTACATCGGCAAATGCCGAGGCAACACCCAGCCTTCGACGAATATTATGCGGACGAAGTCCTCCGTGAACCTACCATGGGCGAGCTCTCAGTGCCCGATTTCGGAACCCAGCCGTGGTGCATAGACGAAGGCCCGGACCTAGAGAACATCGCTATAAACACATCGGTGGTCCATAACTTGCCAAAGTTCTCAGGAAATCAGGGAGAATCTGCTACTACTCATCTTCAACGTTTACATGGCATTTGCCAAAATTTAAAACCTTATGGAGTAGATGTGGATGATTTTTAATTAAAAGCATTTTATTTCTCCCTTACTGACTCGGCTAATGATTGGTTCCTCTCCTTACCTTCAGGTAGCATTCGAACATGGGCCCAAATGCAAAAGAAATTTGTGGATAAGTACTATCCAGCAGGAAGGGCGATGCAAGTAAGGAGACAGTTGCAAGAGATAAGGCAAGGGCCTAATGAGACCATGTACGAGTACCTAGAAAAGTTCAACCACTTGGAGCGAAGTTGCTGCACTCTTGGGTTGCCTGAGAAACTCATCATCGAGTACTTACTTGATGGCCTAAGACCCCTCGACAAAAAGCTCCTAGATGCCTCGGCTATAGGATCGATGATGAACCTACCACTGAGCGGCATAAGGGAGCTTGTCACTAGTGTTGCGGAGAACGCTCGGTTTAGAGAGGAGACAACTCGGCAAGAAGAGTTTTCCCGCATCAAGAACGTGGCACAAGCCGAGGTACCGATGAGTTCCTTGCCCGAGGAAATGAAGCAGATGAAGGAGATGATGATTCAGCTCCTACGAAGGCAGCCAGCTCAGATGAGGCCTTGTGAGTTTTGTGGTGGTTTGGACCATAAAACCGACACTTGCCCGACGTTGATGGAGAATGACCCGGAGGAAGTAAACGCAGTAGGTGGATATCAAGGATACAATAGCAGCGACCGAGCAGGACCGAGCCGGCAGTTCGGGCAGGCGCCCGGACAAAACTGGTCGAACGACTCGAGGCAGTTCGGGAAGGCGCCCGGACAAAATTGGCGATACGATAACAACGCTCCGAGGAGAACGCAACAGGCCGCGCCTCAACTGGCTCAGCAGTTCTATCAACCACCTCACCGGCAATACAACCAGGGCGTACCAGTCCAATATCCGCCGAAGGGACCGAATCAGTACCTGGCCGGTCCGAGCCAGCAAGGCCCGAGCAAGCCGCTCGAGGAAATCGTGAAGGATTTGTCCAACACGGTGCATCAATACATGGCGAAAACTGATGGAGCGATAGCAGACTTGGGCAAGCAAATGTCCCAGCTGGCCACCGAGGTGTCCGAGCTAAAAAATGAATCCGGCCGTCTCCCCTCGCAAACCATCCAGAACCCTAAAGGAATTATTAACATGGTAAGGGCATCAGACATGAAGGCGGCTATGGACGAAGCAGAGCAGTTGAGAAAACAACAACGACGAGGTCCCAAAGCTTACAAACCGATGACCAAGCACTACACCCGTAGGCAACATCCTGATTGGAATCAAGAGGAGGACCGACCTAACGACGACGGGACGTGGGTTACGCATGCTGACAATGGACGCTATGCGTTCGCCATTAACATGACACCTCCGCCAACAACACACTTTGACGTACCAGCATCTGGCTGGAATGATGAGGGCCAGAATTCATCTTACCCTACTAAGACTATTGTCTACGAACGTCGTGCGACCCGAAAAATGAACAAAGACTTGGAATCACGGAATGACCCAATGACAAGTAAGCCCATTACATGGAATCGCGAGGAACACATGGGAATAAGCAAGGACCCTGGAGCTTTTACAGTTACCTGTAGTTTCGGCAAGGTCAAGGTTCACCATTGCTTGATTGATCCTGGAGCTGCAGTCAATGTTTTGCCATACCCTTTATATTGCTCATTGGGACTCGGTCCATTGCAACCACCAAGGATATCCCTTGAGATGGGGGACAAGTCCTGTGTCCAGCCAGTTGGTGTGCTTGAAAGCTTACTACTCCGTGTGGGAAAAATCGTCGTTCCTACGGACTTTTATGTGATACCAATCAAAGAATTCAGCAAGGACGATCCTCCAACAATCATACTGGGACCACCATTCCTTTACACCACGGATGCGAAAATAAACATGGGAAAAGGCTCACTGTCACTAGCATTCAGTGGTAAAACCTCATACTACAATATCTATGGCGATAACCGGACAAATATGAAGAAACCTCCGGAACACTGTAGTCCTGACCCAGGCACATCATCCAGCAAGAAATCAGGAAGGGACGAGGCTAGAATCGATACAGGAGCTCCGATAAAATTTGACTTAAGCCGCCCATGGGATCCCAGCTGGTGATCCCAATCGTCGAGCCAACGGCGTTAAACAAAGGCACTTGCCGGGAGGTAACCCGGCACATTTTTGTTCATAAGGCATTTTCTTTTAATTTAGGCTTAAATCGTACTCATCCCCTGGCATTTGGAAGGAATTTGATCTTTTGTGCAGGAACAGGAGTCGCGCTCGGGAATGACCGGGCTTCGCCCGAGAAAGACCGAGTCGCGACCGAGAAGTACCGGGGACGCGCCCGAGAAACACCGAGGCGCGCCCGAGAAATCAAGTTTCCATGCCAAACTTCCTAGAGCTTCAACCGAATCTGGCGGAACCAAGGGCCTATCGTTCGCTCCTACGTCCATGACTTGGCAACGACGACACCACAAGGGAGTTCGAATCTTTTTCTCTTATATCATTTCCTTTCCAAGTCCCCTTATTCTTTTTGTCTTTTGAACCAAGTCGTGCTGCGAGGCACGACTTTGTTCAAAAGTGTGGGGTGAGTCATTGCACATAGTAGTCAGCATGTTTTTTCTTTCTTCCTTAATTTTTATCTTTTTGCCACTCTTGAATATAAGCTTCATGATGTGAAATAGATGGATCCAAATTCATACATTTCCTTGTGAGATCTAAATTGCGTTAAAACTTTAGAACTTAACTTCTTATTTGTCTTTACGTGCCGAGATAAATAGGGATGTGGAGTTGACAGAAAACGCCCGAGTAAGGTTTGACAAGCACTCGGAAGGCCGGGTCTCACTATATGGTTGTCCGAAGTTAGTGGAGGTTAGCACTTCGGGTTACTTGGGTATCGAGTGGACTCCGCCGTGCAGCGTTTATGCAAGAGGCGGGACGGGAATCAAACCGTCCTATCTCTAGTTCGAGTAGCCGGGAAAATAACTGAGCGACCCTCGTCTTGACCCGCGCGAAAGGGCAAGGATGAGAAAGAGCGGGGAGGCATTTCCATATGCTCTCGGGCAATGATTGGACCTCTCAAGAGTGAAGACGAACAAGCAGTTCACAAAAGAGAAAAATTCGAGAAATCAAAGGCCAAATGCCAATTTGTGAAGGTTTTAACCAAGGCAAAAAGTGAAGCATTCAAATTCAATATCAAAGGCCGAAGGCCCAGTCACTACAAATGCTGTTCTTCCTAACAATATAAAAGACTCGACCCATTTAGCCCGAACAAATCATGTGCTAGAGAAAGCTGCGGAAGATAACCATATAGCCGAGTCCAGCCCGAAGAGTGCGTACAAGAACCTAAAAAAGGGCTATCTCCAATACATCCAAATTGGTTTGCATCACGGCTCGGAGGTACAAGTATTAAGTTATTTTCTAAATTTTAAACACACTTTATTTTGACATCAAGTGATGCATGAATAGGAAAAGTCTAGACTAGCACTCTATCATTCATGTCTAGGACCTTTAGGTATTAGTTACCTCTTCTCACTAGCCTTGTTCGGGACGACCAAGTATAAGTGTGGGGTGATCTGATGGGGCATATTTATATGACTCGCTGAATCAGTTAAACCCACCAAATTAGACAATTTATCTTGACATATTTCACTTGTTAGTCCCATTTTGCTCTACAGACTATGTTGAGGTTTATGGAAGAAACCAGCTTAAAAGATGAGTTTTATGCCAGAAATAAATTACAAGTTGATCGGGTCAGTAGATGACTGAGGAACCCAGTCAGCGCCCGAGAAAGCCCCAGGCGTGACCGAGCTTCAGTACCGGGCCGCGACCGAGAAATACCGGGTCGCGCCCCAGGTCGATATCCGAGCGATCTCGGCTGAGGCCCAAGAATCAATACCGAAGAAATAAGGGTGCGCCCCAGAACAGCGCCGGGCATCACTGCTGTATGATCGCAGGCGCGCTGAGGTTCATGACCGAGACAAACGCCCGAGCGCATCCGAGACAAATGCCCGAGCGCATCCGAGACAAACGCCCGAGCGCATCCGAGGCAAACGCCCGAGCGCATCCGAGACAAGCGCCCGAGAGCGCCCGAGACAAGGACCCGACCAGGCGCCCGAGTCGAACTTCTTCCGACCAAAAACTCCGGCGAAGTTCCAGCTACTTGATAGGTCCGATGTCCATTGGAAGCACCTTGCTCTGAGAGCAGCCTGCCTGGTGAAGCACCTTGCTCAAGGGATGCCACACTTGGCACCAACTAGCTTTAAGGCGGCTTGCTTATGGACGAAGGAAGCTCCAAGAAGTATGGCACTTGGCACCAGCTAGCTTATATTGCGGCTAGCTTAAGGATGAAGGAAGCTCATAAGAAGACCACACGCACCAGCTAGCTTAAAGACGGCTGGCCAATGAGAAGCATTACTTCTCCATGAAGCTACCGCCCATCCATGCCTATAAATAGAAGAGCTTCATTCCCTTTCATGTGTGGCAAGTAGGAGCGATTTTAGTGATAGTTTTTAGAGAAACTTAGAAAGGAAACGAGAACTTGTGGGTCGACAACACTTGTAGAACTTTGCACTAGCAATCAAAAGCTTAATTCTCCTCTACTCACTCTTGTTTACTTTTGGTTTCAATGGTTATGATATTCACTCCCATGAGTATTCGTAGCTAAATTTCCATTCGGTCGAAGGAGTTCTTATACTATGAAACCGTTCTAGACCCTTGCTTTAATGTTACCTTATCGTTCTAGCTAGTTCTTGTGCCTTCGGGGTGAACATAACAAGGAAGAGTGGATGCTTGACATGGCAAAGCTCTTCCGAGTAGTTCATTCACTCTATAGTCGCTTGGTTTGTTCAGAAATGAGGGATCAAACGATTGCACTTAGGTTAATATACCTTGAAATGGGGTATTAGCCTAGCTAGAACTAGTAAGCTTTGTCTTGAAATAGAAAAGCCGGAGGTACAAATGCTTGAAATGGCTTTGTTTAGAGTTATGTCTTGAAATGGAATAATTCACTCACTAGAACATTTAATTTATTCATTGGAGGTCGATGATGAACGGGGACCTAATATAAGACTCCTAAGACCGGATTCCTTCTCTTAAAAAGAATCACCTTTTCATTACTTGCACTTTACTTTCTCGACAAACCAAGAAGAATGCTCGAGCAGATTGGCAGTTGGCCCAAGTCCAAAGTAAAGGTCACGCGCGCATAGTCACCAAGTCCAGGTCACTCGACCAAACCGATAAATCTGAAAATTCTGGCTCGACCAAAGTGTTTAAAATGCCAACAAACTCGGAAGATATCAATTCCTAGACAAAATGCTCAAGTAGAACCGGCCCATACCCTAGAGGTGCCAAAAGGACCCAGCCGAGGACCGAGTACCACTACCGAGAGCCCCGGGTCCCAACCGAGACCCAGTACCGAGAGGACCGAGGCCAGCACCCGACGCGTCCAAGACCGCCCCGGCCGAGAGAACCAGGCCCGCGTCCGAGCCTGACCCGAGGCCTCCGCCCACGCTGAACTTCAAATCAGGCCATGACCACTTTCCGGCCATATTCCGACAAATCCACTTCGACCATTAGTCCTAAAAACACTTGGGCATTCCAAATCAACTATCCAATAGCAAAAGGCCTCCGGCCAAAATTCCGGCCAAATTCCGGCAAGGCTCCGATCAGCCACCACCTGACCGCCGATCAAGCTTGCTCCGACCACCATGCTCCGGCCAGTCACCACCTTGCTCCATCCACCAAGCTCCGGCAAGGTCAAACCAAGTCGGAGAAGACTAGTTTCCCTTTGGCGCAACCTAGTTCAACTTCAACTAAGTGTCCTTTGGCTCAAACGAACAAGTGGAACTTCAACTAGATGTCTTTTGGCTCAAACCAACGCCCAACCAGAAGCTAACTACACTTGGGAGAGGACTAGAGTCGGCCAAGAAGAAGCTTGAGGTGGCAAAACCCTTCCAAAGAGGTTTTTCCTTGGGATATTTTACATAGCCAAAATCTTCACCCCTAAGTCTCTTTGGCCTATAAATACAAGGCTTATGCCTTGAAGATCAATGTCCTTTGCCCTCAAGTGAGAAGTTCCTCAGGTCCTTAGTGTGCTCCATGTACCAAAACCGTCCTCTAGTTACAAAATCTCTCTAGAAAATCCATACACAATCCTTGTAAACATTTGCTACTGAAGACTCCAAGTTGTTCTTGAATCCGAAGCTTTGATCTTGTTACTTTCAACGTCTTTCTACTCTTTCTCGTATTTACTTTCAAAAACGTTGCTCTTTACTTTTATTGTCTTTCAAAATCCTTTATTTTCATTGTCTTTCAAAAACCTTGTTTTCGTACACTAGCTATGGTATTCTCTTCCATGAATAGCGGTAGCTAAGCTCTTCATTCGGTTGAAGGGGTGTACTTGTGTCTATGAAAACGTTTTAGACTCTTTCCTTAATGCTTCTAGTGTATTCAACTTGTTTTATGTGCCTTATATTCGGGTAGAACACACGGTTGAGTGGATGCTTGAAATGGCAATATTCTTCCGTAGGTTCATGAACATATTCAGTTAAGTGGATGCTTGAAATGGCAAAGCTTAACCGTTGGTTCAGTAACATACTTGGTTAAGTGGATGCTTGAAATGGCAAAGCTTAACCGAGGAGTTAAACCTCTCTTAAACACCACTGGTTTTGATCGGAAATGACGGATCAGTGGATGCACATAGACTAATATACCTTGAAATGGGGTATTAGTCTAGATAGAACAAGTGATCTATGCCTTGAAATGGGCTAGACGATGTGGCAAGTCGAGTGCTTGAAATGGCCTTAATACATCTGAATACATATGTTGATCATTAGCGGTCGATGATAAACGGTTCTATGACACAAGGCCCCTGAAAACCGAATAATTTCTCTTTGATAAAACAAACCAACCCGTTACTTTACTTTCATTACTATATCAACTGCTTACTTTCCGCAAGTCTTGTCCTTCAAGCAATTACTTTTCGCAAGTCTTGTCCTTCAAGCACTTACTTTTCGCAAGTCTTGTCCTTCAAGCACTTACTTACAGCACTTTATTTTCAGTATTTACTTTCAATCTTGTATTTACTTTCTTTACTTTTCAGTAATTTACTTTTAGTACTGAAAACCAAAAAGACCAAAAACAACCCCAATCACACTTATTTTCAGCACTAAAACCCCAACCAACCTCACTCACACCACTTTTGTACAAAATCTAAAGAACCGAAATCCGACAATTTTCCCTTGGGTTCGACCCCTACTTACTGCTTACTACCCAAATAGTAAAGTCACGAGTAGCGGACTTATAAATATATTTTGCACACATTGCACATTGCACTAAAAAGATAATTATCAGCCGCTAAAAGATAAATATGCTGATTTGGCCAGCCAAACGAGCCCGGAAGGATTAAAAAGGCCATACATCATGGCGAAGTCACCGAGTTGCGTTCGGTGGCCCGTTTCCACTAGAAATAACGTATTATGGTGAATTTCTGGACGCTGAACGCCAAATACCAATGTTGCCGATTTTGCTCTTCTTGCGCGTCATTAGCTCTTCAATCTGCACCGCGATCTGTCCTGCATCAGAAATGGCGCAAAAAGGGGTGCAACACGAGGACTTCCCAGGAGGTCACCCATCCTAGTACTACTCTCGCCCAAGCACGCTTAACTGCGGAGTTCTAATGGGATCCGGTGCATTAGTGCTGGTATGATCGCACCCGTCATACAATGCGCAGAACGTAACATGATGCTTCTCGGTAATTAGTCGGTGTTATATATATATATTAAATAAACGATTGATAATTATAAAAGTATATTAATAAAAAAAGATAAAATAGAACAGTGGACGTTTGTCTTTCGCCTCGAAACGAAGTAACAAAGGCCAAACAATAAGTGGATAAAATAAAATCGTGTTTATAGGGACTTGATCGAAAAGAAATGGCGCAAAAAGGGGTGCAACACGAGGACTTTCCAGGAGGTCACCCATCCTAGTACTACTCCCGCCCAAGCACGCTTATCTGTGGAGTTCTGATGGGATTCGGTGCATTAGTGCTGGTATGATCGCACCCGTCATCTAATGCGCAGCACATAACATGATGCTTCTCGGGGATTAGTCGGTGTTATATATGTATTTATATATATATATATATAAACGATCGATAATTATAAAAGTATATTAATAAATAAAAAAAGATAAAATAGAATGGTGGACGTTTGGCTTTCGCCTCGAAACGAAGTAACAAAGGCCAAACAATAAGCGGATAAAACAAAATCATGTTTATAAGGAGTTGATCGAAAAGAAATTGACGCAGCATGACAAATAGGATAGATGAATTCACCAGCAATGAATTCGCAAAAGACTTGGAATCCACCAAGAACGAAAAACAGAAGGTTTATTGATACGAAATAAGACACATAACTGAACCCCTAAGGTGCGGTTAAATCGGAAAACATAAAACCTAATTAAGAAAGGAAAACTAAACCTAACTAGGAAAGGAAAACTAAAAAGATAATTATCAGCCGCTAAAAGATAAATATGCTGATTTGGCCAGCCAAACGAGCCCGGAAGGATTAAAAAGGCCATACATCACGGCGCAAGCAGCGAGTTGCGTTCAGTGGCCCGTTTCCACTCGAAATAACGTATTATGGTGAATTTCTGGACGCTGAACGCCAAATACCGATGTTGCCGATTTTGCCCTTCTTGGGCGACATTAGCTCTTCAATCTGCACCGTGATCTGTCCTGCATCAGAAATGGCGCAAAAAGGGGTGCAACACGAGGACTTCCCAGGAGGTCACCCATCCTAGTACTACTCTCGCCCAAGCACGCTTAACTGCGGAGTTCTAATGGGATCCGGTGCATTAGTGCTAGTTTGATCGCACCCATCATACAATGCGCTGAACGTAACATGATGCTTCTCGGTGATTAGTCGGTGTTATATATATATATATTAAATAAACGATCGATAATTATAAAAGTATATTAATAAATAAAAAAAATTAGAACAGTGGACGTTTGTCTTTCGCCTCGAAACGAAGTAACAAAGGCCAAACAATAAGTGGATAAAACAAAATCGTGTTTATAGGGACTTGATCGAAAAGAAATGGCGCAAAAAGGGGTGCAACACGAGGACTTCCCAGGAGATCACCCATCCTAGTACTACTCTCGCCCAAACACGCTTAACTGCGAAGTTCTGATGGGATCCGGTGCATTAGTGCTGGTATGATCGCACCAGTGCTCTAATGCGTAGAACATAACATGATGCTTCTCGGGGATTAGTCGGTGTTATATATGTATTTATATATATATATAAACGATCGATAATTATAAAAGTATATTAATAAATAAAAAAAGATAAAATAGAACGGTGGACGTTTGGCTTTCGCCTCGAAACGACGTAAAAAAGGCCAAACAATAAGCGGATAAAACAAAATCGTGTTTATAAGGAGTTGATCGAAAAGAAATTGATGCAGCGTGACAAATAGGATAGATGAATTCACCAGCAATGAATTCGCAAAAGACTTGGAATCCACCAAGAACGAAAAACTGAAGGTTTATTGATACGAAGTAAGACACATAACTGAACCCCAAAGGTGCGGTTAAATCGGAAAACATAAAACCTAATTAGGAAAGGAAAACTAAAACTAATTAGGAAAGGAAAACTAAAAAGATAATTATCAGCCGCTAAAAGATAAATATGCTGATTTGGCCAGCCAAACGAGCCCGGAAGGATTAAAAAGGCCATACATCACAGCGCATGCTGCGAGTTGCGTTCGGTGGCCCGTTTCCACTCGAAATAACGTATTATGGTGAATTTCTGGACGCTGAACGCCAAATACCGATGTTGCCGATTTTACCCTTCTTGCGCGACATTAGCTCTTCAATCTGCACCGCGATCTGTCCTGCATCAGAAATTGCGCAAAAAAGAGTGCAACACGAGGACTTCCCAGGAGGTCACCCATCCTAGTAATACTCTCGCCCAAGCACGCTTAACTGCGGAGTTCTGATGGGATCCGGTGCATTAGTGCTGGAATGATCGCACCCATCATACAATGCGCAGAACGTAACATGATGCTTCTCGGTGATTAGTCGGTGTTATATATATATATATTATATAAACGATCGATAATTATAAAAGTATATTAATAAAAAAAGATAAAATAGAACAGTGGACATTTGTTTTTCGCCTCGAAACGAAGTAACAAAGGCCAAACAATAAGTGGATAAAACAAAATTGATTTTATAGGGACACTATCGAAAAGAAATGGCGCATAAAGGGGTGCAACACGAGGACTTCCCAGGAAATAACCCATCCTAGTACAACTCTCGCCCAAGCATGCTTAACTGCGGAGTTTTGATGGGATCCGGTGCGTTAGTGCGGGTATGATTGCACCCGTCCTATAATGCGCAGAACATAACATGATGCTTTTCGGGGATTAGTCTGTGTTATATATGTCTTTTTATATATATATAAACGATCGATAATTATAAAAGTATATTAATAAATAAAAAAAGATAAAATAGAACGGTGGACGTTTGGCTTTCGCCTCGAAACGAAGTAACAAAGGCCAAACAATAAACGGATAAAACAAAATCGTGTTTATAAGGACTTGATCGAAAAGAAATTGACGCAGCGTGACAAATAGGATAGATGAATTCACCACCAATGAATTCGCAAAAGACTTGGAATCCACCAAGAACGAAAAACTGAAGGTTTATTGATACGAAATAAGACACATAACTGAACCCCGAAGGTGCGGTTAAATTGGAAAACATAAAACCTAATTAAGAAAGGAAAACTAAACCTAATTAGGAAAGGAAAACTAAAAAGATAATTATCAGCCGCTAAATGATAAATATGGTGATTTGGCCAGCCAAACGAGCCTGGAAGGATTAAAAACGGCAAAAGCAGTGAGTTGCGTTCGGTGGCCCGTTTCCACTCGAAGTAACGTATTATGGTGAATTTCTGGACGCTGAACGCCAAATACCGATGTTGCCAATTTTTCCCTTCTTGCGCGACATTAGCTCTTCAATCTGTATCGTGATCTGCCCTGCATCAGAAATGGCGCAAAAAGGGGTGCAACACGAGGACTTCCCAGGAGGTCACCCATCCTAGTACTACTCTCTCCCAAGCACGCTTAACTGCGGAGTTCTGATGGGATCCGGTGCATTAGTGCTGGTACGATCCCACCCGCCATATAATGCGCAGAACATAACATGATGCTTCTCGTGGATTAGTCGGTGTTATATATGTATTTATATATATATATATATATATATAAACAATCGATAATTATAAAAGTATATTAATAAATAAAAAAAGATAAAATAGAATGGTGGACGTTTGGCTTTCGCCTCGAAACGAAGTAACAAAGGCCAAACAATAAGCGGATAAACCAAAATCGTGTTTATAAGGACTTGATCGAAAAGAAATGGCGCAAAAAGGGGTGCAACACGATGACTTCCCAGGAGGTCACCCATCCTAGTACAACTCTCGCCCAAGCACGCTTAACTGCGGAGTTCTGATGGGATCCGATGCATTAGTGCTGGTATGATCGCACCCGTCCTATAATGCGCAGAACATAACATGATGCTTCTCGAGGATTAGTCGGTGTTATATATGTATATATATATATAAACGATCGATAATTATAAAAGTATATTAATAAATAAAAAATGATAAAATAGAACGGTGGACGTTTGGCTTTCGCCTTGAAACGAAGTAACAAAGGCCAAACAATAAGTGGATAAAACAAAATCGTGTTTATAGGGACTTGATCGAAAAGAAATGGCGCAAAAAGGGGTGCAACACGAGAACTTCCCAGGAGGTCACCCATCCTAGTACAACTCTCGCCCAAGCACGCTTAACTGCGGAGTTCTGATGGGATCCGATGCATTAGTGCTGGTATGATCGCACCCGTCCTATAATGCGCAGAACATAACATGATGCTTCTCGAGGATTAGTCGGTGTTATATATGTATATATATATATATAAACGATCGATAATTATAAAAGTATATTAATAAATAAAAAATGATAAAATAGAACGGTGGACGTTTGGCTTTCGCCTAGAAACAAAGTAACAAAGGCCAAACAATAAGTGGATAAAACAAAATCGTGTTTATAGGGACTTGATCGAAAAGAAATGGCGCAAAAAGGGGTGCAACACGAGGACTTCCTCAGAGGTCACCCATCCTAGTACTACTCTTGCTCAAGCACGCTTAACTACGGAGTTCTTATGGGATCCGATGCATTAGTGCTGGTATCATCGCACCCGTCATACAATGCACAGAACATAACATGATGCTTCTCGGGGATTTGTCGGTGTTTTATATTTTTTATATAAACGATCGATAATTATAAAAGTATATTAATAAAAAAGGATAAAATCGAACAGTGGACGTTTGTCTTTCGCTTTGAAACGAAGTAACAATGGCCAAACAATAAACGGATAAAACAAAATCGTGTTTATGGGGACTTGATCGAAAAGAAATGGCGCAAAAAAGGGTGCAACTCCAGGACTTCCCAGAAGGTCACCTATCCTAGTTCTACTCTCGCCCAAACACGCTTAACTGCAGAGTTCTTATGGGATCCGGTGCATTAGTGCTGGTATGATCGCACCCGCCATATAATGCGCAGAACATAAGATGATGCTTCTCAGGGATTAGTCGGTGTTTTACCTTTTTTATATAAATGATCGATAGTTATAAAAGTATATTAATAAAAAAAGTTAAAATAGAACAGTGGACGTTTGTCTTTCGCCTCGAAACGAAGTAACAAAGGCCAAACTATAAGAGGATAAAAGAAAATCATGTTTATGGAGACTTGATCGAAAAGAAATGGCGCAAAAAGGCGTGCAACACGAGGACTGATAAGTCGTAGTTGTACGACTATTTTATATGTTTAAACCCCGTCTCTTAGTGTTATCTGTATATTATTTCACTACCTGTGTGTTGTTTTCATTCTCAGGTACATTCGGAGACCATAGAAGGAATACCGGCTAAAGAGAGACTATTAAAAGATGTTTTGCGCGTAAAGAAATGAAGACCAAAGCACTTTGGAGTTTTCAACAGTGCAGTACGTGGATGGCTTGAGGATTAAAAGCGCGGACATCTGAATATTACCTGTAATACAAGAGACGTCCGCGGAAGCTAATGGAAGGAGACGTCCGCGGGGGAGCTGGCAGTCGAATTTTCTAAAATTGGATTTTCAATATCGGGAAGAAAAACGAACAGAACTCGAAGCGACAGAATTCGGGCGGCTGGTTCTCGTTAGACGAAGAGGGTGGAGGAATTAAAAGGAATAATCAATCATCCATTATCGATCATCAGTCGTCGAACAGAGGAGAACGGATTGGTCCTAAGAAGCATTGGTCCAGACATCGTCATCCCAGCAGCAGTAACTCGTTCCAGCAGCATATTCATCCCAAGAGGGGAGACAGACACACGTCCCTATTGTTCCAATCATCATTAGTACTCTCTATTTCAGTCTATTCAAAACTTGATTATGTATTCTATTACCATGAGTAGCTAAACTCATTTGTGTAGGCTAGAACTTGATATTGTGATGCTTTGACTTGAGACTCATATTGAATTTCTATGTTTTGCGCTATATTACTATGCATTGCTTATGGATTTGATATGCTAGCATGAGTGGAACCCTAGCGGGGGAGCTTTTGTTTGTGTGTTGATTTCAATTATCACAGTTTACTAGCAACCTAGCGGGGATAGTAAACTAGGATACGAGTAATATACCACTAGGATTGACACCCTAGGACAACTTGTAGTGCAACCTAGCGGGGAGCTATAAGTTGTAAAACATTAGAAATCAAAACGGTTGGGTTAATGATTTAGTCTTGCATCACAATCGAAAGTTCTAGCTTGCACTTCTCTTTATTTGATACTTGAATTCGTGTGACTATTTCTCTATTGATAATTGATCGTGACTTGATACTTGCGTTTTATTTAACTTGTTCGAAATTTACCCCCATTGTTACTCTTGTACTTAGTAAACAGGTTCTCACACCGATCTCTGTGGATACGAACCGACTTACCACTTGCTAGTCGGAGATAAAGAAAGATTATTTTTGACGGGTACGACGACGCCCATCAAATTTTGGCGCCGTTGCCGGGGATCGGTAACGAAGAATCTACTAAGTATTTATTTCTTTTAGTTTTATTTTATTGTTTTATTGTTTTTGTTTGGTTTTATGGTTTGCTATGTATTCCTATTATAGTGAACCAAGTTATGGCGACGCTGTTAATCAAAGAGTACCACCCCCCAGAAATCAGAGATTTATTAATGGGTTTGCTAGACATCGTGCAGCTAGACACGAGAATTACGATGATTACGAGGATGAGTTGGATTGAGAATACCTCGGTGGAGGAAACCGATACGGACAGTTACCTAGGCGTCGAGATTCGAGATGCACTATGAGAGGACTTTATGCGCCTTATAGTGATGAGGAACCTTGGTGCATTAGGATGGACGAGGACCCGATGAAGGAATTTAGAGATGAAATGAGAGGAATGTTCAAGGAACTCACTCAAAAGATTAACCACCACACTCAAAAGATTGACCAACAAGCTGAAGTCATTGACGAGCTAAAGAAGCAAGCGTCTCAAATTGCCAATGATTTTTAAAAAATGCAGGAAGAAGAGCTGAACGAAGATTCTACCTCAGTGCAGGACGCGGACGGCTCTACAATTGATGCGCGGACGGCTGAAGAATTTCTTATAAATCAAGAGACGTTCGCGGAGGATAAACAGGAGACGTCCGCGGGCTCCAATAATTCAGGTAAGGAAATTCTTCTTTCTAACACCCCTCTACCATTCCCAATGCAGGTGATAGCTCCTAAGGACCACACGATCGGCAAAGATGAGCTAGAAGGCAGATTGGAGGCGAGGAAGGAGCAAAACGATCCAACGATGGAGAGCCCGCTCACTATGCATCATGAAGCACCACCCAAAAAGTGTAAGGACCCAGGTACTCTAACAATCACTCGTGATGTTGACTCTTACATTTTGCAGATGTGAGATGCCAGCGATAACGGTCCTCTTGCACTGAATTTGGGACAACCACTCCTTTTTGCCACAAGCACCAAGAATGACATGGGAACACGCTTATTGTCACTTGCGTTTGCTGGCAAGACATCAAACTTCCATGTCCACGAGGATTCCGACCGTCCATACATGAGGAAGCGACCGAGACATGGCACGTTTGGATGGAAACCAGGATGGAGAGAGACGAGAGCACCACTAGATGAGGGCTATGAGTATCACAAGAAAGTAAAGAAGTATGACTTGGAGTAGCCATGGGATTGAACAGGGTGTCGTCGTACCTGTGCAAAAACAATTTATATTTTTTCCTCGCTCTTGGCTGTGGGTTAGTACAGTGATGAGTAAGGGTCGAACCCTAGGGAGCTAGATGGTTACTACTTCGTTCTGAAATAGAGAAAAAACAAGAAACTAGTGTGAAAGTAAAGGTTAATGTAATGATCGAAAATTGCTAAGGGATTTATCAATCAGAGAAGATATTCAGGTTAGGGTATTATTCAATTGTGACTTCGTTTATCCTTGATTTCTAAGTATTTATTCTAGCTTTCTTAGGGTTACTCCTGGTCTGGTTATAACCGTTTAATTCTAGCAAACCTAATACTCCTGGTCTGGTTATATTAGGTTTCGTGCAACTACTTATTCTAACTGGGTCGGTATCAAATAAGCAGTGAAAAGATAGTAAGGATTACTATGTTAAGTTGTACCCTTTCGGATCTCCCCTTAACCTAATAAATTCAAACTAATAATGTGCACAAGAACTAAATAGAAAGCATGAATAATGTTGAAGAACAGAATCTCAAAACAATCGTCACAATTATTTAACCCTAACCCGAATAATTGGATTAGTTACACATCGACATAAGTAAACAATGCAAATAATAAAAGGAAGAAACTTCACTAATTGACCGATATGAAGAACAGGAGGAGCAAGGCACGGCTGAAGCAAGGAATGAGGTCTGGCTGTGTATGACTGAGATGCTGGCGGAGGAAGGAGGGACAGCTAGGGCACGGCTGTGTGTGTTGTGAGATCGATGGATTTCTCTGTGATTTTCGGATGATTTGAAGACTGCGGGATCTCTTGTATTTATAGGGTTTGAGAAACCCTAACTTGGTGATAAAGCTACGAAACCCTAGCATCGCATGCAACTTGGGCCGGCTGCTGGACTTTGGACGTGCGAATGGATGAGATGAGGCTCGGCTGGCCGGACGGATGGAGCTCGGATGGATCAGCGCTGGAGTGCTCGGATGGCCAGGCGCATGCCCGCTCGGATGGCCGGGCGCATGCCCGCTCGGATGCCCAGATGACACAGCGCTGAGCGCTCGGAGGTCCGGACTGGGTCTTCGGCTGGGACGCGCATGCCTGCTCGGATGGCCGGGCGCATGGCCGGGCGCATGGCTCGGACAGCCGACCGGATGCCTGCCTTTTCTCGGACGTGGCCTGCTTCTCTTCGGCCATCTTTTGATTTCCTCGGGCCATTCTTCATTCTTCTCGGCCATTCTCCATTTTAAGTGCATATAAACCGGCCATAAACTCCTTGTGATGTTTTTGGCTCCAAAAGCCGTCTTTTGAATGCGATTCCTCTTAGAGCGTCCAAATTACCTGAAATGCGAAACAACACTAAGAAGTAACTGTTTGCATATAAAAGTACTGGAATTGGTGGGATTTGATGACTCGATGAGTCGTATAAATACGGCTCATCAAACCACCCCACACTTAAACTTGTTCGTCCCGAACAAGAACTAGGTCATAAGAGGAAATAAGTGAAGTACGAACATCACAAAGCTTCGGTCATCCTAGACGTGCTACATGGACATGAATTGATTACTCTAGATCTCGCCTGTTATGCATGCTTGCTACTAATGTCTTTGTGCGAAAACATGGGTTAAAGATACGTGTTACCTTTGGGTCGAGATGCAAATCAATTCGGATGTATCTGGAGATAGCCGTGTTTAGACCCATGAACCCTCATTCTCGGACTCGAACTCGCTGCTATATGGTTATGCTTTGCCGCTTTTTCTTGCACGTGATTCATTCGAGCTTCAAAGTGTTGAGTGTTTTTCGGTCAGCTATAGCGTCTGATTTTGATGTATCAGTGGTACTCTTCACTTGTTTCGGTGTAAACCTTCACAATGATGATGGATTTGAACTTTTGTAGTGCGGATTGTGACTTGCTCGAACCGTGATTTCTTCTCCTTTTGACGCGAGTCAAGCCGAGGGTCGCTCGTCTATTTTCCCGGTTACTCGGATTAGAAACCTTCCTGCTCTCACTCATCATCGTCCTTTTGACACGGGTCAAGTCAAGGGTCGCTTGCCTATTTTCTCGGCTACTTGGACTAGAGCTTGGACGGTGTGAAGTTTTCCCGTCCCGACCAACCGCAAGGGTGCCGCAGTGGCGGAGCAGACTCGTACTATGTCGTCTCGAAGTGCTAGCCTCCACGAGCTCTACATAACCATACATCCTGAGTTCGGTCTTTGAATGATCTGTCAAGTCTCTCTAGGGCGTTTCTATCAACTCCACATCCCTGTTTATCTCAACTAACAAAGGCACGTAAAGATTTTAAGATCACATGTTAGTCGCACAAATCAAGTTTCATCAAAGACATGCATGTAAAATTGGCTATATCTATTTCACCTAATCATTATCCACTACTGCAAGTCTAGGAAATAGTGAAGTATCATGTACAAAAAATTTTAAAATTGACCCAAAACGTGCTGACTCTGTGCAGGGTGCAGGAAATAAATGTGCTGACTCAATACTGACTCTCCCACCCCACACTTTTGAAATAAGCCGTGTCCTCACGGTACGACTTAAATCAAGACTCACAATGCATGCAAACAATAGATAAGGAAAGGAAGAGGGTAGAACAATACTCCCCTGGGATGTAGACGGCAGTCGGCTGAACTCGGATCTAAGGGCTCTCCCGGCGGACTAAAATGCGTAGCTCCGCAAGCAAAGTGCGTAACTCGCAAAGGGAATTTCCGGCCGACTAAGTCCAATCCCTACAAAATGAAACCAAATCCTTTCCAAGGTACAATGTGACAATTAAAGACTCATAAATAAACATAGTAAATAAACAAACTGAAATGTAAAGACGTGCAAACCATGCAGGGCTGCCTCCCTGCGAGCGCCTTTGTTTAACGTCGTTGGCTCGACAGTACCTCTGTAGGGATCACAAGTTAGGGTCCCATGGGCGTGTGAGGTCATATTTCTGCTCAGCAACTCCCTCTGTTCGTCCAGTGTGCGCATCTAGCTGTGCGCTCTGCTCTACTCTCCAAGATTCAGATGGTTTCTTCCCCTTATAGCCTCGAGAAGATGTGGACATCTTGGCCATAGCTGCTGGCCTGGTAGTCTGTAGAGCCTGCTCTGGTGGGTCTGGAACTAGGGTGTCGTACTCTGATGTGTGCACAATGTCTGGCGGTTTCCTTGTGCGTGGACGATCGTCATCCTCGTAGACATAGAAGTCTGCTTCCTTCCCACCGCATGATAATGACAGTAATCCTATGCCCATGTCAATCCGGGTTTTGGTGGTGTAGAGGAATGGCCTTCCCAAAATGAGCCCTGGTGGTTCGACTTTTCTGGATTTTTCCATCTGCAAGACATAGAAATCTGCACGCACAGCAAGATCTCCTACTCGGAGGGTTAGATCTTCAAGCAATCTAGTAGGGCGAACACAAGACTTATCCCCTAATTCTATAGACAACCTAGGTGGTTTCAATGGTCCAAGACCCAGCGAGCAATACAAAGAGTAAGGCATGACATTAATAGCAGCACCCAAATCAATTAAGCAGTGAGGTATTTGGGTCTTACCGATACCACAGGTAACCGTGAAGGCCCCTGGGTCCTTACTCTTTCCTGAAGGCGTCTCCTGGCTCGCAGTGGGTGCACGCCTCATCATCTGGTCGTTCTGCGTAGGCCTCACCACCAAGCTCATCTCTGGTTCAACTTCCTTAGTAACCTGGCTTTCGGGAGCGACTACCTGCATAGCATAAGAGGAACTGTGAATTTCGGCCTCCTGAGCCATAAGGGTTGAGTCGTGTTGAGGGTGCCCGAGATAGGTTCTTCTGTGGGCTCCTCGAGTGCTGCATCTGTAGCTACTATCTCTACTTGGCTGACGTTCCCTCTTGGGTTCTCAACTGTCTGTGAGGGAAGTCGTCCTACATTCAGAGTGGCTGCGAGACCTGAGACTGTCGTATTGAGCTGGGACATCTGTTTCTTCAATTCAGCAATGTCTCCTTTAGTCGTGGCCCGATCCTGGATCACGGCTGAAGCCAGATCCTTTATCATGTCCTCGAGAGCTTTGTTGGGGCCTTGGTTGCTTGGACCTGCCTGATATGTGTTCGGCTCTTTCTGCTGGTACTGACTGTTAGGATGTCTGTACGGTGGCTGAGTCTGCTGATTCTGCTGAGGCATATTCGGTCGTGCTTGCTGAGGCTGATTCTGCTGATAGTTATTTCTCCAGGCGCCTTGATTAGGTGCTGCTACGCCATACTGCTTGACTGGGCCTGGTTGGTTGCCATAATTCTGATAATTGCCTACTGCATTCACATCGCCCTGAACGTCTGTCTGTAAGGTAGGGCACTCGTCTGTCTTGTGTTCTGTGGATGTACAAAACTCACATGGCTTGACCTGGACTGGCGTCCTTCGGACCACATGCTTCATCAGCTCTCTCATCTCCTTGAGCTCGGCGAATACAGCACTGATAGAGGGCTCAACTGTTGACACGTTCCTTGTTCGGGCATATTCATCCTCCCTTGTAGATTCATCCTGGAACCGCTCACTTTCTGCTACTTCCATGATTTTTTGTCGGACTCTGGCTGGGGTCAAGTTCATGAGGTTGCCTCCAGCTGAGGCCTCTAGTAATTTCCTATCCAGTCTGCGGAGTCCATCCAGCATATACTCAACGACTAATTTCTCTGGGAGCTCAAGATTGCAGCAGCTCTTCTCCAAGGCTAGGAATTTCTCCACATACTCGTACATGTTCTCGTTTGGGCCTTGTTTGAGCTCTTGCAACTGTCTCCGGACTTGCATTGCGCGGGCTGCTGGATAGTATTTGCTAATGAATTTCCTCTGCATTTGCTCCCATGTGTAGATACTACTAGAGGGCAAGGATAAGAACCAGTCTGTAGCAGTGTCTGTAAGTGAGAAGTAAAATGCCTTCAGTTTGAAGTCATCCACCTCGGCTCCGTATGGCTTTAGGTTCAAACATATCCCGTGAAAATGTGTCAGGTGAGATGTGGCTGATTCTCCCTTGGTTCCAGAGAACTTGGGTAGATGATGGATGACTGAGGTGCTGACTGTTATGGCTGCGAGGTCTGGTCCTTCATAGATAGGCCACGTTTGGTCTCTGAAATTGGGAACCGAGAGCTCGCCCATGGTAGGTCCTTCATCTTCGTCTTCCACATCGTCTCTGACTACTGGCTGGCGTGGGGCTTGTGGTGGTGGTGGATGTTGTAATGGTGGTTGTGGAAGATATTGTAGTGGCGGATATGGTTGTGGATATTGAGGGTATGGCGGTTGTGGGTACTGTGGATATGGTGGTGGTGGATATTGCTGATACGGTGGGTACTGAGGGTACTGTGGGTACTGTGGTTGGGGTTGGTTCTGTTGTTGGTTCTGTTGAAACGGTTGAAACTGTTCAGGGATAGCCCCCCTGATTTCGCCATTCTGTACTCCTTGTACATTCTGGTTGATTTCTTCGTTAATGTGACTGTTGTGACTGTTGCCACCAACGCTGCTTCCTGCATGAGACATGTTACAAGAAATAGCAAGCACCGGTCTAGCAAACACCGTAATAGCACAGACAGACTAGCAACAAAGGGTTCCCAGGAGATTGGAGGGGTCACAGCGGTCCCACTTAAAACCCAAAATCCTTAGGCTCGTAAGTCTTGGTGACAGAACCCTCTGAGAGCTAGAAATTGGAAATCGAAAAGAATGAAAATCAAAAATTGAACAGTTGAAATTGAAATATCACCGAGATAAGCAACTTTCGAAATAATGCAAAGAGAAAAAAAATAAAAAAAATAAAGAAGAACAAATTTCACCGTGCTTAGCTCCCCGGCAACGGCGCCATTTTTGAACAGGGTGTCGTCGTACCTGTGCAAAAACAATTTATATTTTTTCCTCGCTCTTGGCTGTGGGTTAGTACAGTGATGAGTAAGGGTCGAACCCTAGGGAGCTAGATGGTTACTACTTCGTTCTGAAATAGAGAAAAAACAAGAAACTAGTGTGAAAGTAAAGGTTAATGTAATGATCGAAAATTGCTAAGGGATTTATCAATCAGAGAAGATATTCAGGTTAGGGTATTATTCAATTGTGACTTCGTTTATCCTTGATTTCTAAGTATTTATTCTAGCTTTCTTAGGGTTACTCCTGGTCTGGTTATAACCGTTTAATTCTAGCAAACCTAATACTCCTGGTCTGGTTATATTAGGTTTCGTGCAACTACTTATTCTAACTGGGTCGGTATCAAATAAGCAGTGAAAAGATAGTAAGGATTACTATGTTAAGTTGTACCCTTTCGGATCTCCCCTTAACCTAATAAATTCAAACTAATAATGTGCACAAGAACTAAATAGAAAGCATGAATAATGTTGAAGAACAAAATCTCAAAACAATCGTCACAATTATTTAACCCTAACCCGAATAATTGGATTAGTTACACATCGACATAAGTAAACAATGCAAATAATAAAAGGAAGAAACTTCACTAATTGACCGATATGAAGAACAGGAGGAGCAAGGCACGGCTGAAGCAAGGAATGAGGTCTGGCTGTGTATGACTGAGATGCTGGCGGAGGAAGGAGGGACAGCTAGGGCACGGCTGTGTGTGTTGTGAGATCGATGGATTTCTCTGTGATTTTCGGATGATTTGAAGACTGCGGGATCTCTTGTATTTATAGGGTTTGAGAAACCCTAACTTGGTGATAAAGCTACGAAACCCTAGCATCGCATGCAACTTGGGCCGGCTGCTGGACTTTGGACGTGCGAATGGATGAGATGAGGCTCGGCTGGCCGGACGGATGGAGCTCGGATGGATCAGCGCTAGAGTGCTCGGATGGCCAGGCGCATGCCCGCTCGGATGCCCGGATGACACAGCGCTGAGCGCTCGGAGGTCCGGACTGGGTCTTCGGCTGGGACGCGCATGCCTGCTCGGATGGCCGGGCGCATGGCCGGGCGCATGGCCAGGCGCATGGCTCGGACAGCCGATCGGATGCCTGCCTTTTCTCGGACGTGGCCTGCTTCTCTTCGGCCATCTTTTGATTTCCTCGGGCCATTCTTCATTCTTCTCGGCCATTCTCCATTTTAATTGCATATAAACCGGCCATAAACTCCTTGTGATGTTTTTGGCTCCAAAAGCCGTCTTTTGAATGCGATTCCTCTTAGAGCGTCCAAATTACCTGAAATGCGAAACAACACTAAGAAGTAACTGTTTGCATATAAAAGTACTGGAATTGGTGGGATTTGATGACTCGATGAGTCGTATAAATACGGCTCATCAGGGATCCTAACTTGTGATCCCTAAAGAGGTAATGTCCAGCCAAGGACGTAAAACAAAGGCGCTTACCGGGAGGCAACCCGGTGTGTTTCTTTTACTTTACACATGTTTGGAGTAGGTTAATTAGTGGAATTGGGAATCTGATAATGCACCCCGAGTGCATCTCTTTTTCATTTCTGGTGGTTTCTGGTGATTAAACGAAGAAAAGAATTCTACATCAGTGCAGATCGCGAACGTCTTGACAGTTACATGCGCGGACGCCTCAACAATTATTGCATATTATTCAGACGTCCGCGGGAGGAAAAGAAAGAGACGTCCGCGGTGCATTTCAAAAGGGAAAAATCGCAGAGCCCAGCACCACCACCAGATTATTAGGGGAGTACCAGTTCACTTCTTTTTATTTATTTTTATTTGAGTCTGTTTTGTTGTCCGTCTTATCTCTTGAGTTGTATCTTGAGGACACGGATGAATTTAAGTGTGGGGTGGGGTGTTATAGAGTCAGTCGTATGTCGTGTCAGTTTTAAATTTTTATGTTTTCATGTTTTGTGTCGTGATGAACTGATGATGCACCGCTATGCTTTCTGATATGTCGAAATCTCATTTCCAGTTTTTTATGACTATTGTGCTCATTTGACTAAAAATGCGAAATTTCAAAAAAAATTGATGCTTTGTTCTAGCGAGTTGTGATATGCAGGGATGTGGAGTTGACAGAAATGTCCTAGAAAGGTACGGCAAATTGCAGGAAGTTCTGAGTTTTTGGTTTTGATGATTGAGAAAAGCGGTGGAGGTTGACGCTTCACTAGCCTAGTCTTGAGAGTAGCTCCGTCACCAAGTATTTCAAGTATATTCATGCGTTCGCAGTGGTGGCGGGACAGAGAAAACGAACTGTCCATCTCTAGTCGGAGTAGCTGGGAATGGGTGGGTAACCCCTACCTTGTCTCATGCAAGAAACGACGAGGATGAGAAAAGAGCGGGACGCACTCCTATGCTGTTATTCGGAGGCTATGATTGGAGTGGTTCAAGGGCGCAAATGATTATGTGGACAAGAAACAAATTCAAAAGCCGAAGGCAAACCATCAAGTAAGAAGAAAATCAAAATTTGATTGATTCAAGCAAAGATGTGTGATGAGCCGTATTTATACGACTCATCGAGTCAACAATTCCTATCAATTCCAGCACTTTATTATGCAAACAGTTACTTCTTAGTGTTGTTTTGCATTTCAGGTGTTTCGGAAGCTCTAGGAGGAAACGTGCATTAAAGACGGCATTTTATGCCAAAAACACCACAATGGCAGATCAGACTTTTGGACGCTCGACGGAGCACTGGGAATGGACTTTGATCAGAAAAATACGAGCTACATGGCGTTGCGTAGCTGACTCAATTCCCTACAACTCTCTAGTTCACACCGAGAGCATCCGAGGTCGTTTGGAAGGTCAAATCGAGAGCCGAAGTCAAAACAGATGCGCAGAATGGATGAACAGTACTTCCGGCATGAACAGTAACTTCCGGCCGTGAACAGTGTTTTTGGGCAGTGAACAGTGTTTTTGGTCCATGAACAGTACTCCGGCCGTGAACAGTAACTCCGGCCCAAAAGCAATGTGGAATTAGGGCAAACTTACATCTAGGGTTTTGGAATATTCTGGAAGGTTCAAGATAACTTAATTCCCAAGCAAAGAGATAGCTTGAAGATAAAGCAAGAAGATATGGAAATATTGCCTAATTATCTCTTGGCTTATTTTGGGAACTTTAGGTCTTCTCAAAACCCTATATATAGAGGAGCTCACAAGACCAAAGAAGCATCCCTCATAGTCCAGTCGAGTCTTCTCCTCTCACACGACCAAAGCACCCTTGCTCCGCCCGATCTCCTCCCTTGCACCGCCGGTCCTCCGCCCAGCTCAGCCACGCACGGCCCACGGTCGGACCTCTTGTTCCTCGGTTTTAGTGAAGTTATTCGTTCCTTATTATTATTGCATTGTCCTTCATGAGTATGTGTAACTAAACCCGTTATTCGGGATAGGGTTTTGAATAATTGTGACGAATGTTTTGAGATTCAGTTCTTAATTATTGTTCTTGCATTCTATTAGTTCTTGTGCAATTATATTATTTCGAATTATTAGGTTAAGGGGAGATCCGAAAGGGTACAACTTAACTTAGTAATACTTACTCTCTATTTACTGCTTATTTGATACTGACCCGTTAGAATAAGTAGATGCACTAAACCTGATATAACCTGACCAGGAGTATTAGGTTTGCTAGAATTAAAAGTCTATAACCTGACCAGGAGTAGATTGTGGCGTAGTGACTTAACGGTCTTACCTTAGGTTATAACCAGACCAGGAGTAACCACACTTAAGAAAGCAAGAATAAATACCTAGAAATCAAGGATAAACTAAGTCACAATTGAAGAACCCTAGCCTGAATATTTCTCTCTGATATTTACATACTCGTTTATTTCGTTTGTTTTGCACTGTTTCCTAATCTCTCACAACCCCAATTGTCTTTCTTTTCTTCTTACAGAACAAATTAGTAACTATCTAGCTCCCTTGGGTTCGACCCTTGCTTGCCACTACACTAGTTTCTCGCAAGGAAAATATAAATATTAAATTTGCAGGTCAAACGACGCCTGTCAAATTTTGGTGCCGTTGCCGGGGAGCTACGCACGGTGAATTTTGTTCTCTCTTCTTTTTCGTTTATTTCTTTTATTTTTGGTTATTTGCAATTTCCTTTTTGTTTCAATTTCCTTTTTTATTATTTCGATTTCTTTGTTTATTCGATTTCCGTTTATTCTCGATTTCGATTTCTAGCTTTTAAAGGGTTCTGTCACCAAGACTTACGAGTCTAAGGATATTGGGTTTTAAGTGAGACCACTGTGACTCCTCCAATCTCCTGGGGACCCTTTATTGCTAATCTGTGCTTGCTATTCGGTGCTTTCCTAGTTTGCGTTTTTTTCTAATTTACTTGCAGATTCGAGATGTCTTCCTACTATGGAAGTGAGCCGTGGAACTATGAGGAGTTTTCCCCACCATCCTTCCGACTTGAAGTCTGCGAGAAGATCATCACCCTTGAGCAATCCCGGGACGAAAACTTGGACGAGTACTTGACGTACTTCAGTTCCCTTGTGGCGAGCTGCCCGGACCATGGATTCACATACCCCTATCTTCTTCAAAGGTTTCTCGATGGAATGTTGCCATATGAGTGGAATAGGCTTAATGATGCTGCAGCAGGAGGCTCGGTGAATAACTTAGACATGAACGAGCTGTGGGACTTGATAGAAGAGATGGCAGAAAGCTCAAGACAATCTCGGGCCAAGCTGATCAAAGAAATAGACGACATGATGGAGCAATCTCAGGCCAAAGACGATGAAGCCTCGGCCGAGTTATCAAGAGCAATGTCCAACTTGGACCGAGTCATGTCCGAATGGAGGAGAAATCAGGAAGAAGATGTCGGTACAAAAACAGAGGAGGACATGGCAGAGGCTCTAATAGAGCCTATCTCGGAGCCCATAGAACCAGTAGAGGATGAGGACCCATGGTTGATTGAAGAAGATCTCAATTCAGACTACCCCGGGTATTTGGAAGAAGATAGCCCGCTGGCACCTAAAGAAGAGCCGACTGAGCCACTCGAATCAGACCCCAGTAACGAGTTGCCTGAGACGTGCTCAGACTTCATTGCGGATCTACCCGAGGCAGAACTGGTCCTCACTGTCGAAGCAACAGAGGAAATCAAGGTCACCGAAGATTCCACCTCAGTGCAGGGCGCGGACGACTCTACAAATTATGCGTGGACGTATGAAGAATTACCAATAAATCAAGAGACGTCCATGGTAGATAAACAGGAGACGTCCGCGGGAAGCATCAATTCAGGTAAGGACCCAGGTATTCTCACACTCACCCGTGATATTGATTCGTATATTTTGCAGATGGGAGATGCCAGCGCTCACAGTCCTCTTACACTCATTATGGGACAATCAGTCATCTCGGACACAAGGACCAAGAAGGACATGGGAACAAAAAAGTTGTCACCTGCGTCTGCTGGAAAGAAATCAAACTACCATGTTCACGAGGATTCTGACCGTCCATACATGAGGAAGAGACCGAGACATGGCACGTTTGGATGGAAACCAGGATGGAGAGACAAGAGAGCATCACTGGATGAGCATGCTGGACGAACTGCAGGAGAAGCTGAGACGAAATATGACCTCACACGCCCATGAGACCCTAACTTGTGATCCCTACAGAGGTACTGTCGAGCCAACGACGTTAAACAAAGGCGCTCGCAGGGAGGCAGCCCTGCACTATCTGCATTTCATTTTTCATCATTTATTTTATATCTATGTCTTGAGTCTTATCATCACATTGTACTTGGGAAAAAAGATGATTTTCATGCAGGGACAGAGGCGAACGTACCAGGAATATTAGCATAAGACTGTATCCAACGTGAGTAGTTCACTCCTTGAATAAATTGTGTCAAGAAGCATGAGCGTTTAAAGATTCTGTCACAAAGACTTACGAGTCTAAGGAGGTTGGGTTTTAAGTGAGACCGTTGTGACTCCTCCAACCTCCTGGGAATCTTTTAGTCTTAATGTCATTGACGCAGACCTTTTGGTGTGCAACGAACTCACGTTGCGATACAAGCTCCAATGGTGCTCTTCGAGGACTCGTAGGAGAATAATCAGTTATTTCTGATCATCACGCACGCACGAGGGAAGTGCCTGTCCTTACTCTCTTCGTATTTCCCGTTGTTTGTTTGCATGCATTGTGAGTCTAGATTTGAGTCGTGTCGTGAGGACACGGCTCATTTCAAAAGTGTGGGGTGGGAGAGTCAGTTATCAAGTCAGCACGTTTATTTACTACACCCTGCACAGAGTCAGCACGTTTCCCGTCATTTTTAAAATTTTTGTACATGATACTTCACTACTTCCTAGACTTGCAGTATTGGATGATGATTAGGTGAAATAGATAGAGCCGATTACATGCATGTCTTTGGTGAAAATTAACTTGGGCGACTAACATGTGATTTTAAAATTTTTGCGTGCCTTTGTTAGTTGAGATAAACAGGGATGTGGAGTTGATAGAAACGCCCTAGAGAGACTTGACAGATCATTCAAAGACCGAACTCAGGATATATGGTTATGTGGAGCTTGTGGAGGCTAGCACTTCGAGGCAACATAGTACGAGTCTGCTCCGCCACTGCGGTACCCTTGCGGTTGGTCGGGACGGGAATACTTCACACTGTCCAAACTCTAGTCCGAGTAGCCGGGAAAACAGACAAGCGACCCTTGGCTTGACCCGAGTCAAAAGGACGATGATGAGTGAGAGCAAGTAGGTTCGAGCAAGTCACACTCCGCACCACAAAGCAACAAATCCATCACCATTGTGAAAGTTTGCACCGAAATCAAGTGTAGAGCACCATTGAAAATATCAAAGCCGTTGACACTATAGCTGGCCGAAAAGCACTCAAACACTTTGAAGCTCAAATCAATCACGTGCAAGAAAAAGCGGCAAAGCATAACCATATAGCAGCGAGTTCGAGTCCGAGAATGAGGTTCATGGGTCTAAAAAGGGCTATCTCCCGATACATCCGAATTGATTTGCATCTCGGCCCAAAGGTAACACGTATCATTAACCCGTGTTTTCGCACAAGTTTAATTAGTAACAAGCATGCATAACAGGTGAGATCTATAGTAGCTAAATCACGTCCATGTAGCACGTCTAGGATGACCGAAGCATTGTGGTGTTTACATTATTCGTTCCTCTTATGACCTAGTTCTTGTTCGGGACGAACAAGTTTAAGTGTGGGGTGGTTTGATGAGCCGTATTTATACGACTCATCGAGTCAACAATTCCTATCAATTCCAGCACTTTATTATGCAAACAGTTACTTCTTAGTGTTGTTTTGCATTTCAGGTGTTTCGGAAGCTCTAGGAGGAAACGTGCATTAAAGACGGCATTTTATGCCAAAAACACCACAATGGCAGATCAGACCTTTGGACGCTCGACGGAGCACTGGGAATGGACCTTTGATCAGAAAAATACGAGCTACATGGCTTTGCGTAGCTGACTCAATTCCCTACAACTCTCTAGTTCACACCGAGAGCATCCGAGGTCGTTTGGAAGGTCAAATCGAGAGCCGAAGTCAAAACAGATGCGCAGAATGGATGAACAGTACTCCGGCGTGAACAGTAACTTCCGGCCGTGAACAGTGTTTTTGGGCAGTAAACAGTGTTTTTTGGGCCATGAACAGTACTCCGGCCGTGAACAGTAACTCCGCCCCAAAAGCAATGTGGAATTAGGGCAAACTTACATCTAGGGTTTTGGAATATTCTGGAAGGTTCAAGATAACTTAATTCCCAAGCAAAGAGATAGCTTGAAGATAAAGCAAGAAGATATGGAAATATTGCCTAATTATCTCTTGGCTTATTTTGGGAACTTTAGGTCTTCTCAAAACCCTATATATAGAGGAGCTCACAAGACCAAAGAAGCATCCCTCATAGTCCATTCGAGTCTTCTCCTCTCACATGGCCAAAGCACCCTTGCTCCGCCCGATCTCCTCCCTTGCACCGCCGGTCCTCCGCCCAGCTCAGCCACGCACGGCCCACGGCCGGACCTCTTGTTCCTTGGTTTTAGTGAAGTTATTCGTTCCTTATTATTATTGCATTGTCCTTCATGAGTATGTGTAACTAAACCCGTTATTCGGGCTAGGGTTTTGAATAATTGTGACGAATGTTTTGAGATTCAGTTCTTAATTATTGTTCTTGCATTCTATTAGTTCTTGTGCAATTATATTATTTCGAATTATTAGGTTAAGGGGAGATCCGAAAGGGTACAACTTAACTTAGTAATACTTACTCTCTATTTACTGCTTATTTGATACTGACCCGTTAGAATAAGTAGATGCACTAAACCTGATATAACCTGACCAGGAGTATTAGGTTTGCTAGAATTAAAAGTCTATAACCTGACTAGGAGTAGATTGTGGCGTAGTGACTTAACGGTCCTACCTTAGGTTATAACCAGACCAGGAGTAACCACACTTAAGAAAGCAAGAATAAATACCTAGAAATCAAGGATAAACTAAGTCACAATTGAAGAACCCTAGCCTGAATATTTCTCTCTGATATTTACACACTCGTTTATTTCGTTTGTTTTGCACTGTTTCCTAATCTCTCACAACCCCAATTGTCTTTCTTTTCTTCTTACAGAACAAAGTAGTAACTATCTAGCTCCCTTGGGTTCGACCTTGCTTGCCACTACACTAGTTTCTCGCAAGGAAAATATAAATATTAAATTTGCAGGTCAAACGACGCCTGTCAATGTGTCGTTTATCAAAGTCCATACAAGTTAAGGAATTCAAGACTCAACGGAACGAAAGCAGTGAATTAATCACGTGTCATAGAAAGCCGCCGACTCAATCTAAAGACCAAAACTCAGAAAAGAATGCAATGTCCATGGTACCTATAGGGGACTATCTCCCAAACATCCAAGGTCGTTTGGATTGCAACTCGCGAGGTAACAAGTATCGAAAAAACTATCTTTACTCGCATTGTTAGAATCTTAAGCATGATAAGATTAGTGGCTGGATTTGGGATTGAGATGTAAGGATTAGCATGATAGTGCATTGTAATTCGTTCTGTGGCTTTGTTCTTGTTCAGGACGAACAAGTTCAAGTGTGGGGTAGTTTGATAAGTCGTAGTTGTACGACTATTTTATATGTTTAAACCCCGTCTCTTAGTGTTATCTGTATATTATTTCACTACATGTGTGTAGTTTTCATTATCAGGTACATTCGGAGACCATAGAAGGAATACCGGCTAAAGAGAGCCTATTAGAAGATGTTTTGCGCGGAAAGAAATGAAGACCGAAGCACTTTGGAGTTTTCAACAGTGCAGTACGCGGACGGCTTGAGGATTAAAAGCGTGGACGTCTGAATATTTACCGTAATACAAGAGACGTCCGTGGAAGCTAATGGAAGGAGACGTCCGCGCGGGAGCTGGCAGCCGAATTTTCTAAAATTGGATTTGCAATATCGGGAAGAAAAACGATCAGAACTCGAAGCGACAGAATTCGGGCGGCTGGCTCTCGTTAGACGAAGAGGGTGGAGGAATTAAAAGGAATAATCAATCATCCATTATCGATCATCAGTCTTCGAACAGACGAGAACGGATTGGTCCAGACATCGTCATCCCAGCAGCAGTAACTCGTTCCAACAGCATATTCATCCCAAGAGGGGAGACAGACACACGTCCCTATTGTTCCAATCATCATTAGTACTCTCTATTTCGGTCTATTCAAAACTTGATTATGTATTCTATTAACATGAGTAGGCAAACTCATTTGTGTAGGCTAGAACTTGATATTGTGATGCTTTGACTTGAGACTCATATTGAATTTCTATGTTTTGCGCTATATTACTATGCATTGCTTATGGATTTGATATGCTAGCATGAGTGGAACCCTAGCGGATGAGCTTTTGTTTGTGTGTTGATTTCAATTATCACAGTTTACTAGCAACCTAGCGGGGATAGTAAACTAGGATACGAGTAATATACCACTAGGATTGACACCCTAGGACAACTTGTAGTGCAACCTAGCGGGGAGCTATAAGTTGTAAAACATTAGAAATCAAAACGGTTGGGTTAATGATTTAGTCTTGCATCACAATCGAAAGTTCTAGCTTGCACTTCTCTTTATTTGATACTTGAATTCGTATGACTCTTTGTTTCATACTTGAATTCGTGTGACTATTTCTCCATTGATAATTGATCGTGACTTGATACTTGCGTTTTATTTAACTTGTTCAAAATTTACCCTCATTGTTACTATGTACTTAGTAAACAGGTTCTCACACCGATCTCTGGGGATACGACCCGACTTACCACTTGCTAGTCGGAGATAAAGAAAGATTATTTTTGATGGGTACGACGACGCCCGTCAAGGACTTCACCGGTGTCGCCATCCGAGTACTACTCTCGCCCAAGCACGCTTAAGTGCTGAGTTCTAATGGGATCCGGTGCATTAGTGCTGGTATGATCGCACCCGTCATATAATGCGTAGAACATAACATGATGTTTCTCGGGAATTTGTCGGTGTTTTATATATATTTTTATATAAATGATCGATAATTATAAAAGTATATTAATAAAAAAAGATAAAATAAAACAGTGGACGTTTGTCTTTCGACTCGAAACGAAGTAACAAAGGCCAAACAATAAGCGGATAAAACAATATCGTGTTTATGGGGACTTGATAGAAAAGAAATGGCGCAAAAAGGGTTGCAACACGAGGACTTCTCAAGAGGTCACCCATCCTAGTACTACTCTCGCCCAAGGATGCTTAACTGTGAAGTTCTAATGGGATCCAGTGCATTAGTGCTGGTATGATCGCACCCGTCATATAATGCGCAGAACATAACATGATGTTTCTCGGGGATTAGTCGGTGTTTTATATTTTTTTATATAAATGATCGATAATTATAAAAGTATATTAATAAAAAAAGATAAAATAGAACGGTGGACGTTTTTCTTTCGCCTAGAAACAAAGTAACAAAGGCCAAACAATAAGCGGATAAAACAAAATCATGTTTATGGGGACTTGATCGAAAAGAAATGGCGCAAAAAGGGGTGCAACACGAGGACTTCCCAGGAGGTCACCCATCCTAGTACTACTCTCGCCCAAGCGCGCTTAACTGCGGAGTTCTGATGTGATGCGGTGCATTAGTACTGGTATAATCGCAACTATCATATAATGTGCAGAACATAACATGATGCTTCTCGGAGATATGTCGGTGTTTTATATTTTTTTTATATAAACGATCGATAATTATAAAAGTACATTAATAAAAAAAGATAAAATAGAACAGTGGACGTTTGTCATTCGCCTCGAAACGAAGTAACAAAGGCCAAACAATAAACGGATAAAACAAAATCATGTTTATGGGGACTTGATCGAAAAAGGAATGGCGCAAAAAGGTGTGCAACACGAGGACTTCCTAAGAGGTCACTCATCCTAGTACTACTCTCGCCCAAGCACGCTTAACTGCGGAGTTCTGACGGGATCTGATGCATTAGTGCTGGTATGATCGCATCCGTCATATAATGCGCAGCACATAACATGATGCTTCTCGGGGTTTTGTCGGTGTTTTATATTTTTTTTATATAAACGATCGATAATTATAAAAGTATATTAATAAAAAAAGATAAAATAGAACAGTGGACTTTTGTCTTTCGCCTCGAAACGAAGTAACAAAGGCCAAACAATAAGTAGATAAAACAAAATCGTGTTTATAGGGACTTGATCGAAAAGAAATGGCGCAAAAAGGGGTGCAACACGAGGACTTCCCAGGAGGTCACCCATTCTAGTACTACTCTCGCCCAAGCACGCTTAACTGGCGAGTTCTGATGGGATCCGGTGCATTAGCGCTGGTATGATCGCACCCGTCCAATAATGCGCAGAACATAACATGATGCTTCTCGGGGATTAGTCGGTGTTATATATGTATTTATATATATATATAAACGATCGATAATTATAAAAGTATATTAATAAATAAAAAAAGATAAAATAGAACGGTGGACGTTTGGCTTTCGCCTCGAAACGAAGTAACAAAGGCCAAACAATAAGCGGATAAAACAAAATCGTGTGTGTAAGGACTTGATCGAAAAGAAATTGACGCAGCGTGACAAATAGGATAGATGAATTCACCAGCAATGAATTCGCAAAAGACTTGAAATCCACCAAGAATGAAAAACTGAAGGTTTATTGATACGAAATAAGACACATAACTGAACCCCTAAGGTGCGGTTAAATCGGAAAACATAAACCTAATTAAGAAAGGAAAACTAAACCTAATTAGGAAAGGAAAACTAAAAAGATAATTATCAGCCGCTAAAAGATATATATGCTGATTTGGCCAGCTGATGGACCAAAGTTATACGAGTCAGAAACACAGTAAAACCCCCTTAATTAGACTGTTTGTCTATCTAACGGTTAGCGCGATGAATAGTAGCTAAACTAATAATTCGGTCTAAGGGGCGCACTTGTATTATAAATGTTTTAAGACTATTAACTTAGTGTTTAGTCTTAGTATTCAAAACTTGTTCTATGTACCAAATATAGTCAGAGTTTCCAAGGTTGAGTGGATGCTGTAACAAGCAAAGCTCTTCTGTGGGAATTCGTGATCATACTCAGGTAGTGGAAGCTGTAACAAGCAAAGCTATCTGAGGAGTTCGACTCATCCTAAATCCCATCTGGTCGAGTGTAACTGTGAGATCAGGTGGATGTACACAGGCTAGCATACCTTAGGGTATTGGCGCTAGACTGGAATAGAACAGGAGTTGCTTTAAACCGGTGTTGCAAGTCTTGTGCTGTAACTAGCCTCGATTCACCGTTTGAATACTTAGATGATTCACTAATGGTCAATGATAAACAAGATATAATACAAGTCCCCTGAAACCGAACATTTCTCTTAATCATTAAAATAGTAATTTACTTTCCAGTATTAAAATCAACCAACCAACCAATCAATCAATCAAAATAGCTGGTAGCTTTAAAACCAACCAACCGACCTTAAACACGTTCCCACGCTGCGTAATTCCCCCCGAAGAACAATTATTCCCCTAATTCCCTTGGGTTCGACCCCTACTTACCAAGTACTACCCAGTAGTATAGTTGCAAGTAGTGGACTACAAATTTATTTGCACAATCGCTTTGACGACGAGCGGTTCTGTCAAATTGGCGCCGTTGCCGGGGAACTAGTCATCGGATAACTGTTCTTTGAACCGTTACGCGCTTCAAAACAACCATGTCTCGCGAAGAAAGTCACCATGACTTCCAGGATGACGAAGAAATAAACCTGTACGATCAGAATGATGAGGTACCGTTTCCATTTGTCGACGATCCAGAACAACTCATCAGAAACAGGAGAGCTCGTGATAGGGAAGCAGTCAGAAGAAACCAAGAATTACCCGAGGACCGAAATGTAGCTGGTCCAGTACAACCTCCTATCCATCCCCCAAGACCACAACCTCAACCTCGATACATGCCAAGAAGAGAACCCGCGTTTGATGACTACTACGGAGATAACTACTACCGTGAACCGACGATGGGCGAGTTAAATGCCCCTAATTTCGAGACACAGCCGTGGTGCATCTATGAGAGCCCTGCATTAGAAAATATAACCATCAACGCATCGGTGGCACACAGCCTGCCAAAATTCTCAGGATCTCAAGGAGAATCTGCCGCAACTCACCTCCAACGCCTACATGGCATTTGCCAGAATCTAAAGCCCAATCGAGTAAATATGGACGACTTCAAGTTAAAGGCGTTTTATTTTTCCCTCATAGACTCGGCAAGCGACTGGTTCCTTTCATTGCCTTCCGGAAGCATTAGAACATGGGCTCAGATGCAGAAGAAATTCTTAGACAAATACTATCCGGCTGGAAGAGCAATACAAGTAAGGAAGCAACTACAGGAAATCAAACAAGGTCCCAATGAAACCATGTACGATTACCTGGAAAAGTTCAATCACCTAGAAAGGAGCTGCTGTACCCTTGGACTGCCCGAGAAACTCGTCATCGAGTACCTTATTGATGGATTAAGACCATTAGACAAAATGCTTTTGGATGCCTCAGCGGGAGGGTCCATGATGAATCTATCATTAAGTGGCATCAGAAATCTCATCGCCAACGTTGCTGAAAATGCTCGATTTAAAGAAGAGACCACTCGCCAAGATGAATTCTCTCGATCAAAAAGGGTAGCACAAACTGAAGCATCAGTAAACTCCATAACTGAAGAGATGAAACAGTTAAAGGAGATGATGATTGAGATCATACGTAGACAGCCAGTTACGGTAAAACCTTGCGAGTTCTGTGGTTCTACGGACCACAAAACGGACGCATGCCCAACATTGATAGAAGAAGAACCGGCTGATGTGAATGCAGTGGGAGGATATCAAGGATACAACAACGTCAGAACTGGACAAAATAGACAGTACGGTCAAACGTCCAACCCAGACTGGCGTAACAACAATAGCTAACTTCAGACAGAGACACAACCAGCTGTCCCTCAACTAGCGCAGTCATACTACCAACCCCCCCACCGGCAGTATAACCAGAACGCTCAACCACCAGGTCAATACCAACAGGAGGAGCCAAACCTGTACCATGCAAGCTCGAACAATTCTCAAGAGCCAAACGAATCACTAGAGGACATGATGCTGCAATTAACTAGTACTGTGCAGCAGTTGAATACTACTATGCATCAAAATCAAACCGAAACAAAAAAAGAATTATCAGACTTGAAGGAGCATATCTCCCAACTCGCTGCATCAGTATCCGCACTCTCTAGTGAACCTGGCAGACTTCCTTCACAGACCACCCAAAATCCTAAGGCGAACATAAGCATGATAAGGAGGTCAAACATGAAGGTTACTCTAGGAGAAGTAGCACGGTCCCCAACCTACAGACTTACAAAAACAATCATTTCAACCGTAGGAGTCGACCTGATTGGAATCAAGAAGAAGACCGACCCAATGATGGTAAAACATGGGTTACGCATGCTGACAATGGACGGTACGCATTTACTGTTTGCATAACACCACCGCCGATCACACACTTTGACATACCAGCATCTGGTTGGGACTCCCCAAATAATATTATTGCTTCGAAGCAAAATATTAAAGGGTCCGAGTACGCAAATTCTAAGCCAGAGAGTGGGCAGAATAGTCTGACAATAGAAAGAGCCCTCACTTCAGATCATGAGCCACAACCGGAAAGAAACAAAGACCCTGCGGCCTTTACAATCACCTGTGGTATTGGTGAAACCCAGATCCGTAAATGCTTAGTCGATCTTGGGGCTGCTGTCAACGCCATGCCTTCCTCCTTGTATTACTTACTAGGACTGGGTCCGTTGAAACCTCCCCGGCAAATATCGAGCTAGGAGACAAGTCATGCATCCGTCCGGTTGGAGAACTGGAAGATGTAATATTCCATGTGGGAGAGCTCGTCGTTGCTGCAGACTTCTATGTAATACCAACAGAAGAAACCAGCGAAGACGATCCTCCGACAATAATATTGGGACGACCGTTCCTCTACGCCACTAAAGCAAGAATCGATGTGGGCAAGGGGTCATTATCACTTAAGTTCGGCGGCAAAATTGCACATTTTTACATTAATAAGAGCCGCCCGGACATGAAGAAACCGCCAGACATAACACCTATCTCAGATCACTGTGCACAGTTTTCTGACCTGTCATTAGGGACCAAAAAAGTATCAAGACCAGTAGCTATGGTCAAAGGTCTCCCGCCTTCTCAGAAACAATGGAAAGAGAAAACACCAAAACCATGGAGCTCTTACTCCAGCAAGAAGTCAGGAAGAAGCAACACTGGAACGGTGGCAAAGTTCGACCTCAGCCACCCATGGGACCCAAACCAATGAACCACAAACGAGGTATCGTCGAGCCAACGACGTTAAACAAGTGCACTGGTCGGGAGGTAACCCGACACTATCTTACTTTTCCGCACTTTAATTTCTGTCATTTAAATTCAGTATTTAGTTTTAAGCTTGCATGACTTTTGAACTAAGGCACGCCTTCGTTCAAAAGTGGGGGGTGAGAACCACTTGTGTACATAAATAACATGCAGCTGTTTTTTCTTTTTTAATAAGTACCTTTTTGAAAATATGAACTTAAGAATGTGAAAAAGATAAATCATAATTCATGCATTAACCTTGTGAAAATTCAACTGTTTAAAAACTTAGAATGTAACTTTCCATTTGTCCTTTGTGCTGAGATAACTAGGGATGTGGAGTTGATATAAACTGCCCTAGAGAGGCTTGGAAAGCAATCAAAGGATCAGATCAAACTATATGGTTTTCGAAGTCAGTGGAGGCTGCACTTCGGGTTTTCAGTGAATAATTGAAGTCAACTCCGCCATGAAGCATCTATGCAAAGGCGAGGACGGGAATCAGACCGTCCTCTCTCTAGTCAAAATAGCCAAGAAAATAGATGAGCGACCCTCATCTTGACCCACGCAAAACAACAAAGACGAGAGGAGCGGGGAGGTATTTCCATAGGCTTGCGGGCGATGATTGGACCTCCCAAAAAAGGCTCGAGAAAATGGACTAGCAATCACAAAAAGACGAAAAGCTCAATGAAGCAAATCAAAAGAGGCCAAAGGCCCAAAATTGTGAAGGTTTTAACCGAGCAAAAGTGAAGCACTCAAAAAAGTCAAATCAAAGGCCAAAGGCCGATTCACTACAACAACAACAACAAAAAGAGCAGTCCCTCGCCAAAAAAGAAAATCAAAAAGGCTCAACTCACTGAAACCCGAATCGAATCACGTGCTAGAGAAAGCTACCAGAAAACCATATAGTAAGATACGATCCCGAGGTTGCAGTCCAGGAACCTAAAAAGGGCTATCTCCCGAGACATCCAATATAATTTGCATCTCAGCACGGAGGTACAAGTATTAAGTTTCTTCTATTTATTTACGCAGTTTAATTTGGTAATAAGTAAGCAATGCATGAATTAGGATAGATCGAGTACCACAGTCTAATTTTCATATTCCAAAGCCAAAATTAGAACTTACGCCCTTTAATAGCATTGTTCGGGACGAACAACTAAAAGTGGGGGGTAATCTGATGGACCAAAGTTAAACGAGTTAGAAACACAGTAAAACCCCCTTAATTAGACTGTTTGTCTATCTAACGTCTATGTGTTAGTCCCGATATATTTCCACAGGGCATTTTAGAGACTGAAGTGAAAACATGCTAAGGAGAGGATTTTAAGCTGAAAAGATAACAAGAGTCAATCCAAGGTCAAGATCATATGCTGACTGAAGAAATATCAAGGATCCTGACGTTGAATTGACCAGAATAAATTAATCAGAAGAATCAGGAGTGGAGTCAAGACAGACCGGGGAAGGAACACATTGACAGTTTTGTGAAAAGACTGCACAAAACTGTACAAAATCACACATTGGGCAAGGATGACCGGCCACCACTCAAGGAGGTGGCCAAGGGAGGAGCTCCTCCCCCTTGGGCCACCGGCAACCGGCGGCTCCTCCACCCATGGTGACCGGCGGCTTTCTCCTCCTCCACATGGCACCTCCTCCTTCCTCCTCTTCTCCTCCCTTGGATCAAATGCACATGTCCACCATCTCCACCACCCATCTCCTCCCCTTTGGGCTATAAAAGGAGGAGCTCCTCCTCCTCATTTCACACACCAATTCCATAATTCACTTCTCTCTCTAGAAGTTGTAACATTTGTAATGTTGTAATCTTGCTTTGGAAATAAAGGAAAGCTCCCTTGGCGCTTCAACGGTTGTAAGTTTCTCTTAGTATTAATTTATTTAACTGTTGTCTTTAATTTCCTTAGTATAATGTTTAGCGCGATGAATAGTAGCTAAACTAATAATTCGGTCTAAGGGGCGCACTTGTATTATAAATGTTTTAAGACTATTAACTTAGTGTTTAGTCTTAGTATTCAAAACTTGTTCTATGTACCATATATAGTCAGAGTTTCCAAGGTTGAGTGGATGCTGTAACAAGCAAAGCTCTTCAGTGGGAATTCGTGATCATACTCAGGTAGTGGAAGCTGTAACAAGCAAAGCTATCTGAGGAGTTCGACTCATCCTAAATCCCATCTGGTCGAGCGTAACTGTGAGATCAGGTGGATGTACACAGGCTAGCATACCTTAGGGTATTGGCGCTAGACTGAAATAGAACAGGAGTTGCTTTAAACCGGTGTTGCAAGTCTTGTGCTGTAACTAGCCTCGATTCACCGTTTGAATACTTAGATGATTCACTAATGGTCAATGATAAACAAGATATAATACAAGTCCCCTGAAACCGAACATTTCTCTTAATCATTAAAATAGTAATTTACTTTCCAGTATTAAAATCAACCAACCAACCAATCAATCAATCAAAATAGCTGGTAGCTTTAAAACCAACCAACCGACCTTAAACACGTTCCCACGCTGCGTAATTCCCCCCGAAGAACAATTATTCCCCTAGTTCCCTTGGGTTCGACCCCTACTTACCAAGTACTACCCAGTAGTATAGTTGCAAGTAGTGGACTATAAATTTATTTGCACGATCGCTTTGACGACGAGCGGTTCTGTCACCAGACAAACGAGCCCGGAAGGATTAAAAGACCATACATCACGACCCAAGCAGTGAGTTACGTTCGGTGGCCCGTTTTCACTCGAAATAATGTATTATGGTGAATTTCTTGACGCTGAACGCCAAATACCGATGTTGCCGATTTTGCCCTTCTTGCGCGACATTAGCTCTTCAATCTGCACCGCGATCTGTCCTGCATCAGAAATGACGCAAAAAGGGATGCAACACGAGGACTTCCCAGGAGGTCACCCATCCTAGTACTACTCTCGCCCAAGCACGCTTAACTGCAGAGTTCTGATGGGATCCAGTGCATTAGTGTTGGTATGATCGCACCCGTCATACAATGCGCAGAACGTAACATGATGCTTCTCGGTGATTAGTCGGTGTTATATATGTATATATTATATAAACGATCGATAATTATAAAAGTATATTAATAAAAAAAGATAAAATAGAACAGTGGATGTTTGTCTTTCGCCTCGAAACCAAGCAACAATGGCCAAACAATAAACGGATAAAACAAAATCGTGTTTATGGGGACTTGATCGAAAAGAATTGGCGCAAAAAAGGGTGCAACACCAGGACTTCCCAGGAAGTCACCTATCCTAGTACTACTCTCGCCCAAACACGCTTAACTGCGGAGTTCTTATGGGATCCGGTGCATTAGTGCTGGTATGATCGCACCCGCCATATAATGCACAGAACATAAGATAATGCTTCTCAGGGATTAGTCGGTGTTTTACTATTTTTATATAAACGATCGATAGTTATAAAAGTATATTAATAAAAAAAGTTAAAATAGAATAGTGGACGTTTGTCTTTCGCCTCGAAACGAAGTAACAAAGGCCAAACAATAAGAGGATAAAAGAAAATCGTGTTTATGGAGACTTGATCGAAAAGAAATGGCGCAAAAAGGCGTGCAACACGAGGACTTCACAGGTGTCGCCATCCGAGTACTACTCTCGCCCAAGCACGCTTAAGTGCTTAGTTCTGATGGGATCCGGTGCATTAGTGCTGGTATGAGCGCACCCGTCATATAATGCGTAGAACATAACTTGATGCTTCTCGGGAATTTGTCGGTGTTTTATATATATTTTTATATAAATGATCGATAATTATAAAAGTATATTAATAAAAAAGATAAAATAAAACAGTGGACGTTTGTCTTTCGACTCGAAACGAAGTAACAAAGGCCAAACAATAAGCAGATAAAACAATATCGTGTTTATGGGGACCTGATCGAAAAGAAATGGCGCAAAAAGGGTTGCAACACGAGGACTTCTTAAGAGGTCACCCATCCTAGTACTACTCTCGCCCAATGATGCTTAACTGTGAAGTTCTGATGGGATCCGGTGCATTAGTGCTGGTATGATCGCACCCGTCATATAATGCACAGAACATAACATGATGTTTCTCGGGGATTAGTCGGTGTTTTATAATTTTTTATATAAATGATCGATAATTATAAAAGTATATTAATAAAAAAAGATAAAATAGAACAGTGGACGTTTGTCTTTCGCCTAGAAACAAAGTAACAAAGGCCAAACAATAAGCGGATAAAACAAAATCTTGTTTATGGGGACTTGATCGAAAAGAAATTGCGCAAAAAGGGGTGCAACACGAGGACTTCCCAAGAGGTCACCCATCCTAGTACTACTCTCGCCCAAACACGCTTAACTACGGAGTTCTGATGTGATCCGATGCATTAGTGCTGGTATAATCGCAACTATCATATAATGCGCAGAACATAACATGATGCTTCTCGGAGATATGTCGGTGTTTTATATTTTTTTATATAAACGATCGATAATTATAAAAGTATATTAATAAAAAAAAGATAAAATAGAACAGTGGACGTTTGTCATTCGCCTCGAAACGAAGTAACAAAGGCCAAACAATAAACATATCAAACAAAATTATATTTATAGGGACTTGATCGAAAAAGGAATGGCGCAAAAAGGTGTACAACACGAGGACTTCCTAAGAGGTCACTCATCCTAGTACTACTCTCGCCCAAGTACGCTTAACTGCGGAGTTCTGATGTGATCTGATGCATTAGTGCTGGTATGATCGCATCCGTCATATAATGCGCAGCACATTACATGATGCTTCTCGGGGATTTGTCGGTGTTTTATACTTTTTTTATATAAACGTTCGATAATTATAAAATTATATTAATAAAAAAACAGATAATATAGAACAGTGGACGTTTGTCTTTCGCCTCGAAACGAAGTAACAAATGCCAAATAATAAGTGGATAAAACAAAATCGTGTTTATAGAGACTTGATCGAAAAGAAATTGCGCAAAAAGGGGTGTAACACGAGGACTTCCCAGGAGGTCACCCATCCTAGTACTACTCTCGCCCAAGCACGCTTAACTGTAGAGTTCTGATAGGATCCGGTGCATTAGTGCTGGTATGATCGCACCCATCATATAATGCGCAGAACAAAACATGATGCTTCTCGGGGATTAGTCGGTGTTATATATGTATTTATATATATATATATAAACGATCGATAATTATAAAAGTATATTAATAAATAAAAAGATAAAATAGAACAGTGGACGTTTGACTTTCGCCTCGAAACGAAGTAACAAAGGCCAAACAATAAGCGGATAAAACAAAATCGTGTTTATAAGGACTTGATTGAAAAGAAATTGACGTAGCGTGACAAATAGGATAGATGAATTCATTAGCAATGAATTCGCCAAAGACTTGGAATCCACCAAGAACGAAAAACTGAAGGTTTATTGATACGAAATAAGACACATAACTGAACCCCTAAGGTGCAGTTAAATCGGAAAACATAAAACATAAAACCTAAATAAGAAAGGAAAACTAAACCTAATTAGGAAAGGAAAACTAAAAAGATAATTATCTGCCGCTAAAAGATAAAATATGCTGATTTGGCCTGCCAAACGAGCCCGGAAGGATTAAAAAGGCCATACATCACGGCGCAAGCAGTGTGTTGCGTTCGTTGGCCCATTTTCACTCGAAATAACGTATTATGGTGAATTTCTGGACGCTGAACGCCAAATGCCGATGTTGCCGATTTTGCCCTTCTTGCGCGACATTAGCTCTTCAATATGCACCGCGATCTGTCTTGCATCAGAAATGGCGCAAAAAGGGTGCAACACGAGGACTTCCCAGGAGGTCACCCATCCTAGTACTACTCTCGCCCAAGCACGCTTAACTGCGAAGTTCTGATGGGATCCGGTACATTAGTGCTGGTATGATCGCACCCGTCATACAATGCGCAGAACGTAACATGATGCATCTCGGTGATTAGTCGGTGTTATATATATATATATTATATAAACGATCGATATTTATAAAAGTATATTAATAAAAAAGATAAAATAGAACAGTGGACATTTGTCTTTCGCCTCGAAACGAAGTAACAAAGGCCAAACAATAAACGGATAAAACATAATCATGTTTATGGGGACTTGATAGAAAAGGAATGGCGCAAAAGGTGTGCAACAGGAGGACTTCCTCAGAGGTCCCCCATCCTAGTACTACTCTCGCTCAAGCACGCTTAACTACGGAGTTCTGATGGGATCCGATGCATTAGTGCTGGTATGATCGCACCCGTCATATAATGCGCAGAACATAACATGATGCTTCTCGGGGATTTGTCGGTGTTTTATATTTTTTATATAAACAATCGATAATTATAAAAGTATATTAATAAAAAAAGGATAAAATAGAACAGTGGACGTTTGCTTTCGCTTTGAAACGAAGTAACAATGGCCAAATAATAAACGGATAAAACAAAAACGTGTTTATGGGGACTTGATCGAAAAGAAATGGCGCAAAAAAGGGTGCAACACCAGGACTTCCCAGGAGGTCACCTATCCTAGTACTACTCTCGCCCAAACACGCTTAACTGCGAAGTTCTTATGGGATCCGGTGCATTAGTGCTGGTATGATCGCACCCGCCATATAATGCGCAGAACATAAGATGATGCTTCTCAGGGATTAGTCGGTGTTTTACCTTTTTTATATAAACGATCGATAGTTATAAAAGTATATTAATAAAAAAAGTTAAAATAGAACAGTAGACGTTTGTCTTTCGCCTCGAAACAAAGTAACAAAGGCCAAACAATAAGAGGATAAAAGAAAATCGTGTTTATGGAGACTTGATCGAAAAGAAATGGCGCAAAAAGGCGTGCAACACGAGGACTTCACAGGTGTCGCCATCCGAGTACTACTCTCGCCCAAGGACGCTTAAGTGCTGAGTTCTGATGGGATTTGGTGCATTAGTGCTGGTATGATCGCACCCGTCATATAATGCGTAGAACATAACATGATGCTTCTCGGGAATTTGTCGGTGTTTTATATATATTTTTAAATAAATGATCGATAATTATAAAAGTATATTAATAAAAAAAGATAAAATAAAACAGTGGACGTTTGTCTTTCGACTCGAAACGAAGTAACAAAGGCCAAACAATAAGCGGATAAAACAATATTGTGTTTATGGGGACTTGATCGAAAAGAAATGGCGCAAAAAGGGGTGCAACACGGGGACTTCTCAAGAGGTTACCCATCCTAGTACTACTCTCGCCCAAGGATGCTTAACTGTGAAGTTCTGATGGGATTCGGTGCATTAGTGCTGGTATGATCGGACCCGTCATATAATGCGCAGAACCTAACATGATGTTTCTCGGGGATTAGTCGGTGTTTTATATTTTTTATATAAATGATCGATAATTATAAAAGTATATTAATAAAAAAAGATAAAATAGAACAGTGGACGTTTGTCTTTTGCCTAGAAACTAAGTAACAAAGGCCAAACAATAAGCGGATAAAACAAAATCATGTTTATGGGGACTTGATCGAAAAGAAATGGCGCAAAAAGGGATGCAACACGAGGACTTCCCAGGAGGTCACCCATCCTAGTACTACTCTCGCCCAAGCACGCTTAACTGCGGAGTTCTGATGTGATCCGGTGCATTAGTGCTGGTATAATCGCAACTATCATATAATGCGCAGAACATAACATGATGCTTCTCGGAGATATGTCGGTGTTTTATATTTTTTTATATAAACGATCGATAATTATAAAAGTATATTAATAAAAAAAGATAAAATAGAATAGTGGACGTTTGTCATTCGCCTCGAAACGAAGTAACAAAGGCCAAACAATAAACGGATAAAACAAAATCATGTTTATGGGGACTTGATCGAAAAAGGAATGGCACAAAAAGGTGTGCAACACGAGGACTTCCTAAGAGGTCACTCATCCTAGTACTACTCTCGCCCAAGCACGCTTAACTGCGGAGTTCTGATGGGATCCGATGCATTAGTGCTGGTATGATCGCATCCGTCATATAATGCGCAGCACATAACATGATGCTTCTCGGGGATTTGTCGGTGTTTTATATTTTTTTTATATAAACGATCGATAATTATAAAAGTATATTAATAAAAAAAGAAGATAAAATAAAACAGTGGACGTTTGTCTTTCGCCTCGAAACGAAGTAACAAAGGCCAAACAATAAGTGGATAAAACAAAATCGTGTTAATAGGGACTTGATCGAAATGAAATGGCGCAAAAAGGGGTGCAACACGAAGACTTCCCAGGAGGTCACCCATCCTAATACTACTCTCGCCCAAGCACGCTTAACTGTAGAGTTTTGATAGGATCCGATGCATTAGTGCTCGTATGATCGCACCTGTCATATAATGCGCACAATATAACATGATGCTTCTCGGGGATTAGTCGATGTTATATATGTATTTATATATATATATATAAATGATCGATAATTATAAAAGTATATTAATAAAAAAAGATAAAAAAGAACAGTGGACGTTTGTCTTTCACCTCGAAACAAAGGCCAAACAATAAGCGGATAAAACAAAATCGTGTTTATGGGGACTTGATCGAAAAGAAATGGCGCAAAAAGGGGTGCAAGACGAGCACTTCCCAGGAGGTCACCCATCCTAGTACTACTCTCGCCCAAGCATGCATAACTGTGGAGTTCTGATGTGATCCAGTGCATTAGTGCTGGTATGATCGCAACCATCATATAATGCGCAGAATATAACATGATGCTTCTCAAATATTTGTCGATGTTTTATATTTTTTTTATATAAACGATCGATAATTATAAAAGAATATTAATAAAAAAAGATAAAATAGAACAGTGGACGTTTATCTTTCGCCTCGAAACGAAGTAACAAAGGCCAAACAATAAACGGATAAAACAAAATCATGTTTATGGGGACTAGATCGAAAAGAAATGGCGCAAAAAGGTGTGCAGCACGAGGACTTTCCAGGAGGTCACCCATCCTAGTACTACTCTCGCCTAAGCACGCTTAACTGCGTAATTCTGATGGGATCCGGTGCAATAGTGTTGGTATGATCGCACCCGTCATATAATGCGCAGAACATAACATGATGCTTCTCGGGGATTAGTCGGTGTTTTATATTTTTTATATATAAATGATCGATAATTATAAAAGTATATTAATAAAAAAGATAAAATAGAACAGTGGACGTTTGTCTTTTGCCTCGAAACGAATTAACAAAGGCCAAACAATAAGCGGATAAAACAAAATTGTGTTTATGGGGACTTGATCGAAAAGAAATGGCGCAAAAAGGGGTGCAACACGAGGATTTCTCATGAGATCACCCATCCTAGTTCTACTCTCGCACAAGCACGCTTTACTGCAAAGTCATGATAGGATCCGGTGCATTAGAGCTGGTATGATCGCACCCGTCATATAATGCACAGAACATAACATTATGCTTCTCGGGGATTTGTCGGTGTTTTATATTATTTTATATAAACGATCGATAATTATAAAAATATATTAATAAAAAAAGATAAAATAGAACAGTGGGTGTTTGTCTTTCGCCTCGAAACGAAGTAACAAGGCCAAACAATAAACGGATAAAACAAAATCGTGTTTATGGGGACTTGATCGAAAAGAAATGGCGCAAAAAGGGGTGCAACACGAGGACTTCCTAAGAGGTCACCCATCCTAGTATTACTCTCACCCAAGCACGCTTAACTGCGGAGTTCTGATGGGATCCGGTGCATTAGTGCTGGTACGATCGCACCCGTCATATAATGCGCAGAACATAACATGATGCTTCTCGGGTGGAGCTAGGAGGTGGGGGTCGATGATTTTGGTGGTAGGATGTAGTTTGGGCTGGCTGGGGTGGTCACCGACTGATGGGTTTGGCGGTTGCTAGGCTAATCGGACGACGATTGGATCTGGGCTGGCGGTTTGAGGCGGGCTAACGGAGCTTCGCCTGGTGGGCTGCTCTTGTTGGTGGCTCACGGTGGAGGGCTGCCGGCGGGTGGAGGATGGGCGGCTTCGGTCGATTTCGTGTACAGGGTTTACGTTTTTCGTTTGTAGTTTAGGTCTAATGGTCTGGGGTAGCCGGGCTCAATCTGGGTAGTTTCCGAGGCCGGTGCTTACCGAGGTGGAATGGCGGGCTGAAGTTTATAAAGTTTGTAGAAAAGTGGCTGGGGCGTTAGTGCATATTTGAAGCCAGGCTTCATCAATTTGGCCACCTTTGGTGTGATGCGATCTTTGGACCTCTGGGACATTAAGACGATTCAATTGCTTGATAATTATTTAGCTTCACACGGAGTCCGCTGTTACGTTTTCTGTGTTGCAATTGACTTTCATTGTAAGATTGTTGTATTGTCTTCATGTTTGTTGTTGTGTCCGATTTGTATTAACCCTTGTTCCATCGGGAAAAAAAAAGTTGAACACATTACTTTGTTCGATAATAGTAGCAAGGTCCAAAGAGTACGTAAGAATTAAGATCAACAAAAATATGTATTCGGATTTTATAGTTGATCATTGCAGAAGTTTTATATTTGATTGCTGAATATTTTTTGTTAATAGACTCCGTATATACTTGTGTTTTATAATCATAAATAATACTCCACTATTAGAGCATCACACCACACCCATGATTTTTGAGTTGTAAGAAAAAGTTATGGGAGATAATAATAAAAATATGGATTCCCATCATGACTTAATTAATCATTAAAAGGTTATGAGATTATCACCTTGAAAAAAGATCATCTCATGATCAAAAATGAGATTTGGTACAATTTTAGTCTGTATTTTAACTTTGCAACGAATATATCTTCTAAATTACAAAATTAAAAAAGGGTTTGGATCAAATACAAACCAATATTATAAATAAAAACTACAAACCCATAAAAAATTCGACACGTGTCAAAATGAACCAATTAAAATTCAGCCGAGATTTCATCCGGTCGGGGTTATTTTTGTAAATAAAAAAATTACATGTGGACTTATTTAAAAATATATAAACGATATGAGGGGTATAAACGTCCAAAATTTGCTACAGTAATGTTCAGACTTCAAAAACAATGTTCAGACTTAAACCAGTAATGACAAATACTTAAAAAAACATTGTTCAGACTTAAAAAAACAGTGTTCAGACTTAAAAAAAAATAATGAGACTTAAACCATTAACAATCAGACTTAAATAACAATGTTCAGACTTAAAAAACAATGTTCAGACTTAAACCAGTAATGACAATACTTGAAAAAACATTGTTCAGACTTGAAAAAACATTGTTCAGACTTAAAAAATAATAATGAGACTTAAACCATTAACGATCAGACTTAAATAACAATGTTCAGACTTAAAAAAACAATGTTCAGACTTAAACCAGTAATGACAATACTTGAAAAAACATTGTTCAGACTTAAAAAACATTGTTAACGATCAGACTTTTTAAGTCTGAACACTACCATTTAAGTCTGAACACTACCATTTAAGTCTGATTATTAAGTATTTTTAAGTCTTACCATCTTAAGTCTGAACACTACCATTTAAGTCTGAACACTACAATGTTCAGACTTAAATCAGTAATGACAAGACTTAAAATGGTTATAATCAGACTTAAAATTGATAATGATCAGACTTTAATATGGTAATGATCAGACTTACATGCAGAAATTGGAACATCTGAAGAATGCTATGCAAAATTTGATGTTTATGCGCCTGTGTCAGAATTTGATGAAAGCCTAGTATTTTTTGGGTAGAAACGGCATTCTGAGCAAGACTCACAACCCCGTGGTGAGGTCGGTGTTTTTAGGGCAAATTCGATCATCTGAAGGGTCAAATTCATGTTTTAATCAAAAATAAAAATATAAAAAAAAATTTAGTCTGATCATAGAATTCTTAGGGCAAGACTCTTTAATTTTAAGTCTGATCATAGAATTCTTTTTAAGTATGATCATTACCATTTTAAGTCTGATCATTAAGAATTTTTAGTCTGATCATTGCTTTTTTTTTAAGTCTGATCATTAAGCTTTTAAGTCTGAACACTACCATTTAAGTCTGAACACTACCATTTAATTAAGTCTGATTATTAAGTATTTTTAAGTATGAACACTACTTTTTTTAAGTCTGAACACTACCTTTTTAAGTCTGAACACTACCATTTAAGTCTGAACACTACCATTTAAGTCTGAACACTACCTTTTTTAAGTCTGAACACTACCATTTAAGTCTGATTATTAAGTATTTTTAAGTCTGAACACTACCATTTAAGTCTGAACACTACCATTTAAGTCTGATTATTAAGTATTTTTAAGTCTGAACACTACCATTTAAGTCTGAACACTACCTTTTTTAAGTCTGAACACTACCAGTTAAGTCTGAACACTACCATTTAAGTCTGAACACTACCTTTTTAAGTCTGAACACTACCATTTAATTAAGTCTGATTATTAAGTATTTTTAAGTATGAACACTACTTTTTTTAAGTCTGAACACTACCTTTTTAAGTCTGAACACTACCATTTAAGTCTGATTATTAAGTATTTTTAAGTATGAACACTACTTTTTTTAAGTCTGAACACTACCTTTTTAAGTCTGAACACTACCATTTAAGTCTGATTATTAAGTATTTTTAAGTATGAACACTACTTTTTTTAAGTCTGAACACTACCTTTTTAAGTCTGAACACTACCATTTAAGTCTGATTATTAAGTATTTTTAAGTCTGAACACTACCAGTTAAGTCTGAACACTACCATTTAAGTCTGAACACTACCTTTTTTAAGTCTGAACACTACCATTTAAGTCTGATTATTAAGTATTTTTAAGTATGAACACTACTTTTTTTAAGTCTGAACACTACCTTTTTAAGTCTGAACACTACCATTTAAGTCTGATTATTAAGTATTTTTAAGTCTGAACACTACCATTTAAGTCTGAACACTACCATTTAAGTCTGAACACTACCTTTTTTAAGTCTGAACACTACCATTTAAGTCTGATTATTAAGTATTTTTAAGTCTGAACACTACCATTTAAGTCTGAACACTACCATTTAAGTCTGATTATTAAGTATTTTTAAGTCTGAACACTACCATTTAAGTCTGATTATTAAGTATTTTTAAGTCTGAACACTACCATTTAAGTCTGAACACTACCATTTAAGTCTGAACACTACCTTTTTTAAGTCTGAACACTACCATTTAAGTCTGATTATTAAGTATTTTTAAGTCTGAACACTACCATTTAAGTCTGAACACTACCATTTAAGTCTGATTATTAAGTATTTTTAAGTCTGAACACTACCATTTAAGTCTGATTATTAATTATTTTTAAGTCTGAACACTACCATTTAAGTCTGAACACTACCATTTAAGTCTGAACACTACCTTTTTTAAGTCTGAACACTACCAGTTAAGTCTGAACACTACCATTTAAGTCTGAACACTACCTTTTTTAAGTCTGAACACTACCATTTAAGTCTGATTATTAAGTATTTTTAAGTATGAACACTACTTTTTTTAAGTCTGAACACTACCTTTTTAAGTCTGAACACTACCATTTAAGTCTGATTATTAAGTATTTTTAAGTCTGAACACTACCATTTAAGTCTGAACACTACCATTTAAGTCTGATTATTAAGTATTTTTAAGTCTGAACATCAGTATTTTAAGTCTGAACACTAACAATTTTTGGACTAAATTGAAAATAACATTATTAGGTTTTATACCCATTAGTGTGGAATGACTATTATACCCCTCCGTGTTTTCTCCGGGATTTCGACTAAACTGGGACACGTGTCGGCTTTATAATCGGTTTGTAGTTTTTATTTATAATTTGGTTTGTACCTGAACCGCACCCATTAAAAAAATCAAAATAATTATTCATATTCATATATAGTTTGTTGAGGTCTACAAAAATGAGATACACTTTGATATATTTTTAATATTTATGACCTACAAATTTATATTGTGAGATGATCATACAAAATTTAGTCATGAGTGAAATGTACGTGATTGATTTAGTCACGAAGGAACGACTTGATCATGAGTGAGAGAAATGATGAAAGAGGGATGAATAACATGATTTGTTTGGTCGATGCTGTTAGGCCGATACATTTTTAAGGAGTAAAAAGTTCATGAGTAGGAAGGTGAAACGATCGGACAGCCCTAGAGTGGAAGTGAGTATGAAAGTGAAACATAAAAGGCGGAGTGAGATAAGTGGCAGGTGGGGAAAATGGAGGAATCTCACGCAGCAGAGGGATGACACCTCAAACCCAACTGAGCTGATTCGTAAAAGCACCAAATAAAAAGACCTTCTTCTTCTTCTCCTTTACTCTCTCAGTGCTGGCTATCCCATAAATAATGCAAGTCCTGCTGCTGCTGCTCCTCTGCCACTTCCCATATCTCGATCTCTATATATATATCTATCCATACCGGCCTTTTCCCGTAGTTGGGATTTTCGTCGTTGCTTGTGCGGAAAAATATATATGGATACCGATCACCAGCTGGAGTCCCGTCACAAGGTACTTTCTTATCCCGAACATCGATCGTTGCTTGTTTTTCTTCTCTTTCAGGCAATCAACAAGCGCCTGATGAGTTTAATCAAAATTTAAACTCCCCCCTAGCAGCCATAACGTTTTGATCTATATATAGTTACTACTTTGCTGTGCTCGTAATTTGCATACAGTTTTGGCCGCCTGATGACACTAATTGGATTGTTATTAGCCGTCGCACAGTACTTCGTGTCACTACAATTCTATCAAGTTCTATTTTTTATTTTTTATTCTATCATGTTATTACTTGTTTTTCATAGTTTTGTGTGATTGTTTACTTCATCATGTACTGAGCTACAATTTTGCTTACACATTTCATATTTCTTTTTCCTTTTTGAATAAGGCCCGCTCAATAGTCAATACTGATGATCAATTTTGAACAGGTGGAAGGTCGTCCTCCGCTTGCTCCTAACTCACGCAGACCAAATCTGTCCTTGGATATACCAATGAGAACTCTGGAGGTTCAGAATCTTGACTTTGTTACAATTAATATGCCACAAACATCGACTCCTAAGCGTGTGAATTTTGCTACCCCAAACTCTGGTGATACCAAGGCTAGCTCATCAACTAAAGGCAAATCTTCTAAGAAGAGTCTGTTGCCTAAGTTGAGTTTCCTACATCGAGGTCCTTCATTAGATCTCGAGCAGGCTCCATCACATGAGAAGCCTTCAATAGCAACATCACTGTCGCTTTCCAAATTATTTAGTCCAGGGGTGAGGAGAACATCATCCTTACCAGTGACACCAGTCGCTCTCTCAAATCCTGGAGGAATCATTCCTGCTTCTCCAATTTCAGAGGTAAGCAGTCTTTGTGCTATTCCTCATTTGAGAGAGAGACTATTAGTTGATTGTCTTAAAATGATATATTTGTGCAGATAAATATTGGGAATCATGGATCCATAGCCAGATCGCTGTCAGTACCTGTTAACAATAAAGATGGAAGTCTGAGGAGAATGGACACTTACTTCCGTGTGTTTCCTGCTTCCACTCCCAAAATCAAGGAAATAGAATCACTCACACCGAATGCGACTGTGATCACTGATGACGCAGGTGACTTGAATGAATGTCTAATTAAGCATGTAAAATGTGGATGTACTAAACAATTATACAGGGAAAGGTGACAGTAATCCTGCTATATGTTTCAGAAAACTCCGATGATGGTGGAGAAGATATACCTGAAGAAGAGGCTGTTTGTAGAATATGTTTGTTGGAACTCTGCGAAGGTGGTCAGACTTTTAAGATGGAATGTTGTTGCAAAGGGGAGCTTGCTTTAGCCCATCAAGATTGCACGATAAAGTGGTTTAGCATCAAAGGAAACAAGCGTTGTGATGTTTGCGGGCAACAAGTCACAAATCTACCTGTCACTCTTCTAAGGATGCAAAGTGTACGGACACTTGGTAATAGTGGCAGTGCAGCTGATGAAATTGATGAACACAGGTAAATAATTATATATATTCCTTAATCATCTATTTGCAATGGTGACTAATGAAGGGAGATATGCGCTCCTAACGTAAATAAATTTAGGAATGCCATCCATGGCTATTGACTGAAAATTATCCCCAACAATCTAATTCACTCGAACTTTGTTTTACTATATGTTTCAGGGTATGGCAGGAGGTTCCTATACTTGTCGTGGTTAGCATGCTCGCATATTTCTGTTTTCTGGAGCAGCTACTGGTAGGATCTGCATCTTCCGTATGGACCATGGCTGTTTGCCTAACATTATTTTTAATGGTTAATATATATTTACCGTCACATAGGTTTCAACCATGAGCACTGGCGCTATTGCTATTTCTCTACCCTTCTCGTGCTTATTAGGCCTTCTATCTTCAATGACTTCGTCCACTATGGGTAAGTGCTTAACGTCATTCCCCCCCATCTTGAAGTTAAAGCTCAAGAACATTTTGTTTTCTTCAACATTGACTTATAACTTTTTGAGTAGATGCTAGGCCGATTAAGTTCTCTGACGTACCATCGGATCAGCCATTAACTTCTTTTGCTTGGTGTAGTTGCATGATTGGCAGATAGTTTTAAGTAAATATACATGCGAAATTTCACATATATATTTGTTTAGCTATCTCCATATACATACATGATAATGTGATCCACATTTTGTAGTCCTTGACGCTACTAAACCATTTAAAATATTGTCACATACAGTGAAGAGAAGATTTGTCTGGATTTACGCCTCAGTTCAGTTTGTGCTGGTGGTTCTCTTTGCACATATATTCTATACTTTTGTAAGTACTTGCACAAATCAAACCTGTTCTTTCACAAGTCTCGAAATTTCTGCCTCTCCTTATGTCCAACATTTTTGTATATCGATCAGGTTCGCGCACCTGCAGTTTTATCGATACTCCTGTCAACCTTTGTTGGGTTTGGAGTCACCATGAGTGGTTGTTCAATGATGGTTGAATATATGCGGTGGAGGAGACGAATACGACCAGCGGCAGAGCAACGCCATGGTTCTCAAGCAACCACTGCACAGTCGGATCATTCAGCTGGACTAACACATTCTCCTATCAATGGGGATGAACAAATCTCAACAACACCAAATACATGACACTGCACAGCCCACATGATCCAGCAAAGATGATTTCCTTGTTTTGGTTTGATACAAACATTGAATGTGTGTGTGTGTGTATTTGTAAGAACATGCTTGTGAAAAAACAAGAGTAGCAGAGTGTTGGATGTCCCAGCCCAGTTATTTTCAGTCCTAGGTATGACTTTGTTTAGGTTTCATGACCTGGTGGAATATTGCTGTAAACGGGCCTAGGCCCAACAAGACTACATTTGTGATAAAATGTAGCTTGCTCTTGATGGGCTTCACTTGGTGTTATATAAGCAATCATTTGTGGGGCCAAGCCTGTTTGATTAAGTAGGGAATAACTTATTGGACCGTAATATAAACTGTTTATCATATTTAATATAGTATGAACTTGTGATGTGTTAGATACAGACACGAGTGATTAAGACAGGTTATGATGTTGGTTTGGTTTAGAGGAGCAATAATGGAGAATGGGGCCTAATAAGAAGAATCATTTAAAGGACAAAAATGAAGCTAATGGTCAATTCAATCATACTTTAACGAACATATTTATGTGACTACTTGTTTTTACTTTCAATCAAATTAAAGCGCCTCTAACAGCGTCTCAACCGTGATTTTTTTAGTAATGAGAAATGGTAATAATGAGAGATACAAAAAAAATGAATTCCCATCATGATTTAACCCATCATAGAAAATGTCATAGGATGATCAACTTCAAAAAAAGATCATATCATGATCAAAATTTAGATTTGATCATGAGCCGTGAGCTAATTGCAACGCAACATGTGTCATGTGTAACAATCTTTTCAGTTTAGATATTGTTTTACAACGAATATATCTTATAAATTACAAAATTAATTTTTTTTTATCAATATTCATAATTTTTTTGAAATCTATAAAATGAGATACATTTTGATATATTTTTAAATTTTTGTGCTAGAATTTATGTAGGGATGAAAGAGATTGATGATGAACTGTTTATTTGTCATGAATGAGTGCACTTGATCAAAATAGTCACGAGGTATAACAAATATTTTGATGATGAGAGAGAGAGGGATGATGTGTTTTGATGATGAGAGAGGCATGCCATGTTTTTGTTTCTTCATGATTTATAGGTTATTTTCCATCAATAGAGTTCAACCAGTTGGTAATATGATACAACTCAAATCTCAATTCAATTTAGTTGATTCATCTTAATCTAAACAACAATTATTTATACCAATTCATATAACCCCACCATAACTCATACCAATAATTTGAACCCACACTATATATAGTCTATCCTAATCTTCTCTAATTTAAAAAAGGTAACTTTTATCTTAAGTTATTGTATATTGGGTGTCCCCAAATATACACCCTAATGACTTCATCCCAACTTTATTATGACAAAAGATTTGTTCCCAATTGTTTAATTAATTAATACTTGGTTTATATGTTGTTAAAGAACAGTGATCCAGCTTCCAGACTAACGTTCATCATTTGGAATAACGATATTTAATTAATATCCTAATGGAATATATAATATAATGACATTATCATACGATTAAGCAAGATCCACCATATCCATTGGTTGATTAAATTAAATGTGCAATGATGTGAACACTTTGGTTAAGAGATGCTAAGCAGGCTCTACATCTACCTAATTATTTATACATTTTATAATTGTTTGGGAATGTGGATGATGACATTATTCATTATGATATTGTTTTGAAGATTGGGATTGCTCACACGCTTTCCATCGATTGATGTGTATGTATTTTGAAGTGTAGCTTCGTACCTTACATTATTGGCACATTGAATTTTGTACCACTATTACATTTACACCTTTAGGTCAATAGCTTCAAAATGTAGCTTAGGGTGACAGCTAGCTTAGGTTTTATTTCCCATGTCCAATCATAATTCTTAAGTGTCACATCACACCATAATATAATTCAATTTTTTTGATAGAATAATATAATATAATTCAATTTTAATTATATGAATATGTAACCAAAACATGACATCAAAGTAATAACTCAATTATGATATTCAATAATAGTCCAAGAAGGGTTGTAATTGAGCTGATTAAATTCTTAATTTTGTAATCAAGAGGGAGGAGTATTCAATCCCCATCAATGTACTATTTTCACTTGGTGGTTGTCTCAAGTAAGCGAAGACTTGTTATTTCCTCCCTTTCGCATAAGGTGTTGCACATAGCTTCTACCGTATAGAGTAGGATGAATCGAGTAAGCATGAAATGATTTTGTACAATTTATAAATTCACTATATAAAAAATTATGATGTTCAATAGTGAATTTAGAATTCGTTTGAGTTAGGAATTAGGAGAGCAAAAAGAGATTTTATGAAGTATTTTCGATCAAACACGAGTTTTTAAGGATGCGTTTGGTAAAGCATGTACGATTATTGTTCATGAACTTCGAAAAATCTATGATACTTCAGTTACTTCGATCATATTGTAATTTAAAATTGATTGTACTCTAACTCAACACATGGATAATTAACCTCCGTACCTATATAACTATTTACAATATGGTGTTTGCAATTAGGGAACATTAACCATGTGACTGTGAGGTTCAATCTTTTTCCGCACCTAATAAAATAGAGAAAAGTGCATGTTGTTCCCTTAAACTATCGATATTTTCCAATTGAATATCCAAACTATCAATTTTTTCAATCAAGGACAAAATAAAAAAAAATTGACGAATTTTCGAACACAAAGCACTGTAGCTACACCTTACAAACTCAATCATGTGAACATCGTTGAAATAACCCAATGATCTCATCATAAACAGTTAACGCATTTAATCGATCTTTATTCTTTAACACCCATATACATTTTTATTGAGTGGTTATTAATGGAGTTCACATGATTAAGTTTACAATTTAATTACGGTGAAGCTACGGTAATTTGTATTCGAAAATACGTCAATTTATTTTTTATTATGTCCCTGATTGAAAAATTGATAGTTTAAACTTTCAATTGGAAAATATCAATAGTTCGAAACACAAATATGTACTTTTCCCAATAAAATATGAATGCACTGTTAAACAATGCACGGAACGTCTAAGAAATCGAATCATTTTTTCCTTAATCTATGTTTCACGTCATCCGTTAGTAAAATACTAAACACGCGTTATTACACAAATCAAATTTCAAGTCATTAGGATAAAAATTCTGGATGTTTCTACGTAATTCCTTCTCACCTCCAACGCGTTACATTTCATTTTATAAGTACTTCACCACAGATAGAGTCAAGGACCATGACCTTTTAAATATACAATTCTGTTTTTTTTTTAAAATAAATAAATACACAATTCTAATTTTGAAGAAGAATTTGGAGAATCCACGTGAGAGGGGTACATACCACATTCAACACAATTGGGACCCACTTCACGTGAGATATTGTTTGTTTGTATCCACGTGTCAGGATATTAGTTGGTTTCAAACTTCTCTACCTTCTTACTCTCGATTGTCGCAACTGGACACCAAAGCCAAAAACCAGGTGAAATTGGAAAATAATAGACTCCTCTTCTTTCTCCACACAGACAGATTTGTCGTGTAGCGTCCGAGGAACGACATCGTTTTTTTCTCATTCGTGGCGCTTCCTCATTCGTTTCCTTATGTAATTGACGGCCGTTACTCACGGCGTTTATGTAACGTTACTAGATTAATTGAATATTATACCCCGATTTGTGTCCGGGATAACTGGATAACGTGATAAAACAAATATATATCTGATGAGGATGAGGTGGTAGGGGAGAGAAAGAGAGAAATAGGGGTATTTTCGTAAATAACCAACGAGAGTTGCAGGAGGACGAGGAAGACGACGACCTTATCCATCTGAGCTTATATAAAGACGAGGTCTTACGCCATGTTGAGATGAAGAAAACCAAGTGAGAGAAGCCAAGTGATAGGATCCATACATCGATTTTCTGATTCCAAATTTGGACCTTTTCTGTGAATTGTGATCAGAGTGATTAATTTGTTAATGGCGACGGGGAAGAGCTACTTCGCAAGGCCGAGCCACCACCATTTCGTGAGCAGCCCGATCTCGTCATCGGATCACGTCTTCGACTTCGACGAGTCGGACATCTGGAACACCGCCATGGCAATCTCGTCCTCCCCGAAAGACGGCGCGTTTCACAAACCGGTGCCGAGCTCGAGGGGGAGGAAGAGTGGAAAGGCGAAGAAGTCGGCGGCGTCTTCTTCGCTTCCGATGAACATACCGGACTGGTCAAAGATCCTGAGAGGCGATTACAGAGAGAACAAGCACGATTATGAATTCGACGATGAGGATGAGGAGGAAGATGCAGCAGCGGCGGAGGAGGAGGCGGGAGGGATTAGGTATCCGCCGCATGAGTTTCTGGCGAGGCAAAAGAGGCATGGAGCGGCGTCGTTTTCGGTTCATGAAGGGATTGGGAGGACATTGAAAGGAAGGGATCTGAGCAGGGTGAGGAATGCAATCTGGAAGCAAACTGGCTTTGAAGACTAGTAATTAATTAGAATTGAATTAATTAATTAATTAATTGAGATTTCTCATTTCTTGATCCATCTTTAGTTGTTGTGTTTGTAGTTTTCCTCTGCTGCAACTCTTTTAAGTTGCTTTTTGTATTGGGTTTGAGCATTTTGTAATTGGAGTTGCTGACTACCATCCTTCGATTTCCAGATTTATGGATACTTTTCATCATTACTGGGTTGCTATGGGATGCTTATTGGACTTTGAATTGAAATTTAATGTGATAATATAATCTAAATACAAAGAGTGGAAATACAGGCAGAGTTACTCATATTCATTTAATGGATCAAGATTAGGTATAAAGTTAAATTTTGATACAAAATATAAAATTCTTCAAAATTATTTTATAATTCGTCAGTTTATTTTATAATTCGTCAAAATTATTTTATAATTCGTCAAAATTATTTTATAGTTCGTCACTTTTCGAGCCGAAAAATGAAAAAGACAAGCCGAAAAATGAAAAGACGACATAGTTCGTCAGTTTCATTTTATAATTCGCCACCAAGAAAAACACCAAAAAATCAAGATTTATCTCATCCATTCGAATCACAAGATCAAGGGCAATGATTAATTTATATTTTATACCAAAAAATTAACTTTGCACCGAACCCTTACTCTACATATCATTTATAAAAAAATATTATTTTTTTGCAAGGGATTTGTTTTGTTTCTTATGAGTTGGAATGGAACTTGGAAGGACTGGAGAATGTAAAATATATCTGTTATTAAATATTGGTTTGATCTGATATTTGTCTTGCAATAATAAGGTAATGGTTTAAATCACACTTTAACGTGTCTGTACTTCATCGAGTGATTCAAGTTTAAATTCGAATTGATGCTTCAAATTGTGTGAGAAATATAAATATACATAGCATAGTCAATCACTAATCCAACTTCATACACTAGTTATTTATGGGTTATTGTTGAGAAATTGTATAGTATGGTTGAAATTGAAAGTATAAAGAAAGAGTTGTGGTTATGGTTATGGGGATAGTTTATGTATGACCCATGATATGAATAAATGTATGCGACTTCATTTCATTTCATGTTGTTGTTGTTTAATAAGACCCACTCTCCTAAAGTCATACTTATTTTTCTTTTTTAACACAGTGGTGCACGGAGTACATGTGTTGGACAGTTGAGCAAAATGAAGTATTCACGGCATTTCAAAAATTCTTGCTCAGTCTGTTAAAAGGCGGCCCCGATTTCGATTGAAAATAATGCTTAGTTTAAAAAAAACATGAGGAATACAAATAAGACTAATGGAGATATCTTTGTCCCAATTTACAAGTATACTTTTCAAATGCAAACTCTCATCTTCACCATGAAAAAGGACTTGCTCCTAGCAAGAATATCTCATTTTCAACATCTTTCACCCATTGACATACCCGGTTGCATGTCTTGATAGCATCACCCTGTTTACACATTATACATTCAGAATAATTCACCTCGATCAAATAACACCACAATACAAAGTGTATAGATAGTAAACCTTGTCTGCAAGAGGATCAAATGCAGCATACAATTCAAAATCAGGAGTCACCCAGCAGAGAAGCACTGCAACAAAATGCGTCAATAAGCTAAGAATTTGATTCACTAATTGCCACCTCAATAACTTGAACTAATATTTGCACTCCATTTACCATAATTTTCATCTCGTCTAAACTGTGTCCTGTGAGGCCCGACTGCCTTATCATGCATGGATGTAAAAAGATTCTGATAAGCTCTATACAACCTACAAATTTTGACATCCAATATTATTAAAACAATCACTATGGCATATAACTGAAATGAAACAGTCCGGTAAAGCAATCAGTGACCTACCTTTTCTGCTGGCGCGGATTGTGTAGACATGATGAGAACTCAGAGGAAACATATTGATCAAGATATATACTACGATACATAAAATGCCATAGTCCAGAAGGCCCACCAATTTCCCCTGCTAAATCCTTGAATGTAGCATGAGAATCAGGAACTCCATGTCCTGCACGAGGAGATAGAGTTCCAATCTTCAATGTGGGATCAGCGGGTAAATCCTCGACATGCATTCCTCCATCCAGCAGAGATCTCTGAACTTCACTGAGAACATTAGACTTCAGGAGGACCGTCTCAATTCGTATCCTTCAAGTTTCAATAGGATTTATTTAGAGCATGTTTGGCCATTTCCAAGTAAATCCTAATCATATTATCGATAATGCGGGGGCAGAGATCCTCACATCACCAAAAATGGTTACAGTTTAAAGCATCTGCGAAAGAGGACCTAGGAAAAACAATACTACAGGCTACCTGCAATCTTTGAGATGATAAAAAGCATCTGAACTAGTTGTAAGAAGCATCAAGTATGAATCAGCCTGTCGCAAAAAACAAAGTCAGAATTCCTATCCTTTATCACTCAAATATCATACGGCAAGCATGCATCTTTGCAAGCATTTGCGAATTGTAATTAATGTAAATTTAGCATGCGTGATTACTCACATCAAGGAAGTTAACATAAGCGTACAGAAACGCCATAGGGTTGTATCTTGGCAAACAAATTGGAGAGAATGATTCAGATGTCCTGCAATATTATTATTTAACGGCATGCATATTCAGTTTTTGAAAGAAAACATAAAAGCAATAAAATGCAGCAAGAAAAGTATGGAATAGTGTATAGTGACATGTATTACAGTTTCAGAATCAAAATAATATCCTTTCGATACCTGAATGACTCTGATGACATAACAAAGTTCGCAAGCAACAGCATATCATCGGGATGCAGCGATGCTTTTTGGGCACCAACAAGACTGATAACCTACATTTTCGCCTAATAACATAAATCTCGGCAACCAGAAAATAGTTCATAACTCCACTGACTCCCAGTAATCTTTGATAATATAAGGGCAACAATAACCTTATGTTTACACATCAAGATTGCAAAGAGGACACCGGAGTCAGCAACATCTTGAAGTATCGCACCGGCAGCTTGCCTTGTTGCATAAGCAAGGGGAAGGCATGTGTATGCATGAAGAAAAGTGGCAGGGTTCCTGACAATAGCAGTATAATATAAGTTATAAAATACAACTAACAAAATCATAGGAGCAAAGACCTCCAGTCAGAGATACCACTTGCAATGTGAATGATCAGCTAGATTTTTTAAAGGTTTGCGCAGGAAGCAGGATGCATTAGAGAACTAACATTAAAAGAAACTCAAGGGCGTTCCAACCATTTAGCCAACTAAGTCACGTAGCTGAACTCTGTTTCAGACCGTGTAAACCACAAATATCTGCAAGCTACTTTCAAGTGGAAGGAGCAATTCCCGAGGTATTCAAAAATCAAAAGGCTTGATACTTCTTTTTTTGTAACAGAATTTTAAAGAGGGACAGTGGGTATCATGTTACAAAAGGTGACGGTCAGGACTCAAGCCTGAACTGCAGGGCTGACATCAGCACCACCTTTTTATTTTCTATTGCATATGGTGTGTTGCTCACCAGCAATTACAATGAATACGATGCACATATTGACCAAGAGGATCAATGGAGCATACCAACCAAAAGAATGTATGAGAGAAGAGAAGACAACATCAGTTCCCCCGAGCAACGGCGTCATATCAAATTTTGCATTTCTCTCAAAACATCTGTTTACAGATTTTGTAAGGATGAGTATCATCTGCAACACACATGATTTAGATGAGACAAAAATGTACAGTACAAAAAATGGTAAATGGTAAACCTATGAAAATCAGGTTTCTTATGATGGAAACTATAAAACTTTAAAGAAAAATGAAAAATGAAAAACAAAAAAAACAAATGGCTGATTGGGGGGAGTCAGGGAAGTAAATGCAACAAACACGAAGATCATTCAGGCACATATTTAGGGTATGAGTATGACACCTGGCCATAAATTAACTCCAGCTGTCCCTTAAGTGACTCATACGGCTCCTCCGTGCAGCTGATGCAGACCAAATAAATAGGCCCTTTCACTAGAAAGACCACCTGCACACAAAGTCAAAATCACATGGCTGCCAGATGAATCCATCTCCAAGTCCTCCTACCGTGCAACTACATTTTAAAACAAAGCCATCTCTGTTTGCACGTCTAATACTTTTTACGTCGCCTTTAAATATGGAATATAAAATCTCAAGTTTTCAGGGGGAGGGGGAACTAGAAGCATAGGAATAAAATAAAGAGATTATGAGCAAGAAGCGGTACAGCAATTATCACATAATCTAAAACAAATAACAATTTACCTGATGTTTTCCAGCCCTCACTAAGTTCAGACGATCTCCCCTGAAATGAAAACAGTGACAATGCTGGTAAAATACTAGGTGAAGTAAAGGAACAAATTATGAAAGAAACCTGAAGACTAGCTCGGACATCAGCCAATATACCCATTTTCCACAAAGGAAATAATTGCTTGCAGTGTGGCTGAAAATCCTGCCAGCTTGTGCTCATCCCCATATCTATTAGAAGAATGAAAAATAAACACACATGAACATGTATAGAAGAAAAAACAATAATGTGAAAGAGAATACAATAAGGCTGACCTAGAATATATTGGTTTGCCAGAATTACTTAAGATGAAGAAGTGTTTTTTTCGCTTCCTCCATGAAATTGAAGCATCATCCTGTAGTCATTTAGCAAACCATACGGAATAAGTCACCCAACTTGCAAGATGCTTATTTTAGCAATTCTCCAACACAAGGTTAATCATGTCTTACGGAATATCACAATATTGTCAGTGCAGAAGTGACTTTCTATACTTTTTTATGGTCTACAAACCCCAGTACTTTAATAACCTAACTCAATCCTTTGAGAACTACCTGACACAAATGCTATTCTTTAGCACAGTGAGCTTTACGTTAATAAAAGAAGAAGTTCACAACAGCAATGTAGAAATTAAGAACATTACGTAAAGGCCACCAACCTCATCTGCATGCCGCTTTCCTGGAACCCAATCTACTTGAGTATCTAGACCACCATTGCCAGTGACCTCATTCCCGATTTCCCTTATCTCACCATCCACAACAATCTCATTGATATCAGAAGCGCTACTAGCTGCGCCATTGCTACTTCCCCTCTCTCCCGCATACCCACTGCTACTGGGACTAGGCTGCTCATCAATTTCAATTTCGGAATTGGACCTAGTCCTGGACCTCGTCCAATCAGTTTTCAATTCCAAAGAAGGCCTCGAGTCAACTCCCACCCGTTTATTTTCAACAACCTCAGCTGCCACCGGAATCTGGAAATCATTTCCATCCCTCCCAGACTCGGCACTAGTCTCAACTCCACCATTGCTCCCCATACCGTCACCTTCGCCGGCTTCAATTGGTATCGAACCAGTCCCTACCTCCGTCTCAAAAACATCAATTCCATCCTCCCCGCGTGCCTGATTCTCCTTCTCATACTCTCTTCCCTCATCATCATGGCCATTACTCTCAACCACCGCTAGATCGTCACAATCCTCGTTCACCTCAGCCCGGTCCGACGCCGGATCCTCCACGTCAATCGCATTTTCCAAACTCAAAGAAGCCAATAGCTCTTCTTGACCTCTGCCTTCGGCGCTCTTGAAGCTAGGGTTTCGGTCCGACGACTCATCGGTTGACGATGATAAAGAGCTCGATTCCTCCGCCGACATTAGATCGACAGTTTGATGCAGTGATTTGACAGCTCGATTCGAGCTAGCGATAAAACTGAATTCAGATGAAGAGCTTGAGAAAATGCTCAGCTGTTCTTTCTTCAGTCCTCAGGCGAGCCGCGACAGGTAGGTGCGTGCGAACAACCGTCTGATGACCATTAGGTGATACGGGTCGGATCGGGTTCCCATGGTCCGAAAATATTGGGCCATTATATTTTTGAAAGCCAGTTTGGTTACATACAACATGAAATGAAATACTCTTTTTTTTTCTTGTTTTTTTTTGTAGGGTAAAAATTGGTGACTAGATGAACTCTACCCAGGGGTGTTAAGGCTCCCTAACCCTAACCAACAATATCACCACCCATGTTGCCTCGCTTGCCTTACAACATTGTTTATTTTTATTTTTTTGAGAACATTTTACAACATGAAATGAAATGACCCTGACAACATTGTTAACTTACGACTTTCAAGGGTACATTTTACCCCGCTTAATTCTCCTTACATTACAAACAAACAAGTCCAAGCGTACATGAACAAGAGTGATGTTATCTATATTGGCCTCTTGTAGGTTTTCCTCGTCCTGCCGTGAAGTTATTTCTTCTGGTAGTGGTTGTTGTGTTGGTGTTGCTGAACTTGAGAGCTACAACTGGTTTTATGTATGAATTTCCTGGAAAGTTTCTTTTCTCTTTGGGAAGTTGCTGGAGCTCTGGTAGCCAATACGAAACATATTCTCCATCGGGATCATATGTCTTCGCCTACAAAAAAACATTAATGCACCTCTATGTTAACCCAAATGATCTTCAGGGTAACTTTGAAGAAAAAGCTTCGAGTCTGCCAACAATTATAAAGAAAAAAGCTTCCAGTATGGGCGTTGGTGGCACCACTAAGATGTAACAACCTATAAAGTCTCATATATAAAAACAGCTAACTGTAACAGCTGAGCGCTGACATCATCTATTCGCTGGTATATCTGTCTAACAGATAAAAATCACACTTTAACTTTATATCATATTTATGTTCAATTTTCATTACTAATTGGAATTCGGAACACCGAAATAAATTAAGCAACTTACTTGCTTAGGGATACTGAAATATCGGTCTTCTCTAGGATCATTACCTACTCCTGAACAGAAGTTGACAAAGGATCAGGATCAGCTTTCAGCTGTCTCTAGACATATACAATTAAGAACCCATGGAAATAGAATTATGCTACAGAATATGTAGGCAAACATTACAAATAATTAGATGTACCTGCTCCATATGTCCAATTTCCATAATTGGAGCATGGATCATAATCTAGAAGACATGTCTCAAACCATTCAGCGCCCATACGCCAATCGATACCCATGTCTCGAACAAGGAACGAACACACAACCTACAAGGCAAAGTAATAAACTTTGTGAGCTCAAAAACAGCATTTTCTCCTGCACACACACCTCTCGCTCTCGGTATAGTTGATCAATTCTAACAGAAAATTTTAGGTACAAAAGCAATGCCGTGTTGCTATTGCATTTTACCTGGCGTCCTCTATTGGACATGAACCCAGTGGTCGACAGTTCCTTCATGTTTGCATCTATTAAAGGATACCTGAAACATTGTCCAACTTCAATCATTCTCCTTTCTCAACAACATAAGAGGATACATGTATTGTTCTCATGTTCGTTTTCTACTTGAACTTATTTCTTTCTATCCACGAGTCAATGGAAAGGGACATCAAAGTAATGGCAAGTGATCAAAAAAACCCTGAGAAGCTTGATTCTCCTGTTTTATAGGTACTCTTAAAATCAGAAACAGCATTCTGTTTTTGATAAGGAAGCATATAATAGTGATGTAGATTTCCATAAAATTAACATCTTGCTTATTACCCGGTACGTCCATCTTTCCAGTAATCAAACAACACAGTATCTTGGCTCCACCTATGCTCTACTTTTCTTGGGCCACCTGAGATCCCCATTAATTTAATCAATTTACAATTGAAGGTCTTCGTAGAATTTAGATTAAACTAAACATATTTTGAATATAAAGTCCATGAGGCTGGGTGCTAAACCATCTACCTATCTGGAAAAGTGAATTGGCACATTTGATGGACAAAAATCTGAAGTAATCCCTCCATATTAACTCAAAGAGAACCCTGAAAGCATAGTAGTCCACATTTTCACTATTCAGCAAGCTGACCAGTTAAGCATTCACCTACCTAGATTGTCTCTGTTTATAGGAGATGGACATACCAATAAGTAGATTCATTGGATTCCCTTTGCCTCTCATATAGTTTCACCTGGAAGATTCAGAACAACAAAGTAGATTAAAGCAGGGGAAGGTCGTCTGAAATACTAATAAAATAGCTTTGAAGTCATATCGAGGACATTCCTACCTCTTCATGTATTAGACGAGGTGAAAGGCTTCCAGAAGCAAGCCATGGGGAGAACTTTGTCGAGTAATCTGGACCCAACATTCCATTCCTAGTGACCTTATAAATCCTAAGCAGATCCTGCAAAAGAGAATTCGTATAAGTTTTCTGAATTCCAATTGACAAATGAGGTAGAATGTTGAATCTTGCCTTCTTCCAAAAATAATCATTGATCCTGGCTAAAGCAGCAGTTTCACCGCCGACGAATCGCATTCCTCTGCTTACCTGTAAAACCAGGGCGGTGACAAACATAAAATGACTTGAGAGGCAATTTTTCTTAGTACATTATAAGAGTTGCAATTTTTATACTTGATAACCTGCCTCAGTTTCATGGTGTCCAAGTTGAGCCATTGAAGGAACAGATCCCCAATCATCAACATTGGGAGGGGGTGGTCCCAATGATTTTGGCATCTTTAAACAGCTCCGGATAGAGCACTTAGATTCAACAGACTGGAAGTTCAGTCACAATACATTAAACAGTTTAGGATATCATTCAATATGTGGATGAGCTGTGAGCTATCAAAATTACCTTGCGAAATTGAGTGTAGACGTCTGATAAATTAGACATATCAAATGGAAGATCATCAATGTGATACATGGTGCTTCCCCAAATCAACTGTAACACACTTTTACTTGTTTGTTTTTGGTTGGGTAGCTGAGCTGCCTGGGACGTTGTATTCTTTTTCTGCAACCTTCTGGCTACTAGCCTTTCCACTTTCAGCTCCTCACTGCAAGTTTCCTCATGAGCATACACCTAATTTCAAATACAATTGAAAGTTCAAACGTATAAGCTCACTTTTCCAAAGCAACCAGAGATTACAACTGAAAAAGAAAGAAAGAAAGAAAAGGAAATGCATAAGTGCATAACTGTGTGCGCTCCAAATGCATCAACAAGTGATGGAAGAATGTCCTCCGGCTTCCCATTTCGAATGAGCAAATTAAGGCCATGCTTCCTTAAATTCTCTTTCAAGTCGGCCAGACTTTCAATTAGAAACCGAGCTCTTAGAGCTTCCTCAAACATAGTACCATACAGCATTCATTATAAGTCCAATATATGCAATGATAGAATCCCTAATCCAGAGACAATATTAAATACGAAAAATCATTACAAATACCTCCAGTTTTTGCAAAGCCAAACAGATGAGTACTCCCGAACAATCTCGGATCAACACAATACACCGGCAACAAAGCAGCCGACGATCTCCACGCGCTAAACAGCGCCTCGTTATCCAAAATTCTTAAATCATTCCTGAACCACACAATCGCCACTCCCTTCCCGCTCCTCTTCGTTTCTTCCACCATATACCTCCGAAAAGTCTCCTCCCGGATCTGCTCCATCTCGTCCGCCTTCATCTCTGGCACGCGGCACACCACCACACCAGAAGATCGCGATTCGATCCCACCGCTGGAGCTCGTCGTCGTCATCATCCTCGCCATTGGCGTCGTCGTCAAGCAACGTCTGGTGATCGGGACTGATGGAGGAAGAAATATTGGGAGTAGTGAGAGATTCAAACGGACGGCCACCATGTCTGTGAAATGGAGATGGATGACGTCATTCGTTTTTAAACCATTCAGAATACGACACGTCGATTTTATCGTTCGGCTTTTTGCGAAGACGTGGACGTTTCATGAGCGCGAACAACATTTCCTTTAAATGTAGTAAGGGTCTGTTTTCTAGACTTTAAATATGTATTATATAAATCATTTTAACATCATATAATATAAATTAACATAAATTAACATAAATTAATATAACATAACATAAATTAACATAACATAAATTACCACCATCATCATATTACCACCACCATCTTCATCATCATGTCATCATCATCATCATCATGTCATCATCATCACCATCGTGTCATCATCATCATGAATAGTAATAGTAATATGATGAATAGTAATATGATGATGATGATATGATGATGATGGTGAATAGTAATATGATGATGATGATGATGACATGCTGGTGATGGTGAATAGTAATATGATGATGATGACGACATGCTGGTGATGGTGAATAGTAATATGATGATAATGGTGAATAGTAATATGATGATGATGACATGCTGGTGATGGTGAATAGTAATATGATGAACAGTACTATGATGAATAGTGATACGATGAATAGTGATATGATGATGATATTGAGATGATGATGATGAATAGTAATATGATGAACAGTAATATGATGAATAGTAATATGATGATGATGGTGAGATGATGATGATGAATAGTAATATGATGATGATAGTGAGATGATGATGATGAACAGTACTATGATGAACAGTACTATGATGAATAGTAATATGATGATGATAGTGAGATGATAAATGATGAATAGTATATGTGATGAACAGTGCTATGATGAACAGTAATATGATGATGATGATAGTGAGATGATGATGATGAATAGTAATATGACATGATGATGATGTTGTTGATGACTGATGATGATGGTGAGATGATGATGATGCCATGATGATGATGGTGATGGTGATGACATGATGATCATGATGATGTTCATGATCATGATGACATGATGATCATGATCATGATCATGATGACATGATGATGATCATGATGATGCCATGATGATGATGGTGATGACATGATGATGGTATGATGATGATGATGTAATGTTAAGTTGGTATAAACTAAAATAAATTAAAATAAAATAAAATAAATTAACATAACATAAATTAACATAACATAACATAAATTAACATAAATGAACATAAATTAAATTAACATAACATAAATTTAAGCTCAATCAAACAGACCCTAAGTCATGTGTAAATTGCAATACTGTTTCCATTGACGAATCTTTTTATTTGGATCCACAGCTGAAAAAAGAGCAGGAAATTTAGTCCTGGAAAAGGAACTGAACGGTTTTAAAGAATGAGCAAGTCAAATGAAGATGTACGTCCGTTGTCCGCAGCTGGAGGAGATGTCGCGGACGGTGGTGCGTCTTATTGAGGATGAAAATGTAGGGGTTTTAGTGCAAGGGATTTTGTTTCTGTGTAGTGTTGATTGAGCTTGGAGGGAATTGCTGTTGCAATTCAAATGACAGATAAGTGTTGAGTCAAACGTTGTCGTTCGTTGCTTGCGTGCTGTTCTGCGTTTGGCTTCGGACGACGTCGTCTTCTCTCGCTTATACATTCCCCCAATCTCGTCATTTGTAATCAACTTTACCAATAATGAAAAACCCTAAGCTTTCCCCTAATCCGATTTTTGCTTCTTTCGATTCGTTTCAGTAAATCGTGATCGGCGTTACCTAATTGGAGTTCCGACGAGCTCCTTTCTCATGGTATCAGAGCAGTTTGAGATCCTGGTGAGTTGCTCTTCGTTTTGATCAGTTTTTTGTTGATTTTGACCGGTTGTTGTTCTGGTGATGAGTGTGACCGATTCCGATTCAAATCTAAGTCTGATTGTTGATAGTACTGTTGCGATGAGTTCAGGAGGAGTTAGTAATGGTGTTGTAGGTGTTGGTGATGATCCGTATTTCGTAAACAACAATGAACTAACCCGTAGTTCGATAGTGAGTAAAGTTCTAGCCGGTCAGGAAAATTATGCTACCTGGAAGAAATCTATGCAGATTTTTTTGTCCGGAAGGTATAAACTAGGCTTTGTAGAGGGAAAATATCCGAAACCTGATGATGTAGTCATGGCTGCGAGGTGGCAGAGGTGCAATGATGTGGTGATGGCTTGGCTTATAAATTCTGTGTCTGAGAAAATAGTTGGAGAGATTCTTCATGCGAAAGATGCTATGACAGCTTGGGAGATTCTTGAGTCAAGCTATACAGGCACTAATCTAGCTAGAAAATCTGAGTTGCAGCGTGAACTTGGAAATTTATCTCAAGGAGAATTATCTGTTGCTATGTACAAGAGAAAACTTGAGTCATTGTGGCAAGAATTAGATGCATTATAGGTCAGTAAATGTTTGAGTGCTAGTAAATGTCTTTGCTGTAAGCAGACTGATGAAGATTGTAAAGGAGACAGGGTTATAAAATTCCTGATGGGATTGAATGATGAGTATGCCTCAGTAAGGACACATGTGTTTGCCTTAGGAGAGGTGATGGACCATAATTATACGAATCAAAAACACAATAAAACCCACCAAATTAGACTGTTGGTCTATTTAACTTCTGCTTGTTAGTCCCGATTTATTTCTACAGGGCATTTTAGAGACTAAAGTGAAAACACGCTAAGGAGGGGATTTTACACTGAAAAGATATTATGAGCCAGTCCAAGGTCACGATCAGACGCTGAATGAAGAATCTCAAGATCCTGACGTAGGAATTACTCAAATTAAATTCAACCGAGGAACAACCAAAGTCAGACCGGAGCGAAATTGGACTGATAGTTTTGTGAAAACTGTACAAAATCACACAAAACTCATCCATGGACCAAGTGACCGGCGGCTAGTATGAAGAAGATGACTCATGGGTGGCAAACACCCTTCCTCCTCCTTGGGTGACCGGTGGCTTATGGCAAGGGGTGGCCAAGGGAGGAAAACCTCCCCATTTGGTGACTTGAAACCGGCGGCTAAGGGGAGAAGCCATGGGAGCTTGCCACTTGTCCTCCTCTCCTCCACATCTCCTCCCTTCCTCTTCCACCCTTGGATGCAAAAACACATGCCACCCATCTCCACCCTCCATCCTCCTCCCCTTGTGGCTATAAAAGGAGCCATCCTCCTCCTCATTTCAATCATCCACAATCCACAAATTTGTAACTTATCTCTCTAAAACATTTGGTTACTTTGTAAGTTTGGTTTTGGAAATAATACTCCTGTTTGTTCTTGAGTATTATACTTTAGAGAATACTCCTGTTGGTTCTTGAGTATTCAGTAAGAAATTAGGAATACTCCTGTTGGTTCTTGAGTATTCCACCCCTTTCCCTCTTACTGTTTTCAAAAATCCCCGAGTATTTAGCTATGATATCCTCGTCCATGGATAATCGTAGCTAAACTCTTTATTCGGTTAAAGGGGCGTACTTGTATTATAAAATGTTTTAAATTCTTTTAGTTTCTTTTCGCTGTATTCAAAACTTGTTCTATGTGCCATATATTAGATCAGAACTTCCAAGGTTGAGTGGATGCTTGAAATGGCAAAGCTCTTCCATGGAAGTTCGCAAACATACTCGGGTAAGTGGATGCTTGAAATGGCAAAGCTTATCTGAGGAGTTTGATCTCTCTCAAACACCATTTTGGGTAAATCGGAAAAGACAACCCAAAATGGATGCACATAGGCTAGTATACCTTGAAATGGGGTGCTAGTCTAAGTAGAACAAGGGCTTTGCGTTTTTTGCAAAAGATTAGACAGTGTTGCAAGTCGAGTGCTTGAAATGGCCTTGATTCACTTTCGAACACTTTTGCAAAAGACTAGACAGTGTGGCAAATCGAGCGCCGGAAAAGGCCTTGATACACGTTTGAATACTTAGAAGGGTTACTAAAACAATAAACAGGGTATGATACAAGGCCCCTGAAACCGAATGTTTTCCTTGAATTATAAAACCCCCTGTATTTACTTTTACGAATCGCTCGATCAACTTCAACCATCAACCGCTCATCTACCGGAGGAATAGCAATCACGCATCACCCACTGTAAGTCTTCTTCCCTTAACTCCTTTATTTTCAGTATTTACTTTTCCGCATAAAAACCAAAAAAACCAAAAACAGTAGCTTAGTCAATCGCGCTAAAATCTCAATCAACCTAAAACACATTCCCCGCCAGTATAAAGAACAACGTATCCCTCTAATTCCCTTGGGTTCGACCCCTACTTACCACTTACTACCCATTAGTGTAGTTGCGAGTAGCGAAAAATATAAATTTATTTTGCACAGAGAACATTGCACCTTAACGACAGTGCAGTGGGCTCCATCAAAAATTGGCGCCGTTGCCGGGGAATTAGCCATCGGATTAGTTGTTCTTTCCCTCCTATGTCCTCATGACGCAACCCCCTTCATATGCATGGACAACACGACATCTGCCACTATTCGGAGGTACGGATGGAGAAGACCCAGTACAACACTGCCGAAACTTTCACCACGTCTGCCACCTCATTAAACCTGCAAATGAAATGTTAGAGGAATTTAAGCTTAAATGCTTCAAATTCTCTCTAACTGATTTCGCAACAATCTGGTATTACACGTCAACCGCTAGCAGTGCAGTACATTTTGTGGACCTCTGTGTTCCATTTCTGAAAGAATTTTCCCCTCCATCCTTACGACAACAAACCCGTGAGAAGATCATGTGCCTGCAACAATCCCGGGATGAGACTTTGGACGAATACTACACGAGCTTTGACACCATCGTCTCAAACTGCCCGCACCATGGATTCACGAAGAAAATTATGCTTCAAAAATTTCTTCGTGGGATGAATGCCGATGATCTAGCAAGGATTAATGAAGCAATGAGGAGATCAGCCAGGAACTTCTCCCTGGCAGACATGTGGAACCTCATAGATAACCTGGCCACAGCCACAAAACGAATGCCCCAAGCTGACGAAGGCATGCAGATAGAAGAGGCTGGACCAGAAACAGACGAAGAAGAAACTCCCGAGTCATCAGAAGACTGGGATATAGAAAGTGTCGGGAGCAATGAGAAAGTATCAGCAATGGAAGAAGTCCAGAATATCACCGACATGCTGCCAAAGCCATACCCAGCTATCATCACCCAAGCAGCCGAAACCATCTATGACCAGTTCCTCACAAACAGACACAACGAGGCAGAACCGAGCCTTAAGATGCAAGCTTCCTGACTTTTCCCCTCGATCAGTAGACAAATCGCTGAAAACGATGTGATCCATGAAGAGGCTGAAAAGAGGATGGGAAAAGGGCCTGAGCAGAACGACTCCTCAATGGAGCATGTTTTCACCATGACCGGACAAGGCAGCCCTAAACAACAGAAAACCCAGTTCAAGAAGCTAGTGGTCAAAGGTCCCTCACATTCTCAGAGACGTTGGAAGGAGACACCATCAGAACAAGGGGAACTGGACCCAAGCACATCATCTCGCAAGAAATCGGGAAAAGGCAAGGCAAAAAGCAACACAGGAACGGTGGCAAAATTCGACCTAAGCCACTGATGGACCATAATTGTATGCAACATAAATACAGTTAAACCCACCAAATTAGACTGTTTGTCTATCTAACTTCGACGTGTTAGTCCCGATATATTTCCACAGGGCATTTTAGAGACTAAAGTGAAAACACGCTAAGGAGAGGATTTTATGCTGAAAAGATATCAAGAGTCAATCCATGGTCAAGATCAAATGCTGAACGAAGAAATCTCAAGATCCTGACGATGAATTACTCAAATTAAATCCAACTGAGGAATTATCAAAGACAGCCCGGAGTGAAATTAGACTGATAGTTTTGTAAAGACTGTACAAAACTGTCAAAACTCATCCATGTGCATTGAATGACCGGCTACTTGGTGAAGAGGATGAGTCATTGGGTGGCAACACCTTCCTCCTCCTTGGGTGACCGGCGGCTCCTCCCTCACATGGTGGCTCCTCCACTCTCCTTGCTCCACTTGTCACCACCTCACTCCTCCCCTCCCAAAGCCGCCGGTGGCTAAATGAGCCACCATGAGAATGTGACATGTGGAGGCTCCTCCTCCACATGCTCCTCCCCTTCTCCTCCACCCTTGGATGCTCCTCCACATGCCACCATCTCCACCCTTGCTCCTCCTCCTCCATGGCTATAAATATGGAGCTCCTCCTCCTCATTTGAATCATCCCATACTTGTACACACTTTAGAGAGAGAGGGCTTAACCCTCCTCTCTTCATTTTCAATAAAATTGTTCTTCGCTTTGGAAATAAAGGATAGCTCCCTTGGCGCTTCAACGGTTGTAAGTATTATTTTTAGTATTTATTCAACTATTTTATTTCCTTAGTTATAATGTTTAGCGCGATGAATAGTAGCTAAACTAGTAGTTCGGTAGAAGGGGCGCACTTGTATTATAAAATGTTTTAGACTATTAACTTGGCATCTTGTCTTAGTATTCAAAACTTGTTCTATGTGCCATATATCAAGTCAGAGTTTCCAAGGTTGAGTGGAAGCTGTCACAAGCAAAGCTCTTCCGTGGGAATTCGTGATCATACTCGGTAAGTGGAAGCTGTCACAAGCAAAACTTATCGAGGAGTTCGACTTATCTAAAACACCACTTGGTCGATCGTAACTGAGAGATCAGGTGGATGCACAAAAGGCTAAGATACTTCGAAAGGAAGAATTAGTCTGAAGTAGAACAAGTGTTGCTTTAAACGATGTTGCAAGTCTTGCGCTACGAAAGGGCCTCGATTCATCTTTGAATACTTAGCATGATCATTTCAAGTGTTCTACGCGATGTTGCAAGTCTTGCGCTACGAAAGGGCCTCGATTCATCTTCGAACACTTGGTATGATCATTAGCGGTCGATGATAAACAATTATAATACAAGGCCCCTAAAACCGAATCCTTTCCTTACAGTCTATTATTGTAATTTACTTTCACTTCTCAATTCACACTCAAACCCAACCCCAATCGCATTTAATTTCTGCATAAGCTTCATTAAAGAACAATTAATCCACACTGACTCCCTTGGGTTCGACCCCTACTTACCACTTGCTACCCAGTAGTTAAGTCGCGAGTAGCGGACTTATAAATTTATTTGTACATTTGCTCTGACGACAAGCATCTGTCAGCCACCCATGGGATCCCAACCAGTGATCCAGGAATAAGGTACTGTCGAGCCAACGACGTTAAACAAGTGCACTGGTCGGGAGGTAACCCGACACTATCTTACTTTCCGCACTTTAATTTTCTGTCTTTTATTTTATGTATTTTACTTTTTCAATAAGTCGCTCTCACCCACTTGGTGCATAGAAGATTTGACTATTCAGGAATTGGACTTGGGTGCAACATTAAGCCAGTCAAGGCTACGCTAAGAGTTCAAGGCCCCAGCCAAACTCCCTCGATTATCCAGCCTCGAGCCATGTCGTTCACTCGACACCTTAAAGGGAGTTCTGTCCTTCCCTTTTCCTTAATATCATTTCCTTCTCGAAATTGTCTGCTTGCATGGCTTTTGAACTAAGTAGTGCTGAAAGGCACGACTTCGTTCAAAAGTGTGGGGTGAGATCCGCATGTGTAAATAAATAAATAACATGTTTTTCTTTTTCTTTTTTAAATATTATCTTTTTGAAAATATGAACTTAAGAATGTGAAAAAGATACACCGAAATTCATGCATTTACCTTGTGAAAATTCAACTGTCTAAAAACTTAGAACGTAACTTCTCATTTGTCCCTTTGTGCTGAGATAAACTAGGGATGTGGAGTTGATAGAAATGCCCTAGAGAGGCTTGGCAAGCAATCGAAGGATCGAATCAAACTATATGGTTTTCGAAGTCAGTGGAGGCTGCACTTCGGGTTTCAGTGAAGATTGAAGTCATCTCCGCCATGCAGTGTTTATGCAAAAAAGAAAAAAGGCGAGGACGGGAATCAGACCGTCCTCTCTAGTCAAAGTAGCCGAGAAAATAGATGAGCGACCCTCATCTTGACACGCGCGAAACAACAACGATGAGAGGAGCGGGGAGGTATTTCCATAGGCTTGCGGGCGATGATTGGACCTCCCAAAAAGGCTTGAGAAAATGGACTAGCAAAGCCACAAAAAGGCGAAAAGCTCGAAGAAGCAAATCAAGAGGCCAAAGGCCCAAAATTGTGAAGGTTTTAACCGAACAAAAAGTGAAGTACTCAAAGAGTCAAATCAAAGGCCAAAGGCCGAATCACTACAAAAAGCAGTCCCTCGCCAAAAGAAAATCAAAGTACTCAAACTAGTGAAACCCAAACCGAATCACGTGCTAGAGAAAGCTACAAGGAAACCATATAGTGAGAGACGATCCCGAGGTTGCAGTCCAGGAGCCTAAAAAGGGCTATCTCCCGAAACATCCAGAATAATTTGCATCTCAGCACGGAGGTACACGTATCAAGTTTCTTCTATTTATTTACACAGTTCAATTTGGTAATAAGTAAGTAATGCATGAATTAGGATAAATCGAGTCCCACAGTCTAATTTTCATATTTTAAAACCAAACTTAGAGTACCGCCCTTTAATAGCATTATTCGGGATGAACAACTAAAATTGTGGGGTGATCTGATGGACCATAATTATACGAATCAAAAACACAGTAAAACCCACCAAATTAGACTGTTGGTCTATTTAACTTCTGCTTGTTAGTCCCGATTTATTTCTACAGGGATTTTTAGAGACTAAAGTGAAAACACGCTAAGGAGAGGATTTTACGCTGAAAAGATATTACGAGCCAGTCCAAGGTCACGATCAGACGCTGAATGAAGAATCTCAAGATCCTGACGTAGGAATTACTCAAATTAAATTCAACCGAGGAACAACCAAAGTCAGACCGGAGCGAAATTGGACTGATAGTTTTGTGAAAACTGTACAAAATCACACAAAACTCATCCATGGACCAAGTGACCAGCGGCTAGTATGAAGAAGATTACTCATGGGTGGCAAACACCCTTCCTCCTCCTTGGGTGACCGGTGGCTTATGGCAAGGGGTGGCCAAGGGAGGAAAACCTCCCCATTTGGTGACTTGAAACCGGCGGCTAAGGGGAGAAGCCATGGGAGCTTGCCACTTGTCCTCCTCTCCTCCACATCTCCTCCCTTCCTCTTCCACCCTTGGATGCAAAAACACATGCCACCCATCTCCACCCTCCATCCTCCTCCCCTTGTGGCTATAAAAGGAGCCATCCTCCTCCTTATTTCAATCATCCACAATCCACAAATTTGTAACTTATCTCTCTAAAACATTTGGTTACTTTGTAAGTTTGGTTTTGGAAAAAATACTCCTGTTTGTTCTTGAGTATTATACTTTAGAGAATACTCCTGTTGGTTCTTGAGTATTCAGTAAGAAATTAGGAATACTCATGTTGGTTCTTGAGTATTCCACCCCTTTCCCTCTTACTGTTTTCAAAAACCCCCCGAGTATTTAGCTATGATATCCTCGTCCATGGATAATCGTAGCTAAACTCTTTATTCGGTTAAAGGGGCGTACTTGTATTATAAAATGTTTTAAATTCTTTTAGTTTCTTTTCTATGTATTCAAAACTTGTTCTATGTGCCATATATTAGATCAGAACTTCCAAGGTTGAGTGGATGCTTGAAATGGCAAAGCTCTTCTGTGGAAGTTCGCAAACATACTCGGGTAAGTGGATGCTTGAAATGGCAAAGCTTATCTGAGGAGTTTGATCTCTCTCAAACACCATTTTGGGTAAATCGGAAAAGACAACCCAAAATGGATGCACATAGGCTAGTATACCTTGAAATGGGGTGCTAGTCTAAGTAGAACAAGGGTTTTACATTTTTTGCAAAAGATTAGACAGTGTTGCAAGCAGTGTTCTAAAAAACGGCCGCCTAGGCCGCCTAGGCGGCGCCTAGGCGGCCTTTTTTTAGAACCCGTTCCGTTTTATGCAATTAGGCGGTCCTGGGCGGTCCTAGGTGGTCCTGGGCGGTCTGGGCGGCTCCTGGGCGGTCTGGGCGGCTCCTGGGCGGTGCCTGGGCGGTATGGGCGGCTCCTGGGCGGTCTGGGCGGCTTATGGGCGGCGCCTGGGCGGTCCTAGGCGGTTAAATCAGTTTCTGAGCGGTCTAAATCGGTTTCTAGGCAGAATGGTCAACTACATGTCAATAGTTAAACTTGAAGGGCTTATTTGTTAATTTTTAAAAATTAACTTATTGAAACTAGGGATTTAAATTTCAATGCTTCAATTTGTATTATTTCTGATACATGTCTTTCATTTTTCATAATTTGGATTTGATTAAATATTCATATTTCTTTGCAATATGCATGAAGCCATGAACTGATTAGAAGTCTACATTCTGGAGAATATGGAAGAATAAATTTGTATATTAATTAATGTATATATAATTATATATTTTAAAATATTAAAAATTCAAAACCGATTAATCCCCGCCTAGGCCCCGATTAATCCCCGCCTAGGCCCCGGAGACTCTTTCCGCCCGACTAGCGCCTAGCGTTTTCTGGAACACTGGTTGCAAGTCGAGTGCTTGAAATGGCCTTGATTCACTTTCGAACACTTTTGCAAAAGACTAGACAGTGTGGCAAATCGAGCGCCGGAAAAGGCCTTGATACACGTTTGAATACTTAGAAGGGTTACTAAAACAATAAACAGGCTATGATACAAGGCCCCTGAAACCGAATGTTTTCCTTGAATTACAAAACCCCCTGTATTTACTTTTACGAATCGCTCGATCAACTACAACCATCAACCGCTCATCTACCGGAGGAATCGCAATCACGCATCACCCACTGTAAGTCTTCTTCCCTTAACTCCTTTATTTTCAGTATTTACTTTTCCGCATAAAAAACCAAAAAAAACCAAAAACAGTAGCTTAGTCAATCGCGCTAAAATCTCAATCAACCTAAAACACGTTCCCCGCCACTATAAATAACAACGTATCCCTCTAATTCCCTTGGGTTCGACCCCTACTTACCACTTACTACCCAGTAGTGTAGTTGCGAGTAGCGGAAAATATAAATTTATTTTGCACAGAAAACATTGCACCTTAACGACAATGCAGTGGGCTCCGTCAAGAGGTACCAAAGTTCAGCACTGTATATGGCTTGGCTTTGTCAGAGGAAGCATCAAGAAAGGCAAGGCAGATTGGAAAAATTGAAGCATCTGCTTTAGTTGCTCAGACTGATCAAGCTAACAATAGCCAATTTACTGGTAATCAGAATGGACAAATGAGACAGTATAACTCCTCTGTTGGCAATCAAATGAGAGGAAGAGATGGAAATAGAGGAGGATTTGGTAGAGGGAAACCTAGATTTTTTTTGTACTCATTGCCAATTATCAGGGCATCTTAAAGAAAATTGTTACAAACTGATTGGATATCCTAACAACAACAGAGTGAATAGGAATTCAGGTTCAGGTACTAATGGGAATGCTGGAGGGAGGCAATCAGCAAATGCAGCAACTGCCAATGGAACTAATAACAACTCTAAAGATAGTGTCAGTAAGCAATTCACACCTGAACAATTAGAGCAGATCTTGGCCATGTTCAAGGACAGTGGATTAATTGACAAGAGTAAGGCACAAGTTCATATGGCAGGTATAGCTAATTCTCAGCCTCAGTTTATGATAAATGGTGATTGGTTGATTGATAGTGGTGCTACTAGCCACTTTACATATGATGAAAAGTTTGAAGAATGTCCATGTTTTAAAGGAAAGTCATAGAGTTACTTTACCTAATGGAGAGATATTTGAGATAAAAAATAAAGGAGATTGTCATTTGCAAAATGGAATAGTGCTTTATAATGTTTTGTTGGTGCCAGAGTTCCAAGTAAATCTGATCTCAGTATATAGGCTGATTGCAGACTTGAAGTGCAAGGTCTTATTTACTGATAACAACTGTGTGATACAGGACCATCAAGCCAAGACAATCCTAGAGACTGGTAAACCTATTGGAGCTTTGTACAGCACTAAACAACTGCAACAAGTCTACACCATTGATGCTGTAAACAGTCTTGAGATTCAGCAGTCACATAAAGAGATGGAAGTTTTGGCACAACAGATTGGGTCATGCACCTATGGATATTGTATATCAGTTGTTAAGACATAAAACACCAAGTGTAAACTGCAAGAACTTTAAGTACCAGTGTAGTGTGTGTCCTCTTGCCAAATAGACTAAACTCTCCTTTCCTTTGAGTATTCATAATACAAGTACTCCTTTTGAATTGATACACAGTGATGTTTGGGGACCTTTCAATGTTCCTACCATGTCAGGAGCACTTTATTTTCTTACAGTGGTTGATGATTATACCAGGGCTGTCTGGACATTTCTGATGAAGCAGAAATCTGAAGTTACAGACATTATTATTGACTGGTTTTAGATGATTAATACTCAGTTTAGGAAGGTTGTAACGATTTTCAGGTCAGATAATGGAGGGGAATTCTTTAATAACAGACTTACTAAATTCTTTTCATCCAAGGGATGCATTCATCAAAGCAGTTGTCCATACACACCCCAACAAAATGGTTTAGCAGAAAGAAAACATCGACACATTCTAGAGATAGCTAGAGCCATCATGTTTGAGGCAGGCTTACCAAAACAATTTTGGGGAGACAACATTTTGACTGCCACACACATTATTAACAGACTTCCTTCACCAGTCTTGAAAGGAAGAAGCCCATGGGAGATGTTATTTGGTTAAAAACCATTTCTTGATCATATAAAGGTGTTTGGATGTGCTTGTTTTGCTAGCACAAATGCACGTGCCAGAGATAAATTTGACCCAAGAGCTCTTGAGTGCATATTTTTGGGATATCCAGTTGGACAGAAGGGCTACAAATTATTTTGTTTAGCTACTCAGCAAATTTTAATAAGCAGACATGTGGTGTTTAGGGAGAATGTCTTCCCTTACAAGAGAAATTTGCCTTCAGTTCCTGTCAAGTCAGTGTTCCCTGTTTCACAGTCTCTATGTGATGACTTATATTTCAATGATGAAGATTTGGTTGCTGACAGTGTTCCAAATGATTCCTCAACTTCCTCAAAATGCTGATAATTCTGATGATCCAGTTTCTTGTGAAGTTGAAAATTCTGATGCACAACTGGAGGGTGGTAATATGATTCCTGATGATTTTACAGATGTTCCTATTGAGCATAATACAGTTGAGACCAATTCTGGGTTACCTAATTCATTGAGAAGATCTACTAGGCATCGTAAACCTCCAGCATGGTCCAAAGATTTTGTTTGTAACACTGTGATTAAGAAGAAAACCTCTCCACATATGATGGACCAATTCATATCATATTCTAAATGTGCTCCTCATCATAGCACATTTGCCTTGGCAATTTCTGATATTAAAGAGCCATCCTCTTTCACTCAAGCCAGCAAAGATGCAAAATGGTTAGAGGCTATGGATAAAGAGATTAAAGCCTTGGAGTCAAATAATACTTGGGTGCTAGCAGATTTACCTCAGAACAAAACTCTGGTGGATTGTAAATGGATATACAGGATTAAATACTTATCAAATGGCACTGTTGAACGGTTTAAAGCTAGGCTGGTGGATAGAGGTTTCACTCAAGTGGAAGGTCTAGATTATCACGATACGTTTGCCCCAGTGGCTAAAATGACCACAGTGAGATGTTTATTGGCTATTTCAGCTGCAAGACAGTGGCCTTTACACCAATTGGATGTTGATAACGCTTTTTTACATGGGACTCTTGATGAAGAGGTCTATATAAAACTTCCCCCAGGTTTTTACAAGAAGGAAAAGACAGAGGGGAAGGTGTGTAAACTGGTAAAAAGCATATATGGACTTAAACAAGCCATCAGACAATGGTTTGCGAAGTTCAGTGCATCTTTGGTTGAGTTTGGGTTTACACCTAGTTTGAATGATTATTCTTTATTCACTTTGACTCAAGGCTCCGACTTCTTGATTTTATTAGTATATGTGGATGATGTCCTTATTACTGGAACTTCAGAAATATTGATTGCAGCAGTCAAACTGTTTATTCATGAGAAGTTCAGGATCAAAGACCTTGGCTGTTTGAAGTATTTTCTTGGTTTGGAAGTGGCAAGATCAATAGATGGTATATTCTTGAATCAGCGAAAATATGCATTGGAATTGTTAGATGAACACAATTTGACTGATTGTAAGCCAGCTAAAACACCAATGCAAACGAAGCACAGCTTAAGTTTGTCCACAACTCCATTATTATCTGATTCTCTCCGCTATAGGCGTCTGGTGGGCAAGTTGATATATCTTACCATCACGAGGCCAGACTTGGCTTATCCTGTGCACATTCTAAGTCAATTCATGCAGCATCCAACTGAGGAGCATCTATCTGCAGCTTTCAGACTCCTTAGATACATTAAAGCTGCCCATGCGCAAGGCATATTATTCTCAAGCCAATCTGATCTTAGACTTCAAGCCTTTTGTGATGCCGACTGGGCAGCGTTCCCTCTTACCAGGAGATCCATAACAGGTCATTGTGTGATGTTGGGTTCTAGTATTATATCCTGGAAGACCAAGAAGCAGCCAATTGTTTCATGGTCATCGGCAGAGTCAGAGTATAGGTCTATGGCTGCTGTATGTTGTGAACTTACATGGCTTGCTAGACTGATTGCGGAGATGGGCGTGCCGGTTGAGTCTGCCATTCCTTTAAGATGTGACAACAAAGCAGTGATACATATTGCTCACAATCCAGTATTTCACGAACGCACCAAGCATGTGGAGCTGGATTGCCACCTTGTCAGATCTCATGTGTTGTCCAAGTTTGTTCTACCGCTTCATATCCATACCAATGAGCAGCCTGCGGACATTTTCACAAAACCGCTGTAGCGAGAGCAACTCCTTCATCTGTGTTCCAAGCTTGGTGTGTCGATTTTTTTGCACTCCAAGCTTGAGGGGGGGTATTGAGGATGAAAATGTAGGGGTTTTAGTGCAAGGGATTTTGTTTCTGTGTAGTGTTGATTGAGCTTGGAGGGAATTGCTGTTGCAATTCAAATGACAGATAAGTGTTGAGTTAAACGTCGTCGTTCGTTGCTTGCGTGCTGTTCTGCGTTTGGCTTCGGACGACGTCGTCTTCTCTCGCTTATACATTCCCCCCCAATCTCGTCATTTGTAATCAACTTTACCAATAATGAAAAACCCTAAGCTTTCCCCTAATCCGATTTTTGCTTCTTTCGATTCATTTCAGTAAATCGTGATCGGCGTTACCTAATTGGAGTTCCGACGAGCTCCTTTCTCACATCTGATGCAGAAATGGAGTGTGTTATCAGGATCTCGTCGAGATACCTTGATATAGAGTTTCAAATATCAATATATGTACTAGATAATAAAAATTATCGTGATATGTATTGTATTGTTATAAATTATTGTATCTCTTCATCAATTTTAATAAAAAAATTCTTTTACTATAAAATAACTAGATTTTCAAATTATATAAGTATATGTTTTGCTTATTGCTCTTTGCTTTCCCTGAAAGAGAATTATTGCATAGCTTTCACAAATAGATTTACCATTGGAGCTGCCCGTAGGCCGAGGGCGCCGCAACGGGCCTTGTTGAATGATTGAATAAATGTAGATTTGGTGTAAATTTATTGACATATGCTAAACATAATTTTACGCAAATGATTAAATGATAACCTCAATTTTAGAGAAAACTTATAAACCCGGTCATCCATACCATTTTGCAAAATAAATCGTTAACAATATTTGTTATCCTCAATTTGTCAACCGATAATCCAAAACAAAGGTGTTGAGGGTCTGCTTTGTTGCGAATTCGGAGTATGTAGTTCGTGAAATTGACATAAAAATAACGTCTGAACAGTGGTTGCTCTTGCGACATGATACCCCACAAAGGATGACTGAAAGACTTCAAATAAGAAGATCAGGGCATTGTACACTTGCGAAATAACAAAGCTTGTAAAATGATGCGATTATGTAGCAATCACATAGTGATCAAGGTGGAAAAAGGACTAGAGATACAACTCTCAGGCGTCGGGTATGTGCCTGAACTGAAAAAGATTCAATTTTTTTGGGGTATGCTTGAAGCACATGATTGCACCTTTAAAGTTGAAAATGGTAAAATAAAAGTGTTTAAGAGCAACAATATGTTCATAAAAAAAGATATGTTCATAAAAAAGAGCAACAATATGAGGTTAAAAGCAATTAGGAATAATGGGTATATATGTTTTGACTGGTGATGTTGTTGTGAATGATCTTGCTACTCTGAAAAGGATATAGATATAATAGTGTTGTGGCTTATATAGCTTAGGACAAAATGGGTTGATAAAGCTAAGTGATTAAGGCTGTTTTGGTAAATTAGATAGGAAAATTTAATTTTTGCGAAAATACAAAATAGTGTCCTAGGAAAGATTATTAAACTGAGTTTTGGCAAGGGTATTCATAGGACTAAAGAGAAAATAGATAACATTCATCCTGAATTATGACCACCATTTACTTCAGAACATGTACAGTCATTGCTTGGGGAGCAGCAATTTGATTTAGCAACAGAGAAATCAGCTACCACCCAATAATACATAGGAAGCAGTTGCTGCTCCAACGTCTGCTCCCCAAACAATGTGTAGAGATTTTACGCAGCTAATCTTGTAACAATGGAACTAAATCAACAAAGACACACATGTGTATACTAGTCCGGAGCCCTGGTGGCTCCTACTCCAGTCGAGAAGAGGGGCGGACTCTTTATTGATTGAATTGATGGTAGTACAATAGTCGGATTACACAGCAGAAACTACACTCAAGCTCTTGTCTCTCAATTTGATAGAAATCGAACGAATTGAATCAAACCTCTCCAAAAACTCTAATTCCTCTTTCTGGTAATTTGCAAAGATGATGAGTGAGTTGACTCGGCGCGCTAACTCACTTATATATCCGTTATACCCGGTCCAACTCGAGAACGCTCCAAAACGCAGTCGCTCCTCATCCAGCCTTGACCAAAACGGTGTCAATCTATTGAACTGAAGGTGTGCACTTCTTTAGCTCAAACCGACGCCGCTTCGTCCAACTGCCGTAACTGAAACTTGCGCGTTGCCGCAACGATGCGGTTCCACTAAACTGGAACACGCGCGCTCTTAAACGACGACGTCTCCTTGCCTCTTAAAATTCCTAGCTTCGCGCTTCAATCAAACGACACAGCTTGCCAACCTGATCCAAACGAACGACGACGTTTAGCCCTGTATCCTCCAAACTGTCCATTTTGTTCTTCAGGTGCTCCAGGCCATACTGGCCTATTCAAGCTCCTGCAAACCCTATATACTACCATCAAAAGTCCACAAATAGTTTACAACCATGAACTACAAATCTCCACCTTGGTTGTCAACTATTTTTCTAGCCCATATGCCCCTCTCCTCTCATCCTGCTCTAGGGTTCATCCATCAACCCTATCAGCTCCAAGCAGTAATCAAATTTCTCACTTGGAACTGATTTCGTCAACATGTTAGCAGGGTTCTCCTTTGTCCTTATCTTCACAACTCGAACAACTCCAGAGTCAGCTACATCCCTCACAAAGTGCATCCTCACATGAATGTGCTTGGATCTCTCATGGAAGACATAATGCTTTGAAAGATGTATGGCTCCTTGGCTGTCACTATGCACCGGCACACAGTTCTAACCATGTCATAGTTCTGTCATCAACCCTTTCATCCACATAGCCTCTTTAACAGCCTTAGTAATAGCCATGAATTCTGCTTCAGTTGTAGAGAGTGCAACCATCTTCTGTAAATTTGCCTTCCAAGATACAGCTGTTCCAAAGACTGGAAAACCAATCCAGTCTGTAACTTCCTTGTATCAATATTCCCAACATAATCTGAATCCACAAAGCCTTGGATAATCTCAGCACTGACTTGCCCTTTGCCAAAAACCAGTCCTTTTCCTAATGTCCCTTTGATATACCTCAGCAACCACTTCACAGCTTGCCAATGATACTTTCCAGGATTAGCCATATATCTGCTCACCAAGCTAACTCCATGAGATATGTCTGGTCTTGGGCAGACCATAGCATACATCAAGCATCCCACTGCATTAGAGTAAGGCACATTCTCCATATATGCCTTTTCTTCCTTGGTTTCCGATTCTTGATCCTTACTCAGTTTAAAGTGACTTGCCACAGGTGTCAAAACTGGTTTAACATCCTTCATCTCAAACTTCTCCACCACTTTAGTTAAGTAGTCAGTATGACATAGAAATAGCCTCTTTCCTTTCTTATTTCTTCTGATCTGCATACCTAATATTTTCTTGGCACCACCAAAGTCCTTCATTTCAAAGTTAGTACTTAACTGCACTTTAAGAGCATTAATGTCAGCAATATCATGGCTAGCTATTAGCATATCATCCACATACAACAACAGATAAATAACAGACTGTCCTTGCACATGCTTATAGCAGATACACCAATCATAATTTGATCTCTTAAAGCCACAGTTAAACATAAACTCATCAAATCTCCTATACCACAGTCTAGGTGATTCTTTAAGACCATATAAAGACCTTTTAAGCAAACATACTTTCTTTTCAGGAACACCAATTACAAAGCCCTCAGGCTGTCTCATATAGATCGTCTCATCAAGATTACCATGCAAGAATGAAGTTTTAACATCAAGTTGTTCTAGTTCATAATCAATACATTCCTTTTGTGTGAAACCTCTTGCAACTAACCTTGCCTTCAATCTGGGAGGTTCTACCCCTGGTATACCCTCCTTCCTTGTGAAAATCCACTTGCTTCCCACCAGTCTTGTTTTAGCAGGCCTATCCACAATTTCCCAAGTTTTGTTCTTCTTCAAGGAGTCCATCTCATCATGCATTGCCTTAAGCCACTGCTTTCCTTCAGTCCCATTTACTGCATCTTGTACACTCTCATGTTCATGATTAGAAATATTTTTAGCAACATTACAAGCATAATTGATCATATCTTCAAAACCATACATAACAGGTGCTCTATGGTTTCTTCTAGGTCTATCTCTTGTAAGCCAATAATCATTATTTTCACTATGATCATTATTTTCAGTTGTTTCATTATCATTACACTGAGACTCAAGTATAACATCAGGACTGCTATTATGTTCAAGCTCCACCTTAGGTTCTACACCATCAGTTCTACGCACAAAATCAGAATCATCTTTTTCAAGATTTAACTCCACCTGTTTAGCATTTTTCTTGAAGGGAAAAGTAGACTCATCAAACCTTACATCTTTACTGATAATAACTCTTTTATGACCATCCTTTAACCACCACAATTTATATGCTTTTGTTCCATCAGGATATCCAATAAACACACATTTTAAAGCTTTAGGTTCTAGTTTACTCTGCTTCACTGTTGCATAAGCAGCACAACAAATATCCTAAGCCTATCATACTCATCTAAATGATCAGTCCATACTTGCATAGGAGTTTCAAAACTCAAAACAGATGAAGGACTTCTATTTATTAAGTAACATGCAGTATGGGCAGCTTCAGCCCAATTTTTTTTTGGCAAACCTGATTGGATCAGCATACATCTTACCCTCTCCAAGAGTGTTCTGTTGAACCTCTCAGCTAATCCATTTTTGTTGTGTAGCTGGTGCTGTGTGATGCTTTACAATGCCATTCTCCTTGCAGAAACTCAGAAAAGCATTGTCCAGATACTCCAGTCCATTATCAGTTCTCAAGTACTTTACCTTCTGTCCAGAGAGGTTCTCCACCATCATCTTCCGGTTTTTGAAAGTCTCAAATGCCTCAGATTTCTGTGCTAAAAAATATACCCAAGATCTTCTGGTAAAATCATCAATTTAAGACATAAAGTATCTTTTACCACCATGGGATTGAACTCTAGTTGGTCCCCAAAGATGAGAGTGAATATAGTCAAGTTTAGCCTTAGTAACATGTTTACCTTTTCCAAAACTCAACTTAGTGGACTTACATAAAACACAGTTTTCACAAAATTCAATTTTTCTTACATAATCCTTACCAAAGCAACCTCGACCATGCAATTTTTGTAGGCCTAATTGACCTAAGTGTCCTAGTATTAAGTGCCACAAAACTGTTCTATCTTTCTTAGACTCACTATAGTTCACATCACTAATCATCATAATGTTACCTTCTAGCACATAAATCCCATTGTCTCTTACCCTTTAATTTCAGCACATCCCTTTTAAAGACTTCTATTAAACCATTTTCAGCCTTAAAGACACAACCATGTGCTTCTAACATGCCCAAAGAAATCAAATTCCTTTTCAAGTCAGGCACATACCTCACACCTGAGAGTTTGAACTCAGGTCCATCCTCCATCTTGATCCAAATGGTGCCAATTCCCACCATCTTGCAGGCCTTGTTATTGCCCAAATGCACAGTGCCTTGATCCTTTTCAACAAATTCCATTAGCCATTCTTTGTGTGGTGTCATATGATATGAGCATCCATTATCAAGGATCCATCTGCTGGTAGGACAAATCTGAGTCACAGTCAAGGCTTCTGCAGTCCCATAAGCTTCCTGAGCCATGTCAGTATCACCCTTCTCTTGATCCCTTTGACCCACATTCTTCTTCCTCTCAGAACAATCCTTTCTCCAGTGTCCAGTCTTATGGCAGAAGAAGCACTTAAACTTCTTTTGGTCTGCCTGTTGAGTAGAGTTGGAGCCTTGCTTTCCTTGAGACTTCTGAAAACTAGACTTCTTTTGGAAGTTCCTTTTCTGAAATCCTTCATGAGAAACCAATCCATCAGCCACCTCTTTCCTTGGCTTTTGTTCCAGTTGCTTTTGTTTAAGGGCAGCCAATACATCCTCCATGGACAAAGTTTCTCTAGAATACTTCATGGTATCCACAAACGTAGCATAAGAAGGAGGAAGAGCATTTAAGATCATTATAGCCTAATCTTCATCCTCTATCTTTTCTTTAATGTTTTCCCGATCAATCACTATCTTTGCAAAGTCATCAAGATGCTCTTCAATGGACTACTCCCATCCATTTTGAAACCGAGAAGCTTACCCTTCAAGTAGATTTTGTTAGTGAGAGTTGCAGTCATGTACAAGGATTCCAACTTCAGCCATACCCCAACAGCTATCTTCTCCTTTGAGACCTCCCTCAAAACCTTATCTCCAAGATGCAAGATTAGAGCAGAGTAGACCATCTCTTGCATCTCCCTCCTCTCGGCTGCGGCGGTATGCCATTCGCGACTAGCGCTTTAGCCACCTTCATCTGAACCAAGATTGCCTTCATCCTTTGCTTTCACAGGGCAAAATCACCCTTACCATTGAATCGCTCGAGCTCCACCTTTGTTGACACCATTGCTGCAACGTCGCGGCTCTGATACCAAGTTGTAGAGATTTCACGCACCTAATCTTGTAACAATGGAACTAAATAAACAAAGACACACAGATGTATATTGGTTCGGAGCCCTGGTGGCTCCTACTCCAGTCGAGAAGAGGGGCGAACGCTTTATTGATTGAATTGATGGTAGTACAATAGTCGGATTACACAACAGAAACTACACTCAAGCTCTCGTCTCTCAATTTGATCGAAATCGAACGAATTGAATCAAACCTCTCCAAGAACCCTAATTCCTCTTTCTGGTAATTTGCAAAGATGATGAGTGAGTTGACTCGGCGCGCTAACTCACTTATATATCCGTTATACCTGGTCCAACTCGAGAACGCTCTAAAACGCAGTCGCTCCTCATCCAGCCTTGACCAAAATGGTGCCACTCTATTAAACTGAAGGCGTGCACTCTTTTAGCTCAAACCGACACTCGCGCGTTGATGCGACGATGCCGTTCCACTAAATTGGAACCCGCGCGCTCTCAAACGACGACGTCTCCTTGCGTCTTCAAATTTCCAGCTTCGCGCTTCAATCAAACGACACAGCTTGCCAACCTGATCCGAACGAACGACGACGTTTAGCCATGTATCCTTCAAACTGTCTATTTTGTTCTTCAGGTCCTCCAAGCCATACTGGCATATTCAAGCTCCTGCAAACCCTATATACTACCATTTAAAGTCCACAAATAGTTTACAACCATGAACTACACAATGATTGCACATACTCTCAAGTGCTTTAATTAGGTTTCTTCGTTGTACGTACATATGTGCTAACTCGGTAGGGATTGCACCTTTCGCTATCATTGCCGTGTGGTACCTCCAAATGTGTAAAAGGAGGACCATTTAGTCTCCCACGTGATGGCAAGTATGGCTAGCATGGCTCTTTGCTTGCTACATATCCCTCCCACCCTCAAATCCACGTATTATTGTACAGAGCTTATTGTGTGGTCCACTGTTGCAATTGGTTAGTCACTTCACATTGCCATGTTCCCCATTCCCTCATAAATTCTCAGATTCCTTTTTCGGATAGTAATTAAAATGTGTTTGTATTTCACTTTTATGTATATAGGGCACAAGAATCTCCGTTTCCGTCAATTTATTTTCCTCTTTTTATAACGCATAAATAGGATCAAAATCAGATACAAAGTTGATTTTTGGTACAAAATATAAAGTTCGTCAAAATCAACCTATAATTCGTTACTTTTCGAACCCAATAATGAAAAAAAAATGACATAGTTCGTCAGTTTCATTTTATAATTCGTCACCAAGAAAATGCATCAAAAATCAGGATTTAATCTCAGTCATTCAAATCACAAGGTCAAGGGCTATGATTAGTTTGTATTTTGTACCAAAAAATCAACTTTGTACCTGATAGTCGATTGACAACAAAGTAAAAAGAGAAAAAAAAGGAAATCTAAGTATATTTTTATTAACTGATTTGTTTTTCTCGGTTTGAAAGTGTAAAAAAAAGGGTAAACAAAATGTGATTATAATTTTATTAATCCATTTGTTTAATTTGTATTTTTTTCGGTTTCTCTCAAGGTGAAGGTAGGGATTTATTTATTTAATTTGATATAAAAAAATTTCCATCTAGTTTAATTTAACGAGTAGCTTATAACACATAAATATCAACGGATTTATTTTTTATAGTGTTTGAAGGTTTAATATATATATATATTATCAACAAAATATATTACGTCGAGTGTAATTTGTTGCTTATAACACATAATTATCAACGGATTTATTTCCTACAAAAATTCGAAGGTTTTATATATACACTATCAACAAAATATTTTCCGTCAAGTTTAATTTGTAACTTCTAACACATAAATATCAACAGATTTATTTCCTACAAAATGTTGAAGGTTTTATATATCCATTATCAACAAAATATTTAACGTCAAGTTTAATTTGTAACTTATAACACATAAATATCAACAGATTTATTTCCTACAAAATGTTGAAGGTTTTATATATCCATTATCAACAAAATATTTAACGTCAAGTTTAATTTGTAACTTATAACACATAAATATCAATGGATTTATTTCCTACAAAAGTTCGAAGGTTATATATATATTATCAACGAAATATATTCCGCCGAGTTTAATTTGTAGCTTATAAAACACATATAACATGTTGTCATGTAGTGCTGGTCCTTTTCCCGCATAAATATATATACTTTAAAGCATTGAACTTAACTGCATCATGACACGATATATATGAATTAGGGTTAGGACTATGCATAAACTGCAGACAATGAATACACTACTACAAACAGGGGATTATGCATCGGTTTTGGAAGGGATTATGCATCGGTTTTCATCCGATGCGTAATCGAGCGATGCGTAAGGTTCAGACCTTATGCATCAGTTATTGACAAAACCGAACATTGCTGCTGAATATCGAAATACATTCATTTCAAAGATCAAAGAGACACAATCAAAAAAAGATCAAAGAGACAATCATTTTACACAGGTACATCTAATTTCATACAACAATGCCAACAAAATTAATATTCGTAATACAATACAACAACACTAGAGTTGATGTCCTATACCAAATGGGTAATGATCGCTTATATATCCACACAAGTAAGCGGCGCTTATTTCCCTTACTTCATCAATCTTTGAGTCTTCGTATGATTGTATACCCTTAGGAAAATACTATACAAACAATGAAAAGCAAGAGAAAAGTAAATCAATACAATAAAGTTCCAATGAGTTTAAAACCAACCAAAGTCAACTACAACATAATGAATAATACAAGTCTAAAAGTTTACTTGGCCAAGATCATCAATCTCTGCTCCGTTATTAGCTCGTACAAACTGGATTATGTCCCGGATATAATTCAAAACATAATAACCGCATAAGTGACCCGACGGTTGTTTTGGACACTGCACGATCAATAATCTCTTATCAAACACTTTATTAATGCCAAAGCAATTAATAAAAACTAGTAAATATGATACTACGTACCTCAACTATCTTCCATTGTACACTTTGTGAATTTCTTGGTATACATCCTTGATAGTATCGGTACAATCCCCTAAAATAATGAATAACATAACATAATTAGTGATTGTTAATATACAAGTAAGAAGATAAAAGTGAGTCTAAAACTTACGTGTCCACGAAATCCTTTGCATCAACAATAATTACTTTATTATGTTCCGATGGATCAAGCCAATGCACTATATGTTGTTTAGGGAAAATGACACAAAACATCCAATGCCACCTAACAAAAAAACAAACTAAATTAAAAAAATGAATTCAAAAAAGCATATAAAACATTATTATTAAGTTATGAACTTACTTTATGTGATCCATGTAAGGTAGGAAGTAGCAAAAATTGCGATTTCGGCCCGGCATACTCAACCTTGCTACAAACGTCATTAACCTCTCATCTCTGTTGATTGACGGCGTCATGATGGAAGGATTGAAGAAACCAAACTTAATATCTTAACCCATCATCTCATTGTATAAAGAAGTATAAAGTAAAAAATTTGTGTTAGTTAGACAATGCATTAGGACAAATGAACATCAGAAAATAATCGTGAACATTACCATATAAATAATTGACAGATGCCTTGTCGCGAGGCAAATGCAATCGATAAATTTATAAGTCCACTACTTTAGTGACTTCACTATTTGGGTAGTAAAGCGGTAAGTAGGGGTCGAACCCAAGGGAAATTGGTGGATAGCAGTTCTTTAAGGATTTTGTACAGAAATGTAAGTGCGATTGAGGTTGATTGTGGTTTTAGTACTGAAAAGTAAATGAGTGAAAATAAAGTGCGTAAAGTAAATACTGAAAAGTAAGTGCGGAAAATAAATTGCTGGAACAGTCGAGTTTCAAAATCAACCAAGCAACATACTTCTGGCACTGGCCGCACGCTATATTTCAAGCGCAATGCGTGCCAAATATTATGTTGGGTTGATGTTGAAAAGGTCTGTAGTAAGCGTACGGAAAGTAAAGTGCTGAAAGTAAATTACTGAAAGTAAAGTGCTGAAAGCAAATTACTGAAAGTAAATTGCTGGAACAGTCGAATTCAATATCAACCAAGCAACATACTTTTGGCACTGGCCGCACGCTATATTTCAAGCGCAATGCGTGCCAACGTTATGTTGGATTGTTATTGAAAGCGTCTGTAGTAAGCGTACTGAAATGTAAAGTACTGAAAGTAAATGTGCGGAAAGTAAAGTATTGAAAGTAAATGTGCGGAAAAGTAAATGTTAGGTGCTGAAAGTAAAGTTAGTTGCGGAAAGTAAAGTTAGTTGCGGAAAGTAAAATACTGAAAAGTAAATGGCACTGAAAGTAAGCAGTTGATAATAGGACTGAAAGTAAAGTGACAGGTTGTGTTCCGATTAATGGAAAGATTAGGTTTTAGGGGCCTTGTATCATTGTTCCGTTCATCATCGACCTCTAATGATCATACAATGTGTTCAAAAATGTGATAAGGCCATTTCCAGCACTTGTCACACCGTCTAGTCCTTTTCAAGACATAGAGCACTTGTTCTACTTATTCTAATTCCTCCTTTCGAAGTATCTTAGCTTATGTGCATCCACCTGATCAATCATTTCCGATCAACCAAGTGGTGTTTAAGAAAGGTTGAACTCCATGGAAAAGCTTTGCTCTTTCGAGCATCCACTTAACCATGTATGCTCACGAACCCCATGGAAGAGCTTTGCTCTTTCGAGCCTCCACTACAACCATGAATGCTCTAACCTAATATGTGGCACATAGAACAAGTTTGAACACAAAAGCAGCACTAAGAAAAGGGTCTAAAACGTTACATGATACAAGCACACCCCTTCAACCGAATGAAGGGTTTAGCTACGAATATCCATAGAAGTGAATACCATAGCTAAGTGCTTAGAAAAGTAAATGGTTTTAGAAATCTAAAACAAGAAAAGCAAAGTGGGCTCTCGGTTTTGAACAAGAGGGCTCTCGGTTTTGATAAGAAAATAAGAGAAGAATACTCAAGAACCAACAAGAGTAAACTCAAGAACAACAAGAGTACTCAAGAACCAACAAGAGTACTCAAGATCAAAGCAAAATAAAGACAAGGAAAGTAAAAGAGGCTCTCGGTTTTGGGAAAAGTAAATGAAGAACAAACTCAAGAACACTCAAGAACACACTCAAGAACTAGAGAGAAGGTAGAGCTTTTGATTCAAAGTAAAGTGTTTACAAGGATTTGTGGGATGGATTTTAGAGAACTTCTCTATCTAAGTAACAAGGGACATTGATTCAAGGAGGGGAAGCCCTCCTTTTATAGCCAAATGTGGCGGTTTAGAGGTGGTAGTGGAGTGGGATATTTCCTCCCAAAAGCCTTCGGTTCTCCCTCAACTCCGGTTAGACTTTGGTTTGCTCTTCGGTTGCTCTTCGGTTGGAGTTTGGTTTGAGCCAAAGGGCAAGGCACATGGGCATGGCACATGGGTGCCTAGAGCTTGGTGAGCCAAGGGGAATGCACTTGACTTGTGGATTGGCTTGCATTAAAAACTCACAAACTTGGCTAGCAAATATCTCAAGCCAACCGATTTTGGCCTTGGTTGCTCCTCAAGTGAGCTTAGTTGGACCTCAAAGGGCAACTACTTGATTAGTTGAGGCTTGGGCAACTCCTTTGGACTTGGTTGAGCTTTGGGCAAGTCCCTTGAACTTGGTTGAGGTATGGTTTCAAACCAAAAGATCAACCGATGTGAATAGTATAACCTAACCGGGAATTAAGTAGTTTGGTTGGACTTCGCCGGATTTTGACCGAAATTGGGCTAGAATGACCGGAGCAAGGTGGTGGTTGGATTTGGCTTGATTGGAGCATCATCGGAAGCTCGCCGGAGCATTGCCGGAAAGTGGCCGAAAGTTGGACGGAGCTGTCGGAATCTTGGCAGGAGTAGGTTGGGTCGACGACCGTTGATTCTGAACGACAAGATCAATACAAGCATGTTTCGTCAAGGAAGTTAAGCCGGATTTTGGTCGGAGCATGGTCATGGCCCGGGGTTGAAGTTTTCCTCGGGCCCTCGGTCGACCGGGCCCGGGCGCCGCTCTCGGCGCGGTCCTGGTTCTCTCGGACTCGGCTCTCGGCGCTCTCGGATGTGGGTCTCGGCACTGGTCTCGGCACGGGCGCTCGGACCTCTCGGCACGGGTGCTCGGCTCTCTCGGTACGGGTGCTCGGCTCTCTCGGCACGGGTGTTCGGCTCTCTCGGCACGGGCCCTGGAACGCGGCCTGGGACCTCTCGACGCGGGCCCTGGGTCGCGGCATGGGACCTCTCGGCGCTGGGACCTGGGACGCGGCCCGGTAGTGAAATTCGGTCCCGGCTGGGCTCTTTTGTCCCCGGCTGGGCTCTTCGGTCTCCGGCTGGGCTCTTTGGTCCGTTTTGACTTGTAATCCATTTTTTGGCTTTAAGAACTTCTTTTTAGCTTGTTTCTTCTCTAAACCTCAAAACAGCCTGTAGAGCAAAAATGGAACTAACAAGTAAAAGTTGTTAAGACAAAGTGTCTAATTTGGTGGGTTTAACTATCTTAATGAATCATATAAATATGGTCCATCAATAATTCACAAGCAAAGTTCCCCAACGCTGCTAGCTTGTATAGTTTCTTTAGGTCTTCTGTGGTCACACCGATACTGTAGTCGTCACCGAACACATTCTGGACGACGTCTACTACAAACATAGGTCTATTCAACTGTGTCCACACCTCATTTAAAAGTTGACAATACAGGGGCAAGCACTCTATTTCATCATCGTCGGTAAATGGCAAATGATGACATAACACGTTATCATATTCCTGCATGTTGAATTTGATTAATGATATGACATCAATTTTTATGTATAGTATAATAGAAAATGCAAATGAACTTGTATTATTCGATTATCTCACCCTATTACCTACAACGACCAAGTCTTTAGGCCATGCTACATGGTGAGCCTCTGCCTCAATAACATTCTTATACTTGGAATGTAATGTTACTCCTCGAGCGATTGCTTTTTCAACCTTCACCTATATATAAAGAACAAATGTTTAGGGTTAGAATGACATATGAATAAGAATGAGAAAACTATAGAGAAGATATACGTCTAGTACATTATGAAATAAATTTTAGGCAATGTAAGGACTGAGAGAGGACATCACCTTCATTGTATGTTCTGGTATCTGCCGATAATTAACAAAATGGCTTTTCATGGTTCGACCAATGGCCACAAATTGTCGATCACCTTCCTGTTCCCCCTCGATGTATAATACGCTCTTCAGGCCACCTTGTTAGCACAAACAATTGATGTTACATACGTTTCGAAAAAATAAACAAAATAGTCAAAAAAAAATAAAGCAAAAAATCTAAATAAAGCCAATCAGGTATGCTTGTCCTCGGGTACACATCGACATGACAGTGATGGCCGACGTGATTAGGCAAAGTCTTCGTACAATGGCTCTCAGTTTTGGAGGCAATATACCTCTAATTGCAATAGGCAAGAGCTGTTGAATCAAAGTGTGACAATCGTGAGATTTTAATCCATTCAAACGCAGATCCTTCATCAAAACCAAACTAGCAATATTTGAAGAGAACCCATACGGAACTTGAACTCTTGTAGGAAATCCACAAAATCTTGATTTCTCACTCTTAGAAAGAGTGGTGCATGATGGACGCAGATATGTACGTTGCCCTTGAGTTTCTGGTGCTAATTTGATTCGAATGTTCATCTCTAGCATATCCAGTCTCGCTGTAACTCCATTCTTCGTTTTCCCAGGAATGTTTTATAATGTTTCGATCAGACTGTCACATATATTCATTTCTATATACATCACATCAACATAGTTTCTAATGTCAAGTGTATTCCAATAAGGGACATCAAAAAATATTGATCGCTTCTTCCATGGAACACTTTCAGTGCGTGCACTGGAGTTTCCAAATCGATTTGTAATAGTTTGAATTTTCTCAAGTCTTTCATAACCTGAACATGGTTGAAGTTCTATTGTGTGTTCGGTCTCACTGTTGAATGTAGCTTTCTTTCGCCTGTAAGGATGATTCCTCGGTAAGAAACGTCGATGTCCCATTGATGAGTCGTATTTATACGACTCATCGAGTCAGTTATTCCCATTTATTTTGGCACTTTCTTATGCGAATAGTTACTTTTTAGTGTTGTTTTGTATTTCAGGTATTTCGGGAGCTCTGGAAGGAATATGCACTTAAAGACGATGTTTCGGTGCCAAATACATCACATGAAGTTCATGTAAGATCAATCGAAGAGCCAAAGTCAAGACTGATGAGCAGCCCGAGGGACATTTCCCCGAGAGGATCGTGGACGTAGGCAATTTTATGGTCGCGGTCCGCGGATGGTAATATGGTCATGATCCGTGGAGCTAATATGTGCAACCTCCGCGGCTGACGTCAACAAGTCGAGATTTAGAAGTCTGGCCCAAACGAAATTAGAAACTCAACTTCCTTAAATTAGGGTTTCTGATATCATAATCAGAATCAAAAATTCTCAGCTTTGACGAGACACGACTCGAGAGAAGATCAAGCTTTCAACAAGAAAGAAGAGAATTTCTACTTTCATTCAAAAATATTTGTTTACTATTCCCATAGATATGAGTAGCTAAACTCTTCGTTCAGTTTAGGGTTTCGTATTTTGTGAACACGTTTTGAGAGTCTTGTTCTTATGCAATTCTATAATTTGCTAGTTCTTGTGCTCATTCTTATGAATTAACCAGAGAGATTAAGTGGATGCTTTGTCGCAAAGTTTAATCGAACAGCTAATTCTTACTGTTAACATCTACTGGATACTTTGTCGTTAAGGTAGATAGTGACACCTAAAATAAAGAATACTTTTGTCGGATTATTTAGTTTAGGGAAGAATTAGAAGTCTAACACCTTTGTCGGGTTAGATTGTGGTGTATCATATTTGTCGGAATACTTAGGGTTGTTACCTTTGTCGGAACAACCACACTTCAAAATATAAGTTTGATCGTTAGATATCTATGACAAACGTGTCACAATTGAAACCCTAGACTGAATACTCTCTCTGACTAATTAAACCTGTTATTGCCTATTTTCTTTGTGCATTCACAATCAATTGCTCACAAACCCCCTGTTTCTTAATTTGTTCACAGATACAACTTCCAAAACCAGCTCTCTTGGGTTCAACCCTGCTTACCGCTAGATAGTAGTTGCAAGAGATAATAAATTTAAGTTTGACGCGTCAGACGACGCGCGTCACCCATGTAAACCATTTTTTGACAATTCTTTAGATAACGTGAATGTGTCGCTTCCCCGCATATTGGACAAGCTTTGTACCCTTTAATACTGTACCCGGATAAGTTACCATAAGCATGGAAGTCATTGATGGTGCACATTAGCATGGCACGCATATTGAAATATTCTTGCCTAGATGCATCAAATGTCCGTACTCCTGATAAGCGATTATTTGCATGATCTTTGATGTACAAATTCACACACTTTGAGCTTCATATTCATATAATATTATGCAGATTTGATGGTTTTACTTAGTGTTTCAGTGACAAAGCAATTTGAGAAGTAAATGGCAAAATAGCAAAATTGTGAAATTGCGCAAAAGCACATCCGCCATCCGGCCTCTTCAGCTCGTGCATCCGCCCGGCCATCCGGCCTCTTCAGCTCGTGCATCCGCCCGGCCCTCCGACCGTTTCACCCGAGCATCCGCTCGCACATCCGAACTCCATCTCCCGGCCATGCGCTCGCACCTCCATGCTTCAGCCCGGCCATCCACTCGCATACCCGACGTCTCTTCCATGCGTCCGCTCGGCTCCCCGACCTAAAACCCTAGCATTTAATTCCTTTCATCGAGTAGTGTGAGCTTCATCGGGACACAAGGAGGCCATTGAATATTGAAAAGCTGCATTGAGAAACAGAGAGTCAAGTACGAACAACCCTATAGAAAGAGCACATCAGTGAAGAAATATCATCAGACATAATCGGAGAAAACCAGAGAACATACTTGGCAACAGCATTAACATTCAGAGAAGAAGTTCATCATCAGGGTTTCTCTTAACCTCTTGTACTTCAATTTTATTTAGCTGTTGTTATGTATCAACTCACCATGAGTGAGTAGTCCGCTTATTGGGATCCAATGGATCCCCAGAAACATCATCAGTTGTAACACATGTCTTTTTATATGATTGTGATTTCGTTTCTTTACATTAGATATGAATAGTTCAATTCATGCATCCTGTCTTTGGTATTTTCGCGAGATATCAATAATGTTTGTATGAGAATTGTTTGTACCTTTTGTCTGTGTTTGCAGTAGCATGTCACAGTAGGTTTACATAGTTGCATGATAGGCGAGAAGCGAAAGTTGAGTCTATGCATGTAATGAGATAAAATCTGATAGGCGAGAAGCGAAAGTTGAGTCTTGATGATTCGTATATCTAGTTTTGTTATTATGCAAGAAGCGAAAGTTGAGCATGTAATAAGGCAAATGACCTAGAGAAATAATTCAATTTCATATATCAGGATCTATTGTTAGGCAAGAAGCGAAAGTTGAGTCTGCAGTAACTTTGTGTTATAATCTGTTTGTTTTTGGGGAGTCATTGATTCCCAATGTTTCATCAAACCGAAAAAACAACCAAACAACAAACCGTATGCAGTAACAAGTGAAACCTTTAATTCTGTGTTAGTCATTTCATTATTGTTCCTTTTATTCATTCTATTGTGCTGTACTTTTATTTCAAACCCCCCATTTCAGTACTGATATAAACAACTATTTACAGAAAGTAGCAAACTAGTTCCCTGTGGATTCGACCTGAGTCACACTCAGATTAATTGTTTGATCTGTGTTGCATTACAATCACTACATTTACAATCGATCAAAATGGCACCGTTGCCGGGGAACTAGTCATTTGTTTATTTTCTGTTATTATTTTTGTTTATTACATTAGTACACTATCTGTTTAGTACTCGCTTTTAATCTTTCCTTTGTCTGTTGATGCAAACCAGAAGCAAGACGAAGAGAGGAAGGAAAGCTAAAGGAAAGATGGAGAACCATCACAACAATCTGGTGAACGTTGCTGTTCAGCAGAGGGAGCCTACTGTGGCAGATTTCATGATACCATCAACCCATACTCAAGGAAATCCCATCCAGATGCCTGAAGGAGGAAATATCGAATGGAGGTCCGGCCTCATACAGATGATAACTAGTAATGCCTACAATGGTATGAGTGGTAATGCTCATCATCACCTGGATCAATTCAAGGATTTCTGTGCGACATACAAGCCAACAAATGTGGACTTGGAAACGATGTACCTTCGTCTGTTCCATTTGTCACTAAGGGACAGAGCCAAGGAATGGCTCAAAAACCATCCGCCTAACACCTTCACCACCTGGGACCAGTTATCTAGTGCATTCATGATGCAATTCTTCCCACCAGCAAAGACTAAAGAGCTTAGAGAAGCAATCAGCAAATTCACTCAAAAGATGTGCGAGGATTTTCATGAGGCTTATGAAAGATTTAAAAGATTACTGTGGGAGTGCCCACATCATGGAAACTCGCCTTGGCAGCTGCTGTATTCCTTCTACAATGGAATGGATAAGGAAGCCCGACATCTGATGGACAATAGTGGAAAAGGAGCCATTAACAAGCTGCCACCAACTGAGGCCTTCCAACTGATAGAAGAACTGGCGTCAAACTCACTACAGTTTGGCAGTGGACGCAACAACTATCCTAAGGACAGAGACTTCATCAGTGGTGCTGTTGCAACCAAAGACGACATTCAACGCCTCACCACAATATTCGAAACATTGATGAAGAATCAGAATCCTAGCGTAGCACAAGTTGGGATGGAGTACAGTAACCAGTACACTGTTCCACCACCACCTGCAGTCCTTACTCAGCAACCAGTACCATTACCACCCATGCCTATGCAAGCTGAAGAAGATGTGAACTTCGTACGGAATCAACCCTACAACAACAACACCAGACCTGCATATGAAGCTAATAGGAACTACCAGCGTCAGCCATGGATCAACTATCAGAACAATCATCAGAACAATCAGATACCTCAAACAAACTATGCAGCTCCTGCCCCGAAGCCATGGAATGCCAATCCTGTTGCACCTATTGCTCCCAAACCTCAAAACACTCACCCAGGTAATGTGGCATCATCAAGCAATTCTAATCCGACTGACCTATCTTCTATTGTTGCACAGCTTGCAGCTACACAACAACAAATGATGCAGCAACAGCAACAGAGTCAACAGATGATGCAGCAGCAGCAACAGGAAAGCCAACAAATATTGCAGAAGCTTAACGAACTACAGAAACAGAATGCAATATTGGAGAATCAAATAGCTCAGCAAGCATCGGCATCTAGATTCCAGAGTCAATTACCAGCTCAAGCAGATGTGAATCAGACAGAGAATATCAATGCTATCACCTTGAGGAACGGGAAGGAATTGCAAGGAGCAACCGATCGCGTAGCCGACCTAAACGCTAAAGCACACGACCGCATGTCCGAGCGGGTACACGACCGCACCTCCGAGCTCATGCCCGAGCTAGCACACGACCGCATGTCCGAGCAACAAGATAGGCTAGCCGAGCGGACCTCCGACCGTTTCACCCGAGCAGCCGCTCGCACCTCTGAGCTTCCAACCAATTGCACCTCCGAGCAAAACTTACGTATGCCTGATTCCCCTTCAAATAAAAATTTCGCTAACTTATTTGAATCTTTGCAGAAACAAGATGCTGAAACAGAAATCGACAAAAGGAAGCATGAAATCAAGGAGAAAGTACCCTTTCCCCAGAGATTGAAAAAGCGGAACGACAATTCCCACATCCAAAGGTTTGCTAAACTTCTTAGCAGCCTTCAGGTATCTATGCCATTCACTGATATAATACTTCAAATGCCTGGTTATGTAAAATTTTTGAAAGATATTGTCACAAACAAGAAAAAGTTAGACAGTGATCATGTTACACTTGATGCAAATTGTAGTGCCATTGTACAACATGCCATGCCTAAAAAGTTAAATGATTTTGGTGCATTTTGTATTCCCATTACAATAGGTCCTGTTAATGTGTCTAATGCTCTATGTGACTTGGGTGCCAGTATTTCATTGATGCCATTTTCTCTGTACAAAAAGCTTGATGTAGGAGAATTAACACCGACACCCATTAGCCTGAGATTAGCTGATAGAAGCTCTAGGTTGCCTAAAGGTATTTTAGAGGACATGCTCATTAAAATTGGTGAACTTTGGGTACCTGTTGACTTCTATGTTCTATAGATGGATGTTGAGAATGAAACTCCTATCATACTGGCCATTTTTGAATACTGTTAAAGCTGTCATTGACTGTGGTAATGGAACTATTGAGATGAATTTAGGCAGTGAGAAAGCGAAGTTCTTTCTGAAATCTATGATGAAAGCACCTAGGGACTCTTTAGACTGTGCTTGGCTTGATACTTATGATGATTCTAACGATTTTGATGAGCTGCCTAATTTTGAAGATGAGTTACTAAGCAGTGACGAAGAAGCAGGTGCACTTATGATGCTGGCAGAGTGCGAAGCAGTTGAAGAAGCTAATGAAGACAGTGAATCAGGTGACGAAATTGATAAAAATTTAAAACCACTTCCATCAAATCTCAGGTATGAATTTCTTGGACCAAACTTCACATTACCTGTGATCGTTGATGCCTCCTTAGACGACCAGCAGACTGTAGAATTATTACATGTGCTCAAGAAATATAAATCTGCTATCGGGCACTCTATTGATGATATTAAAGGGATTAGTCCTAGCATCTGCATGCATAGAATACACTTGGAAATTGATGCTAAACCTAGCAGTGAGCGTTTGAAGAGACTAAACCCTAATTTGAATGAAGTTGTTTTTAAAGAAATTACCAAGCTTCGTGATGCAGGGATAATATACTCGGTTGCAGATTCAGAATGGGTGAGTCCCATTCATGTAGTGCCAAAGAAAGGAGGACTGACTGTAGTAACAAACAACAGGGGGAGCTGGTTCCAACAAGAACAGTGACCGGACACAGAATATGTATAGACTACAGGAAGTTGAACACAGCTACGAAGAAGGATCACTTCCCCATCCCATTCATCGACCAGATGTTAGAGAGACTAGCAGGGCATGAATATTTTTGCTTTTTGGATGGCTACAGTGGATTTTTTCAAATCCCCATACACCCTGACGACCAAGACAAAACAACATTTATATGTCCATTTGGGACCTTCGCCTACAGGCGTATGCCATTCGGATTGTGCAACGCACCAGGGACCTTTCAACGATGCATGACTTCAATATTCTCCGAATTTTTGGAGAAATCCATGGAAGTTTTCATGGATGATTTTTCCGTTCACGGTTATTCATTTGATTCATGCTTATCTAACTTATCTAATGTGCTTGCCAGGTGTGTTGAAGTCAACCTTGTGCTTAACTGGGAAAAATGCCATTTCATGGTAAAAGAAGGGATTGTGCTCGGACACAAAGTAACAAAGGAAGGGATAGCAGTGGACAAAGCAAAAGTGGAAGCAATTGAAAAACTACCAATTCCCAACAATGTAAAAAGCATCCGGAGTTTCCTGGGACATGCAGGCTTCTACAGACGCTTCATCAGAGATTTTTCAAAAATAGCTAAGCCCCTCACTAATTTACTGTGCACTGATGTTGAATTTAAAATTACTGATGAGTGTGTTATAGCTTTTGAAACTCTGAAGCAATCTCTAATTACTGCGCCAATTATCCAACCTCCTAACTGGGGTCTACCATTTGAGCTGATGTGTGACGCAAGTGACAACGCAATCGGAGCAGTGCTAGGTCAAAGGGTCGATAAAAAGCTGCATGTGATTTACTATGTCAGTAAAGTCTTGATTGCAGCCCAAGTAAATTACACAACAACTGAGAAGGAGCTGTTGGCAATTGTTTATGCGTTCGAAAAATTCAGACCATACTTAGTCTGCTCAAAGACAATTGTGTATACTGACCATGCGGCTATCAGGTATTTAATGACAAAGAAAGATGCAAAACCTAGACTAATACGTTGGATACTTCTATTGCAGGAATTCGATATTGAAATCAAAGACAAAAAGGGAGTTGAAAACGTGGTAGCCGATCATCTGTCAAGAATACAATTGGATCCTACGGAAATTTCTGCTGATGCGCCTATTCAGGATTCGTACACGGGTGAAGATTTGATGAGCATAGAAAAAAATTCAGCACCTTGGTATGCAGATTTTGTGAATTATCTAGCATGTGGAATCCTGCCAGGAGATATGGATTACAACAGGAAGAAGAGGTTTCTGCACGATGTGAAGAGGTATTACTGGGATAATCTATTCTTGTATAAACTGTGTGTCGATGGCATCTATAGGACGTGTGTAACAGAGGGAGATCAGCAGAGTATATTGGAGCGTTGTCACTCATCCCCATATTGTGGGCATGGTTCGAAAACAAAAAATCGGAAGCCCGTTCGCACAGCCGCCCTCCAGTTCTCATCCGCCGATCAAACGCCCGACCGTCACCCTCCCAGTCCGCTCGTCCAGCCGCTCGAGCCCTAGCAATGACATACAAAACTCAGCGCAACTTCGTCCCAGCAGTTGCATCCAAAGCTCAGCCGCCTCTTAGGTAACAAATTTTCAGTTGAATCGAATTGGTACCTTGATATATTGATATTGGTGATTTGCGAATCGGTGCCCTAGTTCTTCAAGCTATTCTGTTGCTATGGTAAAGACTATGGGAGGTGAGGGTACTAGTGCAGGGGGGTCGAAAGAGAAAAAGAGGAAACGAATTCAGGTTGCAGACAACAAATATCCATTGCCACCGGACGACCCTGTGCGTTTAAGCGCTACAGCACCTCCTAACCCGCCTAAAAAGACTGCAGGAGAATCCTCACGTGTTCAAACCCCACCTGTTCCTCCTCCACAGCCGCCACAAGTGCAAAACCCTCTTACTCCAGCTCATCAGTCGGCACTGTCGAAATTCATACCCCCTGGTACACCACCAAAAGAGCCAGCATATAACTTTGACAACACCTACAGGATCATGCTCGCAAGGAACACTGAAAAGTTGTTGAAAATCAAGAATGCTAAAGCTGCCAGCCCGTTGTACCCAGTGCATGGTGATCTAGGGATAATGAAGATTTTTGATGAAGTAAACTCCATTCTGAGAGACGGAAATTTGGAGTTCTTAATGTGGGATGATCCTGGCACTTATCAGAAGCTGGTCACTGAGTTCATTTCAACATTTGAAGTCATATGGGCATCTCGGGACGGACAAGAGAGCTGTAGGAAAGCAGGATCAAAGCGGTGGGCGCACAGGTGGATTTTCCAGATTAATGGGTATTTCCATACTTTGACTAAAGGAGAATTTGAAAAGATTTTCAACTACGAAGGGAAATATACCTCATTCACCAACACATCTACAGATGAAGATGCCGAATTTTGGAGGTACATTACTGGAAACAACACTATCACTTTTACTACTAACTCATCATCCAGCTTGATCAGATTGCCAGAGTGGAAGATTATCCACCGCCTTGTTGCTGAAAACTTGGTTACTCGAGTTGATAAAGGAAGTAGAGTGAATCATAGAGATCTGGAAATTATGAGAACCCTGCACAGAGGCACAGGGAATGGAGTGAAGCTTATGACTATTTTATCAGATCTCTTTGAAAACGGTTTATCTTCTAGTGTGCTTCCAGGAGGGTCAATAATCACGCTTATTGCTAAGCACCTCGGCTAAAAGTATTAGAGGAGGGTCAAGCTGAAATAAAAGGTAAGCAAGCTGAAATGGACACTAAACTGGATAACATTTACACCATCTTGCAGACCATTCTCCAGCGCCTACCTGCGCCTGCTGCATCTGTTGACGTCACCCCTGTAGAGTGACCTAGCTGGAATTACAAGGAATGCTTGCTGCATTTCACTTTTGCTTTTAACCCTATGCGTTTGCTTGGTAAACTCTTTTCACTTTCATCAATCAAATTACATTTTACTACCCTGCTTACTCATTATTTATGCTAGAATGCTTAGGGACTAAGCATGTTTTAAGTGTGGGGTGGCTGATGTTTATTCGATTATATTCGATTGATGATTGTTATGACTGTTATGTGTGCTGAAAAAAATAAATTTGCAGAAAAATGATTGAATTTGCTTACCTGATACTTGCTCAAAATTTTTGATGAAAACACGTTGAAAGATGAACATGTTAATCTCTGATGCTACGGCTTGGCTGCTCTGAACTCATGAATTTGTTAGCATCTGATTTCTGATTTTCTTGTGATATGAAAGTTTATGTAAATAGACGATTTCATGCTAGCTTAGTTCAGCATATTGAATTCGTTTAGAATTTTGGAAAAATCATGGTGAACAAACTTTTGCAAACAAGTTTATTTTTCAGATTGGCTCTTAGGTGACTTCAGAAATACTATGGTAATGTTTTTGTGCTACACATTATTTTGGTACACTGTCAATTTCAAGTGCGGGGTTAGAAAAAAAAATATTTCAAAAAAAAAATATAAAGATCAGTGTAGATGGCGGGGGTTAGGAAGCGGTAGATATGGGTAATCCCCTGAACCAGGTCTTCCCCTTCGAAACCATCCTACACTAAAGTAGTGTGAAAGATTGTTAAAAAAACCGTGCTTGATCGTGACTTTGTACCATATTTTGTGCACTAACACATTCACAGGTATTGTTTGAGGAAAGACCCTTGCAGATTACTGCGTGAGCCTTGAAGAGAATTTACAAGTTTCGTGTAAGTGAAATTCTTCTTGATAATCCGATCGACTAAACTGACTTTTCGATTAGTCTGAATGAATGCTAGCATATTTGAGTCAAATTAGCATAAGCTGAATATCATATTGAAATGAAGAAACCTTTTGTCTATTTTGAAGTGAGTGATATTGACGCAGCACTGCCTGAACTGATGAGTTATTATGTTTATCACTGTTTCAAAAATTGAAATTCCTAACCGAGCAAGTATCATGGGATTTGTGAGTATTCCTATTCTGAAAACTCTCACTAGTTTAATTGTTATTTTATTTCCTTAGTTTTAAGATGTTCTGGGTGATTCTTCTGATGTGTTTGTTCGGGACGAACAAAGTTAAAGTGTGGGGTATTTTGATAAGCGATTATTTGCATGATCTTTGATGTACAAATTCACACACTTTGAGCTTCATATTCATATAATATTACGCAGATTTGATGGTTTTACTTAGTGTTTCAGTGACAAAGCAATTTGAGAAGTAAATGGCAAAATATCAAAATTGTGAAATTGCGCAAAAGCACATCGGCCATCCGGCCTCTTCAGCTCGTGCATCCGCCCGGCCATCCGGCCTCTTCAACTCGTGCATCCGCCCGGCCCTCCGACCGTTTCACCCGAGCATCCGCTCGCACATCCGAACTCCATCTCCCGGCCATGCGCTCGCACCTCCATGCTTCAGCCCGGCCATCCACTCGCATACCCGACGTCTCTTCCATGCGTCCGCTCGGCTCCCCGACCTAAAACCCTAGCATTTAATTCCTTTCATCGAGTAGTGTGAGCTTCATCGGGACACAAGGAGGCCATTGAATATTGAAAAGCTGCATTGAGAAACAGAGAGTCAAGTACGAACAACCCTATAGAAAGAGCACATCAGTGAAGAAATATCATCAGACATAATCGGAGAAAACCAGAGAACATACTTGGCGACAGCATCAACATTCAGAGAAGAAGTTCATCATCAGGGTTTCTCTTAACCTCTTGTACTTCAATTTTATTTAGCTGTTGTTATGTATCAACTCACCATGAGTGAGTAGTCCGCTTATTGGGATCCAAAGGATCCCCAGAAACATCATCAGTTGTAACACGTCTTTTTATATGATTGTGATTTCGTTTCTTTACATTAGATATGAATAGTTCAATTCATGCATCCTGTCTTTGGTATTTTCGCGAGATATCAATAATGTTTGTATGAGAATTGTTTGTACCTTTTGTCTGTGTTTGCAGTAGCATGTCACAGTAGGTTTACATAGTTGCATGATAGGCGAGAAGCGAAAGTTGAGTCTATGCATGTAATGAGATAAAATCTGATAGGCGAGAAGCGAAAGTTGAGTCTTGATGATTCGTATATCTAGTTTTGTTATTATGCAAGAAGCGAAAGTTGAGCATGTAATAAGGCAAATGACCTAGAGAAATAATTCAATTTCATATATCAGGATCTATTGTTAGGCAAGAAGCGAAAGTTGAGTCTGCAGTAACTTTGTGTTATAATATGTTTGTTTTTGGGGAGTCATTGATTCCCAATGTTTCATCAAACCGAAAAACAACCAAACAACAAACCGTATGCAGCAACAAGTGAAACCTTTAATTCTGTGTTAGTCATTTCATTGTTCCTTTTATTCATTCTATTGTGCTGTACTTTTATTTCAAACCCCCCATTTCAGTACTGATATAAACAACTATTTACAGAAAGTAGCAAACTAGTTCCCTGTGGATTCGACCTGAGTCACACTCAGATTAATTGTTTGATCTGTGTTGCATTACAATCACTACATTTACAATCGATCAACTCCTTCATTCCATAAAAGCTTCAGATCATTTATCAAGGGAGCCAAGTACATCTATGTCATTTCCGGGCTGTCGATGACTCGATATTAACAAAGAAAGCATCATATATCTGCACTTCATGGTTAGTCTAGGAGGTAGGTTGTATATCACTAATATCACGGGTCATGTACTATGTTGACTACTGAGATTTCCATGCGGATTCACCCCATCAGTACACAAGCCAAGGCGTAAATTCCTAGACTCAAATCCAAACTCTAGGAATGTGTTGTTTGCTTTGGCCCATTGCAGTGAATCAGCCGGATGACGCATTTTGGTATCAACGACGCATTTCTCGGCATGCCATCGCATATTATCTGAATCTTTCGCATCAGTAAATAATCTTTGAAACCTGGGAATCTGTGGAAGATACCACAATACTTTGGCCGGAGTGCCTTTTGAGGTATATATCTGTCATTTGTTTAACTTCTAGCGAGAAGATTTGCACACCGGACATTCAGTCAAATCTCTATGAGCATTACTATACAATATACAATAATCATTGGGACAAGCATGTATCTTCTTGTACTCGATTCCCATGTGACACATAACCTTTTTAGCTTCATAAGTACCGTTATGTAAAGTGTTTCCCTCGGGAAGCATATCTTTCACCAACGTTAACACTTCAGTGACACTCTTATCACTCCATCCATTTTAAGCTTTCAAATTAAATAACTTCAAAGTTGCAGATAAACTTGTATATTTGGAGAAACCTTCATAGACAGTGGTAATTCAGAGTCATTCCTCAATGATTCCACAACTTGTGGTCTAGAAAACAAACTAATCGGAAACATTATTAACCATCTCAATTAAATTGCACTCCTCCCAATCATCTTTATCTTCAGGCAAACTTCATACGAGTTGAGGTTCAATGTCTTGCGGTTCAGCCTCACCATGCATGTACCAAACTCTATATAGTGGATCAATTCCCTTTTAAAAAGGTGTTTATGCAAATCCTCCACTTTGACATTTATCTTATTGAAACATGCCTTACACTGACAAAAGACATGTTCAAGTGCATTTGTTAATGCATACGACGATCCAAATTCACAAAAATCCATTATCCCCTTTCATACTCATCACTTAACCTATTACTGGACATCCACTCTCGACTCATCATAAATCCACTACATGAAGCATGTAAAATTATTATCAGTCTGAGAACAAGTTAGCTAACCATTCAATATATAAACCATCTTTTTTTTGATAGAATATATAAACCATCTTATTAAACAAAGAACAAATGGACATGAAAGAGCAACCTAACCAAAATGTTCATGTTCAAAAAATAAACATAGTAAAAATAAAAGAATACCATAAGGAATGTGGACAAGTATGCAAAGGTAAGAAAAAATAAGTTTGGGAGGGTATGAACCTTGTGTGAAATCGAGAGAGGATAAACGTAGTAGTAGGTTGAGGAAGCCAATGAGCAAAGGCCTGAAGTACGCTAGATTTGAAAAACACAAGTTAAGAAAGAATTGACAAGCAGAAATCGTGAAACATGAACAAAAAAACTAAATATATACATACCTTATGTGATGGTTCTCGGAGAATAAAAAGAGCAATATGACTGATATGCGAGGGACGAGAATGCAATTCAAGACCTAAACAAATGAAACACAACATCAATAACCGAAAGGAAAAATTATGTGACTACCCTTTGCACAACATCATCCTAACAAGAAATCATACCCCAACAATGACATCAGAACCCTACCAAATCCATCAAATTCATATTGAATGAAACATAAACCCTAATAAATCTGATTCACACATAAAGCACCAATACATAAACCCTAATAAAAAAAGTCAAATACATCATCAATCAATCAGAATCTTAAATACCCTTTGACTGTACTGGTTTTGATATTTAGGAGAGCTGCGGGGACGGGCGAGCAAGTACTGGCACCGACGGGCAACGGCGATCAGAGACAAGTCGGAGTCGGAGACGAGGAATGCAAACAACCTGCGACGGTCGGAGACGAGCGAGGAACGTGAAGGCGGGCAACGACGCCTTTGAATCTCCTGTAAGAAAACTTATGCATCGGAGGATGAATTCGCAGAAGTAAAAATGAAATTAGGGTAATATTCGACTTTATGTATCGGTGCAACAAAAACCGATGCATATGCCTCCCAATAACGCATCGGTTGGTCAAAAACCGATGCATAAGGTCAAAACCGATGTGATATGTCGAACACGGAATTGATGCATATTCCCCGTCAATTTATTTTCCTCTTTTTATAACGCATAAATAGCGTCAAGATCAGGTACAAAGTTGATTTTTGGTACAAAATACAAAGTTCGTCAAAATCAACCTATAATTTGTCACTTTTCGAGCCAAATAATGAAAAAACGACATAATTTGTCAGTTTCGTTTTATAATTCGTCACCAAGAAAATGCATCAAAAATCAGGATTTAATCTCATCCATTCAAATCACAAGGTCAAGGACTATGATTAGTTTGTATTTTGTACCAAAAAATCAACTTTGTACCTGGTCCTTTTCCCGCATAAATATATATAATTTAAAGCATTCAACTAAACAACGGCACGACACGATATATATGAATTAGGGTTAGGGCTATGCATAAACTGTGGACAGTGAATATAAAACCTTATTTTTGTCACTCTTTTCTTAACAGATAAAAATATATTTTCGGTTCAAGAATTTATATGGTTTTAAGCACTCGCGAAACGAACAACGGTTAGGGTTTTTTTTCTTCTTTTGAGAGATGGGTTAAAATTTTGTATAAAATTAGTACGATTTACGTACGGGGTTAAGCAAAAGTATTTGAAAACAAAAAGTAAAAGAAGCCAACAAAAGAACCTAGTACGTCCACCATAATTGACTTGGTGGGACTCGAGGCATTGTTGACCAACATTTCAATTTTCAACCACAGATGCACAATTGGCCCGCAATTTTTCAAAATTTTGGACCGTGGATCAGACCGGACTGGGGTATATATGGACCGGGACAAGATCGTGGACCGGATTTTATGTAAAAAGTGCGGACCAGATCGAATACCCTTAATTTTACGGTCCGGACCGAATTCGGACCGGAATTTTACGGTCCGGGTCAGACCGATGGACCAGAATTTATGAAAATTTCGGACCGTGGACCGAATCGGACAAGAATTTTTACTGTCCGGTTTTCTGGTCCGGTCTCAAATTGTGCATCCCTATTTTCAACCATTGTGTCACCCACCCTCATGACGATTAGGGTTTGATTAGTATAAGCTTAAAGCCCAAATTAAATCTTCACAAATAAAAGTTTGAGGGGTGAAATTTTTTAAGGATCGTCAAAGCAATTGTGTGTTTAACACTTATTATAATATAGTTTAAACAAAATAATCAAAATAGTACGCAATTACTTTTCCTAATGAAAAATATCTCTTCTCACGATTTTCTATTCTACTAATCTAATAAGAGCATCCAACCATGAAAAAAAATTATATCATCCATCTTTCTCATCATTTTTCTTTCTCATCTAGTCATCCATCATGACTAAATCAATCATGTGCATCCCCCACTCATGACAAAAAATTTTTTTATCATCCCACTACATAAATTAGTAGATCATAAACATTAAAATTATTAAAAATATATCAAAGTGTATCTCGTTTTATAGATCTCAACTATGAGTGCGGTTCGGGTACAAACCAATTTATAAATAAAAACTACAAACCGATTATTAAGCTGACACGTGTCCCATTTTAGTCGAAATCCCGGACAAAATACGGAGGGGTATTATAGTCATTCCACACGAAGGGGTATAAACCTAATAATGTTATTTTCAATTTAGTCCACGAGTTGTTAATGATCAGACTTAAACTTGTAATGATCAGACTTAAAAACAGCAATGATCACACTTAAAAAACAGCAATGATCAGACTTAAAAACAGCAATGATCAGACTTAAAAAATAGTAATGATCAGACTTAAAAATAGCAATGATCAAACTTAAAAACAGCAATGATCAGACTTAAAACAGCAATGATCAGACTTAAAAATAGCAATGATCAGACTTATAATAGCAATGATCAGACTTAAAAACAGCAATGATCAGACTTAAAACAAGCAATGATCAGACTTAAAAACAGCAATGATCAGACTTAAAACAGCAATGATCAGACTTAAAAACAGCAATGCTCAGACTTAAAAACAGCAATGATCAGACTTAAAAACAGCAATGATCAGACTTAAAAACAGCAATGATCAGACTTAAAACAGCAATGATCATACTTAAAAACAACAATGATCAGACTTAAAAATAGCAATGATCGGACTTAAAAACAACAATGATCAGACTTGGATGTTCCCTTGAGTGGCATGTATTTGGCAAAACGTCTTTAGACAGTTCGAGCAGGAGTTCAGGGGGAGTTCGAACACATCCTGGTACTTATGTACGGCGTGGAGCGGACGCAAGGATGTCTTCCGGAAGGTTCTAAAGATCAAAGATCTTTTCGAACTGAAGTCGGCCAGCGAAGACTTCGAGCATAAAATATTCGAATGAATATCTTCACATCAGATTGAAGGCGGCGTGGATGACTTGACAAGGAAGTTTTGAATATTCTTCCTTTCATTGGATAAAGATACACATCGAATATTTAGGAATATTTCCTAAATGTTTGATGAGTTATCTGGAGGAGATTTGGAGAGCACCCAAGCATATAAATAGAATGCTAGGGCGTCCACAATCTCCATCGCTTTCAGAATTATTATACACACGAGTGCACTCTACCGATTGGAGAAGAAGAAAGCGACGACCGTTTGTTTTCCCCACTGGAAATTCATCGGTGCAAGTTCAGTCTGATCAGAGTGCAATTCAGACTGACTGGAGTTGATCCTACTGTTGCACACAACAAAGACCAACCAGCTTTCGAGAGAAAGCAACCGAGCTTCAAGAGAAGGTCGAGCACGTTCGGACAGAAGGTTCGGACGAAGGGGATCGTGGTGAACTGCGGTACACCAAGATTGCAAATCTGAGAGACGGCGGATTAGAGGCTAGGCAATTACGAAGAGTAAGCATAAGTCCACGTGTAAGCTCTAATCTTGTAATAAAGATTTGTCTCCCTTTAGGGTGTGGGAAATCCCCCAGAGTAGGCGAAGCCGAACTGGGTATCAATCTGTGTGCCTCTATTCTGGTCTGTGTGCGGAACTGTTTCACAGTTGTTCAAGGTCTGTCTCTTCTACACCTTGAACAGAAGCTTGAACAGGTTACAGAATTTCAATTGGTATCAGAGCAAACACTCGACACACTGAGTGGGATCTTGAACTGTTCAAGATGACTCTGAAGGAAGGACAAAGCACCACCAGACCCCCACTGCTTGAAGTATCAAACTATGCCTCCTGGAAGCCCAAGATGAAATCTTTTCTCAAATCTCGTGATGAAAGGGCTTGGAAGGCAGTCTTGACTGGATGGACTGAACCCACGATGGAAAATCTCACTGGAGAAGCTGTTCCGAAACCAGAAGCTCTATGGACTGAGGCGGATGACAAAGCGTCCATGGGAAACTCTAAGGCCATGAATGCAATCTTCTCTAGAGTAGATGAAAACGTGATGAAGCTGATCATCAATTGTGAAGTGGCAAATGAGGCCTGGGATATCCTTCAAATGGCTTATGAAGGCACAGACAAAGTTCGCAACTCAACAATGCAGATTGTGACAACCAAGTTCGAGGAGATGAAGATGAAGGATAGTGAAACCATCCCTGAGTTCAACGCTAGAGTTCTGGATTTGTCAAATGAGGCTGCTACTCTAGGGAAACCTATTGATGAAGAGAGAATGGCGAGTAAAGTCCTAAGAGCGCTCCCTCTGAGATTTGACATAAGGTCACTGCCATTGAGGAGATGCATGACATCACCAAGCTGAAACTGGACGAGCTGATGGGCTCTCTCAGAACCTATGAGATGAATCGCGATGTCCAGCCCAAAGATGTGAAGGGAATTGTCCTAAAAGCAGAGGTGTTCGAAGACATACCGGAATCTGCCTGCAGCACTGAACAACTTGCTATGATGGCCCAAAACTTCGGCATGATGGTGCGAAAAATCAACAGACGTGGTCCTGAACAAGGTCAGTCATCCTCCAATAATTTTCGAAATTGGAAAAGCGGGAAGTTAAGGACCAGTGATATGAGGCAAGATTCTTCTAAAAAAGGGAAAGAGATCTAGTGTCATGAATGCAGGGGGTTCGGTCACGTCCAAGCTCAATGCGCAAACACCCTCATGAAGAAGAACAAGGCAATGGTCGCCAGCTTCAGTGACAGTGAGTCAGACGAAGAGAAAGAAGGGAGTGAAACCACCAACTTTGTGGCCTTTGTCACAACTCTTGAAGAATGCAGCAACAGCAGTGGAAGTGTGCCACCTCAGTTGGAACACTCGACCAACGACTCCTCAGATAGTGATGATGAAGAACTCACACAGGAGACTCTGGCTGAAACTTATAAAGATCTGTATGAGAAGTGGCTGCTGCTGGTCAAGGTCAATAAGAAGCTAAATGACACTATTGCAAGCGGGACTATGGAGAAGGACAAAATGTGGGAGGAGGCCGAGATTCTGGTCACACAGAAAGTAGAACTCCAATGTAAGATTGATTCGCTGGAAACTCATCTAACTGAAATGAAGTAGGAAAGAACGTGTTTGCTTGCTCAGAAAACGGAACTCCTAGGCAATGTCTCTTCTCTGAAAGTCGACATGGAGAAAGATAGTGAAACTCATCCTGTAGGCATGGCTGGTCTAAGGAAAACGATCACTGATTTGAAATGCAAGGAGGTGTTCCTGCTAAAGAAGGTGGAGTCGTTGGAGCTTCAGCTGGAATCTGAAAAGATGGACCGCTCAACAGCTGAGAAGGAGCTCACTCGGCTCAAACAGTCGGTAAGAATGTTAAACTCTGGCTCAAAAAATTTGAATGAGAATCTCAAAGCTCAGAGGATGGAGTTCGGACATAAAGGATTTGGGTTCACAGGAGAAGGCAGCTCAAAAGGTACAACGTTTGTTCAAGCAAAACCAGTGTCTAAACAGAATCCAGCATAGAAGGTGAGACATCACCCTAGACAGAGAGTGGATCTGTCCCATGAAAAACCCACAGGTGGTCAAAGAAGGACTCACAAAGATCGCTTCAATTCTTCTTCAAGTCAAAGGAAAGATTCCCGCACATGTTGGTATCGCTATCAGATTGGACATATCAGACCGAGGTGCAGCTTATTTCTTGCCGAACAAAAAGCCGTGGGACACAAGAATAAACCTCGATTGCGACAAGTTTGGGTTCCAAAGGCAAGCAAAACAGTATCTATGGCTGCGCTTAGCGAATCACGCCACATAGAGAGAGATCACTGGTATTTTGATAGTGGGTGTTCTGCTCACATGACAGGTAACCCTAAACTCCTTACGCAGATTCGACCTATGTCAAACAAACAGGTTGTCACGTTCGGAAATGGAGGAAAGGGTCAGGTGATCGGCGGTGGGACATTGAAGGTTCCGGATCTCCCTGATCTTCAGAATGTCCTCATTATTGAAGGGTTAAAAATGAATCTTATCAGCATTATCCAGCTATGTGATGATGGACACCGTGCTAGTTTAACTCACGACTCATGTCACGTGTGGGATAAGGAAGAAGGCACCCTGATGAGAAGCTACCGGACAACCAATAATGGCTATCTCCTTGATTCTACTGGAACCGTTGCTACACCAGCCGAGCTCACATGTCAAGTGGGTGAAATGAAACTGGTGCACGGGAACCTGGGTCAACTAAATCCCAAGACCTTGATGAGACCCACTCGAGGCATGCCCCATACGAAAGTCATCGTTGATATGGTATGCGAAGAATGCCGGAACGGGCCCCAAACAAAGGCCTCGCACCCCATCACACCGCAGATTAGTACTAGCAGACCGTTGGAACTGTTCCAGATGTGTCCAATGTGTCCGACGCATGTTGGAAACTACGGCTTCAAGTAGATGCTCCACACTTGGGTTAAGCATCTCACCGGGTTTCTCTTCGACCATGGATGTATGCGAGGGGGAGTGATGCAGTATCGCACAGCGTCCGATATCAGTATCGCACAAATCTATGCTGACGAGTTAGGGATACAGATATAGAAGGTTGAGACACTCGGACCCTCCTTGGGTCTATGTGGTGTCCATAACTAAGTGTTCCAGAAAGTGATCAGTCACATGCGAACCTCCAGCAAAACAGTTGGACTGATCACTCTTGCAAGAGTGCTGGAACATAAGGCTATTTTTGGATTTTAAATTCGAGCTGTTGAAAAGGATATTCTCGAGGACGGTTTTGGGAAGTTGAAACGACCTTAATTTGAAAATCAAATCAGTCTGGTCTGCGTCTCTTTTCTCTTCCTTCCGAAATGCTATAACGTCTGCCGATTTCAAGCTCTTGCAATCCTTCATCTGTTCGATAGCAATGGTGAACACCAAAAAATCCTCAAAATCCGGAGTCAAGTCCGCTGAGAAGAAGAAGGAGAGCATGCAAACCTCCAAGGCACTGGAGGCAAAGCCCAAAATTCTGAAATCGAAGGCTGCGAAAGTGAAAAAGGTGTTGCCTTCACTTACCGACTCTGCAATCTTGCCTGAAGCCGAGATCGTTGTCGAAATAGCAGCGTCAGAAAACCCTCCTTCCGAAGCGGTGGAGAAGAATGGACCAGAACCTGTTGCAAAGCAGAAGATGGTGCCCTCGCCTCTCGCGGAGGCTTCGTCTAAACCCTCCGATGCTAGCTCGACATCGCCGAGTTTAATTCCTCCACCGGCTGTTCCCCAGTCTGAGGTAAATCCAAAATTCCAGGTTGTTTCTTCTGTTTCAGCAAAAGTTGCTTCTGTTGAAAATATTGTGGTGAAAGAAGGAGTGAGTATGGTGGTTGAGAAGGGTGGTGAAGCCAGTAGGGCTGTGACTTGTGAAGAAGCCGTCAATATTATGAAAGAAGGGAAACCCAGCAAGCCTGTGTCCGAGGTTGCTGGTGGTTGGGGGCATGGAGGGAGAAGATCCATGCACTGGCTATGTGCGTCCATCCGGTGCTCGCAGGAAGTTTGGGAGACGTGCATGTGATTCCCCAAGGAAATACGTTGCCCAAATTTGTGCTGTTAGAGGTCGTCTTCTCACAATGTCAGATGAGGAGACAGAGAAGTTTCTTGAATCCTCGAGGAAGAAGAAATTGGTGATTAATGAAGCTTCTGATGATGGGTCTGGTGAGAAACTTGGAGGTTCAGTTGATGAGCTTCACGAGGAACAAGTTGAGACTGTGACCAAGGAGACTATTCCTTCAGAGAAGGATGTCGAGTTGAATGTTGCAATGGCAGAAGGAACTGATCGTGCTGACAAGGATGAAGATTTGGACAGTATCTTCAAGGATATTGATGAATTGGTCAAGGATTTGCAAGAGGAGAAGGTTCATGTGTCTGCTGTGATAAGTTCAGAACAGTCTTCTCAAGCCCAGGCTGTAGGGTTTGAAGACTCTGCACCTGCCCTCAATCCCGATGGTGTGAAGGATGCGGGTGTTCCAGTAGTTGTCCCAGATGTTCAGAAAAAAGTTGAGACAGTTGTTGCCCCAGAGACAGTCTCAGTTGAGGAGACACCTGACATCCCAGTCATTATACAAGATGATCATCGTAGTAAAAAGGTGGAGTTTGAGTTCTCAATCGTTCGTGATACAAGCAAGGAGAATGCCGCTCAGTCAAAAGAAGGAACTTTGTTGGATGATGATCAAGACTTCGTCCCTCTTGCTGACCTCAAGAAGGCAAAGAAGGAAAAAGAAAAGAAGAAGTCTGTCTCTAAAAACCCTGCTAAGGGCTCCGCACGGGAGGTTGCAGAGGAGAGCAATGTTGTAGGGGGCTGAGACCTCCAAAAAGAGGAAGCGTGACGTCCTGATTCCTGTGTCAGAAGATGCCAGAAGATGTGTGGACCCATCTCCTGTTCCCGACGATGCTCCAACCGGGCTGGTCAAGAAGGGGATATGGTTCTGTAATCGAGATGCTACGAGAAAATGGGCATGCGTTCTGAAAAGGAAGATCATCCCATAAAGGGTCCTGGAGGAGTCTCGCTACAATGGGAAGGAAGTCATTGATGTGTTGAAGCAATCTGACTTGTTCTAGACGCTGAACAGAAGTAAACCCTTCAACGAACAACTTGTTAGAGAGGCCATTGCAAACCTGCCTCCTCAGTTTGGTATTCTTGGAAACCCAGAGTGTGGTGTTTTCTTCGTTCGTGGAAGGAAGATCCAAATTGACCCCGAGCTCATCAATGTGTATTTCTCCATGGACGACTGATGGACCACAATTATACGAATCAAAAACACAGATAAACCCCCCAAGTTAGACTGTTTGTCTGTCTAACATCCACTTGTTAGTCCCGATATATTTCCACAGGGCATTTTAGAGATTAAAGTGAAAACACGTTAAGGAGAGGCTTTTAGCACAGAAAAGATATAAGGAGTCGATTCAAGGTCAAGATCATATGCCGACTGAAGAAATATCAAGGATCCTGACGATGAATCACTCATCACAAATTGTGCAGAGATGGAATCAAGTCAACACAGTGCCAAATTACACTGACAGTTTTGTGAAAAGACAGTGCAAAACTGTACAAAACTCACATATGGGCAAGATGACTTGTTGACTTGAAGAAGAGGTGGCCAAGGAGGAGAACCACCACAAACCACCACCCACAACCGGCCACTTGCCTTGGAGGTGGCTTCCACCACCATGTGCTCCTCCATGATGACCGGTGACCGGCGGCTCTCCTCCACCAATCCGCCGCCGCCATGTGGTGGCTCCTCCACCACATGTTCCTCCTCTCTCCTCCTTGGATGACTTGATGACTTGCTTGGAAGGTGGCTTCCACCACCATTTGCTCCTCCACCACAACCACCTACCGGCGGCTGCTCCTCCACCACTCCTCCGCCGCCAAGTGGCGGCGCCTCCTTGGCTCATCCAAGCCTCATCCTCCACCCTTGGATCAAATCAATCCTAGCCCTCCATTTCCTCCCATTTCTCCTATAAAAGGAGGCTCACCCCTCCTCATTTCATCAATCCAAAACCATTCCATACACAATCACTTATCTCTCTACATTTTGTAATATTTTGTAAGTTGGTTTGGATCAATAAAGTTACGATATTTGGCTAGGCGCCCTCCTCCATGGACAGGCGAGGCTAAACTCCTCATTCGGCGGAAGGTATAATCTTGTATTATTTAATGTTTAATTAGCTTAGTTTATTTTCTTAGTATTCAATACTTGTTCTATGTGCCATATAAAAGTCAGAATGTCTCTAAGGTAGAGTGAACGATTTTGGGAATGTGACCATTAGGGGTCCAACTTCGTAAGCTCTTCCTTAAGATATTCGTGATCACACCCGGATAGGGGAGGTCGTAACAGACAAAGCTATCTGAAAGAGGTCGACTATATTTAAAAAACCATTATGGGAAACCGTAACAGGAGAGCAGGTGGATGCACATAGACTAGCGTACCTAACTGGTACTGGCGCTAGTCTAAATAGAACAAGTGTGATTTAGCCGATGTTGCAAGTCTTGAGCTATCGCTAGCCTCGATTCATCGTTTGAATACTTAGAAGATTTACTAAACTAATAAACATGTGATAATACAAGAATACCTGAAACCGAATACGCTCTTTCAATTGCAAACACCCCCTGTATTTAATTTCCTAGTATAACTGCTCAATCAAACACAACCACCAACCACTCACATACCGGAGGAATCAACAATCACGCATCACCCACTGTAAGTCTTCTAACCCTCAACTCCTTTATTTTCTGTATTTAATTTCAGTATTTATTTTCTGTATTTACTTTCCGCACAAAAAACCCAAAAAACCCAAAAACAGTAGTTTAGTAATTAGCAGTAAATCCACACTCGACCTAAAATCACGCACCGTGTAAGCCGTAACGAACAATCTATCCCCCTAATTCCCTTGGGTTCGACCCCTACTTACCCTTACTACCCAGTAGTTAAGTCGCGAGTAGTGGACATTATAAATTTATTTGTACGAGACGCATTGCACCCTAACGACAGTGCAACCGACGCTCCCGTCAAATTGGCGCCGTTGCTGGGGAATTAGCCATCGGATAGTTGTTCTTCACCTCACATGACCTCATGACTCAACCACCCTCGTATGCATGGACAACACGGCACCTTCCACTGTTCAAAGGAACGGATGCAGAAGATCCAGTACTACACTGTCGAAGCTTTCACTACGTTTGCTGCCACATAAAACCTGAGAATGAAACGTTAGAGGAATTTAAGCTTAAATGCTTTAAATTCTCTCTAACGGATTTCGCAACAATTTGGTATTACACATCACCCGCTAGTAGTGCAGCACGTTTCGTGGACATCTGCGCACCATTCCTAAGAGAATTCTCCCCACCATCCTTACGCCAAGAAACCCGCGAGAAAATCCTGAACCTTCAACAATCCCGGGATGAGACCTTGGGAGAATACTACATAAACTACGATGCCATCGTCTCAAGCTGCCCGCACCATGGATTCTCAAAGAAAGTTCTTCTCCAAAAATTTCTTCGTGGGATGAGATCCGAAGAGCTGGGAAGAGTAAACGAAGCAATGAGAAGATCAGCCGAGAACTTCACCATTGCGAGCATGTGGAACCTTATAATTGGCCTGGCTGCAGTCACAGAACGAACATCCCAAACTGACGAAGAAATGCAAACAGAAGAAGCTGACCCTGAGGCTGATCACGAAGAAACTACCGAGCCGTCAGAAGTAACTCCTGAACCATCTGAAGAGTCAGACATAGAAAGTATCGGGAGTAACAATGAGGTGTCAGCAATAGAAAAAGTCCAGAATACCGCTAACATGCTGCCAGAACCATACCCAGCTAGCATCACAAACAAACACGACGAGGCAGAATCGAGCCTTAAGATGCAAGCTTCCCGACTTTTCCCCTCGATCAATAGGCAAATCGCTGAAAACCATGTGATCAAAGAAGAGGCTGAAAAGAGGATGGGAAAAGGGCCTATGCAGAATAATTCTCCAATAGAGCATTGTTACGCCATAACCGGACAAGCCAGCCCTGAACACCAGAAAACCCGGTTCAAGAAGTTGGTAGTAAAAGGTCCTTCACCTTCCCTGAGACGTTGGAAGGAGGCACCACCAGTACAAGGGGAACGGGACCCCAACCAGTCATCTGCTCAAAAATCAGGAAGACTCACCGCAAGAATCAAGGTCGGTGGAATCAAGAAATTCGACCTAAGCCACCCATGGGATCCCAACCAATGATCCAGAACAAGGTACTGTCGAGCCAACGACGTTAAACAAGTGCACTAGTCGGGAGGTAACCCGACACTATCTTACTTTCTGTCATTTTAATTTTCAATAAGCGCTCTCACCCATCTTTTTGTCCAGAAGAAATGTCTTACATGTAGGAATTAAGTTTCGGAGCAAGGATCAGATCAGCCAGGCAGCTTCCGTGAATTTACCGGGCCTGCGCTGAGAGTTTAAGGCCCCAGCCGAACTCCCTCGATTATCCAGCCTCATGCCATGTCGATCACTCGACACCTTAAAGGGAGTTCTGCTCTTCTTTTTTCCTAAAGTCATTTCCTTCTCCTATATATATTTGCATGACTTTTGAACTAAGGCTTGCCTTCGTTCAAAAGTGGGGGGTGAGAACCAATGCATGTTTTTTCTTTTTTTAAAAAAAGTATCTTTTTGAAAGTATGAACTTAAGAATGTGAAAAAGATAGATCATGATTCATGCATCAACCTTATGAAAAGGCAAACTGTTTAAAAACTTAGAATGTAACTTTTCGTTTGTCCCTTTGTGTTGAGATAACCTAGGGATGTGGAGTTGATAGAAATTGCCCTAGAGAGGCTTGGCAAGCACTTAAAGGATCAAATCAAACTATATGGTTTTCGAAGTCAGTGGAGGGTGCACTTCGGATTTTCAGTGAACAATTGAGTCAAACTCCGCCAGGAAGCATCTATGCAAAGGCGAGGACGGGAATCAGACCATCCTCTCTCTAGTCAAAATAGCCGAGAAAATAAATGAGCGACCCTCATCTTGAACCGCGCGAAACGACGAAGACGAGAGGAGAGGGGAGGTATTTCCATAGGCTTGCGGGCGATGATTGGACCTCCCAAGAAGGCTGACAAAATGGACTAGCAAGTCACAAAGGAGCAAAAAACTCAAAGAAGAAAATCAAAAGAGGCCTAAGGCCCAAAAAATTGTGAAGGTTTTAACCGAGCAAAAGTGAAGCACTCAAAAAGACAGAGGCAGAATCACTACAAAAAAAGCTAGTCCCTCGCCAAAGTAGAAAAAAGAAAATCAAAAAGGCTCAACTCACTGAAACCTGAATCGAATCACGTGCTAGAGAAAGCTACAAGAAAACCATATAGTGCGAGACGGTCCCGAGGGTGTAGTCCAGGAGCCTAAAAAGGGCTATCTCCCGAAACATCCGGAATAATTCGCATCTCGGCACGAAGGTACACGTATCAAGTTACTTCTAATTATTTTTACAGTTTAAATTGGCTATAAGTAGTAATGCATGAATTAGGAGAAATCGAGTACCGCAAACTTAATTTCATACTTCAAACCAACTTACATAGTAACGCCCATATAAAGCATTGTTCGGGACGAACAACTAAAAGTGGGGGGTGATTTGATGGACCACAATTATACGAATCAAAAACACAGATAAACCCCCCAAGTTAGACTGTTTGTCTGTCTAACATCCACTTGTTAGTCCCGATATATTTCCACAGGGCATTTTAGAGATTAAAGTGAAAACACGTTAAGGAGAGGCTTTTAGCACAGAAAAGATATAAGGAGTCGATTCAAGGTCAAGATCATATGCCGACTGAAGAAATATCAAGGATCCTGACGATGAATCACTCATCACAAATTGTGCAGAGATGGAATCAAGTCAACACAGTGCCAAATTACACTGACAGTTTTGTGAAAAGACAGTGCAAAACTGTACAAAACTCACATATGGGCAAGATGACTTGTTGACTTGAAGAAGAGGTGGCCAAGGAGGAGAACCACCACAAACCACCACCCACAACCGGCCACTTGCCTTGGAGGTGGCTTCCACCACCATGTGCTCCTCCATGATGACCGGTGACCGGCGGCTCTCCTCCACCAATCCGCCGCCGCCATGTGGTGGCTCCTCCACCACATGTTCCTCCTCTCTCCTCCTTGGATGACTTGATGACTTGCTTGGAAGGTGGCTTCCACCACCATTTGCTCCTCCACCACAACCACCTACCGGCGGCTGCTCCTCCACCACTCCTCCGCCGCCAAGTGGCGGCGCCTCCTTGGCTCATCCAAGCCTCATCCTCCACCCTTGGATCAAATCAATCCTAGCCCTCCATTTCCTCCCATTTCTCCTATAAAAGGAGGCTCACCCCTCCTCATTTCATCAATCCAAAACCATTCCATACACAATCACTTATCTCTCTACATTTTGTAATATTTTGTAAGTTGGTTTGGATCAATAAAGTTACGATATTTGGCTAGGCGCCCTCCTCCATGGACAGGCGAGGCTAAACTCCTCATTCGGCGGAAGGTATAATCTTGTATTATTTAATGTTTAATTAGCTTAGTTTATTTTCTTAGTATTCAATACTTGTTCTATGTGCCATATAAAAGTCAGAATGTCTCTAAGGTAGAGTGAACGATTTTGGGAATGTGACCATTAGGGGTCCAACTTCGTAAGCTCTTCCTTAAGATATTCGTGATCACACCCGGATAGGGGAGGTCGTAACAGACAAAGCTATCTGAAAGAGGTCGACTATATTTAAAAAACCATTATGGGAAACCGTAACAGGAGAGCAGGTGGATGCACATAGACTAGCGTACCTAACTGGTACTGGCGCTAGTCTAAATAGAACAAGTGTGATTTAGCCGATGTTGCAAGTCTTGAGCTATCGCTAGCCTCGATTCATCGTTTGAATACTTAGAAGATTTACTAAACTAATAAACATGTGATAATACAAGAATACCTGAAACCGAATACGCTCTTTCAATTGCAAACACCCCCTGTATTTAATTTCCTAGTATAACTGCTCAATCAAACACAACCACCAACCACTCACATACCGGAGGAATCAACAATCACGCATCACCCACTGTAAGTCTTCTAACCCTCAACTCCTTTATTTTCTGTATTTAATTTCAGTATTTATTTTCTGTATTTACTTTCCGCACAAAAAACCCAAAAAACCCAAAAACAGTAGTTTAGTAATTAGCAGTAAATCCACACTCGACCTAAAATCACGCACCGTGTAAGCCGTAACGAACAATCTATCCCCCTAATTCCCTTGGGTTCGACCCCTACTTACCCTTACTACCCAGTAGTTAAGTCGCGAGTAGTGGACATTATAAATTTATTTGTACGAGACGCATTGCACCCTAACGACAGTGCAACCGACGCTCCCGTCAAATTGGCGCCGTTGCTGGGGAATTAGCCATCGGATAGTTGTTCTTCACCTCACATGACCTCATGACTCAACCACCCTCGTATGCATGGACAACACGGCACCTTCCACTGTTCAAAGGAACGGATGCAGAAGATCCAGTACTACACTGTCGAAGCTTTCACTACGTTTGCTGCCACATAAAACCTGAGAATGAAACGTTAGAGGAATTTAAGCTTAAATGCTTTAAATTCTCTCTAACGGATTTCGCAACAATTTGGTATTACACATCACCCGCTAGTAGTGCAGCACGTTTCGTGGACATCTGCGCACCATTCCTAAGAGAATTCTCCCCACCATCCTTACGCCAAGAAACCCGCGAGAAAATCCTGAACCTTCAACAATCCCGGGATGAGACCTTGGGAGAATACTACATAAACTACGATGCCATCGTCTCAAGCTGCCCGCACCATGGATTCTCAAAGAAAGTTCTTCTCCAAAAATTTCTTCGTGGGATGAGATCCGAAGAGCTGGGAAGAGTAAACGAAGCAATGAGAAGATCAGCCGAGAACTTCACCATTGCGAGCATGTGGAACCTTATAATTGGCCTGGCTGCAGTCACAGAACGAACATCCCAAACTGACGAAGAAATGCAAACAGAAGAAGCTGACCCTGAGGCTGATCACGAAGAAACTACCGAGCCGTCAGAAGTAACTCCTGAACCATCTGAAGAGTCAGACATAGAAAGTATCGGGAGTAACAATGAGGTGTCAGCAATAGAAAAAGTCCAGAATACCGCTAACATGCTGCCAGAACCATACCCAGCTAGCATCACAAACAAACACGACGAGGCAGAATCGAGCCTTAAGATGCAAGCTTCCCGACTTTTCCCCTCGATCAATAGGCAAATCGCTGAAAACCATGTGATCAAAGAAGAGGCTGAAAAGAGGATGGGAAAAGGGCCTATGCAGAATAATTCTCCAATAGAGCATTGTTACGCCATAACCGGACAAGCCAGCCCTGAACACCAGAAAACCCGGTTCAAGAAGTTGGTAGTAAAAGGTCCTTCACCTTCCCTGAGACGTTGGAAGGAGGCACCACCAGTACAAGGGGAACGGGACCCCAACCAGTCATCTGCTCAAAAATCAGGAAGACTCACCGCAAGAATCAAGGTCGGTGGAATCAAGAAATTCGACCTAAGCCACCCATGGGATCCCAACCAATGATCCAGAACAAGGTACTGTCGAGCCAACGACGTTAAACAAGTGCACTAGTCGGGAGGTAACCCGACACTATCTTACTTTCTGTCATTTTAATTTTCAATAAGCGCTCTCACCCATCTTTTTGTCCAGAAGAAATGTCTTACATGTAGGAATTAAGTTTCGGAGCAAGGATCAGATCAGCCAGGCAGCTTCCGTGAATTTACCGGGCCTGCGCTGAGAGTTTAAGGCCCCAGCCGAACTCCCTCGATTATCCAGCCTCATGCCATGTCGATCACTCGACACCTTAAAGGGAGTTCTGCTCTTCTTTTTTCCTAAAGTCATTTCCTTCTCCTATATATATTTGCATGACTTTTGAACTAAGGCTTGCCTTCGTTCAAAAGTGGGGGGTGAGAACCAATGCATGTTTTTTCTTTTTTTAAAAAAAGTATCTTTTTGAAAGTATGAACTTAAGAATGTGAAAAAGATAGATCATGATTCATGCATCAACCTTATGAAAAGGCAAACTGTTTAAAAACTTAGAATGTAACTTTTCGTTTGTCCCTTTGTGTTGAGATAACCTAGGGATGTGGAGTTGATAGAAATTGCCCTAGAGAGGCTTGGCAAGCACTTAAAGGATCAAATCAAACTATATGGTTTTCGAAGTCAGTGGAGGGTGCACTTCGGATTTTCAGTGAACAATTGAGTCAAACTCCGCCAGGAAGCATCTATGCAAAGGCGAGGACGGGAATCAGACCATCCTCTCTCTAGTCAAAATAGCCGAGAAAATAAATGAGCGACCCTCATCTTGAACCGCGCGAAACGACGAAGACGAGAGGAGAGGGGAGGTATTTCCATAGGCTTGCGGGCGATGATTGGACCTCCCAAGAAGGCTGACAAAATGGACTAGCAAGTCACAAAGGAGCAAAAAACTCAAAGAAGAAAATCAAAAGAGGCCTAAGGCCCAAAAAATTGTGAAGGTTTTAACCGAGCAAAAGTGAAGCACTCAAAAAGACAGAGGCAGAATCACTACAAAAAAAGCTAGTCCCTCGCCAAAGTAGAAAAAAGAAAATCAAAAAGGCTCAACTCACTGAAACCTGAATCGAATCACGTGCTAGAGAAAGCTACAAGAAAACCATATAGTGCGAGACGGTCCCGAGGGTGTAGTCCAGGAGCCTAAAAAGGGCTATCTCCCGAAACATCCGGAATAATTCGCATCTCGGCACGAAGGTACACGTATCAAGTTACTTCTAATTATTTTTACAGTTTAAATTGGCTATAAGTAGTAATGCATGAATTAGGAGAAATCGAGTACCGCAAACTTAATTTCATACTTCAAACCAACTTACATAGTAACGCCCATATAAAGCATTGTTCGGGACGAACAACTAAAAGTGGGGGGTGATTTGATGGACCACAATTATACGAATCAAAAACACAGATAAACCCCCCAAGTTAGACTGTTTGTCTGTCTAACATCCACTTGTTAGTCCCGATATATTTCCACAGGGCATTTTAGAGATTAAAGTGAAAACACGTTAAGGAGAGGCTTTTAGCACAGAAAAGATATAAGGAGTCGATTCAAGGTCAAGATCATATGCCGACTGAAGAAATATCAAGGATCCTGACGATGAATCACTCATCACAAATTGTGCAGAGATGGAATCAAGTCAACACAGTGCCAAATTACACTGACAGTTTTGTGAAAAGACAGTGCAAAACTGTACAAAACTCACATATGGGCAAGATGACTTGTTGACTTGAAGAAGAGGTGGCCAAGGAGGAGAACCACCACAAACCACCACCCACAACCGGCCACTTGCCTTGGAGGTGGCTTCCACCACCATGTGCTCCTCCATGATGACCGGTGACCGGCGGCTCTCCTCCACCAATCCGCCGCCGCCATGTGGTGGCTCCTCCACCACATGTTCCTCCTCTCTCCTCCTTGGATGACTTGATGACTTGCTTGGAAGGTGGCTTCCACCACCATTTGCTCCTCCACCACAACCACCTACCGGCGGCTGCTCCTCCACCACTCCTCCGCCGCCAAGTGGCGGCGCCTCCTTGGCTCATCCAAGCCTCATCCTCCACCCTTGGATCAAATCAATCCTAGCCCTCCATTTCCTCCCATTTCTCCTATAAAAGGAGGCTCACCCCTCCTCATTTCATCAATCCAAAACCATTCCATACACAATCACTTATCTCTCTACATTTTGTAATATTTTGTAAGTTGGTTTGGATCAATAAAGTTACGATATTTGGCTAGGCGCCCTCCTCCATGGACAGGCGAGGCTAAACTCCTCATTCGGCGGAAGGTATAATCTTGTATTATTTAATGTTTAATTAGCTTAGTTTATTTTCTTAGTATTCAATACTTGTTCTATGTGCCATATAAAAGTCAGAATGTCTCTAAGGTAGAGTGAACGATTTTGGGAATGTGACCATTAGGGGTCCAACTTCGTAAGCTCTTCCTTAAGATATTCGTGATCACACCCGGATAGGGGAGGTCGTAACAGACAAAGCTATCTGAAAGAGGTCGACTATATTTAAAAAACCATTATGGGAAACCGTAACAGGAGAGCAGGTGGATGCACATAGACTAGCGTACCTAACTGGTACTGGCGCTAGTCTAAATAGAACAAGTGTGATTTAGCCGATGTTGCAAGTCTTGAGCTATCGCTAGCCTCGATTCATCGTTTGAATACTTAGAAGATTTACTAAACTAATAAACATGTGATAATACAAGAATACCTGAAACCGAATACGCTCTTTCAATTGCAAACACCCCCTGTATTTAATTTCCTAGTATAACTGCTCAATCAAACACAACCACCAACCACTCACATACCGGAGGAATCAACAATCACGCATCACCCACTGTAAGTCTTCTAACCCTCAACTCCTTTATTTTCTGTATTTAATTTCAGTATTTATTTTCTGTATTTACTTTCCGCACAAAAAACCCAAAAAACCCAAAAACAGTAGTTTAGTAATTAGCAGTAAATCCACACTCGACCTAAAATCACGCACCGTGTAAGCCGTAACGAACAATCTATCCCCCTAATTCCCTTGGGTTCGACCCCTACTTACCCTTACTACCCAGTAGTTAAGTCGCGAGTAGTGGACATTATAAATTTATTTGTACGAGACGCATTGCACCCTAACGACAGTGCAACCGACGCTCCCGTCAAATTGGCGCCGTTGCTGGGGAATTAGCCATCGGATAGTTGTTCTTCACCTCACATGACCTCATGACTCAACCACCCTCGTATGCATGGACAACACGGCACCTTCCACTGTTCAAAGGAACGGATGCAGAAGATCCAGTACTACACTGTCGAAGCTTTCACTACGTTTGCTGCCACATAAAACCTGAGAATGAAACGTTAGAGGAATTTAAGCTTAAATGCTTTAAATTCTCTCTAACGGATTTCGCAACAATTTGGTATTACACATCACCCGCTAGTAGTGCAGCACGTTTCGTGGACATCTGCGCACCATTCCTAAGAGAATTCTCCCCACCATCCTTACGCCAAGAAACCCGCGAGAAAATCCTGAACCTTCAACAATCCCGGGATGAGACCTTGGGAGAATACTACATAAACTACGATGCCATCGTCTCAAGCTGCCCGCACCATGGATTCTCAAAGAAAGTTCTTCTCCAAAAATTTCTTCGTGGGATGAGATCCGAAGAGCTGGGAAGAGTAAACGAAGCAATGAGAAGATCAGCCGAGAACTTCACCATTGCGAGCATGTGGAACCTTATAATTGGCCTGGCTGCAGTCACAGAACGAACATCCCAAACTGACGAAGAAATGCAAACAGAAGAAGCTGACCCTGAGGCTGATCACGAAGAAACTACCGAGCCGTCAGAAGTAACTCCTGAACCATCTGAAGAGTCAGACATAGAAAGTATCGGGAGTAACAATGAGGTGTCAGCAATAGAAAAAGTCCAGAATACCGCTAACATGCTGCCAGAACCATACCCAGCTAGCATCACAAACAAACACGACGAGGCAGAATCGAGCCTTAAGATGCAAGCTTCCCGACTTTTCCCCTCGATCAATAGGCAAATCGCTGAAAACCATGTGATCAAAGAAGAGGCTGAAAAGAGGATGGGAAAAGGGCCTATGCAGAATAATTCTCCAATAGAGCATTGTTACGCCATAACCGGACAAGCCAGCCCTGAACACCAGAAAACCCGGTTCAAGAAGTTGGTAGTAAAAGGTCCTTCACCTTCCCTGAGACGTTGGAAGGAGGCACCACCAGTACAAGGGGAACGGGACCCCAACCAGTCATCTGCTCAAAAATCAGGAAGACTCACCGCAAGAATCAAGGTCGGTGGAATCAAGAAATTCGACCTAAGCCACCCATGGGATCCCAACCAATGATCCAGAACAAGGTACTGTCGAGCCAACGACGTTAAACAAGTGCACTAGTCGGGAGGTAACCCGACACTATCTTACTTTCTGTCATTTTAATTTTCAATAAGCGCTCTCACCCATCTTTTTGTCCAGAAGAAATGTCTTACATGTAGGAATTAAGTTTCGGAGCAAGGATCAGATCAGCCAGGCAGCTTCCGTGAATTTACCGGGCCTGCGCTGAGAGTTTAAGGCCCCAGCCGAACTCCCTCGATTATCCAGCCTCATGCCATGTCGATCACTCGACACCTTAAAGGGAGTTCTGCTCTTCTTTTTTCCTAAAGTCATTTCCTTCTCCTATATATATTTGCATGACTTTTGAACTAAGGCTTGCCTTCGTTCAAAAGTGGGGGGTGAGAACCAATGCATGTTTTTTCTTTTTTTAAAAAAAGTATCTTTTTGAAAGTATGAACTTAAGAATGTGAAAAAGATAGATCATGATTCATGCATCAACCTTATGAAAAGGCAAACTGTTTAAAAACTTAGAATGTAACTTTTCGTTTGTCCCTTTGTGTTGAGATAACCTAGGGATGTGGAGTTGATAGAAATTGCCCTAGAGAGGCTTGGCAAGCACTTAAAGGATCAAATCAAACTATATGGTTTTCGAAGTCAGTGGAGGGTGCACTTCGGATTTTCAGTGAACAATTGAGTCAAACTCCGCCAGGAAGCATCTATGCAAAGGCGAGGACGGGAATCAGACCATCCTCTCTCTAGTCAAAATAGCCGAGAAAATAAATGAGCGACCCTCATCTTGAACCGCGCGAAACGACGAAGACGAGAGGAGAGGGGAGGTATTTCCATAGGCTTGCGGGCGATGATTGGACCTCCCAAGAAGGCTGACAAAATGGACTAGCAAGTCACAAAGGAGCAAAAAACTCAAAGAAGAAAATCAAAAGAGGCCTAAGGCCCAAAAAATTGTGAAGGTTTTAACCGAGCAAAAGTGAAGCACTCAAAAAGACAGAGGCAGAATCACTACAAAAAAAGCTAGTCCCTCGCCAAAGTAGAAAAAAGAAAATCAAAAAGGCTCAACTCACTGAAACCTGAATCGAATCACGTGCTAGAGAAAGCTACAAGAAAACCATATAGTGCGAGACGGTCCCGAGGGTGTAGTCCAGGAGCCTAAAAAGGGCTATCTCCCGAAACATCCGGAATAATTCGCATCTCGGCACGAAGGTACACGTATCAAGTTACTTCTAATTATTTTTACAGTTTAAATTGGCTATAAGTAGTAATGCATGAATTAGGAGAAATCGAGTACCGCAAACTTAATTTCATACTTCAAACCAACTTACATAGTAACGCCCATATAAAGCATTGTTCGGGACGAACAACTAAAAGTGGGGGGTGATTTGATGGACCACAATTATACGAATCAAAAACACAGATAAACCCCCCAAGTTAGACTGTTTGTCTGTCTAACATCCACTTGTTAGTCCCGATATATTTCCACAGGGCATTTTAGAGATTAAAGTGAAAACACGTTAAGGAGAGGCTTTTAGCACAGAAAAGATATAAGGAGTCGATTCAAGGTCAAGATCATATGCCGACTGAAGAAATATCAAGGATCCTGACGATGAATCACTCATCACAAATTGTGCAGAGATGGAATCAAGTCAACACAGTGCCAAATTACACTGACAGTTTTGTGAAAAGACAGTGCAAAACTGTACAAAACTCACATATGGGCAAGATGACTTGTTGACTTGAAGAAGAGGTGGCCAAGGAGGAGAACCACCACAAACCACCACCCACAACCGGCCACTTGCCTTGGAGGTGGCTTCCACCACCATGTGCTCCTCCATGATGACCGGTGACCGGCGGCTCTCCTCCACCAATCCGCCGCCGCCATGTGGTGGCTCCTCCACCACATGTTCCTCCTCTCTCCTCCTTGGATGACTTGATGACTTGCTTGGAAGGTGGCTTCCACCACCATTTGCTCCTCCACCACAACCACCTACCGGCGGCTGCTCCTCCACCACTCCTCCGCCGCCAAGTGGCGGCGCCTCCTTGGCTCATCCAAGCCTCATCCTCCACCCTTGGATCAAATCAATCCTAGCCCTCCATTTCCTCCCATTTCTCCTATAAAAGGAGGCTCACCCCTCCTCATTTCATCAATCCAAAACCATTCCATACACAATCACTTATCTCTCTACATTTTGTAATATTTTGTAAGTTGGTTTGGATCAATAAAGTTACGATATTTGGCTAGGCGCCCTCCTCCATGGACAGGCGAGGCTAAACTCCTCATTCGGCGGAAGGTATAATCTTGTATTATTTAATGTTTAATTAGCTTAGTTTATTTTCTTAGTATTCAATACTTGTTCTATGTGCCATATAAAAGTCAGAATGTCTCTAAGGTAGAGTGAACGATTTTGGGAATGTGACCATTAGGGGTCCAACTTCGTAAGCTCTTCCTTAAGATATTCGTGATCACACCCGGATAGGGGAGGTCGTAACAGACAAAGCTATCTGAAAGAGGTCGACTATATTTAAAAAACCATTATGGGAAACCGTAACAGGAGAGCAGGTGGATGCACATAGACTAGCGTACCTAACTGGTACTGGCGCTAGTCTAAATAGAACAAGTGTGATTTAGCCGATGTTGCAAGTCTTGAGCTATCGCTAGCCTCGATTCATCGTTTGAATACTTAGAAGATTTACTAAACTAATAAACATGTGATAATACAAGAATACCTGAAACCGAATACGCTCTTTCAATTGCAAACACCCCCTGTATTTAATTTCCTAGTATAACTGCTCAATCAAACACAACCACCAACCACTCACATACCGGAGGAATCAACAATCACGCATCACCCACTGTAAGTCTTCTAACCCTCAACTCCTTTATTTTCTGTATTTAATTTCTGTATTTATTTTCTGTATTTACTTTCCGCACAAAAAACCCAAAAAACCCAAAAACAGTAGTTTAGTAATTAGCAGTAAATCCACACTCGACCTAAAATCACGCACCGTGTAAGCCGTAACGAACAATCTATCCCCCTAATTCCCTTGGGTTCGACCCCTACTTACCCTTACTACCCAGTAGTTAAGTCGCGAGTAGTGGACATTATAAATTTATTTGTACGAGACGCATTGCACCCTAACGACAGTGCAACCGACGCTCCCGTCAACGACCTGCTCGTTGATGAAGAGGAATCAGACTTTGGAAAGATTGTGAACACCATCACTGCTGGTTCAGTTCGTTGGCGGCCTGACACCGTGGTGCATACAGCTGATCTCTCAACATTCTACTCAATGCTATACTTCATCGCTATGTTCAACTGGAGACCCTCTACTCACCGATCCACGGTCAACCGAGATATGGCGCATTTGATATATCAGATCGGGAACAAGTTGAAGTTCAATCTGGAAAGAGTAATGTTCAAACAGATTGCCGACCATGCTACCTCAAAGAGAACCCTCCACCAGATCTGCTTCCCTTCCCTGATATATGAGCTGATCATCTATCAAGCTCCAGACTTGAAGACCTCAAGTGATCACCTCACCAAGGCTCCTCAAAAATTCTCTGTGGATCACAAACTCTTCAAAGGCCGACATGTGAACGATCTCAACAGACCAAACCAGAAAGGGAAAGATGTCCCAGAGTCTTCAAGGCAAGGGGGAGCGAGGATGGGCCGTGACGAGAGGAGTAAGCTGCTCAAATATCTGAATGACAAGGAATAACGCAGGCGCATCAACAAGCTAGCTCGTGCCCTCAGCTATCCGAGCAAAGGTGAAACTGAGGCCACAGATTCTGATGATGACACTGATGATGAGTCGTCTGCATGAAGGTCCTTGAATTCAAACTCTCTGAACTCTGTTTCAATTAAAATTGCGTTTTGCGTGTGCCTGTTCTGGCACAGTTTGATTTGCTGTTCGAACTAGATTGGACCCCTTGCTAGTTTGTGGCAAAAAAGGGGGAGTATTTTGAGGTGATCAATTTTTGTTCCCTCAAGTGTGTCTAAAGTCTAGATAGTTAGATAGCTCTAATCATCTAGTGGTTTTGCCAAAATGCCAAGGGGGAGATTGATGTTCCCTTGAGTGGCATGTATTTGGCAAAACGTCTTTAGACAGTTCGAGCAGGAGTTCAGGCGGAGTTCGAACACATCCTGGTACTCATGCACGACGTGGAGCAGACGCAAGGATGTCTTCCGGAAGTTCTAAAGATCGAAGATCTTTTCGAACTGAAGTCGGCCAGCGAAGACTTCGAGCATAAAATATTTGAATGAATATCTTCACATCGGATTGAAGGCGGCGTGGCTGACTTGACAAGGAAGTTTCGAATATTCTTCCTTTGATTGGATAAAGATACACATCGAATATTTAGAAATATTTCCTAAATATTTGATGAGTTATCTGGAGGAGATTTGGAGAGCACCCATGCATATAAATAGAATGTTATGGCGTCCACAATCTCCATCGCTTTCAGAATTATTATACACATGAGTGCACTCTACCGATTGGAGAAGAAGAAAGCGACGGCCGTTTGTTTTTCCCCATTGGAAATTCATCGGTGTAAGTTCAGTCTGATCAGAGTGCAATTTAGACTGACTGGAGTTGATCCCACTGTTGCACACAACAAAGACCAACCATCTTTCGAGAGAAAGCAACCGAGCTTCAAGAAGGTCGAGCACGTTCGGACAGAAGGTTCGGACGAAGGGGATCGTGGTGAACTGCGGTACACCAAGATTGCAAATCTGAGAGACGGAGGATTAGAGGCTGGGCAATTACGAAGAGTAAGCATAAGTCCACGTGTAAGCTCTAATCTCGTAATAACGATTTGTGTCCTTTTAGGGTGTGGGAAACCCCCGAGTAGGCGAAGCCGAACTGGGTATCAATCTGTGTGTGCCTCTATTCTGGTCTGTGTGCTGAATTGTTTCACGGTTGTTCAAGGTCTGTCTCATCTACACCTTGAACAGAAGCTTGAACAGGTTACAGAATTTCAGACTTAAAAACAGCAATGATCAGACTTAAAACAAGCAACGATCAGACTTAAAAACAGCAATGATCAGACTTAAAAACAAGCAATGACCAGACTTAAAAACAACAATGATCAGACTTAAAACAAGCAACGATCAGACTTAAAAACAGCAATGATCAGACTTAAAACTAAAGAAGAATAAAACACGAATTTGACCCCCTGATCATTATAAATTCTAAGTCTGATCATTATCAATTTTAAGTCTGATCATTGTCAATTTTAAGTCTGATAATTGTCAATTTGAAGTCTGATCATTAAGTCTGATCATTGTCTATTATTAAGTCTGATCATTATCTATTTTAAGTCTGATGATCATCTATTTTAAGCAGTGTTCTAAAAAACGGCCGCCTAGGCGGCGCCTAGGCGGCCTTTTTTTAGAACCCGTTCCGTTTTATGCAATTAGGCGGATGGGCAGTCCTGGGCGGTCCTGTGCGGTTAAATCGGCTTCTGGGCGATCTAAATCGGTTTCTAGGCGGAATGGTCAACTACATGTCAATCGTCAAACTTGAAGGGCTTATTTGTTAATTTTTAAAAATTAACTTATTGAAACTAGGAATTTAGATTTCAATGCTTCAATTTGTATTGTTTCTGCTGCATGTTTCTTATTTTTCATAATTTGGATTTGATTAAATGTTCATATTTCTTTGCAATGTGCTTGAACCCATGAATTGATTAAAAGTTTACATTCTGGAGAATATAAAGGAAGAAATTTGTATATTAAATAATGTATATATAATTATATATTTAAAAATATTAAAAATTCAAAACCGATTAATCCCCGCCTAGGCCCCGATTAATCCCCGATTAATCCTTGGAGACCCTTTCCGCCCGATGTCCGCCTAGCGTTTTTTGGAACATTGATTTTAAGTCTGATCATCATCTATTTTAAGTCTGATCATCATCTATTTTAAGTCTGATCATCATCTATTTTAAATCTGATCATCATCTATTTTAAGTCTGATTATTTATTTATTTTTAAGTCTGGTCATCATCTATTTTAAGTAAATTTTACTGTAGCAAAAGTCAAAATTTATTCAAAATGATCAGACTTAAAAACGTACTGTAGCGAAATTCGAATTTTACTATAGCGAATTTTAGGACGATTATACACCTCCTATCTTTTATGTATTTTTAAATAAGTCCGCGTGTATTTTTTTTATTTACAAAAAGAACCCCGAACATGATAAATTCTGATTGGTCGATTTTTACACGTGTCAATTTTTTTATGGGTTTGTAGTTTTTATTTATAATTTTGGTTTGTATTTGATCCAAACTCCTCAACTAATTATGAATACTGGTAATTATTTGGTTTTTTAACATTGTAATTTAGAAGATATATTTGTTGCAAAATCAAAATATAAACTGAAATTGTACTTATATAGGACACGTGTATCACACTGCAGTTAGTTCACGGCTCATGATCTTCAAATCTGATTTTTTGTCATGAGCTGATCTTTTTTCAAGTTGATCATCCATGACCTTTTTCAATGATTGATTAAATTATGATGTGGCCCACATGACTATTTCTTATGCATGACTCAAAAGATCATGGTCGGGATACTCTTAAAGTAAATATTACCAAAGGAAGATGATTCTTTAGTCTCAACCAGTCAAATGCACTATTCTGATACCAGGTAGCGAGAGCCGCTACTAGATTAAACTACTACAGTCTACAAGCATATGGTGCAACTTCATAATTATATAATAAGCTGCTCACTGATAGCTGTGTGTAACAGTGACTGAAGATGGAAAGAGATGGATGAAGGGGCATTGTATTCTCGATCATCATCTCTTTTATCCAAAACCCTATCCCAGTCATAATGGACCCGGCCTACAAATATTGATGATGCTTGAAAGCAGCCCCCATGCATAGCATCAGAATCTCCCCAACACCCAATTGCATTTATATGTCACACTCTCTCTATCGTCGATCGTCGTCCCCACACCCAGTTGTAAATTGTAATCTCCAATTAATGAGAATTACCTATAAATGCCGGCCTCTTCCCTTCAGAAGCTCAAACACACACACACAACTCACACTTTCCACAACATTCTCGAACAATCCAGAAATTAGCCACAGATCATATCATTTTTCGCAAGTATGTCCGGAGTATGGATGTTCAAGCAGAATGGAGTGATGAACTTGGTGGAGAAGCCAGCAACGGTGAGCCGGGGAGGAGGCAAGAGGAAGGTGCTGTTGCATGTTCCGACCGGGGAGGTAGTGAAGTCGTACGCGGAGCTGGAGAGGATATTGAAAGGGTTAGGATGGGAATGGTACTATGGAGGTGATGGACAAGATGAATATTATCAATTCCATAGAAAGTCTTCCATTGATCTCATTTCACTACCCAAGGACTATGCCAGGTTTAACTCTATTTATATGTATGATTTGGTCATTAAGAACCCTAATGTCTTTCTAGTCAAAGACTGTTGATGATCGATGGAACAATAAGTTGGGACAGGACACTCTCTTGAGATGTCACAAGTTTGGCCTCTTTCATCACCTGTCGGCTAGCTGTGTCTTACTGTTTGGAAGTTCCATTAATATGTACTATATGTCAATGAAATCTATTTTTAGCCTTTTTTGTCTTTTGACTTCTTCTTTTTTGTCTTACTATATCTATTATAGGAATGTCTAATTTAAATAATGGAAAATGATAAGGAGTTATGAACTATCAATTTTTTATTATTATCAAATTACAGTCCAAACTATCAAAAATGATAATTCATGGATAAACTATTTTTTTTTAAACTAATATATCACCTAAAAATGTAGTTTATGATAGAACTGAAGGGCAGACGAAGTTGCGTATTAATTCATTTAGTCCCTTTAACATTAATAAGTCTCTTTTAGATGACAACTCAATTTCAATTGGGACCATGCATAATTTGAAAGAAGGTAATATAGTTCATAACCAATTATTATTATTTTTCCTTTAAATAAAGCTCCTTTTAACCTAAATTAAAGACAAACCTAAAATATAAAGAAGATGAACACAGAGATGGTGAAACAATAATATAATTATTATATAGCTGAGTTTTAGTTATCACTTATCAGGCTTAGGGCTAACTAGAGCGTTGCCACCACTGCCCTGTGCGAAATATTCAGTTTTATTACCATATCCGCATTTACTTTATTTTGAGGCCAGTTTAATTAAACTGCTTTCAACTATAATTTTTGAAAGTGTCATAAGTGGGGCTTGAACCCTCAAGCTATAAAAGTAAGATTGAAATTTTTTCACTAAACCACATCCTTGTTGGCTAATTAAAATAAAATTAATTTTTTAAAATTATCGCAATTTAATTCATACAATCGGTAATCAATCAATGTTCAATCTATTTACATTTTACAGACATATATGAAAAGCAGCACATCAATTTATACGGGAAAATGCTTTGATGCACATGGAGATCAAATGTTTTGATTAGTTTTTTTGAAAATTACTCATTTACCACTAAAATTTTGTTTTCTTTTTGTTTATAAAGGATGAAGAATTATTTTGGAAATTGCATCAGACTGTACAATTAGCCAATCCGGTGAGACCAATAGAAATAGACATGAACGGATGACGAGGATAAAATGCTTAGAAGATAAGTTGTGCAAGAATATAAAGATAGTTCTATTTCTGGAAGATTCGTGTTCTTTCTGGAACACAGCCAATTATAGAAAGAGCTATGTACGTATTAGGAGTATTTTGGAAAAAGAAGAAGAATAATTAATTGCATGCTCAAAGGTCCCCCAAAACTAAACCAAGCAGGACAGAAACAGAACCAACAATGTCGTGTGATGCACGTGGACATCAACACTTACATTAAGAGCCACATCCACCCCTGTCTGCCACGTCATCAACTTTTCACAAAACCCACGAGGCTGCAGCCTGCAGATTGGCTGTTGTTTGGTGCAAGTCAAGAGTGTCAGATCAGTTAAGAGAGCAGATATTTTCTGGAATCATTAAACAGAATGACAATAATACTACCCAAATAAGTATTTCAAGTTCAAATATCAATCTTCTTCCGTTCCATTTTATTTGTCCATTTTTCTTTTTGAGCGTATCTTAATGTTTGTTCATTTTCCTTTTTAATACATGCCCACCAATCAAATTAATCTCCATCAACAATAATTTCCCACCAAATCATTTATCTCTATCTCAATTTAATTAAAACATCTGCAGTAACTTTTTATCTCTATTTCAATTTAATTAAAACATATGCAGCAACTTTTTATAAAAACCTTCACATTTCATACCAACTCAATTATATTGACCCACATTTTTTTTGATCTCTATTGACCCAATTTCTGAGTAATCCATTTCTCCATAGTCAATACCCTTCCATAACCCTAAACCTCACAAAGTCACACGCTCCTCGTATTCTCCTCTCTAATCCGCTTCATCAGCTTCTTATACTTATGCTTATTCATCTTCCTCTTCTTCTTCGTACTATCCGCCCGCATCTTACCCGATCCATTCCCACCTTCTTCCACCACCATCACCTCCTCCTCTTCCGTCACAACCTTCTGAAAAACCGGCCGGATTAACTGGCAATCCAGTTACTACCGTCAAACCCTAAACCTTGTGCGCTCCTTCCTTCCTTTGTTTCTCTTATTGTTCATCTGATTCCTCTGTTTCCATTGATTTAATTTTGGTCCTAGATGATGCTGCTGGTGGAGATGTAGTCCCTAATAGTGATGATCAACTAAGTCTCCTTAATTTTGGTCCTAGATGATCAACTAAGTCTCCTTAATTTCATTACATTAAGCATTGTTTTGCCATAACTTATACTTTTTCATAAAAGTTTCCAATTGCTTGCGTGTTTACAAAAGTGTTCGTGTTTCTCGCCCAACCCAAAAAGGTTTAACTACACAAAAACTGACTGTATAATGTACACAAAATTCACTATTGTTCTGCATTGGATGGTGAATGCAGTATTTTGTTTTTGTATGCTCTGATGGTTTAATTAATATGTTGATTCACTACTTTGCATATTTGTGCACTTACAACACTTGCTGAGTTTTTGATAATGTCGAAAGGGGGAAGATAAGGGATGCATACTCCATGGGGGTGCTAGCGAACATGACTACGCCTATCAAGGAAGAACGTTAAGGTGCTGAGGAGATTGTTAGTGTGTTGTGACACTGTCTCTGTGAGGGGGAAATGACTTACACAATGTGAGGGGGAATCACTGACTAAACTTTAACGCTATTGAATTTGAACATGACATTGTGTGTGAAACCAGTCTAGAGATTGCTAATTGGGTGCATTTTGACGTTATTATTATCTCTTGTGATGAGGGTGTTTATCATCATCAAAAAGGAAAAAATTGTTGGAGTACGTGTACTCCAATGCGTTTTGATGTGACAACAATTATGTTGATATGTTACTTGAGTGTGCAGGTTGATATACAGGTACTCTAGAAGTAATAGATACTTGAGTGCAGTGGCGGAACCACCTTTAGCAAAGGGTGACAAGTGTCACCCCCAACATCTTTGAAATTTGTAATATTAATCATTATATACAAAGCAATCTAGTATTTATATAATATAATACAATTAATTGTTGAGTCGTATTTTAACTTTAATTTATAAACCTATCCTCCAACATCATACTTCTGTCACTTCATTGCTCGTCATCTCCTTCATTATCTAGGCTATTTTCTTATTAATTCTTCAATTCATGAAATTTTATAATGAATTACGGTGTTGTAAAGGCATCTGAGATAGTTTTAAGAATTACAACTTGTATTGTTTTAAGAAGTGGTGTGGATTGCAGGAGTTATAATTTGTTGATGTGTGCTATTTTGATCTTATAATAAGTTAAGAGTTAATTACATTAACATCCGTAAAGATGCTTCTAATAACATTGTTTGTTGACAACAACCAAAATAGATACAATCTTTACCATGGATTTGGTAAAATACAACTTTCATGATTAGAAAAAAGAAGGTCTTTATTATATAACGATGATATGTATATAATTAATGGGACAACGTATTTTCGTTTGTCACCCCTACTACCCTTTCTGGGTCCGCCCCTGCTTGAGTGTGCAGGTTGATGCACTGATACTCCGAATGTAAAGCTCTACCTCGGCATACTGCTTGAGGGTGAGAAATGAGAATATCTCCCAGATATTCTCGGAGGATCTTCCAGCTCCAAAGATTCGTGATCCAGCAAGAATATATGTTGGATGATGCCCTAAGATCAGTTCAAATATTCTTGTTATGAGATTAAGAAGTGATCAAAGATTTGGGAAGATTACGTGAGATATTTTAGGAAACTAAGGATCTTGTGCATATCCAATTAGATCGGTATGAGACGATCTAATTGGCAAGCTGATAAAGCCATTATGGGATGGACGAATCAGCTAGGAGATCTTGGCCTTACTTGTTCAACAAGATGAGAGATTTTTTAGCAAGAAAATCTAGGGCTACCCGGTAGAGATCCCACTATATAAAGGACACTAAGGCTGTCTTTCAATGTGTGGTTTTGACACTGGGAATCCTTGGCTGCATGCTTACGAAAGTAGCAACACGACCGGAGACGTGTGTTCGAGAAAGCTTTGAATCGAAACATTCAACAACGTACCTCTGAGGGAGCTGTACTGCGATCTGAGCCAGAAGGGAGGTTTTCTCTTATTGTGCGGGGACAACGAAGATAGATCACGAACTAAGGTGCGTATGATAGTATGGCGGTACACCACTGAGTGTGGTTGGGTGAGTGATCGATACAATTGTAACTGAGAACACTATAATAAAAGGGATTATTTCGAAATCCTTCTAGGTTCGCTAAAAGGTAGTGGTTTTTTTTCAGATACTGTATTAGATATCCGAGTTTAATTTCCACTATAAATCATCGTGTCGATGTACTTTATATTTTACATTAAGTTTCCGATGTGTTACATATACCTTGAAGATATCGATACCTTCAAGGAAACGCTAACTAACGATTCTAACACAAAAGATGGACGTAATGAGAGGTAGAGGTGTGTGACAGCAGCATTTTGAGCGTTTGTGCATGTGTTATGAGGTCCCAAAAGTAGGAAAGAGGGGAGCAAAACTTGGGTTTATATTTGTATGATCCGATCAAGTGGGAATAAAAGAACGGGCAGATATATGCTGGGAGGCACCCTCTTATTTCTGTCATCTAGGAAACCCTAATTTTTACACAAAACTAATCAAGACTGTTCACGCGAGGGACATGTGATCGTAAATTCCATGCAATAAGGCTTCTTTGTACAAGTAGTAGATGTTGCTTTGCTATCCGCATTTTAATCAGAGATGAAAGGCTGACGCGACAATTTGGGCTGGCCCAAATTTATGATGCCCATCCCATAGAAAGCCCAACAAAGTTCCCTTTCAGTGTGTCATTGAATTTTAGTTAGCTCATCTCATCTTAATCAACGGTTGTGATCACCTCGCGTTACAAAAACCCTAGAAAAGCCACGTTCGAAAAGACCAATACACCCTTACCTCACCATATTATATCAATCTGACACTGATCAAAACCACGAGGGCTTTTCCGTTATTTACACACTGTCGATTATATTCCCCAGTGACCGGGAAATCTGACGACGACCTCCGCGTTGTTATGTTTATATTATTTATATAAATAAATATCTCCTTCGATTCGCATCTGGTCATACTTTATTTTTGGAGGTAGTTCATTTCACATTCACAATCTGCTATTACTTTTCAAATTTTATTTACATTGATATAGTTGTTTATGTTATTGATGAGAGTTCGTTGATCGGCTGGAAGTCTGAGAATGCTTGTATAGAATTTGTTTGATTTTTTAGACTTATTGGAACCTTTGTTTGTCTGGGGATCAATGTGTTTTGCAGGAGTATAATATGTTAGGATTTGGATTGTTGGATGTATGTATGTTCATGAACCTTAGAAACTGCTGGGAGGATGAGTCACTATAATGTTTATCAGTATCATTGTTTCAGTGTCTTTCATTTTGTGGTTCTTCTTAGTGTGGTTGTTGGGGATGGTTTTGGACCAGAGTTCTCCATGGTTTATGCAGAGACTGGTTGAGCTGAGTGCCCGGTACTTGACATGGTTTAACATCTCTAATTCTCTAATAATACATGAGGGTATGACTATTGTTGATTCTTAGTAGTTTCTCCGGCTCTTGATTGAAATTGCTGCAATTTATTGAATTACACAAAGTGATTTGCTTAGTTTTCAGAGTGGACATGTAGCATAATTTATAATTATCTGAGCACTTCTATCATATCAATTGTCTAATTTTATTTGTTTCTATGAGTTGCAGGTGAGCTGTAGGTTTCTCTTGTCATAACTTTTGATAATAAAACATGCCATGGTATTGAGAAAAGCAATCACTATTTCAAGATGACACAGCACATGAAGATGCCATAATTTTCCAGCGTGGGAACAATATTTCTTCATATTTACTCAACACTGACAAGTTTTTTGAATTCATCATGCAGGTGGAGTGTAACACATCACCACACACCTCAATTATAAGGCTCAAAAGTTGACGTTATGAGTCATTTTCAGGCAGCTAATGCTGATAACAGCAAAACACGGTCCCTTGTAGTCAAGAAACTTGTGGGTGCTCAAGCTGTTGAAAGAGAAGAGGAGACATTTCTTGATGCCAGGTGCTCACATGAGGCATCAGGAAGTGCGAGTATTCCTGAACAATCAGTGAGGAATGGGAGTAGAGTTCCAGCAGTTCATGGTGAGGATAAGACCAAAGCCGCTGAAATAGTCAAAGATTATCAAGATGGACAGTGCTCCATTAAGAAGCAACAAAAGCTTGGAGTTGCCGCTAGCCATGCTGTAAGGTGCGCTAATAATTTCGATAAGCAACATAATATTGACAGTCAAAAGCAAGTAATGCTAGGAAAAAAGCGCAGCAGACAGACCATGTTTCTTGATTTGGAGGATGTCAAACAAGCTGTCCAATTAAATCCTGCAACTCCACGAAGACCAAACTGTCAGCCACTCATTGGTGTCAGTGGGAAAATAAGTCGGCCTGCTTCCCCAGCCAGTGAAAATGCTGGTCAGCCTGTGCTTCACAATCAAGAGTATGATGATGTATGTGTTGCTGAAAGTACTAGTTCAGAGTCTCATGGATTTGGAGGCGAAGGAAAAGGAGATATAGATACAGGAATATCATCAAGTACCAGGGGATTAAGAAGTGCCATCAGTTCACACAAGGCAAAAGCACCACCCCTTAGACATAACCCATGGCTGCTATCTAAAGTTTTTCCCCCAAAGAAACCAACAACGGCAATAACCCTTCAATATCAGGATACATCAATCGAAAGACTTATTCGGGAGGTCACAAGTTGGAAGCTTTGGCATCAATCAGGTACTATTGCTATATTTTCTTAGCCAATTGCCGGTGTGAAGAACTCATTGCTTTAAACTATACAGATAAGTTTGGGTTCATATTTGGTATCTACTTGACAATCACCTATGACCTGGCTCAATTTCGTTGTCATTACGACAATTGTCTCTTCGAACCTAACTTTTGTGCTCCCTTATATGTATGTCATACATATTGTTATTCTTTAAGTCTTACTTGACCAAATTATTTGTATCAAAACTTTGATTATGATTCAGCGGAGATCCAGCTTCAATGTGTCCCTGACCAGTTTGAATCAGTGGATGAATATATAAGAGTTTTTGAACCTTTGCTTTTTGAGGAATGTCGTGCTCAGCTATTCAGTACCTGGGAGGAGTTAGCTGAAACAAATAACAAAGATGCATTTGCAACGGTGAAAATTAAAAACATTGAAAGGCGGGAAAGAGGTATTGAACTCTTGATAACTGGGATCTGAATATGCTTTCTTGCCTTGCCCATGTGCAGAAATATTAGAGCTTTAAATTTACCAACAAAGTGTGGTGCCCCGATTCTAGTTGTTCCAATAAATAAAATTGGTTTTGTTAAATACCCCATTTGTTTAGGTTTACAGTTCTTAGCTTAGAGCAGCGGAAGGCACATTGATGGTTTTTCTTACGGTAGTAGACTGAATTTTTTATGAAGTCAGAATACCATCACTTGTAACGACATTAGTCCACTCTTATTTGCACTTTCGTATCTCCACTTCAATTTGTTCTTGCTTTAGAATCCAGTTGAAAGATTCATGATTTGTAATATAGATGTGCACTTCATTTGATGGCCCAACAACATCTTCTGCAGGATGGTTTGATGTTGTCGTTCTTCCAACCATTGAATCCAAATGGTCATTTAAGGAAGGGGATATTGCTGTTCTTTCAAATTTAAGACCAGGATCAGGCAAGTTCATCGACTAATATATCTTTTTACTTGTTTCTTTTTCACCCCTTCATGTATCATCCTAATTTTATCATCATGTTGTTTTTAGTTTAGTTATATGCGTACTTTTTCTTATATATCACATGCTTCACTAAGAATCTTACGTATGTTCTATTAAACAGAGAGATCTAACTGGCACATTACCCCTTCACTTGAGAATAGCAAGATTAAGGACTTTAAGGGACGTGTAGTTGGCACCATTAGGCGTCACAATCCTATTGATACTCGTGATCCTACTGGAGCAACTCTACATTTTTATGTTGGAAACTCCATTGACTCTCGTGGGTCAGTTTTGTTTCTGCTCATGTTGGTTATTGGTTAATACTACAATCATTTATTGTATGCTTCATAGTACAAACTGAAAAGATCATCACCTTCGTATGGCCTTGTGTTGCAATTTTAAAGGATGAATAGTGTGATGCTTATTATTGAGAGGAGTTTTCTCATGTTCATTGTAACACAGTGAACTTGACAACGATCATATACTCAAGAAGCTGCAACCAAAGGACATTTGGTACCTTAGCGTGCTTGGACCTCTTGCAACCACTCAAAGGGAGTATGTTGCCCTGCACGCGTTTCGTAATCTTCATGCCCAGGTAATGGAACGACTAGGTTCCTTCTCCCTTTTCTCTGGATTAGGTTAACAAAGTGGATATATATAGAATGAAATAAACTTGCAATGTAACTTTTGTAGATGCAAACTGCGATACTGCAGCCTAGTCCGAAGCATTTTCCAAGATATGAGGAGCATCCCCCTGGGATGCCTGAATGCTTCACGCCAAACTTTGTTGATCATTTACGAAAGAACTTTAATGAGCCTCAACTTGCGGCAATTCAGTGGGCCGCGATGCATACTGCAGCGGGTACAACAAATGGGCTAACTAAAAAACGAGACCCCTGGCCCTTCACCCTTGTCCAAGGTCCTCCAGGAACAGGAAAAACACACACAGTTTGGGGGATGCTCAATGTCATTCATCTTGTTCAATATCAGCACTATTATGCCGCGCTGCTGAAGAAGCTGGCTCCTGATAGCTATAAACAACCCAGTGCAAATAGCTTTAGCACATCCAATGTGGGTTCTCTGGATGAAGTTCTCCAAAGGATGGATCAGAATCTCTTCCGCTCACTACCCAAACTGTGTCCAAAACCAAGAATGCTTGTTTGTGCTCCATCTAATGCTGCAACAGATGAGCTCCTTTCTCGAGTACTTGACCGTGGATTTATTGATGGTGAAATGAAGGTTTATCGTCCCGATGTTGCTCGGGTAGGGGTCGATACTCTAACACGCGCAGCACAGGCAGTCTCTGTTGAAAGGAGAACTGAACAACTACTTTGCAAAAGCCGAGATGAAGTTTACGGATGGATGCAACAATTGAGAAACCATGAAGCTCATCAGTCTCAGCAGATAGCTATTCTGCAGAGAGAACTCAATGTTGCAGCAGCCACTTGTGGATCTCAAGGATCCGTTGGCGTGGACCCTGATGTTCTTTTGGCAAGGGACCAACGTCGTGATGCCCTACTTCAGAGTCTTGCAGCTGCTGTTGAGGCAAGGGATAAAGTTCTTGTTGAAATGTCGCGTTTCCATATGTTAGAGGGTAAATTCGTCACAGGTAGTAGATTTAATTTTGAAGAAGCCCGTGCCAGTCTTGAGGCAAGTTTTGCAAATGAGGCTGAGATTGTATTCACCACCGTCTCAAGCAGTGGACGTAAACTTTTTTCTCGTCTTGCCCATGGGTTTGATATGGTCGTAATTGATGAGGCTGCCCAAGCTAGTGAAGTAGCTATTCTTCCTCCGCTATCTCTTGGTGCAACTCGATGTGTACTTGTTGGGGATCCACAGCAACTTCCAGCAACAGTTATTAGCAAGGCTGCCGGTTCATTGTTATACAATAGGAGCCTCTTCGAAAGGTTCCAACAGGGTGGTTGCCCAACAATGTTGCTTTCTGTGCAGTATAGAATGCATCCTCAAATCCGAGATTTTCCCTCAAAATACTTCTATAAAGGACGCCTTATTGATAGTGAAAGCGTTACTAATGTACCTGATGAGAAATACTACCAGGACCGCTTACTCAGACCTTACATATTTTATGACATCGCACATGGGAGAGAATCACATAGAGGTGGATCTGTCTCTTATGAGAATCTACATGAAGCTCAGTTCTGTCTTCAACTGTACGAACATCTTCAGAAAACATTAAAAAGGATGGGTTTGAATAAAGTTTCAGTTGGCATCATTACACCGTACAAGTTGCAACTGAAATGCATACGTCGAGAGTTTGACCATATTGTGCATTCAGAGGAAGGAAAGGACTTGTACATTAATACAGTGGATGCTTTTCAAGGACAAGAACGTGATGTCATCATAATGTCATGTGTACGTGCTTCAGATCATGGGGTGGGATTTGTTGCGGACATCCGTCGAATGAATGTTGCTCTCACACGTGCAAGGAGGGCTCTGTGGGTATGGACAGTTATATTCTTAGAATTATTGTCTTTTCTTTCCTTGTAATAGCTGACGTAGCCTCTACTCTTGTTGTAGTTTGTAGTTGATAAAATGTGATCCAACTTCGATTCTGCAGGTCCTGGGGAATGCCAATGCTCTCATAAAATGTGATGACTGGGCTGCCTTGATTGCTGATGCCAAAGCTAGGAACTGTTATCTCCGTATGGATTCTATTCCAAAGGAATTCCTTCTGTCAAATGAGACTCCTAATCCGCCATCTTCATCGAGCATAAGGGGTTCAAGATCAGGATCAAAGCCAGGACATAGATATTCAGAAAACTACAATGAGACGAGGTCTGGAAGGCAGCCAAGACGTGATGAAGTCCTATCTTATGTTCCACCTCCCGCTCATAGCGGGTATAGGTCATCATACAACCCATCAGGAAGAAATTGAACGAAGCGAGTATCACCACATTTTGGCATACCTTCTGGTTGGATCATGTTCAGACAGGATTTGAAGGTAGAATAGCCCCTGCATGCATTGGGGACTGGTGATTGGAATTTGGAAGTTGTTTTTTCATGGATTGGGTAGACCCATGGCCTAATTTGTTTGGTTGAGGAGGCAGCAAGCACCGAGTTAGTGCATAGGCATGATTAGTGCTAGTTGCAACACGTCATGCAATCTGCGAAGGTAACCAACCGAGCACTGGTTCACCCTGCAGGCTGCTCAGTAGGCAGGCCAATGACTTGGGTGGACAAGGCTACAACAAGCTCTTTATTTGCAACCACCATATAAGCCAATGACTGCCAGCAGAGGTCCATGATGGACAGTCTTTTGTGCTAGGGTATTTCAAACGATGCCCATAGCTCAATTGTCTGCAATCTGCATCAAATGCCCATTTCATTGCCCGTCAACTGGGAGGTTTGGCTTCTATGCATGCAAGGAGTCTTTCTTGATTGCAAAACAGTGAGCAGCCATGTGGATTTTGCTACCGGTTGTCTGAACATGAACATGAACGAGAACGAGTAATCAAAGAGGCTGTTGGCTATAGTAAAGGCCAAGCCCGAACACATTTCGTAGCTTTAAGGCCGCCCATGGCAACATTTTTAAATAGGGTTATGGGTTAGGACGGGCTAGTCTATATAACACTAGGTCGGATGTTGTTATACAAAAATGAGAATGAATGTTCTCAGAGTTTTTTTTAAAAATGACCATTTTGAGTTTGGCCATTTCAAAATTGACCCGCTTGAATTGAACACTATGGAGCAACAAAATGTAGCAATATATGTTTTGTTTTTGTATTATATACATCCATTAAGTTACATCAGACTAGGCTTGTTAGCGAATATAAGGGATGTGCTGCGTTGGCCTTTTTTATTCGAGCCAAAAAAAGGTAGGCTGTGCCAAAAATATAAGATCCTAGCCACCAACTAAACTTAAGGTTTGGATGTAAGTGGGCTGAAGCCACCAGTCCCCTAATGGGCTTTCGAGCCTATTAGGTCATCTGGAGACCCCTACTTTAACTTGAAATCCCCGAGCACGAAATAGAAACATAAAATTTCTTGATATCTATAGAATGAGTGGACTAAGCAGTACCCAAGGGAGAGCAAACGGTAAATTATTGTTTTACCGTTTATCGAATTGTAAAATTCTATTCCGTTTACCGTTACCAATATTTTGATAAATCGATAAATTTAATAAGTTTACCGAAATTTATATTATTATCTAAATTTTTTTAATATATATTTTTTAGGGGAGCTCTCGGTTGAGAACCCATAAAAATTTGAGAACTTGAGAACTCAAATCTCACCATTAGATCATAATGCATATTTGAATCTGCATGTGACACATGTCCAAAAAGCAAAGTAAAAAAGGTGGCTTTGACTTTGCATTGAATGCATCTTGCATTTTGAAATGTGGAGATTGGAATCTCAAGATAAGGGGTTCTCATTTGAGCGCTCCTCTATATATAGGGGTGCGCTCCTTTGTAACAGGGGTAGAATGAGGCAGTGAGGCACGTTGTGAGCCACTCATTATGATGATGTGACAGAGAATAGTTTTTTGCTATTTACTTTTTTTGCTTTTGATGGATTTTTGGTAGTGAAATACATGTCACGAGGAGATGAGTTTGACGGCTGAGATGAGTGGTTGAGATGGTGCCTCATTCTAATTTGACTATCTCATTTGAACGCTCCTATATATATAGAGGAGCGCTCAAATGAGGTCCCTTCTTAGGCTAAGAACCAAAGGACTCATCTCAACCATTAAATCAAATGATCAAACAATCCTTCTTTATTCAAAAAGTGAAAGTTGTTTGTCTTTTTGCACTTTTATCTTTTACCTGAATGACAGTGCAAAATGACAAAAAACACTTTTTGGACAAATCTATGCAAGATTAGACCTTAGGACCTTAGCCTAAGGAGGGACCTCATTTGAGTGCGCCCCTATATATATATATATGTTTTTAATTTTTTTTTATAATACATATTTATTTTTATTTTTGGGTAAAACGGTAAATTTGCCGACTTCAAAACTTAATCCGTTTACCAACTTATTTTTACCGTTGGTAAATTTATCGATTTACCGAACCGAATAGATTCAGTAACGGTACATTCAATCGGTAAACGATAATTTACTAAATTTTGCTCTCACCTAGCAACACCTGGAGACCCAGTTGCAGGAAATAACATGTCCACATGGACAAAAAACACCTCCGCAGAGGAGGAACAACACGTCCACACTGAGGAGCGAATGAGAACACGTCTACGTCGAAGCGAGACGAAGAATATCTTCTGAGAGAGGAACATGACGTCCGTGACGAAAAACATCCTATATAAAAGTATGGATAAAATATGTTAATCAGATGAGTCGAACTCTTAATCTCTTGACATATTGTCAAAAAATCAAATCAATGGACCAAAACCCATTTCCAGGGTAAAATTATTTATGTTGAAATTGCTTCCATATAAATGTTTTAAATTGTTATCATTTCCACAATTTGTGTGGAACTTTTTCTAGTGTCACCAATGGTGTGTTCCTCTTCCTTCATTCTTTTTGGATGTTTTCCTCTTTCCCTTCATATTCTTTGTCCTTTGTGGACGTTTGCGCGTGTTATGATTTATTCTATCGTGAAGGTATGCTTAGACGATGCTTAGGTCTCACCATGGAGAAGTGTGTCCACCCATAAGTTATAAAGTTAGAGGTGTCAAATAGTATGTTCTTCTACAAATGATTTAAATTCAATTCTGGGGTACCCTCTATATAATTCGTGCTTCAAATAGTCTAAATATATACGGACTCGAGAGACACATGTCACCACCACAATGACTTGATGATGCATTTTGTAAGGTAAAGATTGGGGTCTCAAGTTCTCGAAAAAAAAGAGTGGGTCTCATTTGAGCGCTCCTCTCTGTATATATATAAATAGATATATGGAGCGCTCGGTTAAGACCCCTCGAAAATTCAAGAACTTGATACCTCAAATTTCACCATTAGATCATGATGCATCATATGTCTAAAAAGTAATGTCAAAGATGTTGGCTTTGACTTTACATTAAATACATATTGAAAAATACACATGAAACACGTATGAAAACCACAATAACTTAATGATCTATTTTGAAAGGTGAAAATTGGAGTATGAAATATTCAACAATAAAAATGAGTTTACGCACTCCTCGATATAAAACTTGGTAATTGAATTCTTATCCAAACTTTCAAAGTGAGAAAGTTCTATAAACTAAATTATTAAATGACATCCACACACACGCTTTTAAAGTATCATATCACAATCAAACAAAATCAATAAAATCAAAACCTGTCCGAAATTTCCATGACAATCATATAGTAAATTCCATTCTTGTGTATTAAGCTAAATGAAAAAAAAAAACTACTCGCGATCAATATTAATACGAATTAATATATCAACAAGGAGGAAAAAATGGGTTATATTTTTATCTAATACATCTATTTTCATTATTTTGACGAATTAAAATATTAAATAATATTAAACGGACAATATTTAATCTCCATGAATCAACGCCTTCATCCACATCCTCCATCTTATCTTCTTCCGTCTCAAACTTCATTTCCATCATCATCGTCACCACCGTTTCTTCATTCTGCAAATGGAGGTTCTCATAGGCCGTACTCGCCCGATCGACGATCGAGAATTCAACTCTGCGGCTGCCGATCGCGACGCTAGTTGGCGCAGCCAGTTTGGCCTGAGGCGGGAAACAGATGAATCGGCGGCCGATGCGAGGAACCTAGGGTTGGGATTCGGTTTCGCAAATCGAAGATCTGGCCGATCGGAGGTAGGTAAATCGGTTTCTCCTCCGTCTCCGCTGTCGTCTTCGAGCTCGTCTTCGATTGGCGCCCTCAGCGACGGCGACGAGGAGGAGGACGAGGTGCAGAGTGAGGCTCGTAGCGGATTGAACTCGATGGACTCGCTTGAAGATTCTCTTCCGATCAAGTAAGCTCGATTTCATCAAATTGAATATAATTTTATAAATTTGTAAATTCTCCGTAATTGCATCTTGTCCAATTGTATTGAATTAGGAGTAGTTAAGAATAAATGTTATGGAAAATAGGATTTGAAAAACTTTACTGATTAAAATTTTTATTTCAGGAAGGGATTGTCGAACCACTTTGCTGGAAAATCAAAGTCATTTACGAATTTATCCGCTGTGGGATCAGTGGAGGATTTAAAGAAGGTTGAGAATCCGATCAACAAGCGAAGGAGGACCCTAATGGCTTCAAAATGGGCCAGGAAGGTCAGTAAGGCTTCGTTCTACGGCTGGTCGTCCCATCCCACATCGATGCCACTTCTTGCTCTCCCAGATGATGAGGATGATGAGAATGACGTGCTGACTCCATCACCTAGGGAACATGGACATGTAAATGAGACTAAACGTATGCGGAGCTTCAAGTCGCCTAGTTGTTTTTGCTTGACTGATTTGCAAGAGGAGGAAGAAGACGACAATGAATGATTGAATTAATGCATTATTGAAGCACTTGTTGAATTTCCTATGACTCAGAATCAATATAATGGCGTGGACGACATGACTGAATCTCTTCCCATTTAGTGTTTAGGACTTGCCTTGTACTTTGGCATCCCCCATCTGTAATTATCTCCATCCAATGCTCAAGAATCTTTCTAACAGAAATTGTTTGCAATATGTTTTTTTCGTGCCGCTCAGCTCCACATCTATTGTGAAAACAAGTTGGACCTCAGGCTTCGGATCAGATTAGCTTGAACCAATCTGTGGATGGATGGATGGATGGAACAGCCTGTTTGAATGTGTCCAGGATGCGCTTGTTTGGTTGGATTTTAAAAATGTAGCGTGAAGAAAATGGTTGTGGTTGGGTTCGGGGGACAAATTATTGGTCGTATTTTAGTTTATGCCAACTACAAAAGTTGAATCACAGTTTTATCCATAACCATATCTTATCTTATCCCAAGCCACAACATGTCTATTAATTTACAATTCATGTTCTACAAAAGGGTGTTACTCATTCATAGAAATAGAACCGAAGATAGGGTGGTACAAATCTTTTATTAAGCTGAGAACTTGCAATCAATGTGGATCGTTGATCAAATAAATATAAGGGATAATTACAAAAAGACTACATGAACTATCACAGTATTTCAAATCGCGGCTTGGACTATTTTAATTTTCAATTTAGTGTTTTTTGGACTAAATTGAACACAATAAACTACCACCTTTTTGGACTCAATTGGACACAATAAACTAACGCCGTTAATGAGTACTGTTTACAATTATTATTCTTTAAAAAATTATTTAATCTAACTGTGAACACACTGCCCTAATGTAATATAAACTTTTTCTTCACAATTCAATCCAATTACAATCACACCGTAGTTCGCTTCTTCTCAAGACTCTTCATGAAAGCATGCTCACTCGATCAGATCTTCCCCATCACTCCACTTCCGATTTCAAATCGAGTTGATTCTGGCGATGACGGCTTTGGGAGATTTCTTTGTGTATATGATGGACGAATGCCTCACTGGCTGCAACGACGTGATCGACTAAAGGTCGTACCACCGCAACTGTAAATACGAGCTTCACAAATCCCGCAAGCATAACTGCCATACAAGAAGCACTACTACAAACTGGTCATTATGCATCGGTTCGAAAAATGTATTATGCATCGGTTTATTAATATGCATCGGTTTGTACGTAAACCGATGCATATTGTTGATATTAGGCATCAGTTTTCATTGAACCGATGCATATTGGTACCTTATGCATCGGTTCATGTAAACCGATGCATAAGGTTAACAATATGCATCGGTTCAATGAAAATCGATGCCTATTGTCAACAACATGCATCGGTTTTCATTGAACCGATGCATAATGTTGACAATAGGCATCGGTTTTCAGTGAACCGATGCATAAGATGTAATAAAAATTAGGTTTTTCCCGTCAGCCGCTCAAATCCTCCGTCTCACTTCATTCGAATTCACAGCTGCTCTGAACTTCGCCGCCATTCCGAAGCCATTCCGACGACATTCCATTCCATTCCGACGCCATTCCATTCCGCCATTCACGCCATTCCATTCCGCCATTCCGACGCTCCGACTCCGTAACCGGCGACAACTCAAATCTCAGGTATGATATTGGGTCAAATTAGTTGAATTTGTGTGTGTTTAGGGTTTATGGTGATATGCAATTCGATTTGTGTGTGTTTAGGGTTTAGGGTGATATGTAATTCGATTTGTGTGTGTTTAGGGTTTATGGTGATATGTAATTCGATTTGGGGGTGTTGTGTAGGCTTGTTGAATCTATTTTTTGGGCTATGATTCAGTATGTAATAATGGATGAAGGAATATGGATTGATAAAGAAACTTAAATTGTGCGTATGTTGTATATGCTACTTATTTCTAACAAGTAGCACACATCATTTTATTTGTTAAAGTAACACACATCATTTTATTTGTTTAATAAGTAGCAAGTAGCACACATCATTTTATCTGTTAAAGAAACACACATCATTTTATTTGTTTAATAAGTAGCAAGTAGCACACATCATTTTATTTGTTATAAACACACATCATATGGTGTTGTTTAATAATCGTCTTCATTTATGTATTCATATATTTAATGTGTTTAATTTGACATTTAATGTGACTTCTTTACAGGATCATGGCTAGCAGCAGCAGCAGCAGCGGCGGTGAGGATAATTTTTGTGTCTCTTCCCGCACATCGAAACAGAAGAAAGGCTATGTATACATGTCGTTGTTGGTTAAGCAACACACAAAGGCTGGTACAAAGCTTACGGTCAACTTCGATAGTAAGGGGAATCCCAAAGGAAAGAATGGAACTAATTGGAGGAGCTACTTGGGTACGGTGGCTCGTTCTCGAATTCCTATCACTTATAACGATTGGAGGAAAGTTCCAGACCATTATAAGCTCACTTTGTGGAGAGATGCAACTGTAAGTTTTTCTTTAATTAACACTTATATTTGTCAGCGAAGTTGATTATTATTTTTAATTAAAACTTGTTATCTGTCTCTTTAGGTAATTTTTGATGGATGCGAGCCGCATAAAAAGCATGAGATGAAGGTCGCTGGTAGCATATGGAAGAATTTCAAGTCAAGACTGGCAAAAGAGTACATCCACGGTGCCAAGGCAAATGAAGATCCTTTGGGTGAGTATAAGTATCTTGACAAAGATACCTGGGCGATATTTAAGGAGCAGAGGCTCTCCGAAAATGCTATGAAGTTACGAGAGACAAACAAAGAGCTTGTGAAGAAGAATGTGTATGCACACATACTTGGTCGAGGAGGCTACAGACAACTTGAAGAAAAAATGACAACTGAGAAGATAGCCGAGTTATTTGCGCGGGGCGCAATTGAAGAGGTGCATTCTTCTGTCACTATAGAGAGACATGAGCTGTGGAAGAGGGGACGAAAGAAGAAAAATGACCAGTACGTCAATGAGGCATCCCAACGAGTGGCAACAAGGATTGTAAGTTAATTTTCATGTCAATTTCAATAGTTAATATCATACACTAAATTTTGGTATTTAATGATTGTTTTATATAGGATGAGTTAGTGGAAAGCTCCTCTCAAGGACAGTTCTCGTCTCGTAATCGACGACATGACATACTGACTGAGGCGATTGGGACGCCGGAGCCGAAAGGACGCACCCGAGGAGTCGGGTCACACATCCCGTGGAGAGTTGGGTTACCAATCTCATCCTCCTCGGGTGGCACACCCAGGTCAAGTAATATTCGAATAGATGCGTCCGATCATTGCAGCCTTCACGTTCCCATTGATTCAGACCCGTGGGAGAGCATACCAGAGGTACATTTACAATTATGTAATTTATTGTTTATGTTGGTTAAATGTAGGTAATATTTTTTGTGTTTGTTTATAAATTATTACTCCTACTAACAGGGTGGCCTGAAGAGTCTATTCTACATCGAGGGGCAACTTGAAGGTGACAAACAGCTTGTGGCTATCGGTCGAACCGTAAATGGCCGATTTGTTAACTTTCGAGCAATACCCGATGATAACGTGAAGGTGAAGGTCGATAAAGCACTTATACGAGGTCAAGGTGCAGTATTGCCAACAGCCCATCCAAAGCTTTCAAATGTTAGAGAAGCAGTTACCCATCACGTGGCTTGGCCGAAAGACTTGGTCGTTATCGATAAAAGGGTGAGATCATCAAATATTATAACTTTATTTGCTTCAATGTGTTATACTACAAGTAAAATAAGATATTTAATCTTCACATAAATTTAACATGCAGGCATATGACTTACACTTTTACGAGACTTTGCCACTTACCGGCGATGGTTTTGTGGATGAAATGTCCGTGGACTGTAGACTTCTACGTGAGGTGTGGAAGACTTTGGGTAGAAGCACGATTGTAGTACAAGCCAATGCTGAGGTGTTCGGGGACGACTACGATATCTACTTAGGTGATGAGGAAGTCACGGACATATTAAAGTTCAATGAGTTGGGGAACGCAACATCTGAGTTATATATATGGTAATATTTATTTCTTTTAATCATTTTTTTGCAATTAGTCTAACTAACACAAGTTTTTACTTTGTAGTCATTTACATGATCAGATGGTTCATTCGGATATCAAGTTTGGTTTTTTTACTCCGTCATTAATGACCCCAAGCATAGACAATAATGAGAGATTAGCGACGTTCGTGGGAAGATTGAATATGCCAGACAGAGACCAAATATTTTGCTACTTCCTCCCTTATGTTGATCACATAGCGTGAGTTCATCATCACTTATTTTATAAGTTGTTAACTTCTCTTCTGAACACATTTGTTTTTAAGTTAATTAGTTTGTTTTTTTAGGTGGCATTGGATGTTAGGCGTCGTTTTTCCGAGACAACATACAGTTCTTTGGCTTGATTCATCGACGAAAGAGAAGCCTATAAACGCTGATGCAAAACAGTTGGCGAATATGTAAGTTTGGAAATTGCTTCTATCTGCTTATAAGTTGTGTCGAAAAGTCACTAATAATTACATTATTTTGTTTGTTTTAGGGGATTAGATCGATACTACCAAGGATGTGTACCGAGGAGTACACGTAAAGTAGAGTGGAAAAAAGTTTTGGTATTCACAAGCTAGACACTTTTACTAAATATTTTTTTTCATTTATAAAGTATGTTAACCGCAAATCTTGATATCGTGCAGTGTCCAAGACAACCACCTAGTCATTTTTGTGGTTATTATGTCCTTCAATTTATTCGGGACATTATGGCATTTGTACGGGCTAATAATGGTCCGGATGTTGAAGACATTAACCAAGTGAGCTTTTTAGAGATATATATGCATATATTATTCACTCTTTAATTGTTGATTTAGCTTTTTAGATCTTAGTCGTTGATTAAGATTTTTTTTTCACTCTTTACTTTTTGACTAACTAGTTCTCTCTTGTTTTTTATATAGTATTGCTTTCCTAATGGAGTAGAGTCATACGATATGGACAAGTTGCTTGAAATTCGGGATGAAATCGCCAACTACATACGTGAATATGTGACCACTCATCCTGCGGTATAGGACATTATACTTAGATCACATCTGTTATGTGATGTGTATTTGTACTGAAGAGACAAGATTATATGTTGTGTATGTATGAATGACGATATTGTATTGCAAATTCAGTGTAATGATGTTTAGCATTTAAATTGTATTGCATTTGGAAGTTGGAACAGCAGGGTTTATTATTGATGTTTAATTTCAGGTGGATTTGAGCTTTTGTAGAGCCAAATCTGCCTTTTTTTTGGGAGCATATGCATCGGTTTTTTCCAAAACCGATGCATAATGTGATTCGGTCCGAAGCCTTATGCATCGGTTTATATTAAAACCGATGCATAATATCCGCCTTTTATGCGTCGGTTCTAGAAAAAACCGTTGCATAACTGGGAGAACATTATGCGTCGGTTTTTAAAGAACCGATGCATAATGTTCCGACATTATGCTACGCTTCATTATGCATCGGAATTGAAACCGATGCATAAGACCCCAAAAAAACCGACGCATAAACCCTCTTCTTAAGCAACGCTAAGAAAGATTACATCCGTTCGTATCCAATCTAGCTCTTTCTGGCTTTTCCTCTCCCGCATCATCGCCTTGATGCGTCTCTTCTTCCGTTGCTAATGCTCCTTGTCTTCCTGGGAAAATGAAGAAATAGTTTCAGGGATCGACGAGTGACGATGACGATCTGTACCCACTGATCATTTCACTCGATAGGCGAAATATCGTTTAACTTTTTTTGGAACAGGAGTGAGGAGGAAATTCGTAGTGTAATTTGATTGAATCGTAAGTTAGAAATGTTTTTATTACATTAGGGCGGTGTGTTCACAGTTGAATTGAAAATTTTTGATTAACGTTGTTAGTTGATTGTGTGCAATTTAGTGTCCAAAAACAAAAAATGAAAATTGAATTAGTCCAGATCGTGATTTGAATGGTGTGATAGTCCAGGTAATCTTTTTTATAATTTTCCCATAATATAAAGGATCAGATATTAATATCAATGATAAAATGCATATTATCTGATTTTAATAATTAAAAATAATTAGTTAAGGACAAATTGGATTTGGATCCAACAATTTGTATTCATATTTGGAGAGTATCTAACAAACTATTTGAATTAATATCAGAAAAATATATAGTTCGTGGGTTTTATATCTATAATACGTAAGTTCATTTCATTAATCACACGAACTATTTTGATTAGCACCACAAGCCGAATGAATATGATTAGTTCTATGTCTGTACAAAAACGTGTGATCTTCCTTTCACTCTCAATGTTATTGTTCGCTATTATATTAGGATATCACAATTTATAATTACATAAATAATAAAGTTGGGAGTTTTGATCCAAAAATTACAGCATTCCCCACCATGATTTTTTCAATCATAATAATAAGTCATCAAAGATGACTAAAAAGCATGTCTCCATATCATGATTTTTTTTATCATAAAATTGATCATGGGGATGACCAAACACAAAAAAGGTCACAAGGCATGAGAACGGAGAAGTAACCAATCAGAACATGTCATATACACTGTTTTAAAACTTTTTTAGATTAAATTCGTAACTTGTAACACATTTATCTTAAAAATTAAAGAGAAAAAATAAAATAGAAAATATCAACATTCGTAATTTTATGAGTTATACAAATAGACATCCATATATTTTAATGTATGTTTAAATAATTTTATTTTTTCATTGATAAGGTTATACTTATATGTGTATGAGAGAGGGATGATGAAGTTTTTTTTTTGTTGGTCATGAGTTATTACTAGATAAGAGATAAAATGGATGATAGAAATGGATACCATATTTGTTTTTTAGTCATGGTGGGGGATTAGAGATCCTATCATGATTTTTTTAATCATAAGATTTGGTCATCGAATTTGACTAAAAAAACATGAGTCCCCATCATGATTTTGTTATCATAAAGTTGGTCATGGGATGATCAAACCCAAAAAAGATCACAACATGACCAAAAAAATTAGGTCATGATAAACAACCAATCACAAGATGCATGTCATGTTTTAAAACTTTTTCAGACTAAATTCTGACTTGTATTGTAACTCATTTGTCCTGAAAATTAAAGGGTCAAAAATTAAATAAAAAATACCAACATTTATAATTTTTTGAGCGCTACAAATAGGCATCCATAGTGTCATATTTTGATGTATGTTTAAATAATTTTATTTTTCCATTGGTTAGGTTATATGAGTATGGGAGAGGGGTGATGAAATTTTATTGGTTAGTCATGAGTGGGGGTGTGTACATGACTAAATTGATCATGAGCATGACTAGATGAGAGATAAAGTGGATGAGAGGGAGATGACATGTTTTTTTAGTCATGGTAGAGAATTATTTTAATACCACCCGTGCAGTGGCGTTAGGTTATATGAGTATGGGAGAGGGGTGATGAAATTTTATTGGTTAGTCATGAGTGGGGGTGTGTACATGACTAAATTGATCATGAGCATGACTAGATGAGAGATAAAGTGGATGAGAGGGAGATGACATGTTTTTTTAGTCATGGTAGAGAATTATTTTAATACCACCCGTGCAGTGGCGGTGCAGGGGCCTGGGTCCCAAGATCCCTCTGAAATAGTGCAAAATTTCTTCAACCAATAGGATTCGAACCCAAGCCACTAGCGATCATTTAGTTTCATTTCAACCAACTGGTTTGTAAAGTGTTTATATTTAGTTTAACTAAGAGTAATATTTGAATATTTGAAGTTGATCATTTGATTTAATGTTTTAATTAAGTATGTTGAGTCAAGATCAGGTGAGAAAAGCTTCTTAGATGATAAATAAGAAATTTTAATATCCGTCCGATCAAACTAATAAACGGTTAAGATTAGACTTGATTTCAATTAAAATTTGTATTTGTCATAAATGTGGTCTGCACATTGAAGAAAAGTTTGTCATGTGGGTCCCACATGTGGGGCCCACACCAAAGAAACTAAGAGGTGAATTGAGTGAAATCAGGATATGTGTCGAGTGAATTGTGCTATAAATGAAGAGGTACGGGTGAAGGATAACTTACACCTTCACCTCCTCCTTCACTCTAAATCTTCAATAATATTGCAGTGCATTCGAGTTCTAATTTGTCTCAAAAGTTCTCTATATTCTCAAGGTAATTATAACACGTTATCAGCACGAGGTTCTAACCAACTGAGATATCATATTTTTCATCTGTTCTACTTGGATATCATAAGGGGTTCACTGCCTCAAAGGGAGCTCTACTCTCCCTATTTCACAACTTTCTGATTGTGTTGATATCTGAGTTTTCCTAGATAAAAAAACTAAGAATTCATTTACTTTTCCTTTGTTTGGAATTAAATTCTATTACGGCAACTGTTATGTATGTTTTACTACTTCTTACCACTTGTTTCATTTTCTTAATGTATAACAACATGTTATTATGATGTGCGGACTACCGCCCCATAGTAAAGTGTTGTGATCTGCAAAGTAACTATCTTTACTTTAATTACTTCTTACAACGTAACTCATTTTACTTTCTTAATGTATAACAACATGTTATTATGATGAGCGGACTACCGCCCCATAGTAAGGTGTTGTGAACTACAAATTTACTTACTTCATGTATAAACTTTTATGTTTATCACTTGTTATTGTATAACATCATATTATTACAAGGAAGGCTCAGCCACCGTAAAAATAATATGATGTGAATTACAATTACTTTACTACTTCACTCCTATGGTAAAAAAGGCATTTATACTATACATGTCTATCCTCACATGTTAATTAATTGCATTACATTTCTAATCAAATCTTAGCATAAATTAACCCATACACAACGGTAACATTGTGCTCAAACGGTAATAAAACGGTAACAAACGGCTAGTTTTTCCCCTATAAATGTGTTTTCATTCAACTACACTAAATCACATTTCCTCTTCTACTTCACACTACAAACACACTCAAAGATTTCCAAAGCAATAAAATGTCGGCTAGATTACTACTTGTCTTTGTTGCAATAATTATTGTAGTACTCACTATTCTTGATTTCACCGGAGATCTAACACCGGATGAATTTTCTTTTTGTGTAAAAATACTTGTAACAATGTATGTCGTTTTCTTCATTACATTATTTGTAGACTTGTATGTCCTGAATTAATAAAAATTTACTTGTTTTTGTTTTAGTTAACATCATGACAAATTTGGTGAAACTAGACTTCAGTCCCCTTGACATTGCTGGGACAAATTACATGCCGTGGAAAATAGACATTGAGACACATCTAGACTCAATGGATCTTACTGAAACAATCAATGAGGGGAATACCTCATCAAAAGTAGACGCGGCAAAATCTTTAATTTTTATTCGCCGCCATCTACATGAGGATCTCAAAAATGAGTACCTCACGGTGAAAAAACCATGTGAACTGTGGAAGAATCTCAAAGAGAGATATGACCATCAAAAGGCTGTGATGCTCCCACTCTACCGCGATGAATGGACCGCTTTACGGTTCCAGGACTTTAAGAAAGTCAGTGAATACAACTCTGCAATGTTCAAAATTGTAACCCATCTGAGGTTTTGCGGAGATAAAAAAACAGATGAGGAAATGCTGGAAAAGACTTTTTCTACATTCCATGCATCAAATGTGACCCTGCAACAACAATATCGTGTGCGGGGTTTCCAAACGTATTCAGAACTGATTGCTTGTCTCCTCGTCGCGGAGAAAAATAATGAGCTGCTCATTAGGAACCATCAATCTCGCCCGACTGGCTCAAAAGCATTCCCTGAAGCGAATGCTGTTCGTTTCAACAGAAATGAACATAGAGACCACCTTCAGGGTCGAGGGCATAGCCGAGGTCGTGGGCGTGGGCGAGGTCGAGGTCGTGGTCAAGGACGTGGTCGAGGTGGTTATTTTCATAATTCACCTTATAAGTTCACCAAATATGTCCACAAGAACCATCAAGATGGGAGGAATCATGAGAATCCCTACAAAAGGGAAAATGACCCCAACCCCTCGAAAGGTCATGAAACTGCTTGTTTCAGATGCGGGACCATAGGCCATTGGGCTAAAATCTGTCGAGCTCCAAAGCACTTATGCGAGCTCTATCAGAGATATGAAAAGGGGAAGGGGAAAGAAGTCAACTTCATTGACAACCCGATAAATGACTCCACCCACTTTGATGCATCCGACTTTGTGAGTCAGGGTGAAACCTCCAATGAGCACACAGAAAATGGGACTATGTAATCCCCTATTGGGAATGAAGCCAAGTTGTCCGATGTTATCTGCATGTTTTTCTTTTAAGATTTGAAATAAACTTGTACTATGTTTTATTCCATTACCTTTTCTTAACATATTCTTTGTTTTTATATTCTCAAGTTTTAACATGGATAAAGATAATCATCAAGCCAACAAAGGGATTAACATTGAAGAAATTTGCATACTTGATTGTGGGACAACGCACACTATCCTGAAAAATAAAAGATATTTTTCAAGGATAAAACCATCACAAACAGTTGTGAATACAATATCAGGTCCTGCAGACCTGGTTGAGGGAATTGGCAAGGCAAACTTTACATTGCCAAATGGCACAAAGTTTACGATAAATGATGCCTTATTTTCACCAAAGTCCAAACGAAACTTGTTAAGTTTCAATGATATATATTCTCATGGATTTGATACTCAGTCTATAACTGAAAATAACATGAAATATATGTTGCTCACAACATATAAATCTGGAACCAAATGTGTTTTAGAAAAACTACCAATGCTCCCTACCGGATTGCATTATACATATTTGAATGCAATTGAGTCAAATATGGTAGTTATCAAGCCTTCAGCACTAACCACATGGCATGACCGATTAGGTCATCCTGGTTCAACTATGATGCGAAGAATACTTGAAAATTCACAAGGGCATCCACTTAAGGATCAAAAGATCCCTCAAGGAAATGCTCTCCCATGCAAAGCTTGTTCTCTAGGAAAGTTGATCATAAGGCCTTCACAGGGAAAGGTTGAAGCAGAATCACCTATATTTCTTGAACGAATTCAAGGTGATATATGTGGGCCCATTCACCCACCATGTGGACCATTTCGATACTTCTTAGTATTGATAGATGCCTCTAGCAAATGGTCACACGTATGTCTGTTATCAACCCGCAATATGGCATTTGCAAAATTGCTTGCTCAAATAATCAAATTACGAGCTCAATTTCCTGATCATACAATAAAGAAGATCAGACTTGATAATGCCGGAGAATTCACATCTCAGACATTCGATGATTATTGTATGTCAGTTGGGATTACGGTTGAGCATCCTGTTGCTCATGTCCATACACAGAATGGTCTGGCCGAATCACTGATCAAACGCCTTCAGCTTATTGCTAGACCTTTGGTAATGAGAACAATGCTACCTACTTCGGTATGGGGTCATGCAATATTACATGCTGCGGCATTAATTCGCATCAGACCGAGTGCATATCATAAGTACTCCCCACTACAACTTGTATTCGGTCAGGAGCCAAATATATCTCATCTAAGGATTTTTGGTTGTGCTATTTATGTGCCTATTGCACCACCCCAAAGAACAAAGATGGGACCACAGAGAAGTCTTGGCATTTATATAGGCTTCGAAAGTCCATCTATTGTTAAATATCTTGAACCTCAAACTGGAAATATTTGCACAGCACGTTTTGCTGATTGCCATTTTGATGAGGAAAATTTCCCACCTTTAGGGGGAGAAAGAAAACAGTTTGAGAAAGAAATTACTTGGTCTGTACCAACATTATTGCATCTTGATCCTTACACAAAAGATTGTGAAGGTAGAGTACAAAGGATTTTACATTTGCAAGAGATGGCAAATCAACTTCCTGATGCATTTACAGACACAAAGAGAGTGACTAAATCTCACATACCGGCTGAGAATGCTCCCGTACAAATTGAAATTCCAAAAGGGAAGTCGGAAAATAAAGTCACTCATGATATCACAACACGCTTAAAGCGTGGAAGGCCACCCGGTTCCAAAAATAAAAATCCTCGGAAAAGAAAAGGGGAAGAAAAGCAAATCGATCCTATGATGGAGGAAAGTATTCCTACAGAAATACAAAATGAAAAGGATCGAGAAATTTCGATTAATTATGCTAATACAGGCATACTGTGGAATCGAAAAGAGAACATTGATGATGCGTTCTCTTATAATTTGGCATGTGATATTATGGATGAAAATAATGGTGATCCCGAACCACGGTCTATTACCGAGTGTAAAAATAGACACGATTGGTTTGAGTGGAAAAAGGCCATTGAAATTGAACTAGACTCGCTCAGTAAACGCAAAGTCTTTGGGCCTATAGTACTCACACCTAAGGATGTGAAACCTGTTGGATACAAATGGGTTTTCATACGAAAAAGAAATGAGAAAAATGAAATTGCGAGATACAAGGCTCGACTTGTTGCACAAGGTTTTTCTCAAAGGCCTGGAATCGATTTTGAGGAAACGTATTCTCCTGTCATGGATGGAATTACGTTTAGATACTTGATAAGTCTAGCAGTTCATGAGAAATTGAATATGCACCTCATGGATGTTGTTACTGCTTACCTATACGGATCGCTTGATACTAATATTTACATGAAAATCCCTGAAGGATTCAAGATGCCTGCAGCATCAAGTTCAATGCCCAGAGAAAGATATTCGGTCAAACTAGAAAGATCTTTATATGGGTTAAAGCAATCCGGACGCATGTGGTACAACCGGTTAAGTGAATACCTGTTGCAAAAGGGATATGTCAATGACCCTCTTTGCCCTTGCGTTTTCATTAAGAAAACAACATCCGGGTGTGTGATTATTGCTGTCTATGTCGATGATTTGAATATCATTGGAACGAATGAAGAGATTCATGAAGTAATCTCTTACTTGAAAAGGGAATTTGAAATGAAAGACCTTGGGAGAACGGGATATTGTCTCGGATTACAGATTGAGCATATGCAAAGTGGAATACTTGTGCATCAATCAAATTACACGAGAAAGATAATCAAGAGATTCAATATGGATAAATCAAATCCATTAAGTACCCCAATGGTCGTTAGATCCCTTGATGTAGACAAAGATCCATTTCGTCCATGTGAAGAATCTGAAGAGATTCTTGGTCAAGAAGTACCATATTTCAGTGCGATTGGAGCTCTTATGTACCTTACTAATTGTACTCGACCTGACATAGCTTTTGCTGTTAATTTATTAGCCAGGTTTAGCTCAGCTCCTACCAAAAGACACTGGAATGGAATCAAGCATGTGCTTCGTTATCTTCAAGGAACGATTGACTTAGGATTATTTTATCCTAACAATACAAAACCAGTTTTGATTGGTTATGCAGATGCAGGTTACTTGTCAGATCCACATAAAGCGAAGTCCCAGACTGGTTATGTATTTACATGTGGAGGAACTGCAATCTCTTGGCGTTCTCAGAAACAAACACTCGTTGCAACATCATCAAACCACGCTGAGATCATCGCATTACACGAAGCAAGTCGTGAATGTGTGTGGCTGAGATCCATGACACAACATATCAGAACTACAAGCGGTCTTCTACCAGCAAATGATCCAATCACACTTTATGAAGATAATGCTGCATGTGTTGCTCAAATGAAGGAAGGATTTATCAAAAGTGATAGAACAAAGCATATCCATCCCAAATACTTTTCGTTCACCCAAGAGCTGGAGAAAGACAAAGTTATCAGCATACAATATGTTCGTTCTGATGAAAACTCAGCAGATCTTTTTACAAAGGCTCTCCCTACCTCAACATTCCGAAAACATGTCAACGACATAGGAATGCGAAAGCTGCAAAATTTATGAGCACATAACGCATGCCAATATGAGGGGGAGCTTCGCGTCGCTGCACTCTTTTTCCCTTAAGTTGGTTTTTATCCCAATGGGTTTTTCCAACTAAGGTTTTTAACGAGGCAGCCTAAAACGCTTAATGTGCATCCCAGGGGGAGTGTCATAAATGTGGTCTGCACATTGAAGAAAAGTTTGTCATGTGGGTCCCACATGTGGGGCCCACACCAAAGAAACTAAGAGGTGAATTGAGTGAAATCAGGATATGTGTCGAGTGAATTGTGCTATAAATGAAGAGGTACGGGTGAAGGATAACTTACACCTTCACCTCCTCCTTCACTCTAAATCTTCAATAATATTGCAGTGCATTCGAGTTCTAATTTGTCTCAAAAGTTCTCTATATTCTCAAGGTAATTATAACAGTATTTGTTTAATTAATTAATACGTTTAAAGGGTAAATTTGGAAGAGAAAAAATAACCTAAACCTAATTCACAGATACTACTCGTATTAGTCGCGCTGCCATTATGCGATTCATACCGAGAAAAATGAGCGAAGACGACCAAACGTTGAGGCGACTAGAATTCGACAGGCAGAGGCGACGGATTAATGACGAACAAAGGGAAACAGACGAAGACTTTGTTCCAATTTTACGGTACGTCGTAAACTCATTCTAGGGTTAAACGTGAAGTAAATTCAAATTCAAATTGTCTACGAATGTTGTGGTTGTTTCTGTCGATGTTAGGGTTTACGGGAAACTTGAACTAAATTCTGGCGTCTCTATGAATTTTAGGGCTTACGGGAGACTTTTAGTAACTTCCCGTTTACCGTTGGGGCTTACTGGGAATTTACAACATTCTTAACATTCGTATACTTAGTGACATGCTACGCATTATACACTTGCTGCTGCTCTTACTTATGCATACAACGTAAGATGTTTGGACTTCCTTATTCGTACAAATTTAGATTATTCATTGCTTGTTTTAATCAATCACAAATTTCTACGAATATTGATTCCACAAATGGTTAAATTTTAGATACGCATGGCTTTTCAAATAGCTGCATTTTTTGTAACATAAATATATTTTGATTTTGTACTGGAATGTATTGACCGATAGTAGAATATGGGATGCCAAGCACATCAAATTAAATGATACTATTGATATGATTCTTAATTGGATTTAAAATGGTGTATTGGATGTTGATATGTTCTGTTTCCGGTGGATGTTTTTTCTTTGGTTTTGTGTTCATCTAAACTATTTTTATTCTGCGCAAGTTCCTGGATTGATTTTGGTTTTGATGGATTTTGGTTAATTCAGGAATGTGAAGACGAGGAAGAGCTAGAATGGTTATCAAATAAAGATGTGTTCCCCTCGGTAGACACATTTGTCCCGTCTTATAAAACATTTGTCGACATGATCCCTGTAGAGTATACCATTACTGCACTTAAACATGAGAGCCCAGTTTCAGTTCTGGAAAATAGCAACATCAGCTTCGGAAGCAATAAATTCAACAATAGCAATGCTGTTATCACTAGTTGCTGCAGTGGCAAAGGCCTTGCTCCTCCTATTCGCCGCCCTAGGAGCAAGGCATCTTTAGATTTGAAATGCCATATCTTTAGAATTGAAACTTTTATTCTGAAAAGCCATTTTGGTTCATGTTCGTTTGTTTACTTATGTTGTTGTAACATTCGTAGTTCTTGTATCTAAATTGGATGAAAAATTGGTAATTTAGAAAAAAATTGGTAAACTTGTATATAATATTCGTAGTTCTTGTATCGAAATTGGTAGTCTTGTATATAACATTCGTAGCCTTGTATATAACTAATGTACTCATAAAATTGGTAGTCTTGTATATAATATTCGTAGCCTTGTATATAAAAATCGTAGTTCTTAAATCAAAATAGGTAGTCTTGTATATAAAATTCGTAGCATTGCACATAACATTCGTAGCACTGTTTGTTCGTGATATTTTTATTTGAACTACAACACAATTCTGTTTAAGTTAATCAAAATGTGTAGCATTATATTATTGACAAATGAATCAGGGTACACTCGCTAGCTACCCTTCCATCTACATTCAAATCACATACATTCTTAATTACATTTTATTTTCTGCTTGTGCATATGGGCTCAAATAGCAAAACATTTGCCTCGAAGAACATACAATGATGTGAAGAACTTTCTGAACTCAAGGATCAAAACAAAATTGATCATCTCCTCATCTTCACCATCATCTAATTCTTACATCTCACTTCTTCCGCTACACCTGCATCCTCCAACCCATTTCCACCATACTGCCAAAATTACAGCAGCCTCAATCCGGACTATGTGAATGCTTTTGAAAATGAGATCATTCGACAAACTCCACTTTTACTCAATAATTACCCTAAACTGATCTTTGCTTCGCCTCAAAGTCATTCTGGCACTGAAGTTTATACCACTTCCAGTTACAAAACTTTATCTCTGTTCTTGTTTAAGCTTCTGCTACCAACTGAAATCACAAAACAGGTGCTCAAAATCAGACGAACCAAACACACCATCACAAACCCAACAATTGAGCATATGGAAAAATATAGATAAGATGATCAACAAAATCAAGTAACAAAAATATGGAAAGAAATGATTTGCAACCATGAACTCGCAAATATATAACACAAACAGAGATAGTAATTTTCCGTCCGCTCAAACCACCCATCGTTTGTCAGATTAGTCACTACAATTGTCTCAACTGCTTCCCAATCCCTCATGCCTCATTTGATCCAAAATCACTACCAAATCAAGGACACCACCATCACCGTAAACCATACACAGACAACATCACCAAAACAAAAAATAGTTGACTGAAATCACCTCAACGCTAGGGGAAAGCGAGCGAACAGAAAATATTCAAATTACCGAATTTAACCGAATGAATTCAACAACGAGGACGAATTAAAGTGAATCTACCTGCGGACGTCCTCGCCTCCACCGCTGCACTCAAAAGACACGCGGACGTCCTCCAAATCAGCCCCAGGACGTCCTAGAATCCCCACCGGTGTGGATGCTCTAACTTGACCTTCCGAACACGAGCACCATAAGATGTCTGTCCTCGGATCGGAGAAAGCGATCCAAGCTTTCGCTAATCGCTAACCGTGCGGATAAGATGCTGGAGGATTAATCGGGAATTAATCGGTTTTTTATTCTTATCATATTTTTATATTTATAATTAAAAAATAGTTATATAATATTATCTATAGATGCATTAGTTAACATGTAATCAAAAGAAAACAGGCTGCATGCCAAAACTAATCTCAATGAGTACTAAACATGCTAAACTATTGCTAGTAATCTACATAGAAATTCAAACTACATCGTGCATAGTCCACACATACTTGATACTACATCATTAACAAACTGAACAATCAAATTTGATCTAAAAAATCTTAATTATTACAATAAAGTCCTCCAAGTTTAATCTTTAACATTTAACTGTCCGGACCGATTAATTGTCATTTGAACCGATTAATCGCCGCATGAACCGATTAATTGCCGCCTGAACCGATTAATCCCCGATTAATCGACACCAAGGCGCCACCCGATTTTTCCATCCGATTTTGATAAAATCGGATCGCATTCAAGAAATCTGTCGATTAATCCCCGATTAATCGGCCAATTCGGCCGATTTCTGGAACACTGGTTTGAACTTTGACATTCCGAACACGAGGGTCGGCTGATGCGGATAGATTTTTTTTATTATCGGAAAATATGTTATAATGCGCAAATGTCGAATTTACCCTTAAATACGAGTTTAATGTATAAAAATAGAATAATAATTACAAAAATTAAGAAGCTATTAGTATTATTATTTCTCATTTTTCATAAGAATTACTATTTATTATATGATACTCGCTCTAAAAGTTTAACGGATTAAAGTGATAAAGTCCAAAATTAGATGGAATATAGGGCCCCACCAAACCCATAAGAAACGGATTAAAGTGATAAAGTCCAAAATTGAGCTCAACTCCTATTGCTTATGACCTTTACGTCTTTCCACGTGTCATCTTTTGAACCATCTATCCATACATCATCATGAAGTCCAACGGCTGAGATCATCGGAGGGCAGACGCGCATCACAGTCCACTTGCCCGCTCCTGCGTTCTCGAACGACCAGTTTTATTCCAAGCCCACGCCTTCGCTCTCGCCATCAACTCTATCTCTCATTTCCGATTTTGCGATCTGGTGAAGCAGACGACGACGGGAATTCCGACGCTGTATCTAGGTGCGTGCATAAAATTGCAGTTTTTTTTTCATTACTTGCGGCGAGTCAATGGTCAATGTTTTTGTTGTGTTTGTTATTATCGGATTGTGGCCGGTGATCGAGCTTCGGAACCCTAGTCATCGCAAATTTGGTTAGAAGCGGTTGATGATCGGTTTAGAAAATGTGTGGTGTAGATGTTGCTGTTTGGTTTTGGTTCAAAAGTGTGCCTGAGAACTTGAGAATCTGTTTTCCATTTCGCTGTTCGTTCTGCCTCATTTTGAATTTCGATGTATTGAATACTGGTAATATCAGGGTTATTTTGTATGTACCAAGTGAGCAGATTTCGGCTCTGTGTTGATGAATGATTTTTGTTGAATCAATTTGAAAGAGATATATTATAGTTGAAGTTGATCTTGAACGTAGCAAGAAATGAGGGAAGCTTAATTCCTAGAATGAATGAACAAGCTGTATTTTCTGGTAGTTTTTATTTAAGTTAGAGATTAGTCCCTTTTTTGTTTGCCTTTTTATTCTTAGAAAGATCACATAGACGTTTTCGGAGATTTTAAGTTGCAATATAATCAGGCAACGAGAAGCTTTTGGTTCACATGAGAAAGAAAATCTCATTTGAATCTTATGCTCTATTAGCTTGTAAAATCTGGGTTTTACAGGATAGATGATAGCCACAATGCTGAATTTGTGTTATGTCTGCTTTTGCAGATAAAGTTGATAATCTCTGATGGATGAATCTTCAAATAGAAGAGCAGTAAATGGGCACCCAGACTCAAGAAGGGCGTCTGCTATTGTCGCAAAAAGGACACCAAGAAGTATGAGTCAGACGGCTCAACTTGGATGCACTAGCAGGTCAAACATAGCCAAAAGTAGTCAAATTATCTGCACGGAGAATGTCAATGCCTCTAAGCATTCATATAGGTATGCTGAAAGCAAAAGGGCAGGTGGAGGTTCCTCTCTGAGTTCCTTCTCAGTTAACAGCTCAACTAGGCGCTTATGGGAACCTAAAGGAAAGCTGATCCCCAAAGTTCAAAAGATTTTAACCGAAAGTGCTAGTAGAAGTGGAAGTCCTGACCGTAGTATTGACCATTGTTCAGAAGTTACAAGTGACATCTTTTTGTCAGAATACCATGACGGTGATTACACATCTACAGAAGAAGTTATTCCCGATACAGTATCATCGCCAATTGTAATAACTGCGGATAATTTTACTGGAAAACCTGTATTGTCAGACCTTGCTGGTTGTGGTTCCTCTTCCAAATTCAAGGCTTCCCAAACTAACATCCCAAGGTTCAGTCATAGCTCCAATAGATATTTTCCAAAGAGTTCGAAATACAATTCATTAGTTGACTCACGAGTCCACAAAAGAATGGAACTGCTGAAGGGAGGAAATGTCAAAGGAGAAAGCAGTTCATCCGGAGTGAAAAAAACAAGCCCGCTCAAAATAGGACAGACTTCTTGTTCTGCTCGTGGAAAATCAGTTGAGAAGCTTAGGAAACATATGTACAGGAGTGGATGGGAAAATTATGACGCATCTGCTAGCACAGGAAGATCAGCTGTCCCCATTCGTGGATTGAAGCCAACTAATAAAAAATATGGAAACCAATCTGCACAGGATGAATCAAACGTCATTATTCAGGGCCAAGACGTTAATGGGCATGAAATACCAGCCAGTATCAGTGGTTCTAGTATGTTAGACACAAATTCTTCTGAAAAAAGCATAGACCATCCAGTTACCAGTGTAAACTCAACCAGTTCCTCAGATTTAATCGTTGTCGCCGGGTCAGTGAATCAAGGGGGCTTTCCACATCACATGGACGGCGTTACTGAGGTGAATTCTACTAGATTCAGTGCGTCCTCTCTTGTGTGTGTAATAATTCTGTAGTCTAAGTGTATTTCAATTCTGTACAGATATTATTGGCTCTAGAGCGAGCTGGGCAGGTGGAACAGCTATCATATGAGGTAGGTCCATCTTCTAGACTCGCTTCTGGTCTCTAAGACGCTTCATATAACTGACATTTTCTTGTAAACAGAGATTACTCTTCCTTGAGATGAACTCGTTCTTTGGCGGTCTTAGCTTTCATGATCAGCACAGGGACATGCGGTTAGATATTGATAACATGTGTTACGAGGTTTGCTTCTCACGATGTTTTGAATTTTGATATGTATTTAAGAATTATATACGGTTTGCTTCTGTAGCAAGCTGCTCTTATTAATGTAATTTGGGAGTTACTTTAACCTACATGTCAATGGAAAATAATGACAGGAATTATTAGCCCTGGAGGATAGGATTGGTTGTGTCAGCACTGCTCTTACAGGGGAAGCCATTGACAGGTGTCTCAATAAGAGCTTCTATAAGCCAACTCCATCTGAAGTTGCAAGCATTGGTTTTAATAGGGACGAAGATGATCTCAAATGCAGCATCTGTCAGGTAGTGCTTCAATAAACTAAAGATGATCATGGAATTTATTCTTTTAGTTGCATCATAAAATCTGAATATCAATGAAAATACTTCACATAGAAGAAGCGACAAGTAAATGATTAATTATTCATTCCAGTAGAGTTATGAGGTGGCCGAAACTAATACGGCAAACAATAGACGAGAATTACACAGGAATTGGAAGAGACGTTTTGGTTGATAAATATGGAAAAGATATGAGGTTATACAAATAAAATATAAAGTGTTCTGTTTAGGATAGTCTAAAAACTCGAGTGATATATGAGAGGACGCCTACCACCCTGTTATTTCTATTTCGGAAAGACGAGTACTCAAATATGTTCTAATCTGACTGTTTATCCTATATCAAACGTATACGGGAAAGAGGCATATTTATGAATCTGCATCAGTACTTGATATAGAACCATGTAACTTGGCGCTGCTTTGGTTTTCTTTTCGGCCTAACAAGAGTTTAAACTGATACAAGCTGAACACCCCATTTAAGATGGCAGCTTGTTGTTACCTGCTTAATCGGTTTGTTGAATGGCATTTTCGTGAAGCTATAAAAATGGCATGTATCTAGTTCTACATGACTATTGTGCGCGTTAGCATCTGAATAAGCCAATAGTTGGATAATTAATGTAACCTTCACAAACAAACATACTCTAGTTATGCTGTGCCTACTGCTAAACAAGGAAATGTTGTGATGGATTGCAGGAAGAATATGTGGTTGGAGATGAGGTAGGAAGGCTACACTGTGAGCACCTATATCACTGGAGTTGCATACAGCAGTGGCTGAACCAGAAGAACTGGTGCCCTATTTGCAAGGGTTCAGCAGTGCCATCTTAGTTGCCTTTTTGTCATTCCACTTTTCAGCTGAATCACCAAAATCTCTGCCTCTGGAGTGTACAGATTGGGCTGGAATTCTTATCATCTCTTCAAATGCAAATAGGCATTTAGCAAGTTAGACTAATAAACTGTATAGTGTCTGGTTCGCAAATCAGCACTTGCTGAGATTGTCTTACATTCCACAAACTGGGACATTTCCTATCCTCGCACTCATGAGTCATGATGATGCCCATGGATCAGTTTAATAAATTTTAAACCAACAAAAAAGTAAAAAGGAAGCATTACAACATGTACTTTTGCTTAGGAAGTGTCTCTGTTTCTCTTATGAGTTCCATTTGATACTGCTCTCCTATACTTCTCTTTCTCTACTACTTTCAGAACATGATGGATAGCGACTGTCCTCCTCCGTCCAGAACCTATGTAGAGTCGATGGCGTATGTGGTTCCTCAGTATGATGACCCATGAGTCTTCTGTTGAATATCTTATGATCATTTCACCTTGCCTGTTGGCTAATGCCGACCCATTTGATATTGTAAACTCTCTAGGTATCAACTGCAGAACATAAATAACTGAGTTCATCGTTACCTATTCACGACAATGTGCTAAGGTTGTCTGTTGATAAATGACAGAATACTCACAATTTGCGCCTTGTAAAAATCAGACAATCGCATGATTCCTAGGAAATGAGGCGCTGGTGATTGTCCTGCGATTGAAGCTGCTATTTGTTTGCAAATTATCAGCTCAAACTTTCGTTCCATAACCTTCTTTGCTATGTTCAACCCTGCAATGATAACACATACGTGGAAAAAAAAACAAGCTTTGTGCAGTTGGTAATCAAAACCGTTGCTAGAAAAGGTCTTACTGCAAAATTGAAGAACAGGCTTTCTCCCTTTCTCGATGACGTTCAGAGTAAACTTGTCGCCTTCAGTCAGGCCATTAGCCTCCTTGAAAGTTCTCCACTTTGCATATGCACGCTGATCGTTCTTTCCAATCCTCAATTTTATTGGCCACAGCTTTCCGCTATCATCTCTCACAACCATCTCTGAACCCAGTCCATTAGAAATGGTGAATCTCCGTGGCAGGCACTGCAATCAACCATTGAAAAGGTCACCTTTCAATAACAAAATTCTCCGCATGAATGATTTTGTCCCGTGTATAGAGATCAGTACACTACTGATAGATGATGATTACCATATATCTATTTTAATAATATGAATTGATGCAGTGACCGGTTTCTAGAAGTGATCTGATGCATTATAATAGTGAGCATCAGTAAATTGCATGAAACTCACCAGCACAGTAGCATAAGATGGCCTCATTGTACCCACAAAAATGGAAGATTTTGCTTTCGAGGCGGAAGAGTCATCACACTTCTTCCTGATTATTCCATTTTCTGCAAAACGAGGTACCAAAAGATCTAACAAAAACAATTATCAAGGAACTGTTGGACTCTTTCGAGTAGCTCAATCACTATCCTGACAAATCAGCCAAACTTACCATTTAAACCACCATTCCTGGCATCTGCTTCGACTGGTTCTCTGCAATCTTGCTTCTTCCCTTGGTTCAACCCTGCAATGATAATACATATGTGAAAAAGAACAAGCTTTGTGCAGTTGTTAATCAGCACTATCACTAGAAAAGGACTCACTGCGAAATTGGAGAACAGGCTTTTTTCCTTTATCGATGACGTTCAGAGTAAACTTGTCGCCTTCTGTCAGGCCATTAGCCTCCTTGAAAGTTCTCCATTTGGCATTCGCACGCTGATCGTGCTTTCGAAGACTCAATTTTATTGGCCACAGCTTTCCGCTATCATCTCTCACAATCATCTCTGAACATTCTGAACCCAGTCCATTAGAAATGGTGAATCTCCGTGGCAGGCACTGCAATCAACCATTGAAAAGGTCACCTTCAATAACAAAACTCTCCACATGAATGATTTTGTCCCGTGTTATAGAGATCTGTACACTACTGATCAATGAATTGATGATTACTATCTATCCATTTTAATAATAACAATTGATGCCGTGTCCGGTTTTTAGAAATGATCGGATAAACTCTCCACATGAATGATTTTGTCCCGTGTTATAGAGATCTGTACACTACTGATCAATGAATTGATGATTACTATCTATCCATTTTAATAATAACAATTGATGCCGTGTCCGGTTTTTAGAAATGATCGGATGCATTATAATAGTGAGCATCAGTAAATTGCATGAAACTCACCAGCACAGTAGCATAAGATGGCCTCATTGTACCCACAAAAATGGAAGATTTTGCATTCGAGGCGGAAGAGTCATCACACTTCTTCCTGAATATTCCATTTTCTGCAAAACGAGGTACCAAAAGATCTAATAAAAACAATTATCAAGGAACTGTTGGACTCTTTCGAGTAGCTCAATCACTATCCTGATAAATCAGCCAAACTTACCATTTAAACCACCATTCCTCGCATCTGCTTCGACTGGTTCTCTGCAATTTTCCTTCTTCCCTTGGTTCAACCCTGCAATGATAATACATATGTGAAAAAGAACAAGCTTTGTGCAGTTGTTAATCAGCACTATCACTAGAAAAGGACTCACTGTGAAATTGGAGAACAGGCTTTTTTCCTTTATCGATGACGTTCAGAGTAAACTTGTCGCCTTCAGTCAGGCCATTAGCATCCTTGACAGTTCTCCACTTTGCATATGCACGCTGATCGTTCTTTCCAATCCTATATTTTATTGGCCACAGCTTTCCGCTATCATCTCTCACAATCATCTCTGAACATTCTGAACCCAGTCCATTATAAATGGTAAATCTCCGTGGCAGGCACTGCAATCAACCATTGAAAAGGTCACCTTCAATAAAAAAAAAATTCTCCGCATGAATGATTTTGTCCCGTGTATAGAGATCAGTACACTACTGATCGATGATGATTACTATATATCTCTTTTAATAATATGAATTGATGCAGTGACCGGTTTCTAGAAGTGATCTGATGCATATTACATTAGTTAACATCACTAAGACTAAGACAACTGAAAATAGCATGAAACTCACCAGCTCATTAGCATAAGCTGGCCTCAATGTACCCACAAACATGGAAGATTTTGCTATCGAGTCATCACACTTCTTCCTGATTACTTCATTTTCTGCAAAACGAGGTACCAAAAGATGTCAAAATAAAAACAATTTCAATTACTATCCTGAGTCAAACTTACCATGTAAACCACCATTTCCTGCATCTGCTTCGACTGGTTCTCTGCAATCTTCCTTCTGGTCGGTGTTCATCCCATCCTCTCTATCATATTTCTTTTCACAGGTACTCGAGTCAAACACTTTGACATCAAAAACCAAGTCACCTTCATATGTGAAAACCAAAAAGTCTCCAACACGGAGGTCAAGATGTTCAGCAAACTCCTTCCATCCTGCCCAAACTCGCCTCCCTCTTATTTTCACAGACCAGAGCTTGCCGCCACAAGGGCTTCGCAGAAATGCTCGTCGACATCTCTTTCCATTCAAGTACTTGAAGAAAGCCACAGGAATGAACTACATGAATAAATAAACAAATTAAAGTCACCCAAAATAAACAGACCAGCAATATTGCATAATATCAGACAGCTAGCTGCTAATATTACAAAATCTTTAGTAAGGCCAGGCAAAACCGGTTGCATGAAGTGAGGCTTCTCTGGAGCTCTCATATCTGCCATTTCTCTAGTGCTTCATAATACAAGAGCTTACTGCTATAGCCTATAAATAAATCAACTGACATGGCCATGCCATTGACATGATTGAAAATCAACTGATATGATAACATCATCAGATCAATCTTTTGCTGAGTTAATCTCAACTACTACTTGCTTCACAATTTAAAGCAGTAAATTGACATTGCGTGTTTCAACTGGAAATGGAAAGACGTGTTAGTTATCAGTCTGCTAAGGCTGCAATGGATTCGTAATTATAAATATATCATTTGTAAGAAAAGCAAGCCCTAAATAAATAGATGAGAAGTGACTGCAGATCAGAATCAAAATAATCATCACAAGGATTAAATGCGACCTGCGAAATGCATACATGTGGTTGGTCGACCGGATGCAGCACATCTCTCTAAATCCGCCATTGATCATGCTCGGAAGGCTAAAAGAGAGAGACGTTGTTGAGCGCAGATGATGAATTGATGAGGCCCAGTTGGGCTGGGTGCTTAACCGGGCTCACAAGTCACAAGGATCATTTTTGCTTACAAAATAATATAAGTTTGTTTTTTGATTTTTTTAAGGGTAAAGTACAGTTTGAGTACCGGAACTAATGAACTATCATCATTTTTCAATTTGTGGTTTGAACTATCATCATTTTCCAACGTGTGGGCTGAACTATAAAAATTATCAGACAGGGGGCGAACTATCAAATACTTTTCCAGACAGTAGGCGTCAAATAATTTTCCAAAAAGGTGTACCCCTATTTGTAAAAAATTTATAAATTAATATAAAAAACTCAAAATTTTTTATAAAAATACAATTTTTAATAAAAAGGAATATAAATTATTTGATAAATATTTCAATTTAATAATTATTAAAGATTTAATTTGAAACGGAACTTTGTAAAAAAGTTCAAAAAATATTTTTCAATTTGTGTTTAATATTTTTCTAAAGTTTCTAATTTTTTAAAACAAAATTTGTAGGGGAAATTTGCAAAAAAAAAAAAATTTAAAAATATTTTTCATTTTGTGTTTAATTTTTCGTAAAGTTTCTAATCTTTATTTATCAAATAATTTATATTCCTTTGTATTAAAAAATGTATTTATAAATATTTTGAGTTTTTTTGAATTTTTATATATATTTATTAATTTTTTGTAAATAGATACACTTTTTTGAAAATTTATTTGATAGTTCGTCCACTGTCTGGAAAAGTATTTAATAGTTCGCCTCTTGTCTTGAAATTCTTATAGTTCATCCCACACGATGGAAAATGGTGATAGTTCAGCACACAAATTGAAAAATATTAATAGTTCCATTACCCAAACTGTACTTTTTTTTATATGCTGTCCGAGCTTTATCTTTCGTTACTTTCCTATCTCAGCCTTCACTGTTCACTGTCAATACATAAAACACGAGTGGTACTAATTGTAAATAATTCAAATCAGAAACGCAGGGACAGACAGAAACGACATGTTTCTGAGGCTATCACGATCTTCGATCAGCTGCTGTCCGCTTCCCGCCCTGCGATTTAGTAATTGGTATCGACGAAAAACTCCAGCTTTTTCGCATCTTTTGTTTATCCGTCGCAACTCTGTAGTCATATTTGTTTGAGCAGCGGTTTGTGGGAGGGTACTGTATGCATGTCAACTGTTTGCTGTATTGACTCAAAGAAATTTACAATATTTGCCCCTCTTTTTCATCTTAGACTGCCTTTGTTTTACATTTGACATGTGTTTGTATATTCAAGATATGGATAATGCTCAACTATGTAGGCTGTCATAATTCTATTGATGAATCCTCAGTGATGATCCTTTTAGCCACTCTTACATGAGCCCTGTTACCCTATTACATTCTAGCTAAACACGAGAGTTACTAAAAGAGTAACTTTGTTTGCATTTTGTTTATATTGCTAATCAAGTTGTATGGAATGCGAATAAAACTCATTTATGAACTTAAAAAAGAAAGTCTTTTATGTGAACCAACCAGGCATTTAGGGTTAGATTATGTTCCATTATCTTAGGTTTCCGTTTACGATAATCTAGATTTTAATCTTTCATGTTTTGAATGTATGTTGGTCGCATACTTTCCAAGAATTCGGTTCCATCAACCGACAACCATCATTATTTTCTTTGTTATAGAGTCCGGATGAATTTGCTATGTCGTCATTTTATCGAGCAGTGCATCTAGAGGTGAGTTGGATTCTTTTCAGTAGTTCAGTTTTAAATATATGCTAAGTGCCTTCCCTCCTCAGTATTGAGTGTTCCTCACATCTCTTCCCTACATTTCATAAAAATCCCCAACCTTTATTTACCAAATGGCTTGCATGATGTAATGTAACATGTGGACTGTGAACACTAATATGTTTTAAAACAGGACATCATTGATCGCAAAGCCTTCTATATCGTTGTATATAGTCACTCATGGCATTTTATCCCCTTGATTCTTGAAACTAAACTTGTTCATCAGTTTTTGACAATTCAATTTCCTTCCACTTGCAGATTGAAGAGGTTGGATGGGACCAGTTGGTCAGGGCGAACAAAGATTTAACAGTCCTGAGCTTTAAGATACTGTAAGGTGTTGCCCTTGGCATTTTTTTTTGTTTCATTTTGATAGTAAGTGAAGAAACACAGTAAAATTGTTGACTCCATTGCAAATATATTTAACTCAGTTCTCATGGTTGTTTTGCTTTTGGTTCTAGAGATAAAAAAGGAAAATCTCATATCCTGGAAACTGTATTGGATAAAAACTACCCAAACTGCCCTCCTGCTATATCAGCGGTTAGTTTGTGTTGTTTCGTGGACTTCAAATATGATTCCTCATTTCCAATAAGGTTGTTCTAGAACTATTGGATGTTCGTTAACTAAGCTGGGAGTGAACAGATGATTTTTGCTTAATTAGTTGATCAATAACGTCAGTGGTTTGTTTACTGTGGCAGGATGTGCCTCATTTATTTACACTGAAATGGTCCGCCAATTCAAGATTGAAAGATGTTGTTGAGCAATTCAGTAAGGTATTGTTGTTCAGTGTTCACGTTATCCAGACCCACTTATTGAAATAGATGACTTAGTTGAGTGAATGATTTGGTGTCGGCAGCATATTGAGGAACTCCAAGATTTCTGGTCTGTTATGGATAACATTGACAAATCTCTTCTGGTTGTTGGTCCAGAACAACCATCACGGGCTGTATCATTTCGTCATATCAGTATTGGTGAGAAGACCTTCATCACACCTGCACTATTTTATGGAATCAGTTCTTCGTTGAAAATTGAAATGTGTATTTACTTTTATTTATCGATCTCAGGAAATGATTGTGTGATTGTGCTAAAAGTCCATGTTGATGATCCTAGATCTTTGCCAGAGTAAGAATCACTCTCTATCAATCCAACCTTCTCTTTTCCTGTTTCGCTGGTATTTCAATAGCTGACTTAGTTCAGTGTAGGGCTCGTTTTATAGGTTTGGAGTCAAATGTGAGCTCTTTAAAAAAGTTATGGAGTCGAAATGCCAGACATTGGTAAATTTCATTTTATATGTTTAAAGATTGTATTTGGATCATCCATTTGAACTTTATCAATTATTATAATTAATTACCAGCATCTTTGATGGCTTAATCATGCCATCTTTTGTATCTTCTGGGTAGACCCCCAGAACCCAGATAAACCAATGTTAATTTTACCATATCTGAAAAAATCTTGTAATGAAGTTCCAACACAATTGCTTGAGCTAATTTCTTTTTTGTAGGAGTGAACATAAATCATTTGTGGATAATATGTCTAACTTGTTGGAAACTCAAATTCAAGGACCTTTGGAGGTCAATGTAAACTGTCAACAATTAGAATGTGGAATCTGTTATGCCCAATATCTTCCAACAGGTAATAATTTATGATGCATTTCGTGCTTCATTATAATTTTTTATCTGCTGATCCTTGATCTTTGGATGTATAATCAGATATTGAGCTGGGGACTAGTAGTGGAAGTGGACCTGATTATACATGTGATAACACAAACTGTAGCAAGGCTTTTCATAGTGTCTGTCTTGCGGATTGGTTGCGTTCTATAACAACGACAAGGCAGTAAGTCTATCTTTATGCTGCACAGTATTTGAAGAGTTGATGGTTTGGTTGATAATATGCTATTGATATTAGTACCATTGTGAGTCCTTTCCTGATTGATGTATTGTGTTACTTTTTTGACGAGCTTGATCCTGAACATTTGTTTTTTTTAGTCCAAGAGAAGCCCGTATAAGTGGTTCCATGACAGAAAATCATTCATCGCATATTTTTTTAATTCTTAAATGTTTATCATTCGTAATGCGTACACTGGTTAGTGCTCTCATCCTGATAAACCCTATTGCTCTCATCTTTTGCAGGTCATTTAATGTGATGTTTGGGGCATGCCCATATTGCTCGGACCCTGTTGCCGTCAAGATAAGCAATGCAAGCTAGACTTCAATTTAACTGGAGAATAAATAGTAATGCATCATTCGAAAGCATTGTATTCCTTCGTTTTTGAAAAGAAATTGACATCTAGACTGCACGTAATTAAATTAATGCAAGTGTATAGGTTTGATAATGTTAATAGCATCACTCAGGATCAGATCAGGATATGTCATGTTTCTGGTGCTTCAGAATCAACATTGCTACTGCAACTGGTTACTTGATTTTCTTTTATTTTTGAGAATGACCCTGAATCTGCTGCATACGGAAAACTGAAAATTTTGGAAATCATCATCAAGTTCTTTGTTTCATTTTTTTCTTTCATTTTGGGAGTCTTATTCTGTGAATTATCTTATTTCGTATGACCTACCACCTAATAGATGCGTTTATTCGTAAGACGGTTGACATGATGATGCATGTTATTGACGTGAGTTGCGAGCAATAAGTAAGAGTTTCTTTATAATCTACCCATTTTCCAAACTCAAATATCCGTTCAAATGTGACAAATATGTTTTTTTAATAATCCCGGTTCCTCGTGTACCGAGATTGTAAAAGATGCATGATACCGGTTACCCAGGAACCGGTATTAACTCAAATGGAGTATTCTAGATATTTGAGTTTCAGACGATATATTTTGAATTGGAAAATGGGTAGATTATAGAGAAACCCAACAAGTAATCTAAACTCGTGCTACAGTCAATGCCTTGCCCATTGAAGTTGAACTCCTTTGTATCAGTTGGTCCTTTTGATATGTATTCATTTGTTCCGTGCAGCTATTCTGATTAGTGATTACCACTTTCATTTTGATCCTTCAAAATGATCAAGCATGCAGTTGATGGTTCGAGTTCGAGCCTCAGTGGATCACTGGGATGCACATGTTACTTGAGTATGCGTTATTCGATCCTTAACTTTAATAAATATTTCTTTTTCCTTTTAAAAACAAGAGCAATAATATCAAATTCGCACCATTTTAAAAATGCCCGAAGAGAAGTTTCAAGTTGAAAGTATAGAATAATAAACAGAACATCCATCCCATTAGAGAAACCTAAAATAAGCTACTTTCAGGTAGAAGATAAAATGACTTATATTATTAGAGTTAACCATTCAATATATTCTAATAATTCAGCACGACATAGTCGTATGTTTGATTAGATGATTAAAAAAAGCGCAACTTGGAAATTAGCAATAAATAGAAAATTATCATGTACTTATAATAACAATCTCTCTGGAAGATTTCTTGTCTACCACAACCACATGATAAACGTGGTTTGTTATCTTTTTCTTTATTGTTTAACCGCGTTAGTATATCTTCTACCCTATGTCCATAAAGGAAGGTCCCCCGTTTATATGCTCAATGAAAGTCAATAAAAGTTAGTTTACTCTGTAAAACTGGATTCCCCAAAACTATGGATATTATTATATAGAGTCTGGTTCAGATAAAAATTACTATTATATATGAAAATTAAAAATCGGATTTGAAGCTGACACGTGTTTAATTTCGTCGAAATCTCGGATATAATATGGAGGGACATTATGGTAATTTCACATATCTCGGAATGATCCGACTTAAATAGCAATGATCAGACTTAAATTAAAACAGCAATGATCAGACTTAAACAACAATGATCAGACTTAATAATCATACTTAAAACAACAATGATCAGACTTAATAATCAGACTTAAAACAGCAATGATCAGACTTAAAACAACAATGATCAGACTTAAACATTAATGATCAGACTTAAACAGCAATAATCAGACTTAAACAATAATGATCAGACTTAACTTGGAATGATCAGACTTAAACAACAATGATCAGACTTAACTTGAATGATCAGACTTAAAACAGCAATGCTCAGACTTAAACAACAATGATCAGACTTAATAATCAAACTTAAAACAGCAATGATCAGACTTAAAACAACAATGATCAGACTTAAACATTAATGATCAGACTTAAACAGCAATGATCAGACTTAAACAACAATGATCAGACTTAACTTGGAATGATCAGACTTAAACAACAATGATCAGACTTAACTTGGAATGATCAGACTTAAAACAGCAATGCTCAGACTTAAACAACAATGATCAGACTTAATAATCAGACTTAAAACAGCAATGATCAGACTTAAAACAACAATGATCAGACTTAAACATTAATGATCAGACTTAAACAGCAATGATCAGACTTAAACAACAATGATCAGACTTAACTTGGAATGATCAGACTTAAACAACAATGATCAGACTTAACTTGGAATGATCAGACTTAAAACAGCAATGCTCAGACTTAAACAACAATGATCAGACTTAATAATCAGACTTAAAACAGCAATGATCAGACTTAAAACAACAATGATCAGACTTAAACATTAATGATCAGACTTAAACAGCAATGATCAGACTTAAACAACAATGATCAGACTTAACTTGGAATGATCAGACTTAAACAACAATGATCAGACTTAACTTGGAATGATCAGACTTAAAACAGCAATGCTCAGACTTAAACAACAATGATCAGACTTAAAACAGCAATGATCAGACTTAAAACAACAATGATCAGACTTAAACATCAATGATCAGACTTAACTTGGAATGATCAGACTTAAACAACAATGATCATACTTAACTTGGAATGATCAGACTTAAAACAACAATGCTCAGACTTAAACAACAATGATCAGACTTAATAATCAGACTTAAAACAGTAATGATCAGACTTAAAACAACAATGATAAGACTTAAAACAGCAATGATCAGACTTAAACAACAATAATTAGACTTAAACAACAATGATTAGACTTAAACAACAATGATCATACTTAAAACATCAATGATCGGACTTAAAACAGCAATGATCAGTCTTAAGATAACAATGATCAGTCTTAAAACAGCAATGATCAGACTTAAACATCAATGATCAGACTTAAACATCAATTTTTAGGATGATTATACCCTCGAACATGTTATATATTTTTAAATAAGTCCGTTTTAATTTTTTTTATTTACAAAAAGCGCCCCGAATTACGATTAGTCGAAATATACACGTGTCACTATTTTATCGGATTTTTAGTTTTTATTTCTAATTGTGGTTTGTATTTGATTCATTTCCTATTATATATATAGATCAAGTTTAATGTTTATTCGATGATTGTTTATTGATCTTTAAGATGCTTTCTTTTGAAGTGAACTAAAAAAACTTATATTATGTTTGAATTAGGAAATTGATTGACAACATCATCCACTTGAAACTCATGAGCATAATCTTCCAATTAGCACCTTCACGGGACAAAAACACATCCACAAGAAATGAATAACACTCCTCACAAATTTGTCAAGAGGTCAAGTCAATTCGACCAACACACCTCTTTCGTAATTTTATGACGTAATTTAAGTACTAAACTAATTTTAAACTAATTTTTTTTGAGATTTAACTCAAATTAAGTTTCTTTAATAAGAGGTCATAAATGAGAAGTTGAACTCCAATACTAACTTTTAAGTTTAATATACATTTGCATCATCATAGTTCAACATGAAACACTGCAGCTATATCTCTGAAAAAGTAGATATCATTACATGCAGTTTCATGCGATAGGCAGTGCCATAATTTTAGATTCCATGTTGTAAAATACTTATTACATATATATATATATACAAGATTCGTACGTTGGGTACAATCAGTTATGACGCATCTGCGATCTTCTGGACAACTAACGAGATGTTAATTAAATTAAGATTTAGAAAATTTTCTCCCAGTGGCCATTTTCTGAACAGTGAGATTTTGCTGTTCACACGTGCATAAAACTTATACTCGGTGGTTCAGAAATTAGTGTCATCATTTAAGTAGTTCATATATTTACAACTAACACATTCCCAACAATATTAAGTTCCTTCATTTCCAGCTAGCTAGCCAGTACCACTCTTTGACGACCTTGTCTGAGGCCTGCTAAAACAACAGGTTTATATTTTCAATTTTAATCATTACTGGTGTTGGTGTATGTCTGTTAGGGTTTTATCCGTCGTCCATCTAACACTCCGATCTTTTTCATTTTCTCTTCTCCTAACTAATACGATTACTTGTTGCAGATCGAGATCTGGAGTGCAAGATCTGTAATATTTATCCGGTACGCACTTAAAGAGCAGCGGTTTGGAGTTTTTTCCTTGGAGGAAAAAAAAAACCTGGAGTGCAAAGGCTTCCATTGTAACCTAGTTATGGAATACTGTTCATCAGCTGCTAGCTGGATATCCGAAATGGTATGTATGCACATGCTTTGGTTAATTATAATCTGATGAGTTCTCTCTTTAATCCTAAGAAAGAAACTGATCGAAGGGACACTAAAGGAAGAAGATGTGTATAAGCTTCCAATTGTCATTGGAAGAGGCAGTACTCTTAATGAGTCTCTCTTAATCTTCGTTGGAAGAGGCACTCTTAATTTCATATCTTCTTCCAATTGTCGTTAATTATAATCTGATGTAAGATGCATGTATAAGCTTCCAAATTTGATGAGTCTCTCTCTTAATCGTCGACGTTGGAAGAGGCACTCTTTCATATCTTCTTCCAATTGTCTGGTTAATTATTATGACTGATCTCCTCTTACCACCAGGCCTCGCCGTGTATTGTATAAGCTTCGGTTGTAAGCAGACTTGTGTATGTATATATGTTTGATGTATGATTATCTATCATTATATTGCACACACAGGGAATGGAGGATGACAGTGAACAAATATATCATCAGGTCAACTTATTCACAGACTCATTCACTGATTTCAAATTTCAGCCAACTCCAGTTCATAGCTGTGAGCAGATTAAACAGTGCAATGAATCCACAAACATGATCACCACCAAGCCAAAGCTTGAGCCTGCTTCTTCTAATTCCTTTTCCAAAATCATTTCATTCGGAGAGTCAGCTGATTCGCTTTCCGAGGGACATTATATGCAAGTTGATGGCTTGATTAATGTTGTGAAGCTAGGGGAAGAAGAAGCAGCCTTGTGTGCTGGAAGTAATAACAATACCAGTGGTGATAGCTGTGAGAAAAATATTGGGGTTATTAAGAGGGTGTTACGCAATTCAACAGTCAGCAAAGCCAGTTCTTCATTTGCACTTGATCATGTTGTGGCTGAAAGAAAGCGCCGAGAGAAGCTCAATCAGCGCTTTATCGCTCTTTCTGCCCTTGTTCCCAATCTCAAAAAGGTACACATAACATAATATTAGTCTTTATTTATTTGCATATATGTGTAATCACTTCACATGCATGATTCACTTTTTTAGAATATTCAGCCTTATATGTCGCTTAAAAAAAACTTGTTAGTACAGTATCTGTCATGACTTTGTATACCTGCTTCATGTGCACAGATGGACAAAGCTTCAGTGCTTGCAGGTGCAGTCAGGTACTTGAAAGAGCTTCAAGAGCAAGTGAAGGCCTTGGAGAAGCAGACTGCTGCTGCAAATAAAGCAGTTGAAACAGTGATTTGTTTGAAGAGATCAAGACTGTCATTTATGGATCATGAAACATCCTCATCTGATGAGAACAACTCTGAAACTGGCCAGCTTTCGAGTGACTGCTCGCTCCCAGAGATCGAAGCGAGAATCTGCAACGAGAGCGTGCTTATTAAGATTCATTGTGAGAATTGCAGGCCAGGGATTGGTGCAAGGATATTGGTTGAGATTGAGAAGCTCAAACTGAGTGTTGTGAGTAGCCACATTGTTCCATTTGGAAGTCATTCCATTATTGATATCACAGTTATTGCAAAGGTAAACACATGAACACTTGTATATAATTAAACACAATGCACTGATCAGTAATCCATTAGTTTAAACACAATGCACTGTAATTTCAACTTAATTTCTAGCGTAATTACATGAATTATTATTCCTTATATACTGCTTATATGTTTAAAATGTGGAAGAAATATGAGTTGATGGTTGTTTGTGTTAGAAACATATTACCAATATCATGATGCTTTGTTATTGTGATTTAAATAGATGAGATTAAATCCTGATTTTTGGTGTATTTTCTTGGTGACGAATTATATGCAAATTGACAAACTATATCGTCTTTTTTATTTTTCGGCTACGAAACTGACGAATTATAGATTGATTTTGACGAACTTTGTATTTTATACCAAAAATCAATTTTGTACCTTATATTGACCCAGTTTATTATTTTATAATAATTTGTTTTGATGATCATGCTAATTAATGCAGATGGAAGTTGGGTATTCCCCGCCCCCGAAGGAATTTATTCGAAGCCTAAAACACGCTGTAGCAAAAGCGCGATCCAAGTGAACAGAAATCTCTTCCATATATATGATTGAATTTATGATCATTACAGTAATTTTGCTTTCTTTCATTTCTCTATATATATATTGGTACTGAGTGATTCATAAGTCTCTTATTGTTTAGCTTGTTTTTATCACTGAAAATGGGGAGGTTATTCCATTTTGTTTTTGCATGGTTGAAATTTGTATTGAGACCAATGTTGCTTTGCTATCTGGCCGGACTGAGCCCCACCCATTATCGACGCTTGCTATAAAGCTCGTCGGAGATGGTATAAAGCTCGTCGGAGATGGCGATTAGAACGTCATGGATCGAAGGAGATCAATCGGGAGAGGAGAAGAATTTGGGGAAGACGAGTTACTGTTCATTGAGTTGGAAAATTCATTATAACGGATTTTCGAATTACAGAGTATTACAATCGAGTCCTCGGACTTTACATGATTACAATACTTCTAAAGAACAATTACAATAGCACCCCCTTTGTTACACAGTGTGACGCTGAGTAACGAAAAGTTAATTAGGGCTAAAATTGAAATAAGGGGACGCAACTGTGCTTCGATTCCTCAGCATCAATTCGAGCTCAACCAGCTTCAATCCGTTTGTCTTCGATGATATCGTCGACCTCAATACCCCCTCGCAAGCTCAACGTGTGGAGAAAATTGGAAACGTTGAGCTTGGAGCATAGATTGGTTATGACTTCACCCGGTAGAGGCTTTGTGAACAAATCAGCAAGTTGAGCGGCGGACGGAACATAAGCCGGCGCCAGAAAACCAGAAGACACATGTTTACGAACCACATGGCAGTCCAATTTGACGTGCTTTGTGCGTTCGTGAAACACCGGATTCCTGGCAATGTGAAGTGCGGCATTGTTGTCATAATGCAGGGCAATAGGCAAAGGAACTGTGACTCGGAAATCTGCCAACAGTCTGGTAAGCCATACTAGCTCACAAGAAACCTGAGCCATGGCTCGGTATTCAGCCTCTGCTGATGACCTGCTAACCACTGATTGCTTCTTTGTTTTCCAGGAAATTAGACAGTTGCCAAGTAGCACACTATAACCTGTGACTGATTTTATGGTGATAGGGCAAGCTCCCCAATCAGCATCATAGTAAGCTTTGAGAACCAAATGTTGGTTAGCTGGATATAATAGACCTTGAGCAGGAGCCAACTTAAGGTACCTTAGCACTTTATGGGCTGCCTTCAAATGCTCTTCTCTTGGTTCATGCATAAACTGACTTAATATGTGGACTGGATAGGCTAAATCCAACCTTGTAACTGTGAGATATATTAGCTGACCCACCAATCTTTTGTATTTTGTAGGATCAACAATAGCTGGAGATGTAGACAAGGATAGCTTGTGTTTAGTGTCCATTGGTAAAGATGAAGGTTTGCATCCAAGAAGGCCAGCGTCCTTGATCAACTCTAGAGCATACTTTCGCTGATTGATGAAAGTACCAGTATTTGATCTAGCTACCTCATGACTAAGGAAGAACCTCAAGGTACCCAAATCCTTAATTTTAAACTTGGAATCAATGAACTGCTTGATGTTGTCAATGAGCTTTTGTGATGTGCATGTGATGATAATATCATCCACGTAGACTAATAGAGCAATATAGTCATGTCTTTTATTCAGAGTGAATAGAGAGTAGTCATTCAAACTTGATTGAAAACCATAGTTGATGAGTGCCTCACTGAACTTGCTGAACCACTGTCTAGATAATTGCTTTAGGCTATACAGACTTTTGTGTAGTCTACAAACTCTGCCTTTTACCTTGTCAGTTTTGTAAAAACTTGTAGGGAGACTCATGTAGACCTCTTCATCCAAAGTGCCATGTAGGAAAGCATTGTTTACACACTACTACAGAAAGGACATTATGCAACGGTTCGAAAATCACATTATGCAACGGTTCAATGTTATGCAACGGTTTTCAAAAAAACCGTTGCATAATGTGTACTTTATGCAACGGTTTTAAAGAACCGTTGCATAATGTGTACTTTACACAACGGTTCTTAATAACCGTTGCATAATGTGTACTTTACACAACGGTTCTTAATAACCGTTGCATAAAGTACACATTATGCAACGGTTTTAAAGAACCGTTGCATAATGTATACTTTAGGCAACGGTTCTTAATAACCGTTGCATAAGTATAAACATTACGCAACGGTTCTTAATAACCGTTGCATAAGTATATACATTACGCAACGGTTAAATTCAAACCGTTGCATAATAGTAAACCCTAAAATTAAAACACAAAGTCTCTCTTCACAGTCGCCCTCACTCTCCGATGCTTTCTCCCCGTAAACAACCTCCATCCTCTCCATAAACTTCGGCTCTTCACAATCGCAGCCGGATTCGACGCAAGCTTTGACGACTGGCTCACAGGCGGAAGGGGCTGACGCAGTTACCAAGATTTGATTTCAATTTGGCAGAATGGATGAGCAATCGGCTCCGGATAGTGTCCAGAATGCTTTGAATTCGATCGATGTGACGACGGTTGCTACTGCTGCTGCTTCGTCGTCGACTTCTGTTGAAGTTAACGTTGAGGAAGAGCGAGGTCGGAGTGGATTGGAGGATCAGGAGCCTCGTCGTTCTGCTCACCGTCTGGTTTTTTCGGTTCGTTCGTAATGCATTTTCATTTTTTTTTGAAGAAAAACTAATTGCTAGTGTTGTTTGTTTTACTAGGTTTGCTATTTGAGAGTAGAAAAGCCTGAGGAATCAATATAAGCCTGTGCTAGCTCTGAGTTGTTTGGAACATGGGTGTGAATGTGTGATTAATATGTACAGGCTACAGGCAAATTTTCGATGTTCTTTCTGATGCGGGGAGGCCTTGCAGTGTATCTTCAGTGTGTTGTAAGCTTTTCTAATGGTGGAGTATTTAATTGTTTATGTTCTGGTATATGTATGTGGAAACTGGACATGATTGTAGCGCTAGTTTATGGTTTCAGACTGATTTACTCTTCGTCATACTTATCAGGATTTTGTTATTGGCACTCCTGGTCGATTGAAAGATCTCATGGATATGGGTCTTTGCTCCCTTGCAGAAGTATCTTTTGTTGTAAGTGTGGTGTTGTTTAAGTAAAAGGATTAATTTGGAAGAGCTGCTGCTGCCAGTGAGAAAGCTTTGGAAGGTATTGTAAATGTCTGTGCCTTCATACATATAAAATCATATGATTGTGTTTGACAGTTCTTTTGACTTGAGAAACATTGTTTTCATCCCACTTGGTTGATATCTTAGCCTTTTAGATTTTGTGTGTGTGTGCAGAAACTGGAAGTGAGGATATCTTAGCGATGATTTTTTCTCACATGGAAGCTCAAGTGACGAAGCAAATGCAGACGATGAGCGGACTGACAAAAGCGCAAGGTGCTTTGATTTACGACTGATATAGTTGGATAGTGAACAGACTAGATGCTTATATGTTTGTTATATGAAGTTGTATGAATGGTGTAATGAATGGTTGTATTTTGAGTGAAATGAAAGTATTTTGATGTTTGGAAAATGAGTAATAGGACATTACATTTGTTTGCATTTTGTATTTAATTTTTTAGGTGGATTTGAGCTATAAAATAATTAAAATATTGCAGAATTTGTCATGACATTATGCAACGGTTCATGGAAAACCGTTGCATAATGTCATGACATTACGCAACGGTTCTATGCTCAAAACCGTTGCATAATGTCATGACTTTATGCAACGGTTTTCTCTTGAACCGTTGCATAAAGTCATGACATTATGCAACGGTAGCTTATGCAACGGATCATGAACCGTTGCATAAGGGTCCAAATAACCGTTGCATAAGGTGTCTTCTGTAGTAGTGACATCTAATTGGTATAATGGCCAGCCTCTTGATGTTGCCACAGCCAATAAAGTTCTAACTGTGTTCATTTTAACCACCGGGGCAAATGTCTCATGATAGTCAAGGCCTTCAAGTTGAGTGAAGCCTTTGGCAACTAGGCGTGCCTTGTATCTTTCAATAGTGCCATCAGATTTTCTCTTTATCTTGAAAACCCATTTGCAACCCACAGCATTTTTACCTTGTGGTAAATCAGTTATGCTCCATGTGTTATTGGCCTGTAAGGCACTGATTTCTGCATCCATGGCCTTTATCCAATGTTCACTTTTGCTGGCTTGACTATAAGTGGTAGGTTCTGTTTCAGATATCAGCTGTAAAGCATAATGTTGAAAATGTGGGGAACAACGCAGATAATTCACCTGTTTTGAGATAGGATAATCTGTAGAACTGGTGACATTGTTGCATACATAATCTTTTAGCTTTGTTGATGGCTTTGGTACTCTGGTTGATTTTCATTTTGAAATGCCTGCCTCAGAAACAGTATGCTGAATATCAGTAGAAATCCCAGTGTTATCAGTGTGAGAACTAATAGTATGCTGAATATCAGTAGAAATCCCAGTGTTATCAGTGTGAGAACTAATTTGCAAATCCTGTGCAGGGGATGGCATATTATCATCATCATCTGTCAAGGCATCATCATCATGGAGAAATAATGATGGTAGAGGAACATCAGGACTAACTACAATATTTTCAGCATTTATGCTCTGAAATGGAAAGTCATCCTCAATGAAGTGAACATTCCTGCTGACAAATACAGAATGGGACTGAAGATCAAAGACTTTGTAGCCTTTCTGCCCAAAAGGATATCCCAAGAAGACACATATCCGAGCTCTAGGATCAAACTTAGTCCTGTTAGGTTAAATATTTGTGACATAACACTTGCATCCAAAAGTTCTCATATGTATGTACTTTGGTTTGACACCAAATAGAACTTCAAATGGAGTTTTACCTTGTAACAAGATTGATGGCATTCATCAACCCTTATTGACGCCTAGACCGACTTCCATGGATTTCTTCCATGTGATGAAATTTTCAGCCCCTGTCAACAACTGAGTCACTAGAGGACTTCCAACTGACTCGTTTTTGCTGACGTAGAGAGGATCATCGACGGACTAGACTGGATGGACCGAAGCGGTAGAATCACCGGACGAAGTCGCCATGACCTAGAACTTGCGGAAAAATGAAAAAGAAAAATGGAATTGAAGAATCAATCCGATCGATCTACAACCGCGCGAGCTCTGATACCATATCGACGCTTGCTGTAAAGCTCGTCGGAGATGGCGATTAGAACGCCATGGATCGAAGGAGATCAATCGGGAGAGGAGAAGAATTTGGGGAAGACGACTTACTGTTCATTGAGTTGGAAAATCCGTTATAACGGATTATTTAGTTATAGAATAGAGCAAAAAAGTCTAGAAGAATTTGAAATAAACTAGATAAAAATTGAAAGAATCCATGGATTCAGTGTATTTTTCATTACTTACATAGATGGATATATAAATTTACTATTTATCAATCTTTTCTTTTGATTCGCGAGGAGCTGGATGAGAAGAAACTCTCATGTCCAGTTCTGGAGTAGAGATGGAATTGCGAAACAACCAAGGATTCTTTGTTACACAGAGTATTACAATCAAGTCCTCAGACTTTACATGATTACAATACTTCTAAAGAACAATTACAATAGCACCCCCTTTGTTACACAGTGTGACGCTGAGTAACGAAAAGTTAATTAGGGCTAAAATTGAAATTAGGGCACGCAATTGTGCTTCGATTCCTCAGCATCTATTCGAGCTCAACCAGCTTCAATCCGCTTGTCTCTAATGATATCGTCGACCTCAATACCCATATATGAAAGTGTTGTCTTCCTTTTGAGTCTTTGTTGTATAGAGAGTGTTTTTTTTTCTTTCACGTTTGTGAACTGTTTGTATTTATTAAGATGTACGTAATAAAAACTTACAATGTGAATTGTGGTTTGTTGGCTCTAAAAAAGTGTTTTTTATATTTTGCAAGGCTTACATTGCATTCCACTTTTCTAGTTTGAGTACATTTTCGTTATCTATATATGTTTTGAGTGGCTGCGCTAATTTGTAAGCAAGGTGAGGTTTTGGATGCAGTATCTTTTAGCAATGTGCATTTGAAAAAACTGTTTAATATCATAGTTAAGATCGTGATGAAGAAAAGAATTGATAATATATATATAGAGGAGCGTTCAAATGAGGCAGCCAAAATAAGAATGAGGCAAGGCACGATCTCAACCACACATCTAATCCCCCGTGCATTTGTGGCGCGCCACGTGTCCAAATAGTAAACGCACTACCAACAGTAGTGTGAACGCAAAATGGCAGCTGTGAACGTGGCTTCGCCATGTGTCACAATGAGTGGCTCAAATCGTGCCTCACGTGCCTCATTCTTACAACCATGCCTCAACCGAGTGCTCCCCTATATATATAGGGGCGTTCAAATGTTATGTGTTGTTAGAGTGTTATGTGTTACACGATTATGATTGGTTGAGAGTTTCAAGGAACCAATCAGAAGCGAGGAACACGGCCACTACGGTGCACCCTCAAAGCACGGGGGGTTGGGTGTGTGGAGGTGCACCGTAGTGGCCATGTTCCTCGCTTCTGATTAGTTCCTTGAAACTCATCAACCAATCAGAATCGAGATAACACATAACACTATAAGTAGGGTGTAACATTTGAATGTCCGTCTATATATATATAGGAGGCGTTCAAATGTTATATGTGCTAAGAGTGTTATGTGTTATGAGTGTTTTGATTGGTTGATAGTGGCAAGAATAGTATCGAAATAGTGGATTTTTGGGTAGTGGGTTTTACTGTTTGCTTTTTGAATAGTGCAGAATTTGGTAGTAGAACATGTGGCGCACCCACAAAGCACGGGGGGTTAGGATGTGTGGCTGAGATTGAAGTAACACATAACACTCTAAAAGTGATATAACATTTGAACACTCCTATATATATATAGGGGAGCGCTCGGTTGAGGCAGGGTTGGTAGAATGAGGCAGTGAGGCACAACATGAATCACTCATTGTGATGACGTGGCAGTGGAAAAGTACTTGTTGATGGAAATTTATGAAGGGGTAATTTGGGAATTTCATAAGTCAGCTGCTTTTTGGCTTGGATCTGATTTCTCTCACCTCCTTCCTGTTCAAACGAACGAAATCCAGAAAAATCCTCACTGTTTGGGAAGAACCCACTAGATTTATTATCTCCGGCGACGAAAACGATTTTTGTGTCCTCAAAACCCTGGTCGTTAGCCATGGAATCTAGTCAGTGCTTCCGCGACTCCCAAATCGCTGGCTTCTCTTCTCCATCAGTGTCATCCTCTTCGGTGTTTCCGTCGTATTTTTTAGATCTGCAGATTTGGGTATTGCAGTTTATCGATTCCGTCATTTCCGACATCTCCGGCCGGAGCGGTAGTTAGCTCTACTTAGACCCAGACCGAGTTTGTTTTTGTTGATTTCGTCCCAGCAGTGAATAAAAAGGCGACGCCTAGGCGCTCGCCTCTCGCCTAGGCGACCGGGCGACCAGCAAAACGCCTCTAAGGGCTTGAGGCGGGCGACATCCTTGAGGTGAGCGCCTTTTACGCCTAGGCGTTGAGGCGTGCGGGTGAAGAGGCGATCGCCTTTCGGCTGAAATGAGTTTTTGGCGAATTGAATCAATGTTAGTCGGCTGAAATGAGTTTTTGGCGAAGTGATTCAATGTTGTCGGCCACCATTTAGGGTTTTGTCGAGGAAGATGATGAATAGTGACCGTTAGTTTAATTTGATCCTCTATGTTTAAAATATTACACTTGTACCCCCATATAATAATATTGTTTCTATTTCTCCAAAATTATCAATATTTATCATATATTTCGTTTATAAATAAATGATATATTATTTAAATAGTTTTTATTAATGCTTATGAAATATATTCTACATTTTTTATTTCATCAATTCAATTTTATTATTATATTTTTTTAATTAAATAAAAAATGAACCTATACGATCGTACCCAATTTACTATAAGTAGCGTACCTATACGATCATACCCAATTTACTACAAAAATGAACCTATGTCATCATGTTTATTCTATCTTCCTATGTATTCTTTATTTTCTATGTGATATAACTTTGTTTTTGCTTGAACTTATATGTTTATTTGTTGATTAATGATTATAGTTAAATAATACATAATTAGATAGTTCCAAAATGACACTATTTTGGGCTATAAAGAAAGAAATGCACAAAGGCTCGCCTTGATCCAAAAGGCATTCGCCTTTCGCCTCTCGCCTAGGTGATATTGCCTTATTCGCCTTTGCTCGCCTTTCGCCTAGGCGATATTGCCTATTTCGCCTTTGCTCGCCTTTCGCATTTTTCTTCACTGCTTCCCAGACCCACCTCGATTTCGATTTTGTTGATTTCTGCGTCTCTTTGTTATTGAACAACAATCCAAATATCTGACTTTGTCTCGCTCGCTCGCTCGCATCCAAATCCAGTGAAAATCATCACCGGCGATGGGTAATTCATTTGGTAACCCTAGATCGATTTCCTCCTCCGGTAGAAGAGATGTGCGTTTTCAGAGTAAGCTCACAAAAGTCACATTTTGGTCTTATTTAATTTGATGCACTTGTAGTTTATTTAGGTTGCTTTTGCTGTGTTTAATAGCTTTTTATGAGTAGCAAAATTCCTCTCCATGTTTATGTGAAATTTATAGACCGTGTACTAGTCCAGCTCAAATTTGATTTGAACAATTTTTGGATCATGATCTCTGATGTAGTCTATTTGAGTTCTGAAATAGAGAACTCAACTATCTGTTGTTTGAACATTTTTTATTTGTTTCTTATGTTGATTTGCAGCTGGAGGGACGACTAAGGATGAAATGGAGAAGCGGATCTTCTGGTTGTATCAGACAACATGATGCGCTTATTGTTGGACCTGATGTGCTCGGTAGGCTAGTAGCTGAAGAATGGAAGAAGGTAACTTAGGGGCTATTTCTTACACCTCTTTTGTTAATCAGAAAAATTGATGCAGAGTTGTCAAACAGGAAAATGTGCAAACTTGTTTCTACTTCCGGTTTACCTCTAATAGCACAACAAATGAAGGTATCCCTAGAATTTACTAGTTCATCTTGTTTCTACTTCCAGATCCATTGCTGGAATAGATGGTAACTTTCAGTTTTACGCTTTAATTTATGATTTAATTTGTGCGTTAGAGTTTGAAGGATTGGCAGAATCGTGATACTCGTCGTTATGATGGTTTCAGAAATTATTAGTGGTCTGATCTTGCGTTGTTGATTTGGTATGCAGGTCGGAGTCCATGGGACACTATTGGAAGATATGGCATGAGGAACTTCATGTTGGATAAGAAGTCGGAAACATTAATGAGCATTGGCATTTGGCAATGATGGAGCATCTACTGCTTGCGAAGCTGAGAAGGCTGCTGGCAATTGGCATATTACTTCTTATTGGCCTTAGCTTTCTTGTACCATTTTTAGTTGATAATGGTGGTTCAACAGCAGTCCTTTGTGGTTAAATTGGCTTGTATTTTGTCAAAACATGTATGCAATGGTACTTGTAGTGTTTTTATGTGTACATGATGTTTATCTGCAATGGTACTTGTCTGTGTCAAAACTTGTACTAATTATATATCATTTTTAATTTGTACTAGAACGAAGATGTCGAAAAAGATGACAAAAAATGTGCAGTAAATTTGTCAAGTTTAATGTCATGTTTAAGCAGGTTGTTAACATATTTTGTATGGAATGTATGGTGGTGCCTTTGTACTGGGCGGTCAATGAAGATGGCATGGGCCATTTGAGACTTGCTCATAATCCTTATATGATTAAGGATACAAAGGGTGTGTTAAGATGATGATGAGTGCTGCGTCACTCGGAGGTATATTGTCTGTTCTTTTTGGAAACTAGGTTATGTAAGTACATAAAACAAGAACATGTGTTAGTAACGAAGGTGCATTCGTTATAGTAAACGAGTGCGCATTCAACTGTGTTATTAAGAAATGAGCGTGCATTCAAATAGAACATGTGTTAGTAACGAAGGTGAATTCGTGTGTATGGGTGTGCATTCCAAAAGGAAGGTGCAGATGTGTTATCAACAAGGGTGTATTGAGATATCAAAACGAGGGTGCAGATGTGTGTACATTCTAAAATGAATGTGCAGATATGTTATCAACAAGGGTGTAATGACATATGAAATAAAGAAATTGATTGCGGATTATTCTAAAACGAATGTGCAGATGTGTTACCAATAAGGGTGTAATGACATATCAAATAAAACATTTGAATGCAATTTATTCTTAACGAATGTGCAGATGTGTTACCAACAAGGGTGTAATGACATATCAAATAAAAAATTTGAATGCAATTTATTCTTAACGAATGTGCAGATGTACTATCAACAAGAGTGTAATGACATATCAAAGAAATAAATTGATTGCAATTTATTCTGAAATGAAGGTGCAGAAGTGTTACCAACAAGGGTGTAATGACATATCAGATAAAGAAATTGATTGCAATTTATTCTGAAATGAAGGTGCAGTTGTGTTACCAACAATGGTGTAATGACATATCAAATAAAGAAATTGATTGCAATTTATTCTGAAACGAAGGTGCAAATGTGTTATCAACAATGGTGTAATGACATATAAAATAAAGAAATTGATTGCAATTTATTCTTAAATGAAAGAGCAGATGTGTTATCAACAAGGGTGTAATGACATATCAAATAAATAAATTGAATGCAATTTATTCTTAAACGAATGTGCAGATATGTTACCAACAAGGGTGTAATGACATATCAAATAAAGAAAGTGATTGCAAATTATTCTGAAACGAATGTGCAGATGTGTTATCAACAAGGGTGTAATGACATGTCAAATAAAGAAATTGAATGCAATTTACTCTGAAACAAAGGTGCAGATGTGTTACCAACAAGGGTGTAATGACATATCAAATAAATAAATTGATTACAAATTATTCTGAAACCAATGTGCAAATGTGTTATCAATAAGGGTGTAATGACATATCAAATAAAGAAACTGATTACAATTTATTCTGAAATGAAGGTGCAGCTGTGTTACCAACAAGGGTGTAATGACGTATGAAATAAAGAAATTGATTGCAATTTATTCTGGAACGAAAGTGCAGATGTGTTCCAACAAGGGTGTAATGACATATTAAATAAAAAAAGTGAATGCAATTTATTCTAAAACGAATGTGCAGATATGTTACCAACAAGAGTGTAATGACATATCAAATAAAGAAAGTAATTGCAAATTATTCTGAAACGAATGTGCAGATGTGTTATCAACAAGGGTGTAATGACATATCAAATAAAGAAATTGAATGCAATTTATTCTGAAACGAAGGTGCAAATGTGTTATCAACAAGGGTGTAATGACATATCAAATAAAGAAATTGATTACAAATTATTCTGAAACGAATGTGCAGATGTGTTATCAACAAGGGTGTAATGACATATCAAATAAAGAAATTGATTGCAATTTATTCTGAAATGAAGGTGCAGATGTGTTACCAACAAGGGTGTAATGACATATCAAATAAAGAAAGTGATTGCAAATTATTCTGAAACGAATGTGCAAATGTGTTATTAATAAGGGTGTAATGACATATCAAATACAGAAATTGTTTGCAATTTATTCGGAAATGAAGGTGCTGATGTGTTACCAACAAGGGTGTAATGACGTATGAAATAAAGAAACTGATTGTAATTTATTCTGGAACGAAAGTGCAGATGTGTTACCAACAAGGGTGTAATGACATATCAAATAAAAAAATTGAATGCAATTTATTCTGAAACAAATGTGCAGATATGTTACCAACAAGGGTGTAATGACATATCAAATAAAAAAAGTGATTGCAAATTATTCTGAAACGAATGTGCAGATGTGTTATCAACAAGGGTGTAATGACATATCAAATAAAGAAATTGATTGTAATTTATACTGAAACGAAAGTGCAGATGTGTTATCAACAAGGGTGTAATGACATATCAAATAAAGAAATTGATTGCAAATTATTATGAAACCAATGTGCGGATGTGTTATCAACAAAGGTGTAATGACATATCAAATAAAGAAATTGATTACAATTTAATCTGAAACGAATGTGCAGATGTGTTACCAACATGGGTGTAATGACATATCAAATAAAAAAAGTGATTGCAAATTATTCTGAAACGAATGTGCAGATGTGTTATCAACAAAGGTGTAATGACATATCAAATAAAGAAAGTGATTGCAAATTATTCTGAAACGAATGTGCAAATGTGTTATTAATAAGGGTGTAATGACATATCAAATACGGAAATTGATTGCAATTTATTCGAAAACGAAGGTGCAAATGTGTTATAAACAAGGGTGTAGTGACGTATGAAATAAAGAAATTGATTGCAATTTATTCTGAAACGAATGTACAGATGTGTTACCAACAAGGGTGTAATGACATATGAAATAAAGAAATCGATTGCAATTTATTCTGAAATGAATGTGTAAATGTGTTGTCAACAAGGGTGTAATGACGTATAAAATAAAGTTGAAAAGAATTTAAACGAAGATGTTCAATAATAGATGAAAATTTGGGTAATGCATTTACTTACATTCAACTAATTAAAACTGAAAAATTATTTGATTGCGGAATGCTGCTAAAAAAGGACATCAATAGAACATACCAGGCTCAAAGCCCTTACAAACCTGCCACTACAACATAACAATAGCCTAGGGAAAACATATAGAAGACTACAAACAATCCCCTATGCTGATAGTGATCAATACTCATCAGCTTCAAATCAAAAGTACTTCTCCACCTAGCCATCCACTCTTTCCTTCTCATCCCAACCCTTTAGCACTAACAAAATAACCCCCAAGCGGTTTCTCCCAAGCGGTTCCTTCTCCTCGACTGCCAAACCTGATTCCTTCGTGACTCGTGACTCGTTCCTGAAAATTATAAAACGTTATGGTTAGTTAGGAACTGAATAAGCCGTACTCATTTCTGTGATTCTGCTTAATTCACGCAGAAAGGAAAGTCATGTATAAATACTAAATAGACATATAAAACATAAAAAAGAGAACGGTAAAAGATGAGAATTTGACCCAAATGAAGAACCTTATAGTAAGCTTCTTGCAAGCCTCCCAGCACCACCAACCTAACAGCTCGGCTACAGCCTAGCTTTTCTTAGCCAGTCAGTCCTATTCAATCTCGACTAAAACGAGATATAAAATGGCTACTAGTCATTACGAACATTTCTAATCAAAATCAATTAAATTCAAATCAGTCAAACCCTAAATCAAATATCTGATCTTCTAACCCTCAACAATCACCATATCACATTCACAACCTAATTTCAAAAATCCAAACACTATGAACTTCAAAGCTTTACAAGCAAAATCAGATCAAGAAAACACATAGATTAGCAACACCGATACCTCTCCTGGCCAGAAATATGCCAAATCTGAGCCATGATAACCTTGTTCTCCACATTCAAACTCCTGGTAGTGAATTCAACCCTAGTCGCTACATCAATCGCAGTCGCTTGAAGATTCTAAGGAGTTTCTCAGGAGTCAAAAAATCAACAGTTTGCGCTGGTGTGGCCTTCCTGCCTCAAATGCCAACATCACAACCTCAGCGGTGTCGGGTTTGTCTCAAACCTCCTCGCAGGCATTGAAATCGCTAGAGAAAGCTTTAACTAGGTATAGACTGAATCTCGGTGATTCTGGGTTTCAAATTATGAGAGAGAAACAAAAGCGGACGTAATTTCGGATGAGAGATGATGATATACAGTAGAAGCGATGGAGTGTTGTAATTCAAATACCAAAAATGCCCTTCTAAAATTAAATTATAATGATTTTGCTTTTGTAAAATAACAAATAAAGGAATGTGTAGTGGGACACGGGTCGATTTCTAAAGGTAGGGTTAAAATGGATGTGTGGTTGAGAGGCTGTCTCACTGTCTCATTCTAATTTGGGTATCTCATTTGAGCGCTCCTCTATATATATATAGATATAGAGGAGTGTTCAAATGTTATAAGCTTTTTATGGTGTTATGTGTTACTTCAATCTTAGCCACACATCCCAACCCCCCGTGCTTTGTGGGTGCGCCACATGTCCCACTACCAAATTTCTACACTATTCAAAAAGTAAACAGTAAAACTTATTACCCAAAAATCCACTATTCCAGCGTTATTCCTGCCACTATCAACCAATCAGATTTGAGTAACACATAACATTTGAACGCCCCATATAGATATATATATATCTATCTAGAAGAGCGTTCTTTTGAGGACATGTGTTTTTGGTGAGGGTGTAGGGACAAATCTCATCCATTAGATCATCATCCATCTAACCCCCTGTGCTTTGTGGGTGCGCCACGTGTCCCACTATCAAAATCCTGCACTATTCAAAAAGCAAACAGTAAAAATCACTACCATATTCTGCATACATGGCGCGTTGTGATTGGTTGTACTCACGTCCTCACTTCTGGAGGTGTCCTCAAAAGAACGCCCCCTATATATCTATATTTAGAGGAGCGATCAAATGAGGCACCAAAATTAGAATGAGGCAAGTGAGGCACGATCTCAACCACACATCTAACCCCCCCCCCCCCCCCCCCGTGCATTTGTGGCGTGCCACGTTTTTAAATAGTAAACCCACTACCAACAGTAGTGTGAACGCAAAATGGCGACTGTGAACGTGGCTTCGCCACGTGTCACAATGAGTGGCCCAGATCGTGCCTCACGTACCTCATTCTATCAACCCTGCCTCAACCGAGTGCTCCCCTATATATATAGAGGAGCGCTCCATTGAGGACACCCCAAAATAGGGAGAACGTGAGGACAAATCTAAGCCACACATCTAAACCTCCGTGCTTTGTGGGTGCGCCACGTGTCCCACTACCAAAATCCATCAACAGTAAAAAGCAAACAGTAAAATCCCACTACCAACAGTAAAAAGCAAATAGTAAAATCCCACTACCTTTAAATCTTAACCATTAGATCAATATGATCCAATGGCCCAGATTTGTCCCCACGTCCTCTCCATTTTGGGGTGTCCTCAATAGAGCGCACCCCTATATATATAGGGCGCTCAAATGTTATGGGTTGTTACAGTGTTATGTGTTACTTTATTGTGCACCTTTAGATCATTTGATCTAAAGGTGGAGATTTGATTTTGTACTTTTGTCTTTTAGGTAAAAGACAAAAGTGAAAGGTAAAAGACAAAAAGTGCTAAATGACTAACAACTTTGTCTTTTTTTGACTTTTTGACTTTCATTTTGCATTTTTAGATCATTTGATCTAAATGATGAGATTTGTGTAACACATAACACCATAAGAGAGGCATAACATTTGAGCACTCCTATATATATATATAGGAGCGCGCTCAAATGTTACCACTTCTTAGAGTGTTACTCAATTACTCGATTCTGATTGGTTGGTAGTGGCAGGAATAGTATTGGAATAGTAGATTTTTGGTAGTGGATTTTACTATTTGCTTTTTGAATAGTGCAGGATTTTGGTAGTGGGACACGTGGCGCACCCACAAGGGGGGGGTTTGGATGTGTGACTTAGATTGGAGTAAGAGGTAACATGCTAAGAATGGGGTAACATTTGAGCGATCCTCTATATATATAGGGGTTGGATGTGTGGCTCAGATCGTGCCTTACTTGTCTCATTCTAATTTTGGTGCCTCATTTGATCGCTCCTTATATAATTGATTACAAATAATGACTATCAATCTTAGACTTTTGAGTAAAAAATACATACTTAAAATCTAATTGGGCTTCCCATAAAAAAATCTAATTGGGCAAGAAAATTCCAACATGGTATCAGAGGAAACAGATCAATTGCAAATTACATTCTGACAAATTATGGTATACTTCACACGAACTATATTATAGTTCGGCCTATAATTTGTTTGGATAAAATCATGTCATAATTTGTAGGAAGTATATCATAATTCATCGGTTTGTAGTTTGTAACAAAAATTAGATTTGCACCTGATCTGACTCTTAATATCAGATCAAACATGTTAAAAATTAGGGAAAAGTGCAGTTTGAGTACCAGAACTATCACCATTTTCCAATTTGTGGGCTATACTATCACCATTTCCAACGTGTGGGCTGAACTATAAAAATTTCCAGACAAGGGGCGAACTATCAAATACTTTTCCAGACAGTGGCGAACTATCAAATAATTTTCCAAAAAAGGTGTACCTATTTGTAAAAAATTAATATAAAAATTCAAAAAACTCAAAAAAATTATAAAAATACAATTTTTGCTAAAAAGGAATATAAATTATTTGATAAATATTTCAATTTAATAATTTTTAGGGAAAAGTACAATTTGATTACCTGAACTATCGCTCTATTTCAAAACATGTACCGAATTTACAAATTTTGCAAATTTAGTATTCAAGGACCAAATTATAATTAAAAAAAACTCACAAAACAAACGTCGTTAATTCCTGTCTCCTCTATCTCCAGTGTCCATAGTCGGCATCATTGATTTTCCAGATTCCTTATCGGGCACCACGGAATGTGGTAAGAATAACTCGCTATGTATTTTTTTCCCGGCAATTATGAGATTGTCGTCTATAATCTATATTTGTGTTGCCTTGTGTCTTATCTGCTCGCCACTGTCGTGGATTTTGGTTGCTGTTGTGTGTCGATTGTGACCGTTGCTTTATTTCTTCGAGAGGCTCCATTGCTGGTGTCTGAATGGATGATTTGGTGATACTGGCCGGTTTGATGGCGGTATTTGGGTACTAGATTAAAAAAATTCTAAGTGTTGGAAATTGTCTTGTTATCTGAATATGACTTTATATCATGCGCATCTAACAATAATTAAACTGTTGCAGTGATATCAATTAAATCAAACTGAATTGAATCTGAACATGCATAAATTACGTATCAATAATCTGAATGAGGACATGCATATATTAATCTAAATGAATACAGTAATCAAAAATTGATTAAATCAAACAGATACGAAATAGGACAGCAAACCAAGTTGTTGATTCAGTCACGTCGATGACGCTGTCCTTAAAGCTAATTTGCCTCCCGCCGGTGCTGGATTTGACGACAAAGAGCTTCCCAGGATGAAAGAATCTCAGCAAGCGCGTTGAGCACCGTAGCCTTGCTGATCGAACCTATTCGATCTTCTGCTATCACTGATCGGGGAAAGAAGATAGTAGCCGAGATGTGAAGGATTGTTTTTCTGTGTATTTCTAAGTGAAGATTACACTTCATTATATACTGAAGGGATGAACTGATCACGACCTAAAAAGGTGGACAGTTTGCAACTTCCCACGAGCTGATCAAGACTCAGTTCGAAAACCAAGACCTCCATGAATTTTGGAACTGCCTCAACAGCCCAAGACTCAGTCATTCATGTTGACTACGTTTGATTCTAAAATTGAAATCGAATTAAGCAAAAACGAACAATTGCACGACCCGCTGAGAAATTTACGGCATTCACCCGCATGATGTGGGCGCACACATACGCGGAAAACCCCCAAGGCCAAATCCGCCGTCGTCGACCAAATTCAAACCCCCCTTGTGCACCCGCGTAGGAGTTTTGGAAGACTTGTGCTTAACAACTTAATAACCATGAACTTGAACTTATATAAGAACATACAATGTTCCTCTCTACTCTCCAATGTGGGATATTAGAATTTCACACAAGTGAAATCCAACCTCATATCAATCCCTACCAAAGTCAAGTTCGATGAGTTTTGGTCCAACTTTGGCCATCGATTTCTCATTCAATATAGCTTCGTTTTTGGCGATTTAATATTCGATTTCATACCTCACAACTCAAGGTATTTTAATCTAATTTTATCAACAAGATTCGAGGTGTTCTCCACGCTCAATGTTAGGTCTCAAATGTGGCGCACCACCATTTTCTTCAACTAACTAAACACACATTTTCCAACAATCCCCCACATGAAGAGAATCGAGTGGTGAAATCAAATAAAACAATAATCCTTGATAATCAACTCGACACGATGTGGTGATAGCTTCTACGGATAATATCTGCAAAGGATAGGTAGGTTAACCCCTTGAACCTTCCCTTGGGATAACATGATCTCTTTACTGACTATTCAGTAGACGTGAAGTCTTTGAACTGTTCGTCTTATACTGTAAACGAAATTAAGTTCTCACAGATATTATCCTGATCTTATTCAGTTCTTACTGGTGGGCTCATTTTGGTCGTGATACCCCTTTCCTGGTTTTGTAAGAGTTTCTAAAGAATTAAGCCCTTTGAAGCGACCCCACTTCTCTCTCACATAGGTGATTCTTTCTTAAAGTAATCCTGCATTACCCATTTGAATCTCACTATTCAAATTACTAGAATCATTAAAAGCTTCGAGCTTAGCCTCCTGCAGGAGTCACTGTTTTATCTGGGAATAGGATTGGGGTGTTACCCCCCACAGTGACCTCACACAGTCTTAGCAGGTAGGTTGTCCCTTTGAACCAAGTTCTTGGGATCTCCAGTCATCATGGTAGGGTTTTCCTTTGCCTCAACTTTTATAGCCCAAGGGCTTAAGCCTATGTTTTGATGTTAGCAATCAAAAGGCTTCAGTCCCATTCCCTTAGTCGTCTTCTCTACTTGCTCCTTATTTAACCCTTTGGTTAACGGATCCGATATATTTTCTTTGGACCTCACGTAGTCAATGCTTATGACTCCGGATGAGAGAAGTTGTCTTATGGTGTTGTGTCTTCGACGTATGTGTCTAGACTTACCATTATACATGACATTCTGTGCCCTACCAATTGTTGATTGATTATCGCAATACACACATATTGGTGGCACAGGGTTTTTCCAACCAGGAATATCCTCTACAAAATTCCTTAACCACTCTACTTCTTCGCCGCATTTATCTAATGCCACGAACTCAGCTTCCATCGTGGATCTGGTTATTAGAGTTTGTTTCAAGGATTTCCAGGACACGGCTGCACCTCCCAAAGTGAATACATATCCACTGGTGGCCTTTGAGTCTTGTATATCAGATATCCAGCTTGCATCAGTGTAACCTTCAATGACTTCAGGATATCTGGTATAATGTAGACCGTAGTCACGAGTAAATTGTAGATACTTCAGTACTCTCACGATGGCTTTCCAGTGTTCATATCCTGGGTTACTCGTATATCTTGCAAGCCTACTCACACAATAAGCAATATCAGGTCTAATACAATTCATCAAGTACATTAGACTGCCTATTACTTTTGAGTATTCCACTTGAGAGATACTCTCCCCTATGTTTTTAGACAGGTGATGATTCATATCTATAGGAGTTTTATAAACTCCTACACTATCCTTCCCAAATTTGTCTAAAATCTTATCAACGTAGTGTGCTTGGCTTAAGACAAATCCATCTGCCGTCCTTGTAATTTTAATCCCTAAAATTACATCGGCCAGACCTAAGTCTTTCATATCAAACCTTGAGTTTAACATGGACTTAGTGGATTTAACCATTTCTTCATTGTTTCCCACAATGAGAATATCATCGACGTATAAGCACAAAATCACATATCCATGTTCAGTGTTTTTGCTATATACACATTTGTCACACTCGTTGATTCTGAATCCATTTGACAATATCACTTTGTCAAATTTCTCATGCCACTGTTTTGGTGCCTGTTTCAGACCATAGAGAGACTTAACTAGTTTGCAGACCTTTCTCACTTGTCCTGGCGCTTTACAACCCTCAGGTTGTTCCATATATATCTCTTCCTCAAGATCTCCATTCAAGAAAGCAGTCTTCACATCCATTTGATGAAATTCTAGATTGCGCAGAGTTGCAATGGCAATTATCATCCTTATAGATGTGATCCTTGTCACAGGCGAGAATGTATCAAAGTAGTCTAGACCTTCCTTTTGTCTATATCCTTTGATCACTAGTCTTGCCTTGTACTTTTCAACAGTACCATCAACTTTCATTTTCTTAGTAAAAATCCACTTTGAATCAAGTGGCTTACATCCCGGAGGAAGATTAACTAACTCCCAAGTATGATTTTGCATAATGGAGTCTAGTTCACTTTTTATGGCTTCTTTCCATATAGGACCATCAATAGAGCTTATAGCTTCATTATATGTAGGAGGTCCGGCCTCAACCATAAAGGTTACAAAATTAGGTCCATACGAATTTTCAACCCTTGCTCTTTTGCTTCTTCTTGGTTCCTCCACATTTGTATCATCCTCGGATACTTCTTCTTTTTGGCGATACATTTCAGTAGTATCTTCACCTATCTCATAAGGTGAACTCGATGGTTTTTCCTTATAAGGAAACATATGTTCAAAGAACGAAGCATTCTTAGACTCTATAATTGTGTTCTTGTGTATATCAGGGTTTTTAGACTCATACACAATGAACCTATACGCATTACTGTTCTGCGCATAGCCTATAAAGACACAATCAACTGTCTTTGGTCCTATCTTCATTCTTTTAGGACCGGGAGCCATTACTTTAGCTAAGCATCCCCACACTCGCAAGTGTTTGTAAGCAGGTTTTCTCCCTTTAAATAATTCATAGGGAGATTTCTCCTTCCTTTTTCGGGGTATTCGATTTAGCAGATAGTTAGCAGACAAAACGGCCTCCCCCCACATTGACTGGGGTAACCCTGAGCTAAGCAGCATCGCATTCATCATTTCTTTGATAGTGCGATTCTTACGTTCAGCTACACCATTCGATTGAGGAGAATACGGTGGTGTAACCTCATGTATGATTCCAGTTTGTGCACATAGTGCCCCAAATGGTTCTACATATTCACCACCACGATCACTTCGTAGCCTTTTAATCTTTTTATTTAGTTGGTTTTCCACTTCCAACTTATACATGGCAAATTTCTCTACTGCTTCATCCTTGCTCTTTAGCAAGTATATTGAACAATATTTTGTACTGTCATCTATGAAAGTCACAAAATATTTATTTCCACCTCTTGTTGGCATGAATTTCAAGTCACATAGATCACTATGTATTAAGTCAAGGGGTTCAGTGTCTCTTTCAACACTATGAAAGGATGTTCTTGTTAATTTTGCTTCAACACAAATTTCACACTTGTGTTCGGAATCAAATTGAAATTTTGGTATACAATCCAATTTCATTAGATTCCTTATCGAGTCATAATTCACATGACCTAATCTACCATGCCATAAATTAGATGACTCAAGCAAGTAAGCGGAAGAATTTTTATTGATAGAATTGATAGCAATTACATTGAGTTTCCACATTCCATCCTTCACGTAACCACGTCCCACATACATACCGTTCTGTGAAAGAACGACCTTCTGGGACTCAAACACCATCTTAAAACCATGACTAGTAAGTAAGGTTCCAGACACTAAATTCTTCCTGACATCAGGAACATATGAAACATTGGTCAGCTTCAGCTCCTTGCCCGACGTCATCTTCAACATCACACTTCCTTTTCCCTTGACTTCTGAGGTGGCCAAGTTGCCCATGTACACCTTCTCTCCATTTTCAGTCAACTTCAGCTCAGAGAAAGCATTCTTGTCAGAGCAGATGTGGTGGGTTGCTCCAGTATCCAGCCACCACTCCTTGGGGTTGGAATCCACCAGACTCAGCTGAGAAATCACAGCCACTAGTTGCTCTTCATCCCCCTCGGCGACATTCGCCTTCTTCTTCTTTGGAGCTCTGCAATCAGCAGATCGATGACCCTCTTTGTCACAATTGAAGCACTTGCCAGCGAACTTTTGCTGTACCTTCTTCTTGATAACCTTGCTTTTGGGTCCAAGTTTGTTTAAGGGCTTCTTCCCTTTGGAGCTACCACCATGCTCCACTATGTTAGCCCTCTCAGAAGGGAGCTTCGTCCTCTTATCAGAGAGTCGATTGTCCTCTTCATTCTTGAGGCGAATCACCAGGTCTTCCATAGACATTTCCTTTCGCTTGTGCTTAAGGTAATTTTTGAAGTCCTTCCACCCCGAAGGCAGCTTCTCAATTATTGCAGCAACCTGGAATGGTTCACTGACCTTCATTCCCTCTGCATTCATCTCATGCATAATCAGTTGCAAGTCGTGCACCTGACTGGTTACAGTCTTTGAATCCACCATCTAGAATTCGAGGAAACGTCCCACCAGGTACTTCTTGGAGCCAGCATTCTCTGTTCGGTACTTCCGATCAAGCGCCACCCAAAGGTCCTTAGCTGAACTTTTAGATTTGTACACCTTGTACAACACGTCATTAAGACAGTTCATCACATAATTGCGACAGAGATACTCAGCATCTTTCCATGCATTGTATGCAATGAGCACTTGATTGTCCGCCTCACCCTCAGCCATCGTAGGTGTCTCCTCGGTCAGATACCGGGCCAACCCTAATTGGGAGAGGTAGAAATGTATCTTAGGCTGCCATGTAGTGAAGTTCAACCCAATTGAACTTCTCAGGCCTTTCAGCTGCCATTACTGCAGCAGGCACTTGTGCCACCATAGCATTTGGAACTGGACCCGCAGGTCCATTCCCGGCCGGAGCCATCAATGGGGTAGTCGCAGCCGACGCAGCAGCATCATCCTGGTGATATTGGACACCTTCCATGTTCACAGACAAGTTGTTTTGTCCTTGTTCAGAGTTCATAGCGACAACAGAGACAGATCTGTTAGTATGAAATAATATTCAGATAATAACGAGCACAAATTAGCTTTAAGAATGATATAAAGTCATATTCAGATAACAAGACAATTTTCAACACTAAGTTCGGTACTTGTCTTGAAATAGAGCGATAGTACAGATAATCAAATTGTACTTTTCCCTAATTTTTAAAGATTTAATTTGAAACGAAACTTTGTAAAAAAAGTGCATTTAATATTTTTCTAAAGTTTCTAATTTTTTAAAACAAAATTTGTAGGAGAAATTTGCAAAAAAAAAAAAATTTAAAAATATTTTTCATTTTGTGTTTAATTTAAGGTTTCTAATTTTTTATTTATCAAATAATTTATATTCCTTTTTATTAAAAAATGTATTTATAAATATTTTGAGTTTTTTGAATTTGTATATTAATTTATTAATTTTTTTATAAATAGATACACTTTTTAGAAAAATTATTTGGTAGTTCGTCCACTGTCTGGAAAAGTATTTGATAGTTCACCCCCTGTCTGGAAATTTTTATAGTTCAGCCCACACGTTGGAAAATGGTGATAGTTCAGCCCACAAATTGGAAAATGGTGATAGTTCCGGTACCCAAACTGTACTTTTCCCTTTTTTTTAAATGAACTATAAAAATAAACCTCGTAAAAAGCTGTCACGTGGCGCATTAATCAAACTATGTAGTTTTAGTCATAATATAAATTTTGACGAAATTTATATAGAAAAATGACTTTAAGAGATAAACCGGCCAGAATACTGAAAATCGTTACTTTTCGCTTCCATTCATTGAAAAATAAATTTTTACTCCCTGAACTTTTGGCCTTATCACTGGACATTTTGCCCTATCACTGAACATTTAGCTTTATCACTGAAGAATTAGTTAAAATCATTGAAGATATACTTAAAATCACCGAAAATTAACAAAATACGTGGACAATTTGAAAAAGTTTACTAGACAATGTCTAGTCAAGTAACAATGAACATTTAGCCAAAATACGTGGAAACCTAAAAAAATTAAATGTCCAATGATAAAATGTTCAGTAAACATAAAATATAATTTTTGATGTATTGAAGCGAAAAGTAACGGTTTAGCAATATCACTAAACATTTAGCTAAATCACTGAACAATAAACCCGAAATTTAAAAAATATCATATCACCCCGTGATTTGTAGTTTATAAAAAAAGATATGGGTTTTTATTTGATCATTCTCGTGGCAAATTAATGGAAGTATTAGATAAAGGCCCAAATTAAGATTATGACTTGAATTAAAAATGGAAAAAAAGGTGACCGTCGTATGAATTACATGAACTTTTCTTATGGAATGAAGGTCTGAAATAGGTAATTTGTGTTGTATCTGCGTCTATTGTGAGGGCTTCAAATCGATGTATATTGACTTGGATATCGATGAATCGTGCCGTAGCACTTTCCAAATTTAGTATTTCTGACCTAATAGGGTTTCGAGAAATTGAATTGGGATAAGACAGTCGAGTAAAAATCAACTTGGAATATATCTTTGGGAAGAATATGGAGAAGACAAAGAGAAAAATCATTGTGATTCTTTATCTGTTTCATCTATTTTTCCAGGCTATTTATCAATCGAACTATCGATTCAATTTCAAATTTGTTCAGCCGGTTAAACAGATAAAACCGACATTTGGGAATTTGCTGTTTTGGCTGTTATAACTCCGCGTGTCCGCTCGCGTGCTACTTATTCATTTGTGCAGACAGTTATATAATTTTAAGCCAAAAAAGTGGTAGTTGAGTTGATAGAACACTTGTCCTTGCAATGGCAAAGCCAAGGGTTCAAACCCCACCATGTCAATGTCCTTCCAAAATTTTGTGGATTTTTCAAAAAAAAAATATGTAGTTGGCACGCTGCTAATGTGTAAGCAGAACGCGAATCTTTTTTACTTGACTTGTTTTTTTAGTAAAACTTCATCCAAAATACCTCATTTCATTAGGATGAGTTACTCTAATAGCGTTCAGCACACCTTAACATTAAAATCCTCAACAATTTTATCATTGAGTTTCATAATATAATTACTACACAATTTGAGATGAAGATTAAGACGCTTAGAATTGATAATGCAGCTGAATTTGTGAATCTGAACTTGCTAATTTCTTCGAGGGAAGAAAGAATGGTGGTTACGTCAAAACCTCTAGTATTATAAATATCAATAAAACCTCTTGTATTAAATATTAATTGATGTAGGAGGCTGATAAAGATTTAGGAACTAAAGTTTTTAGAAAATTTCTCTATTATTTTAGCAATTTTCTTATTTTAGTTTTTTTAGCAAGAGTGCGGTTTAGGTACAAACCGATTTATATATAAAAACTACAAACCGAATTTTAAGGTGACACGTGTCCCATTTAGTCGAAATCCCGTACAAACACACGGAGGGATATTATAGTCATTCCACACGGAGGGGTATAAAACTAATAATGTTATTTTCAATTTAGACCTCGAGTTGTTAATGATCAGACTTTAAAACAGTAATGATCAGACAAAAAAAATAATGATCATACTTAAAAAAACAATGATGAGACTTAAACAGTAAATGATCAGACTTGAACAGTTAATGATCAAACTTAAAAAAAATAATGATCAGACTTAAACAGTTAATGATCAGACTTAAAACAGTAATGATCAGACTTAAAAAAACAATGATCAGACTTAAACAGTTAATGATCAGACTTAAATAGTTAACGATCAGACTTAAACAGTTAATGATTAGACTTAAACCAGTAATGATCGGACTTAAAACAGTAATTTTAAGACTAACCATTGTCAATTTTAAGTCTGATCAATATTATGTCTGATCATTGTCAATTTTTAAGTCTGATCACTGTCAATTTTAAGCCTGATCATTATCAATTTTAAGTCTGATCATTATCAATTCTAAGTCTGATTATAATCAATTTTAAGTCTGATCATTGTCTATTTAAGTCTGATCATTTACCATCTTTAAGTCTGGTCATTATCAATTTTTATTCTGATCATTACCAATTTTAAGTCTGATCATTACCATCTTTAAGTCTGATCATTATCAATTTTAAGTCTGATCATAACCATTTTAAGTCTGATCATTACCTTCTTTAAGTCTGATCATTATAAATTCTAAGTCTGATCATTATCAATTTTAAGTCTAATCATTGTCAATTTTAAGTCTGATCATTATCAATATTAAGTCTGATCATTGTCTATTAGTAAGTCTGATCATTGTCTATTATTAAGTCTGGTCATTATCAATTCTAAGTCTGGTCATTATCAATTTTAAGTCTGATCATTGTCAATTTTAAGTATGATCATTATTAATAATAAGTCTGATCATTGTCTATTATTAAGTCTGATCATTATCAATTCTAATTCTGATCATTATCAATTTTAAGTCTGATTATTTCCATCTTTAAGTCTGATCATTATCAATTCTAAGTCTGATTATAATCAATTTTAAGTCTGATCATTGTCTATTTAAGTCTGATCATTTACCATCTTTAAGTCTGGTCATTATCAATTTTTATTCTGATCATTACCAATTTTAAGTCTGATCATTACCATCTTTAAGTCTGATCATTATCAATTTTAAGTCTGATCATAACCATTTTAAGTCTGATCATTACCTTTTTTAAGTCTGATCATTATAAATTCTAAGTCTGATCATTATCAATTTTAAGTCTGATCATTGTCTATTATTAAGTCTGGTCATTATCAATTCTAAGTCTGGTCATTATCAATTTTAAGTCTGATCATTGTCAATTTTAAGTCTGATCATTATTAATAATAAGTTTGATCATTGTCTATTATTAAGTCCGATCATTATCAATTCTAATTCTGATCATTATCAATTTTAAGTCTGATTATTGCCATCTTTAAGTCTGGTCATTATCAATTCTAAGTCTGATCATTATCAATTTTAAGTCTGATCATTGTCAATTTTAAGTCTGATCATTATCAATAATAAGTCTGATCATTGTCTTTTATTAAGTCTGATCATTATCAATTCTAAGTCTGATCATCATCAATTTTAAGTCTGATCATTATAAATTTAAGTCTAATCATTATAAATTTTAGTCTGATCATCATCAATTTTAAGTCTGATCATTACCATCTTTAAGTCTGATCATTACCATCTTTAAGTCTGATCATTTGCTGTAACAAAAGTCAATTTTTACTGTAGCAAAAGTCAAATTTTTACTGTAGCGAAAGTCAAATTTTGCGGTAGCAAAAGTCAAATTTTATTCAAAATGATCAGACTTAACGCATGTTTATCAGACTTACAAATGTACTGTAGCGAAAGTTGAATTTTACCGAAGCAAATTTTAGGACGATTATACCCCTCCTATCTTTTATGTATTTTAAAATAAGTCCGCGTGTGTTTTTTTTATTTACAAAAAGAACCCCGAACGGAATGAATTCTGATTGGTCAATTTTTACACGTGTTAATTTTTTTATGAGTTTGTAGTTTTTATTTATAATTTTGGTTTGTATTTGATCCAATACCTTTTAGCAATTTCTTTTTTTAGTTTTTTGCAATTTCCTTATTTTATTTCGTTTTTTCTATTTATAGCTCGCTTGGGTTGTAAAACTTGTATATCTTTTATTTTGAATAAAAAAACCTTATCTTTGCTGCTATTTTTCTGGTGGATTCCAGAGTTATTGTTCAAGTTCATCGCTTGTAAATTTGATCATCAATCCTACGTTTAGCGCTTGCTATTCCTTTGAGATTCCGACTGCGTCAGGTGGTATCAGAACAGGCTTTTCCTAACTCTAATAGCCATGGAAGATGCATAAGGTTTTCGAAGCTTGAACAACCATGGAAGATCAATTGGTAACCATAGAGACTTTGAAGAGTTTTCGTCGGCTTTTACCACGACCCTTACTGCTTTGACCAAACAGATTGAAACTTTGACGACGAGAATGGACAACCACAAGAGTCGTTGTAAAGACATGAGATGATAACAAAATTGGAGTACGAAAGAGAATGTTGACCATAGTGATGTCAGGAAATTTATGATTATGGAGTGTCTGATATTCCATTGTTCTATGGAATCATAGGAGGGGAGGAGTTTCTGAATTGGTAAGTCGACATTGATAAGTATTTCGACGTTATGGGTATCCTCGAGATCATACAAGTTAAGATGGTAGCAATTAGATTGAAGAGTGTGGCTTCCGTGTGGGGGACAAGATTGTTATTCAGAAGCAACGGCAAAGGAAGGGGCCAATCAGAATATAGAGGCGAATGAAACAATTGATGATGATGCGGTTTCTACCGGAAGATTACAAACATGCCCCCATAAGTACATCAAATGCATTCAAGAAAGGAAGACAGTGACGGAGTACACGAATGAGATTGTGAAGTAAGGGCTTTTGAAGCTGAATTCGAAGAGGTTCTTGGGACGGAGGAGGCGTCATAGGAGATTGATGAGTTGATGATGCTTAGGATTCTGTCTGTTGACTTTGAGAAAGAAGGTGAGGAGGTTGAGATTGCTGGAGCTCATCATGATTCAATCAAACTTTTCCTTCACGATTCAATCAAATTACAATCACACCGTAGCTCGCTTCTTCTCAAGACACTTCATGAGAGCTTGCTCGCTTGCTCGATCAAATCTTCCCCATCACTCCACTTATGATTTCAAATCGATTTGATTTTGGCGATATCGGCTTTGGGAGAATTCTTCAGGTATCTGATGGACGGATGCCTCACTGCTGCGACGACGTGATCGACTAGAGGTTGTACCACCGCAACTGTAAGTACGAGCTTCAAAAATCCTGCAAGCATAACTTCCCTACAAGAAGCAACGCTAAGAAAGATTACATCCGTTCGTATCCAATCTAGCTCTTTCTGGCTTTTCCTCTCCCGCGTCGTCGTCTTGATGCGTCTCTTCTTCCGTTGCTGATGCTTCTTGTCTTCCCAGGAGAATGACGATCTGTACCCACGGATCATTTTGCTTGATAGGCAAAATATCAGTTAAATTTTTTTGGAACAGGAGTAAGGAGGAAATTCGTATTATAATTTGATTGAATCGTGAATAGAAAAGTTTTAATTACATTAGGGCAATGTGTTCACAGTTAAATTAAATAAATTTAATTAAATAATAATAATTGATTAACGTTGTTAGTAGATTGTGGGCAATTTAGTGTCCAAAAACACTAAATTGAAATAATCCAAACCGTGATTTGAAATGGTGTGGTAGTCCAGGTAGTCTTTTTGTAATTTTCCCTAGTAAATATGATTCCTAAAACATTCATTTAAAAAATAGTGACATCAAAATACTTGAACTTAAAACACAAAAATAGTGACATATAACAAAAAAAAATCATCGCTTAATAATGTATCGAATCCTTGATAAATTCCCAATTCGTAATCAATGTATCCCATCCTAACAAAGAATCATACCCTAACAATGTCATACAAACCCTACCAAATCCATAAAATTCATATTGAACGAAATATAAACCTTATAAACCCTAATATATCAGTCAAATACATCATCAATCAATCTGAATCCAAAATACCTTTTAATGGCGGAAGCGGGATGGTTTTGATATTTAGGAAAGCTGCAAGGACTGGCAAGCGAGAACGGTCAAGAGGATTGGCGGAGGCGGGCAACGGTGAGGACTGGCAAAGGTAGACAACGACAGTATGTCAGAGTGACGGTAGGCAACGACAATGACAATCGGAGCGAAAGCAGACAAGTCAGAGCGAAGGCGGGCGGGACTTTGAAATTATAGTAAGAAATCTTACGCATCGGAGGATGAATTCGCAAAAGTAAAAAAGCCTAGGTTAATTTTTTTATTGAACTCTTTCGCATCGGTTGGATATATTAAACCGATGCATAATCTCGAGATTATGCATCAGTGTTTTTCTCCAACCGATGCATCGGTTCTTTGCCAACCGATGCATAAAGTAGACATTATACATCGTTTTTATCCCCAACAGCTGCGCAATGTCAAAACCGATGCTAAAAGCTAAACACGGAACCGATGCATAATGTCCCGTCTGTAGTAGTGAGAAAATTATGCTACTCAAGGAAGTCGAACCCTTGACCTCTTGACAAATTGTCAAGGGTACACGCCACTCGACTAAACCATTTTTCGCGGTTACAATGTAGTTGAGGTGTTTTTCTATTGAGCTTAAATAAATTAAAAGGAATTTAATTTAATTATACTAACTTTAATGAACTGAAAGCTTATTGTCTAAATTACTTGTTGACACTCACCTTAACTAATTACAAGTCATTTAGCATCACTTACTATAATTCGTATCCAAACAAGTTAAAGAGAAACTATAAGCAATTTATGCTGAGAGGTTAAAGATCACACGCAAACCATATTTTTGGTGCAAACTGTAAAATTCGTCAAAAGTGTGTTATATTTTGTCGACAAAACCCAAAAGTGTGACATAGTTCGTTAAAAGTGATTAGAAACTCGTCGTCGAAAAATCATCCATACGATGAGATTTATCACATCCGTCCAAATGACCAAATCAAGGGTTGTCATTGGTTTGTGTTTTTTACAAAAATATGTTGTTTGCACCGGATCCTTTTTCAATGCTGAGATTATAAAATAATCAAAATGTGGAATGTTTATGTTTTTTCTTTGTTCGACATGATTCGCAGTCAAATTCAAATTTTATTGATTCATATATGATGCAACAAAGCCTAATGCTTCCATTTTAAAATGAAGGAAAAAGTACAAAATGGTGCCTTGAACTATCAGTGTTTTCCAATTGAAGGTCCGAACTATTAATTTTTCCAGTCAGGGGCAAATTCAAAAAATATAACGATTTACTAACAAAATCTAACAGATTTAAACCAACTTTAACTCACTGGTGCATTCACAACTAACTCTGTTAAGCCTATTATTTTCTCTATAATCAGTTTTTTTATTTCTCGCGACGAAACTCTAGTAGCGATTCTCAGATTTTGAAACGGAGACTATGGCATCCTGCGGGCTCGATTGTCAGATTTCAAAACGCTAAAAAAATCGAATCGATTGATTTTGTTTGGTCGGAGAGTTGGCTTCGATTGATCTCAAAGGCGGCTACTATGACTTGTCGAACTAATTTGAAGTTGATGCAGAAGTGTATACGCTAAGTGATAACTCTTCGCCCGTTCCCAGTGGCGGACCTACCCTATACACAATGGGGTCACTTGCCCCCCATTAATTTTCTCATTTGTTCTTTTATTTGAGCTTAATTAGACCAAAATATGGTAATAATTCTAGTAAATATCCTTGTTGTCCCCATTAATTTCTCCAAAATAGTGTTCTGCCCCCAGTAAAATTTGACTCTGGGTCCGCCACTGGCCGTTCCTTCAATTTCTGTTGATTGTTTTACGTTGTTTTTACTCCAACAGTCTTTTTGCCATGTAATTTATGTTGTTTTATGTTGATTGAATGGCTGCTCGTTAAGTTACTTTTTATGTTGTTTTTGCCATCTAATTTATGTTGTTATATGTTGCATCAGCTACTTGTTTTGTGTTCTTTTTTACTCCAACACTCTTTTTACATCAGCTTCTGATTGTTTTATGTTAATTGAATGGCTATTTTATATTCTTCTGCTTTGTTGGTGCTATCAATAAGACTGTTTTATGTTTGATTGAATGGTTGTTTTCCATTTTGTCATACAACATTGTCCTCTTTTATGTAGGCCTCTATTAATGAGCAACCTTCACGAGATTTACATATGAAGTATGACAACATTGGAAATGATGTGCCTTATGAAAGGCAAGTATCGTGCGGTCCTTCGCAAGTTCAAGTACGTGGAGGATGTCTATGTTTACAATGGTTGCTGAATGTTCAACATCCAATGGTGCTCAACGTTAGCGGGATATGCAGGATTTTATGCAGGGCAATATATAATATTTAAAGTTTAGTTTCTCATTTTGTATGAGCCTCAAAGAAACCAAAACTTGTACCCTTCTATGGCTCTTTAGATTTTGTTCTAAATCGGAACATGTCGCTTGGAATTGAATGGAGTCAAATACTTTTTGTTTGTAAAATGTGGAGAATCAGATGTAAAAGTTTATACTCTTTTATTTCTTTGCACTCTTCAACTCTGTGCCTTACCACAGTCAAGAATGACGACAAAAAATGTTAATTAATTAAAAGTATAATGAATGCTACACAAAAAAAACGAAGGGGACCCACCAGATTGTATGGCTATGGCCTTTGAGTTGGCGGGTATAAATTGTGCTTCAATTTTCCCATCATCATCAACTTCCAGCTCCGGCTCCCTTCCCAAACAAAACAAATTTAAAAAAAAAGATGAGATCTTTGAAACTCACAGCCTCAACCGTGGTGGTGGACACAGCATCAGCGCCAGCAGAAGCCTCACCGGTGCCGTATCTGTTCGGAGGCTTTGCGGCGATGCTGGGGTGATGCGATACAAATATCACACCAAGGATTGTGACAAGAATTGGGAAAGAAGTTAGGGTTGAGGAGCAGCAGGGGACGAGAGGAGAAGATAAAGACTGGAAACGATTAATTCATTCATTTTTTATTTCTCATCCTGCTTACATCTCTTTTGTACTAAAACACCTTACACTAATTACAACTACACCCCTTTATTTAGATAATATCGAGTACGTAACATTCCTCGCCCCTTAAAATCAACCTTGTCCTCAAGGTTGCAATTTCTGGCGGTCTAGGCAACGAAAATAGGAAGAACTTATTTGGGGCTCTTCCCTCTGACGACTCAGCCTTCCTCGGTTGATCGTGTGACGTAGGACCAAATATAACAATTTCATTAAGTTGATTGAGCAACTCGATCCTGAATAGCATTTTCACTTCTTGCATAACCTGATCGCTCGCAACTTGCATTATAGTATTTCCCCTCCTACTAGCGCCAGCAATATAATTGAGACCTTCATCCTGTTTCATTTTTCTCATTTCGTATTCCTGCCTAAACTGATTTGACTCCTCAGTTCTCTGGAAGTATTCGTCATCAAACCTTCCATCATAGCTTGAATTAATTTTAATTCCAGTGGTTGATGCTGAAGTTGCCCAGCCATTGTTTGGCTTAGATGCTCGGGTGGTTCCGTCAGGTATGTCCTCGATGCGTTCTTTCAATGCAGTCACCATATCACCTCGATTCTTATGCTCTTCTTTTGGCAATCCTTTGACCTTCTTAAAAGCTAGCCTCTGTAGTTTTTGAATCTCTTCAAGCAAGCGCACTTTCGTAGCAACCACAGAAGCCCTACTCTTCTCTGAACTCTGATGATGCAGCCTCAGATTTTGTATTTGCGAAGTCGACTGGGCGCCCCTTCATGATCCACCATGTACCACCACAAACAATCACATCTGCTTTCCATTCACCATTTATCAAGATGCAGTGCCTTTTTAGACTAGCAATGTTCCCACCAGCACAACCATTGAACTTCATAATATCCGCTTCAAGTCCAACTTCACCAGCAAGATTAGTATACCTCAAAATAATCCCAAAAAAATGACTCGGTGCCTTATCAAAGCCCCATACCAGCTTAGTATCATCATCCATTTCATTAAGCTGCCGAATCATGTTAGCCTTCCACCAACCAACACGAATACACTTGTCCAATTCAATCACACGCATGACAACATCAGTAGCAACCTTTTTTGTAAGAGTCTGTTCCTTGAGCAATAGCATCTTCGAGGAGTCATGGGGAGGCTTTGCCGGAGGTCTTGCATATAGTGCATGATTTGAGATCATAGATGTTTGCCCACTACAACCTCGATATCCCCTTTCAAATTCAGGAGGCAATGGAGGAGGGTTTTCAACCCAAATCAAGAAGATAAGACCATCATTACAATGCCTTAAGGTGCTTGGATGATCAACTAAATCCCACAGCATATCAAAAAATGAAAAGGATGTATGATAAACACTGTCACAAGCATCTGATATGCAAAAATTGAGTTTTCTACTCAGGGCACATGAGGGAGATTTAAACCATTGTTCTTCATGCAGATCATCTAATTTATCCATATTAAACACCCAGACTGCTTGATAATCAACTGGATGCAGAATGACATACAAATAGGAATCCTCTTCATTGTACTTGGTGGTCCCACTGACCTTCTCCACCACTGAGTGCGCAAAATATGAGCCAACCCGAGTCTGCCCAATCATTCTAAGGTTAGCCTCAGCTATCATAGTCTCCATCACCTTCTTGAGCTCCGGCAACGCACAATATCCATCTACCATCATCCACTTATAAAACCAAGAGAAACATCTTTTGTACCTTGAAATGCTTAGCCACAAGCTAATAAAAGAGCTTGAGAGACAACATATACGATAAGAATCCGCTGAATCCTCAATTACCATCATAAAAATACTTGCACAAATCCTTATTGTTGTCCAAACAAGTAACTCCTGCCTTTGGATCAAAGGAAGCCCTAAATCCCAATAATTGGAGCAATACCAAATGTGACAGCCACAGCTCATCAAGTGTGAAGACAATGAATGAGACACATTGCTTGATTCATAGCAGGACACATTGCGTAAAAGAACATCATCAGGAGGTTTAGCTGGTGGCATTAGAAATCTTGCATCAACAATAACCAATTACCAACACATAGAAGCATTTTCGCAAACATATGATGGGCATTTACTTATATAGCAGCTTGGAGCATAAACTGATTTCGCAAACACTTCTGTTTCCTTCCACTCAACAACTTCAAATTTATTCCACCCAAAATCTAATGAAAACTTACTTGATAGATGATTGAATGTTACCAAATCAGATTTCTCGACCTCCTCACAAGAAACAGCGACAATCAATTCCGATTTGATCAGATTGTTGGATTTTGAAGAATACTTGATGCCCAAGTGTTGAGAGCTTGTTTCATTGTCGATCGGTTTCACTTCAACATCGCTAGGATCATCCAAACCACAAGCAGCGGCTTCTGGAATCGATACTTGAGATGTATTTTCTGGTTGAGAGCCTTGATCTACAAATAGCGGTTCCGGTTGACTACGCCGAACCATCTGCTCCAAGACATCAAGCATACGATCGAATTTATTTGCCCTGGACTCAGCCTGAAGTCGCCTAGATTCTTCAAACCTCTGCATCTGTTTGTTCAGTTTTTCAACATCGTCGACGAGCTTGTTGAGGGCCTCCACTTCGGCCTCAGTTAGTTCTGGATCCATATCCAGCTCTCGATGAAAAGCACCAAAATGATGCGATACAAATATCACACCAAGGATTGTGACAAGAATTGGGGAAGAAGTTAGGGACGAGAGGAGAAAATAAAGACTGGAAACGATTAATTCATTCATTTTTTATTTCTCATCCTGCTTACATCTCTTTTATACTAAAACACCTTACACTAATTACAACTACACCCCTTTATTTAGATAATATCGAGTACGTAACAGGGGGGCTGATCGCCTTCGCTTTGCTAATCTTGGCTTGCTCCTACTGTATACTTTATGGAGAAGAACATCATGGTGATGATTTAGAGAGGTGGAAAGATGAGGAGGAGGAGAAGAAGAAAAAGGAGGAAATTAGTGTTATTAATAGGCGTACATATATCTAGGGAATATAATGTAGTCATTAATAGGTTTAGATTGATCCGAGACTAGTGGATCTGAAGAGTCTTTGCATTGTGTATATTAAGGAATTATCTCATTAATAGAAGGGCAAGAGATTACCTTCTTTCATGGTATCAGAGGGGTTTCTTTTCTTCTTCCGCTGCACCCTCTTCCCATTCTAACAAGTCTATTCATTTTTCTTCCAGCCGTGCCTTATCATGGCCGCTGGTAAATTCTAATTTCATCCGGCTCTTGCCGTGTCCAACATCAAGAACCACATCCCCATCATCCTAGAGATGGAGAACATCCAATATGCGACATGGGCAGAGTTGTTCAAGATCCACGCACGCTCTCACCGGGTCATTAATCATATTGTTCCGTCTACCACAAATCCCCCACAAGCACCGGAGACGGACGCCGAGAAGGAGTTATGGCAGACCCTCGATGCTACAGTCCTTCAATGGATTTATGCGACGATTTCAACCGACCTCCTTCATACGATTTTGGTGCCAGACTCGACGGCGGTGGAAGCTTGGACGCGCCTCCAGGAGATCTTCGAAGACAACAAACACTCCAGGGCTGTTACCCTAGAGCAGGAGTTCTCGCACACCACGATGGACGACTTCCCGTCGGCGTCGGCGTACTGCCAACGACTCAAAGTCCTGGCTGATCAGCTGACGAACGTGGGCGCTCCTGTGTCCAACGACCGACTGGTATTGCAGATGGTGTCCGGCCTAACCGACGCCTACAGTGGAGTTGGCACGGTGATTCGTCAGAGTGACCCATTGCCCAAGTTTTACCAGGCCCGATCCAAGCTTGTCTTGGAGGAAGCTGGACTAGCTAAGCGCGCGGCATCAGGGGCGGCTTTGGTAGCTGCTGTCCCCCCACCTGCGACGACCCAGGCTTCATCATCCCACGTCCCCGCTGCAGGCAAGCGAATGAACAGACGGAAGGGTCGTGGGTCTGGGCAGGGTCAACCTCACTCTCCTATCCCAGCTCCCGGCCATTCTCAGTTTCAGCCGCGTCCGCACGTGCAACCGTGGTCACCATGGCAATCACATTGGCAGTGGCCATCACCACCGTGTCCATATCCAACGGCTCCCTGGTCTAGGCCACCTCCGCCGGCTCGCCGTTCCTCTGGTTCCCAGTCGGGGGTGCTTGGCTCTCGTCCTCAGGCGTACACAGCGCAGGACCATCCTTCCCAGACCGATATTGAATCTGCTATGTATACGCTGGGCATATCTCCTCCGGATCCAAATTGGTACATGGATACGGGAGCTACGTCTCACATGACATCCGCACCAGGTACTCTCTCATCTTATGTTAATTCAAACATTCAAAATGGCATTATGGTTGGTAATGGATATTCTATTCCGATTTTGGGTTATGGACGTGCTCAGATGCCGTTTTCGACCCCTCCATTGGGACTGAATAATGTTCTGCATGCACCGGATATTGTCAAAAACTTGGTATCTGTGCGTAAGTTCACTGCCGATAATTCTGTTTCAGTTGAGTTTGATCCGTTTGGTTTCTCTGTTAAGGATCTTCGAACGGGGACCCCGCGTATGAGATGTGAGAGTCAGGGGACATTGTATCCAGTCACACCGCCGAAGTCATCATCTCAGTCTGCTTTCCTTACTCATAATCCGACTGTTTGGCACGATCGGTTGGGCCACCCAGGAGCTCTTGCGTTCGAGTCACTCCGGAGGAGCAATGGTGTTAAGTGTGGGAAACAGTTAACAACTTTTATTTGTCCGTCTTGTTCAATGGGAAAACAAATAAAGTTGCCGTTTTCGGCATCTACTACTCGTACGCTTTTGCCATTTGACATTATTCATTGTGACATATGGACATCCCCAGTATTAAGCTCCATGGGGCATCGCTATTATGTGCTTTTTCTAGATGATTATACGAATTATTTGTGGACGTATCCTATTGCTCATAAATCACAGGTGCTTCCAATGTTCCTAAAGTTCCGTGCTCTCGTGACTACTCAGTTTGAACGTGAGATCAAAGCTTTTCAATGTGATAATGGGAAGGAATTCGACAACAAGTTGTTTAGGGATTTTGCGTCTGATCATGGCATGATTTTCAAGTTTTCGTGTCCATACACGTCATCTCAGAATGGTAAGGCTGAACGCCAGATTCGCACGATCAACAATATGATTAGAACACTGCTTACACATGCATCTGTTCCATCTTACTTCTGGCACTTGGCCCTTCAGATGTCTACATATCTTCTCAATATTCTTCCGAAGAAACACTTATCCAACCACACTCCGGCTACACTGTTATACAACAAAATCCCCACATATGACCACCTCCGTGTCTTTGGGTGTTTGTGTTATCCGCTGTTTCCCTCAGCAACCATTAATAAGCTTCAACCTCGGTCTACCCCGTGTGTGTTCCTCGGGTTTCCCACAGGTCATCGGGGATATTTATGCTATGACATGTCTGCTAAGAAAACATTTGTATCTCGCCATGTGATCTTTGATGAGTCTCGGTTTCCGTTTCGTGAAATCATGACCTCCCCTTCTTCCTCCTACGAGTTCTTGGATGATCATCCCACTCCGTATGTCCGATATCATCTCTCTACTCTCCGTAGTCCTCAGGACCCGCCACCCTGTCCTTTGCCGGGTGTGACTGAACCGGCTGAACCGGTCGCCTCGCCTCCGGTGCCTAGCCGCCGGGTCACTCGGAGTCAGAATGGTATTTACAAGCCGAGACAAATGCTGAGTTTGGTGACTTCGATTACTCCTTCACCCATTCCTAAAAATCCAATCCACGCTCTTAAGGATCCAAACTGGCACATGGCTATGAGTGACGAATTTAAGGCTCTTCTGGAAAATAAGACGTGGGTATTGGTTCCTCGACCGTCTAACACGAATATTATTCGTAGTATGTGGATCTTTTCTCATAAAATACAGGCCGATGGTTCGTTTGAGAGACATAAGGCTCGTCTAGTTGGTGATGGCAGTACTCAGAAGGTGGGTGTTGACTGTGGTGACACATTTAGTCCGGTTGTCAAACCAGCTACCATCCGAATTATACTTAGTTTGGCTCTCTCTAAGCACTGGTCCATTCATCAACTGGACGTTAAAAATGCATTTTTGCATGGGAATTTGGCCGAGACTGTGCACATGCATCAGCCGGTGGGTTTTCGTGATCCTCAACGTCCGGATCATGTATGTCTCCTTCAGAAGTCGTTATATGGGTTGCGCCAGGCTCCAAGAGCGTGGAACAAGCGCTTCACGGATTTTGTGTCTACTCTAGGTTTCCGGCGATGCATTTCTGATCATTCGTTATTCGTTTTTCGGGATAGGGAACGTGTGGCGTATCTATTATTGTATGTCGATGACATTATTTTGACTGCATCCTCTGCGGCCTTACGGTGTGAGTTCATTTCTCGCCTGAGTTCTGAATTTGCAATGAAAGACTTGGGCCCGCTTCATTATTTTTTGGGGATAGCTGTGTCATCTCATGCTGGGGGGCTGTTTCTGTCTCAGAAGAAATATACCCAGGATATTATTCACCGAGCTGGCATGGAATCGTGTAAATCGGCAGCTACTCCAGTAGATACGAAACCTAAACTTGCTTCTGGCGACAGTCCTCGTGTTCCGGATCCCACTCACTACCGCAGCTTGGCTGGGGCTCTTCAGTATCTCACATTTACTAGACCGGATGTGGCATATGCGGTTCAACAGGTGTGTCTGTTTATGCATGATCCGAGAGAAGTCCATATGCTCGCGTTAAAACGTATTTTGCGCTACCTTCAGGGCACAGTGGATCTAGGACTTCATTTGTCATCTTCGTCGACTACGACTCTCGTCACCTACACGGATGCAGATTGGGCTGGGTGCCCGGACACTCGCCGTTCTACGTCTGGATACTGCGTCTTTCTTGGGGATAATCTCATATCCTGGTCGGCGAAACGTCAACCCACATTATCGAGATCAAGTGCAGAGGCTGAATATAGAGGTGTTGCGAATGTGGTGTCTGAATCTTGCTGGATTCGGAACCTTCTTCTGGAGCTGCATCATCCGCTCACGACGGCTACTATAGTGTATTGTGACAATCTCAGCGCGGTATACTTATCCGGTAATCCGGTCCAACACCAACGCACTAAACACATCGAAATGGACATTCATTTTGTGCGTGAGAGGGTTGCGCGAGGGCAGGTTCGCGTCCTGCATGTTCCATCTCGATCCCAGATTGCTGACATTTTCACCAAGGGTCTCCCCTTGGTCCTGTTTGATGATTTTCGGTCCAATCTCAACGTTCGTCCTCCTCCCGTTTCGATTGAGGGGGTGTAATAGGCGTACATATATCTAGGGAATATAATGTAGTCATTAATAGGTTTAGATTGATCCGAGACTAGTGGATCTGAAGAGTCTTTGCATTGTGTATATTAAGGAATTATCTCATTAATAGAAGGGCAAGAGATTACTAATAGGCGTACATATATCTAGGGAATATAATGTAGTCATTAATAGGTTTAGATTAATCCGAGACTAGTGGATCTAAAGACTCTTCAGATCCACTAGTCTCGGATCAATCTAAACCTATTAATGACTACATTATATTCCCTAGATATATGTACGCCTATTACCTTCTTTCAGTTGTTTATGAGGAGCGGTTTGTAGTGATCTTGGCTGGTGATGACAAGCCGAGCTGCTTGGCTACTCCGGAGAATTTGAAAGGAGGAGCAGAACATTTATATGAACAGCAGCAGAGTAGTGCTGCTAAACCTCCTATTTTTTTTTCATGAACAGAGTCGTGCGTTTCATTTGCATAATTAAGGAAGGACGAAGAGCAGCTAAACCTCCTTCTTTTTTTTAAATATATATATATATTTTAATTGGATTGAGTCGGTCAATCTAATTATGGGTTATAAGGTTGACCATAGTCAAACGTTTTTTATGATCATCGACATCCAGCCGTCCCAAATCCAAGCTTCCCTCCAGCAACATCATACACGACATCCTGCGTCATCTGCTGAGTATTTCCCAAAATTCCGACATCCCCATCGTCCCCATTCGCCGCCATCGCCAAGCATATCTGATTCTTACTACTCCCATACAACACTCCCACCGGCGCCACCGCCAGCTCCACATTCCCCTTAAACACAAAACTCACTTTCGGCACACTCACCGTCGTCAAATTTCCGAAATCGTAACACGTGTCCAGAATCGACAGCGCAGTCGTCAGCTTGTACTTCGACATCTGTTTCCTGAACTCCGTCTTAATCGCCCCGTATGCCGTCGGTGGGAGTCGCGAAATCACCGTCCCTGAATCGATCAACGTCCCTGCCGTCGAGAACAACGATGCCGGGATTGATAATTTCTTCCCGCCGATACTCACTCCGATCACGTCCAGGAAGTAGAATGATGGGATCTGCGGCTTTATCGCGAAAGGTGTGAACTTGACTCGCTTCGAGTATCCTCCTTTCCCGAAAGTCAACTTTCCGACATTGCTAGGGGTCGACGGGAGACAGTAGCTGAAGAAATTTCCGTACTTGGAAGCTGTCTGCGAAACGAATGAGAACTGATCTCTTCCGAGACCCAACAATCCAGCAGACCCGCCGAACAAGCCTTGATTATTCTGCCCGCATCCGAAGTAAAACTCATCGAACGAATCATTGCCGATGCTGATCTTCTCTTTAGCCAGAAACCCTACCGAGAACGACTGGTCGCCGTACTGGATTCCGTACAGGCAGGTGGAGGAGGAGCAGCCGCGGGAGACGCCTGGAACGTCGCCGTATCGTTGACAAACGGCGCGTTCGCATGAGACGTTTGCGTAAGTGGACGACTCGGCCGGGTCGAATATCGGGTCGGATTGTTTGTGGCAGAATTTCGCACAAGGCTTGCATTGCGTCCAGGTGACGTCACTGCCTGTGTCAAAGATGAGGTTGAGTGGTTTCGGCGGGGTTCCGAGTCCGACCGTGACGATGAAATTACCAGCGGAGACGAGGCTGCCGTCGCGGGCGGGGACTGTTACGGCGGAATCTGATAGGCGCGGCCGTTTCTTTTGGCGGCGGTCACGCTTATCGACGTCGATGGTGGCGGCGAGTTTGGAGTGAAGCCAGTTGACCCGGTGTTGGTCCTGAGTTAAGATTTGAGCCGGAGCTGATGGGCTTGGGCCTTGTTTTGAGCATGGGCCGTATTTGTGAGTAAGGTCCATTGTTGTAGCTGTCCCTGGCCTACCTAAGATACCAAATGTTTTTACAATTCAATACGGAGAAACAAAATTCAAGGGACAAGTTGAACTGAATGGGAATTTTTTTAAATTGAATTTGGTGATTTAATGTGAATATTTTATTATTACACATGATTTTAAGTTTTAAAAAAACCAGGCATTTTACTCAAATTAGGTGCTTATTTTAAAATAATGAAAGAAAAAAAAAGTCCAAAATGAGGTGTTTCTTTTGGGGGTCCAAAATGAGGTGTTGAGTTCACAAGAACAGATCCTTAGATGCAAATGGTAAATATGCTAATTAATTTAAGTAAGATCCCCGAATTGTACTTAATTTGTCATATGAAAAATACAGCAAACAGAGTATATCTGACTTATTCAATCCTTACCAATTTTCATGTTTAAAAATATATATGGAGAATTCATTTGATATATTATTTGGCAAGAAATTATCCACTTAGGATGAAATATGCAAGAATTAATGAATTGACCTGTTGAAGGGAGTTTATTGCAAGTTGAAGAGGGCAGCAGGAAGGAGGTGAGTAGAAGAGAATGGTAGTGATCATCATCCCGATTGCTCTGCTGGACTGAAATTCCACAGTGAGAGAAAACAAGCAGGCAGAGAAGAATTAGATACAGAGTGAGATGGACAAAGGTTGAGGAAGAAGCAACAGCCATTAATCTTAACAGCTATATAAAAAAAAAGTGGTGCTTCGATTCTTCTCTCAAGTACGTTTTAGGCAATTTGGGTATCTGATTATATAAGCAATCTGAGTGCATACATGCCCACAATTAAGCTAAAGTATTCTTACCCGATTGCGCCCAATGGGTGCTCGACACGTTATTGCGTGGTTATTAGTCGCATATCATATAGTCTAATTACATAGGATATAGAGGCAAAGAGTTTAGCCCAGTGGAAGGGCGTCTCCATGCGCTCAAAGTGGACAGGGTTCAAGTCCTCACCATTTCAAAATGAGCAGATACTAACTTTAACCAACTAACCTCCATCAAAAAAAATTACATAGGATATATCATAATCAAAAAAAAATTACATAAGATATATATATCATTATTGAAGCAAGTTAGTGAGTGACGTTGAAATGTGGCAACTCTATATGTGAATGTGATCGAGTGTGTATACACCCAACTAGTCCACTCTTGACTCTTGAGCACTCACATATTGACTTATATGACACTGACAATTTTATTAGCTCCCAAAATTCAGTCCTATACAATTATGTAGCAAGTATTTCACATGGATGGCTTTTTTGTTGTTGCTGAATGCTGAGTCGGTCTGCAAAGCCAAGTATAGTGAGAAAATTAATGTGATGCATGATCCAAAAACATCATTTTAGGTCTGGGGAAGAAGCTTGGATTATTGTGGAGGGTGTGGGGTGCAAGTTAACATTTCAGTGCAGGGACAAGAGAGAGAGGGGGACACAATTATTACTTTTTAATAGAATACTTGGCAACCAAGATTCTTTTCTAGTGGGATATGGCCACCTCCAATCCAAGTGATGGAATGGAACAATATTTATTGGTTGTGGGATCCAGTTGGGGATGGTATAGATAGTTTGGGTTGATTTTTACTTTCAAGCCACACACATAAAGGGATCATATTTCTCTAGAAGATAATGGGCTATTTGGTTCCACCTGCTGATCACAAGATGATGATGAACTCAAGATGTCATCAGGTATAACAAGTTCAAAACCCCATTCATTACTAGTTGCACTTGCACCCATTACAGAATGTGAAAACAGTCTAAATTTGAATCTCATGAAAACAAAATTGTGTGCAAAGAAACCAAACTATAAGTCTGAAAGGGACTGAAAGGACTGGCGGTCTGGCTTTTGTTGTTGAAGATTTGGTTGAGAAGAAGATGGTTGCAAATTGGGGGGAAGAAAGATGGGAATATCAATTACTGACCGTATTCAAAAGACACAATTTCTTCAGTAACATTCAAAACTTCTTCAACTTCAACTTCCTTAGCTTCATACTCCTCTTCCTCATCACTCGCTTCTCCATCTCTCAACTGTTGTCTAGCAAGCCTTTCTTCCTCGTGTATTTTCTTCCACTTCTGGACCCAGTTGTCCCATTCTTCCTTCAGCAACCTACGTCTATCCCGCTCCTGCTCGCTGAGAAGCATAGATACGTCCTGATCCTCTGCCTCATACTTTTTACTGTATTTCTTGAGGTTCTTGGCAATTTCTTCCTCTTTCTCAGGGCTCAACAGAGATGGAGGTCTTGGACGCCATAAGAACTGGTAAAGTTGCAAGACGCGTATGCTCAGATTATGAAATAAATGGAGTTCAATCAAACAGAAGCTACCAAGTTCAACTTTAGCAATAAATCAACTACAATTAATGTTATAGGGTATCAGAAAACCAAACCTGGAAGAAGTGATCCTTCAAAATCCTATATAGCAGCTTGCCATTGAAGGACCATATGTTGAAACCATTCTCCATCTCATGAACAGATGTAACTGCAGTTGCAACATACCTAAACAGAATAGCAAAGAAACAGACAAAAGCCCATGAAGAAATTCAATCATAAAAGCAGATGAAATGAAGTTTAGCAGGCAATTAACCCAACAAACGAAAACAATATCAACCTGACATCATCTAAAAAATTGTGAAATGGGATTCTGTTTCTCACCTTCCAGTTGGATCCCATAATATATCTGTGGCCATAAAATGTTCGGCAGTTGCCATTGTTTCGAGTTCATCGACATTATAGAACTCTAATTGTCCATTGAAACCTTTAAGACCAGCAAGGATGATGTAACGACCACCTGGAGACCAGAAAAGAGCATTTGCCTGCTTGCCCTTAAGGGTGGTTAGCTTTGTGACTCTCCCTGTGCTGTGGCCACTGCGCATTGTGTAGAAGCTAATGTCAGGCTTAGGGCTATCACCGTGAATAATGGAAAATCTATGACCCTTGGGCTCCCATGCAAAAGCAATTATTTTGTCATTTTTGTTCTCAAGCTCTAAAACTTCAATTGGGATATCACGTTCCTTAATCCGGAAAAGCTCAAACCCAGTGTAAGTGCTCTTCTTCGTTTTGGTGTATCTGTCAACATTGACAGCAAGGTACTCCCCATTGCTTTGCCAGTACATTTTGCAATCACTGACACTGAAGAGGTTTTTCTGCCTCAGCTCCTGTTTGCTGGGAATTTGAACTAGACTGACCTGAAATAAGGGAAATTCAACACAAATCATTAAGTATGAGCAAAATGTTTAGTATATATGCCAGCGCTGAAACCTTAATGGCTTACCCTTGCAGGTTGGTTCCCACCACCGAGTTCCGGAACAAAGAGAGCAAGAATAGGATCAGTTGGTGACCAAGTGAAGTCCATGACACTTTCAATTTTTATTGATTTCTTGTCAACTAATGCAAATGTTTCTGTCTCATAAACAGATATTAAATTTTTCCCAATTCGGGCAAAGTATTTGTCATCTCTTCCACCACCCCATCTTCAAAGAAAAAAAATAAAGATGATATGAGAGGTTATATAAAGAAACTTTTGAGTTGGGAGAGTAATGAAAATGTTATAACAAGTGCATTAATGACATACTTGAAGATAGGCCATGTCACACCAGCTACACCACCAGATCCACCTACAGAGAACTCATCAGCACTGCCTTTGAAGTCCCTCATTAATTTTCCAGTTCTTACGTCAAATATGTTGAGCACGACCCTCTGGTACAATGAAAATAGCTATATTGTTATTAAGTTTGAGGAGTGAACATCAAAAGTTATTAGCTGTCTATTCGAATCCTTACATGGGTATCGCGAGGATTGCTTGGTTCGTGACTACTGTAGGTGACAAGGTAATTCTCCCCATTAGAGAAATCAATGAATTTGACCTGCCAAGAAAGAACAATTGCTCTGAAGTTTTTAAGCAAGAAAAGAAGCGGAATATAATACAAATCAATGACAGAAGTGAGACCTGGGGATGAGCATAACGCATCAGCCGGTTAAAGCTTGAAGCACCTCCCCAGACAGCAGCACCTTGCCTGTGAAGTGTAGCCAGGTAAGTCCCAAGAGGGGACCACTGAACATAACTTTCAGTCCAGAACTGCATCAATGAAGTGAATAATCAATTCATCACCGAACAATGTGACGAAACATGGTCAACTGTTAAAAGATCACGCTGGTAAACTATACACCAGCAGGTAAATACAGCTCTATTTAGGGGCCATACTCTTATCTATAGAGGAAAGTGCCGCAATAATTAGAAGAATAAACATACAGTACGCTTGTACACTGGGTCTGGTTTCAAATGTCTAGCATCATTCCACAAAACTTCAGTGTCAGAACCAGCTCGTATCACAAATTGGTCACGGCCCTTTTCATCTGTAAGCCAGTGTTGTAAGTTTTCCTGCAATAACCCATTTACAAGTAAGATGCCGCTGAAAAAAAGAAATATCTACTTTTGTAAACATTGAGGAATGGCCGACAGCCCGACACAGATACATACCCCTGGAATGTACTCTTTTTTCTCTGGAGGAGCCCATTGATCAGGAACTTTCATGAACTTTTCAAAGTCCTCAAACATATTCACAACAAAAATGTGAGAACGGTCCAGCTTATACCCAGTAGTTTTCTCTTTCGCAAGCTGTGCCTCCTATTCAATACAACAATGAACACAGAACATCAAAAGATTTGACCAAAATGATTGAAGGCCGCCATTGGTTGAGTCCAGCAGGTTTGTCTTATGAATATGATCTGTTTCTTAATTCTTATAAATTGTGATGGGTAGTATAATGTATGATACACTGAAGTTGTCGCATGCACATGAGTCGAGTAATATCATTTAATTCTACCGCAAGAATCATAAGCATTATACCATGCAATCTAGATCTACAGAACCGGACCGAGTAGAAAATAAATAAGCTGCAAGTCGTTTAAAACCAAATGGTATTCTTTTACTATTTCACAAGAAAAATATTATACCATTACCATGTATAATGAAGACCCTAACCAAATGCGAAATAAAGAAGTTTTCAGTTGCTACACTGTGTTTGATAAGTTTAATTTAACATCACTACTGCATACCTGAGGACTGTTAAATTCAATGAAGCAATATCCCAAAGTTCTCCCATTGTCATCTACTGGCATCCAAAGTCCATCCTCCTTGATCACACCAATCTGGCTATAGATTTTTCTAATGACATTCTCAAGCTTCTCAAACTTCTCGCGCGGCACTTCAGGAATGTTATCAACAACGATAATACAGCCAAACCCATTGTCGAATTCCATGAAATCTTCTTCACGTTCCACCTCATCGTCACTGAGACCAAGAAAAACTCAATTATTGCCTTAATACATCATAACAATTAAAATTTTCAAAAACACTGCTTCTTCAAATCAATTAGCTTCATACATAACACATCTACCTATTCAAAACCCTACAATCTTAAACATTTTTTATATTGAACCTAAACCTCCACACAGTTTACCTGACGATGCCCATATTTTCACCCTCAGGCAGCACAATAGAATCGAGATCGATGGTGGAGGGATCAATTCCCAGCCTGGACGAAATATCCATAATCTCATCCATCGCTGCGGCCATGGTCGCCATGATTACTGCTTCAAAACTTCAACCACAACACGTCCAACGCAAGATAACAGAGGAATCTCCTGCAGCAACCAACTCAGGCATCCAACCGTGAATTCTCGTCGATGAATTCTCTTCAGCGTCGAGATGATGCACAGCAGCAGATTCCCAAAGTGGATGACTGACGACGCCTCTTTAGGGTTTCAGTCGTTACACCACACAAACGGGCCTATATCCACAAGCCTCGTAAGCCCAATATTCTTTTTGTTTGCTGATATACGAATTTACGAATGTAACGATAAAAGAAAAATATACGTATAATCGGAGGAGAATAATTATTTTAAGAAAATATTATGTAATCTGAATTAGGAGAGAGCAAAATTTGATAATTATCGTTTATCGTCGATAAATTTACCATTACTGAATCAAATCGGTAAATTTATCAACGGTAAAACGATAAAAATAAGTTGGTAAACGGAATAAATTTCGAGATCGGTAAATTTACCGTTTTACCAATAAATATATTATATATTATAAAGAAAAAATTTAAAAACTTTATATATATTAAAAATCAACATATATATTTATAAGATTTATGATATATATTTAAAAATTAGAAAAATAATAATTTTTGGTAAACTCGGTAAATACGGTAAATTTACCGAAATTTACCGAAATATCGGTAGAACAGTAACGGTAAACGGAATAGAATTTTACATTTAGGTAAATCGGTAAACAGTAAAATGGTAAATTACCGTTTGCTCTCCCCTAATCTGAATTTATTCTGAGAATTTGTATCGACTAAGGGACTGTTCTTTTGCACTTCGATACAGTTTTATTAAGTTCAGTACAATTAAATTAAACTTGATACAGTTTAATTAAGTTCAGTATAGTTAAATTAAACTCGATACAATTTAATTAAGTTCAGTATAGTTAAATTAAGTTCCATACAGTTAACTTAAGTTCAGTATAGTTAAATATACTTTAAATTAATTTAAGTTATAAAATTTAAAATAATTGTTTCAAGTTAATTCAATTTTATAGTTTCCAACCCTATTATTCAAAACTTTCTATTTATTTTTAATTTTTTAAATAATTTTTGGAAAACCGTAAGACATATATGATCTAACAATTTTCAAGTTTGTGTCTACACCTCTTCGGAAACTATTGCATCCATTTTAAAATGGAAGTAAACTTTGTTGCACTTGATATGAATTTAAAGAACACGTGGAAATAAACATATGAATACAATATATATTTGATATAGAAACGTACAATGACATTCATGTGCAGTACAAATGGAAACATTTACATATCATCATCTTCATCCATGTTCATTTCCACTACATCATCTGGACAATCCTCAATAATTTGAAACGCTATCATGTCGCGTACTTGATTCATCTACTCTTTTTGTTGTTCATCATATAAATTTGAATTAGCTCTTCCCATTCCCAGCACAGTCTCATTAGCTAAAATGTGTATTGAAAAATTATGCATGTGAATGAAGTTGTGCAAAGTGAAGGTAGCTGTAATTATATCATTTTGGCGCACATCTGACACTTGAGGCATGACTTTAAGTATCTTCCACAAATTCTTTAAGATGCCAAATGCTCTTTCAATGGTGGTTCTTAAAGATGAATCTCGGTAATTGAGTTTTCATATACTCCGGTAGGTTGATCACCATCACGAAACGTTGGCATATGATATCGAACTCTTTTATCTTTATAAGGTGTCAGATAATCAGTTGTATTTGGATATCCAGAGTCAACCAAATAATACTTTCCTGTAAAATAATAAATAATATTAACACAATTAATTTAAATTAGTGGTTAAATATAAAATAGTAACATAATTAAGTTAAATTAAATTTGATACAGTTAAGTTTAGTTTAGTACAATTAAATTAAACTTGATACAGTTAAATTAAGTTTAGTACAGTACAGTTAAATTAAACTCGATACAGTTAAATTAAGTTCAGTACAGTTAAATTAAACTCGATACAGTTTAATTAAGTTCAGTACAATAAATTTCAGTTCAAAAAAGCTCAGAAAAACATCCCTTAATACTCCCCACAAGCTCAGTCCACAGTACGAACATATGAAGAATTGAAAATGATGATTTCCAATGGCTTTTGTAAACACATTAGTAATTTGGTCTAACATGACGAACTTTAAGATTAGGGAAAATTACAAAAATGGTCATAAATTATCATTGGTTGTCAATTTATGGTCCCAACTATTCAAATAGACAGTTAAAGGTCAAATTCAAATTGTATAACAAAAACTGAACATGAACTACTACTTATTGTCAAATTACTGTTTCAACTATCGAAAATGACAATCAAATGTCAAATTCAAAATTGTTTTAATGGACATGTCAAAACTGATTAATGGACACAACCCTCATCAATTAACGGTGTCAATTGGTGGTAAAGTGGTCAAATGAATAAAAAAATTGTAGTCTATAAATTAATTAAAATATTTTCTTATGAAAATTTCTTAATATTGTCTTAAAATTTGTAAAACTATCACAGAACACATATGAATACAATAATGTGTATCAAGTGATTATGTTCTTCTTCTTTTGTTCTTCGCTCCATTTCTCAATTTTTTCTTCAAATGCTAATGAAACTTTATAATGGCTCAGTAGAGCCTTCATATTCATACTCCATACTCCGAAATCAGATTTGCCATTGTATGCACTGAATTCAATACGACCAACCATTAAACCTCACAAGAAAACCAAAACAAGAAAATATTAGTGAAGCGAAAAGTTCAAAGATTATTTAAACAAAAAATAATCTCACACAAGGATGCATATGTCATTGTTCTTAGTCTAGCTGCCTTCCTCACTTAGGAGAGAGAAGCTCTCGAGTTCTCTTGAAATTTCGTCCACCGCCTCTTTTCGTTGACAGTCCCCGACTTCTTCCCTACCTTTACCTCTCGCCGTCGCCTTGCTTCTGTCACTTTAAGCCCGTCGGTTAGTCCTATTCTCGTCTCTCTTCTCCTCCTCCGGCTCTTCTTGCCGGATCCTCACCAGCAGCGCCACCCTGCTCATTTGTGTGCCTTCTGCGCCGCCGTCGTCGCCCTTGCTGTGCCATGGTCCCGATCTGGTGGCGGGAGGGGTGTGTAGGGGCGGTTGGCGGTTGTTCTTGTGTTGAAGGTTAGTCGGTGTTTGAAGTTGCGGAGTTTGAAGTTTTGAGATAACGATGGACGGAGTGGCTTCCGGCGAGGTGGTTAAATTGTTTTTTGGTTGTTAGTGGTTATGCGGGTCAATAGTCTGTTTTGTTTTTAGGGATTAGTAGTTGGCTGCACTTGTTGCATTAGTAGTTTTCTGTCGTCGGTGGTTTGGTCATCTTCCTCGGTGTGAGGCGAAGTGGAGCATCTCACTGCTCCCGGCTAGTTAACTTGGTCTAGCTTTTAAGTCCTCGTTGATACCTTCTATGGACTTCAGGTGACGTGCTACCTCTGGCAGGAAGCCGGTTTATGAAGATCACTTGTGCAGTTTTGTCCAGTGTTCAAGAAAATTTGGCTAGCGCTTCATTGTCGCCTCGAAGTTGATTGCTGAGTCACTTCTTCTATTTGGCCAGGTTGGCATGGCTTGGATCATGGAGCGTGTTCTGTGTGAAGATAACTACGCAGCAGATGATTGACAAACTTTGCTTGGATTAGTTTTCATGGTTCGATGTTATGTTTCAGTATTAGTTGGTCGATTGTATTACTGTTGTTGTTTTCTTCCTTGTCTTCAGATCTTTGTATGCCATTTTCTTCTATAAAAAGTGATTATGTTCTTGATTTTCATTGAAAGGCATATGAATCACACGAAAAAAAGTTTTGTGATAGAGTTACAAATTTTATGAACATCAAGAAATTCTCATAGGAAAATATTTTAGTTTATAGATCAAAAATATTATGTTTGATCCATTTGATCACATCAACTAGCACCGGTAATTAATAGGGTTTGTGTCTGTTAGTCAATTGTAAGATGTCCATTAAATTTTTATTTGAACACTACTATAGAATGGGGAATATGCATCGGTTCGGTGTTAGATATATCACATCGGTTTTGATATTATGCATCGATTTTAGACAAACCGATGCGTAATGTCTTCGATTATGCATCGGTTGGTATAAAACCGATGCATAAGATCAAGATTATGCATCAGTTTTATACCAACCGATGCATAATCTTGATCTTATGCATCGGTTCAATAAAATTGATGCATAATCTTGACCTTATGCATCAGTTGGTATAAAACCGATGTGTAATGGGGAGGCATATGCATCGGTTAGACCAAAACTGATGCGTAATGTTGAATCCAAATTAACCCTCAGTTCGTTTTTACTTCTGCAAATTCATCCTCCGACGACTGTCGCTGTGATTTCTTACTGGAGATTCAAAGTCACCATTGCCCGCCTTCGCCTCTGACTGTCACCGTTGCCTCCGACGCTCCACTCCTCGCTTCGCCTCCGACACTCCACTCCTCGCTTCTCCTCCGACTGTCACTGCTCCACTCCTCCCGCTTCGCCTCCGACTGTCACTGCTCCACTCCTCAAAACCAACAATAGTCAAAGGTATTTATGATTCAGATTGATTGATGATGTATTTGACTGATTTATTAGGGTTTATAGGGGTTATGCATCGCTGCTTTAAGTATGAATCGGATTTATTAGGGTTTACATTTCATTCAATATGAATTTGATGGATTTGGTAGGGTTCTAATTTCATTGTTAGGGTATGATTCCTTGTTAGGATGGGATACATTGATTATGAATTGGGAACTTGTCAAGGATTCGATACATTGTTAGGCGATGATTTGTTTTTGTTATATGTCACTATTTTTGTGTTTTAAGTTCAAGTATTTTGATATCACTATTTTTTGAATGAATGTTTTAGGAATCTTACTATCCACGTCTCTTGCATCCATTGATAGACGATTTTGAGTTTCATAAAGCCAAACCATTGTTAGGAAGGTTAGTGTACATGTTATTGTTAGAGAAAACATGTTTCTGTACAAACACATGTACTCATATTTGTACAAAGTGCAGTCACATAATTTTCCTATCGGTTATTGATGTTTTGTTTCATTGGTTTAGGTCTTGAATTGTATTCTCGTCCCTCACATATAAGTCATGTTTCTCTTTTTATTCTCGGAGCACCATCACATAAGGTATGTATATGTTTAGTTGTTTTTGTTCATGTTTCATGATTTCCGCTTGTCAATTCTTTCTTAACTTGTGTTTTTCAAATCTAGCGTACTTCAAGCCTTTGCTCATTGGCTTCTTCAACCTACTGTTACATTTATCCTCTCTCGATTTCACACAAGGTTCACACCCTCCCAAACTTATTTTTTTCTTACCTTTGCATACTTGTTCATATTCCTTATGTTATTCTTTTATTTTTTACTATGTTTATTTTTTGAACATGAACATTTTGGTTAGCTAACTTGTTCTAGTCTAATAATAATATTTACATGTTTCATGAATCATGTAAATATTATTATTAGCCGGCCGGTTGGATGGCTCAGAGAACCAGAATCATGAACCAAGCATTCAACATGTTAGCGCGAGAATGAACACTTACAACGGGCTACCTCCCGCTAGGGCCTAGTTTAACGTCTTGGCAAAGACCGAGCCGAATCTCCTCATAGGAGATTTTCGAAGCGCAAATTAGGAGGAGGAATCAATCGGCTAGGTCGTGTAGGGTGATAGAGGTGGCCTCGGGGTCTAGAAGGGCTCCATGATAGAGTTTGAGTCTTTGCCCATTGGCTTTGAAAATTTCCCCTCTTGAGTTAAACAAGTTTGCATGCCCATCCTCAAACACCTTTTGAATTTTGAATGGACCCGTCCATCTTGACTTAAGCTTTCCGGGAAATAATCTCAATCTTGAATTGAATAGCAGGACTTGATCCCCTTCTTTGAACTCTTTCCTCAAGATTTTCTTGTCATGCTATTTCTTTTGCTTTTGCTTGTAGATCTTGGCATTTTCGTACGAGTCTAGTCTTATTTCATCTAGCTCATTCAAGTCCAATAGCCTCTTTTCTCCGGCGCTTTTCATGTTAAAATTCAATTCTCTAACCGCCCAAAATGACTTGTACTCTAGTTCAACCGGTAGATGGCAAGGTTTCCCGTAAATGAGCCTAAAGGGAGACATCCTTATGGGTGTCTTGTAAGCGGTCCTATATGCCCAAAGAGCATCATCCAATTTTGAGGACCAATCCTTCCTAGAATTTCCCACCGTCTTTTCGAGTATAGTTTTGATCTCTCTATTCGACACTTCCACTTGCCCACTAGTTTGGGGATGATAAGGTGTAGCAACCTTGTGGTAGACCGCATATTTCTTCAAAAGCGCCCCAAATTGCTTTTCCTTGAAGTGAGATCCCCTATCACTAATAACGGTTCGTGGGACTCCAAATCTAGGGAAGATCACCTTCTTGAAAAGCTTTGTTACGACCTTGGCATCACAAGTTCGGGAGGCTATAGCTTCAACCCATTTAGAAACGTAGTCAACCGCTACGAGAATGTAACGGTTCCCATAAGAGGGAGGAAAAGGGCCCATGAAGTCTATTCCCCACACATCAAAAATCTCTACCTCTAGCATCACTTGTTGGGGCATTTCGTCCCTCTTGGAGATATTCCCACTCCTTTGGCACTTGTCACAAGCCTTCACGAAATTGTAGGCGTCTTTGAATATTGATGGCCAATAGAGTCCACTTTGAAGCACCTTAGCCGCGGTTTTCGAACGCCCTCCATGGCCTCCACAAGGTAAAGAATGACAATGGTGCAAGACTCCCACTATATCTTCATCGGCTACGCATTTTCTATAGATACCATCCGAACAAAGTTTGAAGAGGTGGGGCTCATCCCAATAGTATCTTCTTGCATCATGCGCAAATTTCTTCTTTTGGTTGTAGTTCATGTTTGGAGGAAGTACCTCACAAACCTTGAAGTTTACTATATCGGCATACCATAGAGTGAAGGCATTTTCAATCCTCATCAAGTTCTCCCCAACAAAAGTGTCATCAATAGGCAACTCCTCACTTGAGTTCTCTTCCCTCAAAGGTTCTAGTCTAGAAAGGTGATCGGCGACCAAGTTCTCTACTCCCTTTTTGTCTTTGATTTCAATGTCGAATTCTTGAAGTAGAAGCACCCATCTTATGAGCCTAGGCTTGGCATCTTTCTTAGAAATTAGGTACTTGATGGCGACATGATCGGTATAGACAGTGGTTTTGGATCCCACCAAGTATTGCCTAAATTTCTCGAAGGCATAGACAATAGCTAACATCTCTTTCTCCGTTGTGGAGTAGTTTGATTGAGCTTGGTCCAAGACCTTGCTCGTGTAATAGATCACATGTAGCTTCTTGTCGACCCTTTGCCCTAGAACGACTCCAATGGCGTAGTCACTTGCGTCGCACATAAGCTCAAAGGGGAGTTCCCAATTGGGAGGTTGGATGATAGGAGCGGATGTGAGGGCAGATTTTAACTTCTCGAAAGCTTTAGCACAAGGATCTTTGAATAAGAAGGGAGTATCATTATGCAAGAGGTCGGTTAGTGGCTTGGCTATCTTAGAGAAATCCTTAATGAAGCGCCGGTAGAACCCGGCATGACCAAGAAAGCTTCGAATTCCCTTGACATCTCTAGGGGGTGGAAGTTTTTCAATTACTTCAATCTTAGCTCTATCCACTTCAATTCCCCTATTAGAGACAAGATGCCCTAGCACAATTCCTTCTTGTACCATGAAATGGCACTTTTCCCAATTTAAGACTAGATCGGTCTCAATGCATTTGTCGAGAACCCTTGAAAGGTTCTCTAGACAAGAGTCAAATGAGGAACCATAGACCGAAAAGTCATCCATGAATACTTCCATTGTATTTTCAATGAAGTCGGAGAAAATGGCCATCATGCACCTTTGGAAGGTTCCCGGCGCATTGCATAGCCCAAAGGGCATACGTCTATACGCATAGGTTCCATAAGGGCACGTGAAGGTGGTTTTCTCTTGATCTTGAGGGTGTATAGGTATTTGGAAGAATCCACTATAACCATCCAAATAACAAAAATATTCATGGTTGGCTAGTCTCTCAAGCATTTGATCGATGAAAGGGAGCGGAAAGTGATCCTTTTTGGTGGCTTTGTTTAGTTTACGGTAATCAACACACATCCGCCACCCCGTGACGGTGCGTGTAGGGATTAGTTCATTTTTCTCGTTCTTGACTACTGTCAAGCCACCCTTCTTAGGTACAACATGGATTTGGCTCACCCATTCCGAGTCGGGAACGGCATAAATGATTCCCGCTTCCCTCAACTTAGTTATCTCCTTAAAGACAACTTCCCCTAGCGTGGGGTTCAACCTCCTCAACCTCTCACGGGTTGGTCTAGCATCATCATCCAATGTAATCCTATGCATGCATATATCGGGGCTAATCCCTTTCAAATCATCAATGGAATAACCAATTGCACCCCTACGCTTTCTAAGCACATGCAAAAGTCTAGAGGTTTCGAGCTCATTCAAAGATGCATTCACTATCACGGGAAGGGTAGAGTTTGGACCAAGAAATTCATACCATAGACTTGTGGGTAGAGCCTTAAGCTCCACCCCACAAGATCCCTTACCTTCTCCTTTTTCCGTTTCTTCTTTTCCATCATCTTTTTCCTCCTTTTGGTCCTCCTCATCCATCATCAACAAGTCCATCATAGAGTCACCTATGCTTTCATCACTCAAAAGTTCTTGCTCAATGGAAGTTAGTTCATCACAAGAAAAATCATCATAAATATCAAGCAAATTGCAATCCAATGAATCACTAGGGGCACTACATGCTTGTCTTAGATAGAACTTAATTTTCTCTCCCCTATTTCAAACTCTAGCGAATCATTTATGCAACTTATCACCGCCTTGGTAGTTTTCAAAAATGGCCTTCTCAAAATGATTGGGATCTCTCGCTCCTCCTCCATCTCTAGAACAAAGAAATCCACGGGGATGTAAAACTTCCCCACCTTCACGGGCACATCCTCTAAGATTCCGCTAGGGATCCTAGAGGAATGATCCGCGAGGCGAAGATTAATGGAGGTAGGGACGAGAGTCCCCAAATCAAGTTTCTTGTAGAGAGAGTAGGGCATTAATGAAACACTAGCACCTAAATCACACAACGCCTTGCTTATGTTGACATTACCAATAGTAATAGGAATTGAAAATGACCCCGGATCTTTTTCTTTTTTAGGCATTGGGTTTTGCACAATAGCGCTACACTCTGCATTTAAATTCACCGAGCTAATTTCAGAAATTTCACGCCTATGAGAAATGACATCCTTAAGAAATTTACTATAAAGGGGCATTTGAGATATTACCTCGGAGATTGGTAGTGTCACATTGATCTTTTTCATCATCTCCGCAAATTTTTGAAAGTGTGACTCATTGTTCTTCTTTAGTTGTCTTTGCGGAAATGACATTGGTGGCTTGTATGGGGAAGGCTCCTTAGGTGCATTTTTGGTGACTTCTTTCGTTGAGCTCTTAGAGGGAACTTCCTTTGGCGCGGGAATTTCTTCTTCAACCTCTTCCTCGCCCTCTTCAACAATGATGGGCATCCTTGTGCTCGCATCCTTTTCCTTGGGCGTAGGAGGCTTGTAAGTGGTTCCGCTTCTCAATGATATGGCATTCACGTGTTCATTTTGGTGGAAATCCGACTTGGAGGGAAGTTTCCCTTGATATCTCGTGGATGAACTAGCTTGTTGGGCAATTTGGTTCTCTAACATCTTATGATGGGTAGACATCTCATCGAGCCGTTGATTGATGGATTGGAACATGAATTTAGTTTCTTGGGAGGCTTTGAATTGATCTTGAGCCATTTTCATTTGATCTTGAACCAATTTGTTTCGGTCTTCAATCCCCTCTTTTTGACCCGCAATGAGCAAGGCTAGCAATTGATTCATGGTGGAGTCTTCCTTAGGTGGTTGTTGGGGTTGAGGTTGTTGTTGTTGAGATTGGCTTGATTGGCCTTTATAGGCTTGCTTTTGATAACCTTGACCTTGCCTTTGGTAATCTTGGTTCCTTGGGGTGAAACCGGGAGGAGCATTGTTCTTTTGACGCCAATTGGGATCATACTTGATTGGCTCGGTCATTTTATATGAGAAATTTGGATGATCCCGGTCTCTTCCGTAGTTTGCTTGGTTTCTTTGCAAGAAATTAACGTCCTCTTCATCTTGGGTTTCTTCTTGAGGAAAAGTGTGAGGGCAATTCTCTTCTTTATGAGATGGGCTTGTGCAAACGGCACATACTCGAGGTTGCTTTTGAGATTGCTTCACATGTAGTGCACTAAGGGAGTTTGTCAAAGCATCAACCTTTTTACTAAGGGCTCGGACTTCTTCATTTGAATCCGCCTCATTTACCTCCCTTGTCTTGCCTTGTCTCTTTGGGACGTTCCGATCACTCCCCCAATGATGAGAATTTCTTGCAATTCTATCTATAATAGCTCCGGCATTAGTGGGGTGGAGCTCCATGAATGCACCACCGGCGGCTTGGTCCATTTGTCTCTTCGATTCATTATCCACGCCTTGATAGAAAATTTGAATCAAGGTTGGCTTGTCTATGTTGTGGTGTGGGCATTCTCTTTGTAGCTCTTTGAATCGCTCCCATGCCTCATAGAAACTCTCATCCTCTCCTTGCTCAAATGAGTTGATTAAGTTTTTTAGCCTTTGAGTCTTAGCCGGTGGAAAATATTGGAGAAGGAAAGCTTGGGCTAGCTCGTTCCATGTTGTGAAGGTGTTGGCATCATGGCTCCACAACCAATCCTTGGCTTTCCCCATTAGAGAGAAGGGGAAAAGCCTTAGATAGATCGCTTCCTTTGGTACGTTATTTATTTTGAAAGTCTCGCACAACTCAAGGAAGGATGTTAGGTGGGCATTGGGATTTCCTATCCCGGAAAAGGCATTGTTGCCCACCATGTTGATCAACGCCGTTTTGAGCTCAAATTGAGGAGCATCTACTCCCGGTGGAGCTATTGGTGATCGAAAACCGGTGAGGCTTGGGGTGGAATAATCCTTTAGGGGCTTCTCCCCATTAGGTTCATCACCATTTACTCGTGCCATAGGTTGTGGTCTTCGCTTTCGCGGTAGTCTTTTGTTCCGAGAACCTTCTCCCTTGGCTCTCTCTTGATCCAAGAAATATCTTAAAGATTCCTCAAAGTTAATGCTTGCTTTTTCCTTTGCTTTAAGTCTCGTTAGCATTCAATCAAGACCTACGAGATCAAGGAGAACCGTTAAGTTGCAAGCAATAACACAAGCGATAGCACGAGAAACAAGCGAAATAATCCAAATCTTGTAAAATCTACTTTAGTTCCCTAAGTTAATTCGTTGCTCCCCGGCAACGGCGCCATTTTGAACGTTGTATTTTTAGTACAAGTCAAAAACAATTTATATTTGACCGGTAAGTACCGGATCGTCCAAGGAGCAATTGTAAACTTAGGATCACTATTCAATTTTACTCGATAAGTCTATTTCCAATTGGTTGTGAGAATTGTGATTATCAATTATCAAACAATGATTAATGCAATGTAAAAAGTTGTTTTCAAGATTTTAAAAGACGCTCCTAGGGTACTACTTCCCTCCTTGGTGCATTCGACTCTTAACGGTTCAATTTCATGCAAGAACGAACAATGTAAATGTTAGATTTAGGCGTGTCCCTATTAAATCAAATTCAATCGCTAGATATTGTTATTCGATTTAAGGAAAAGACACCTCGCTCGTGAGCTTCAATCGCTTGATATTATTAGCTCATGTCCTACTCAAGGGCTTTCAATCATCAATGCTAGTTGAGTAATTGATAACCAATGAGCGGTTTAAGATCAAGCCTATCTCAATGCCAAAATGAGTCACACTAATGATCGTCACTTGATAAGGGTGAATTTACTTCATTCTAGAATCATTAGTATCGTTCACTAGAACACTCAACCTCAAATTCATGATTCTAGTCCACTTAGGTATTTTATCAAACACTTGGTGGGCATAGAATAGACATTCATTCCAAGTAAATTCACAAACCAATAACAAGTATTCATTCATGCATATAATCAATAGGTAATGAGTTTCATACACCAAGGAGGTCCATAGACCCCTAGAAACTAAAGGACTACTCACTATTCATGTTCATGGACAAACACTAGTAATGTGTTTCCAAAAGAAAAAGAAGAATCAACAAGATGAAAATAAGGAAGTAGGATTAAGAGTCCCCATATATCCTTGGAGTGCTTCACTTGAATGATGAACTTCAAAATCCCTTGTCTTTTCTCTCAAAATCCAGCCTCTTGGGTTCAAAACCCTAGGTTTCTATTTATAGCAAGCAGTAAAAAGATCCTGTCTTGACGACTCAACCGGCCGGTTGGATTTGTGAAGGAATACAAGCCAGCCGGTTCAATCAGGGGAGGCTTGGACAAGACTTTCTGAGGCTTCGAACCAGGCGGTTCGACTTGTGAGGACAATTGAGCCGGTCGGTTCGATCAGGGGAGCTTGGGCGAGAACATTCTGAGTCCTTGAACCGGGCGGTTCAACTTGTGATGGTATTTGAGCCGGGCGGCTCAACACCTCAGGGACTTCACTCCTTATGGCCTGGAACTCAACCGGCCGGTTCAATCCATGGCTGACATTTCAGCCGGCCGGTTGAATCTCTTCCCTGGTCACATTTTGCTCCAAAAGCCCGATCTTTCTTGCGGTTTTGATCTTTAAGCCTCGTCATCAAGGAATAGCTGCTTTTAACCTGAAACGTAAGAATAAGGGTCAATGAACACTAGATTAGCACCGGAAATGGACCAAAACTCTTCGTAATTGGAGAGATGAATGAGCCGAGAATTCGACTCATCAAAACACTCCACACTTAGAGTTTGATCGTCCCGAGCAAACAATAAAAACAAGCCAAGAGAGACAAGGGTGAGACATAGCGTTGTCCTACAACAACTCTCATTATTAGCAATTAAACTCCTTTTCGTAGGTGTTACGGGTGCATTTAGCGTATGCACCAAGCCTTTAAACCCCTAGGCTACCCTAGTGGGCGAGTTATAGTCTCGTGAGAGTTTTCAGAAAAGGGAATACTCACAAATCCCAAATGCATTTATCCCATAAGAGTGAAAACAAGAGTGTTTAACAATTAAGGCAAGGATTTCTCAACACTTACTTCACATCCCACGCTAGAATCACAATCACTATACATTTCAAGAGAGTTTTCAACCGTTTAAGATCACATGAGGGTGCACATTCAAGGAGGTCAGTTCTAGCGCTATCAAGTGCCTAACCCAAAAGTCTATTCATTTTATGTAGCAAGGCTTTAGAAATATGGTTAAAGCTTTTTGCACAAAAACATCGCTCGATCACCTATGCTAGCTAGGGCTAGTCCACGGGTTCACGAAATAACTCATTACCAAGTTTTAGACGCTAAGGTCGTAATCCATAAGGAAAGAGGAGTTTGACAAAAAGAGTTCTTAAAATAAGCATAAACCAATCAATAGCTCACGTGAAATCACAAGGATCGTCCCAAAGCTCAACTTGCTAGCACACAATGCACGTGGTGAACTCACACATATAAGAGATGATGGAAGGGCATAAAGTCAAGTTTAAGTGTGTTTTTTCTCTTTTTGAAATGGCCTTTGGCCTACAAATGCTTTCGAGGGGGAACTTACCTTCCTAACCCCCGGCATTTGTATGTTTTGGAGTAAAACTTCTCTTGTACTTCGAGAAAGTTTTTAGTCGGGGCTTCTCTTTTTTTTTTGAATGCCCTCTTTTCACTCCACACTTAAAACTTGAAAATATGCCCAATGTGAATATGGAATGTGCGAGGATCAACCACAAACAAGGCACGAGGCAAGAGAACTAAAGTCACCTAAGAGCAATCGAGAGGTTTAAGTTTTTCATGAAGGTTTCAAAACGTGCTTGCTAAAACTTTTCAAAGCATGCGTGAAAAATACTTAGATTTCTAGATAGGCACGAGATAGCAATGAAATTGATTCACAAGAATGAGCATTCAATAGAGCTAGCTTGGTTTTGGACTCTCAATCATGTAAAAGGGAATTGCAAGCTAGATGTGACTTATAGAAGATGGGAATTGATAGTCACAAGCCTTTGGAAGTATAATACCCAAGAAAAGCTGGGATAAAGCATGATGCAAGTGTTCATTTTCAAGAGTTATGCATGGTATAAACATGTGAATTATGCGCCTAAACCAAACAACAAACACTCCACACTTAAACAAAGCTTAGTCCCTAAGCGCAAAAGAAATATGAAATATAGGCAAAGGCGCAAAGGAAACTCCCCTCGTTTGAAGAATGTAGTTCATCTCAATCGACTCTCCTCCTTTTGAGTTAGAAACTTCCACTTGATGGCAATAGAAAACAAGGAAAGTTATCGCACTAGTATAAATATTTTCACAATAGCATTATGATGATACAAGTGACAATCAACTTCCTCATATCATAAAAGTATCCAAACAAGGGTACAATGAGAATTCATAGAACCAAAATGCGCACCACGGCGACTTTAACATCCTGAACATCAAAATATAGCAAATCAAACTACTCCACAAAGTTCATAGGAGAAAAGGTACAAATTCAAATAGCTACAAAATGTAAACCATATCACCGGGCAAGCCTCAAAATGGAGCATCATCATCATCGTCATCGTCTAGGCTTGCAAATCGATCCTCGGCTGCTGGAGATCCGGTGGTAGGATAGGAAGGTGGAGGAGCATAATACGGAGTAGGGGCATAGGAAGGAGCAAACCCGATTGGTTGAGGCGTGGGAGCATGGCGCGGAGCGGGGGCAAAGGGGGGTGGGAAGCCAAACGGCTGAGATGGGTCAGCACTATACCGATCAGGAGCAGGAGGAAGTGCGTACTCAAATGGTGGAGGCGGGGGAGCACTAGTGCTGCTGGATGGAGCACTCATGCTCTGGGCAAGGGAAGTAAGAGTGGAACGCACCCATTGGGCCTCTTGACGCTGAAACTGGGATTCCCGATGAGTAAACTCCTCTAAGCGACCAAATCCCATTCTCAAATCAGCCATATCCGCAGAAAGTCTATCAAATTGTGAAGTCCAGTCCGCACTAGAAGGCGGTACGCTCTCGGATGGAGGAGGAATGGATGGACCGGGGGATGATGGTGGTGAAGGAGTGAGGGGGTAGTTTCGGTGCCTAGATATGAAGGCGGTCTTGTTCCTTCTGGCTTTCTTTTGGACCTCCGCACCGTGTGGTTTGTCATCATGGTCCCAAAGCATTATACCGGGAATGAGGAAGAGGCTGCGCCTCATAGCGCCAATGTCAAGAATCCTCTTCGATGGCTTAGGGCACTTCGGATGGTCAAAACCAAAGCCACAATTCAAGGCTATCAATGTAATCAACGATCCTCCTCCAATAGCGGAATTCCGCGACCCTTCCCTCACATACTCCTCAAACTTCTCGGTAAGGATGGAAATCCAATCAAGCTTAAGCCCATGGTCAATGGCCATCATTAAATCTATATCCGGGTTTGTCAACGCACGAGCTTTCCCTCCTCGAGTGTTAATTCCCAATGCAATGAGATGATGTATCACCTTCCAACTTGGAATTTTGATCCCGGTGGCGTTATACGACGAAACAAACCACTCTTTTCTCCCAGAGATGTTCTGCCAAAACTTGGCCCTATTGTGATCATTATATCTCTGCAAATCATCACGTGGATGCAAAAGATGGAGCCAATCCTGCAAATCCCTACGCTTCACTTCAAATTCCCTTCCACCCAACATAAACCTCCACAAGGTCACATAATCTTTTTCCCATTCCGCCTCAAATGTACAAAGAAACTCTATCATCACCATTTCAAATGAGCCCGGATCATCCTCAAAATAGAAATGGAAACCACAATTATCTAGCTTTTGACGTACCTCATCCCTTATTCCAAAATTACCGAGTAGAGTCCAATCGGGGTACGAGGTTGCAATGATCTTCTTCTTGCCTCCTCCAATACGCTCGAACCTAGCATGCTGCTCTTCGTTCTCGAAATGAAATGGTTTCGAGAATGGATATAGAGTTGGAGGAATTGCCAATGCCCATTCCTCATCGGCTTGAGCTGCCGGAGGAGGCTCAATTTGGGGTACAATTTCATTAGCCGGACCTTTTCCTTTAGAAGCTCTTGAAGACGATTCTCCGGTTGAACCCTTGTGCTTTTTTGGTGGAGGTGGAGTGGGAGATTTCCTAGGAGGGGAAGGGGAATCATCCCTAATCATAACTGGTCTAGCTTTGCGCGTAGGATTGCTCCTCAAACTAACCTCCCCATCGCCGGTTGAAGCTTCAAACGGATTTGGCTTAGACGGGGCCTTGGATGCTTGCCCTCCATAGGAATTGGATTTGGTCATTATTGGTGTGGACAAGGATGGGGTAATTGAGATTTTTGAGGATGAGATGAAAGTGAGGCACGGCGGGATTGGGAGAGAATGGGTTGTGTGAGTTTGAGATGATTTTGACTTTTCAAAATTAGGGTTGATAAGATAGGGCAAAATTGGAAATGAATTTGAGATGTGGGCTTGAATTGAGCCAATTTGATTTTGATTTTAGGGCAAAATTAGAATTTGGGGTATGGGTTTGAAATTTTGAACCGAGTCAATTGGAATCGAGCCATTTGAAATTGAATTGTTGAACCGGGCGGTTCAGAGTGCAAAGGAAATTGAGCCGGGCGGCTCAATTGCTCAAAAGAAGCGAGAGGTTAAAAATGAAGGTTGAACCGGTCGGTTGACATTGAGTGCGTATATTGAGCCGACCGGTTCAAAGCCTCAGAAGGTTCAAGTGTGAAGTCCAATTTTGAACCGGCCGGTTGAGCATGCATGCCAAGGATGGACCGGGCGGTTCAATTGATCAGAGAAACTCCGGTTGAGCGCAACCATGATTGAACCGGGCGGTTCGGAGTGCAAGGGAGATTGAGCCGGCCGGTTGAGAGCCTCCGAGACTAAGAGTGAAAGGGAGCAAAACTGAGCCGGCCGGTTGGATTTATGAAGCAAGGTGAGCCGGCCGGTTGGATGGCTCAGAGAATCAGAATCATGAACCAAGCATTCAACATGTTAGCGCGAGAATGAACACTTACAACGGGCTACCTCCCGCTAGGGCCTAGTTTAACGTCTTGGCAAAGACCGAGCCGAATCTCCTCATAGGAGATTTTCGAAGCGCAAATTAGGAGGAGGAATCAATCGGCTAGGTCGTGTAGGGTGATAGAGGTGGCCTCGGGGTCTAGAAGGGCTCCATGATAGAGTTTGAGTCTTTGCCCATTGGCTTTGAAAATTTCCCCTCTTGAGTTAAACAAGTTTGCATGCCCATCCTCAAACACCTTTTGAATTTTGAATGGACCCGTCCATCTTGACTTAAGCTTTCCGGGAAATAATCTCAATCTTGAATTGAATAGCAGGACTTGATCCCCTTCTTTGAACTCTTTCCTCAAGATTTTCTTGTCATGCCATTTCTTTTGCTTTTGCTTGTAGATCTTGGCATTTTCGTACGAGTCTAGTCTTATTTCATCTAGCTCATTCAAGTCCAATAGCCTCTTTTCTTCGGTGCTTTTCATGTTAAAATTCAATTCTCTAACCGCCCAAAATGACTTGTACTCTAGTTCAACCGGTAGATGGCAAGGTTTCCCGTAAATGAGCCTAAAGGGAGACATCCCTATGGGTGTCTTGAAAGCGGTCCTATATGCCCAAAGAGCATCATCCAATTTTGAGGACCAATCCTTCCTAGAATTTCCCACCGTCTTTTCGAGTATAGTTTTGATCTCTCTATTCGACACTTCCACTTGCCCACTAGTTTGGGGATGATAAGGTGTAGCAACCTTGTGGTAGACCGCATATTTCTTCAAAAGCGCCCCAAATTGCTTTTCCTTGAAGTGAGATCCCCCATCACTAATAACGGTTCGTGGGACTCCAAATCTAGGGAAGATCACCTTCTTGAAAAGCTTTGTTACGACCTTGGCATCACAAGTTGGGGAGGCTATAGCTTCAACCCATTTAGAAACGTAGTCAACCGCTACGAGAATGTAACGGTTCCCATAAGAGGGAGGAAAAGGGCCCATGAAGTCTATTCCCCACACATCAAAAATCTCTACCTCTAGCATCACTTGTTGGGGCATTTCGTCCCTCTTGGAGATATTCCCACTCCTTTGGCACTTGTCACAAGCCTTCACGAAATTGTAGGCGTCTTTGAATATTGATGGCCAATAGAGTCCACTTTGAAGCACCTTAGCCGCGGTTTTCGAACGCCCTCCATGGCCTCCACAAGGTAAAGAATGACAATGGTGCAAGACACCCACTATATCTTCATCGGCTACGCATTTTCTATAGATACCATCCGAACAAAGTTTGAAGAGGTGGAGCTCATCCCAATAGTATCTTCTTGCATCATGCGCAAATTTCTTCTTTTGGTTGTAGTTCATGTTTGGAGGAAGTACCTCACAAACCTTGAAGTTTACTATATCGGCATACCATGGAGTGAAGGCATTTTCAATCCTCATCAAGTTCTCCCCAACAAAAGTGTCATCAATAGGCAACTCCTCACTTGAGTTCTCTTCCCTCAAAGGTTCTAGTCTAGAAAGGTGATCGGCGACCAAGTTCTCTACTCCCTTTTTGTCTTTGATTTCAATGTCGAATTCTTGAAGTAGAAGCACCCATCTTATGAGCCTAGGCTTGGCATCTTTCTTAGAAATTAGGTACTTGATGGCGGCATGATCGGTATAAACAGTGGTTTTGGATCCCACCAAGTATTGCCTAAATTTCTCGAAGGCATAGACAATAGCTAACATCTCTTTCTCCGTTGTGGAGTAGTTTGATTGAGCTTGGTCCAAGACCTTTCTCGTGTAATAGATCACATGTAGCTTCTTGTCGACCCTTTGCCCTAGAACGGCTCCAATGGCGTAGTCACTTGCGTCGCATATAAGCTCAAAGGGGAGTTCCCAATTGGGAGGTTGGATGATAGGAGCGGATGTGAGGGCAGATTTTAACTTCTCGAAAGCTTTAGCACAAGGATCGTTGAATAAGAAGGGAGTATCATTATGCAAGAGGTCGGTTAGTGGCTTGGCTATCTTAGAGAAATCCTTAATGAAGCGCCGGTAGAACCCGTCATGACCAAGAAAGCTTCGAATTCCCTTGACATCTCTAGGGGGTGGAAGTTTTTCAATTACTTCAATCTTAGCTCTATCCACTTTAATTCCCTTATTAGAGACAAGATGCCCTAGCACAATTCCTTCTTGTACCATGAAATGGCACTTTTCCCAATTTAAGACTAGATCGGTCTCAATGCATTTGTCGATAACCCTTGAAAGGTTCTCTAGACAAGAGTCAAATGAGGAACCATAGACCGAAAAGTCATCCATGAATACTTCCATTGTATTTTCAATGAAGTCGGAGAAAATGGCCATCATGCACCTTTGGAAGGTTCCCGGCGCATTGCATAGCCCAAAGGGCATACGTCTATACGCATAGGTTCCATAAGGGCACGTGAAGGTGGTTTTCTCTTGATCTTGAGGGTGTATAGGGATTTGGAATAATCCACTATAACCATCCAAATAACAAAAATATTCATGGTTGGCTAGTCTCTCAAGCATTTGATCGATGAAAGGGAGCGGAAAGTGATCCTTTTTGGTGGCTTTGTTTAGTTTACGGTAATCAACACACATCCGCCACCCCGTGACGGTGCGTGTAGGGATTAGTTCATTTTTCTCGTTCTTGACTACCGTCAAGCCACCCTTCTTAGGTACAACATGGATTGGGCTCACCCATTCCGAGTCGGGAACGGCATAAATGATTCCCGCTTCCCTCAACTTAGTTATCTCCTTAAAGACAACTTCCCCTAGCGTGGGGTTCAATCTCCTCAACCTCTCACGGGTTGGTCTAGCATCATCATCCAATGTAATCCTATGCATGCATATATCGGGGCTAATCCCTTTCAAATCATCAATGGAATAACCAATTGCACCCCTACGCTTTCTAAGCACATGCAAAAGTCTAGAGGTTTCGAGCTCATTCAAAGATGCATTCACTATCACGGGAAGGGTAGAGTTTGGACCAATAAATTCATACCTTAGACTTGTGGGTAGAGCCTTAAGCTCCACCCCACAAGATCCCTTACCTTCTCCTTTTTCCGTTTCTTCTTTTCCATCATCTTTTTCCTCCTTTTGGTCCTCCTCATCCATCATCAACAAGTCCATCATAGAGTCACCTATGCTTTCATCACTCAAAAGTTCTTGCTCAATGGAAGTTAGTTCATCACAAGAAAAATCATCATAAATATCAAGCAAATTGCAATCCAATGAATCACTAGGGGCACTACATGCTTGTCTTAGATAGAACTTAATTTTCTCTCCCCCTATTTCAAACTCTAGCGAATCATTTATGCAACTTATCACCGCCTTGGTAGTTTTCAAACATGGCCTTCCCAAAATTATTGGGATCTCTCGCTCCTCCTCCATCTCTAGAACAAAGAAATCCACGGGGATGTAAAACTTCCCCACCTTCACGGGCACATCCTCTAAGATTCCGCTAGGGATCCTAGAGGAACGATCCGCGAGGCGTAGATTAATGGAGGTAGGGACGAGAGTCCCCATATCAAGTTTCTTGTAGAGAGAGTAGGGCATTAATGAAATACTAGCACCTAAATCACACAACACCTTGCTTATGTTGACATTACCAATAGTAATAGGAATTGAAAATGACCCCGGATCTTTTTCTTTTTTAGGCATTGGGTTTTGCACAATAGCGCTACACTCCGCATTTAAATTCACCGAGCTAATTTTAGAAATTTCACGCCTATGAGAAATGACATCCTTAAGAAATTTACTATAAAGGGGCATTTGAGATATTACCTCGGAGATTGGTAGTGTCACATTGATCTTTTTCATCATCTCCGCAAATTTTTGAAAGTGTGACTCATTGTTCTTCTTTAGTTGTCTTTGCGGAAATGGCATTGGTGGCTTGTATGGGGAAGGCTCCTTAGGTGCATTTTTGGTGACTTCTTTCGTTGAGCTCTTAGAGGGAACTTCCTTTGGCGCGGGAATTTCTTCTTCAACCTCTTCCTCGCCCTCTTCAACAATGATGGGCATCCTTGTGCTCGCATCCTTTTCCTTGGGCGTAGGAGGCTTGTAAGTGGTTCCGCTTCTCAATGATATGGCATTCACGTGTTCGTTTTGGTGGAAATCCGGCTTGGAGGGAAGTTTCCCTTGATATCTCGTGGATGAACTAGCTTGTTGGGCAATTTGGTTCTCTAACATCTTATGATGGGTAGACATCTCATCGAGCCGTTGATTGATGGATTGGAACATGAATTTATTTTCTTGGGAGGCTTTGAATTGATCTTGAGACATTTTCATTTGATCTTGAACCAATTTGTTTCGGTCTTGAATCCCCTCTTTTTGACCCGCAATGAGCGAGGCTAGCAATTGATTCATGGTGGAGTCTTCCTTAGGTGGTTGTTGGGGTTGAGGTTGTTGTTGTTGAGATTGGCTTGATTGGCCTTGATAGGCTTGCTTTTGATAACCTTGACCTTGCCTTTGGTAATCTTGGTTCCTTGGGGTGAAACCGGGAGGAGCATTGTTCTTTTGACGCCAATTGGGATCATACTTGATTGGCTCGGTCGTTTTATATGAGAAATTTGGATGATCCCGGTCTCTTCCGTAGTTCGCTTGGTTTCTTTGCAAGAAATTAACGTCCTCTTCATCTTGAGTTTCTTCTTGAGGAAAAGTGTGAGGGCAATTATCTTCTTTATGAGATGGGCTTGTGCAAACGGCACATACTCGAGGTTGCTTTTGAGATTGCTTCACATGTAGTGCACTACGGGAGTTTGTCAAAGCATCAACCTTTTTACTAAGGGCTCGGACTTCTTCATTTGAATTCGCCTCATTTACCTCCCTTGTCTTGCCTTGTCTCTTTGGGACGTTCCGATCACTCCCCCAATGATGAGAATTTCTTGCAATTCTATCTATAATAGCTCCGGCATTAGTGGGGTGGAGCTCCATGAATGCACCACCGGCGGCTTGGTCCATTTGTCTCTTCGATTCATTATCGACGCCTTGATAGAAAATTTGAATCAAGGTTGGCTTGTCTATGTTGTGGTGTGGGCATTCTCTTTGTAGCTCTTTGAATCGCTCCCATGCCTCATAGAAACTCTCATCCTCTCCTTGCTCAAATGAATTGATTAAGTTTTTGAGCCTTTGAGTCTTAGCCGGTGGAAAATATTGGAGAAGGAAAGCTTGGGCTAGCTCGTTCCATGTTGTGATGGTGTTGGCATCATGGCTCCACAACCAATCCTTGGCTTTCCCCATTAGAGAGAAGGGGAAAAGCCTTAGAAAGATCGCTTCCTTTGGTACGTTATTTATTTTGAAAGTCTCGCACAACTCAAGGAAGGATGTTAGGTGGGCATTGGGATTTCCTATCCGGAAAAGGCATTGTTGCCCACCATGTTGATCAATGCCGTTTTGAGCTCAAATTGAGGAGCATCTACTCCCGGTGGAGCTATTGGTGATCGAAAACCGGGGAGGCTTGGGGTGGAATAATCCTTTAGGGGCTTCTCCCCATTAGGTTCATCACCATTTACTCGTGCCATAGGTTGTGGTCTTCGCTTTCGCGGTAGTCTTTTGTTCCGAGAACCTTCTCCCTTGGCTCTCTCTTGATCCAAGAAATATCTTAAAGATTCCTCAAAGTTAATGCTTGCTTTTTCCTTTGCTTTAAGTCTCGTTAGCATTCAATCAAGACCTACGAGATCAAGGAGAACCGTTAAGTTGCAAGCAATAACACAAGCGATAGCACGAGAAACAAGCGAAATAATCCAAATCTTGTAAAATCTACTTTAGTTCCCTAAGTTAATTCGTTGCTCCCCGGCAACGGCGCCATTTTGAACGTTGTATTTTTAGTACAAGTCAAAAACAATTTATATTTGACCGGTAAGTACCGGATCGTCCAAGGAGCAATTGTAAACTTAGGATCACTATTCAATTTTACTCGATAAGTCTATTTCCAATTGGTTGTGAGAATTGTGATTATCAATTATCAAACAATGATTAATGCAATGTAAAAAGTTGTTTTCAAGATTTTAAAAGACGCTCCTAGGGTACTACTTCCCTCCTTGGTGCATTCGACTCTTAACGGTTCAATTTCATGCAAGAACGAACAATGTAAATGTTAGATTTAGGCGTGTCCCTATTAAATCAAATTCAATCGCTAGATATTGTTATTCGATTTAAGGAAAGACACCTCGCTCGTGAGCTTCAATCGCTAGATATTGTTAGCTCATGTCCTACTCAAGGGCTTTCAATCATCAATGCTAGTTGAGTAATTGATAACCAATGAGCAGTTTAAGATCAAGCCTATCTCAATGCCAAAATGAGTCACGCTAATGATCGTCACTTGACAAGGGTGAATTTACTTCATTCTAGAATCATTAGTATCGTTCGCTAGAACACTCAACCTCAAATTCATGATTCTAGTCCACTTAGGTATTTTATCAAACACTTGGTGGGCATAGAATAGACATTCATTCCAAGTAAATTCACAAACCAATAACAAGTATTCATTCATGCATATAATCAATAGGTAATGAGTTTCATACACCAAGGAGGTCCATAGACCCCTTGAAACTAAAGGACTACTCACTATTCATGTTCATGGACAAACACTAGTAATGGGTTTCCAAAAGAAAAAGAAGAATCAACAAGATGAAAATAAGGAAGTAGGATTAAGAGTCCCCCTATATCCTTGGAGTGCTTCACTTGAATGATGAACTTCAAAATCCCTTGTCTTTTCTCTCAAAATCCAGCCTCTTGGGTTCAAAACCTTAGGTTTCTATTTATAGCAAGCAGTAAAAAGATCCTGTCTTGACGACTCAACCGGCCGGTTGGATTTGTGACGGAATACGAGCCAGCCGGTTCAATCAGGGGAGGCTTGGACGAGACTTTCTGAGGCTTCGAACCGGGCGGTTCGACTTGTGAGGACAATTGAGCCGGGCGGTTCGATCAGGGGAGCTTGGGCGAGAACATTCCGAGTCCTTGAACCGGGCGGTTCAACTTGTGATGGTATTTGAGCCGGGCGGCTCAACACCTCAGGGACTTCACTCCTTATGGCCTGGAACTCAACCGGCCGGTTCAATCCATGGCTGACATTTCAGCCGGCCGGTTGAATCTCTTCCCTGGTCACATTTTGCTCCAAAAGCCCGATCTTTCTTGCGGTTTTGATCTTTAAGCCTCGTCATCAAGGAATAGCTGCTTTTAACCTGAAACGTAAGAATAAGGGTCAATGAACACTAGATTAGCACCGGGAATGGACCAAAACTCTTCGTAATTGGAGAGATGAATGAGCCAAGAATTCGACTCATCAAAGAGTGTGATGATGACTTAGTGAAGTGGCTTATGGCAAGTCCGAGACCAAGTGTATACATGTGGAGAAGTTTTAACATTAACGGATTTTATTTTCATACAACAGATCAAGACAAACGCAGCGTTGCACAAAATAGTGGTGTCATACTTGTTGCTGAGACCACTCACGTTTCTAGCGCTGGAGATTGGAATCAATTATCTGCTCCTCTCAATTATTTTGGGGTTATCGAAGAAATATGGGAGTTGAATTATGTTAAACTACAAGTACCGGTTTTTAAATGTAAATGGGTTAACCATTCCGCGGTTCGCACTGATGAGTTCGAAATGACGTTTGTGGATTTTCATATGGAGGGATATAAAGATGAGCCCTTCATTATGGCCGAACAATCAAGACAAGTATTTTACGTCAAGGACCCTTCAGCCGGAAATCTATTTGTTGTCCTCCACGGCAAACAACAAGTAACCAATGATTGTACAAGTGGCACATCTGAAGACCTCGCTGAAGATTGCATACCTGTGTGTACGATCATTCCTGTGGAAAGCGTCGAAATTGAAATTGATGACGAAATGCAATTAAGAGAAGATCACGACGAAGGAATATGGTTTGATAAACAAACTTAACTTATGTGTATGTTGTATGTTACTTTATCACTGATGTTCATCACATGTCATTTTATTATTTTTATTGTTGTGTATACATTTGTATTTACATTTCTATTGAACTAACATTTTTGTGATATTTCAGGGATAATGGCACAAAGTAGTAGCAGCCGTGAAGAAGACTTCTGTGTGGAACAGTGCACGCCCACCAATAACATTTTTACTTTGTAGTTCTTTGAACAATGAGATGATGAGTTGGGATATTAAGTTTGGTTTCTTCAATCCTTCCATCATGACGCCAACAATCAACAGAGATGAGAGGTTGATGACGTTTGTGGCAAGGTTGAGTATGCCGGACCGAGATCGCAATTTTGGTTACTTCCTACCATATGTGGATCATCGAAAGTAAGTTCATAACTTAATGATAACATCTTAAATACTTTTTTGAATTCATTTTTTTAATTTAGTTTGTTTTTGTTAGGTGACATTGGATGTTATGTGTCATCTTCCCTAAACAGCATATAGCGCATTGGCTTGATCCACCGAATAGTGAAGAATGAATAAACGTCGATGCAAAGGATTTGGTGGACACGTAAGTTTTATACTCACTTTTATCTTGTAACTTGTATATTAACACTCACTAATTATGTTACGTTATTCATTTTAGGGGAATGTACCGATACTATCAAAGATGTATACCGACAAATACACAAAGTGTACGTTGGAAGGTAGTTGAGGTACGAAGTCTCATATCTACTATCTTTTTTAATAGCTTTAGCATTAATATAGTGTGTGATAAGAAATTATTGATCGTGCAGTGTCCAAAACAACCGCCGGGTCACTTATGCGGTTATTATGTTTTGAATTATATTCGGGACATAATCCAGTTTGTACGAGCTAATAACGGAGCGGAGATTGATGATCTTAGCCAAGTAATCTTTTAGACTTGTATCATTCATTAAGTTGTAGTTGACTTTGGTTGGTTTTGAACTAATTGGAACTTTATTGTATTGATTTATTTTCTCTTGCTTTTCATTGTTTTACAGTGTTTTCCTAATGGAGTCGAATCGTACAAAGACTCGAAGATCGATGAAGTAAGGGAAATAAGCGCCGCCTACTTGTATAACTATATAAGCGATCGTTACCTAGTCGGTGTAGGACATCAAATTTAGGTTTGTTGTTTGTATTACGAAAATTAACTTTTGTTTGGCACTGTTGTATGGAAAGAAGATGTACTTGTATATTCTATTTGATCTTTGAAATGAATGTATGTCAATGTTGAGCAATATTGCAATTTGTAATAGAACATCAGTGTATTTGTAATTGATGTTTGTAAAAATTTCAGGTGGATTTGAGCTAATATAAGCCAAATCTGCCAAATTTTGTAAGACATTATGCATCGGTTTTAGTCTAAATCGATGCATAATGTCTACCCTTATGCATCGGTTGGGACTAAAACCGATGCATAAGGTCGGACATTATGCATCGGTTCGTTGGCCTAACCGATGCGTAAGGGTCAGACATTATGCATCGGTTTTAGTCCCATGCATAAGGGCAAACATTATGCATCAGTTTTTAGAAACCGATGCATAAAGTCCGACCCTTACGCATCGCTCGATTATGCATCGGATAAAAACCGATACATAAGGCCCTCGAAAACTGATGCATAATCCCCCTTCTGTAGTAGTGGAATTTGACCCTTAATTGTCATTTTGGAAAGTTTAGACTGTAATTTGACAGTAATGGGTAGTTCATGGCCATTTTTGTCATTAATTTTAAACTTGACCCTTGATTGTCATTTTGGTCCACAGTGGCGAATCCAGAGCGTTGTAAGAGGAGGGTCCTATTTCATCGATGAATAAGGATATTGTTATAATTTGGCAAAAAAAATTGAACATATATATTCTTTTTTTTCAGCGATATAAGAAGTTTTCAAGTAAAATATTAAATTCACTCATTTATGTAGTCTATTGATGACCTAACTTTGGGAGGTCGTGAAATTCACATCGATTACCCTATCAGTTTGACTCATGTGTCATTGGAAAGATAATTTAAGAGGTTACGACTCTTCAGATGATATTAAGATCTAAATCGGACATTAAAGCAGCTGAAAACATGCTCAAACTAAGATCGCCTACAAGTGTGTGTGGTCAGTCACATATAACCTTAGCAACTTTGCGACCCTATAACGAACTACCGGAGCACCATTTGGGAAATCGATCACCTAGAACATAAAGCTTAGGACAAAGGCTACAGGTTCTATGTTTACACCTAAACTCAAATCTAACGTTAAGGTAACTCAAAACCAAGTCGAAATAAACTGTATGTTTGAAGTTGCTAATGATCGGTCAATCTTTTGGAGCTCACCAATGCCTCGTCCGATATCCGTTGAAGATGATCTATATATCGTCGGAAAGTTAATTGAATGTTCTACAACTTTCATATTTACATCAAGGTGAAATTCAAAGGTTAAGCTGGTGAAAGCAGCGACTAAAGATAGCTTATTGATTGAAATTTGCCAAAACTGAGAGGGGTCCCAAGACACCCCTGGAACCGCCACTGATTTTAGATAGTTCGGACTGTAATTTAACGGCAAGTAAAATAGTTCATAACCTTTTTTGTCATTTTTCCCTTAAGATTATCATTAACCACGTGCTCTCAAACGAAGTGATGATCTATCTCGATGTGCTTTGAGAAACATGGTTGGCAGATAGAAATATAGCGCTAAGCTTGTTTGCGAAATGAAGACAATCATTTCCTGCAACAATTGACAAAGCCAAATTAACTCTGCAGCAAAGGCAATGGCTCTGCATTCAGCTTCAATGTTGGACCAAGCCATAACATTCTGCAGTAGTCAAGATGACCACCTAATAAGATTGCCTCCAAAATAAATGGTAAATTTATGTTGTGACCTACAATCATCAAGAACAGATGCGCAACCAACGTCTAAAAAAGTAACAAAACAATAGTCCTTAGCTTTCTCAATTACCAAGCCTGAGGAGATTATCCCCTTCAGATAACACGTAATGAAACCTCTGGTGGATTAAGTATGAGAAATCATTGGACGAGTAATAGTTATGGACGGCCAGCTATGCACATGTAGTCAGGTGTATGCATATATAAATTCGTCTGTATGCACATGAATACAGTCTTATACACACAAATTTATTTAATATAATTAAGGTTCACATGGTATCTAAGGTTCATCTAGTGCAAAAAATGTTCATTTATCGGAACGTTCATTAAAATATAAATTCATATGCACGCCGTATATTATATCGCTTTTCAGGATCTATTACTTATAGATTTAAGAACATGAGTAAGGATCATATGAGAAACAACAATTATGGTGAGAAATGAGAAATAACAATAATCGGGAATCGTTGGATTTTACCTCGAACGATCCGGATTTTTCCTGATTTTCCAATTATTTGTATGCATCGTATTTGAGGGCTAATCAGTCATTTATGCAGTACGAAATATTTTGTTAAGATCACGATCCTATTTTTTGGGCACATTCGATCAGTTTTGCATTTTTTTTCTCCTCATGCGCAAGTTTCCCGGATTTTTCCTGATTTTCTAATTATGTTTATGCATTAAATTCGTACTTAAGGGTTAAACAATTATTTATGCAGAAATATTCTTGTTAAGATCACGATCCTATTTTTTGTACACATTCGATCAGTTTTGCATTTTTTCTCCTCATACGCTAGTTTGATCGGTTTTTGTGTTTTTTCTCCTCCTGCGCACATTCAATCGGTTAATCGAAATACGAAATTATACAGTAACATAGCATATTTTTTATAATGCGTAGCTTTCTAGCTAAAATGCGTAGATATGCAATTTCTGATATGTAATCATTTATAATGCGTAGCTTTCTATTTAAAATGCGTAGCACTGATAGCGACTGTTACGAATTTTGTTTGTTAATGCTACGCATTTTAGTTGGAAAGCACTCCCAATTACAACTACGAATTCTGATTTAGGAACTATGCATTTTAATCCTAGTGACTGCTACAAATTTTGTTTGTAATTGTTACGCACTTTATTGGGAAAGCACCCCAATTATTAGAAAAACAAACAAGCATTGTTATTCAATACGGGAAGCGTTAGTGCTAATATGTGATATCACTATTGAAGGTACCCCAATTATTAGAAAAACAAACAAGTTTGTGATGCTGGCGCTTCTTCTCATCATTACCATCATCAGAATTGTCACCACCGTGACCAAGATTGAAGGAAGATACAAAGGAAAATCTGATGAACAAAGAGTGATATCACTCATCGCAGTTTCGATCCATTGAAATCATCAATGGTTTTCCATTTTGTTTAATTCCCGTGAAGAGTAGAGATTTTTATGGGATGTGAGTTTATTTTGATCTTTTCTATGCCTAAATTGCCCTTAATTACATATTAATAATAAGATAATTACAACTTTTGAATTTAATCTTCTTAAATCTCAGCCATGGATTTTATGTGATGGAAGGTTGAGATTTTTTTCTCATTTCTCATGTAACTTAGTCTTCTCATATGATCTCAACTCTTAAGAACATTTCCGATCGACTTTTGTCACTCCAATTCTTTCTGAGTGTTTTAAAATCATATGGATCAAAACATTTTGAAAACACAAAAATAGACAAAAATGAGGCAAAGCACTCAAAACTATTGAAGAATCGTCTGACCAAGGAGTGGAGAGTAGTGACAGAACTAATTGCGCTTTACTCGCATGTTTGGCGTTGACTATAACTCAGTGCCGGAATCTTAATCATATGAATTAATGCAAAATTTATTTTGTGAATAATGTTTATTCGAATTGACTAATCGTAACACGAATAATTAGACCCGGCAAACAAACCCTAAACCCTTCAACCCGCCCTTTACCCGCCCTTTAAAACCCGCCCGTTAGCCCGCCCTTTTAATAAAAGGGTTGAAAAACCCTTGTCCATTAAGAACTCTTTTATAAACGGATTTAAGGGTTTTTACCCAGATAACCCTCCAACCCTTTAAGAACCCTTTTAACTAATATTAATAATAAACATAAAAAAGGGAAAATTTCAAAAACATCGCTTGTACTACCGGTCTATTTCAAATCAAGTACCGGATTTTCTTAATTTTCAATTTACATACTTTTGGACTAAAATGTAAATATAAACTAACGACGTTAGTTAAAACGGTTATGATTATTTTTCAAAAATAAAAAAGTCAACTTTTAACCTATTCATTTCGCACATTCGGTCTACACAGATTCGATTTTAATCTCTCTTTTTTCTAATTTCAATCTTTTGAATCAAGTAAAAGTAGGTCAATCCGCAATTTTTTCCATGATTCACAAACTGACTAAAAATAAACATATACACACCAACTCAGAAGCAGTGAATAATGCAAAAACAACATTTCAACGAGTTCAAATTTTCACAACCTTGTAACAAATTTCAAGACTATAATTCGATCAGATAGGTGGCCAAAATTAAACCCTAAACCCACTGTTCAACATCAATTCACAAGACTAAATTAATTAAAAATGATGAACTTGTGAAATGACAAAAATCATCAACAAGCTGATCTCACAAACCCTAAATTTACAAACAAACAAATAAAAGATATAGAACATATCGGATTTAAAATTTATTTAATTTTCTATTTAATGAGTTAAAATGGTTATAAATGTTTAAATAGGTTAAAAGTATTAAAGTTAACAGGGATATGAGGGTTTAAAATGTCTAAAATGGTTAAAAGATTCCAAAGGATTAAAAGTGCTCTTAAAGGGTTAGAAGGGTTTAACCTTTTAACCCTCTATCCATTAAGAATCCGTCCATTTAACCCTTTAAGCTAAAAGGGTTTTAAAGGGTTCAATCCTATTAACCCTTGTCCATTAAGAACCCGTCCATTAACCTGTCCGCCCGCCCTATTTGCCACCTCTACGATTAATACTAATAGTTCTTTTTTCCCACACTCATCCATGAAATTTTGACTATGTTTCAGATAAAATGATCTTAGTTGCATAGTGTTATTGTGAAGAGCGCTCAAATAAGAATCCCTTTTTTCGAGAATTTGAGAGCATAATCGTCACCTTCCAAAATGCATTATCAAGTCATTGTGGTGGTGACACGTCCCATGTGCATTTTCGAAGATGCATTATTTAATGCAAAGTCAAAACTACCAACTTTAATTTTGTTTTTTTGACATGTGTTATTTGCACATTCAAAGATAAATCATGATCCAACTGTGAGATTTGAATTCTAAAATTTTCGAAATTTTAGGCTCCCGGTGTTATTGTTATATACATTGCTTTCGCGAATCTTATTCCATACTGCTGTACTTATTAGCATGAGTATGCAAATAACGTCACTTTCCAATCTGAATGAGTAGTTTTTTTCTTTATTCTTTCATCGTGAGCATCATTGTCTAATCTCTACTTCCACCAAAGTCAACAACAGAACACATTTCTTGTCCTTGGTATAAAATTCTTCAATTCACACATATAATGATATCATCGAGTCACGCCGCGTTTTATCCCATCTCAATTACGCGCACACTCACACCCACATAAATACAAGTTTCGCGTTTGTTTTGTGTATATAGAGAGTGTAGAGTTTAAATTAGCCAGCTGAACCAAAATTGTTTCTCCCAAGGCTTAGATGACAATCCAACAGATAACAAGCTCCGAAGGAATGACATGTCGTTCAGGGCCGATAATAGTTGAAACTGACATAGCCAGTTTCCGTGACTTGGTGCAACGACTCACCGGTTTGCCCACCGCCGCCAACGACGTCTCCTCGCCCGTTGACCACCTTGTCATGTCAACATCATCATCATCATCATCCTTCCCTGAACAGAAAATGGTAGTGTATCAGCCCGGTCGCCGCTCCTCTACTAAGCTAAAAAAGCGCAGCAGGCAGCAACAGCGTGTTAGGAATCCTGACTCCCTTTGCGAAAGGCGTGGATTTCAACTGTTAACCAAGCAACCACATGATGACCAAAGAGTTATACCCAGCCCTGTGGAAAGGGCCGGTGTGATGGCGTCTGACGGGGAATGTGAGGCCCCTGAACTACTGGCTCTGTTTCCCCTGACTTCTCCAAGCCTCAAAGTTTAGCATCCTCGCTACTGTTTTTGCCACATTTATATTTTCATGATATAGTATTACTGAGAGTTCTAATATATTTTCATTTGATATAGTATTGTTATAACGTAAAAATTGTTAGAATTGATTAATCAATATCAAAAATCATACTTGATAAGCACAGTGATGAACATTTAAGATAAACTGGTGAATATTTAAGACAAAGCAATGAACATTTGGATAAATAATTGAGGTAAACAAATTCAAAATATCACAATCATTAATTAGTATTTGATCCGGTTTGGTGCATGTATTTATGTTGGACTTTTATGTGTTTGAAGCTTTGGAAATTTGGCCAACAAGATTATGGATGAGTTGGTTGAGCACTTGCCTTACAATATGCGGTCTTGTGTTCAAACCTCACCGTGACACTTTTCATTGCTACAATTTTGTGTAATTTTTCTAGTCACACATATGGTGCGGACTCTTCCTACATCCATTGTGGATGTTTTCCTTTTTCACTTTTCTTTCCTCTTCCTCATCCTTTGTGGACGTTTGGGTGGTGCTCTTTACGTGATTGTGCTCAAATAGACTAAAAATATACATATACCCAAGAAATATCTTGTATGCGATGTATTCTTTAATATGTTCTATATATAATGTAAACCCACTCTCAAAAAAAAGGCTTTGGAAATTTGGAGGATTGAGACTTGAAGTGAAGGAATGAGAGGCACATTTGCCAGAAATAGAAGGTATCAAAACTAAATTTTTAACAAAAAGATCCTCAATCTAACATCGAGTCGACTTTTTTCTTATGACTTTTGTGGCATTACCTGCTCAATGTTTCAACACGTTTGTTCTCGATCTACTTGGGAGAGTCAAACCACAGCTTGCAATTTCCACACTTCAAATCTTCTACAGTATAATTTAATTAGTGCACGAATCCATGTTATGGCTCCACCATGCACTTGCACTCTACGTCTTGAATTTTCTTCTTTTTATTAGTACTAGTTGGTTGTAAATCTTAATCTAATCTCAACTGACTTGCGTCCCCGTCAACGGAGTTTTTGTCCTTACTGATATTTTTTTATTTCTTTTAAAAGCTTGACTTAAGGGCAAGACTTTTATTTTTTTTGATAAAAAGAGCGAGACACTTTTTTTTTTGATAAGAAAGTTGGCATACAAAGATTCAGAAAAAAAAGTGACAGGACAAACACAGCATCCCACAGACTAACAACAACAGGGACAGAACAAAGAAGAAACAGATAACCGCATTTCAAGCTGCGTTAGGCTAGGCAATCGCTGAAAAGTGGCCGCCACGACTTGAAGCACATCGAAGTCTATCCATGCCAAATCGATCAAACTGATCTTTCAATAAAGCGCCGGCCAAATTTCCTTGAAAGCAATACTAAGTTGCACTTGTAGACGCAATAAAACCAGGTTCCAGACAATGGTAGGAGGTGCCTTGAGACCCAGAAAAGACTATAGCGAGGACTTCAGAGCTAGAACAAGTTAACTAGCCGGGAGCGCAGAAAAGCTCCACTTTGCCTCACGCCCGGAGAGGAAAGCCAACCACCAAAGATAGGAAAACAGCCAATGCTACAAGTACAACCAACCTAACACTAAACGAAACTACCCTACTAGTACAAATACAACTACAGCCATCTAGAAAAACAACTAAAGTGACAACTATCAAATACTCCTACCGCTACGACTACAACTAACAGTAAAAACACAAGGAAAATAGACAATAGTCAAAACAATCACCGGCGAGACGTCAGCCATCAGACCATCGCGGGAACAACGAAACCCACCACAAAAGCAGACAATCCCTCCAAAATAAATCGACAAGCACCACCAATCACAAATTACCCAGCCATCCACCACCGGAGCAACCATCCAACCACTAAACAGCCATGGCCGTTGGCTCAAGAACATGACGCCCGCCCCTACAACTGAGCCCACCCCACCGAAACCGCCAGCAGCGTAAGCCCGAGGGCAGCCGGCGACAAGGATGAGTCGGCAGTGGCAGGAGACGACGAGACGGCCATGACGGAGAGCAAAGCAACGAACGGGTGGGATCGACAGGGGAGGAGAAATCGTCAAAGGGGAAACGCCAGAAAGCAGCATCAGTGGCAAGAGACGACATGCGCCCGCCGACGGGCGAAAAATGGGAACGGAGAGGAGGCTTCGCGAGGCTTCTAGGGTTGCGGGCGAAAAATGAGCTAAAGTTAAACTAAATTAACTTAACGTAAGTTAACGTCAATAAGCAAATATATTTATTTAATTGCTGTTTGATGTTATTGTTGAAGTGGAGCGCTCAAATGAGGCCATTCACTATTGGTGAGGTCGTGAGGCCCCTATTTTAACCACACACCTAAATCCTGTGTGCTTTGTGTGTGCGTCACGTGTCCCACTACCAAAATTCATCAATAGTAAAAAGCAAACAGTAAAAAAGCAAAACACTATCTCATGCACCTTTAAATCTCAACCATTAGATCGAAATGATCTAAAGGTGTGAGATTGTGCCTCAGGACCTCACCATTTGAGCGTCCCCCTATTGTTGAATCTATAAAGAATAACTTTTGTTTAATTTAATTTGATGTCATTGTTGAGCTCATTTTTAATTTAGAAAATGTATAACAGGTGTATCAAAAAAAGAAAATCTTGGAACTAGACGAAAACCACACCACTCAACAATTTCCTCACCTGAGTTCAAAAAAAAAACCATTTCCTCACCTTGTTTCATAAGAAAAGAAACGTAACTCCTCACTTTTTATCCATGTCTCTCTCTTATCGTTTACAGTTTACACACATCTCACTTTTTTTCACTGTCCCATGTAGAGGTGGCAATTATGCCATAAATCCGTCAACCCGCCCGTTAAAATGAGCTCGTTAACCGCCCTATTAGTAAACGGGTTTAGTAACCCGAGTCCGTTAAAAACCCTATTATAAACGGGTTTACTCGCATAACCCGTCTAAACCTCTAACAACCCGTTTAGCTTGTTTTTTAAATCAAGTTTTCTGTCTATCTCTTCAGTCTTCTGTCGTCGACTGGCCTAACCAAATGTGATTCTCTTCAATCGATTCCAACAGTGGAACTGCGGAAGCTTGCACTGAAGACGGAAGACCTAAACAATCGAATTTCGCTCAAGTATCTCTGGTTCGTCGGTGTGAGGTGTTTTTAGGGTTTGGGGGATAAAGCTCGGACTCTACCGCATCCCAAAATTTACAGGTAATTCTGGCAATTCATTTATTCATACATGTTTCAGCAATCAATGCTTTGAAGTACTAATTGGGTTTTGATTTGAGTTTCTAAGTTCGTGCCAATTGCCATATCTCAGCAAAAAAAATTGTGAAAAGCAATTTTTTTTTTGAAAATTTGAGAATTTCTGATCTTTAAGCTGGGTTGTGATAAGTTGAGGTTGAATTGGTATTTATTTGGTTACTTGATTATTCATACCTCACCATTTGTTAGTTCATAGTTAAACTAATACTATTCTCAGTTGCTAGGTGTGGAATTTGTGACTCTTTCAATTCTCAAAATAACATTTTTTATCTATCTCATTGTTGGGGTTTCTTTTTCAACTCCTCTAATAGTGTATGTTGTTATTTTTCAGATGGATGGTGATATGTCGACAAGTGAACAATCAACTCAAAGTAAGAGACCAAGAAAGAAGACTTCTCGTTGTTGGCTATCGTTTGAAGAATTGCTGACGGGTCTTGATGGGAAGTAACGTGCAAAATGCATGAAGTGTGGCAAGGAATTACTGTATGATTCTTCTTTGGAAACTGCAAGTCTTATTCGTCACCATGATAGTTGTTCAGCTTTAAGTGTTTCACCTCATTCAGGCATTCAACTACACGTTCCTCGACTTTACTATCGTCAAGCACTTAGAAACTTTGCGTTGTTTGACTTAGACTTCAAGACTTGCCCTACCTCCAAAGAATGGAATCGAATTGAGGTGATATCTAAGTTTCTTGGAGAGTTCTGACGCGCGTCGTCTGACGTGTCAAATTTAATATTTATAAATCTCCTTCGACTACTAGCAAGCGGTAAGCAGGGTCGAACCCAAGGGAGCTGGTTTTGTTGAAGCTGTAACTGTAAAACAATAAAAAGGGGGGATTTTAAGCAATAGTGAGTGCAAAAGAGAAAATAACATGAAGAATTCAATCGGAGAGAATATTCAGCTTACGGGTTCTATTGTGACATGTTTATCATTGACTGCTAATAATCGAATTTCAAGTTTCTAAGTGTGGTTACTCCGGTTTAGGTTATAACCCAAAGTATCCCGGAAAGGCGATACACCACTATCTAACCCGGGAAAGGTGTTAGACTTCTAGTTCTCCTAAATCCAATAATCCGGGAAAAGTGTTATCAAATCTAGATGTCACTGCCGGTCTTTACGGGTAAGTATCAAACAAGTATTAACGATAGGGGCTGAATTATTCGGCTAAGCTTTACCATGTCAAGTATCCATTTAGCTTCACAATTCAATCTTTGAAATTAAGCACGAGAACTAGAGAAACAAGAAATTGCATTAAGAATAAAGTCTCAAAACGTAGTCACAATATGCAAAACCCTAAACTGAATTAAGGATTTAGCTACACATAATGGAAATTAAACATATAATGAGTAAAAATTATCTTCTCTCGTCGAAAGCTTCGTCTTCTCTAGAGCCGTTGATGGACCATAATTATATGAATCATAAACACAGTTAAACCCACCAAATTAGACTGTTTGTCTATTTAACTTTTGCTTGTTAGTTCCGATACTTATCTACAGGGTATTTTGGAGTCTAGAGAGAATACAGGCTAAGGAGGAGTTTTTAAGCGGAAAATATATTACGAGTCATTCCAAGGTCACGACCAGATGCCGACTGAAGAAATCTCATGATCCTGACATGGAATCACTCAAAACAAGTCCACCCGAAGAGCAACCCGAGTCAGTCCGGAGCTGAAATGGACCGATGGCTTTGTGAAAACTCACAAAAATCACAAAACTCCCTCCTTCCTCCACATGGCCGGCGGCTCCCCTCTCACATTTCCCCTCCACCTCTCCCCTTCCTCCACATGGGGGGGGGGGGGCTCCCCTCTCTTCCCCTCCCAAAAGGACCGGCGGCTTTGTGATGCTCCATTGGATGAGTGCCATGTGTTTTGCTCCTCACCACATCCTCCCCTCCTCCTTGGCTATAAATACAAGCCTCCTTCACTTGTAATCAACATCCCAACATTACACAATCCTCATTCCACAAGGTTACTTATCTCTCTAAAATCTTAGGCACTTTTGTAAGCTTTTGTGAAAAATCTATAATACTTCTGTTGGTTCTTGAGTATTCTAGTAGTTTTTTGAGAATACTCCTGTTGGTTTTTGAGTATTCTCCTTTACTTACTGTCTTTCAAAAACCCTCGAGTACTTAGTTATGGTATCCACCTCTATGGATATTCGTAGCTAAACTCTTCATTCGGTTGAAGGGGTGTACTTGTATCATAAAATGTTTTAGACCCTACTCTTAATGCATCTTTGTGTTTGAAACTTGTTCTATGTGCCATATATTAGGTTAGAACTTCCAAGGTTGAGTGGATGCTTTAACGGGCAAAGCTCTTCCGTGGGGTTCGTGAACATACTCGGGTAAGTGGATGCTTTAGCGGGCAAAGCTTATCTGAGGAGTTCGACTTATCTAAAAAACCATTTGGTTGATCGTAACTGAAGATCACATGGATGCACATAAGGCTAAGATACTTCGAAAGGAGGAATTAGTCTAAATAGAACAAGTGTTCTAAACGATGTTGCAAGTCTTGTGCTAGAAATAGCCTCGATTCATCTTTGAACACTTAGTATGATCATTAGCGGTCAATGATAAACGACTATGATACAAGGCTCCTAAGACCGAATACTTTCCTTAGATTTAAACACCACCTGCATTTACTTTCTTAGTATAAACTGCAATATCAAATGCTGACGTTCCGCAATACTTGCCGATCACGCAACAATCGATGTAAGTCTTCTCGTTTATTTTTAGTATTTACTTTTATGTCATTTACTTTTCCACACTAAAAACCAAAACCAACCGACCAATCACTTAGTTGTTGGCATTAAAACCTCAATCAACCTAAAAACACGCTCCCTCGCTGTACAATTCCCTCAAAGAATAGCTTATCCCCCTAATTCCCTTGGGTTCGACCCCTACTTACCACTTGCTACCCAGTAGTGAAGTCGCGAGTAGCGGACTTATAAATTTATTTTTACATTTGCTCTGACGACAAGCATCTGTCAAATTGGCGCCGTTGCCGGGGAATTAGCCGTCGGATTAGTTGTTCTTTCCTTTCCCTTCTCATTTCTTCATCACGCTACACACTATGTATGCATGGACAACGCGACATCTTCCTCTGTTCGGAGGTACAGATGGAGAAGACCCAGTACAACATTGCCAAAACTTTCACCACATTTGCCGCCACATAAAACCTGAAAATGAAATGTTAGAGGAATTTAAGCTTAAATGCTTCAAATTCTCTTTAACTGATTTTGCGACGATTTGGTATTACACATCAACCGCTAGTCGTGCAGAATATTTTGTGGACCTTTGCGTCCCATTCCTGAAGGAATTCTCCCCCCATCGTTACGCCAAAAACCCGTGAGAAGATCATGTGCCTGCAACAATCTTGGGATGAGACTTTGGACGAATACTACATGAACTATGACACCATCGTCTCAAGCTGCCCGCACCATGGATTCACGAAGAAAGTTCTTCTTCAAAAATTTCTTCGTGGGATGAGGGCCGATGAGCTGACAAGGATTAACGAAGCAATGAGAAGATCAGCCGGGAACTTATCCATGGCAGACATGTGGAACCTCATAAATGACTTGGCCGCAGCCACAAAACGAATACCCCAAGCTGACAGAGGAATGCAGATAGAAGAGGCTGGTCCAGAGACAGATGAAGAAGATACTCCCGAGCCATCTGAAGAATCAGACATGGAAAGCATCGGAAGCAACGAGGAAAAATCCTCATGGGATCTCGAGGAGGTGCCAACAAGGGAAGAAGTCCAAAACACCACTGAAAACTATGTGATCCATGAAGAGGCTAAAAGGAGGATGGGAAAAGGGCCTGAGCAGAACGACTCCTCGATGGAGTATGTTTTCGCCATAACTAGACAAGGCAGCCCTAAACACCAGAAAACCCAGTTCAAGAGACTAGTAGTGAAGGGTCCCTCGCCTTCTCAGAGACGTTGGAAGGAGAAACCACCAGAACCATGGGAACTGGACCCAAGCCCATCATTCCCCAAAAACCCAAGAAGAGTCAAAGCAAGAATCAAGGTTGGCGCAATAAATAAATACAACCTGAGCCACCCATGGGATCCAAACCAATGATCCCCATGCGTCGAGCCAACGACGTTAAACAAAGGCACTGGTCGGGAGGTAACCCGACACCTATCTTACTTTCAGTACTTTTATTTTCTGTCATTTAGTTTTTTCCGATAAGTCGCTCTCACCCACTTGGTGCATAGAATGAAATGACTATTTAGGAATCGGTTATGGGTGCAACATCAAGCCAGCCAGGCCTATGCCAAGAGTTCAAGGCCCCAGCCGAACTCCCTCGATTATCCAGCCTCATGCCATGTCGTCCGCTCGACACTTTAAAGGGAGTTCTGTTCTTCCCTTTTCCTTAATGTCATTTCCTTCTCATAAATGTCTGCTTGCATGGCTTTTGAACTAAGTCATTTCGTAAAGAATGCCTTTGTTAAAAAGTGTGGGGTGAGAACTGCCGTTGCACATATGTTTTTCTTTTTCCTTTTCCCTTAATATTATCTTTTTGAAAATATGAAATTGAGAATGTGAAAAAGATAGATCTAAATTCATGCATTTACCTTGTGAAAATTCAACTGTTTAAAAACTTAGAATGTAACTTCTCATTTGTCCCTTTGTGCTGAGATAAACAGGGGATGTGGAGTTGATAGAAAATGTCATAGAGAGGCTTGGCAAGCAATCGAAGGATCGAATCTAACTATATGGTTTTTGAAGTCAGTGGAGGCTGCACTTCGGGTTTCAGTGAAGATTGAAGTCATCTCCGCCGTGCAGCGTTTATGCAAGAGGCGGGACGGGAATCAAACCGTCCTATCTCTAGTCCTAGTAGCCGGGAAAATAGATGAGCGACCCTCATCTTGACCCGCGCGAAACGGCAAGGATGAGAAAGAGCGGGGAGGTATTTCCATATGCTCTCGGGCGACGATTGGGCCTCCTAAAAAGGCTGAGAAAATGGACTAGCAATCCACAAAAAGACAAAAGCTCAAAGAAGCTAATCAAAGGCCAAAGGCCCAAAATTGTGAAGGTTTTAACCGAACAAAAGTGAAGTACTCAAAGAGTCAAATCAAAGGCCAAAGGCCGATTCACAACAGAAGCTGTCCCTCGCCAAAAAAGAAATCAAAATACTCAACTCAGTGAAACCCGAACCGAATCACGTGCTAGAGAAAGCTACAAGGAAACCATATAGTGCGAGACAGTCCCGAGGTTGCAGTCCAGGAGCCTGAAAAGGGCTATCTCCCGAAACATCCGAATTAATTTGCATCTCGGCACGGAGGTACAAGTATCAAGTTTCTTCTATTTATTTACACAGTTTAATTTGGTAATAAGTAGTAATGCATGAATTAGGATAAATCTAGTCCCACAGTCTCACTTTCATATTTTAAAAGTTTACTTAGATAGTGTGCCGCCCTTTAATAGCATTGTTCAGGACGAACAACTAAAAGTGTGGGGTGATCTGATGGACCATAATTATATGAATCATAAACACAATTAAACCCACCAAATTAGACTGTTTGTCTATTTAACTTTTACTTGTTAGTTCCGATATTTATCTATAGGGTATTTTGGAGTCTAGAGAGAATACAGGCTAAGGAGGAGTTTTTAAGCGGAAAATATATTACGAGTCATTCCAAGGTCACGACCAGATGCCGACTGAAGAAATCTCATGATCCTGACATGGAATCACTCAAAACAAGTCCAACCGAAGAGCAACCAGAGTCAGTCCGGAGTTGAAATGGACCGATGGCTTTGTGAAAACTCACAAAAATCACAAAACTCCCTCCTTCCTCCACATGGCCGGCGGCTCCCCTCTCACATTTCCCCTCCACCTCTCCCCTTCCTCCACATGGGGGGGGGGGATCCCCTCTCTTCCCCTCCCAAAAGGACCGGCGGCTTTGTGATGCTCCATTGGATGAGTGCCATGTGTTTTGCTCCTCACCACATCCTCCCCTCCTCCTTGGCTATAAATACAAGCCTCCTTCACTTGTAATCAACATCCCAACATCACACAATCCTCATTCCACAAGGTTACTTATCTCTCTAAAATCTTGGGCACTTTTGTAAGCTTTTGTGAAAAATCTATAATACTCCTGTTGGTTCTTGAGTATTCTAGTAGTTTTTTGAGAATACTCCTGTTGGTTCTTGAGTATTCTCCTTTACTTACTGTCTTTCAAAAACCCTCGAGTACTTAGCTATGATATCCACCTCTATGGATATTCGTAGCTAAACTCTTCATTCCGTTGAAGGGGTGTACTTGTATCATAAAATGTTTTAGACCCTACTCTTAATGCATCTTTGTGTTCGAAACTTGTTCTATGTGCCATATATTAGGTTAGAACTTCCAAGGTCGAGTGGATGCTTTAACGGGCAAAGCTCTTCCGAGGGGTTCGTGAACATACTCGGGTAAGTGGATGCTTTAGCGGGCAAAGCTTATCTGAGGAGTTTGACTTATCTAAAAAACCATTTGGTTGATCGTAACTGAAGATCAAATGGATGCACATAAGGCTAAGATACTTCGAAAGGAGGAATTAGTCTAAATAGAACAAGTGTTCTAAACGATGTTGCAAGTCTTGTGCTAGAAATAGCCTCGATTCATCTTTGAACACTTAGTATGATCATTAGCGGTCAATGATAAACGACCATGATACAAGGCCCCTAAGACCGAATACTTTCCTTAGATTTAAACACCACCTGCATTTACTTTCTTAGTATAAACTGCAATATCAAATGCTGACGTTCCGCAAGACTTGCCGATCACGCAACAATCACTGTAAGTCTTCTCGTTTATTTTCAGTATTTACTTTTATGTCATTTACTTTTCCACACTAAAAACCAAAACCAACCAACCAATCACTTAGTTGTTAGCATTAAAACCTCCATCAACCTAAAAACACGCTCCCTCGCTGTACAATTCCCTCAAAGAATAGCTTATCCCCCTAATTCCCTTGGGTTCGACCCCTACTTACCACTTGCTACCCAGTAGTGAAGTCGCGAGTAGCGGACTTATAAATTTATTTGTACATTTGCTCTGACGACAAGCATCTGTCAGCCGTCTTGGTCTTCGTAGGATTATATGATGGATGATTGAAACCCTAACCCAAAACCTTAATAAATAGCAAAACTGTATTCCCAAATCTGGTTTTGGGTTGAATTATCCAACTAGGTTTCCAAATCCATTTTTGGGCTTGAATTATCAACTTTCGGACTGCTGACGTCATCAAACGCGTTGCTGACGTCATCACCTCGTTGGCTCGTCGCGTTCGGCAGTAACATTATCACCGCGTTCGACTTTGACATTAGCATTAATGCTAATGTCTCTACCGGACGCGATCCACACTGAGTCCGGTTCCTCTTCTGCGCGCCAGTTCCGACTTCGACTCTGAATTTGACATTCTATATGACCTCGATTGCTCTCGGTGTGAACTAGAGAGTTGTAGGGAATTGAGTCACCTACGCGATGCTGTGTGGCTTGTATTTTTATGATCAGCGATCCATTCCCAGTACTCTGTCAAGTGCCCAAAGGTCTGATCTGCCATTGTGATGTTTTCGGCCCGAAACGCCGTCTTTTATGCACGTTTCCTCCTAGAGCTTCCGAAACACCTGAAATGCAAAAAAACACTAAAAAGTAACTGTTCGCATAATAAAGTGTCGAAATAGATAGGATTAGTTGATTCGATGAGTCTTATAAATACGACTCATCAAATCACCCCACTCTTAAACTTGTTCGTCCCGAACAAGAACTAAGTCATAGAAGGAAAATAAATACAACACCACAATTTCTTCGACGTCCTGAATAGATGCTACATGAATACGAGTTGCTAGTCTAGACTCGCTTTTCTATGCATAACTCAATCGCTACTAAAATCATCATGCTCAATATAGACTTAACTTGATACATCCATTTGAGTTGAAATTCAAATCAATTCGGATGAATGGGAGATAGTCCTCTTTAGACCCATGATCTGCGTTCGTTGTCGCGAATTCTAGCTATATGGTTATACTTCATTGCTTTTTCTTGCATGTGATTCATTCGAGCTTCAAGGTTTTTGTGTTTTCTTTTGTTTGTTGGACAGCTTTTGTAGAGACTTTCTTTGGCCTTTGGCTCTTGATGTATAAATGATGTACTTCACTTTTTGTGTATAAAACTTTCACAATTTGGCTGATTTTTCTTGAGCTTTGCTCCTTTTTGTGAATAGCTTGTCCTCTTCTTCCTTTCTTTTGAGGGAGGTCCAATCATCGCCCGCAAGCATATGTAAATACCTCCCCGCTCTTTCTCATCCTCGACCTTTTTGACGTGAGTCAAGATGAGGGTCACACGCCTTTTTTCTCGGTTACTTCGGATTAGAGATAGGATGTTCTGTTTTCCTGTACCGCCTACTACATAAACACTGCAGTGACGGAGCAAACTCTGAACCATATCGTCTCGAAGTTCTAGCCTCAACGAAATCCATATAACCATATAACTCCAAATTCGGTTCTTTGAATGCTTCGTCAAGTCTCTCTAGGACAATTCCATCAACTCCATATCCCTGTTTATCTCAACTCAAAAGAACACGTAGTGGGTTAAGTTCACATGTAAAGGCGCAATTCAAATTTCACGAGAGAAACACATCTAATCAGCATTGTCTGTTTCACATCATTGAAATCCAATACTGCATATCCAGGAAATAGAGAGAAATTTCATACTTTCAATTTTTTTAAGGGAAACGTGCTGACACAGTACAATATGCAAGAAAAATAAACGTGCTGACACAACTGACTGACTGACTCTCCCACCCCACACTTTTGAACTAAGCCGTGTCCTCACGGTATGACTTAAATTCAAAGACACAAGCAATGCAAGACACACAAACGTAGGGAAAAACAAATAGAGAATGAAAGTGAACAGGCACTCCCCTCGTATCGTCGCGTGATGGTAAGAATTCTGGTCAAACAAGTTGGTCAACACTGGTCAATGGTCAACTGCATCCTCTTTGGACTTTACGTACCGCGTCCGATAAAGACGTTAACTTAATGTTAACACCGAACGCGGCTAGCTAATGTTGAGGGTTAACGCGATCCGCACTGAGTTGCACCTGTTTCCTGCATGAAAGACATCTCTTTCCCCAAAAGACAATGTGAAAAACATGACTTAAGACTCAAACAAACATAAAACAAAATAAAAAACGAGAAAAACAAAAAATTTTCCGGGCTGCCTCCCTGCGAGCGCCTTTGTTTTACCTCGTTGGCTCGACGATACCTCTTTAGGGATCACAAGTTAGGATGTCATGGGCGTGTGAGGTCAAATTTTGCCTCAGCTATTCCTTCAGTCTACCCAAAATCATCATATAATAGCGTGCTCGTGTCTGTTCTCCATCGATCAGGCGGGTTCGCCGTTACATCCTCCCAAGTTTGCAAGGATACTCTGCTCATAGCTACTTCATTTGCTTCATGCGTAGTCTCATCTGGATGGTTTGGCGGTAGGGCACCAAGATATGACGTGTGCACTATGTTCGATGGTTTCTTCGTGCATGGACGGTCATCATCCTCATAAATATAAAAATGTGATGTCTTGCCACCAAACGCAAGTGACAACAAGCCTGTGTCCATGTCAATCTTGGTTTTAGTGGCAAAGAGGAATGGATGTCCCAAAATAAGTGCTGGAGGATCGTCGTTTCTAGCATCTCCCATCTGCAAAACATAAAAGTCTGCAGGAACAACAAGGTCACCTACATGTAGGGTTAGATCCTCTAGCAAACCAACAGGATGAATACACGATTTATCTCCTAACTCTACCAATAGTTTAGGAGGTTTTAACGGTCCCAGCTTCAAAGAACAATATAGAGAGTATGGCATAACATTAATGGCAGCACCCAAATCAATTAAACAATGATGTATTTGAGTCTCACCGATACCACAGATGACTGTGAAGGCACCTGGATCCTTACACTTTCCAAGCGGTGCCTCTTGACTCGTAGTGAGTGGGTGCACCACTGTTGGCTTCTCCTACCCATCCTTCGCCTCCAACTCGTCTCCTAGCCTATTCTTGTCGATCATATGCTCTTTCGGAGCTCTTACCTGCATAGAAAACGAAGGCAAAGGATCAGTTGTGGGGTGCATATCAGTGTGGGTCGCGTCCGCTGTAGACGTTATGGGCGCGTCCGGCCTTAACATTATGGGTGCGTTCGCTTCAGACATTAGAGTCGAGCTAATGTCTTCTTCGGACGCGATCCGCACTAACTCCGACTCATTTTCACTATTTTTTGCCTTAATGTGCTCGTCGAGCGCGAGTAACTTGTTCACCCAATATGCAAACTTCTTTAGTGCCGCGTCCACATCCACTACTGCCAATGTGCTGACATTCTCTCTCGGATTGGGCACTGTCTGTGACGGTAGCTTTCCTGGATCTCTCTTCAGCTCAAAAACGGTCTGGGTTATCTGAGACATCTACTTTGTCAGCTCTGTAAAGGCTCCATCGGTCTTCGAAACGGCCTAGGCTATTTGTTGGGTGCTAGCTGCCAGCTCCTTCACCACATCTTCCAGAGACTTGCTCTAACTCTGATTACTAGGGCCTACCTGATTGTAGTTCTGCCCTCGCTGTTGATATTGATTCTGATTACTGTAGCCTCGTTGCTGTTGACGGTATGATGGGCTGTAGAACTGTTGCTGAACCTGCTAGGGTGCATGATTATTAAAATTTGAAATTCACCCACTGCATTGACGTTGGCATGTGTATCCTGTAACTGCTTGCAAACCTGCATTGTCATGGCAGCTGGGTAGTACTTGGTCAGGAACTTCTTCTGCATTTGGTCCCATGTCCTGATGCTACCTGGAGGAAGAGACAAAACCAAGCATTAGCTGCGTCAGTTAAATAAAAGTGACAAGCTTTTAATTTAAAATCTTCCACTGAGACTCCGTATGGTCAGAGAGTCTGGCAGATGCCATGAAAGCTCTGCAGATGCTTGGTGGCTGACTCTCCTTGTCGCCCTGAAAACTTTGGCAGGTGGTGTACTACTGCAGGCTTGATTTCTATCTCAGCTAATTTGGGCCCTTCGTCGATACATCACAGCTGATTCTGAAAATCAGGAGCAGACAACTCCTTCATGGTAGGCTCGTAGTAGTATTCTTCATCGTCTTCCGGCCTCCTGTGAATTTGCGGCTGTAGCGGTTGCGGTGGAGGTGGCCGCCTCGCACCCGCACCATTCCTCGCATTCTGTGCAACTTGAACTCTCTGATTTTGCTGAGCCCTCATGGCATTATTAACACGGTTGCGAGCACGGAAGAGTTTCTCCGGATCCTCATAGAATGGAGGTATTACTTCGTTTTCATTAACTGGAGCGATCACATTGTTGTTGTTGTTATCGCCAATCTATCTACCTTCACGAGACATTGCAAACAAGTAGCGAAGCACAAAAGATAACTAAATAAAATAAAATAGAAAAAAATAAAAAGAAAAAGAAAAAGCTTCACCGAAGCCCAGCTCCCCGGCAACGGTGCCAAAATTTGACACGCGTTGTCTAACGCGTCAAATTTAATATTTATAAATCTTTTGCGACTACTAGCAAGCGATAAGCAGGGTCGAACCCAAGGAAGCTGGTGTTGTTGAAGCTGTAACTGTAAAACAATAAAAAGGGGGGATTTTAAGCAATAGTGAGTGCAAAAGAGAAAATAACACGAAGAATTCAATCGGAGAGAATATTCAGCTTATGGTTTCTATTGTGACATGTTTATCATTGACTGCTAATAATCGAATTTCAAGTTTCTAAGTGTCGTTACTCCAGTTTAGGTTATAACCCAAAGTATTTCGGGAAAGGCGATACACCACAATCTAACCCGGGAAAGGTGTTAGACTTCTAGTTTTCCTAAATCCAATAATCCGGGAAAGGTGTTATCAAATCTAGTTGTCACTACCTGTCTTTATGGGTAAGTATCAAACAAGTATTAACTATAGGGGCTGAATTGTTCGGCTAAGCTTTACCATGTCAAGTATCCACTTAGCTTCACAATTCAATCCTTGAAATTAAGCACAAGAACTAGAGAAACAAGAAATTGCATTAAGAATAAAGTCTCAAAACATGTGACTAATCCTAAACTGAATTAAGAATTTAGCTGCACATAATGGAAATTATACACATAATGAGTAAAAGTTATATTCTCTCGTCGAAAGCTTCGTCTTCTCCAGATCCGTCTTGGTCTTCGTAGGATTATATGATGGATGATTGAAACCCTAACCCAAAACCTTAATATATAGCAAAACTGTATTCCCAAATCTGGGTTTGGGTTGAATTATCAAACTGGGTTTCCAAATCCATTTTTGGGTTTGAATTATCAACTTTCGGACTGCTGATGTCATCAAATGCGTTGCTGGCATCATCACCTCGTCGGCTTGTCGTGTTCGGCAGTAACATTATCATCGTGTTCTGTTTTGACATTAGCATTAACACTAATTTCTCTACCGGACGCGATCCACACTTAGTCTGGTTCCTTTTCTGCACGCCATTTCCGACTTCGAATCTGAATTTGACCTTCTATATGACCTCGGTTGCTCTCGGTGTGAACTAGAGAGTTGTAGGGAATTGAGTCATCTACGCGATGCCGTGTGGCTTGTATTTTTATGATCAGCGGTCCATTTCCAGCACTCCGTCGAGCGTCTAAAGGTCTGATCTGCCATTGTGATGTTTTTGGCACGATACACCGTCTTTTATGCACGTTTCCTCCTAGAGCTTCCAAAACACCTGAAATGCAAAACAACACTAAAAAGTAACTATTCGCATAATAAAGTGTAAAAATAGATGGGATTAGTTGACTCGACGAGTCGTATAAATACTACTCATCAAACTAAATCAATTGATGTGAGTGATAGTTCAATTATTTCTTTACAGGACTTTGATTTTTCATATAGCGATGTCAATACAAGTGTGAAAAATGAATTGAACATATATTTGAAAGAAGGAGCTAGATGTCCTATTTTGGTGGAAGACTGAGCAACGTAGATCAATATCCCATTCTTTCTCGTTTGGCGGGTGAGATGTTGATGATACCTATCTCAACAGTTGCATCTGAGTCTGCGTTTAGTATAGCCGGGAGGTTACTTGACCAGTACCGCAGTTCTTTGCTTCCAGAAACCGTACAAGCATTGCTATGTTCGAGAGATTGGTTATTTGACCAGAAAGGTAATTTTTTAAATCGAATTTCTCTACAATAATTTAGTAAACTAAAAGTATTCTAATATTTTTTTTAATATCTTTTCAGATCAAGACTCATCAGTTATGGACTTAGTCTTTGAAGATGTCTTGAACCAGGAAAACAATGCATAATGTCTTGAACTTCATCATAGTTATCATCGAATTTGTTTACACATTTTGAATCATAAAATATTTTATGTTAAATCGAAGACGTTTCGTTATGCCTTTTTTTTATGTTGAATCATTATCTAGCAGGTAATGAACTATTCCATCTCAGACACATCTAACCATGGTATACAATATTCTCTCATTTACTTGTTGACTTTGAGCAAGTTGGCATGTTTTAGAGTAAAAACAATTTTATTGTTTGATATTGAAACAAATACAATCTTTTTAGAGTAAAAAGGCTAAATGGGTTAAACAGGTTAAACAAGCTAAACGGCTACCTGTTAAGAACCCACCCATTAAACTCGCTAACGTTAAACGGGGTTTAACGGGTTGACCCGCTTAACCCGCTAACCACCCGCCCAATACCCGCCCGCCCGTTTTGCCACCACTAGTCCCATGGACCAAACTCTAATCTACCGTCTCAATTGGTCATCTCAATTATTAACTTGAGAAATACTAATACTATGGGTCATGGTCTACCGATTATAGTCTTGGTCAAATGATCAAGAGGTTGATGGTTCAAACTCCTCTAAATGTATCCGCTATGACATTTTTTTTGGATTGCACATTCCTTGCATATTATAGTGAAAGTTAATTTTAAAGAAATACTAATGTTAATCAAATAGTTACATGTAAATATTATTTAAAACGCTAGTTATCCGAATGCACACGGGTATTCGGCTCCGTATAAAGATAAGTATGTTGGATATCATATGCCAATATTCGGAAATTAAATAGTTAGCATCCAAGTGGGATTTATGAAAATTTTAATTATTGGCAATCATCTCTACGAGTAGTTATTGAGCGAGCTTTCGGTGTTCTGAAAACCAAGGGGAACATACTTCGGATTAGGCCTCAAGTTTCAAATGTGTGCCAAATTGATATAATTTGACAACATTTATGATACATAACTTTATTCGCATATATACACAAAGAATACATGTTCCATCAAATGAGTTGGTGCAGGGTACAACTAATTCAACACAATTCGGTGTACATGAAAAATACAAATGAATCAAGTGCGAGATATGATAGCGTCTGCCATTATTAGAGGAAGCACTGAAAATGAATTGGAAGATAACATGAACGAGAGTCGAGCATATTTACATTAGGATTTCAACGAAACTTGAATTAATGTAATATAACATTATTGTCATGTCTTTTATCACTCATCAACTCACAAATAAACTAATATGAAAAAAACAAAAAAATAACTTAAATCGACTGAACTTAACTTATAAGTGAAAAATACAAGTTAAAAAACAATGACGTTAATTAAGATTAAAAATTATGTCTATTTATTAGGTTAAATATAGTATATTCGTTATCGCTAGGTGGCACTAATACATTTCCCCTACTCTATCATTCATCCCCGCCAAGCCTCATTACCAATTTGTGCATGAAAATGTCAAACATTGTTAGGGAGTAAAAAGTCGAGGGTAGTCTGGGAATCAAGAACAAATTGACTTGAAAAATCGCTGAAATTAACCCATAAAATTTATGAGATTGTTCAAGATTGAGAGCAGGGTCGTCTTAATTTCCCAAAAAAATTACCTAAATATGAAGAAAAGATAGACCCCACAAGACACATTTCCCTTATTTCTCTAACTCTCCTTGTTTATTATCTTCTACTCAAACTTCCTCATTCTTTCTCTTGAATCTGCTTCGATTCTTGCTCTAAGTGTTCACATTGCGAAGAGGGTCACGACTGTGATGTAAGTCATACCTATACCGACTATGAAAATTCAACTATGAGTGTGACGTGGTTGTTAATCAGTCCCTTTTTTATAGTGCTCCTAAGTCCACTCAAGATTCTTCTGCTAGTTCCTATAGCTAAGTTCCATGTGGGTTATTATTATTAATTTTTTTGATACTCATGTGGGTTATATTTTGACATGATAAGTGTTGGTTTTCCCTTCTTACGTTCCTGTTATATAGTCGTATCGGAATCAAAGTTGTGGGGGCACATCTGCACGCACAAGAGAAGGCCTATGTGTCAAACATAAGCAAATGGTGATATGTAATATCTCTGATTTAAAATAATACTAGCATGATTTAATAGATAACTTAAATCAGGTGAGAAATTATAGAAACGAATTAATTTTTGTTGACTAAAATTGTTGGGTCAAAACAAAAATAGAGGGATAATAATGGGAAGAAAAAAAGGGACGTGTGGCTTATGGGTGGTTGAGAAGAATTAGGAGAATTTTATCAATCAACATTTGTATAAATATAGACATATGAGTTAGGGTTTTAAAAACAAACAAACCGAGAAGAAAAAAAAAGGAAAGCTGCCGCCTGAGCATTTGGGAAAATTAGTGAGAAGATAGTACGGGAGAATTACTGGAGAAGGTGATACAAGAGAAGGTGCTTGAGTACGGATATCACGTTTGTGCTTCCGAAAGCCATATTGAGTTGAAGAACTGTGAGTGGTTAATATGCTTAATTATGATACGTTATTTATATGACATGTGATATTGAATTATTTGGGTGATTACGAAAGTGATGAAAACGAAACCTCTCGTCTTGCGAAGACGTTAAATATAAGTGGTGCCTATTGACGTGTGATTGATTGATATGATTACGTGATTTATGTGGAGTACTTTGATATGTGTATGTGCATCATATCATGTTGACATGAAATGAGATTCTGGCGTGGCTCGGCCCGTTTGTGGTTATTCTGGCGTGGTCCAGCCCGCTCGTGGTTCTCCTGGCGTAGCTCGGCCCGTTTGTGGTTATTCTGACGTGTCTCAGCACGCTCGTGGTTTATTCTGGCGAGGCTCTGCGCAGTTATGGTTTTTCTGCTGTGGCTCAGCTCGCTCGTGACAGGGTCCGACGGACCGGCAGTGACGACTGCCCACTTACTCTCTGCATTCATGCATTCACGCCTTATTGCATATGTTATGATTGTGATGTGAAACTTTGAGTATGTGATTGTGGACGTGTGCTTATGAATATGTTTGTAATTAAGTGTATTAATTGTTCACTGAGTCTCCCCAGACTCACCCCCCTCTTCCCATCTTTTTCAGATAAGTGAGTCGCTTAGTTGGGAGCTATCTATCATCTTTTCGAGGAAGTTTCTTTTCGCGTATGGTGTCACACAACCAGTTGTCCCGTTGGAGTTATTTTATTATTCTATTTTCTGTTAGACATGTCGCTCCGTTGTACTTTAGATAGGATGTTAGTAGTGAGACATGTTACGTTATATTTCCAGTTGTTTATTTTATTTTGGTTATTTTATTTAAAATGAACGTATGTGAGAGTAAGTACTCGAGTTTGAAGTAAGTGAGAGGCTTGCTTGGCATTAAGGGTCAAGTGCCGGTCTCGGCCTAGTTTTTGGGTCGTGACATGATAACAGAAGGAACAGAAGCTAACAAAAGAATTTAGTGCAGTCACCGATGAATAACGAACCCGAGACCTGAAATATTGCAAGCAACACCTCAACAAACAACAACATGTCACTACCCTTTGAATTTGATATTAAATTGTTATTTATTTTAATGATTCATAAATTTTATCTAAATTAAGTTCAGTGAAGTTCAGTTAAGGATTAATAAATGACCATCTTAAGGTGAAATCCTTAACCAACAGGCCACCACCTGGAGCTACCAATTTTCTTCCTTCATTTTCCTTTTCCTCGTCCCTTTCGTGCGTGGATGCCTTCTTCTTCACGCCTCGCGCATGATGTGTGCGGTAAAGACGTGCCCAAATGTGGCCTGAGCTCCAAGTGCCAAAGATGTACTGATGATTTGGGTGGATGTGTGTATGGGTGACTGGGTGTAAACGAGTAGAGCCGAGTATCAGGTTGTTCGTGCTCGACTCGTTTAAAGTTTGACGAGTTCGAACCAAGTATTTTCGAGCATTAAAACTATGTGTTGAGCTCAGCCCGTTTAGTTTTTCACGAGTTCGAGCCGAGTACGAGCTTTATACGAATATTTTAATTAAAATAAATAATAAATTTCATTTATCGTTTATGTTAATATGAAAAATGATGGTAATTCGGACTGTACTTGGAAAAGTAGGATAATTGCCAATTGGAGGTCTCATTTTGTCGTTTATTGGCTACTAATCAATTTCAGGCCGGATAAAACGCCGTTCAGACCAATGATAGAAGGCCCATTACAAACAGAGAGGCCCATTTCAAAATGATCCATAAAAAGCCCAATCAAATTCCATCTATCAGATACGTCAACGATCGTCACTCCAAATTCTTGGTGACCAACCGGCCATTCGAATCTTCTTCGAACCCGAACTCTGCCAGATCCTCCGCCGTCCAACTTCTCTTATTCAATTCTTCACTCACCTTTCACGTTTATCACATTACTCAACTCAAAGTTCAAATCTTTAACCTCAATCCATCCACGGTGACGACCAGTTGCCTTGAATTACTACAAATCGGTTCAATTCCAATCCAAATTGGAATTCCACCAGGACCACTGGCAGAAAGGTGCGTCTTTTTATTTGGTCGATTTTGATTTTCAAAGTTGCCATCTTGGTGGGTCATCGCGTTTTTTTTTGTGTGTCTCGGCATTGTTCAAGTTGAGCATCCCAAAGGGCATATTTATATGCGTTGGCAGCTTTCGATTTAGTTTAGTTATTTCCTATCTGTATTCTGGATAGAATTCTTACAGACATTTCGTCGAACAGTTGCTGGCTGTCGACCATTGCAATGGAGGTTTCGACTCTTTCCAAGGAGAAGCAGTTCAATTTGGTGTCTACAGGTCTACTCACGCCGCTCAGACAGAAGCTGTGTTCGTTGAATTCAGATGGGTGTTCATCCTTGCTGTCAAATTACGTTTATTTAAATAATTCGAGTGGCTCAGTGAAGAAGATATCTAGAGGAGTTGTGAGGTTGAGTTTAGGTGGTCGTACTGGCAGTTCGTATCTGTACAGAGCTTGGAGTGGGTTTAACAAAGCTATTCGTTTTCATTGCGAGAGGATTCCGATTGGGTTTGCTGCTGTTCATCCTGGACTGGCCTCCAGTGACAGTGATAAGTTGGGTGATGATGGAGTGGGTGATTTAGAGAGCGAGGGGTCGGCATTGAATGGTACTAAAGTTCAGAAGCCTAAGAATGTTCTGATTTTGATGAGTGATACTGGTGGTGGTCATAGAGCTTCTGCCGAAGCAATAAGGTCGGCTTTCAATGAAGAATTCGGTGATCAATATAAGGTCAGTTTTTGGTTGATTCAGTATTAGTGCAGTAGATTTACTACTGGATTGTTAAATTTAGTTGAAAATGGTTGTGGAACAATTTGTTGATCGTCTTGGTATGTTAGGGGTGTGCTGCAGGTGTTTATTACTGATTTGTGGACAGAACATACACCGTGGCCATTTAATCAATTGCCCAGGAGCTATAACTTTTTGGTGAAGCATGGCACTTTGTGGAAGATGACTTATTATGGAACTTCTCCTCGCGTGATTCATCAGTCCAACTTTGCAGCAACTTCCACTTTCATTGCGAGGTTAGCTTTGTGTTCCTTTTGGTTAGATAGTTTTGAGCTTTTTTAGAGCATATATTTTGGGAAGTTGAAACTATGCGCTCATTATAGGAGTGTATTAGGGGTTAGTGCATGAGAAATTGAGAATCTGGTAAACTTGTCATAAAATTATGGTGCTAATGTTATACAAAAGAAGCAATCACGAGCATTTCTTTTATGTCTTGTCTAAAGTGTGCATCTTTAGATTGTGTTTCGAGTTGATATATGTTTCTCTTATTTCAATCCAGTCTGCATAAACAGAAGCGTATTTATTTTTCAAACATGTCTTTTTCGTGAAGGCCAGTATCTTTCTTGAAAATAGGGAAGTGACTAACGTGTTTGGAATATCCTTTTTCAGGGAAGTAGCCAAAGGTTTGATGAAATACCAGCCTGATATAATTATCAGCGTACATCCTCTGATGCAACACGTCCCTCTTCGAATATTGAGGGCTAAAGGTCTTTTGGATAAAATTGTCTTCACAACAGTGATCACTGATTTAAGCACATGCCATCCGACTTGGTAAGCTTCATCCAGCACCGACATCTTTCCGTAGGGTGTTTGATTATAGGGTTATAATGATGATACTATCTTTGTGCCTTAAGGTTCCACAAGCTTGTAACAAGGTGCTACTGCCCATCAGAAGAGGTAGCAAAGAGGGCAACCAAAGCAGGCCTCCAGCCTTCTCAAATTAAGGTTTTTGGTCTCCCAGTGCGACCATCCTTTGTCAAGCCTGTTAGACCCAAGGTTTTTTTTTTATTTGCTTCCTTTAAGCTGACAGTCCTTGAAGTTGTTTGCAGTGGAGTATTCTATCACTGTCGCTTTAATATTTCATATTAACTCTTTAGGAGGAACTGCGGAAGGAACTGGGAATGGATTTGAATCTTCCAGCCGCTTTGTTAATGGGCGGTGGTGAAGGCATGGGTCCAATAGAGGCCACGGCACGCGCCTTAGGCAATGCTTTATATGATGAAAATCACGAGCAACCCAAAGGTCAAATACTCATTATATGTGGTCGCAATAAAAAGCTCGCTAATAGGTTGTCTTCCATCGATTGGAAGATCCCTGTCCAGGTGATGCACATTCCGAAAATCAATGTAGTGTTGAAGGCATTTGCACTCTTCATGATTGCTGAATTTAATTGTTAATTGCTAGGTAAAGGGATTTGTCTCGAAAATAGAAGAATGCATGGGTGCATGTGATTGTATAATTACAAAGGTACTTCACAATCTGATATTCGTTACACGTCCACATTATGTTCCTAATCCTGTTATAACAATTTTTTTTGTTAAATCTCAGGCTGGACCAGGAACCATAGCTGAAGCAATGATTCGCGGACTTCCCATAATTCTCAATGACTTCATCGCTGGCCAGGTAAAATCCCCTAATAAACTGCATTCGCATTTGAACTCAGTTGTCCATTCTCATATCCCTTCGCTCCTATTTTCTCGCACCTGGCCCTTACAACCAATTCTTGGCATGGCATAACAGGAGGCAGGCAACGTGCCATACGTGGTGGAAAATGGATGCGGAAAATTCTCCAAGTCGCCAAAAGAAATATCGAAAATTGTTTCCTCATGGTTTGGCCCAAAGTCTCACGAACTGAAGATCATGTCCCAGAACGCTCTGAGGCTCGCAAGGCCTGATGCAGTGTTTAAGATAATCCGTGACCTTCATGAACTGGTTCAGCAGAGAAGCTTACAGCAATCCCAGTATTCATGTACAACATGATGCCCACACAGTCATTTTTACTTGTTTGAGTTGTCTATGTTGATGCAGTTCTTGTTGCTTTACCAGATCAAGTGCTACACAATTTTCTAAATAAATTGATATCTTGGAATTACCCAGTCCATTTTTTTTTCTGGTGAACTCCACTCCAATTGAAATATTATTAATTTTGAATTAATATGATACAAGAATATTACAAGAGAAACATGTAACATTTGGCACAAACTAATGAAGCTTAGGATTCTGCTGTAGGTCTCAATTAATTTACATGTAGGCATTGGAGTACAAGAGCTGGCCAGAGCTATCCGCCTCGCATCAAGCGGCAATGAGTTTCTTAATGTCCTTCTGAAAGCCAAAAAAAAGGTTCAGCTACAAGAAATAAGATAAGATTAAAGGCGAGTAGAGCTGGGCTTGGAGATGGGATATGGGGAAATAGTAACTTGCCTCTATTTGGAGAGGGGATGTTGTTGGCGCATATCTTTCAAAAACCTTTCCATCCTTGTCTACTAAGAACTTCTCGAAATTCCACTTCACTATATCGCCTAGAAATCCTCCAGAACTAGACTTGAGAAATTGATACACTGGAGCGGTAAATGGTCCATTCACATCAACCTATATATATATAAATAATTAATTAGTCCTGTTCCTGCCATTGTCGAAGATTGCGTGACAAGTTTGATTTAGACATTTACCTTGTCGAAGATTGGGAACTCTGCTTTGAACCTGGTGCAAGCAAACTGCTTGATCTGAGTGTTTGAACCGGGCTCCTGGAAGCCAAACTGATTGCAAGGAAAAGCCAAAATCTCCAATCCTACATTTAAACACTCAAGACAAGGTATTAAAAAAGAAAGCACTTCCGGGAAAAAGTTCCAACTCTTTTACCTTTTGCTTTGTATTTGCTGTATAACTGTGTAAGTTCTGAATAATTCGACGATGTCAAACCGCTGCAGTTCAAATCAGAACTCAAAAAGGTAAGTTCAGCGCTGATAGATATAATATAAACAGTAGTGATTTTGGCTGTTTTACCATTGTGAGGCAACATTAACGATCAGTAGAGCCTTCCCTTTGAATTTGCTCAAAGAAACCTCCTTTCCGTCAATATCCTGATTCAACAAACTCACAAAGCATCAACAGCATACTGTTGAATGATATTTAGATTAGTGTTTTTGGATACATAACTGTTTCAGTGGACTAGAATCAACAACAAGCAGTGGTTCACTGAAGCCCTAATTGTAGAGATTTTAGTATACCTTAACAGTGAAATCATGGATTGTATTCCCAGTTGTAGCCCTTGAAAAGATAATTCCAGGTTTAGCCCTAGACCCGGATGATGATGATGCAGCACAATTTGATGAATTCAGTGACAACCCATGTCGAAAAATCAAAGATTTAGATGACCCAAATGCAGAAAACTGCTTGGACTGAATAAGAGTAATCTTGGAGGGATTGGACTGAGGTTGAGATAATCCAGGTAAAGTTGTTGCTAGAGTAGCTGGGAGAGCCATGAGGTTAATGGCTGAAGAAGATCAAAATACAATACAACAAGTGCAGACTGGAGAAAACTATTTGTGGACTGGAATAATTATGGAGGTGTGATTATGGTATGGTCCTAAGTGAAACATGTGGTTCCATGTGGTTCAGTTGCTCAAATTTGGCATTGACTTAAACTTGCACATGATTTTCAGAGTTGTCAAGATGCTTGAAAACATTTGGAACTTATATCATATACTTGTTATTAGGATGAATGGGTATCACAATGATGGCAATCTGTCTGTAGGCTAAATGAAAATGTTCATCCACTTGACCAAGATTTGTGTAAGTTTAAACTTTCACTGGCTCCTGATCTTGCCATGAGATCTTCTTTTTCTTCATCATCATCCCCTTTTCGTTGATTGAACATGTTTTGCCCTTCTTGCTTGGTGTCAATGATGACGCTGGAAGAGGTTGTAAGCTTCCGCCTTCCTTTAAAACACCAGCCTAGAGTGTAATAAAAGGATAAATATAAGCAGGAGGGTATGTATAAAAAGAAAACATTCACTAAATTTAGTCTACTACTGATCTCAACGCGTGCCTAACGGCTTACCAGAATAGGATGCAAGTCGGTGGTAAGATATGTTTTCCCAAAATGCGGTTCACTGGCTTGAACTTGGCTACTTTCTTGAACCTGGATAATATTGGAGGATTGAGGTCGATGATAATCATCAAGCTTTTGATTGGCAGCTTGAATTTTTAATAGTAGCTGGTGTCTTCGCCTCAGGAACCTAAAAACCGAATGGACAGAAGAAAGTTGTCAAGGACTCTCTTTTCAACATATGCTCAATCTCCGTAAAACTTAAAAAAAGCAAGATGCATATAACAAAAGCGAGTCTCCTACCGCACTTCAGCCATCAAAATTGCTCTCTGCTGCTTCAATGACTCGTACCTTATCTTCTTCATTTCCAATTCCTGCAATACACAAGCAAATACCATCAAATAAATGCCGCAAAAATGCACTGCATCACAACATATACGACCTGACTCGCCCTAACTTTTCATCACATAATTTTTCGCTCAAAAACATTAATATAAAAATCAAACACATAGGCTGCTGGCTACCCATATGTTTTCAGTATCTCATTCTTGGGCAAGCTAATAAAAACAAATCCTGAATTCAATTTTAACTTCAGAATTACAAGAACAAGCCTTAATAATCTTAAATCTTTCACAAAGACGATGTTAAAACTCAACACGGATGATGAATGGTGACAACAAAAAGCCAGAATTTCCAAGATGAATAATCATACAAGTTTGACTCTTAAGTAAAAATGCAACAACACATAAAAATCTTCACAATTGATTTAGACAAAAAATAAAAATAAAAACACCAAACCTTCTCCAAATCGAAATACTCCTGCAACAGATTTTGATGTCTTCTAATCCTCGCCATTGATTCGGCATCATGCATCATCAACCGACGACCATCCTCCGCCGCACCCCTCTTCATCCCAAACCGCAAGCCCTAATCCAAAAATCCAACCAAAGAACACCAATAGGCGAAAGGTGGTGCGTATCAAAAAATTTATATAAAAAGGAATGGGTGCGTCGCGTCACGGAATCGAATGTTTTGGGGAAAGTAATAAACGCGTCGGTGTATTTCATATGAAACGACCGACAAAGTTCGAGCTTGGTAAGGTAAAATTGTTGCCTCATCGTAAACGCTTTTTTCTTCTCCGTATCTTTCAAGATCTTCTTCGATGATCCTCCCTCCACAGTCCCCTCCCCACCCATTCAGGTTGGTTCAATTCGAGCACCTACTCGGTCGAATCGTATGATTGAACCAATTCAACTGAAAGCCGGTTTTGGGTCCAACAGTATTTTGAATTTAGTTACGAAGATCATCATTTGTTGCATACGATCTTTCCATTTAAATGTCTCCCTCAAGAAAGCAAGAGTGAAGTATTACAAACACCATCAATCAACACGTAAGTTTGGGTTCATCAATTAAACAACAGTTCACCAAAATCCAGAATAATAAACAACGCCAGGGTAGATGGATATCCTAAAATACTTGGAATACAATACACATACTTCTCAAAATCAAAATTAAGGATACACCGAAACTACAGACCTAATGTAATATGGATACTGAATCAAATGGCATCATTACTTATCACTGTAACCATGTGCGCATAGTAGTCGTGCCTCATCCAACTTACTGGTGTATCGAGTCACCTGAAGCCATTTCATCTGCTGCCAGAATGTGGCTGTGTGTTGGAACAGCAGTGATGACTGGTGTACCAAGTACTAATCAATCTTCACTGATGAGTAGATGAGCCTGGTGAACCACAAACAAGCATAGAAGCCAATTGTCCCAGTCAGCACAAAGAAGGCGTATGAGGCAACTCCCATGTACCCAAAGTACAGCATCCCAGATACTGGTTTAGTGATTTCAAGCTTGGTGAAGAAATAGAACATTGCGTACAAGAAAAGGTAGAGGGCAGAGGAGCCAGCTGTGAGGTAGGATCTCCACCACCATAGGTAGTCCTCGCTGCACAACTGGAAGTAACAGAGAACAATGGTGATCTCTGCACAGGTGATCAGAAGGATGATGAAGACTATGAAAAGGAAGCCAAATATGTAGTAGAATTGGTTTAGCCAGATAGAGGTGAGGATGAAGAATAGCTCAATGAAAACTGCTCCAAACGGAAGTATTCCACCGATGAGGATTGAAAATATTGGGTTCATGTACCATGCCTGCTCTGGGATCTGCCTTGGGATTTTGTTTGTCTTAACAGGATCTTCAATCGCTGGCTTCTTGAAACCCACATAACTGCCAATGAATACGAGTGGGACAGAAATTCCAAACCACAAGAAGACTAGAGCGAACATCGTGCCAAATGGCACAGCACCAGATGATTTCTGACCCCAGATGAGTGTGTTCAAGATAAGGAAGACCACTGAAACAATCCCAGGGAACGTCACTGCAGTCTTCATGGCATTTTTCTTCCAGTCTGTACCTTTAAACATTTTGTACAACCGAGCAGATGCATAGCCAGCAAAAATCCCCATGAAAACCCACAGCAATAGCATAGCTGTCATTAGACCACCACGGTTCGATGGTGATAGAAAACCTAGAACAGCAAAAGTCATGGTGACCAGGACCATGCCAAAGAACTGAACACCAGTTCCAACATAAACGCAAAGCAATTCTGAGTTTACTGGAGGCCTGAAGACATCCCCATGTACCAGTTTCCAGCCTGTTTCTTCTTGGGCTTCCTCTTGGGTCTCAAGTTCATTATACTTGGAAATATCACGGTACAGAGTACGCAGCATGATCATAGCAACCATGCCTGAGAGGAAGAGAACAATCATCAAAGAATTGACAATCGAGAACCAGTGAATTTGATCATCATTCATCAATAGATAGGTGTCCCATCTAGAGGCCCACTTCACGTCACTTTCCTGCGTAAACATTTCAAAATCCAAACATGTTACACAGAGCGCAAGCTAGATAGCAACCAGCCGCAATATAATTGGAAAATTAAACCCGCTGATACATATTTATATAAACAACCATCTAATCCTTACATACGTTGCTAGTTGTGATGAGAACAAAACTTCTGGTTTCTTTTAATATGCAGTAATGTAGAAAATATATATAAGGTCTTATGATTTATGCACGCAAAATTACCTCAAAGTCAACATCGTATGTAAATATGATTTCCTTTGTGGCTTCAACTTCTTGTGGATTGTTGGAACTAGACACCATGTGCTTTGTATGGGGATCACAAGTGGTCAGTCGAGAATTCTTGTTCCAAGTTCCTTCATATTCATGTTTGACACTGCATACAAATGTAACAAAAATCAAGAACAATTCCAGGCATGTATGAAAATGCCTTTTCAGAAGCTGCAAATTTGAAATCACACCTGAAGGGTTTGACTTCAAATCCAACTATCCTTGCAGCATCACTTTCCGAATCTCTATGGAACTTGACGTTAAATGACAGATGGTTGTGAATAAAATACTTGTTTTCTTTCTTCTGTATGCCATCAGAGTAAGCCAGTTCAGGACAGGACACAATCATAATAAAAATTATAAACTTCATATGTTTGAGGTAATAGGAGATTTACCCCATTGTGCACACCCTTGAGCCCAACATAGAATCCAAGCTGATAAACAGGAGTATCTGATTCTTGCCTCTTTACAGGAACAACCAGGGGAAGATTATCTAATATCCTGCACCACATATGCAAGAACATGTTATAGGCTGCCACTCATGAGTCATGAGAGCAGCTTTTAGTAGCTCTAGTACAATTTCCTTACATGTTCACCCGGTACTCATCTTCAATCTTCTCCTTGAAGTCCTTAGCGGACTTGGCATCGAGAGTAATACGGCAAACAACATTGCACATCTGTGGCTCCCTCATTTTGAACTGCTTGAACGTTGATCAGAATAGTAAGAAGCAATACCGCAGTAGAAATTAGCAATTCTAAATCTACCAACGTTGGAACTAACCGTGTAAGGAGAATTTTCAATACGATCACCACGAAGGACTTCCCCAAGATTCTCAGTACTATCAACAATTTTATCGGGGCGGCAATATGGAATAGAATAATATGAGTAAGGAAGCTGAGTCTTTGTTGATGACAACTTGTTCACTTTCACCATTAGTTCATCTCCCTGTGATACAAGATATAATATCTCCCTTATTAAGATACCAGAACGGCCTTCACATAATCATCAATATTGCATTAGGTAAAAAGAAGATGAGAGCAAATTTGCTCCTGAAAAGGAGGGTTTCAAAAATAAATTACATCCGATGATTCATCACTCCTATGTTTCTTTCATTTTATCATATGGCTACGCTTCATCCTAGACAGCACAAAGTATAATGCATGGGTAAAGTTTCAAAGTGATGATTATGAGTCCAGGGAACCTACCAACTACGTAATTATTTATTTCTGATTTTTTATATATACATACAAAAGATAATGGAAAGAAGAAAGAAAATTGCTGGTATTTGTTGTTGGGAGGATGACGATGATGATGAGATTTTTAGGACCAACTATGTAATAAAACACGACTAGTTACTAACTGAGAAGACTACTATATTCTAATATATCTCTCTGATAGAGTCAATTTCCTTATTACAAGTACAATGCAGGCTGGTGATAGGTGACTCAATGGTCTATTTATTTCCCACAAATGTGATTTCCCAACAACTCAATGTCACAGTGGACTGAGTTCTATTCCATACAATAGGTAAATCTGGACATCTTCGGATTCCTGTATGTGATATGTGGTTTCCTGGTTCCTACAAGATCCTGTGGACAGACCTCTCCCCAGTCCCCATTAAATCCAACACACTTCTAACTCAATCATTCTTAACTAGTCTAATCCATTTGAATATTTAATCAAGCTCAAAAGATAAAATCCAACTGAATACTCATGCAAATCATCAACGCAACGCTGCAGTTTAACCCTATTATCAAATCTCACAGCATGCACGAAAACAAATCCCAATGAAATTCCAGAAACACTTAAAAATCCACAAACCTCAACCTAATCATTTTCCTGAACCCAACTAATCTCGATTCAACCCAACCCGAAGACAAATCCGGGCCACAACGTCCCGGATCTAACAATGTACAGCCAGATCTAATAATACTCTACAAAGCTACCGACCAAAATCCATACACAAACACATTTCAACAACCACTCACCCTCTCGAAATCTTGCGGCGCGACTCCCGGGAGGTAGAAGCACAGTCCTCCATCGACGAGTATTATCAAACACAGAGCAAGAAAGAGCGGCTGTAACGACGAAGATCTCATGGCGATGGGTGACGGGGAAACGATCGATCGCCGGCGAGGATCAGATCTGGAGGAGGATCGGGAAATTGAGCGAGGAAGAAGCGAAGTGTCTTTCGGTTGATTTTTATTTTTATAATTTGAAATTTTATTTTCTATTGAGCTTCGATTTTAGTGGATGGAAAATTGAAAACGATATTTCGCTTAATTTGATTGTGATTAATCACTGATTTGAGTTTTTTTTACGTTTAATGACGACTTTGTTGCTGCAGATCTTGGAATCAAAAGTCAAATCAAGAATGAAAATGTCAGTTGAGGATGTATATGGGCCTGGCCCAAGTGTGGAGGAAAGATGGCCGTTTGGACTTTTATTGAAGATGGTTCAAGTTCGGATACAAGTATTGTACGTTTAATCTTCGGATCATTTGACTAAGGGTCTGTTTGATTGAGCTTAAATTTATGTTATGTTAATTTAATTTATGTTAATTTATGTTATGTTATGTTAATTTATGTTAATTTATGTTATGTTAATTTATTTTATTTTATTTTAGTTTATACCAACCTAACATTACATCATCATCATACCATCATCATGTCATCACCATCATCATCATCATGTCATCATCATCATCATCATCATCATCATCATCATCATTATGTCATCATGATCATCATCATGTCATCATGATCATCATCATGTCATCATGGTCATCATGATCATCATGTCATCACCATCATCATCATGGCATCATCATCATCATCTCACCATCATCATCATGTCATCAACAACATCATCATCATGTCATATTACTATTCATCATCATCATCTCACTATCATCATCATATTACTGTTCATCATATAGTACTATTCATCATATTACTGTTCATCATATTACTATTCATCATCATCATCTCACTATCATCATCATATTACTATTCATCATCATCTCACTATCATCATCATATTACTATTTATCATAGTATTGTTCATCATAGTACTGTTCATCATCATCATCTCACTATCATCATTATATTACTATTCATCATCATCATCATCTCACTATCATCATCATATAGTACTATTCATCATATTACTGTTCATCAAATTACTATTCATCATCATCATCTCAATATCATCATCATATCACTATTCATCATAGTACTGTTCATCATATTACTATTCATCATATTACTATTCACCATCATCATCATGTCATCATATTACTAATCACCATCACCAGCATGTCATCATCATCATATTACTATTCACCATCATCATCATATTACTATTCACCATCACCATCATATCATCATCATCATCATATTACTATTCACCATCATCATCATATCATCATCATCATATTACTATTCATCATATTACTATTACTATTCATGATGATGATGATGATGCATGATGCATGATGATGATGATGATGATGATGACATGATGGTGATGATGATGACATGATGATGATGATGATGATGACATGATGATGATGGTGGTAATATGATGATGGTGGTAATTTATGTTATGTTAATTTATGTTATGTTGTGTTAATTTATGTTAATTTATGTTATGTGGTGTTAAAATGGTTTATATAATACAAATTTAAAGCAAAAAAAACAGGCCCTAAGATTATAGTAGCTAAATCATTACAAATTTTATTTCAAACTACCAGACATTTTAATTTCTAAACACCAAATTGTAGGGATAAAGATTTGAATAAGATTAAATCAAAATAAATAACGGGATATAAGTGACGGTTATAGACTTCATTAAAGATTTTTTAATTAACGAATTAAATCTTGATCGTACAATTATTAGAGGTTCTAAATTCTAAGTATTTTGATGACTCTCATATACTCCTTTCCCTTTGTTAAGCTTCCCATAAGGCATAACTCATCATTGGATTGGAGTTTGTGAAAAATGAAATTACATATATATCATGTTTCGATCGATAGCAGTTACATACAGTTACGTATTATGAGTTAGGATCAAATGAGAAATAATAATTTTCATGAGAAATGAGAAATTTTAATAAGCGTCGGATTACTCATTAAACGGTTCTGATTTAATCAATATATTTGTATTAATTTTCGGATTAAAATCTTAAATAAGGGTCTAAACGTCATTTGTTATTAATAATTTTAGTTAATTTCCTAAATTTTCACAAAGTTCGTGCCGATAGGTTTTTTTTACGAGGAAAGCGTGCAAGGAGAATTGGAATTGGAGACTGCGATTCACCGCCGCTTGAAAGCCATCCGCGACCGACTTCGATTCCGTTCTGCAGATTTCGATAAATCAAACTGCCGGCGAATTATATTAACTGCCGGTGAATTATAGAAACTGCCGGCGAGTTTATATTCTGCTTGGTGTGAGTCAAGCTGATTTTTAGGTTTAGTTCGGAGCTGCTTTTCAGATCTGGAATTTTTAGGGTTTTGGTGTGTTGCTTGTGGCCTTGTGAAGATTGTGAGTCATAAGATTTGTTTTTGATGTGTTGGATTTGGGTCTATGACATTGATTTCTTACGGGTTTCACTTTTTTTTATAATTACAGAGTTGGAAGCTAAAGTTGTGGGAAGAAATGTCTAAGAAGAAGAACCATGTTGTTTATTTTGACATTTCGATTGATGGCGATCGAGCTGAGCGACTCGCGATGGAGGTAATTTCTTTAATTTAAAATGTGGCTTGCTTGATTTTGTGTTTTACTTGTTTTGGGAACATGTTTTGAGAGGAGAATGTGTCATGTAATTACGGTATCAACTTACAGATGCCAGCAAGAAGAAGATGGAAGAAGCAAGGAACTTTATTGTATAATATCTGAGATTAATACAGAAGATATACCTCTTGTCAAGTTTTATTGTTGAAAGAAAAGCGACGAACCAAGCAGATGATGGACTTTTTAAGCTTTCTTGACCAATCTGAATGTAAAGGATACAATCTTTTCGAGAAGACAATATAGCAGGAAGATGCAAGGAACTTTGTTGTTGTACTTATATCTGATATTAATACAGAAGCCATACCTTTATAGAATATGTGTAGTGCCGTGGGAAACGGGAGTCGCAGTCGTTGGATATAATTTTGTACATACAATTCAGTCATGTTTTGGTCTTTCACTGAGAAAGTGTTACGACTTTGAATAGAAAGATACGCATTATAAAGTTACGCATTTTTAATAGAAAGATACGCATTATAAGGATACGCATTATAATGCAGATGCAGGTGCATCTGACCAGTTGACTACATTGGCAGCTGCAACAGATTTATGAATCTTACGCATTTTACTTTAAATCTTACGCATTTTAATTTAAATCTTACGCATTTTAAATTTAATCTTACGCATTTTATAATGACAAATACCTGTTATGATGTTTCCATCGCGAAAATTTGTGTAATTGAAACAAAATGCATAATAATTGAAACAAAATGCGTAACATGAAATCTACAACATCATTCTTTTTCTGGATAATGGACTACAACATGAGACCTATAAATCTACACTATGTAGAGGGACTACAGCACTCAGATTTCTCCAGGGCTTGGAGAGCTCCTTCAAGTTCATGCTGGATTTGCTTGGGCTTCAAACAACTCTGCACTAGGTAGATGAGTAGAATTGCTCTCTTTCTCCACCTTTGTGAATCTTGTTTAACTTCCTGCATTGAGATTCAAGAATATAATTGAAAGTGTAAGCTACCCAAACTGAAATATATAGACGTACTAAATCTCATGAGAACTAAAAGTATCATATCAATCATCTGATGTCATTAGAGCGAAATAATTCTGAATTTTAATTGGACGTTACGCATTTATGTTTTTTTTTGCTTTTGTATGCTACACATTTGTTTCAATTACACAAATTTTCGTGATGGAAACATCATAACAGGCATTTGTCATTATGAAATGCGTAAGATTAAATGTAAAATGGATAAGATTTAAATTAAAATTCATAAGATTTAAAGTAAAATGCGTAAGATTCTGGGTCAATGCATATCAAATAAATAAGATATACATGAGAGGTACAAACTGTTTATTAAAATCTAACCTGAACATAATTGCGTTCACATATGTTGTTGATATGTATTGAGATAGAGGCATCTGTGCCTATTCCATGTTTCTCCATTAGCCCTGCGAACCAGTACAACATATCTCAAGTTTGAGCACATTGCACATTGCACAATGTGTAACATGAATGAGCTTTATGATACTATCAAATTTCAAGTTCCTACCAGGTACCAATAGATTCACGTAGGAATATCAGAAAAAGTTGGGATTCCAAGTTTGGGAAGAAGTGTTTATGGACATTCAGCATATATTTTCCATGTCCGGGCAGCATTTTTCCAGTAAAACAAAATATATTACCTCATAAAGTTCCACTTTTGACATTTTGATTTTGTCGCCCTTCGAGAATTGAGGAAGAATATTCTCGTCCTTGCTACGCATCTTAAGCATATAATCAGTCTTATGCATTTTGTAACACTAACCCATTATAATCACCATGCTTCGTACAGGAACATGTTCTTTCTTCAAAGAGGCATGCAATTGCGATGATTTACTGACTGCCATTACCTTGCAACAGAAAACACAACCCGGTAACATCTAACAATTCAGCCAAAATCAAGCATAGTAATTGTACTTCCTGAAGAAATTTGCTGAGAAAACAGTCTTACCGTAGGAATTGTGACTATTATAACACTAACGCATTTTGTAACACTAACGCATTTTGTAACACTAATGCATTATAATCCGTCTTAAGCATTCTGTTAGAATCAGCTACGCAATTTAACTTCACTTCACCCTAACCACTTGAATTTTCATACCGTGAACAATACCAACCGTGAATCAGCTACGCATTCTGTTGATTTTTTCTGCTGTTGCCTTTCGTCCGCCATCAATCCGCGCCGTCGCCTCAACCTTCAGTCCGCGCCGTCACCTCAACCTTCAGTCCGCGCCGTCGCCTCAATCTCAGTCCGCGCCGTCGCCTCAATATGCGCCGTCGTTCACCGGCGGTAAGCTTCTAGTCGCCTCCTGCTTTCGATTTTAGTCACAGGGTCGCCGTCGCTTTCATTCAACAGGGGATTTTAGTCGTCCGGTCTCCGACGCTTTCATTCGTCGCTTGTTGTTTCCTCAGTTTGAAACGAGAATGAAACCCTAGAATGATATGCTTAAGAGCATCCGCACCCGTTGGAGCTTATTATCTCCTTGAGATCTTCCTCACGGAGATCTTCCTACTACTATTCAGTGAACAGTAACAGCATTTCTGCATATTTTGTGCAGCAATGCAATCCTCCGGAGATCTTCCTACTACTATTCTTGAATAAAAAATTATTATTTTTTGACATTTTTTGAAATTCAAAATTTTTTATTGAAAATCAGACCAATTTTTTGACATCTTCCTACACAATTTTTTATTATTCAATTGCCACCAACATGTCCATTTCGTTACATTTTTGTTCGGATTATTAGGCGTTTAGAGATATATAGACACTATTAGGCTTCATCTGTTTGGAAAATTGTGTGAAGATGAGAAGCAGTTGCTGGTAGAGGCTAAAAGTCAACCCATACCATAACAATTTCATTCACTGTGCTGAATTCATTCACAGGTAACAACAGTCAAAGTCAGCAATCTTTCCTTAGGTGCATCTGAGCAGGATGTACAGGATGAGCAGGCTTCAGTTGACATCGACTGCCTCATCTAAAGTGGCTTCTCTGGATCAGAAAATTGGGTTCACAGAGAAGCTCAGTGTTGGGACGACTATAGTGAATGATAAAGTGAAGGAAATGGATGAGAAGTTCCAAGTTTCCGAAAAGACCAATAATGCATTTGCAGCTGCCGAGCAAACAGTGAGCAGTGCTGGATCAGCAATTATGAAGAATCGGTACATCTTAACTGGAGCTTCATGGGTCACAGGTGCGTTCTGTAGGGTGGCAAAGGCAGCTGAAGAAGTGGGACAAAAGGCAAAAAAAAGCACATGCACCTCCGATCGTGCATGCGAGCAAAAGGATCGCACCTCCGATCGTGTATCCGACAAAATGATCGCACCTCCGATCGCGTATCCGATCGCACCTCCGATCGTGTATCCGATCGCACCTCCAATCGTGAACGCCAGGCAACCGATCGCACCTTCGATCGTGTATCCGAGCAAAACGCTTTCGATCGATTTTGAAGGTCGAGCACTGTCATCATTTTCTCAAATCGACTGATTGTTCGATCGGCTGTTTTTTTAATGTTCCATTGATGTCGAAAAGTTTCGAAAATGAGTTTTGAGCTTTCAATTTAATCGGTTTTGAGGCTTCTCACGCGAGTCACGCGCGAGACTCACTCGCGGAGATCGTCCGCTCAGCCGATCTCGCGGAGAATTTCTGGGAGGACGATCTCGTCCAGAAATCCTCTCCAAGGTCGCGATCTCCGCAAGGTTGCCTCGCTGCACAAGATTGTCATCCGAGGACGACCTCAAATCCTCCTGGAGATTGCACCGCTGCAGATGCTCTAATGCAGTTTAATCTGCGCGAGAGAAAAGGGATTTCGGTTTAGTATATATTTAGTCTTCCTAATTTGCCCTTCTGACGTAATAAATTATTAAAATTAATACGAATTTAATTGAAAACAAGTGTAATCTCAACCGTTTATTGGACTAATCTGAAGGTTATTATAATTTCTTATTTCTCACCATATATGTATTTCTCACCTGAACCGCACTCAACGTATTATAATATTATTTTAATTGTGCTTGCCTAAAATTTAAAAACTTTTTAAGCATTTTAGAAACAAGTGAAAATGATGAAAATAACCCTCAGACAAATTATTTCCCAGAGAGACTTATCCCCCAAATTTCATTTTACGGATGAAGGGAGTTGAAAGGGTATGTGGGTGATTCTTGAAGTCGAAATTTTGAATGTTTTTTCGTCTCATTTGATCGATTTCATGTACATATGCTGAGAAGGCTGAGGTTGGTTTTGTTAGATATGATATTCTGAGAATACGAACTTTAAGTACGCTTACATTTTTCATTAAAAAAAGAGAGAGCGACGACTAGGATGCAATTATATTTATCTAGTATTACAACCATATCAAAAGCCTTTGAATGTAACAATAAAAAAAGCCTTTGAATGTAAACTTATTTTCTAGTCTAAGTAACGCTAACATTATGACCACAACCAATATAACGTTCCGTACTTCCCACCAAATGCACCTCCAATTCAACCTTTTAGAGCATCCCCTGATCCCTACCAAGATCTTTTGGGTCATGAAAAAGAGTCATGGAAGGTGACGAAAAAAATCATGGATTCCTAGCATGATTTTTCTAGTCATAGAAAATGTCATCCCATGACCAACCCAAAATTTGGTCATCCCATGATCTTTTTTTATTTTTGGTCATGAGAGTTGAACCAACCGGAATGTGATACTTGTCACACTTTATTAGTTTAAATCCAGATATTGTAACGAATATATTCTGAAAATGACAAAGTATTAAAAAATAAAATAATCACCAATATTCATAATTTTTGAAGATCTATAAGTAGATGTACAATTTAATATATTTTGATATTTATATGCTTGTATATATGTAGAAATAAGAATTTTTCATTTAGTAGAGATACTAAATTAATGTGGCCATTCCAATAAGAGTATCTATAAGTACAGATACAATGTGACACTTGTCAAGTGTTAGAGTTTTTGGGTTTTTTTTTGAAATTTTGAAATGAAGGTTATCTTTATCAGTGTTCTAAAAATCCTCGCCTAAGCCTTGAAATTTAAGAATCCGCCCGATTAATTGATCTGCCTAGTTGTCGCCGTCTAAATCCGCCTAGATCCGCCTAGTCGCCCTCTAAATCCGCATAAGCGTTAACCAGATGATCAATTTTTTTTGATCAAAATGAAATTTTTTCTTTATTTTACATAGTTTACATATGTCTGTATATTATTTTAATATTTGATAAAATATTAAAATATCTTTATTATCATATTGCTTTATATATATATATTAAAATACAATAAAATATATACCATAATAATATTTATATGATTATTAATTATTAAAAATTACAAATTTATAAAATTATAAAATTATAAAATTATAAAACCGATTAATCCCCGCCTAGGCCCCGATTAATCGCCGATTAATCCTCAAGGACCCTTTCCGCCCGACTAGCGCCTAGCGATTTTTACAACCTTGATATTTACAGGGAATTGTATGTAGATTTTGAGTTTATTTTTTTAATTTTTTTCGGATTTTTTGATATATTCCCGTTAGATCAGATCTAAATCACTTGTCCGTTGGGATTTTTGTATTGGCCTTGTGAGTTGGGCCGAAATACAACTTAATCACTCTATCTCACTCGCGCATCCCCTACTGATTGACTCGCGAAGCTCCATCCCCACTCTCGGAGAATTTTCGCTCAGCCATCCTCGACGAGCATTCTTGCGCGGACGTCCTCTACAGAACATTCTCTCCCAACAAGCAAGCTCATCGAGAATTCCATGGGTGCACAATAATTCGAGCTTGCACGTCCCCAAATCCCGCAGAGAATTGCACGGCTGCATATGCTTTTAGATTGATGCTAGGCACGTAAGAAGACCAAAATGCACTTTTTCTTCCACTACTTGGAAAAGTTTCTACAGCAAGTTAGTTTGACAGATAGTACATATATGAGCAAGAGAAGGATCTTAATCCAAAAAATGTACAAGTTCATCACCTCTAAGATCTGGTGAATTTTTTTTTGGCGCCAACGTGTAAATTTAACTAAGTGTTGTTGCGGAGAGAGAAGAATGTCTCGACCGTTGATACTTCTCACACATACTATAAACTGCTCTAATCCCAGTACACTACAAATTTTGGGGAAAATTTACGGTAACTTCTCTGCGATAACATAGGTCGACGCACGTTTTATGCGATAACAATATGACGTTTTGTGCGATAACCAAATATTTAATGTTTTGTGCGATAACTAAATATTTAATGTTTTTATGCCATAACTTATGGGATAACATGTGTTGTCGTACAGTTTTATAATCGCACGCTCATGGATGAGTTGTCGCACAAAATTTCATTGAATGTTTCTCCCTCTCTTTTCTCATTTCACCCTAGCAAAACATCCGTCTCACTCTTCACTCTCCGCTTCGATTACGCCCACCGAGTGCTGCCGCCACCTACGTCCGCCTCCTCCAACCCATTACTTACAGTTATGTTCATATGGTACGATTTCCCGATTTTGTAGGTTTAGGGTTTAGGCTGAGTTGGATTTCGATGTGGGATTTAATTTTTGTCTGCTTTGGGGGATGTGGTATCCCTCTCGCCGCGGTTCGCGTATTTGATTTCTTGTATGGTGGCTAATACGCCTCACGCGGCTCCAATATTGCTCAAGGAAGGTGGGGAGTGGGATATGTATTGGATATGTTTCAAAATTAAAATTTATATAAAATATCCCTACATTTATTTTATATTGATTATATTTTAATTGCATTAAACGGCAGATATTTATTATTGCCTTTTAATTTGATGAAAAAATTTCCAATTTGAGCAAAATTGAAATTTGGTTTCCAATTGTATACACTCTCCAAATTGGATTTCCGATTTAGGCACATCTTCTTAGGCGCTGTTGGTAAGGGCGCTTAAGGCATAAGGCGCTCTTAGCAACGGCGCCTAATGCTTAGGTATCAAATTCTTACTATAACGAATGCTGAGTCAGCCAAAAGTCATAAATAATATTAAGGCGCTTTGTAGAACAGCGCCTAAGAAGGTTATTTTTTTAATGTTATTTTTTTTGAAAAATTTGATTAAACACCCATCTTCGATCACTATATTTGTGAGCTTAACCTTTGAATTTCATTTTCAAGTAAACATGAAAGTTATAGAATATTCAATTAGCTTTCTAACCATATAAAGAACATCTTAAACGGACACCGGATGACTCCTCTATGAGCTTTCGAATGTTAGCTCGGACCCCCTCGGTTTCGGCTAATTTCGAATGAAAGATGGATGATCGATCGAAATTGCCGAAACCGAGGGGGTCCGAGCTAACATTCGAAAGCTCATAGAGGAGTCATCCGGTGTCCGTTTAAGATGTTCTTTATATGGTTAGAAATCTAATTGAATGTTCTATAACTTTCATGTTTACTCGAAAATGAATATCAAAGGTTAAGCTGATAAAAATAATGACCAAAGATGGATGATCGATCGAAATTAGCCGAAACCGAGGGGGTCCGAGCTAACATTCGGAAGCTCATAGAGGCGTCATCCGGTGTCCGTTTAAGATGTTCTTTATATGGTTAGAAAGCTAATTGAATGTTCTATAACTTTCATGTTTACTCGAAAATGAAATTCAAAGGTTAAGCTGATAAAAATAATGACCAAAGATGGATGATCGATCGAAATTAGCCGAAATCGAGGGGGTCCGAGCTAACATTCGGAAGCTCATAGAGGCGTCATCTGGTGTCCGTTTCAGATGTTCTTTATATGGTTAGAAAGCTAATTGAATGTTCTATAACTTTTATATTTACTCGAAAATGAAATTCAAAGGTTAAGCTGATAAAAATAGTGACCAAAGATGGATGATCGATCGAAATTAGCCGAAACCGAGGGGGTCCGAGCTAACATTCGGACGCTCATAGAGGCGTCATCCGGTGTCCGTTTAAGATGTTCTTTATATGGTTAGAAAGCTAATTGAATGTTCAATAACTTTCATGTTTACTCGAAAATGAAATTCAAAGGTTAAGCTCACAAATATAGTGATCGAAGATGGGTGTTTAATCAAATTTTTCAAAAAAAAACATTAAAAAATAACCTTCTTAGGCGCTGTTCTACACAGCGCCTTAATATTATTTATGATTTTTGGCTGACTCAGCATTCGTTGTATCAAGAATTTGACACCTATGCATTAGGCGCCGTTGCTAAGAGCGCCTTATGCCTTAAGCGCCCTTACCAACAGCGCCTAAGAAGATGTGCCTAAATCGAAAATCCAATTTCAAGTTTGCTTAGTTTGGAAATCCACATTGTGATTTTGCACAAATTGGAAATTTTTTCTAATTTTCTTTTATTAAATTAGAGGAACGGGTCTTTATGGATGAACGTGGAGATGATATAGAATATTAGGGGTTCTGTTTTCTTTGTGCTTAATTCTCTCCAAAACGTTATACGTGGGCAGAAGAAAAAAAGAAAGTGTTCTTCACTGTTCAGATTTCTTTACAATTTTAGTTGAGAGTTCCATCTCTTCTTAGTTGAGTGCACAACTGAAGAAGAGAGCAGAGTGAACCCTGGAGTGAGCCGTCTTGGTTATCTTGCACCCAGGATTAGGCGGTTTTTCGCTCAAGTACTGTTGGACCCTTGTGTTTTGATGATAACAAATACTTAACTAATAATGCACTTGAGTATGCAGAAATCACTGTCTGACAGGTAAGCTCACTGGACATCTCTGAGAGAGAGCAAAGCCGCGAGAGAGGTGTGTTCCATGTGAGAGACAAACCGACTTATGACCAGATCGGATCTGGGAAAAGATACACGGAGATATGCACTGAAGATACAAGAATATATGCATTAATTCAAATATATACATGAGGAGATTTAAGTATATACGACAGGAATATCGACGCCAACTTTGGCAAGTATATATGTGATATCACAGCTGTGAGATATCAATCAGATCTGCGATGAAGATCTGTGTAGCCGACTTGAAGACATTATAAAAGAAGGAAGAGCATTCAAGTGAAGGTGCGGCTTTTGGAGATAGCATTCGGAGACTGAAGAGTTTTAAACTTCCGTGAGCTAACAAGGTACTGCTGTGTGCAGACGAGTAGATCGTATTAGTTGACCTTTCGAATTGAGTAGTTCTGTTAGTTGTCACTGTGTGAGACAAGTGTAACGAACTACAAGTATATTCCTTTGTCAATAATACGGATCTCGAAGCCCTTCTGGAGCTGTCCAGAAGGCAAGTGGTTTTCAGCCTGCTGCAAAGATTGCAGTAAGGTTTCCACTATAAATCGTGAGTATTTACTTTTGGTTTCATATTTCCTGTACGAGAGTTAATTTCCGCTGCCATCTGTCTGAGGGATATCACTCTGGGATCTCCCTCATATAGTTGGCTAACCTAACGATCCATCAATTGGTATCAGAGCCGGGAAGCTCTAGATTGTGTGTTAGCCTTTGCAGGAAATCATGTCTAACGGAAGCGATTCGTTCTGGAAGCCGCCGGTGCTCAGTCCGGGAGAGTATGACTGGTGGAAGGACCAGTTTGAAGCCCATGTCTGTTCCCTGGATGGGAAGCTGTGGCGAGTGTTTGAAAAGGGTAACTTCCCTATTCTGGATGTGACAGATCCTAATAAACCAAAAGAGAAGGAGAAAGACGAGTACACTGATGATGACTACAAAGCTCTCCAGCAGAATGCCAGGGCCAAAAAGGTTCTTAACATGGCCCTCTCCCCAGGAGACCAAGTAAAGATGGCTGTGTACAAGACTGCAAAGGAGCAGTGGGATGGACTTGCTCGACTGTACGAGGGAAACGAGGACATCAAAAGGAACAGAATCCTAGCTGCTACAAAGGATTACGAATCTGTCGAACAGCGCAAGGACGAATCTCTGGATGACTTCTACACCAGATTTCAAGTCATCGTCGCGCAGCTGAACTCCCTGGATGAGGTACTCCCTCAGTGGAAAGTAACTCATCAGTTCATGCAAGCTCTCTGTTCCAGATGGGACACAGTGACTACTGCTCTCCAAGCTCAGAAGGGGATCAAAGATGTCACTCTGGAAGAGCTCGTGGCGAATCTGCAAAGCCAAGCTGGAATAGCCGAGAGGAAAATGGCCCGGAGACAAGCTGGAAAATCTCAGGCTATAGCGCTTAAAGTTGAGAAGGCCTTAGACATAGCTCAAGTAAGCCTGCCATCTAAAGGAGAGGACGAGGAGATAGCTCTTCTCTCTAGGGCTTTCAAAATGGCAAACACAGGCAGAACGCAGAACAGAGGCAACTCTGGCGGAGGACGAAACAGTCAAAGGTGGAACAAGGGATCCTCCTCAGAGGAAGGCAAGACAAAGGCTGGAGCAAAGGAAGAAAGAATCTGCTATCACTGCCAGAAAAAGGGACATCTCGCTAAAGACTGCTACAGCAAGAAAAAGGGGGAACCACCTGCCCCAAAGGAAGCCCATGCCATGTTTGCAGCATGGAGTGACTCTGATGAGGAACAAAGTGATAGAAAGCTCGTCAAGGAGCCTTGTCTGATGGCGAATTCCGCAAACGATGAGGTAAATGAATCTGACTCTTTCATAGATCAAGTATTCAGTGAATCTGACTTTGCAGAAACTATCGCCGAACTGTTAAAGAAGATCACTAGCCTCAAGGAACAGATTGAGGTCATGAAAGAGGAACATGACGATGACATGGAGAACAATCGTCTCTGGTCAACCAAAGCTATGAAACTCGAGAGACAAATGGAGGAGCACATCTGCAAATGCCCCACCTGTGACAAAAGGGACACACAGATCAGTGATCTAAGTGACAGACTGAGTAGCTTAAGAATTGACAATACCAGGAAGGTACGGTCAATTGCAGAATCCGACAGATTCCAGTTGGACAACGAGGAGCTCCGTCAGGCTGTTGCAGATCTCAGACAAAAGGAATCGGAGAGAAAGAAGGTCTGGCTTAGAGAACTAGAAGGCAAAAAGGTGGAGGAGGTAAAACAAGATTACAACAGAAGGTTTGCCAGACCCGGACTTGGGTATATGGAAGAAACCAATAAGGAGGGAGAAAACAGAAGGAGTACCAAAGGAAAGGAACCAATGACTGAAGTCGGAGAGGGATCCCATCAGCAGAGAAAGATGGAACCCACAAGACAGTCGGGAAGAGCAGCCTCATCTCCTCAGGACAGTTATCTCCACGACAGAGACTCTGATCCTTTCCAAGCTGGGAAGGCATTTGAAATATGGAAAAAGATGAGCTCCAATCGTCAATCCTTCTCCATCGACCCTCAGGCACAGAGAAGGATACCAGCACACGTAAAGAAACATAAGAAAACTGGTACACTCTACTACCGTGTCTGCTGGCACTGCGGACACTCCGGTCATTACAGAGCCAGCTGTGAGAAATGGAAAGAAGTAAACGAAAAGAATCACAGCCATCAGAGACAGGCCGGCACCGCCCCTACTCCTAGGAGAAAGGCTTCTCTTAAAAAGGGGGACAACAGACCGGAATGGGTTCGTTCTCACCATGACACAGCCATCCACGGACGACCCAGAAGAACCCCCAGGATGAAAATCAACCTCATGGATGACAATGATTCTCGTCCCTCGAAGCTCCCTTCTGCTGCCAAAACTGTCCCAAAGCCTAGTAAGCCCAAGCTTGTCTGGGTTCGTAAAAACTGACCTCTCTTTTTGCAGGGTGGAGTGAGGAGCAAGCCATGGTATCTGGACAGTGGATGCTCCAAACACATGACGGGGGATCCAGGATGGTTCATCTCACTCCAAGCCTACTCCGGAGACAACATTATCTTCGGAAACAAGAGCTCAGGTAAGGTAGTAGCTACTGGAGAGGTAAGAATTTCAGAAACCATTAGAATTCGACAAGTAAGTCTGGTTGAAAATTTGAGATACAACTTATTGAGCATATCACAATTGTGTCAACATGGAAGAAACCAAGTGATATTTAATTCTAACGACTGTGTTGTGAAGTGCATTGAGACAGGAAAAATAATTCTTCGAGGTGTCCGGGAGAATCAGATTTATACAGTGGACCCAGAATTCGTCCCAGACGGGGAGCTGTGTCTGTCAAGCATCACTGATGATACATTGCTGTGGCACAAGAGATTTGGACATGCAAGCACGAGGCTGATTCATAAACTCCATCAAAATGAATTAGTGATTGGTCTACCAAAAGTGGAAAGCTCGTTTGATCAGATATGCAGCGCCTGTGCCACAGGTAAGCAGGTACGTACTTCGTTCAAGACAAAACAATCGGTGAGTACCTCAGCTCCTCTGGACATGATTCACATGGATCTATGCGGTCCAGTCAACGTCGTTAGCCGTGGAGGCAACAGGTACATTTTAGTCATCGTGGATGACTATTCCAGATTTACATGGACCATCTTTCTGAGCTCTAAAGATGAAACTTTCTCTGAGTTTGTGTCATGGCTGAAGCTAATTGAAAACAAGTTGAGTAAGAAATTAGTATCTATTCGAACTGACAACGGAACCGAGTTTCGAAACTCCCAGTTTATTTCCCTGTGCAGGACAGCTGGGATAGACCACAATTTCTCAGCACCACGGACGCCTCAGCAGAATGGTGTGGTAGAGAGAAAGAACAGGACATTGGAAGACATGTCAAGGACAATGCTGATTGCCAGTGGTGTTCCCAAGGGATTCTGGGCCGAGGCAGTACATGCCGCCAGCTACATACTGAACCGGGCATCACTACGCTTTCTGATAGGAAAAACACCTTACGAGCTGCTACGAGGAAGAAAGCCTAACATCGCTCATCTGAAAGTGTTTGGTTGCAGGTGCTACGTACACAACAACGGAAAGGAAAATCTGGGAAAGTTTAATCCAAGGAGCGATGAAGGCGTGTTCGTAGGATACCCAAGCCATAGCAGAGCATACAAGGTCTACAATCTGAGGTTGGAACGGGTGGAAGAAAGCATTCACGTAACCTTTGATGAGCGCGCTATGACTGGACACCTTGTGAAAGATCCCTCCTCACAGGATGATGGAGAACTTCAGCTTACTGACAGGTCTGATCCCGACTGGGTACCTGCCCAAAACGAGACTGAAGAACCAGCTCCAGAGGTCATTCAGACTGTTGCTCAAGAACCTGCTGAACCAGCCGAAGCTCCACCAACAGAAATATTAGCTGAAGAGCAGGGTCCAGAAGCACAAGTGATAGAGGCTAATGCAGAACCCCCCAATGAGGAAGTGATTGCGAATAACCCTCCTCAGGCAGGGACCGCAGAAGAACCCAGAACCACAAGGAGTGGGAGAGTTACTCAGCCCCCAACCTGGACAAGGGACTACCAATGTTACGCATCGCAGAACCAGGTAAGTTTAGACGAACTATGTCATTTCTGTGGATTCGCCTCTTTTGTCTCTCATGCAGAACCAAAGACGGTTGCTGATGCGCTGAAGGATCCAGAATGGGTCAATGCCATGCAAGAGGAACTGCATCAGTTCGAAAGAAACAAAGTGTGGCGACTGGTTCCCAGGCCTGAAGACAAGAATGTGATAGGAACAAAGTGGGTCTTCAGAAACAAGATGGACGACAAGGGAGTGGTTGTAAGAAACAAAGCCCGCCTTGTTGTCAAAGGATACAACCAACAAGAGGGGATAGACTACGATGAGACATTCGCCCCAGTCGCAAGGTTAGAAGCAATCAGACTACTAATTGCTTATTCGACTTACCATGGTTTTACTCTGCAGCAGATGGACGTAAAAACAGCCTTCCTGAACGGAGTTCTGAAGGAAGAAGTGTATGTAAGCCAGACACCAGGGTTTGAGGATCTCACTCACCCTGATCATGTCCACATCCTTGACAAGGCACTATATGGGCTGAAGCAGGCACCTCGCGCCTGGTATGAGAGACTGTCACAGTTTCTGCTATCCCACAGTTACGTCAGAGGAGAGGTGGACAAAACCCTTTTCCTTCTGAAGGAAGGGAAAGACACTCTGGTTGTTCAGGTATATGTAGATGACATCATATTTGGTTCGACTAACCCTAAACTTGTCAAGAAGTTTACAGATCTTATGTCGAGTGAGTTCGAAATGAGCATGGTAGGGGAACTCAAGTACTTTCTAGGACTTCAAGTCGCTCAAGGAGAGGAAGGTACCAGAATCCATCAGCAAAAGTATGTCAAGGAGATTCTGAAGAAGTTTGGGATGGAATCTGCCAAGACGTGTGCCACACCAATGTCCCCGAACGATACCCTGGCAAAGGATGAGTCCTCACCTCGAGTGGATCCAACTCTGTACAGGGGAATGATCGGTTCACTGTTATATCTCACTGCTAGCAGACCCGATATCTTATTTAGTGTTTGTCTGTGTGCTAGGTTTCAGGCTGATCCTAGAGAAACCCACGTGAAAGCAGTGAAGAGGATATTAAGATATCTGAAGGGAACAGATGATCTATGCTTGCTCTACCCGAGGGGAGGAGATCTTCGCCTGGAGGCATACACCGATGCTGACTATGCTGGGTGCAAGATAGACAGGAAGTCCACATCAGGGATGGCTCAATATCTAGGACCATGCCTCATCTCTTGGGCTTCAAAGAAGCAGTCCTCGATTGCGCTGTCCACCGCTGAGGCGGAATACATCGCCGCTGCTGCATGCTGCGCGCAGCTGCTGTGGATCAGGCAACAGCTAAGTGACTATGGTGTCATTACAAATTGTGCTAAGATTTTGTGTGATAACACTAGTGCTATTAACATCTCTAAAAATCCAGTGCAGTTCTCTCGTACCAAACATATAGAAATTCGGTATCACTTTCTGCGTGACTGCGTAGAAAAGGGAACAATTGAGATGGAATATTGCAGAACTGAGGAACAGATTGCAGACATATTCACAAAAGCTTTGCACAGAGAACCCTACGAGAAGCTGAGGCTGGAACTAGGTATGGTTTCTCTCCCTTAATGCTATGCTAAATTGTTACTCCCCCAGTGATTGGCTAGACTAGATGCATATAAGTCACGTCTGATGGAGAGTCTAACATGGATGTTCTGTGCTAGTGAAAAAGTAGGCTGTGTTCATAATACACTCATGCATGCTTGCTATGAGATTGATGACTGCATTAGGGACCAAAAAGCATGAAATTATGATTCCTTTCTGCCCAAAAGAGACCTCCATATTTGATCCCACAATATAAACCAAGGAGGTACTCTAGACCAACCTTAGCCTATCCTCGTGTGGAACGCTCCTATGAGCCCGTTGATGCACTACCTTTTCTGGGGTCACTCCACATGAGGTATGAAACCAATATGATTTGTTTGGATGATATTATTTTCTTCTTGATTGGGTGTGATGTTATTTGTACCATTTGGGTAAATCAGCACATCATACCAAAACCTTGTGTACCCATGAGACAGTAAGACTGAGGTATCACCGTGGATAGATCCCTACGACTGGGAAACAATCTCTGTGACAGGTGTGAAGCTGGGCAGTTAATCATCCTTCGGTAAAGATGTCTTGGCGTCGGGAAGACGTAAAGTTGAATTGAAAGGTGAACAGTTTTCTGCAGCAGGGTATTGTCGCGTCGGTTGCCTTTATGAGGAGACACGTTTATATTCAGATGACACGTGTCGTTCCCCTGTCTGTTGGAGCATGCCTGTTCAGTCGGATTTGTTTTTGGCAAGGAGTTATTGCTGAACCGTTTTTGGAAGGGAAGAAAAGGTGGAAATTGCAAAATTGAAGGCGGTTTACTTATTGACAAAGGACAGTGTCGTTTGAACGCTAGGGTTTGTTGCAGTATAAGAAGAGAAAGGAGAGCGTACTGTTCCCACACCACTCTCAGACTTTGTCTTCTCTCTCACGAAAGTTCAGAATTCTCAAAACCCTAAATCCATGGCGTCTTCAAACCCTAAATCAAAGCTCTCTCCCGCCTCTGCCGCTAAGATGGCTTCAAAGCTGATCGCAAGTGGTGTAGACCCCGAAAATCTGGACACCATCCTGCAGTCGGTTACGCCGTCTGATTCTGGTCCAACCGGCTCTACAGTGGCTAGAGAAGTCGTCAGATTTGAGGAGCGACTCGATTCCCTGCGCGCAGACTCCTCTTCTCAACGCCCTATCAAAAAGGAAACCTCGGTTGCCGCTAGGTCAGCAGGCAAACGAGCAAGGAAGACGGCTCCTCCTTCTGCCAGGAAAAGTCAGAGAACTGCCACATCCTCCGTTCCGATTACTGACGAGGAAGCCGAGTCGGACGGTATCATCGAAGAATCTGAGGAGGTGGTGAAGGGGTTTGCAATGGAGTTGGTGCTGGATACTGAGTGGATGGTGACACACAAGCTGGGAGAAATTATTGACCTACTGGAGGCCCAAGGTTGGGGCGCGCTGTTCCGAAAAACTGTTGTGGTGGATGTGAAGTCGGTGAGAGAGTTTTACTCTCAACTAAAGGTTGCAGAGAAGGAGCAGGGAAAGAATAACTGGGAACTCTCGGCCGTTGTCGGCGGTGAAACGTACTCAGTGAGCATGAGGGAGTTGGCCACAGTCCTGGGAGTGCCCAAAGGAGGGTATGCCACCTACTCAAAAGGCGCCTGGCCAGGCACTGTTGCAAAGGCAGAAGTATTTCAAAGACTCGGGTTGGATGTCACCGCAAAGGGTCAGCGGGAGAACACTCACATGGACGTACTCCCTAGAATTCTGCACAGAATCCTTGTCTCGAACATCTCCCCCAGAAAGCACAAACACAGTCAAGTAACCTTCCAGGATATGCTGTTGATTGATCAAATCGTGCAAAGGAAGCAAGTGAACCTGGCCTTTCAGGTCATGAAACACATGGAGAACAATAGCAACAATCCATCTAATGGACTGCCCTTTCCTGGATTTGTGAAGGAGATACTGAGGTATTGGGAAGCTTACCACCCTGAGGCCGAGAGAGTGCTTTCGTATGCACTATGTGAAGATCACATTGCCAAACTGGGCTTGGAGTTCTCTGCCGGAGTCGGTTGGACTGTTCCTGCTGTTGTCGATGTGGATGAAGATGAGGATGAGGATGTCCAGGATGTGACGCCTATCAATGTTGCTGCACCCGTCAGTGGTGCTGAGGCAAACCCCTCTGAGGGATTAAGTGAGGTGCTGGCATTGCTGACAGTGATTCGTGCAGAGATGAAGGAGCTCAGGGGTGAGCTGAAGGAGGTAAAATCTGAGGTGATGGAGGCAAAAATTGAACTGGTTGAGGTGAAGTCGGAACTGCAGCTTGTGAAGCAGAAGGTGGTTGATCTGGAGCTGGCAATAACTGTTGACTCGGGGGCAATGTCCGTGGCCGTCCAGGATTTCTCAGGACAGATGAAAGACCTTGCCACAGAGATTGTGAACCAGATGAAGGACTCGTTCACGATTGTGCCTTAGTCCGCACTGTCTCATGGATCCCCCCCTCCTTGCTATCCCCACCCATATGAACCCCCCCCCCCCTTATTTTGGATTTTTTTTAATTTCATGTTTAAACTCTCTATGTTTTTTGAATTCCTTGCAGCATGTGTGGTGTCCGTATGACACACTTACCTCTTGCCTGCATGAATGAAATGTTTTTCTTTCCATCACTCTGTGTTCTTATTTGCATATCTTTTTGATGATGCCAAAAGGGGGAAGAACTATATGTGCATACACTAAGGGGGAAAAATCAGTACCAAAATTTCAGCGGATGTCTATCTGAGGGGGAACTGTGCTAGCTAGACTTTAAATAAATATCTAGTGAATATAAACTCTGAGGTTGCTAGCTGTCCAAAGGAAATGTAGATGTGGTTCCGGTATCATTGCTGTATGTGATTTCTTATATGTGAAGAAGTGTTTGTCATCATCAAAAAGGGGGAATTTGTTGGACCCTTGTGTTTTGATGATAACAAACACTTAACTAATAATGCACTTGAGTATGCAGAAATCACTGTCTGACAGGTAAGCTCACTGGACATCTCTGAGAGAGAGCAAAGCCGCGAGAGAGGTGTGTTCCATGTGAGAGACAAACCGACTTATGACCAGATCGGATCTGGGAAAAGATACACGGAGATATGCACTGAAGATACAAGAATATATGCATTAATTCAAATATATACATGAGGAGATTTAAGTATATACGACAGGAATATCGACGCCAACTTTGGCAAGTATATATGTGATATCACAGCTGTGAGATATCAATCAGATCTGCGATGAAGATCTGTGTAGCCGACTTGAAGACATTATAAAAGAAGGAAGAGCATTCAAGTGAAGGTGCGGCTTTTGGAGATAGCATTTGGAGACTGAAGAGTTTTAAACTTCCGTGAGCTAACAAGGTACTGCTGTGTGCAGACGAGTAGATCGTATTAGTTGACCTTTCGAATTGAGTAGTTCTGTTAGTTGTCACTGTGTGAGACAAGTGTAACGAACTACAAGTATATTCCTTTGTCAATAATACGGATCTCGAAGCCCTTCTGGAGCTGTCCAGAAGGCAAGTGGTTTTCAGCCTGCTGCAAAGATTGCAGTAAGGTTTCCCCTATAAATCGTGAGTATTTACTTTTGGTTTCATATTTCCTGTACGAGAGTTAATTTCCGCTGCCATCTGTCTGAGGGATATCACTCTGGGATCTCCCTCATATAGTTGGCTAACCTAACGATCCATCAAGTACAGTAGAACTTTCTACGACTTTGCAATTTTGTTTTCTTGTACCACCTTTCGTATTCTGATTTCCAACAATTGGTTTATCAATCTTACCGTTACTGATTATTCGGTATGGGCTCAAAATAGTGAGCTGATTTGATTCAGATACATATTCTTGTTTAGGAAATAAGTTGGATTTTATTTTTGCAATTCAGAATGTTTTGATGGGTTGGTTGCTTTGTTTTTGGTGTTTGTGAGACCTGCCGCATACATTGCTTGTCACTTAAATGATCTCTTGTTCACACGAATTGCTGGTTAGGGACTGGACTGCGAGATGCTATATATCATCGATTTGGGGCTGCGCGATGTGAAGTATATCTCACAACCAGTGGTGTTTAGTTTAGAAGCTGTAAAGCGATGCGAGAAGGCGTACATTAGGGTTGTTAGCTGCGTTGCTGATTTTCGTGGTTGTACAGATATTTGCTGTTGTTGTGGTTTGTAGGTTGTTCCGCAAGCTGACAGGGTATTGATTAAGTTGGAGCAGCTTCCTGAGGTAAAATTTCATTAAATTTTAATTGATGTTTATGTTACCATGTGTTATTGTCAATCACTATTTCTGTGCTTCACAATGGGTTGTTTAGTATTTTTGTTCTGTTTCAGTGTTTGAGATTGTAGTCAAGGTGAATTTTGAGTGAAACTTTGGTTCATTAATGCTTAAGATTTAGTGAAAACTTGCTGAATTTACTTGCTGCAGAAATCATCAAACTTGCTGTTAAGTTTGAGCGGTATCTCTTTCTCTCTCCTCAGAAGAAACCTCCCGAAGCTCCAAGAAGTCTTCCGAAACAAGCCCCTGTTTTTGTCTTCCCCCATCTCAGCCGACCCTTTTCCCTGCCGGGACCGACCATGCCTTCGCCCGCTCATCCCCTCTTATTTCGTTTTGTCCATCTGACGGCCACTGTTGATGGTGGCTTGAGCTGGATTCTCGGGTTCCGGTGGTGGTTGGGGGCGGTGCTATGGTGGTTTTGGGCGGTGGGTGTGGTCCGGTTGGGTGTGGGTTTTTTTGGTGTTCATAGTTGGGTTGTTAGGACCCTATGTAAATTTGCACATAGTTTATGTGTTTAAATGTTTGGCACCGGTGTATCCTTTGGGTTTTTTCCGGTTAGTGAACTTGTCGGTTTGGTGTGGCCTGTCTTTTTCCTCCATTTTAGGAGGTTATGCGACCGTCCGTGGTCAGGCTTTTAGCGCCTGGCGATTGGCGAGTTCCAGCTAGAGTGGCAGACTCCTGTCCTACTGGATTTATTTGAAGAAATGTGGCCGGCGCTAGATCGAAAATTTGAAGTTGGTTTCCAAGCTGCTTCGTCTCTTTGGCCACCTATGTCGGATCTTCATACTTCTCTGTGGGTGAAGATATTATAGCAGCTGACGAATTGATACGCTTTACACGGATTACGTTACCATGTTCTCTGTGTCTGTTAGCTACATCTTCAGTGATGTTGTTTATTTTCATTTGTGGAGTTGTTTCCTAGTCTTTGTACGCCTTTGTTGTATTGAAAAAAAAAGTTTGAGCGGTATCTGATGGGTGAGGTAAGTATGGTTCAAATGTTGTGGAAGGTTTGGTTTTGTCTGACATTGGTGCTGAATTAGCATTTTTGTGAATATGGTGCTGAATTCTTGTACCAAACAAGATGTTCGTCTTCTTGCAGATTGTTTCCGTTGGTGCCGAGGCTGGGAGAGTTGAAGCTGGCAAAAAGGTAAGGGTTGATTTGCTTATTTCTGTTATTTTCTCGTCTGAACTTGAATTTGTTGCATCTCATGTTGTTCAACTTGTGGTTTGCATCTTCTGATTGATGACTTACATCGCCTGCACCAAAGTCACATGCTTACAAAACTTGGTAGAGTTTATTTAACTTGGTTTGTGTTGCAACACTAGTTATTTGTTTTGTGCTTGACCATTGTCTGGATAAATTACGCATTAGAGTTAGAAGATGAACACTTTGTTAAGTAATTGGCATTTCGGAAAATTATGCATTAGCATTAATTGGCATTTTGGATTATACTTTGGCCTCTCAGGACGTTAGACAAAACAATAACTTCCCTGGAGATGCAACTAGCTATATCGAAAACTCTCATGCCCAAGGAGACTCCTGCAATTAAAATGGATGGAAGTGATCTGATGAAGGAGCGCCCAGTGATGTCCTTCGTAATGGGAATTACTACAGCACACTTAGTAGAGGCAACGATTCAAAATATTTGTATTACATATTTCAATACTTTATTTTATGAAATCAAAATATTTTATTTTATAGAATCAAAATATTTTATTTCGCGCCAAATTTTTTTGGTTATTTAATCCGAAATATTTTATTAATTAAATTAAATTAAATTGAATTGTTAATAATACAAATTACAGATGGAATGAATTAGTATTTAAAATAATTTATTTAAGTTAACGCAGGGTTATGGTAAAGTTATCGTGCTGCTTGTGCGATAACTTTACCATAACCCTGCGATAACTCATAGTATTTATCGCATACGGTCATCGCAATGTTATCGTACAATTTTTACGATAAGTCATAGTAGTTTCCAAGTTTACACACAAATTTACTCGGTGAAGGTTTACATAGTATAACTAAAACTCATATGGTGCAAAAGAGGTCATATGGTATCCTTAAAGTTCATATGGTACAATTAAGATTCATATGATATAATAATATTTCAATTTAGACTAGTTCAGTTTATTTTCGTCATCAGCTGGATAGTGTTTTTTCGTGTGGAATTCAGGAGCTACAACGTTATGGCTGGAACATTTTCACCAAGTTGTGGTTTGTGGTTGTTTCAAGGCCGTGATCCCACCTGCGTGTGTGGGGAGCCTTTTTTCCTTAGATATCAGGGTGCCAGCAAACCTGCGTGTTTGCCAAGGCCTCGAGTGTCCTTACCCCATTGGGCCTCGTCAGCGCTTTTAGAGGTGCGGGGTCTATAATCAATCTTCGGCGCTTGAGGACCTTTCGCTGTAATAAGCCTCGGTTCAGGCGTTTTGAACCAACTTTAAATAAAATGCTTGCAATAAGCCAGATTAAACAAAAAAAATAGAGTTTTTATCCGATCTCTACCTGTTGATTATTTATTCTAATCAATAAAAATTTGTTAGTCATTATCAAATACTTTATTGGGACATTAATACTACTTAGATATTTTTCTAGATTCTGGGTACTATATACGACTAAATAGATGTTTGGAGTGCACAAAGTAAATTCACAACATAATAAGATTTTTCTTCTGCTAATTCTTACTTACAAAAAATGGCATCCAATGCCTTCATCATCTCACTTTTTGCAGCATTTTTTTTCGCCATCCTCCCAATTCTTACTCAAGCAACTCCATTTAATTTCATCAAAAATCTGAAGAGGAGTCAAAAAGGAGATCAAGTCAAGGGTGTCGCTCATTTGAAAAAGTACCTACAACATTTTGGTTATCTGAATTATCCATTTGGCTTGGAAAGCCATGCATATGATGATGATTTTGACGATTTTTTAGAGGATGCCGTTAGAACTCAAACCAACTTCCAAATTAACACCACCGGGACCCTAGATGATGACACCATCAGAACCATGTTAAAGACCGCGATGTGGGGTTCCTGACATTAGTAAACGATGCTAACTTGATGCAATTACATAAAATTAATAAATTAATATAAAAATTTAAAATATTTATAAAAATACAATTTTTAATAAAAAGAAATAAAAATTATTTGATAAATAAAAATTAGAAACTTTACGAAAAAGTTAAACACACAATAAAAAATATTTTTAAATTTTTTTGCGAATTTCCGCTACAATTTTTTTAAAAAAAATTTAGAAACTTTAGAAAAGTATTAAACACAAATTGAAAATTATTTTTTGAAAATTTTTAAAAAGTTTCGTTTCAAATTAAATCTTTAAAAATTATTAAATTGAAATATTTATCAAATAATTTGTATTCTATTTTATTAAAAATTGTATTTTTATAAATTTTTTGAATTTTAATATTAATTTATTATTTTTTTACAAATATGTACACCTTTTTTAGAAAATTATTTGATAGTTCGCCCACTATCTGGAAAAGTATTTGATAGTTCGCCCTCTGTCTGGAAATTTTTATAGTTCAGCCCACACGTTGAAAAATAGTGATAATTCAACCACAAATTAGAAAATGGTGATAGTTCCGATACCAAACTGTACTTTTCCCTAAGTAAAATCATACATTAAACATTCAATCACATCACATCTCAAAATAATCTACTAAAAATGTTAAAAATTTATTATTTGATTTGGAATCAAACAAAAAATGGAAAAGAAAAAGAAAACTGTTGGAGTATGAGCTCCACCTGTTTTGATAATGACAAACATTCTGCTGATGTGTTACTCGAGTGTGCAGATTGGAGTACATGTACACGAGGAGTAACACTCCCCTCTGTATTTGTGGAAGAGGGCGAGAATGTCGGACATGACATTCTGGAAGATCTTCAAGTTCCCGAAGATCTCTGTTCAGCTAGATGTGGCGTGGATGAAGTTGGAATCTCGGATTTGGCACCCCTACAAGTTAGGCAACCGCCATGAAGATAATATCACAAAAAGATACGGAATATCTTGGAGTATATTTGGATAAGAGATTCGGTCAATATTTAAGGATTAAATATTTGACATATCCAACAATAATATTATGGGATATTCTAGTTGAAGATTTGTTGACAATAGTATGAGATATTCTCAACAAATTAGGAAAGATATTCAGAGATTTTCGGAAGATATTCTCCTAGGATATCTAGGTTTCCTCGTGGGAAAGAAATCTATAAATTGGAAGCTACGACCTCCATTCTGACGCATTCGTTCAGAGGAATTACTGGAGCTAAAGTTTCTTGCCGAACTGAAGCTACTAATTGCTGAAGGAAGGTCGACTCAGCCGAGGAGCACCTGTGAGGGAACAAACGGAGCAATCAGAACCAGTGAAAGATAGCGACTTGGATTTGCAGTGCGGATGACAATTGAGGTAACTACTACTAAGATTTGTCTGAAAGGAAGGCGTTACACCCTGGATAGTGTTAGGGTTGTATTACCTCATTGTAACCAACATCTAATAATACAAGGCGCTATTCTGAAATCCTTCTAGTCACACTAGAAGGTAGTGGTTTTTCTTCAGTACTAGAGTTTCCACTATAAGTCATTGTGCATTTTACATCTCATCTGTGTTTAGTTTTATTCCGCTGCTTAATATTCACCTCGGAAGGAACGGTACTTCCTTGGTAACAAACCCACGACCCACTAATTGGTATCAGAGCCAGGCTCTAGATTTGTGTTAGCTTTGCAGGTGAAATGACTTCAATGAATGACTCCTTCTGGAAGCCTCTAGTTCTGTAGGCTAGAGAGTATGAACGGTGGGCAAAACAATTTGAAGCACACACGTGCTCCCTGGACGGACAACTGTGGCAGATCATTGAGAAAGGTCCTCTCAAGCTTGTTAACCCAACAGATCCCACTAAGGAAAAGGATAAAATGACTACACTGATGCAGATTACAAAATCTGGAGAAGAACATCAAAGCAAAGAAGATCTTGCACTAGACACTAGGTCTGGGTGACCTAAAGAAGCTGCGGCAATATAAGACAGCCAAAGATATATGGGATGCCGTCAAGATACTCTACTCAGGAAATGATGATCAGAAGAAGAATCATATCCTTGCTGTCATGAAATACTATGACAATGCCAAACAAGGAAAGGATGAATCTCTCGAAGACTATCACTCAAGATTCCAGAGCTATGTAGGTCAAATGCAATTTCTGGGAGAACAGTGGAAAGTCACTCATCGCTTTCTCCAAGGTCTTAGTAAAAAATTTGACATGTTCTGGGTAGCACTCAAGGTCAGAGCGATATCAAAGCATGACCCTGGAAGAGCTGGTTGCCAAACTACAAATCAATGAGATCATTCAACTAAGCAGAACAGAGGTCAAAGAACCAGAAAAGATGAAGTTCGTTGCACTTAAAGTCGAACGTGCGTTCGAACTGGCACAAAATGATGGAGAAGGGGATTTGGAGGATGAGATGACAGCACTTCAAACTAGAGCTATCAGAATGGCTGGCACTGCTGGGAAATCTTCCTTCCGAGGGACGTCATCGAACAAGGAGATAGTGTGCTACCACTGTCAAAAGAAGGGACATATGGCCAAGAATTGCTTCAGTAAGAAGGAAGGAGAACCACCAGCACAGAAGAGCGTAAAGGCTATGATGGCAGCATGGGGATTAGGGAGAATCAGATGAAGACAGTAAGGACGAGAAGAATGCTGGAGCTGTGTGCATTATGGCCACCTCCGAGGTAACTGACACTAACCTATTTGATTCTCTTTCAGGTAAAACTAACGATCAATTGATAGCATATATCAAAATACTGGTAAAGAAGAATATTGATCTTAATACGGAGCTGGTAGACCTAGATGAAAGAAGCATAGGTATAGTGGATAATGGAAACCTCTGGGCAGAGAAGGCCATAAAACTTAAGGAAGAGCTCGCCATGAGCAATGCTAGACTAGATAAAAGGGTAAAAGAACTGGAGAAGGAAGCTGGCAAACTCAAACACATAGAAAGTGAGACTAAAAGGCTGAACTCATAGGACGAGAGTCTGAGGATACAACTTGCTGAAGCTAGCTCCCTGGCGGGTAAGGTTACCCTACTAACAGAAGAGAATGCAAGGCTGACAGAGGAAAACTCTAAGGTACTCAAGGAACTAAAGCTCTACAAAGTTGAGGAAGATGAGAAGAAGAAAAGATGGCTGAAGGAGTACACTGATGCCAAGGCCGCAGAAATCAAAGAAGGATTAGTAAGACATTCAAAGCAAAACCAGATCTGGGTTACGACAGAAAAACATATGGTAAAGGTTCTGTGAGAGGGAAGAAAGCGGACCTAGAGAGAACACAGGCCCCATCATGTCTGTGCAGAACACTCAGCGGGGGTAAAGAACATGTCCTAGTAAAGGAGGAAACAATTCCCTTCGATGGAGCAAAGGCTCACCTTCTCTGGACAAAGCACAAAGAAAGGATGAGATCTTCAGGAATTGACTACGCTGTAAGAATCTCAAACAAATCCATTCCCATCGGGGCTGAGTAAGTACGTGGACCTAAAACATCACAGAGTCTGATGGCATTGTGGAGAAGCTGGTCATCTACAAGCTGAATGCGCCAAGAAACACAGCCTATATATGAAAGTTAAAACACGGTATGGATTTCCTGATAAATAAGAGATGTTGTGCTGGGCATGTAAGCAATATGGTCACTACAGGAGAGCTTGCCCCTATACTAGGAAGGAAGGAAGAGACGGCCTAAGAAATGACCACCCGGCAGGAACTGTCCCTTGCCAGGGAACTATGCAAGAAGCTCAATCTACAAAATCTGCCAGAAAGCCAAGTAAGCCCAAACTTGTTTGGGTCCGTAAAAACTAATCTTTTTCTTTCTTGCAGGTCGGAGAGAGGAGTAGCCCCTGGTATAAAGATATCGCATGTTAAAGGCACATGACCGGAATAAAAAATGGTTTGAGTCTCTTCGACATCACTCAGGAGGATCAGTCACATTCGGGAACAAAAGCACAGGCGAGACATTTGGTCTCAGAAAGGTGAAGCTCTCTGAAAATCTCCACATCAGCAATGTGAGCTTGGTACATGGGTTAAGCTTCGATCTACTCAGAGTCTCTTAACTGTGCCAAAATGGAAAGAACATGGTTACTTTTACCACTGATGAGTGCGTTGTGGAAAATATAAGTACAGGTAAAGTTCTCTTGAAAGGGAAGGGAGTAGGTAAAGTATACAAAGTGGATCCATCATTTGTCCCTGATAAAGAACTCTGTTTGACCTCTCATTCCAATGAGTCCGAACTGTGGCACAGATGCTTCGGTCATGCAAGTCTCAGACTTCTATCAAAGTTGCACCGACTTGAGCTGGTGAATGGACTACCAAGTGTGGAAGATAATCTGAGCAACCTCTATGATGCATGCACCAAGGGGAAATAGGTGAGGTCATCGTTCAAAGCTAAAAATGAGGTAAGTACAACCCGTCCTCTGGAACTCTTTCACATGGATCTATGTGGTCCTATGCGCACGAGGAGTCGGGGAGGTAACCGTTATATATTTGTGATAGTTGATGATTACACCAGATTTACATGGACTATTTTCTTGAGTACTAAAGATGAGGTGTTTGCGGAATTTGAGGTCTGACTGAAACAAGTTGAAACAAAGTTGTCACTGTCCTCGGCAGGTATACGCACTGATCATGGAACAGAATTTAAAAACTCATTATTTCTTTATCTGTGCAGGAACAGAGGCATCAGACATAACTACTCTGCTCCAAGGACACCTCAGCAAAATGGAGTTGTGGAACGAAAGAATAGAACACTTGAAGACATGACGCGTACGCTTCTGATTGGCAGTGGCTTGCCAAGAAACTTTTGGGGTGAGGCACTCAATGCTGCATGTCATGTTCTCAACAGAGCATACCTGAGACCTATTTTGAACAAGACACCCTACGAGCTAATTCGAGGGAGAAAACCAAGCGTTGCTCACTTCAGAGTATTCGAATGTAAGTGCTATATCCACAACAACGGGAAAACAAACCTCGACAAGCTAAATATGAGGAGCAATGATGGAGTATTCGTCGGCTATTCAAACCATAGCAAAGTATACAAGGTATACAACCAGCGACAAAGGATGATAGAGGAGAGCATACATGTGATCTTCGACGAGTAAGTCATGGCAGGTGACTTGATCAGAGAAGAACATTCTCCTCCTCTCATGCGACACGATGAGTTTAACACGATTGAGAATGATAGAGTCGAGCCTCCAGAAGGTCAGGAGCAACCACTGACTCCTCTGAGAGAATGTTACCCGCCACAGCACAAGATATTGAACAGGACGTTGAACCACAAGAAGCTCAAACTGAAGGTGCCACTGAACAAAGGGAAGAAGAAGACCCAAATCCTACACAAGTGACCAACAAACCCACACGACAGAGTGGACGAGATCATGCTCTCCCTGGATGGATGAGAGACTATGTGTGCCACACTTCAGTAGGTGAAGACACGGGGGAACATGAGACATCTAGAAGTCATGCCGTCACCGCCTTCGTGTGCCTCTCAGAACCCAAGAACGTCCAAGAAGCACTGAAAGATCCTGATTGGCTAAATGTCATGCAGGAGGAGTTACACCAGTTTGAGAGAAACAAAGTGTGGCGGCTGGTACCTCGACCAGAAGGACAAACCATCATCGGTACCAAGTGGATATTTAAAAAAAAGTTGGACAACAAGGGACATGTGGTCATAAATCGATTACGATGAGACGTTCACCTCTTTAGCCAAGTTAGAAGCAATTCATTTATTAATCGCTTATTCTGCTTCCCATGGTTTTAAATTGTAGCAAATGGACGTCAAGACTGCATTCCTCAATGGAGTACTTAAGGAGGAAGTGTACGTGGCACAGACACCAGGGTTCGAGGATACTGCACATCCTGACCATGTGTACGTTCTCGATAAAGCCCTTTATGGGCTGAAACGGGCGCCTCAAGCCTGGTATGAGCGGCTATCCCAGTTTCTTCTGGGACACGAATACGTGTGTGGTGAGATCAACAAAACGCTATTCCTACTTAGAGAAGGGAACCACACCCTCGTGGTACATGTATATGTTGATGATATAATTTTTGGTTCCACTAACGATGCCTTGGTTAGGAAGTTCACAAAGCTCATGAAAAGCGAGTTCGAGATGAGCATTCCATGTAGTACAAGAGAGCGACGAGACCAGAATCCACCAGCAAAAGTATCTTAGGGAGATGATTAGAAAGTTCGGGATGAAGGACTCAAGTGCTATGACTACACCAATCTCTCTGAATGACACCCTAGGGAAGGATGAAAGCTCACCACAGATTGACCAAACACTCTATCGAGGAATGATAGGCTCACTTATGTACCTCACTGCAAGTAGGCCTGATATCATGTATAGTGTTTACTGGTGTGCCCAATTTCAGGAAGATCCGGGGGAAACACGCCTAAAAGCAGTGAAAGGAATCCTTAGGTACCTGAAGGGTACGGATACCCTATGCTTATGGTATCCAAGGAATGGGGATCTCAGACTGGTGGGGTACACGGATACGGACTTTGCAGGTAGCAAGGTGGATCGTAAGTCTACTTCTGGTATGACCCAGTTCTTCGGCACTTGCCTAGTGTCGTGGGGATCAAAGAAATAGAACTCAGTTGCCCTCTCGATGGTAGAAGCAGAATACATTGCTACAGCCGCCTCTTGTTCTCAGCTACAGTGGCTAAAACAACAACTAAGTGATTACGGTATTTTATTTGATTCAGTTCCTATTCTATGTGATAACACAAGTGCAATAAATATCTCTAAAAACCCTGTGCAGCACTCTAGAATGAAACATATCAAGATTAAGCATCATTTTCTCCATGATTGTGTCGAGAAAGGGCGGGTGACAGTTGAGTTCTGTAGAAAAGAAGAGCAAGTTGCAGACATATTCACCAAGGCGTTGAACAGAGAACCTTACGAAAGACTTCACATGGAGCTGGGTATGACTTCCCTTGAAAGGTGATGGACCATAATTATACGAATCATAAACACAGTTAAACCCACTAAATTAGACTGTTTGTCTATTTAACTTTTGCTTGTTAGTTCTGATATTTATCTAATAGGTATTTTGGAGCCTAGAGAGAAAACACGCTAAGGAGAGGATTTTACGCTGAAAATATATTACGAGTCATTCCAAGGTCACGACCAGATGCTGACTGAAGAAATCTCAAAATCCTGACATGGAATCACTCAAAACAAATCCAACCGAAGTGCAACCAAAGTCAGTCCGGAGCTGAAATACACCGATAGTTTTGTGAAAACATCACAAAACTCACACAAACCTCCTCCTTCCCCTCCATGACCGGTGGCTTTGGGGAGAAGGTGACCAAAAGAGGAAGCCAACCCTCCATGGCAACCTCCAACCGGCGGCTTTGACCCTCCATGGAGCTCACCATGGATGCTTGCCATGTGCTTCCATCCAAGCCACACATCTCCTCTCCCTTTTGGCTATAAATACAAGTCATTCGCATTTGTAAATCCATATCCCATGCCACAATCCACAAGTTAGTGAGAGAAGCTCTCACTTCTCTCTAGAGTTTGGGTACTAATCATGTAATCTTACTTTGGAATCAAGCTTGATCCTTGGCGCTTCAACAGTTTTGTAAGTCTTCTCGTATTTATTTTACTGTCTTTCAAAACCCTTGTTTTCCAAATTCATAGTTATGATGTCCAGTGCCATGAATAGTAGTAGCTAAACTCTTCATTCGGTTGAAGGGGTGTACTTGTATCATAAAATGTTTTAGACCCTGCATCTAGTGCCTCTCTGTGTTCAAAACTTGTTCTATGTGCCACATATTAGGTTAGAACTTCCAAGGTTGAGTGGATGCTTTAACGGGCAAAGCTCTTCCGTGGGGTTCGTGAACATACTCGGGTAAGTGGATGCTTTAGCGGGCAAAGCTTATCCGAGGAGTTCGACCTCTCTTAAAAACCATTTGGTTGATCGTAACTGAAGATCAAATGGATGCACATAAGGCTAAGATACTTCGAAAGGAGGAATTAGTCTAAATAGAACAAGTGTTCTAAACGATGTTGCAAGTCTTGTGCTAGAAATAGCCTCGATTCATCTTTGAACACTTAGTATGATCATTAGCGATCAATGATAAACGACTATGATACAAGGCCCCTAAAACCGAATGCTTTCCTTTAATTGTAATATCCATTGTCACCTTACCTCTCAGTATTAAAATCATAACCAACCCACGCTACTCTCAGTCCTAAAATCACAACCAACCCCAAAACTGTCCAATTTAAAGAACAACTATTCACCCGACTCCCTTGGGTTCGACCCCTACTTACCCTTTACTACCCAATAGTAGAGTACGAGTAGCGGAGATATAAATTTATTTTGCTCAGAGAACATCGCACCTTAACGACAGTGCAGTGGGCTCTGTCAAAAGGTAAGTGTCCCCTCTGGCTCCCCCCAATGACTGGCTAGAATAGTTCATATGTGAATAGGTGCATTTGTGCATAAAGATTAGCTAGTCACAGCTGTAAGTCTAAAACGTCTTTGGATGACTGTCATTTGTAGTCTTGAGTATGGTATGGTTTGTCTCACTCTCATGACAGGAATGACATTTTTTTCGGCCTAAGAGACCCTTCCTGATATTTGATCCATCATTACAATCCTAACATGAAGGAAGGGTTCTTAGACTATCCCTAGCCTACTCAGGAGTCACGCTCCCATGAGCCCTTTGAACTCTCACTGTTCGGGTAAATGCACGCCTGAGGCAACATCACTCACCATACATTTATTTAATTCGTGTGTGATGCATTTCCTGTCATTTGGACCCATTCACCGCATCAGACCACCCCCTTGCAACGACCACGTGTACCTAGGCAGAAACAGTTCTCGGCAGGAAAATCAGTCAGCGGGAAATTTAGGCGGGAAAGTCAGTATGGATACGCGTGAGTAGTGGGATGACGTGCTGCAGTAATTATGAAGAATAACTGTTAGTGGGGTATTAAATATATCAGATGTGACTTATGGGGGCCACTTTTGCCATGTGCCGAGTACATATCATGGATTGCTTCTGCCCATATCTCGGTTCATGGAAAGTCGCATATGGAAATTAAATTGTGAGATATTATGTAACCAAATCAATTGCATCTCCTCGAATATACAAAGAGTTGCTTTTGGAAAGAGAGGATTGACGAGTATAAAAGGAAAGGAGTTGTTTCACCCGTGAAGCAACAAACTCATAAACCCTAAATTGCCTAAAGTTCTCTCTCTCAGCTCAATGTCCACCTTAAGAAGCTCATATCCGATCACCGCCGTCGTGTCTGCCAAACAGAACACCATTTACGTCCCTGAGTCCTCGAATGAGTCTCCTCCATCTGCCAAACGCCCCAGGCAATCAGCCCCTCATTCTGCAAGATTGGCCAAGAAATCGGCCAAGAAAAGGGGGCCATCAAGAGATTCAGAATAGGAGGACGAGGCTAAGAACATGGATACTCGTCCAGCAGTAAAGGAGTGCAGATTCGAGATGCAATTATTGGAGGAGAACTGCTTAACGGAAGTGCTCGAGATCCTGGCACTATAGGGGTGGATGAGCCTATTCCAGGGAGGTGTGGAGGTACAGGATTCAGCTATGAGGGAGTTCTATAGAAAGTTCAAGATGACAGATGAAGGATACGCCTTAGTAGGCCATTATGAGTATGGAGGAAAGACTTATCAGTTCTCTAGTGTGGAGCTGAGTTACTGGATGAAGGTCTCGCATGAAGGGTATGTTACCTATGCGAAGGGGAACTGGCCCCAGGACATTAGACCTCGAGAAATTATTCAAAAGATCACAGAGGACGAGGATGCACTGACAGTAACTGGACCACTGGGAGCATGGGCCTTGCAGGGAAAATAATGCACAGCTACATCATAAGTAACATTACCCCGCGGGCACAGAAGAGGAACACCCTATTCATACAGGACTTTCTACTGCTCGATAGGTTACTAGCGATGGAGCGCATCAACCTACCCCGGATGATCATTCAGCACATAGCTCATGCGCCCTCACAGTCTACTCACGGACTCCCATATCCGAGCATTGTGAGGCTTATCCTCCAGAACCACCACCTGTATGAGGAATCTGAGGAGGATAAGGAATACATCCGAGTCCTGGATGAGGGCAATCTATGGAGAATGCAGTTCGAAAAAAGGAGAAGATGGTCGCTGGACCAAGAAAGTAGTACCTCCACCTACAGCAAGGGCTATGGATGTTCCCTCTGACAGTGATGTCATACCTGACCCCTCTCAGGCATCAGTCATGAAGGAACTGCAACAAATGAAGGATATGCTGGAGACTATAATGGCTCAGCTTCTCATGCTCTAGGCCACTATTACAGAGATACACGCCAGTGCTGTGCAGTCGCTTCCTCCACCAGGGAACAGTTTCGTCTAGTGCAACGGCCAACCCTCTTTCTTCCAAATCCATCCACATTATCCTATGTTTTTTTGTTTCATCTTTTTGGTTGCTGCTCATGTCATTGTGATCTGCCCTTCCAAATCTTAATACAATGGCTGCCTTTCTTTAAATGTTTGAAAACATGCTACTATGGCTTCTATTGTCCTTATCATCATTCACTAACTTCACCTGTTGAGCTTTTTGATGATGTTAAAAGGGGGAAGATGAGTACGACATTGATCTGAGGGGGAACATTACTTCAGTGATATGCGTTGTCGATTTAAGGGGGAACTTTCACGCTGATGGCAATACTATGAGCAAAACTTATCTGTTCAACCTTACTCATGTTCACATAGCTTACCAGATCTTGGAGTTTGAAATCTCCCTCATCAAAGATTCGTTAGCTTACACTTATTACCATGTGTTATTTTTTTGGTATGCGTTTGGGAGTTTGAAATCTCCCTCATCAAAGATTTGTTAGCTGTTGCATAGTTAGATTTTAATATTTGCATGTGCTAGTTGCTTATATTATCTCTCATGAAGAGGATGTTTGTCATCATCAAAAAAGAGGAATTTGTTGGAGTAAGAGCTCCACCTGTTTTGATAATGACAAATGGTCCACGAGTGCTGCAAGATCAGTCTTGGTGATGGTGGTGTATTCAGTTGAGTCACACACATTATGAGAAGAAGATCATGAGTCCTGTGGCGCAGTTGGTGTTCTTCTTGCTCCTACTTATGAGCGTGATTACTGAGGTCTGGAGTACTCTGCAGGAGAAGGATGGATAGTTCCACGCTCCCCATCACAGTCACCTATAGAAGAAGATATTATTGAAGTGACTCCCGTTTCTGTTCCTGTGCGTGAAGAAGCTGTTCTCCCCTCTGATAGTATGGGCGAGATGATGTCGTTGTTGAAGGAGCTTCAGATTGAGGTTCAGGAAGCTCTGACTGAGATGCAGAGAGTTCGGTCTGCATTGGAGGAAGTGAGGTCTGAGCTGCAGGATGTGAAGGAGAGGTTAGCAGCCTTGGAGGTGGCAGTAGAGGTAGACTCGGGTGGTGTGACAGCTGTGCTGGAAGGGCTCCCATCGCAGATCAAGAGCCTTGGCACAGAGACTGTGGAACAGTTGAAGGTTCTGTCCCAGAATGATTCTTAGTCTGGACTGTCTCATGGACCTCCCTCTTTGCCAACCCTACCACATATATCCCTGCTTCCTTGAAATTTCTTTTTGAATTTCATGTTAGATGTCTCTGTGCATTTTGATTTCCCTGCTTGGATGTGTGGTGTCCGTGTGACACACTTATGACTTGCTGGCATGACTGAAGTGTTTTCTTTCCATTACTCTGTGTTCCTATTTGCATGTCTTTTTGATAATGCCAAAAGGGGGAAGAACTATGCGCATACACTAAGGGGGAAAATCAGTACCATAGATTAAGCGGATGTCTATCTGAGGGGGAACTGCGCTCTGCTAGAGCTAAATGAAAATCGAATTGAATAAACTCTGAAATAACTGGCACCTGTAGGAAATTGCTGATGTGCTGTGTGTGTGATTTCTTATTTGTGAAGAAGTGTTTGTCATCATCAAAAAGGGGGAATTTGTTGGACCCTTTGTGTTTTGATGATAACAAACACTTAGCTAATATTTGACTTGAGTGTGCAGAAATCACAAATCTGTCTGAGAAGTCACAGGGTCCAGACTGTCTGAGAGAAACGTGACTGGACATCTCTGAGAGAGCTCAGCGCTACAAAAGAGATGAGATCTGCGTGACAGACGAGATCAAGCTCAGTAGATATACTCAAGATATGATATGGAAATATCTGAGCAGATATACTCAAGATATGGTATGGAAATATACGAGCTGGATATGGAAGGGAAATAATTGATTGAGTTAAGATATGGCAATATCTTAACAGAATCAGATCTGCAAGAACGGATCTCTGATGTAGATCAGATCTACTGGACATCTCTGAGAGAGAACAAAGCTGCGAGAGAGATGCGTTCCGTGAGAGAGACAAACCGACTTATGACGAGATTGGATCGGCGAGAATATACTCGATACAAATCAGGAGATATTCGAGTATATATGATGGATAATTGATGAGAAGAATTAATATCGGTATATACACTGAATATATGTCGAGTATATACGAAGAGAAGATACATGCCAGATTTGGAAGGGAAATATGTGATGTGGTTAAGATATGGAAATATCTTAACCATATCATATCTGCTGGATAGCAATCGGATCTGCGACAGAGATCAGATCAGCCGACTTGAAGACTAATATAAATAGAGGAGAAGTCTTCAATATGAAGTGCAACTTTCGGAGAGAGCAGATCGGCTTTTGGACAGAACGAATCGGAGATAGAAGAGCGATCAATTCCGGAGCTGACGAAGTGCTGCTGTGTGCGGACGAGACAGATCGTGTTAGTTGATACTTTGAGTTGAATAGAATTGTTAGCTGTCACTGAGTGAGACAAAGTGTAACAATCTACAAGCATACTCTTTCATCAATAACATTGATCTTGAAGCCCTTCTGGAACTGTCCAGAAGGCAAGTGGTTTTCAGCCTGCTGCAAAGGTTGCAGTAAGGTTTCCACTATAAATCTATGAGTCTTTACTTTCCGTATAATTTCCTGTGTTACAGATAATTTCCGCTGCCATCTGTCTGAGGGATACCACTCTGGGATCTCCCTCACATAGTTGGCTAACCTAACGATCCAACAATTGGTATCAGAGCCGGGAAGCTCTAGATTTTGTGTTAGCCTTTGCAGGAAATCATGTCAGGCAGAAACGACTCGTTCTGGAAGCCGCCGGTGCTCAGCCCGGGAGAGTATGACTGGTGGAAGGATCAGTTCGAAGCTCACGTCTGCTCCCTGGATGGGAAGCTGTGGCGTGTATTTGAGAAGGGTAACTTTCCTATTCTGGATATGACAGATCCTGCCAAACCGAAAGAGAAGGAGAAAGACGACTACACAGATGCTGACTACAAAGCTCTCCAGCAGAATGCCATGGCTAAGAAGGTTCTGTACATGGCCCTCTCACAAGGAGATCAGGTGAAGATGGCCGTGTACAAAACTGCGAAGGAGCAGTGGGATGGCTTGACTAGATTGTACGAGGGAAACGAAGACATAAAAAGGAACAGAATCCTAGCTGCCACAAAGGATTACGAATCTGTCGAACAGCGCAAGGACGAATCTCTGGAGAACTTCTACACCAGATTTCAAGTCATAGTCGCACAGCTGAACTCCCTGGATGAGGTACTCCCACAGTGGAAAGTAACTCATCAGTTCATGCAAGCTCTCAGCTCCAGATGGGACACAGTAACTACTGCTCTCCAAGCTCAGAAGGGGATTAAAGACGTTACTCTGGAAGAGCTCGTGGCGAATCTGCAAAGCCAAGCTGGAATAGCAGAGAGGAAAATGGCTAGGAGGCAAGCAGGAGAATCTCAAGCTATAGCATTGAAAGTTGAGAAGGCTTTGGATATGGCACAGGTGAGTATGTCATCTAAAGGTGAGGATGAGGAGATTGATCTCCTCTCGAGAGTCTTCAAGATGGCAAACACAGGGAGAGCACAGAACTTCAACAGAGGTCTGTCTGGTGGAAGAAACTCTGGCAGAGAAGAAAGTAGGACAGAGGCAGGAGCAAAGGAAGAAAGAACCTGCCATCACTGCCAGAAAAAGAGGCATCTGGCTAGAGATTGCTACAGCAAAAAGAAGGGTGAACCACCTGCCCCAAAGGAAGCTCATGCCATGTTCGCTGCCTGGGGTGACTCAGATGAGGAGCGCAGCGATGGAAAGCGAGCTAAGGAGCCATGTCTGATGGCGAACTCCGCAAACAATGAGGTAAATGAATCTGACACTTTTATAGATCAAGTGTTTAGTGAATCTGACTTTGCAGAAACTATTGGAGAACTGCTGAAGAAGATCACAAGCCTTAAGGAACAGATTGAGATCATGAAAGATGAACATGAAGACGACATGGAGAACAATCGTCTCTGGTCAACCAAAGCTATGCAACTTGAGAGAGAAATGGAGGAGCACATCTGCAAATGTCCCACCTGCGACAGAGGGGACGCACAAATCAGTGATCTAAGTGACGAACTGAGGGGCATGAGAATTGATGACACCAGGATGGTAGGATCAATTGCAGAATCGGTCAGGATCCAGTTGGATAACGAGGAAATTCGTCAGACTGTTGCAGATCTCAGACAAAAAGAGATGGAGAGAAAGAAAATCTGGCTTCGAGAACTAGAAGCTAAAAAGGTCGAGGAAGTAAGAAACGACTACAACAGGAAGTTTGCCAGACCTGGACTTGGGTATGTCGGAGTGATGGAAGAAACTGATGAAGAGGCGGCAAACAGAAGGATTGCCAAAGGAAAGGGACCAATGACTGAAGTCGGAGAGGGCTCCCATCAGCAGAGAAAGCCGGAACCCACAAGACAGTCGGGAAGAGCAGCCGCATCTCTGAAGGAGAGTCGTCTCCATGACAATGACTCTGGACTTTTTAAGGGTGGGAAGGCCTTTGAAATTTGGAAGGAGATGAGTTCCAACCGTCAACCTTTCTCGATCGACTCTCAGGCACGGAGAAACAGGAGACTTGTGCCCTTAGAGAGACACAAGAAAACTAGCAGCCTCTATTACCGTGTCTGCTGGCACTGTGGTCACTCTGGCCATTACAGAGCAGACTGTGAGAAATGGAAAGAAGCCAACGAGAGGAGTCGCAGCTATCAGAGAAAGGCCAGTACTGCTTATGTCCCTAGGAGAAAGGTTTCTCCTCATAGAAGGGAAGACAGAGCTGAATGGGTTCTGTCTCACCATGACACAGCCATCTACGGACGACCCAGGAGAACTCCCAGGGGGACAATCAATCTCGCTGATGATAATGATTCCCGTCCTTTAAAGTTTCCTTCTACTGTTAAAACTGTCCCAAAACCCAGTAAGCCCAAGCTTGTCTGGGTTCGTAAAAACTAATCTCTCTCTCGCAAAAGTGAGGCCCCGACCCTGGTATCTGGACAGGGGATGTTCCGGGCACTGAGGGGGAATCCAGGACTACAAGCGATGGGAGAGTTATACAGCCACCGGCAAGGCTGAGGGACCACCATTGTTACATATCGCAGGATCAGATTGCGGGCTGCAAGATAGACAGGAAGTCCACGTCAGGGATGGCTCAGTATCTTGGACCGTGTCTCATCTCTTGGGCTTCAAAGAAGCAGTCCTCAATTGCACTGTCCACCGCTGAGGTGGAATACACTGCTGCTGCTACTTGCTGTGCGCAGCTGCTATGGCTCAGGCAACAGCTAAGTGACTATGGTGTTCTTACTGATTGTGCTAAAATTCTGTGTGATAACACTAGTGCTTTTAATATCTCTAAAAATCGTGTGCAGTTTCCACACACTAAGCATATAGAGATTCGATATCACTTTCCGTGAGACTGTGTTGAAGAGGGAATAGTGGAGATGGAATATTGCAGAACTGAGGGACAGATAGCAGACATATTCACAAAGGCAACGCACAGGGAACCCTACGAGAAGCTGAGGCTTGAACTAGGTATGGTTTCTCTTCCTTAGAGCTATGATCATATGTTGCTCCCTCAGTGATTGGCTAGACTAGATGCATATGAGTCACGTCTGATGGAGAATTTAACATGGATGTTCTGTGTTAGTGAAAAATTAAGTTGTGTTCACACTGTATCCATGCATGCTAGATATGTGATTGATGACTGTAGTAGGGACTGAAAAACATGAAATTCTGAATCTTCTTTCTGCCCAAAAGAGACCTCCATAGTTGATCCCACATTATAAGCCCAGGAGGTACTCTAGACCAACCCTAGCCTATCTTCATGTGGGATATTCCTATGAGCCCGTTGATGTGCTGTTTTTCTGGAGTTATTCCACATGAGATATGAAGATGATAAAAATGTGTTTGGATGATCTTATTTGTTTTTGCCTGATTGCGTGTGGTGTTATTTGTACCATTTGGGTAAAGTTAGCACACCATACCAAAAACCTTGCGTACCCATGAGACAGGTCAGATTGAGTTATCACTGTGGAAGGTTCAACTTTGGCTGGGAAACAATCTATGTGACAGTTATGGAAATGGAGATTGCTGCCATTTTCAAGGCCGCTGAAATGGAGCAGCGATTACTGAGATGAAAAAGTTATAGTGAGGAAAAGGTGAGGGCAGCTCTCCTACTTTTGAATTCAATGTTGAAGAGTTTGAGCCCATGATGATTGGTCGTGTGAGGGTGATTTCCATGCGATAGAAAGTAAGTTTTGCGTGCTTAAAAGGATGTGCCTTGTGGTGGAGAAGAGAATACTACAGTTCTGTGAGTACGCGAGAAAGTCAAATGATGATGTAATCTCGTCGAGGAGACTTCCTTTGATAGAGGAATGAAGAAGCAGAGAAGACCACGTTAGATGGGTGGCTAGCTATGTGCAGGTCACTCTCATGCAGTTGATGGTGTGGAGAATGATGATGACCTGAGTCTTTCCCTCAGAATGGACGGGGAAGGCTATCCTTGAGCTGATGAACTGTTCAGAAGTTGAAGGAAAGTGATGACAAGCCAAGTTGCTGTGTTGATGACTTGTATGGAAAATTCAACAAAGTCAGGTGTGCACGTTGAGCTGGTCATCAAGTAACATGATGCTGTGCAATAGGCATTCTTAACTCAAGAAGTTGTGAAGGATGTCGGATGACAGTTTTGAGATGTTCAAAAATGACAAGAATAGTAACCTTGGGAGTAAAACCCAAAAGAGGGTATGATGAAGGCCCTGCCGCTGCGTGATAGAAACGTGAGGTATGGAAAATGGTCCACGAGTGCTGCAAGATCAGTCTTGGTGATGGTGGTGTATTCAGTTGAGTCACACACATTATGAGAAGAAGATCATGAGTCCTGTGGCGCAGTTGGTGTTCTTCTTGCTCCTACTTATGAGCGTGATTACTGAGGTCTGGAGTACTCTGCAGGAGAAGGATGGATAGTTCCACGCTCCCCATCACAGTCACCTATAGAAGAAGATATTATTGAAGTGACTCCCGTTTCTGTTCCTGTGCGTGAAGAAGCTGTTCTCCCCTCTGATAGTATGGGCGAGATGATGTCGTTGTTGAAGGAGCTTCAGATTGAGGTTCAGGAAGCTCTGACTGAGATGCAGAGAGTTCGGTCTGCATTGGAGGAAGTGAGGTCTGAGCTGCAGGATGTGAAGGAGAGGTTAGCAGCCTTGGAGGTGGCAGTAGAGGTAGACTCGGGTGGTGTGACAGCTGTGCTGGAAGGGCTCCCATCGCAGATCAAGAGCCTTGGCACAGAGACTGTGGAACAGTTGAAGGTTCTGTCCCAGAATGATTCTTAGTCTGGACTGTCTCATGGACCTCCCTCTTTGCCAACCCTACCACATATATCCCTGCTTCCTTGAAATTTCTTTTTGAATTTCATGTTAGATGTCTCTGTGCATTTTGATTTCCCTGCTTGGATGTGTGGTGTCCGTGTGACACACTTATGACTTGCTGGCATGACTGAAGTGTTTTCTTTCCATTACTCTGTGTTCCTATTTGCATGTCTTTTTGATAATGCCAAAAGGGGGAAGAACTATGCGCATACACTAAGGGGGAAAATCAGTACCATAGATTAAGCGGATGTCTATCTGAGGGGGAACTGCGCTCTGCTAGAGCTAAATGAAAATCGAATTGAATAAACTCTGAAATAACTGGCACCTGTAGGAAATTGCTGATGTGCTGTGTGTGTGATTTCTTATTTGTGAAGAAGTGTTTGTCATCATCAAAAAGGGGGAATTTGTTGGACCCTTTGTGTTTTGATGATAACAAACACTTAGCTAATATTTGACTTGAGTGTGCAGAAATCACAAATCTGTCTGAGAAGTCACAGGGTCCAGACTGTCTGAGAGAAACGTGACTGGACATCTCTGAGAGAGCTCAGCGCTACAAAAGAGATGAGATCTGCGTGACAGACGAGATCAAGCTCAGTAGATATACTCAAGATATGATATGGAAATATCTGAGCAGATATACTCAAGATATGGTATGGAAATATACGAGCTGGATATGGAAGGGAAATAATTGATTGAGTTAAGATATGGCAATATCTTAACAGAATCAGATCTGCAAGAACGGATCTCTGATGTAGATCAGATCTACTGGACATCTCTGAGAGAGAACAAAGCTGCGAGAGAGATGCGTTCCGTGAGAGAGACAAACCGACTTATGACGAGATTGGATCGGCGAGAATATACTCGATACAAATCAGGAGATATTCGAGTATATATGATGGATAATTGATGAGAAGAATTAATATCGGTATATACACTGAATATATGTCGAGTATATACGAAGAGAAGATACATGCCAGATTTGGAAGGGAAATATGTGATGTGGTTAAGATATGGAAATATCTTAACCATATCATATCTGCTGGATAGCAATCGGATCTGCGACAGAGATCAGATCAGCCGACTTGAAGACTAATATAAATAGAGGAGAAGTCTTCAATATGAAGTGCAACTTTCGGAGAGAGCAGATCGGCTTTTGGACAGAACGAATCGGAGATAGAAGAGCGATCAATTCCGGAGCTGACGAAGTGCTGCTGTGTGCGGACGAGACAGATCGTGTTAGTTGATACTTTGAGTTGAATAGAATTGTTAGCTGTCACTGAGTGAGACAAAGTGTAACAATCTACAAGCATACTCTTTCATCAATAACATTGATCTTGAAGCCCTTCTGGAACTGTCCAGAAGGCAAGTGGTTTTCAGCCTGCTGCAAAGGTTGCAGTAAGGTTTCCACTATAAATCTATGAGTCTTTACTTTCCGTATAATTTCCTGTGTTACAGATAATTTCCGCTGCCATCTGTCTGAGGGATACCACTCTGGGATCTCCCTCACATAGTTGGCTAACCTAACGATCCAACAGAAATGAACATTACTTCCTTGTTAGTTAACCTACGATCCAATAAAAACAAGGGGTATGGTGAGCGTTGGAGGCTGACTAAGGAAAGAATAATCCAAATAGGCGAATAAGGGACAAGATATGCCTATACAGATGGTCGACCCTGACCAAAAATTGCCAATAATTATTGTTGAATATTTTTTACCTACACTATTTTTAGATTTCAGATAAGTGCGTTCTATTGGTAATTATAATTCACATATATATATACAACACTGCTTATTTAAAGCATTGCCCAGTTTATGCATTATAAACAATAATTTTTATTTGTAATAAATTGTCGAAAAATTGACAACGCCTTTTGACAAAATGTGCTTCCAATTGTGTAACAATGATATGTCATATAATATATTTTTTTTTAAATTTTACTTTTATTAATAACGATCCAAAAAACCTGGATCATTGCTGAAACAACACAAGTCTCTAACACCAAAGGATAATACTAAACTAACTCATAAAAACGTTGAACTGTCACCAGAAAAAACAACAATTGGAGAAACCATAGAAAAGGAAAAGCGCTGAAGAAGGCAGTATGATCTCTTCTAGATGTCATATAATATGTAATTCATTTGGAAATGTTTTCACTTGAGAGGGAACATTCATATTTATCATTAAGCCTGACACCCCTACTTCGATAATCGATATACATCCCAAAACCAAAGGAAAGGAGATAAACAACATTATTAAGACTCAAAAAAGGACGATCCTACTCTAAATTAATTTATTTAATGAGATACCTAAGAAAAGTTCTAGACCGTTAGGGAGTTTTATTAAAAGATTAGTATTATTTCGAAGCTTCTGTCACATAAAAATGAGTTTGTATGTGATTCATTCCCTTCAATATTAAGCACTTTATTAGCTAGGGAAGTAATATTACTTAAATAACTTTTCTAGTTTCTAGGTTGATGGATCGTTAGGTTAGCCAACTATATGAGGGAGATCCCAGAGTGGTATCCCTCAGACAGATGGCAGCGGAAAATAACTCTCGTACAGGAAATACAAGACAGAATGTAAATGCTCACGATTTAGAGTGGAAACCTTACTGCAACCTTTGCAGCAGGATAAAAACCACTTGCCTTCTGGACAGTTCCAGAAGGGCTTCAAGATCCGTATTATTGACAAAGGAATATGCTTGCAGTTTGTTACACTTGTCTCACACAGTGACAGCTAACAAGACTACTCAATTCGAAGAGTCAACTAATACGATCGCCTTGCTTGCACACAGCAGCGCCTTGTCAGCTCCGGATTTGAACACTCTTCAATCTCCGATCGCTTATTGCCGAAAGCCGAACTCCACAATGAAGACTCTTCTTCTTTTTATAGTGTCTTCAAGTCGGCAGGGTATGTCTCCATCTCAGATCCGTTCGCTATCTCTCAGATGTGATATGGTTAAGATATTTCCATATCTTAACTACATCACATATTCGCCTTCCAAATGTGGCTTCGATATTCCCGCCGTATATACTTAAATCTCCTCATGTATATATATTTGAATTAATGATCTTAATCAAATATCACACGCATATATTCTTGTATCTTCGATGCATATCTCCGTGTATCGTTTCCCAGATCCGATCTGGTCATAAGTCGGTTTGTCTCTCACATGGAACACGCCTCTCTCGCAGCTTTGCTCTCTCTCAGAGATGTCCAGTGAGCTTACCTGTCAGACAGTGATTTCTGCATACTCAAGTGGATTATTAGTTAAGTGTTTGTTATCATCAAAACACAAGGGTCCAACAAATTCCCCCTTTTTGATGATGACAAACACTTCTTCACAGATAAGAAATCACACACAGCAGTGATACCGAATTCACATCTACATTCCCTTTGGTCAGCTGGCTACTTCAGAATTGTTTTACTAAAATTTCTACCTAAGGTCTAGCTAGCATAGTTCCCCCTCAGATAGACATCCGCTTAAATTTCGGTACTGATTTTCCCCCTTAGTGTATGCACATAGTTCTTCCCCCTTTTGGCATCATCAAAAAGATATGCAAATAAGAACACAGAGTAATGGAAAGAAAAAAACATTTCATTCATGCCTGCAAGATAGAAGCGTGTCATGCAGACACCATACATGCGGCAGAGAATTCAAAAAGCATAGAGAGTTTAAACATGAAATTGAAAAAATAAGATCAAAAAGAGGGGGGGGCTAATGTGGGGGGGGAGTGCAAGGAGGGGTGGTCCATGAGACAGTGCAGACTAAGGCACAATCGTGAACGAGTCCTTCATCTGGTTCACAATCTCGGTGGCAAGGTCCTTCATTTGCCCTGAGAAGTCCTGGACAGCGACGGACATTGCCCCCGAGTCAACAGTTATTGCCAGCTCCAGATCAACCACCTTCTGCTTCACAAGCTGCAGTTCCGACTTCACCTCTACCAGCTCAGTCTTTGCCTCCATCACCTCAGATTTTACCTCCTTCAGCTCACCCCTGAGCTCCTTCATCTCTGCACGAATCACTGTCAGCATTGCCAGCACCTCACTTAATCCCTCAGAGGGGTTTGCCTCAGCACCACTGACGGGAGCAGCAACATTGATAGGAGTCACATCCTGGACATCCTCATCCTCATCCACATCCACTGCGACAACAGCAGGAACAGTCCATCCGACTCCAGCAGAGAACTCCAAGCCCAGTTTGGCAATGTGATCTTCACATAGTGCATACGAAAGCACTCTCTCGGTCTCAGGGTGGTAAGCTTCCCAATACCTCAGTATATCCTTCACAAATCCAGGAAAGGGCAGTCCATTAAACGGATTGTTGCTGTTGTTCTCCATGTGTTTCATGACCTGAAAGGCCAGGTTCACTTGCTTCCTTTGCACGATTTGATCAATCAACAGCATATCCTGGAAGGTTACTTGACTGTGCTTGTGCTTTCTGGGGAGATGTTCGAAACAAGGATTCTGTGCAGAATTCTAGGGAGTACGTCCATGTGAGTGTTCTCCCGCTGACCCTTTGCTGTGACATCCAACCCGAGTCTTTGAAATACTTCTGCCTTTGCTACAGTGCCTGGCCAGGCACCTTTTGAGTAGGTGGCATACCCTCCTTTGGGCACCCCCAGGACTGTGGCCAACTCCCTCATGCTCATGGAGTACCACTCACCCCCTACTACAGCCGACAACTCCCAGTTGCCTTTTCCTTCTTCCTTTTCAACCAGCTTGACTTTTGAATAGAACTCCCTCACCAATTTCTCATCAACAACAACAGGTTTCTTGAACAAGCCGCCCCACCCTTGGGCCTCCAATAGTTCACCGATTTCTCCTAACCTGTTCGTTGCCAGCCACTCTTCATCCAGCACTAACTCCAGTGCAAACCCTCTCCCGGCTTCCTCCGACTCTTCAGCACTGTCGTCCGACCCAGCCACCTCTTCAGCATGCGGACCAGAGGACCGGCCGGATCTCAGGCTTTTCTGGGCGGATGCGGGAGCGGGTTTCCTTGCTCGTTTGCCTGCCGACCTGGTAGCCACCGAGGTCTCCTTCTTAACCTGCCGCTGAGAGGAAGAGTCCGCTCGCAGAGCTTCGAGTCTCTCCTCAAAACGGACCACTTCTCTGGCCACGGTGGAGCCTGTCGGACCAGAATCAGCCGGGGTGACCGACTGCAGAATAGACTCCAGGTCGAAAGGTTTAACACCGCTTGCGAGCAACTGAGCGGCCATGGCGGCAGCTTCGGCAGATGAGAGATTCGACTTAGGGTTTGAAGATGCCATGGATTTAGGGTTTCGAAACTTCAGAACTTTCGTGAGAGAGAAGACAAAGCCTGAGAGTGGTGTGGGAACAGTACGCTCTCCTTTCTCTTCTTATACCGCAACAAACCCTAGCGTCCAAACAGCACTGTCCTTTGTTCGAAACGTCGCCTCCTCTCAATAAATAAACCGCCTTCAATTTTGCAATTTCCACTTTTTCTTCCCTTCCAAAAACGGTTCAGCAATAACTCCTTGCCAAAAACAAATCTGACTGAACAGGCATGCTCCAACAGACAGGGGAACGACACGTGTCATCTGAATATAAACGTGTCTCCTCATAAAGGCAACCGACGCGACAATACCCTGCTGTAGAAAACTGTTCACCTTTCAATTCAACTTTACGTCTTCCCGACGCCAAGACATCTTTACCGAAGGATGAATAACTGCCCAGCTTCACACCTGTCACAGAGATTGTTTCCCAGTCGTAGGTGATCTATCCACGGTGATGCCTCAGTCTTACTGTCTCATGGGTACACAAGGTTTTGGTATGATGTGCTAATTTACCCAAATGGTACAAATAACATCACACCCAATCAAGAAGAAAATAATATCATCCAAACAAATCATATTGGTTTCATACCTCATGTGGAGTGACTCCAGAAAAGGTAGTGCATCAACGGGCTCATAGGAGCGTTCCACACGAGGATAGGCTAAGGTTGGTCTAGAGTACCTCCTTGGTTTATATTGTGGGATCAAATATGGAGGTCTCTTTTGGGCAGAAAGGAATCATAATTTCATGCTTTTTGGTCCCTAATGCAGTCATCAATCCCAAGGCAAGCATGCATGAGTACATTATGAACACAGCCTACTTTTTCACTAGCACAGAACATCCATGTTAGACTCTCCATCAGACGTGACTTATATGCATCTAGTCTAGCCAATCACTGAGGGAGTAACAATTGGTCATAGCTTTAAGGGAGAGAAACCATACCTAGTTCCAGCCTCAGCTTCTCGTAGGGTTCTCTGTGCAAAGCTTTTGTGAATATGTCTGCAATCTGTTCCTCAGTTCTGCAATATTCCATCTCAATTATCCCCTTTTCTACACAGTCACGCAGAAAGTGATACCGAATTTCTATATGTTTGGTACGAGAGAACTGTACTAGATTTTTAGAGATGTTAATAGCACTAGTGTTATCACACAATATTTTAGCACGATTTGTAACAACACCATAATCACTTAGCTGTTGCCTGATCCACAGCAGCTGCGCACAACAAGCGGCGGCGGCGATGTATTCCGCCTCAGCGGTGGACAGCGCAATCGAGGACTGCTTCTTTGAAGCCCAGGAGATGAGGCATGGTCCTAGATATTGAGCCATCCCTGATGTGGACTTCCTGTCTATCTTGCACCCAGCATAGTCAGCATCGGTGTATGCCTCCAGGCGAAGATCTCCTCCCCTCGGATAGAGCAAGCACAGGTCATCTGTTCCCTTCAGATATCTTAATATCCTCTTCACTGCTTTCACGTGGGTTTCTCTAGGATCAGCCTGAAACCTAGCACACAGACAGACACTAAATAAGATATCAGGTCTGCTAGCAGTGAGATATAACAGTGAACCGATCATTCCCCTGTACAGAGTTGGATCCACTCGAGGTGAGGACTCATCCTTTGCCAGGGTGTCGTTCGGGGACATTGGTGTGGCACACGTCTTGGCAGATTCCATCCCAAACTTCTTCAGAATCTCCTTGACATACTTCTGCTGATGGATTCTGGTACCTTCCTCTCCTTGAGCGACTTGGAGTCCTAGAAAGTACTTGAGTTCCCCTACCATGCTCATCTCGAACTCACTCGACATCAGATCTGTGAACTTCTTGACAAGTTTAGGGTTAGTCGAACCAAATATGATATCATCTACATATACCTGAACAACCAGAGTGTCTTTCCCTTCCTTCAGAAGGAAAAGGGTTTTGTCCACCTCTCCTCTGACGTAACTATGGGATAGCAGAAACTGTGACAGTCTCTCGTACCAGGCGTGAGGTGCCTGCTTCAGCCCATATAGTGCCTTGTCAAGGATGTGGACATGATCAGGGTGAGTGAGATCCTCAAACCCTGGTGTCTGGCTCACATACACTTCTTCCTTCAGAACTCCGTTCAGGAAGGCTATTTTTACGTCCATCTGCTGCAGAGTAAAACCATGGTAAGTCGAATAAGCAATTAGTAGTCTGATTGCTTCTAACCTTGCGACTGGGGCGAATGTCTCGTCGTAGTCTATCCCGTCTTGTTGGTTGTATCCTTTGACAACAAGGCGGGCTTTGTTTCTTACAACCACTCCCTTGTCGTCCATCTTGTTTCTGAAGACCCACTTTGTTCCTATTACATTCTTGTCTTCAAGTCTGGGAACCAGTCGCCACACTTTGTTTCTTTCGAACTGATGCAGTTCCTCTTGCATGGCATTGACCCATTCTGGATCCTTCAGCGCATCCGCAACCGTCTTTGGTTCTGCATGAGAGACAAAAGAAGCAAGTCCACAGAAATGACATAGTTCGTCCAAACTTACCTGATTCTGCGATGAGTAACATTGGTAGTCCCTTGTCCAGGATGGGGGCTGAGTAACTCTCCCACTCCTTGTGGTTCTGGGTTCTTCTGCAGTCCCTGCCTGAGGAGGGTTATTCGCAATCACTTCCTCATTGGGGGGTTCTGCGTTAACCTCTATCACTTGTGCTTCTGGACCCTGCTCTTCAGCTAATATTTCTGTTGGTGGAGCTTCGGCTGGTTCAGCAGGTCCTTGAGCAGCAGTCTGAATGACCTCTGGGGCTGGCTCTGCAGTCTCGTTTTGGGCAGGTACCCAGTCGGGATCAGACCTGTCAGTAAGCTGGAGTTCTCCATCATCCTGTGAGGAGGGATCTTTCACAAGGTGTCCAGTCATAGCACGCTCATCAAAGGTTACGTGAATGCTTTCCTCCACCCGTTCCAATCTCAGGTTGTAGACCTTGTATGCTCTGCTATGGCTTGGGTATCCTACGAACACGCCTTCATCGCTCCTTGGATCGAACTTTCCCAGATTTTCTTTTCCGTTGTTGTGTACGTAACACCTGCAACCAAACACTTTCAAATGAGCAATGTTAGGCTTTCTTCCTCGCAGCAGCTCGTAAGGTGTTTTTCCTATCAGAAAGCGTAGGGATGCTCGGTTCAGTATGTAGCTGGCGGCATGAACTGCCTCGGCCCAGAATCCCTTGGGAACACCACTGGCAATCAGCATTGTCCTTGACATGTCTTCTAGTGTCCTGTTCTTTCTCTCTACCACACCATTCTGCTGAGGAGTCCGTGGTGCTGAGAAATTGTGATCTATCCCAGCTGTCCTGCACAGGGAGATAAACTGGGAGTTTCGGAACTCGGTTCCGTTGTCAGTCCGAATAGATACTAATTTCTTACTCAATTTGTTTTCAATTAGCTTCAGCCATGACACAAACTCAGAGAACGTTTCATCTTTAGAGCTCAGAAAGATGGTCCATGTATATCTGGAATAGTCATCCACGATGACTAATATATACCTGTTGCCTCCACGGCTGACGACGTTGACTGGACCGCATAGATCCATGTGAATCATGTCCAGAGGAGCTGAGGTACTCACTGATTATTTTGACTTAAACGAAGTACGTACCTGCTTGCCTGTGGCACAGGCGCTGCATATCTGATCAAACGAGCTTTCCACTTTTGGTAAACCAACCACCAATTCATTTTGATGGAGTTTATGAATCAGCCTCGTGCTTGCATGTCCAAATCTCTTGTGCCACAGCAATGTGTCGTCAGTGATGCTTGACAGACACAGCTCCCCGTCTGGGACGAATTCTGGGTCCACTGTATATATCTGATTCTCCCGGACACCTTGAAGAATTATTTTCCCTGTCTCAATGCACTTCACAACACAGTCGTTAGAGTTAAATATCACTTGGTTTCTTCCATGTTGACACAATTGTGATATGCTCAATAAGTTGTATCTCAAATTTCCAACCAGACTTACTTGTTGAATTTTAATGGTTTCTGAAATTCTTACCTCTCCAGTAGCTACTACATTACCTGAGCTCTTGTTTCCGAAGATAATGGTGTCTCCGGAGTAGGCTTGGAGTGAGATGAACCATCCTGGATCTCCCGTCATGTGATTGGAGCATCCACTGTCCAGATACCATGGCTTGCTCCTCACTCCATCCTGCAAAAAGAGAGGTCAGTTTTTACGAACCCAGACAAGCTTGGGCTTACTGGGCTTTGGGACAGTTTTAGCAGCAGAAGGGAACTTCGAGGGACGAGAATCATTGTCATCAGTGAGATTGATTTTCATCCTGGGGGTTCTTCTGGGTCGTCCGTGGATGGATGTGTCATGGTGAGAACGAACCCATTTCGGTCTGTTATCCCCTTTTTGAGGAGAAGCCTTTCTCCTAGGGATAGGGGCGGTGCCGGCCTTTCTCTGACGGCTGTGATTCTTTTCGTTGACTTCTTTCCATTTCTCACAGTCGGCTCTGTAATGACCGGAGTGACCGCAGTGCCAGCAGACACGATAGTAGAGTGTACCAGTTTTCTTGTGTTTCTTTACGTGTGCTGGTATCCTTCTCTGTGCCTGAGGGTCGATGGAGAAGGATTGACGATTGGAGCTCATCCTTTTCCATATTTCAAAAGCCTTCCCAGCTTTGAAAGGACCAGAGTCTCTGTCGTGAAGATAACTGTCCTGAGGAGATGAGGCTGCTCTTCCCGATTGTCTTGTGGGTTCCATCTTTCTCTGCTGATGGGAGCCCTCTCCGACTTCAGACATTGGTCCCTTTCTTTTGGCAATCCTTCTGTTTGCTTCCTCCTTATCAGTTTCTTCCATATACCCAAGTCCGGGTCTGGCAAACCTTCTGTTGTAATCTTGTTTTACCTCCTCGACTTTTTTGGCTTCTAGTTCTCTAAGCCAGCCCTTCTTTCTCTCCGATTCCTTTTGTCTGAGATCTGCAACAGCCTGACGGAGCTCCTCGTTATCCAACTGGAATCTGTCAGATTCTGCAATTGACCGTACCTTCCTGGTATCGTCAACTCTCAAGCTCCTCAGTCTATCAGTTAGATCACTGATCTGTGTGTCCCTTTTGTCACAGGTGGGACATTTGCAAATGTGCTCCTCCATTTCTCTCTCGAGTTTCATAGCTTTGGTTGACCAGAGACGATTGTTTTCCATGTCATCTTCATGTTCATCTTTCATGACCTCAATCTGTTCCTTGAGGCTAGTGATCTTCTTTAACAGTTCGGCGATAGTTTCTGCAAAGTCAGATTCACTGAATACTTGATCTATGAAAGAGTCAGATTCATTTACCTCATCGTTTGCGGAATTCACCATCAGACATGGCTCCTTGACTTGCTTTCTATCGCTTTGTTCCTCATCAGAGTCACTCCATGCTGCACACATGGCATGGGCTTCCTTTGGGGCAGGTGGTTCCCCCTTCTTCTTGATGTTGCAGTCTTTAGCGAGATGTCCCTTTTTCTGGCAGTGATAGTAGGTTCTTTCTTCCTTTGCTCCAGCCTTTGTCTTGCCTTCCTCTGAGGAGGATCCCTTGTTCCACCTTTGACTATTTCGTCCTCCGCCAGAGTTGCCTCTGTTCTGTGTTCTGCCTGTGTTCGCCATCTTGAAAGCCCTTGAGAGAAGTGCTATCTCCTCGTCCTCTCCTTTAGATGGCAGGCTTACTTGAGCTATGTCTAAGGCCTTCTCAACTTTAAGCGCTATAGCCTGAGATTTTCCAGCTTGTCTCCGGGCCATTTTCCTCTCGGCTATTCCAGCTTGGCTTTGCAAATTCGCCACGAGCTCTTCCAGAGTGATATCTTTGATCCCCTTCTGAGCTTGGAGAGCAGTAGTCACTGTGTCCCATCTGGAGCAGAGAGCTTGCATAAACTGATGAGTTACTTTCCACTGAGGGAGTACCTCATCCAGGGAGTTCAGCTGCGCGACGATGACTTGAAATCTGGTGTAGAAGTCATCCAGAGATTCGTCCTTGCGCTGTTCGACAGATTCATAATCCTTTGTGGCAGCTAGGATTCTGTTCCTTTTGATGTCCTCGTTTCCCTCGTACAGTCGAGCAAGTCCATCCCACCGCTCCTTTGCAGTCTTATACACAGCCATCTTCACTTGATCTCCTGGTGAGAGGGCCATATATAGGACCTTTTTGGCCCTGGCATTCTGTTGGAGAGACTTGTAGTCAGCTTCGGTGTACTTGTCTTTCTCCTTCTCTTTCGGATTGGCGGGATCTGTCACATCCAGAATAGGGAAGTTGCCCTTTTCAAACACCCGCCACAGCTTCCCATCCACGGAACAAACATGTGTTTCGAACTGATCCTTCCACCAGTCATACTCTCCCGGACTAAGCATCGGTGGCTTCCAGAACGAGTCGCTTCCGTTAGACATGATTTCCTACAAAGGCTAACACACAATCTAGAGCTTCCCGGCTCTGATACCAATTGATGGATCGTTAGGTTAGCCAACTATATGAGGGAGATCCCAGAGTGGTATCCCTCAGACAGATGGCAGCGGAAAATAACTCTCGTACAGGAAATACAAGACAGAATGTAAATGCTCATGATTTAGAGTGGAAACCTTACTGCAACCTTTGCAGCAGGATAAAAACCACTTGCCTTCTGGACAGTTCCAGAAGGGCTTCAAGATCCGTATTATTGACAAAGGAATATGCTTGCAGTTTGTTACACTTGTCTCACACAGTGACAGCTAACAAGACTACTCAATTCGAAGAGTCAACTAATACGATCGCCTTGCTTGCACACAGCGGCGCCTTGTCAGCTCCGGATTTGAACACTCTTCAATCTCCGATCGCTTATTGCCGAAAGCCGAACTCCACAATGAAGACTCTTCTTCTTTTTATAGTGTCTTCAAGTCGGCAGGGTATGTCTCCATCTCAGATCCGTTCGCTATCTCTCAGATGTGATATGGTTAAGATATTTCCATATCTTAACTACATCACATATTCGCCTTCCAAATGTGGCTTCGATATTCCCGCCGTATATACTTAAATCTCCTCATGTATATATATTTGAATTAATGATCTTAATCAAATATCACACACATATATTCTTGTATCTTCGATGCATATCTCCGTGTATTTTTTCCCAGATCCGATCTGGTCATAAGTCGGTTTGTCTCTCACATGGAACACACCTCTCTCGCAGCTTTGCTCTCTCTCAGAGATGTCCAGTGAGCTTACCTGTCAGACAGTGATTTCTGCATACTCAAGTGGATTATTAGTTAAGTGTTTGTTATCATCAAAACACAAGGGTCCAACATAGGTATTAATATACTACACTAAAATGCATGATGGAAAACCCACCTTAATATTTCCATATACATAGTAAATTCACAACACAACAAGCTCCATCTTGTGTTTCTTTCTTACAACAATGACATCAAAAGTTTTCCTCATCTCACCTCTTGGTGCTTCTTTCGTCATCGTCCTCCCAATTTTTACGCAAGGGACTCCATTTGATTTCATTCACAATTTGAAGGACAGTCAAAAAGGAGATCAAGTAAAGGGTGTCAATGGCGGATCCAACGACTCTCGCCAAGGGGGTCCTAAAAAAAATTCTAAGAATAGCAAAAAATTAAATATAAAATATATTTAATTGTTAAAATTAGGATTTAAATTAATTAGAGTTAATTTTAATCTATAAATATATATTGTATTTTATTCTTATAGCTTAATTAGTGGTTGGAAAATAAGTTAATCGATATGAGAAAAAGTAAATAATATGAAGTTGAATGTGATTTAATTGTACAACATACGTAATTGAAACATTAAATCAACTTCAGATGTTCAAATATTACTTGTAGTTTAGTCAAGACACAAATATTATACATATCAGTTGGTTAAGTTGGGACATAATAGACAGGGGAGGCAGGGCCCCCTGGAGAATCGCCACTGAAGGATGTCAATGACTTGAAAGAGATTATCGTATACATAGTAAATTCACAACACAACAAGCTTCCTCTTCTACTTCTTTCTTACAGCAATGACATCAAAAGCTTTCCTCATCTCACTTTTTGCTACCTCTTTCGTCATTGTACTCCCAATTTTTACTCAAGCTTCTCCATTTTATTTCATCTATAATTTGAAGGATAACAAAAAATGAGATCAAATGAAGGGTGTCAATGACATGAAGAAGTACCTCTAACAATTTGATTACCTGGACAATCTTAGTAGCTTGCACTAGTGCAGAACATGGAATAGACATCACTTCAAATAGGCGTTGTCTTTAAAAAAACATACCATTAGACAACGCTTTTCAATTAAGCGTTGTCTATTGTTCACATTAGACAGCGCTTAAAACAGAAGAACTATCTAATGTAGATTTTATACAGCGCTTGTTGTCAAACGCTGTCTAAAGTGGACTTTAGACCAAACTTCCATCTTAACACCAATTGGAAAGTCATGCAAATGATGATAATTTTGTTAATCTTTTAGAGGATGCCCTTAAAATATATCTAGCCAACTTCCATCTTAACACAATGAAAACCCTAGATGATGACATCATTGCAGTCATGTTGAGACAGCGTTGTGAGGTTTTTGATATAGTTAGACGCTGATGAGTTGTGATCTATTTGTGCAAAAGAAATTGTTTCACACGCTTTTCCACCAAATAACCAAGGGTTTCACTTAGACGTTGATGAGTTGTGATCTATTTGTGCAAAGGTTGAGCATTACGATATGGGCACAAACAGCACTTTACGAAATCGAGCATCTTCTAGGGTTAGGGCATAGTGATGTTCATAATGTAATCATGTATCCAAGTAGTAATATTGTTAAGCATGTGTGTGATATGACATCAATGATATTAATGATGTGTACAAAGACTAATCATATCGTATGTGTCTTGAGAAGTTGGGATACATTAAATTTAGATGATTTATGTTATTAAATAAATTTAATAAATGGAAATCGACGTAGTTTACATAATTTAGAATGAAGTGTCTAACATGAACAAATTGTAATTATTATTAGAGATGCAATGTTCTCAATCAGTTCAAGAAAGAAATCTTTTGAGTTTCTTAGGTATACCGTTTAGCCACAATGATTATCATGTGTTTTTTTCCGATGTAACAACAAAAGATTATATCACGTTTATGGTTTATGGTCTTGGGAAAAGAAAAAGGTATTGGAAGGTTCATGTGAAGAAAGATTGATAATTCGAATTCCACATTCTTCAACAAGCGACGACATCATATTGTCCAAAGATCTATCATGTGTTACTTTTGTCAATAAAATGATTATAAGACCATCTGCTGTGAAACTTGTGAATGAAAATGTCTGACGTTTTTAGATGGAGTCTAAAGAGAAATATATATGGACCTACTTCCCCATCGAATAATGTCATTCCAGTACTTTATGATATTGATTCACTCACAAATGTCGGACATATGTTTATTTGTTTTCCACTCACGGTATCACATATGGCATTTTGCTGGTCCACCCCGCATCTATTGTCGCAACAAACAAGATCAATAGAATTTTTTGAAGTCCATGAGCACCAATCTACTAGATTCAAATGAAAGACTTGTAAAAATCAAAATTTGCTCTTAACATGCGAATTGAACATTTATGAAAGGGCATTTTTGTTCACCGATTAATGTATATTGAAAGGTTTCTCAAATATCATAATACTGATTAATCAAGACATGTGAGTTCACTTCTTGGTCGGGAAGTCCCATATCTTAGTGTTAGTGATGCGCTAATATATCTTGCTACACGCTAGCAAGCCATAGTTTTTCTCTAGTTAAAAGATATTGGACTGGTGTTAAACAAATTTTAAGGTATCTTTGATGACCAAAATGATATGGACTTAAATTATTCAAAGACTTGGAATCAAAATTAAGGTGTGGTTTGATAGAGCTGGAAAAAAATATAAACTAAAATATATGTAACTTTACTGAACTTAATTTAATTTTATTAAATTTAATTTAACTGTACTGACTTAATTTTACTTTATTTAACATTATTTTACTTTATTTAATTCAACTTAATTTAAAAAGAAGTAAAGTTTTTGAATAAATGTGTTAAATATTAGTGTTGATCAACTAATTGAACTACAAAATTGAAAACTGAACTTTTTTATTCGAATTTATTCAATTTAGTTGTAACGAACTTTATTTATCTTTATTTGATTGTTCTAAACTTTTTTTATTTTATTTAACTGTACAGAACTTAAAAACATGAAATTTAAGCTCTACAGAACAGACCCCATGGACAAGCGCTAATGCTAGGTTTATATATAACAGACCCTCATAAAGCGGAACATATTTCCAATTTAGCAAAAATTAGAATTTCATTTCCCCTCTAGCCGATTTCCAAATTGGATTTCTGAAATGGCCACTTTCTCTTAGGCGTAGTCGCCAACGGCGCCTAAGATATTAGGCGCTGTTCGCAACAGCGCATAATACACAGTGTCTTGCTTACATCGATATCATGCAGAGTCACGTACCTATGTGTCAACTTAAACTAAGGCGCCCCTAGGTACATCGCCTTAGAAGAAAAGTGCTTCTAGTGACAGCGCCCTAATAGTGTTAATAAGTCATAGCAGATCCTGGGTCATTGAAGGGTAACGATAAGACAGATTTGAAGGTGCCGCACATCGTGCTAGTGAGTTTGGCAAGGGATGCAGGTACTGATTGGGACATCGATTACCAGCTCATACTTGGCCTCGTAATTAACTTGCTTGTCAACGGAAACTTCACCATCCCAATATCAAGCAAGGGAGAAATCAAGCTGCCCTCTCTTTTCGACATTTTCTAGCTGTGATCTATCTCTCATATGCAGTTTTCTGCTTGTTTTATAAGTTTCGGGTGTCATGCCTATATCCTTTTTTAATAAAACACCGAGATAATAAGTGTTTTTAGGGCTCGGATCTATATCTGAACATTGAGCGCTGTCACGAAAAGCGCCTTAACGTTGAGCAATGTTCCGAAGAGCACCTAAAGCTAATTTTGACATATCAGCCTGCTAACTCAGCATTGCATAAGAGAAATATAATACTGGGCATTAGGCGCTGTTGCGAACAGCGCCTAAGAGAATGTGACCATTTCGGAAACCCAATTTTCAAATTGGGGGAAATGAAATTCCAATTTTTACTAAATTGGAAATTTTTTTCCATAAAGCAAGATTACAAATGGTTTATGTGTTTACAAATAGTGATTGTGATACCCCTAACAACTACTTTAAATCATGTTCAATTATTGACTTTTCATGAAGCAAATCATGAATGTATGTGAAGGTCTTTGATCCTTCATTAAATGATACAAGCCAAAGAATATTTCACCAAAGTTCAAATAGTGTTACATTTTGTGCATCAAATCTAATTGAAGTTATGGAAAAGACAAAATAGTGTTATGAGATGGTACCCAAATTATTATCAAATATGTAATGTTTCCAATGAGTTCAAAAAGAAACCTTTTGAGTTTCACAAGTAAACTACACAATGGCTGTGACGATATTGAATATTGTTATTTTATAATTATGCTCTCAGAAAAAGAAAAAAGTAATTGGAAGGCTCACTAATAATGTGAAGAATGATTGAAAATTCGAATAGAACTTTCTCTAACGAGTGGCAACATTCTACTGTGAAATTTGTGACTAAATTTCAAACATTTTTAGATGGAATTTAAGGAGATATAAGCGGGATCTACTTCCCTATAGAATGTATCATTCCAGTACTTTATGATATTGATTACATGTCGATCAAATGTTTATTTGTAATCTACTCACAATATCACATTTGGCATGTAGCTTATCAACCTTGCATATACTGTCGAGACTCGAGACAAACAAGATCAGTCTTATTATATGAAGATCTATTCGATTCAAATGAAAGACTTGTGAAAAATATAATTTGTTCTAAACTTGTGAAATGAACATTTATGAAAGGGAATTTTTGTTCACCAATTAACGTATATTAAAAGGATCCTCAAATAGGGCGAAGCGAGTAACTCAATTGGTGAGCGCTCCCCCGACGTCTTCGTACGCCCGGGTTCAAGACCCTCCAAATGCACTTTTAAAAAAAAGCAGATACTAACAATCTTGTGCTTAAGGTCAATTTCAAAAAAAAAAAAAATCCTCAAATGCACCAATATGGATTATGATAAATGATTCATTTCGTCGTCGGAAAGGAAAAACTACTTGGTCGTGATGTCACATATTACTTTCGGATCGTTGTCAATTGTACCCGCTAGCAAATCATAGTTTTTCTTCTAGTAAAAGACGTAGGGCTGATATTAAACAAAACAGCATTAACTTATTGTGATACTGAATCATCTTGATGCTTTACAAAACAGCACTGATAGCTACTTTTAACCATGTTAAATTATTGACTTTTCATGAAGCGAATCGTGAATGTAGAAATTGGACTTGCTTAAAATTGAACAGTTATAATCAATCTAAAATCACAACTGAAATCTGTGGAAAAAGGATGTAATCCAGCAATGTGCTCGTATGACCACGAAAATTAAAAAAAATAGTACGCATACGAGCGAGTAAGCTGTATCAAAAAAATTCAATATCGCAAACGAAGAAATTGCCTCAAAACATTGAATTGTTAAGGGACAGAGTGCGTTTGCTTAAAAATCTAAAACTTGAAACTTATCATGTACCAGATTTACAAGGGCCTGAAAAATCATTTGATAATCAAAATCAGGCGAGTGAAACTGGCGGATCAGTCTCGCAAGCTTCCGAAGATATAATTGATTGGATGGTTGTCTTGCTCAGCATCCAATCAAGAAGCTGACTTGCATACACAGCGGTAAATCGAAATCGATACCTGATTTGAATGAAGGAGGCGCAGTTGATGATATGTGAATGTGATGATGCAAGATGGATGTGTGTATATGTAGTCGGCCGCTAGGGTTCCGGCAAGTAATATGAAATGGGCTTCTAGCCCGTAATTGAATTCAATGGCCCAATAAACTTTTATATAGTAGTAGGAGTAGATGTCAGACTGCTCTGCTTTTGTTAAGTGACTAGTGAAATGGGCTATGATGTTTTTTTTTTCTAGTCACACACTCGCTTTTAAATAAGCATTGGAAAATCATTTCCATAGTTTTTAATGAAAACTTAACAAAGCTATTGTAACTCGTACGATCATCTTTATCTACAGTCTTGATGTTTAGCATATTATTGAATTAAATTTGATTATATGATTTTGATGGCATATTTGCCTTGTGTTTTCACAGTATAAGCGTTGACTTAAAACTATATCGTTTTACAATTAAACCTCCTCGTCGCATTTGCCTACTGAAAAAGAGTGGGCCTCCTCGCTTTCTACCTCTTCTTTACTATATGATATGACAGTGCTCGTAATCGACGAATTATCAAAATTACGAACTTTGCTAAAAAAATTTTTTAAGAACTTTGCTAATTAAGTAAAGACTATATACATTACTCCCATCAACAAAAAAAAAAGACTATATACATTACGATTTTATATGTTTCCCTTATCTACTGGAAGATTAATCCACGTCTTTGTCTGTAGCTTCTTAGTCATATTAATCTCCACAATCCCCCGATTAAGTTAGCGTCAATATCTAGAATTCAGCAAGCAATGAAACGATAGCACGCAGCACGGTCCTATCAATCAACTCAATTAGGAAGTTTAGAAACCACTTCACTATATTTGTCAGATTCCTTTTCCAGGTTGTACTCCAGGGAACTTAAACATTGTATGCCCAACCTTTCGCATCGGGCATGTAAGGGCGGCGTGGAAGTCTGCCTCAAAAATCTAGTCGATAGTCCTAGACGCATCTAATCGTGACCCAAATGGAAATCATGATCCTCCTGATTTCGAGATAAGTGTGGACGTCGCCCTATTTTAACTCAATAAATGCTCATATAGGACACTTAGCCCTATTTAACAGAGCACCTGATCGACAATACTCAGGAAGTAGGAATAATGGAAGCTGGACCTAAAAGTCCTCAAGGTCGAGACGTCATTAACCCGAAATGAATTATAAGTTGCATGAGACATGAATAATGACTGATATCCAGAAGACGCTACAGTTTTTGAATAATGAAGACGCTACATTTGAACTACCATTTTGTTGCTCAACCTTGTCTGTCGATGCCCCATCGATAAAAAGAAAAAAAGAAAGACCTTGTCTGTCGATGCACCTAAAATCAATGCAGTTGTTCAACCAACACTTATCCTTTAATCACTGACGTGTGACGTGTCTATGTTTTGTTTCCATATCTCATCTACCATAAAAATAATTTAAATAAATCGAAAATGATCTCTAAAAACAGGTAAATTAAAATCATAAAAACATCACCACGTCTATGACGTCATTTTAATCTAGATATACTAAACTGTTCAAATTTTAATTTGGTGCAATTTACATCGATTTGCATATATTTCTTTTCCGAATGCGAGTTTTAAAGGAATTTTAAGGCCGAAAAAGTATGAATTTGATCATATGATTAACTTAATTTGGCCGAATTTCTTTTTATCGTGCTTGGTAGCAGGGACGGATCCAGGAATTTGGGATGGGGGTGACAACCAAAATAACACAAATCGACAAACCCTAATTTATGCAGTCCAAACTAGCGAAAATCAAAACAATACAAATCATAATACCAAAATCATTGCAGGTGACTTCAACGTACATCTATTTGTCAAAATCTTATGAATCAAAAAAACAAAAACAAAAAACCTGAAAGACGAAGAAGAGAGAAGCCGATGACTTGTGCGACTGTGCTGTGGGATTGATAAATGATAAGTTTCTAAAAAGCAATACTTAAATTTGAATAAATATATCATATGAAAAAAAAATTGGAATAACCTTGGGTGACAAAAATTCTCTGTAGTTTATCTTACAAGAGAATGGATCAAATACAGATCACATTTAAATATATAAACTATAAACCACTTAAGAATTCGACATTGACACTCACAACCAATTATTTCGGGGCATTTTTTGTAAAAAAAATTAAAACGGACTTATTTAAAAATACATAACAGATGCAAACATATAAACGTACTAAAAAAATAACCTTGTGGCTAATCATTGTGTTAAGTGTTCACATTTTGTTATGTCTGAACATTATCAATGTTGACATTATGTTAAGTCTGAACATTATGCTTTGAATTAATTGAATCAAAATTAATTGATTACAAAAATACGAAAAGACTATATTGCCCATCCGTGTTACGAAATTTCTCTGTGAATTTTTGAGAAGATTTATAATTTTTATATTTAAATGTGATTTTCACCGGAATCGCGCTCTATCTTACAACATTACAATATCATCCGGGCCCATATGTATAAATTAAAGATAATATGATGTTTAATGAGGAAAAAATTTCTAATTTAAGCAAAATCAAAATTTCATTTTCCCGTCCAGCTAATTTTCAAATTTTCAAAATGATCACATTCCCTTAGGCGTTGTTGCCAACAACGCCAATATCATTTTTGAATCGATATAATGCTGAATAAATAGGCTGACCTGGGCCAACAACGCCAGTGTCATTTTTGTATCGATATAATGCTGAATAAACAGGTTGACCTGAGCCACTTGGCGCATACCAGTATGCGTTGTCCACCACAACACCTTCAACCATGGTTCCAAAGATAAAAAAAACTCAACGACCTGGTAACCGACACCAAATCCAAATCCAAAACTCAACGACCTGGTAACCGACACCAAAAAAAACTCAACGACCAAGTACGAAAAATTTAACTCTGAAGCAAAGTACCTAGCTAGATTGACCAAGACGAGGAAGAAGACTTAGTTTTTTATTTCGGAGATCTTCCATCCAAATTCCAGCAGACACTCCTCTCCGATCTCGAATTACATGACGCTTCAGATTCTGCAGACACTATGATACATCATGTATCTGCTGCTTCTAGTGATGTACTTGATGTTGGTGTTCTCGACGAAAACTAAAGGTGCTGTGGTGGACAGCGCTTAAGGGTATGTCAGTATGTGTCAGGTCAATCTGTTTACTCAGTATTATATCGATCGAAAAATAACACCGGGCATAAATCATTATTACTAACAGCACTTTAAAACTTAGGTACATTATTGCTAACGACACTTTAACACTTAGACGCCGTTGGCAATAGTACCTAAAAGTATGTGAAAAAACAAATTTAGAAATGGAGCATACCGGGAAATGAGTAGGCAAATTCTGAAATGTTTGACTCTTAAAACTTGGCCCAAAACACGGTCTCCTTGCCTTTTATCAAAAAAAAAAAAACGGATTAGAAAACAAGGCGGAACATCAAGCAGAAGAATTTACAATACTATCAACAGTTATCTTATCAGTTATCATTATTTTTATTTTTATTGTCATCTCCTTGCCACGTCCACACGATGTCCTTCAACGCAGGCCGTACATCTTCCTCGCAGAACTTCACGTACTCGAGCGTGTCCCCAGCAACCTTCGAGAACGTCACCACCGCAACTTCCGGCGCCGCCTCGAAGACCTCCGCTGTAACCGCTAGCCTCCCCTTCCTCCCTTCTGACGCTCCCTGTAGCTTCAGTTTGAAGTCCTTCACCTTCCCGACTTTGTACTTCATCGACCTCGCGATCGCCTCGATTTTTGCCATGATCGTCGGCGCTGAGCTCTTCGACGTGAATGTCGAGCTTGCTTTAATCGAATCTTCGAAGAGATTTGACAGATCGAAGCCTGATGACATGCATGAGATGAGCTCGAACGCGTTGAAGAACTCCGGCGACGGCGTTTGTTTGTTGTTTTCTGGATTGCTGCTGGAATAATCAATCGGATTAGTTTCGTCGATGTCGAACGCGATCGGACGAGAGAAGCCTTTCTGAAACCACGGATTGCGCATGATAGCTGGAATCGTGATTCTCCGTTCCGGATCTGCAACCAGCAATCTTGAGATCAATCTCTTGGCATCGGTCGAGATCCATGGCGGAAACTCGAACTCCGATTTGAAGATTTTTCTATACATTTTCATGATGTTCACGTCTTGAAAAGGAAGATATCCAGCAAGAAGGACATAAAGAATCACACCGCAGGACCACAAATCGGCCTTCGATCCATCGTAGCCTTTGCGCCTGATCACCTCCGGCGCAACGTATGCCGGAGTTCCGCACTGAGTGTGCAGCAATCCGTCGTTGCGGAGCTGTTCGGGGATAGCTGAGAGTCCGAAGTCAGAGATTTTGAGATTCTCATTTTCGTCTAACAAGAGATTTTCCGGCTTGAGGTCGCGGTGTGAGACGCCGCGGCTGTGGCAGTAGTCGACAGCGCTGATAAGCTGTTGAAAGTAGTTTCTAGCAACTTCTTCTTTCAGTCTTCCTTTTTCGACCTTGGCGAAAAGCTCGCCGCCTTTGACGTGTTCCATGACGAAGAAGATTTTGGTCCTTGTGGCCATGACTTCTTTGAGCTCGACTATGTGCGGGTGGCGGACGAGGCGCATAACTGAGATTTCCCGCTTGATTTGTTCCATCATGCCTTCGCGCTTCACCTCTTCCTTGCTTATGATTTTGATAGCTACGCTCTCACCCGTTATGGTGTTTTTTGCGTAGTAGACTTTAGCGAAGGTGCCCTTGCCAAGCAGCCGCCCCATCTCGTACTTGCCAAAGATCACTTGCCTCATGATGCTCTGTTCTGTTTTATGCTCCTCCTCCATTGGGAATTTGCAACAAAGAGTCGTAGGTAGGTTAAAAGTAGATCGATGGAGCAGTGGTCAACTGGAGAAATATGTTGTTGAAGATTGGGGTAATGGGATCCAGGAGAGGAGGGATGAGATTGTGATTACGAAGGATTCCATTGATCAGATTCTTCTTCTTCTTCTTCAGGTGATAGCAGATGGGTTGTGTTTGTCTGTTGATGAGACTTGGTGGTTGAATGAAACTGTAAAGATGGTGAGTATTTATAAATTTGGAGCAGAGTGGAGTGGAGCTGGTGGTATTCTTGTTCCGGTAGTTTCCATATTTTATTTTTGTATTATATTATTTTCTGGTATCATTACTGATTTTCTTTCTTGAAGAAGAAGAAGCTTGTCTTGCATTTGCATGGTGGGCATCATGGTATGGGCACATAGAATAGAATAGAATAGAAAAGAAAAAGAAGTCGGCGATGACGGGGAATCATTGGATAGTAGTGTCAATAGGGACTGGTCAACCAATCATATTCCTCCAACAACTGACCAGGTCCGTCCCCTTTCATTTATTTTGTATATTCTTTTTCTTTCATATAAACTATAAGCCACTACTAGGATATTAAATGCAATTATGGCATTAAAAAAAATGGGAGGACTAAACGAAAACAATCACTTATGCCATGTCCATTTGAACTTAAGTTTTTGACACTTAAGATAAAATAAGTTCATTTCAATCAATATAAGTTACTTTCAGTCAATATAAGTTAATATAAATTTCAGTTAAAAGTTAAGTTAGACCACCACCACCACCGCCGCCGCCAGACCTCCGGCCACCTTCGACCGCCACCGTCGGACCTCCGGCGGCGGGCGGGCGGCGGTGGTGGTGGGGCCCTTCTGTTAAGTTAAGTTAATATAAGTTTCAGTTAAGTTAATATCAGTCAATATAAGTTAATATCAGTCGATATAAGTTAATATCAGTCGATATAAGTTAATATCAGTCGATATAAGTTAATATCAGTCGATATAAGTTAATATCAGTCGATATAAGTTAATATCAATCAATATAAGTTAATATCAGTTAAGATCAATTAAGATAAGTTAAGTTTCAGTTCAAATGAACAGCCCCTTATTCTTATCTTCGACGAGGTTGGCGGAGGCGTCCATGGCGCCGTCACTTAGCTTGTTGGACCAGATCGTCATGTTATCATGGAGGTTTCGGTTCTGATGGAGTAAGTGAGATTTTGGAGAGACGGATGTCATTTATGGATGGATTAACATCGGGGGTGTTCAGATCTGGTGGGGTAGCAAAGGATCTACTGCGGGTGGAGATATTTGAAAGGGTTTAGAAAGCGTAGTGGGGGAATTCGAGTGTCAATTTTTGGCGGTGGTGGTCGCGTCGACGGCTCTGGCTGCTGTGCTGGATGGAGGGTGTTTGGAGGGGAGGAGGAGACAGGGAGTATGTGCCCTTGTTAGGTGTCTTTTTTCGGTGTATATATCGGTTGTTGTTTTTGTTCTCTCTAAGTGTGACTGTGTCAGCGTAAGCGAGTCTTTTCCTGTCAAATTCGTTCAGAATTCAGACTGTGTTTTTGGTGCTGTTCTGAACATCGTTGCAGGAAGGAGCAATGAATATTTTCGTTTTGTTTTCTGTATGCATAGGGTTCCTATTTCGCTCATGCTAGTTTGTTAGTGATTAGCTGGAGGGCCCACTATCCGAGGTGTGAGGTCAAGCGGAGTAGTACTCGATTTATCTTTTACGCAACTTTATATTTTTGGAACTGATCCCAGCTAAAAAAATTTCTAACTCTAAATCCTCTATAACCCTTTTGAAATTGTTTTAACCAGTTTATAAAAATTAACGAAAACAATGACTTTTTACACTATAAAATTGCATTACGCTGCTACAGCACAAGTATCATTTATAGGTTGTTGTGAAGCTGTGAACTATGATACCTGTATAGTGTCGACTATGGGCCCGTTCTATAGGGATTGGATTTGGGGTGTTGGGAGATTAGATTAGATTAGATTGTGTTGGGTGAGATTGGGGTGTGTTGGAAGAGATTGGGGTGTGTTGGGTGAGATTGGGGTGTATTGGGTTAGATTGGATTAGATTGTATTAGATTAGGGGAGTGGAGAGTAGATTAAGTGAGTGGGTCCTACATTAAAATAATATTATAAAAATGTTAGATATTTAGATTATGTGAGTGGAGGGTAGTTTAGGTGAGTGGGTCCTAGTTTATAAATAATATTATAAAAATGTTATATATATGTGAGTGGAGAGTAGATTAGGTGAGTGGAGATTAGATTAGATTAGGTGGTGTTTGGTGAAATTGGGTAAGATTGGGTGAGATTGGGGTGTATTGAGTGAGATTGGGTGAGATTGGATTGTGTTGGGTGAGATTGGGTCGGATTGACCCAATCCCTATAGAACAGGCCCTATGTTAGACGAGGACGACTAAGCAAGTTGTTTGTCACCAAATGCCACTAGCCTCCCTCCCACTGGAAAAATATCTACAATAATACGTATAACATAAGAAAACAAACATCAATAAGATTATCTTATTCCCGGACCCAAATTACACCACAGAATTGGGACAGCAACACATTTTCTTTTCTTTTTATTTATTTTTTAACAAAAAGAAGGGAAATGCTAAGAAAAAAGACATATATACCCTTCATATAAATCATCAACAAATTATTGAATAAACATACGTGATGGAAACTGGAATGGAATGTAACTAGGAGTTAGTACTTTGATCAGTTACTGCTGACATTGAGTCAATGATTAGCGACCATCGAAAATTGGAAACTAACAGACCATTTGGACTTCACCATGCTAGGAAAAAGGACCAAGTAGCATGGAGGACTTGAAAGACTCAAATCAGTAACTGAGACATTCACCAGCCCCTTCTCCCCCACCTTAAACTGAGCCATCAATGCAAGTGCTCTTTGAATGGGCTGTGGAGCCTACAGCCCATCTGTGGTATTGTTGCTGTCGATGGCCCAGTTAAGGTAGAGGATGTGTACATCAATCACAAGAGTCAAGACCCCAAACCCCTGCCCTACTTATCTCAACGTCTTATCTTCGTTTTTTTGATAAACGTCTTATCTTTGTTTGGCCGCTCTAAGTAATAGTCTCCATATAGAGTTAAAGTGAACACCAAATGGTCTAGAGATCAGATAATACCATGTCGAGGTCTTAGGCAGGGGACCCGATATCACCTTACTTGTTTATACTTACTATGTTCCGAGTGGATGTCTAGATATTTAGAAATGAGAAGAGAAATAGTACTGATTCACGGGATGCCTACTATGGTGTCCACCGGCCACTTTAATTTGTAGGACCAATTTTATTTTATAGTAAAAATATATATTATATTTTAATTTTAATTTAACTTAATAATGTTAAGTTAGTAATAATCAAATTAAAATGAAATTCTTAAAAAATTATTAAAATGAAAGACATGTCCCGTAATTAAAATGCATTATATTATTTAAAAAACCACAAAGGAAAACATTACATAAAAAACATCACACGAGAAAGCATAAATTTAAAACATTACAGTATAAAAAATTAACGGTTATTGTCAAACTGCGAAATATGCTCAATCAAGTCATTCTGTAGCTGACGATGTGTCCGTTTATCACGCATCTGTATTGTCTTTTGAATATACGCTTCATACGGGACCAAAGGCTCTTCACCTAAATTAGATTGCGATAAACCATGTGTAACATAGTCATAAGTGGGTAAGGGACCAAATTGAGTGATGTATGTGTCCCTCTCGTCTTCAACAATCATATTATGTATTATGATACATGCCAAAATGACTTGTAAATCCATCTCGGTTTGCTTCGCCTCAATTTCTTTCTGACGAGTTTCATTTAGAGCTTCCATTAGGTTCAACTTTTTGCATGCAGTAGCTCGTAATTCTTCATACTCTTCGGATGCTTCTACTGTTATTGCCTTCCCTTTTCCCTTCCTTTTAGCCGCTTTCGTACCTTTAGGACGAACCGGGGATTCACACTCATTCTCAGTTGTAGGTGTATCATTATTCCCCGAGGATGAGTAAGCTCCAGAGTTGCTTAATTTAGTTCTTTTCACACTTTCACTGGTTGAAGGAGTTCTCCACTTGGGCTGCCTACGAAGTTCAAGCCAATGCCTGTCAAAGTTAGACTTCTTTTTGTATTTAGCGCAATGAAGTTCATGAGCTCTCTCATTTATGTTTTCCATGTTTGAACCGCTCCCGATTGTCTTTTGAGCCGCTTCATAACACGAACCTAATTTCTGAGCGCCTTCGTTTATTCGTTGCCACCTTTTTCTCATAGCCACAGCTCCTCTCTTGATGACACCGGGATTATCTTCTTCACAATATTGATGAACCCGATCCCAAAATGCTTCGCCTTTTTGATCAGTACCGACCAGTGGATCGATTGACACATTCAACCATGCACTTATTAAGAGTTTATCTTCAACCCACTTCCACTGACCAGTAACTTCTCGTACATCTTCACTTTCCTCAAAATCTTTGTTTAGAACAATAAAATTTGGGTTACTGAAAGCGGGCACTTGTGAATGTGGAGAATTGGATAGTTGTGAATGTGGAGAATTTTCCATAACAGTAGGTGATTGTTGAGTTTCGAATTGTGAATTTGAAAATGCAGGAAATGGAAATTGATATGGAAAATTTTGAGGATATGGAAATGGAAATTGAGAAGTCTGAGAATGTGGAAATGGGTATTGGGAATTGGGGGTTTGAGAATTAAAATTATAATTTTGTGGGTTTGGAAAATAAGAATTAGGATATGGATATGGATATGGAGATTGAGGGTTTGGGTTTTGAGAATTTGGAGGAGGAGGATTATTTGGATTCATCTTTTGAGAGATAAAAATACAAATCGTAAAATGCAATAGTTTAAATCATGTATATATAGTATCTTCAAAAATGCAAACAACACCCATTTCAGTCAATACCCATTTCACATGCAAACAACACCCATTTCACATGCAAACAACACCCATTTCAGTCAACACCCATTTAAATCATGCTTTTTTTTATTAGACTTCACATGCAAACAACACCCATCTCAGTCAACTTTCATTTATTTTATTTATTAACACATATTACCATATAAAAAGAAGAAGATAAAGTTACCAAAATTAATCATATAATTTATTTTTAAAACCAAAATAATTTCAAATACGAATTATCAAAAATACATTTCAATTTCAATTTAAAATAATCATGCAAATTAAAATTTAACAACATTATCTAGAAATGCTCTTACAAAAGCATGAAATTTCATACACAGTAACTAATAAAATAATATAAATAATAATTAAATAAGTATAAAATGGGAAGTGGCATGTCCACTTTATTGTGTCCCGCTCCAATGGGGAAAACATCACATTTGCTTGGACACGCCCACTTCACGCGGCCCAATGCATGAAGTGGGCATGCATTGGAGATGCTCTTAGTAGTAACACTGACACTGACCTGAGGGATGAAATAAGGGTAGTCCTAGGAGTGAAAATAGTCGAAAAGCATTCAAACTTGGGACTTCTAGTGGGGATCGGGTTGGATAAAAGAGAGATATTCAAGGTAAATAAGAAGATAACAAACTGGAAACATAAGTTACTGTCATTTTCCGGGAAGGAGTTATTAATTAAGAGTTCAGTCCAATCTATCCCAGTGTTTCCCATGCAGTGTTTTAAATTACTTAAATATCTATGTAACAACATATTAAGCACTGCTGTTAAATTTTTATGGAGCTCTAATGGTAAAGATAGGTGTAAATGTATGATATTCCCCAATGTTCTCTTAGTCCAATTGTGTAAGCCTTAGTTGATTATGAATCAAGAAATTGACCTAACGAATTGGGCAAACCGAAAGGACACGACACAGTCAATTTTTACGTGGTTCGGGGGCTGCCCCTACTCCACGGAGCCTCGGGGACGAGGAGACTCAACCCAATGATCCACTATGTCAAATAAGGTTACAAGAATGGCACAAATGTTCTATCGGTGATTCTGCAAGCATAGACTAAAGGAAGTAGTTCTAAGCACCGTAGTCAACAGAGAACACAGAAACAGTAAAGGACTTCCCTGACAATGTCCGGAGAGACAAGCCGCAACCACATTCTTGGTGCAGACTTCAACTCCAAAGCTGCAGTGGACTTCACCAGCTGACTACCCGATCAAATTGCTGACGCATGAAGCTCCGCCACAATGAATCGAAGACGCTTGCGTCTTTGTCGAATCGCCTGAGTCGTCGTCGAAATCGCTCTGTGTATCGCTCGCTCAAATTTTTGACCTCAATCCCAATTTGGGAATTTAGCTTGATATATACTGCTTTGGAAGAAGACCCAAAACGACAGCGTCTTCATCCAAATTCAAAACACAACTCGCGCTCTCTCAAACGACGTTGTCCCCTTGCGCCTTCAAAACCTCGCGTGTAGACAAAATGGCGTCGCCCAACTTAAACATCCAAAACTTCATTTACCGCTTCTTCAATACGCCGTCGTTCCTTTTTAACACCAAACTTCACTTGGCGCCTCGACAAAGCTGCGTCGTTTTGGCTGGCAGGGGCAGGACTTAGGCTAAGGGAATTCCTAATCCTACCCACAACTAAACTAACTTAAAGCATGCATTACAAACATCACCGAAGGGCACTTTCCACTTCACAAAATGGATTACAATCTAACAAATGCCCTCCTAATCTATTTTGTGCCAAAAAACCTTAAATGACTTACAATGGATCATTGGATCATGTCTCCCCTATCCCTTCATTGGCTCACCCCACATCTCAGCCTACTTCATCAATGTGGAGCTTCCTCCTACAAAACACAAACTTATCAGTTGGAACAATTTTTGTCCCAAAATCTGCAGGATTAGTCTCACCAGAAATTTTCTTAAGCACAATCTCATTTAAATCAATTTTATCCATTATAAAGTGATACCTAACATCTATGTGCTTAGATCTTTCATGGTAAACAGGGTCTTTACATAGGTAAAGAGCACTTTGGCTGTCCATATGAATTTGAGGGACTGGGATTTTCCCCTCAATCTCACACTACTACAGACAGGACTTTATGCCACGGTTCTGAGGACCATTATGCAACGGTTCCTCATCCGTTGCATAATGTCATGACATTATGCAACGGTTCTAACAACAAACCGTTGCATAATGTCATAACATTATACAACGGTTCTAACAACAAACCGTTGCATAAGATCATACCATTATGCAACGGTTTGTTGCTCGAACCGTTGCATAATGTTATGATCTTATGCAACGGTTATACCAAACCGTTGCGTAACATATGAAAAAAATTGGACAGATTTTAGCTGTTTTAGCTCAAATTCGCCTGAAAAATTGAATACAAATTCTAAACAAAATTTAATACCCTGCTGTTACACATTTCCAAACATGAAAATACTTTCATTTCACTCAAAATACAATCATTTATACAAGTCATTATGTACAACCATTCATACACCGATTTATACAACTTCACATAAACAATTCACATGTAAACACTATGTTCGAACAAGTAGTTGTACAAGGAGGCGGCGATCTCATCTCGCATGTCTTGTACCTTTTCCAACTTATATGCTTGTGTCCCATTAGGAAAAACCTAGAACAAATAAGAAGACGATGAATATATATACAAAAATTAGATGTAGAACAAACTTAGAACATGGATTTAGAACAAACGTAGCTAGAACATGGATTTAGAACAAACCTAGCTAGCTAGAACATGGATTTGGAACCAAAAAAAGAGAACACACAACACATATTATATTCTAATATTGCCCAAAACTAGAATATCAAACGCCAATCTGATCCCAAACTTTGGTCATAACATAGAGTAGGATGAGATTATATTCAAAATGATGAACAATGATATTGAACTACAACTGCAACACCATTCTACATTTGTCACCATTCTAATAGAGTAGGACGAGACTAGCATGCTTACCTGGTCAAAGTCCTCCACATATGCCCCGTTATTAGCACGCACAAAATCAATTATGTCCCGAATATTTCTCAGAACATAATAACCGCATAAATTACTATCCTCCGATTGTTTTGGACACTGCATGATAAGTAATCTCTGTTAACACTTTATTAATGAAAATTACAAGAATATTAAAGGAATAATGCTTCGTCTATGAATACCGTCACTATCTTCCATTCGTCTCGATGATCAATCCTTCGATTACATCCTTGATAGTATCGTTGCAATCCACTAAAATAAATAACAATACGTAATAAGTGACTATCAATGCAAGTTACAAAATAATAGTAAGTTTGAAACTTACGAGTCCACTAAAGCTTTTGCATCGCTGTGTATAACGGTGACGCCTTTTGAGGAGTTAAACCAATAGACTACACCTTGGTTGGGGAAGATAACGCACAACATCCAATGAAATCTACATCAACGAACTAAATTTATACAACCCATATTTCAAAAAATAGGTAATATATTACAAGTAATTATGTACTTACTTGGCAACATTTATATAAGGCATAAAGTAGCAATAACTGCGATCTTTGTCTGGCATATGTAGTCTTGATACAAACGCCGCCAGCCTCTCGTTTATGTGATTGGATGGGCCCACGATCGTGGGATTGAAGAACCCGAACCAAACCGCTGAATCACTCAGCTGATTGTATAAAGAACTACAAAATGAAAAACTTGTAAAGTTTGACCTTATGCAACAAATGATGAACAACTAATGACAAGAGTATTACCATATATATAAATCACAATGTGAGTTCGATAGCGGTGCCAATGCATATATATCACGGACGTCATTTGGGCCCACTGTGGAAATTTGGTCGTCACCGAACACTTCATCATTGATGCGTACATTAACAACGTTTCGGCCCAAGTTAGACCACATGTCATGTAGAAATCGACAGTCGATGGAATAATTGTCTACTGCATCATCTGTAGTCGGTGGCAAGTAGTAGTATAGTTGCATGGTATATGCCTTAATTTTGAATATTAGTAAATAATTCAAATAAAATATGATAAATTAAATTATGAAAAGATGGTTCAAATATTTGATTTTATTACCCTTATGTTGTTTTCAATCAAGTGCTTCGGCCATGCCACCAAGTCTGATTTCCCCTCTTCATCTCGTGTTGTCTTTAATGTCTCTCCATGGGGAATTGGCAGTCCAACATTCTGACATAGTGCACTATCGACCTTCACCTTCACCATTTCATCGGGTAGTTAAATAGAACGTAGCAAACGACCGTTCATGACTCGACCGACAGCCACTAGTCGTCTCTCATCATTAAGTCCCTATTTGATATATAATAGGCTTCCTAGCCCAATATGTCAACGTAAATAAATTCATGGTGTTTACATTTGTAAGAAAATTTAAACCAAATAGTAAGGAAAAAAAGACTTTAAAAATCTCTAAGTACCTTTGGTATATTCTTCCAAGGGTCCGTATCCGTGGGAGCATTGGTGAAGCAGTATTGACTCTGTCGATCAGACGGCTCAATGCGAGTAGCACTTGAACTGGGTGTCACCCTCGAAGAGGTAGAGCTAGGTAATCCAATCCTCCATGGAATGTGTGTCCCGAGTCTTCGGATACGTCCAGGGTGCTCATCCGTGCCAATAGCCTCCGTCAATAAATCACGTCTGCCTTGCGTAGAAAATTCTCCTCGAGTGGCCATTTCCACTAAATCATCCTATTATTTCAGAAAATTACCAATAGTTAGTGTATAATTTTAAAAAATTAACTATTCAAACACACATAAGGAACTTACAATCTTTGTAGCCACTCCTTGAGATGCCTCAGAGACAAACTCGGCATTTTTTCTGATTCGTCTCCTCTTCCACAAATCATGCCTCTCTATAGAGACATTAGAAGCTTGTTCCTCTTGAATTGCCCCCTAAGAAATTAACTCATCTATTTTTCTTTTGCCATTGCCTCTTCCTGTTTTCTATATCATCCTCGACCTAAGACGTGCTTATATATATTCTTCTTGACCAAATCCTTGTTTGTGTCCCTTAATTTCTTTGCAGCTTCGGAGAGCCTCTGCTCCTTAAAAGTCTTCCACTGATTGGAGTCAAGGTACGGATACATTTTCAAAGCATCTTCGTTTGTTCCGTCACCGTAGATGTAATCATTTGCGAGGCGTGTCTTAAATTGTTTCCACATGTTGCATGCACAGCTAAGCTCCTAATTTTTATGCTCATCGACTCCTTAAAAAATTGCCTGAAAATATATATAACAAGTTTTAATTAATACAAAAGTTAGTTACCATGTTAAAAACAAATACAATGTTAGAATTAAAGAAGCTCTTACAGTTGCCTCTCTCCACACAATGTCGTTAAAATGTTTAGGGACCTTCCTCCAATCGGTGTACATGATAGGAGCACGACATCGAACCAACATACCCAAGTGGCTCCTCCAATTGTCTGCATGCTGTCCTGTTGGATTCCCTCTTCTATTGAATGTCACCGTGACCTTCGTACCAGACTCCTTGTCTCTTAATCAACTTGCTCATATATACATGCCTTTCTTCTTTCTAACTATACCAGAAGTGATAGTATGGTCATCCTCACTGCTGCTGCTGCTACTAGGTTAAATGGCCATTATCCTGTAAACATGAAATTAAACGTCAGATTAATTAATCAATAAACCAATTCGCACAAATAAATAAAGAACTACACAAGTCATAAATAAATAACATACACAAATTAAGTTTCTTTATCAATCCATATTCCTTCTCCATGATCTTCTCGTAGTTGCATTTCATCATCAACTTCATTATCGTCGTTCTCCACGGGAACTATCGTACAAGCGGGCATGCATTCCTCAGCTAGATCTTCAGATGTATCACTGATTACTTGTTGTTTTCTGTGGAGGACAATAAAATGGTTGTTATCAGAAGGGTCCCTAACATAAAATACTTGTCTCGCTTGTTCGGCCATAATGAATGGCTCATCCTTGGACCCTTCTCTTGGAAAATCCACAAACGTCATTCCATATTCATCAGTACGAACCACCAAATTGTTAACCCATTTACATTTAAAAACAGGCACTCGAAACTTCACGTAATCCAACTCCCATAATTCTTTGATGACTCCAAAATAATTCATAGGAGCATATATTGGATTCTGATCTCTAGCACTAGAAACAAGAGTGGTTTCAGCAACAAGTGTGACACCACTATTTTGCATAACGGTGTGGTCATCTTGAACTTTTGTGTGGAAACAAAATCCGTTAATGTCATAAGTGTTCCACGTGTATACTGTTGTTGTAGGACCAGGCATGAGCCACTTTACCAAGTAATCAGACTCTTCTTCAGAGTTGGCCTGATTATTTAAAATCTCATTACATCTCAGCCAGTTACAAAATGACTGACTATGTTCTTTTTGCAACCACTGCTTGGATTTTCTGGAGAATGCACTCCTTAAAATGTTTAGGTGCTGCTCTATGAAAGGCGTGATATCAGGCATATGTTACAAATTGCAATACATAGAAATGAGCTTTCGTCAACTCATCAAATGATGGGTTCTTATATTTTTGTCCACTTATGCCCTTTTCATTAAATCGATCAAAATGACGTGGCCTGGGAATCCCAACTGTGGCTGTATTTCCCAAAAAATTAGTGCAAAATTCGACAGCCTCTTTAGTTATGTATCCTTCCACTATACACCCTTTGGGACGATGCCTATTTCTCACGTAGCTCTTTAGATTTTCATGTACCTCTCAAAAGGGTACATCCATCTCATATGAACTGGTCCAAGAATTCGAATCTCGCGCACCAAATGAACAGTAAGATGCACCATTATATCAAAAAAGCTAGGTGGAAAAAACATCTCTAGTTGGCATAGTGTAACAACAATCTGGTCTTGTAGTTTATCAAGCTCTAATGAATCAACAACCTTAGCAGACAAAGAGCTAAAAATAACGCAGAGTCTTTGTACAGCGGACCTCACTTTAGGAGACAGTACACCTCTAATTTCAATAGGCAACAACTGTTGAATCAATACATGATAGTCATGAGATTTTAATCCATTCAACCGCAGATCCTTCATTGAAACTAGGCTGGCAATATTCGAAGAGTACCCATACGATACTTTAACTCCTTTCAGACATCCACACAAAATTGTTTTCTCACTCTTAGAAAGATTAGTGCATGACGGAGGCAAATATGTACGCTTTCCTTCAGTTTGAGATGCTAATTTGGTACGAATGTTCATCTCCAACATATCTAGTCTAGCTTTCAATCCATCCTTTGTTTTTCCGGGAATGTTTAATAAAGTACCAATAAGACTGTCACATATATTCTTTTCAACGTGCATCACATCAATACAGTATCTGATGTCAAGTGTATGCCAATAAGGAAGATCAAAAAATATTGATCGCTTCTTCCATGGAGTACCTTCAATGCGTGCATTGGGCTTCCCAAATCGATTTCTAATATTCTGAATTTTTTTGAAGTATTTCATCTCCAGAAGCTGGTCGAGGTTCTATTCCATGTTCGACCTCACCATTAAATGTAGCTTTTTTTCGCCTGTAAGGATGATGCCTCGATAAGAAACGTCGATGTCCCATGTAAACCATTTTTCGACAATTCTTTAGATGGCGTGCATGTGTCTCTTCCCCGCAAATTGGACAAGCTTTGTACCCTTTAATACTGTACTCGGATAAGTTACCATAAGCTGGGAAGTCATTGATGGTACACATTAGCATGGCACGCATATTAAAATATTCTTATCTTGATGCGTCAAACGTCCATACTCCTTCGTTCCATAAAAGCTTCAAATCATCTATCAAAGGAGCTAAGTATATTTTCGGGCTGTCGAGGACCCGATATCAACAGAGACAACATCATATACTCACGCTTCATGGTTAACCTGGGAGGAAGATTGTAGATAACCAATATCACAGGCCATGTACTATGCTGAGTACTGAGGTTTCCATGTGGATTCACCCATCAGTAGAAAGGCCAAGGCGTAAATTTCTACACTCTACTCCAAATGTCGGGAACATGTTGTCTACTTTTGCCCATTGTAGTGAATCAACAGGATGATGCATTTTTGTATCAATAACGCGTTTCTAAGCATGCCAACGCATATTATCAAAATCTTCGGAGTAAGCAAATAATATCTGAAACCTGGGGATCGGTGGAAGATACCATAGTACTTTAGAAGGAGTGCCTTTGGAACCATTTTTCGGTTCTTTGTTTAACTTATAACGAGGAGACTTGCACACCGGACACTCAACCATATCTTTATAGGAATTCCGATACAGTATACAATCATTAGGACACGCATGTAACTTCTCATACTCGATACCCATAGGACACATAACTTTTTTAGCCTCGTAACAACGGTTAGGTAGGGTGTTTTCCTCCGTAAGCATATCTTTCACCAGAGTTACCAATTCAATGAAACTGACATCACGCCATCCATTTTTTGCTTTCAAGTTGAATATCTTCAAAGTTGCAGATAGCCTTGTGTATTTGGAGCACCCTTCGTATAATGGTAATTTTGAATCATTCCTCAATGACTCCAAAACTTGAGGTCTAGCAACAAACTCTTTGGCAATATTATTGACCATGTCAATTATATTGTCCTCCTCCCAATCATCATTATCCACCGGCAAACTTTCTACGGGCTGAGGTTCACCATTTTGTGGTTCAACCTCGCCATGCATATACCACACATTATACTGTGGGTCAATTCTCTTTAACAAAAGGTGTTTCCGCAATTTCTTGGGTTTGACCTTTTTGTTATTCCAGCAACCCATACATGGACAACAGACACGTTCAACGTTGTTTCTGGATGCATACGACGATGCAAACGCACAAAAATCCATAATCCCTTTTTCGTGCTGTACACTTAACCTACTACCAGACACCCAGTCTCGATTCATTATAACTACATGAAGCATCATATACTTATAGTTAGAAAGAGATCATAATATGGTTGATATACTTATTAGTAGAAAGAGACCATATACATCCACTACATAAAGCACACTCCAACAATTAAAAAAAGTTGTAAATGAGTTCTATAGTGCATTTTACCTTAGAGTAGAATCTCTCACACAAAATAGTCAAAGGTTGGATGCAGCGTCGACTCTAAAGTTATAAACAACAGCAAGTTAGTAAATGAAGAAATATCAAGTATCCAATATGAATGGAAACATAAGCAGTATACTAGTTTTGAAGTATCCAATATCATATACCCAAACAATCACAATGCCAAGAAACATACCGATATGAGCAAAACAAATTTTGAAGAAAGTTCTTTATGATCTTTGAATGAAATAAATGCTGTCCTCGGCCTGCATACCTGAGTGAATACATGAAGAGAACCAAAAACAAACAATCACCGACTCGGAACAAAATTCAAATACATTGTTAAATCAACCAAATCTCTATCAACAATGGGTCAATTAAAACCCTAATAAAACTTATCAATAAACAAGCAATTGAAACAAACTAGTACATGAATGATTGGGAACAAACTGATTTAGGGTTTGGTAGATGAAGCACACGCGGACGACTGGCGCAAGGCGATGGATGGGCGACTGGCGCGGGACGACGGACTGGGTGACTGGCGCACAGCGATGAACTGGGTGACGAGGGTGACGAGGTCTGGGCAAAGACGGCGACTGGCGCGGATCAGAGGGAGATGGACTGGGCGACAAAAACTCGAGAGCGAGATTGGATGAAAGACCAAAAACTTATGTTTTTCAATTTTAGGTTTGAGTTTATGCAATGGTTTTTAAGAAACCGTTGCATAAGGGCAACCTTTAGGCATCGGTTTTGAAACAAACCGTTGCATAAGAGTAACATTATGCAACGGTTCAAGATAAACTGTTGCATAATAATACTCTTATGCAACGGTTTGTACCAACCGTTGCCTAAACGTCAAACCATTGCGTAATGATAAATATGAACCGTTGCATAAAGTCCTGTCTGTAGTAGTGTCACTGACAATACCAGCAAGCCACATGGCCTCTTTCACTACCTCTATAGCAGCAACATACTCTGCCTCAGTAGAGGAGAGTGTCACAATAGGTTGTAGCTGAAAATCTGAGGAGAGTGTCACAATAGGTTGTAGCTGGGATTTCCAGCTCACACAGTTCCCACTCCAAGTATAAAAGAAGGCAGTTGTAGATTTTCTATTGTCTTTGTTCCCAGCATAATCAGAATCTACATATCCTACCAAGCCAGCATTTGGATCATAATTTTGAAAAACTAGGCCTATGTCTTTAGTTCCACTTATATACTTTAGCAGATACTTCATGGCCAACCAGTGTTTTCACCTGGATTGGACATGAATCTGCTCAAAACACTGATGGAGTAAGCAAGGTCAGGCCTTGTACACAACATAGCATACATGACTGACCCAGTTGCAACATCATAGGGGACATTAGCCATTTGTTGTTTTTCAGCATCATTAGATGGGCAATCAGCTTTGGAAAGCTCAAGATGCCCTCCTAATGGGACAGGGGAAGGTTTAACATTTAACATAGAAAACTTAGTTAAAACTTTATTAATATAGTCAGTTTGAGACAAACAGATGGTCCTATGTTTTCTATCTCTGATAATTTTCACTCTAAGGATCTTTGGGCACTCCTAAAATCCTTCATGTCAAAGTTTTGTTTAAGTTTCTTCTTAACAGTTTCTATAGCAGATTTTGACTTACAAATGAGCAGAATATCATCAACATAAAGCAACACATAAATTGGGGAGACAGTAGTCATCATTTTCAAATAGAGACAATTATCATATTTGCTTCTAATGAAGCCAAGGGAAATCATATAAGAGTCAAATTTCTTATTCCATTGCCTAGGGGACTGTTTCAGTCCATATATTGATTTATTCAACAGGCAAACATGCTCAGGGTGATTTCTATCCTCAAAACCTATAGGTTGTCTCATATAAATTGTTTCATGCAAATCCCCATAAAGAAAAGCTGTCTTTACATCCATTTGTTCTAACTCTAAGTCATAAACAACCACCATAGCAATTAGAAGTCTCATAGTCTTATATTTGACAACAGGAGCAAAAATTTCAGTATAGTCAATTCCTTCTTTTTGTGTAAAGCCCTTAGCAACTAGCCTAGCCTTAAATCTAGTTGGATCACTAGGACTAATTGCCTCTTTCAGTTTAAAAATCCATTAACAATCAATAGTTCTAGCATTTTCAGGTTTTTGAATCAGTTTCCAAGTGTCATTGTCAGCATAGATTCAATTTCCTCAGTCATGGCAATTTTCCATTCATTAGCATGATTACTAATCATGGCTTGCTTATAAGTTTCAGGAATAACAGTCTCAATTGATCTAGCAGCAACAAGAGTAAATTCAGCAAGATCATTCATAGCATAATTCTTAACCAAGTTTGCATACTTCTTATTTGGCTTAAGAATCCTAGGAGCCCTATCCCTAGATAGCAAATAATCCCTAACATGTGAGTCACTAACAGTAGTGGGATCATTTCTAATTTGGGAGCCATTCCTAAGGTGGGAATCACCTGAGGATATGGGAACCTCAGGATCAGTCCCAACAATAGGGGAAGCAGGCACAGTGGGAGCATCAAAATTATTTGGGGAAGCAGTATCATCAATACCAACAGCAGCAGAAGCATCATTAGGATTTAAAAAAGAGTAGTTAGATGCACTTACTTCTCTCACACCTGATTGGTCTATATGCCTATTACCTGGTGAGTTTGAGCCCCCTTGGGGCTCACTTGTTACCTCATTTTCCATTTTTGGCATGTCCAAGTCCAGTGACTGTCCTGTGTGAGCTCTTGCAAGTTCACTTGGATCATCTGATGGGAAGAAAACAGGGTGACCTGGCGGAAGAAAACTGGTCACATTCTCAGATGTGCCATCAAGGTTACCAACACAGTTTAGTTTCTACTTGAAGTAATAATCATCTTCATTAAAGGTAACACTTCTAGATACAACAATTTTGTACCCTCCTGGTTGAATTAACAGTATTTTATACCCTTTCACACCCTCAGGGTAGCCTATCATGATCCCCTTTTAAGCCCTTGGCTACAATTTCCCTTGGGAAATTTGGGTGTAGGCTGTGCAGCCAAAAAGCCTCAAATGACCAAGGCCTGGAGGCTTTCCAGTCCATAGTTTTTGGGGAGTCTTGAAGTCAATCACAGATAATGGACTTCTATTGACTAAATAGCAAGCTGTGGAAACAACTTCACCCCACAAGGAGGGCTTGACCCCTGAGGTGATCATCATGCATCTGGCCCTCTCAAGGAGGGTTCTATTCATCCTCTCAGCAGTCCAATTCTGCTGAGGGGTTTCAGGGACAGTTAAATGCCTCCTAACTCCATTATCAGAACAGAATTTGTCAAACAATTTATTACTAAATTCCAGTCCATTATCTGTTCTTATGCATTTTAGTTTCAAGTTTGTTTGACTCTCAACCATGGTTTTCCACATTTTAAAATGTTCAAAAGTTTCATCCTTAGTTTTAAGCAAATAGACCCACACTTTTCTAGTAAAATGATCAATTAAAGAGAGGAAATAATGTCTTCCTCCAACTGTGGCAACCTGAGCAGGCCCCCATAGATCAGAGTGAACATATTCCAGGGGTTTATTAACCTTAAAGGTTGATTTACTAAAGGGATGCGCAGTCTTCTTACCAAGGACACAGTTTTCACAAAATTTCAAATCAATAGGTTGAGAATCAATAAGCCCAGATTTATGCAAGTGCAAAAGACTTATATTTCCAATGTGACCAAGTCTAGTGTGCCATTTTAGAGTATCTGTTAAAGCCTTTTGTGAATCAACAGTATTAATTTCAGGAGCAAGGACAACTTGATATAAACCACCTTTGTTAATGCTCTTTATCACAGTTTATTGTCTTTGATAACCTCTCTTATCCCATTATGTGAATTAATGTGACAGCCTAGATTATCAAACTCAGATTCAGATAAAAGACTCCTTCTCAAATTAGGCATCCAACCAACATTCTGCACAGTTCTAATGACACCATCATGCATTCTTAAGGGAACTTTGTCAACTCCCTTAATTTGCAGAGTGGTTTGGTCACCAAGCATGACACCACCAGCATTACGAAGCTCCAAGGAGATGAATAAATGTCTGTGAGGAGTGGCATGCATGGTACACCCTGAATCAAGGATCCAAGAAGCATCATCATTTCTGGCCATGAGTAGTTCCTCATTTTGCTAAGGCTTCCTTTCACATACATTACCTGCACTGGACTTATTCTCAAAATTTTTATCATCTTTTCTCTTGAAACAATAGCTAACATTGTGACCTAACCTTTCACAGTAGGTACACTTTAGGGGAGTAGATGACTTATCATATTTTTTTCTTCAGGATTCTTGTCATTTTGATTTTGATGAGTATCCTTATTAGGATTTTTCCTAGATTTCCCCTTATAGTTGTTTTTACCTTTAGTAAACATGACCTCAGTTTTAGGTTCATTCTTAGAGCCATTTTTAGATTTGAAAACCTTTAGGGATTCATTCTTTTGACTAACAGCTTCTATGATTTTAGAGACAGTTAAGTCATCTCTACCATATTGAATGACATCTTTTAAGATGTCAAACTGAGGGGGAAGGGAGTTAAGAAGGATAACAGCTTGATGATCCTGCTTAATCTCATCCTCACAACGTTTTAAGTCTTGGGTCATCTTAAGAAAGGCATCCAGATTCTCTTGAAGACTGATGGACACATCCATCTTAAATGTAAACAATTTACATATTAGAGATATCATATTTGGAAGGGATTTAGCCAAATAGATGTCTTCAAGAGCATTCCATAACACTTTAGGGTCAGAATGTTGCAGGACCTGCCTAGCAACATCATCTGTGAGCCTCATCATTATTTCAGAATGAGCAATTTCCTTTAAGTTTTGTTTCTGTTGGTCAGAAGTTGGAGCCAACCACGTTCAGTGATAGCCCTATAACATCGTTCCTTTATCAAAATAGCCTTCATTCTGACTTTCCACATGGCAAAGTCAGAAGTGCCATCGAAGGGTTTCAGTTTAAGAGAATCAGCCATCCTAAGTGAAGGATTAAAGGCCAAAGACAGGGGAAGACAAAAACTAAGGCAAAGACCTTCAAGGACTGTCAAGAACTTTCAAGAACAGTCCCTAACGACTCTGATACCACGTTGTAAATAGATGTTTAAGCCAATGTACGATATTCCTCAATGTTCTCTTAGTCCAATTGTGTAAGCCTTAGTTGATTATGAATCAAGAAATTGACCTAACGAATTGGGCAAACCGAAAGGACATGACATAGTCGCCTCGACGAAGCTGCGTCGTTTTGGCTGGCAGGAGCTGGACTTAGGCTAAGGGAATTCCTAATCCTACCCACAACTAAACTGACCTAAAGCGTGCATTACAAACATCACCAAAGGGCACTTTCCACTTCACAAAATGGATTACAATCTAACAATAGGAATATTCGTTGGGCAAGTAAGGAAATTGTTCTGAAAGATAAAAATAAAGGAAGATTAGGACTGAGGAATCTTGAGTATTTTAACTATGCATTATTACTTATGAAGCAAGCATGGAGACTGTTGACGAAGCCTGAGTTGCTATGGAGCAAGCTGATGAAAGCGAGGTACTTCAAAGGTACGAGTCTCTTTAATGCAACAGTTGGTAATAGACCCTCTCACGCTTGGAAAGTATATTTGCAAGTGAGGGACATTCTAAAGCTGGGTACATATTATAATGAAGAGGACAACAGATATGAATGGAGGGAATGAAGCTCTGGATGCTTCACATGCATGCAGGTATGCATATGAGTAATATGTAGAAAACATATAGGGGAAACAATTGGAGAACCTTCTGACTCATGGAGAATAACCAGTTTTTGGAGGAAAGTATGGAATCTAACATTGCCAAACAAGGTAAACTGTTTTATTTGGAGATGTTTCCGTAATGGCTTACCTGTTGGTATAAATTTGTTGAAGAGGGGGTTGCAGCGTGGATGCCAAATGTGTGTTTTGTGGTTTTAACATGGAGTCAGTGCTGCATATTTTCAAAGAGTGTGATATGGAACGAAGTGGGGATTGATCAATCAGTATTAAGTATCCCATGTAGTGACTAGTGATCCTGTGGACTAGCTGTGGAAGTGTGCCCATGAGCTGAACTTAGAGAAATTTAGACTGCTGGTTTGCATATGTTGGCTAATCTGGTACAACAGGTATAACATATACCATGGAAAGCATGCATTGACTCACAAAGAGGTGACAGCTACAGCTACACTGGTCAGAGGAATCACTACGCCAATTGGTCGCTTATGTTACTGACCAAAAATAGCCGCGTAAGGACTTTTTCAGTCGCATAAGACATTATGCGACTGTAGTCAGTGACATAAGGCTTAGTCGCATAACGGATGCGACATAAGTGAACTTGCGACTGACTAATGTACATCAGTCGTATAACATATGTTAAGCGACAAACATACGTCAGCCGTGCAAGGAGGTACGTCAGTCGCGTTAGGATATATGAGTGTCAATTGCAGGCCACGAATTACTTTAAATGTCTGACGCCTAAGTTATTGTTGTACAATGTCAGTCGCTTTATGGTTTTTATTGGTAGTACAACTTGACGCGTAAGGCAAAGTTTTTGTTAGAATAAGTCGTTTAAGTATAGATAATGTGATTTTTCTGTCGCATAAGTTTTTATCACCATAGTATTGTACTAGTTTGCAGTCGTGTAAGAACAACGAAGCATTTTACAAATTCCCGTACATTCCGAAACCACCTGTTTTAGCAAATGGTCCAAATTGTTACACAATAATGCTAGAAACAGTTTTTCCAGCACCAAAAAGGATCACAAGTTCAACGAGCAACACAAAACATTACACAAAAGTTTTGTTTCAAATGTCAAGCATGCACGAAACTAGGAGACACCCATATCAAAGCTCGCACCATCAGAGACATTGCATCCATGCCCAGCAACCCCCACTCCCTGTCGGACCATTTCTTCAAGTGCCTTTAGCCGATGCTCAACCACAGCATCCCTTCTGACAGCCTCTTCTTTTGCCTTTAAGAGCTCTTCCTTCAGCATGTGGTTAGACGCACCGCCTCTAGGGCGAGGAGGCCTCCTTATATTACCACCTACACCGGACACTTGAGTCCCTTTCTTTTGCCCAACAACCTTATAGATAATTTCCAGTTGTTTGTCTGTTGGAAGGGCTTCATCATCAGCAATAACGCTGTCCGGGTCATCAGAATCATGGTCATGGTTATGGGTGAGCAACTTCACTTCAGCACACATTTGCTCCTATGTAAAATTAGAAAAATTTTATAAAAAAGAACATCTGATGCGCAAAGAAACCAAATACGTAAATATAGTTATAAACTTTCATCTTCGTGAACAAATAACATGATATATATTAATAATATGATAAAACCAAGTAACATTAAAATTCATAACCAACACATAACATAAAACAAAATAGATAGTGACATTACTTGACACAAATCCATTGTCAGTGAAACACTTGAAATTAGTCCTACTATAAAATATGTGGCATTAACACTTTGAAATTGTACAACAGGATTGAGTAAGTTACCACTAAAGGACCGCTATCAGCCTCCTGTGAATAAACCTCCTCATACGCAGCAACATAGGGCGCTTTGTGTCCCTTTTCCAGATGCTTTAATGCTCGGATGCAGAATGGAGTTTTACCAGAATGATGGTTCATTTTTTTGAGCCTAGCACCTTTCATTCTTGCAGATATAGCCTAAATAACAGAGGAACAATTAGTAAGACAAAAAACAGTGAAATTTATTTTTTAAAAAAAGAGTAAAGGATAAGTTACAAAACATAACCTGCTGACCAGGCTCCTGAAAGTGCTGCACAAGCCATTTCCACTCTTCCTTTCTATGCATGAACTCCTTGGGGGTCTTCTCTCCATGGGCCAAATAGTGAGTGCGGCAATCTGATTTCCAGTCTTTATAGCGACTGTTGGCTGTCCTTGTTATAAACTCCCAGAGCAAAGTGTCATCCTTGGGTAGGAAGAAATGTGTCTACAAAAAAAACATTAAAGTGAACATGTAAGTATACACCCTCTGTAAATAAAGAGTTCGACAGTAATGCTTAATTAATCCTAAACTAATTAAACTCACGCTTAGGTAATTGCCGACTATGTCCCAGTGCTTGGGGTCCAGTTCGGTATATGTTGAGGCTACAATTGGCACTTTCTCCCGTACACAACACCCAATCTGATGAGTCACCATGCTGCGAATCTTCACACTAATAGGCCCATTAGCCTCTACAGTGCATTCCACTTTGATCCTGGTTCCGAGCCTGTGGACCAAGTCTGCTATCTTGGCGCCACACACCACACCACGGCGCTTTCGCTTCTTGCCCGGTTCACATTCATCAGCAGTTTCTGTGACATTTCAATCACAAACCAATATCAAAATACATACCAATATGAAACAATAACGGACTAATTCATCAAAACAGCAGAGCATAAAATGAAATTTTGAATCAAAAGGCATAATATTACCAGTGGCTTTGGACTGCTTGCAACGGATGCTCAAGGGTTCTTCAACCGGTTCATCAGTAGCCATTGCTTCAATGTCCTCACCATCAACAATAGCATGACAGCCTTCATCATCAGGGTCTTCATCAAGAGGGTCTTCATCAAGAGGGTCTTCATCAACATGGTGGTCTTCATCAACATGGTGGTCTTCATCAACATGGACTTCGTCATCAGCAGGGTCTTCATCAGCAGGGTCTTCACCAACAGGGTCTTTATCTATGGCATTCGATTCTTTGGCAGTAGATGCAGGGGAGGGTGTAAGGGATGGATATGGGGCGGAATGAGTTGAACGGGGCGGTAGGGACGTAGAACTAAGCGTACAGGTAGGGTATTTAGAAGTGACAGGGGGTGGAGCGATTTTAGGGTTGGAATCATGAGTGGGTGCTGGATTAGCAGTGGGTGGAGCGATCTATGGTGGTATATTAACATCAGTGGTAGGTTTGTGTACTCGGAGCTTCGAGGAACATCTAGGGCTTCGACGGAGTTGGAGTTGGATGGATTTAGTTTTCTTCTTAGGAGTAGTGGACTCCATGCGTGGCGGATCAGTCGTTGCAGTCTCACCGTTAACATTTTGGCCTGCTTGAGGCACATACGAAGTCTCAGCAGGTGCAGTGGCCTCCTTGCGCGGCGGTTTCTTCTCAGGTTTGGCAGCTTTCGTCTTCGTCACCACCTCCGCAAGGTTCATCGTCTTCGTCACCGGTCCTCTCTTCGCTGCCGGCTCTGGCGTGTGTACCTTGGCCGGCTTCCTCTTAGCAGGCGAACGCAACTTCATTGGACGGTTGCTGCAGGCTTCGACGACATCCCCGAGGGTCTTCTTCTTCGGAGGCATGGACGCGCGGAGAGATTGATAGAAGATGGTAAAGTTGAGAGAGATGCGGCAGTATGTTTGGAATGAAAAGAAGATGGGTGAAAACCCTAAGTAAAATGAGACAATGTTGTTTACCTTCCGACACGTCGAACTTTGTAGGACACGTGTACGGATTTGATGCAGGTTATCCTTAGGCGACGGAGAAACTGTATCAGTAACATAAGGTTGTTACCTCAGCATTTGAAAAATATAGTTTTGCCCAAAAATTTTCACAAGTCCCGCCCAGGCAAATAATTTTCCCACCTAATACTGCAGATCTCATAAGTGACTGATTTGTATAAACTCAGTCGCCTAAGATCAAACAGATTCCTTCAAAATACAAAATACATCTGTCAATCCTTACACCACAAACCATAAAACATTCATAACTTATATACACATCCAAAATATACTGAAGCACATTGACTAATCAGAGAGATCATCCCCATACTCCTCATCATCAACTTCATCACTTCCCTCATGATCACTTTGGTATTCTTCTACCTCACTTTCTTCATCTTCTTGAAAATCACCTTCTTCGTCATCTTCATCCTCCACAACAGCATCATGATCAGTTTGTATGTCGAAGTCATAGTATCCTTCAGGAATTGTTCTTGGCAGCTCCAACCCATCGTCATATTCATCTTCATGATCAATATCATTGTACATGTATAATGTGGGTATGTTTGTTATATCATCTTCTTGGTACGCTTCGTCTGGAACTTGTGTACTTTCATCATTCCGAGCTATGCAAGAACTGCTATAAGTACCTCTTTGAGCAACGACATTGACAACTTTCCAATTATCTCCGAATTTTGGATCTTCCACATAGAACACTTGTTGTGCATGTTTTGCAAGACAATAAGGAGCATCGTTATACCAAGTGGATGAAGTGTCAATCGAGATTATTCCATGATCCACCTTAATATTTCCCTCTACCGGATCGGTGTTAAACCACTTGCATTGGAAGATGATTACCGGTAGTCCTTCAACATACTTAAGTTCGATGATCTTTTGAAGAACCCCGTAGTACTTAACGTTTCCTGAAAAGGTAATAAAATATCGGATTATTATAAACGAATGAAAAGCCGACAACATGTACGACTTAACATTTAGGAAAAATATATATAGTTTCTTACCGGCTAGAACCATAACTCCACTGTTTTGGGTCTTTAAACCTTGGTCTCTATCCCAAACAACAAATTTTAGGCCATTCACGATACAATGTGTGTAACAATAATGAAACTGTGGTTTGCAAGCAAGGATGTGAAGCTCTCTGGAATATGAGGCATCTCCTTCATTGCTTAATTCAACCATCTGTACATAAACAATTAATTCATTACGGATCTGTACATAGGTAAACGTAGCATTCAACAAATATTATTAACAAGTGCTTACCAAATCAAGCAAATGTGAATGGAAATCATCAATTCTTGAATCATTGTCACCATTAGGATTTGTACGATGGAAAATGTCAACATGTCTGTTAATATACTCTCTGGCCTCCTCACAATTCTCCATGACAGACCAGTGCATGACATCGATGGCATTGTTGTCGAACTGCATCCTTCTAAGGTAACCCATAGGCTTTATGACGTGTGAAACAACTGATATGTTCCAATAATCTTCCTCAACCTCCTCATGATCTGATTTGACCCCAATTTCCCCCATGTACAGTTTGCAATACATTACACATTCTTGGGCCACATACTGCTCAGCAATGCAACCTTCCGGAAACCGCGTGTTCCTCACGTACTTCTTGTATTGACCAAGCTGCCTGCAATAAAAATAAAGTACATTTAAATTAGTTTGATCACACACATAAATATATATATATATATATGTCTAAAATGTAAATAAATTACCTTTCCATGGGGTACATCCAATTATAGTGTACCGGGCCCTTAAGCAAAATCTGATCCGGTAAGTGGACCATGAGATGTACCATACTTGTGAAGAAAGACGGTGGAAAAATGCGCTCCAACTGACACAAAATGTGAACTATGTCGACCTTCAGTCAATGCAACTCTTCCTTTTCACTCCCTGCAACAGAGTCTCCGAAACCAGTGCGACAGTGCTATAAGAGGGCTAATTACATTTGGGGGTAAATAAGGTCTAATACAAACTGGCAACAACCGCTGTAACATAACGTGACAGTCATGTGTCTTCAAGCCTATAAACTTTTTGTCGTCGAGATTAATCTTACTCTTCAAGCTTCCTGCATATCCAGATGGATACTTAACATCTTTGATCAGTTCTAAGATCTCCAACTTCTCACTCGGAGTGACAGTGTAAGGTGCCTTACTCACCTTCTCTTTTCTCGAAGTCCCAGAGGTTGTTGGCTTAAACCACAAATTTCTTCTTACCCCTAGCTCTTCCAACCCTTTTCTTGCCTTTATATCATCCCTGGTCTTCCCTTCAAGTCCAAGAACCGTGCCAATTATATTATCAAAAACGTTCTTTTCAATATGCATCACATCAAGTGAGTATGGCTGAATCAATGTATGCCAATAAGGTAACTCGTAAAATGAAGACACATGTGTCCAACAAAGCTTCTCACTTGTAGCCTTTACCTTAAACTGTGGATGTAAGCTCAAAGTGGGGTATTCATGACACATAAGCTGATGGAATACTTCAGGTCCCGATAGCAATTTTGGTGGATCCCTAGACTCAACCTTCCCATTAAATCTATTTGCTGCAAACCTCCAAGAATGATCTTTTGGTAGCCATCTTCGGTGTCCCTGATATGACATCCTTCCAAAAAGATGGGTGGCATCAATTTCATCTAGGCATGAAGGACATGCTTTGTACCCTTTCGTCTTAAGGCCTCCCAACATCCCTAGACCTGGGAAGTCACTAATAGTCCACAAAACAGCTGCTTTCATAGTGAAGGATGACCCATCATGCCGGTCATAGGTACAAACACCTTGTTCCCATAACTCCTTCAACTCATCAATAAGAGGCCGCATAAAAACATTTAAGCACTTTCCAGGAGACTTCGGTCCCGAAATCAACATACTAAGTATGTTCATCTCCTTCTTCATACATATATGGGGTGGCAAATTGTAAGGAATAAGAACAATAGGCCATGTGCTGTGAGAGAGGCCCGATGCTCCAAAAGGATTAAAACCGTCAGTTGCTAATCCAAGTCTCACATTTCTAATCTCACTTGCAAATTCAGGATAGTCCTTGTCAAATGTTTTCCATGATTCCCCATCTGCAGGGTGTCGAATATACTCATCAACATTAACCTTTCTTACAGCGTGCCATCGCATTTGCCCTGCAGTGTGTGGTGTCATATACAAGCGCTGCAATCTTGGAGTCAAAGGGAAATACTTCACCGTCTTCTTTGGGACGTCGCTTCTACTACCACGCTGCGCGTATCTTGGCTCACCACAGACTGGGAAAATAATATGATCTTGAAACTCTTTGTAGTATAATATACATCCATGCTCGCAAGCATGGATGGTCTCATAACCCAAACCAATGCTCTTCAAAACTTTTTTAACATCTTTATAAGAACCAGGGTAGATGTTATCGTGAGGAAGAATTTCTTTCGTGATTTTCAGCATTTTGTCAAACCCTTTGTCCGACAGTCGACTCTCCACTTTCATTTGCATTGCCCTCAGAATTGTTTCAAGAACATATTTCTCACAATTTCTGTACAGAGGAGTCTGTGCTTTGCCTATAAGATTGTGATAGCTTTCATAAGCCCTCCAACTCTCTGAATCATCATCAATTGAATTCATATTCATATTATCATCCTCTTCATCCAAATGCCTAAAACGAAACTGATCTTCAATAATCTCTATGGTTGGGTTTGTTTGATCATGATGCATCGTCCCACCACTACTTGATTCTCCATGATTCTGATCTATAAGCCATTGTTGTCTCAAAGCAGTCGCTGAAAGTTCGTTACTCTGTTCACCATGTGATGTCCAAGTAGTGTAACCGTTCATAAACCCATAATTGATCAAATGCACAAACATCTCTTTTGATGGAATTCGTCCTCTAACCAACAAGCATCTTCTGCAAGGACATAAGTGGGTATTTTCTCCATTTTGTTTAGCAAAATCACAAAACTCAACAATCCCTTTAATGTACCGTTGATCACCCCTTTGTAACCTCATCCAACTTTTGTCCATGTTCAAAACCACCTTCATAAACAATAAACACAAAACATTAGTCACTGTGAATGCATCATCTCAAGCTCAAGCACGGCTGGGAGCTATAGAGGAGGAACTTAAAATGATGGAATTTATATATTATGCCAAGCAAATACGAACTCATGAAATTACAAAAACTAATGCCAAACATAATAATCACTACCAAAAACGAACTCAAATTACAATTTATGTGCATACCTGAATGTATTCGCCGGCTATGGAGCTCCAAAGGTGGTTTCAGCCGTGGGTGAGAAGAAGAACCAGAGAAAAGGAGTAAGAAAAAGTGGGTGATAAAGTTGTTCTTCGTTCATTTAATGCGGTTTACTTATGCGACACACTTTGCACATATCAGTCGCTTACAACACTTATTGCTGCACCTATCTTCTTTAATGCGGGTAAGGCACGGTCAACTCCCGTACAGTCAACGATTTTTCAAATTCGGATATCGTATGTGGTACTTATACGTCTTACATTGGTTCAGTTACATAAGATGGAGTCGTATAAGATCCTTTAAGTAACAGAGTTAGTCATGTGACATAAGATTGTGTCGTCTAAGATACGTTAAGTAACGGACTTAGTCATGTGACTTAAGGTCCAGTCGCGTAAGTTCACTTATGTAACTAACTTATGTGTGCGATATAAGATATAGTCGTATTAAGTTTGTTGTGTCACAGACCTGTATTACTCAGTCACCTAAGGATACTTATGCGACTGGCTCTTATGTCACTGTCACAAAATATGTTACATAAGCGACCAATTGGCGTAGTGAATGTTTCGAGCTGCTGGATGCGCACAAAGGTTGGAGTTTGGAGCACATTTTGCGACAAGACAACAAGGAGGCGGACATGCTCGCTAAATGGTCAAGAACAATACACTGGGAATGGAAGCACGGAGGAGAAATACCAAGACATTACATCAACATTAAGGATGCAGTTCAAGATGACAACGCTTGTCTATAAGGCATAATTTCGTTTGTTGTAGTTTTGTTGTAACACTACACCATTTTACATGCTACGGCACAAACTTTGAAAAGTGTCGCAAAAGACTTGTCACATAAGCATCTTTATACTACATGACTTTGAAACGTTTGTCGCAATTACATGTATATGCGACAACTGTTTATGACACACGGAGAAAATGTCTCATAAACACTTTCTTGCGACAAATATTTTCGCGACAAAAAAGTAATGTCTTATAATCTTCATGAAGCGACAATGTTAAACGCGACTTCTATATTACGTCTCTATTACTCGTTTACCCGACTCTGTATAAGCGACAACCTGAAATAATGTCTCTTAAAAATGTTGACGCGACATTATTATAAGCGACATGTGAATTAAGTCCCGTTTAACCTTTAACGCGATTAAGTTTATGGGACAACTCGACTTTTGTCACTTAATAATGAAAAGTAAAGCGATATGTCAGCTGATTGCATGACTCACCTGTTTTGTTTGAAATTGACTCGGGCATTGAAGGGGGGTCGACCTACCGTTTGTGTTTTAAACGACATTTATTGCAAAAAATGTCGCCTAAACGTCAGAAATTAAATGCAAAACAAAATGCAAGTACAGAAGCAGGGCATGGGCGGGTACACTTCTCTCAGCAACCTGCGACTGAACAACGTTGTTCAGCAACACAGCAAATGCCATTTTTTTGCCAGATTCTTCTGCAGCTCCAAGAATACATTTGCTCTAAGTTTTTGGCCAGATTTTCAAGTGAAAGAAGAGGCACACGGTTTCGAAGGTTAAATACTTTCATATTCTTAAATATGTTATCTTGTCATTTTGCATGCCATTTATTTGAAAATTTTGTTAAGTGTTTGGTCAGATATATATTTAAGTTTCATTTTGCTGCGATTTTGTCAAATTTATGGGAGATCTCGATGAGTGTGTATACAAACACATCATCAGAAGCAGCTAGCTTTACTTCTTGATCATTATTGCATACATATTAGACAGATTGGTTTTTGGATGAAATGGTGAAAATGGAAGGGGATGAAAAAATTAGGCAGGCACCAAAAAATTACTCAAAGGGTTGGCTAATGGCCGGTGGCTGAAATGGTGAAAATGGAAGGGGATGAAAAAAATTACACACATGTGTTGGATGATGGCAGATGGCCGGTGAAAATGGAAGAAGCAGGGGATTGAGTTGATTTTTGGCTGTTGGTAAAGTATATTATATAAGTTTACATATTACTGACGGGCGTCGTTGTACCCGTCAAAAATAATAATTTCTTTTTTTCCGACTAGCAAGTGGTAAGTCGGGTCGTATCCACAGAGATCGGTATAAGAATCTGTTTCACTAAGTAAGAAAGTAACAATGGGGGGGTTTTGAAATTCAACAAGTAAATAAAAACGCAAGTAACAATGATTAACTGTCAAGAGAGCAATCGTCACACAAATTCAAGTATCAAATATTAAAGAACAGTGCAAGCTAGAACCTTCGACTGTGATGCAAGACTAAATCATTGGCAAATCCGTTTTGAATTCTAATGTTCTACAACTTAGAGCTCCCCGCTAGGTTGTACTCCCCGTTTTTTATTCTAGTACTTAATCTCGCGCTAGCAATAATCAAGACCCTAACTCGCTAGAGTTGCATGAAGATTTAAACAAGTTGTCCTAGGGTTTTTAATCCTAGTGGTATATTACTCGTGTCCTAGCTTGCTATCCCCGCTAAGTTGCTAGTAAACTTTGACAATCGGAATCAACAAACTAACAGAAACTCCCCCGCCAGGGTTCCACTTATGCTAGCACATCAATTTAATTCCATAAACATTGCATAATAATATAACTCAAAACATAGAAATCAATATAGGTCTCAAGTCAAAACATCACAATGTCGAGTTCTAGCCTACACATATGAGTTGAGCTACTCATCGCAATGGAATACATCATCAGGTTATTTGAATAGAATGGAACGAAATTACTAATCATGAATCTTCCACCAAGCTACAGCTCAACTCTAACACTTGAAATCAGCACGTAACTAAGCTATCTTCTCCACAATCGGGTCAAACCCTAATTCTCCAAACTCTCGAACGTGTCTCTTGTTTCTTCCCAAACCGTGTCTCTTTTCCACACTGAAATTCGAGGTCTGGACGCCTAGGGTTTGCCTCTTCTTATTCTCCTTTTATACTCCACGAGGTGCCAAATTGAAAATAGGAAATTTGACTGCCAGCTGTCACACGCGGACGTCTCTTGCTATATGATCCGCGGACGTCTTCTGCATTAGGTAATTGTTCATATGTCCGTGCTAGTAATTCTTCAGACGTCCGAGCTTTTGCGCTCGCACGAATCGGACCAGTGGCATGAAAATACTGTGCGTTCGCATGGCCCTGACCAGTGGCATGAAAATACTGTGCGTTCGCATGGCCCTGACTAGGTGTCTTCCGCGGACGTCTCTTGCTTTATGATTATCGGACGTCTTAACAATTAGTGAAATGCAGGAGACCTTCGCGCATAGTATTCTTCAGACGTCCGCGTGATTCATTGACTCAGACTTCGACCATACCGGACTTCATTTCTTTCCACGCCAAACATCATCAAATAGGCTCTCTTTAGCCGATATTCCTACTATGGTCTCTGAATGCACCTGCGAACGAAAACTACACACAGGTAGTGAAATAATATACAGGCAACCACTAAGAGACGGAGTTTTAACATATAAAATAGTCGTAGAACTACGACTTATCAAACTGCCCCACACTTGAACTTGTTCGTCCCGAACAAGAACAAAGCCACAGAACGAATTACAATGTACTAGTCATGCTAATCCTTACATCTCAATACCCAAATCCAGCAATTAATCTTATCATGCTTAAGATTCTAACAATGCGAGTATAGATAGATTTTCAATACTTGTTACCTCGCGAGTTGCAATCCAAACGACCTTGGATGTTTGGGAGATAGTCCCCTATAGGTACCACGGACATTGCATTCTTTTCTGAGTTTTGGTCTTTTGAATCGAGTCAGCGGCTTTCTCTGACACATGATTTATTCACTGCTTTCATACCATTGAGTCTTGAATTCTTTAACTTGTATGGACTTTGATAAACGACACATCTTTGCTTGAGTCAATCAGATCTCTGATTTTTTTTCTTTTTTCTACTTGATGGTTTGCCTTCGGCTTTTGAATTTGTTTCTTGTCCACATAATCATTTGCACCCTTGAACCACTCCAATCATAGCCTCCGGTTAACAGCATAGGAGTGCGTCCCGCTCTTTTCTCATCCTCGTCTTTTCTGCATGAGGCAAGGTAGGGGTTACCCACCCATTCCTAGCTACTTCAACTAGAGATGGACAGTTCGTTTTCTCTGTGCCGTCACCACTTTGAACGCATGAATAAACTTGTATACTTGGTGACGGAGCTACTCTCAGGACTAGGCTAGTGAAGCATCAACCTCCACCGCTTTTCTCAATCATCAGAACCAAAAACTCAGAACTTCCTACAATTTGCCGTACCTTTCTAGGACATTTCTGTCAACTCCACATCCCTGCATATCACAACTCACAAGAACAAAGCATCGAATTTTTTTTTGAAATTTCACATTTTTAGTCAAATGAGCACAATAGTCATAAAAAGCTGGAAATAGGATTTCGACATATCAGAAAGCATAGCAGTACATCATCAGTTCGTCACGAGTTCATCAAGACACATAACATGCGAAATAAAAAATTTAAAACAGACACGACACACAACTGACTCTATAACATCCCACCCCACACTTAAATTGACCCGTATCCTCACGGTACAACTCAAGAGATAAGACGGACAAACAAAATAGACTCAAATAAAATAAAAATAAAAGTCAATAAAATAAAAAATAAAAACGAAGGAACTGGTACTCCCCTAATAGTCTGGTGGTGGTGGTTGCTGCAATTTACCATCTGCCATTTTCCGCGGACGTCTTCTTCGTTTAATGCCGCGGACGTATCTTGAATTAGATTAATTGCTCAGGCGTCCGCGCAGATATTTGTTGAGACGTGCGCGAACTACACTGATGTAGAATTCCTTTCTTCATTTAATCACCTGAAACCACCAGAAATAGAAAAGAAATGCACTCGGGGCGCATTATCAGATTCTCAATTCCACTAATTAATCTACTCCTAACATGTGTAAAGTAAAAACACACCGGGTTGCCTCCCGGTAAGCGCATTTGTTTTACGTCCTTGGCTGGACATAACCTCTTTAGGGACCACAAGTTAGGATCCCATGGCTGCTCCAAGTCAAACTTCTTTACTTCCTTGTGATACTCATAGCCCTCATCGAGTGGCGCTCTCGTGTCTCTCCATCCTGGTTTCCATTCAAACGTGCCATGTCTCGGTCGCTTCCTCATGTATGGACGGTCGGAATCCGCGTGAACATGGAAGTTTGATGTCTTGCCAGCAAACGCAAGTGACAACATTTTTGTTCCCATGTCATTCTTGGTCCTTGTGGCAAAGAGGATTGATCGTCCAAAAATCAGTGCAAGAAGACCGTTATCGCTGGCATCTCCCATCTGCAAAATATAAGAGTCAACATCACGGGTGATGGTGAGAGTACCTGGGTCCTTACACTTTTTGGGTGGTGCCTCATGATTTGTAGTGAGTGGGCTCTCCATCGTTGGGTCGTTTTGCTCATTCCTCACCTCCAATTTGCCTTCTAGCTCATCTTTGTCAATTGTGTGGTCCTTAGGAGCTATCACCTGCATTGGGATTGGTAGATGAGTGTTAGAAATTGGAATTTTTTTACCTGAATTAGTGCAGCCCGTGGACGTCTCCTGTTTATCTTTCACGGACGTCTCTTGATTATTTTATACTTCTTCAGGCGTCCGCGCATTAATTGGTGATGCGTCCGCATTCTGCACTGAGGTAGAATCTTCGTTCAGCTCTTCTTCTCGCCTTTCGTAAAATGCGCTGGAAATTTGAGACGCTTGCTCCTTTAGTTCGTTAATGACTTCAGCTTGTTGGCCTATCTTTTGAGTGAGTTCTTTGAACATGCCTCTCACTTCATCCCTAAATTCCTTGATCGGGTCCTCGTCCATCCTAATGCACCAAGGTTCCTCATCACTATACGGTGCGTAAAGTCCTCTCATAGTGCGTCCCGAATCCCGACGCCTAGGTAACTGTCCGTATAAGTTTCCTCCACCGAGGTATTCTCGATCCAATTCATCCTCGTAATCCTCGTGTCTAGCTGCACGAGGTCTAGCATACTCATTCACAAATTTCTGATTTCTGGGGGGGGGGGGGGGGTGGTAGTCTTCGATTAACAGCGTCGTCATAATTTGACCATAAACATAGCAAACCATAATAGGAATACATAGCAAACCATAAAACCAAACAAAAACAAAACAAAATAAAATAAAACTAAAAGAAAGAAATACTTAGTGAGATTCTTCGTTACCAATCCCCGGCAATGGCGCCAAAATTTGACGGGCGTCATTGTACCCGTCAAAAATAATAATTTCTTTTTTTTCCGACTAGCAAGTGGTAAGTCGGGTCGTATCCACAGAGATCGGTATAAGAATCTGTTTCACTAAGTAAGAAAGTAACAATGGGAGGTTTTGAAATTCAACAAGTAAATAAAAACGCAAGTAACAATGATTAACCTTCAAGAGAGCAATCGTCACGCAAATTCGAGTATCAAATATTAAAGAACAGTGCAAGCTAGAACCTTCGACTGTGATGCAAGACGAAATCACTGACAAATCCGTTTTGAATTCTAATGTTCTACAACTTAGAGCTCCCTGCTAGGTTGTACTCCCCGTTTTTGATTCTAGTACTTAATCTCGCGCTAGCGATAATCAAGACCCTAACTCGCTAGAGTTGCATGAAGATTTAAACAAGTTGTCCTAGGGTTTTTAATCCTAGTGGTACATTACTCGTGTCCTAGTTTGCTATCCCCGCTAGGTTGCTAGTAAACTTTGACAATCGGAATCAACAAACTAACAGAAGCTCCCCCGCTAGGGTTCCACTTATGCTAGCACATCAATTCCATAAACATTGCATAATAATATAACTCAAAACATAGAAATCAATATAGGTCTCAAGTCAAAACATCACAATGTCGAGTTCTAGCCTACACATATGAGTTTAGCTACTCATCGCAATGGAATACATCATCAGGTTATTTGAATAGAATTGAACGAAATTACTAATGATGAATCCTCCACCAAGCTGCAGCTCAACTCTAACACTTGAAATCAGCACGTAACCAAGCTATCTTCTCCACAATCGGGTCAAACCCTAATTCTCCAAACTCTCGAACGTGTCTCTTGTTTCTTCCCAAACCGTGTCTCTTTTCCACACAGAAATTCGAGGTCTGGCCGCCTAGGGTTTGCCTCTTCTTATTCTCCTTTTATACTCCACGAGGTGCCAAATCGAAAATAGGAAATTCGACTGCCAGCTGTCACACGCGGACGTCTCTTGCTTTATGATCCGCGGACGTCTTCTGCATTAGGTAATTGTTCATACGTCCGCGCCAGTAATTCTTCAGACGTCCACGCTTTTGCGCTCGCACGAATCGGACCAGTGGCATGAAAATACTGTGCGTTCGCATGGCCCTGACCAGTGGCATGAAAATACTGTGCATTCGCATGGCCCTGACCAGGTGTCTTCCGCGGACGTCTCTTGCTTTATGATTCGCGGACGTCTTAACAATTAGTGAAATGCAGGAGACTCCGCGCATAGTATTCTTCAGACGTCCGCGTGATTCATTGACTCAGACTTCGACCATACTGGACTTCATTTCTTTCCACGCCAAACATCATCAAATAGGCTCCATTTAGCCGATATTCCTTCTATGGTCTCTGAATGCACCTGCGAACGAAAACTACACACAGGTAGTGAAATAGTATACAGGCAACCACTAAGAGACGGGGTTTTAACATATAAAATAGTCGTAGAACTACGACTTATAAAATAGTCGTAGAACTACGACTTGTCAATTACTCATGGATCCTACAATAGAGATGCTTAACGATGCTTTTCCCAATTTTCCAGATCCACATGATGAGGACCTTGAAAATGAGTATTTGGGTAAGGATGCATATGATAAGTACCAAAGGCTTTTAGCGGAAGCACAAACTCCCATCTATGTTGGGAGTGACAAGACTATTTTGGAGACGATTTTAAGTGCGATGGAAGTTAAAGTTGATAATGGATGGTCCGACAAGAGCTTCAATGATCATTTGAGGATCACTCGAGAACTCCTTTCGAATCCAAATAATTATCCTGGTTCTTATCGTGAGGTAAAGACACTTTTGAAGAATATGGGTATGGGATATGAGGTCATTCACGCATGTGAATATGGTTGTGTTCTCTACTATAAAGATTTTAAGAACCTAGAGCAGTGTCCGATGTGTCACGAATCTCGATACGTAAATGGAGATGATGATATCAAGATTCTAAGAAAAGTGGTACGATACTTTCCTTTGACTCCAAGATTACAACGCCTTTATATGTCACCTCATATAGCTAAGGGGATGCGATGGCATGGGGAAAGAAAAGTGTAAAAGGGTCTCATTAGACATCCTGCAGATAGCGAAGCATGGAAAGAGTTTGATATAAACTTTCCTGATTTTGCCCAAGACGTTAGAAATGTGCGTCTAGGATTAGCTACAGATGGTTTCAATCCCTTCGGAGCAGCTGCTCTTTCTCATAGCACTTGGCCAATTGTATTGATGCCTTACAATTTGCCACCTTCATTGTGCATGAAGAAGGAATTCAACATTCTAGCTATGATGATTTCGGGTCCGAAATCCTCGGGAAAGTGCTTGAATGTGTTCATGCAACCCTTGATAGATGAATTGAATATTTTGTGGAACACCAGAGCAGTGACATTCGATCGACATATTAGATCTTCATTCAACATGAAAGCTGCGGTCATGTGGACAATCAGTGACTTTCCGGGTTTGGGAATGTTGGGAGGACTAAAGTCTAAAGGATACAAAGCTTGTCCTTTGTGTTTGGATGAGATTGATTCCCAACATTTAGCGGGGAGAATGTCCTACCAAGGCCATCGCAGATGGCTCGATAGAAATCATCCATGGAGGCATTTGGCTAAAAAATTTAACGGGGAAGTGGAATTACGAGACGCCCCATCTTCTTTAACAGGAGATGAGACTTCTAGTTCTGTATGTAGCCATGAGTACCCCATACTTAGCTTGCATCCGGATTTGAAAGCTAAAGGTACCAAGGAGAAGTTGTGTTGGACTCATGTGAGCATTTTTTACGATTTACCCTATTGGAGCACATTGAGACAACCTTATTCGTTGGACGTGATGCATATAGAGAAGAATGTATTTGACAACATCATTGGCACTATTCCCGGTCTCCAAGGGAAGACAAAAGATGACATTAAGGCTCGAGAAGGTTTGGAAAAGCAAGGGATTCGGAAGGAACTGTGGTGGAAGAAAAAAGGGTCATCTTCAAGAAAAGATAAGATGTCACAAGCACCATATACAATTTTACCTAATGAGAGGGCTGAGATATTTGAGTTCATCAAGGATGCTAAATATCCGTACGGTTATGCTGGTAGTTTGAAGAACAAAATCAATGTTGAAGATAAAAAATTTAATGGGTTGAAAACACATGATTGCCATGTAATGTTGCAACGTCTACTTCCAGTGTTCATTCGACCTTACTTGCCACATTAGGTAGTGGAGCCCCTTATATCATTATCACGATGGTTTCAGAAGTTATGTTGCAAAGAGTAGATGGTTAGAGACGTAACTCAAATGAAAGACGATATCATTATGATTCTATGCAAATTGGAGATGGTTTTTCCACCTGCTTTCTTCACCATCATGGTGCATCTATTGATCCATCTTCCCGAACAAGTTTTGCTCAAGGGACCAGTACACTACAGCTGGATGTATCCTATTGAGAGGTTGATATCTGTTAAATATTAACTTTGATTACACATGTATTTATAAACTAACTTTGATTATTTCCTCATGCAGACAATTAGGGGAGTACAAGCGATCGGTTCGGAATAGCAGATATCCAGAGGGATGTATCGTCGAGTCCTTCCTTACACATGAGTGTTAACGTATTGCAAATTGTATATGATGACTAACCCAACCGAGATGGACTCACCAAATGAAGCTCGATCATATGTCCTAAATGTTTACTCTCCTCTGATCAAGGTTAGTGGTCATTCGCCTCGGATCAAGTTGAATAAGAAACAACTTGACATGGCCCATTGGTGTGTTCTGGAGCACTGTGACCAAGTAGGAGAATATCTGCGAAGGCATAATGTGAAGTTTGAGAGAGAGTGTCCAAACAAAACAAAGAAAGAACTTGTTAAGCATTTTCTTAAGTATTTTTGTGACTAGGTATGAATGCTAATTAAAGTGTATGTTTACTTTATTTAGTTTGTCATTCATTTTCTTTATTTCACTTTAGCTCACTCTTTAAGGTTATAAAATGCAGATGGAAATCTTGCGAGAGGAATCTAGTCAACACTATTCTCTCGAGTTGCACAGTTTAGCCCGGAAGCCTCAATCATATGCGTGCTTCTCTCACTGTTATGTTAATGGTGTCAAATTTGTTGTTTGGTCTCGGGATAGGAATAAGAGGACTCAAAATTCTGGGGTAATGGTGGAAGATGGTGACTTGACCTATTATGGCATTATTCAAAACATTATTGAGCTCCACTACGCTAATGGAATGCCTGTAGTTCTTTTCGATTGCACATGGTTTAACACAGATCCGAAAGAGAGGGGAAGCACTAAGATGGACTATGAACTTTTATCTGTACACACTTCCTCAACTTGGTATGAAGATTGGCCTTATTGCCAAGCCACTACCGCAAGACAAGTTTTTTTACTTGGATGATCTAAAAGCCGGCGACAATTGGAAAGTGGTAAATGTTGTTTCACATAGAGGGACCTATAGTGATACTTCCCTTGCACTAGAAGATGAAAATGAAAGAGACACAATATTAATACCGGCGGAAGGAGACAATCCTTATCAAGAGCAAATGGCCACTAATATCACAAGAGATGTTGAACCTTATGACAACTCCATAGACAACAATAACATGGTGGAAATTCCAAGAGCAAGGAGGCAGTTGTACTTGGATGATGAGGGAGCTGATATGTTTGCATCAGGGGAGGATGATCAAAGTGTAGGTGATGAAGATAATGATGATATGGAGTCGGATGAAGAACAAGATAATGATCCAATGCAAGAATCAACCGATGATGAGAATTGAGTTGTGCGTATGTGTTAGAAACTGCTTCTGATCCAATGCAGTGATTTATATGTTTTTTCTTAAGTTGCGTTATGTTAGAACTGCTTCTGTGATACAATGCAACAATTGGGTTTAAGCTACATTTTTACATTATTTGTCGCGTATACATATGATGTGGGTCAAAAAAACAAAGCCCAACACCGTTTTACTCCTTCATTCTCGTGTTACTCCAAACCCTAACTCCTTCATTTGCTCGTGTTTCTTTTCCTTTGCTCACAGCTGCCGCTTGACGCCGATTCACGCCGATTCCTTAACGCCGATTCACCACCCGTAACTCCTCCGCAACAATGGCTAGGTCGAAGAACAAAGCCATAAGACGTCCAGACGAAGCCAAAGTGATGAGCTACCGGAAATCCATGAAATTGCGGTCTCCATCAGTGCATAAGCCATCCAACAAGTTCAAGTCACCTCCGAGGAAGCCAACAACTGGCTATATTTCCGTTGACACTCCACCAAGGTCCTCTACCTCGCAGCTTAATTTTGGTCCGAATGTGGTCCACACTGAGCGTTCCTGAGCAGTTCTTACCGGGATGAAGCGGTCCAGGCGGCTTCGGAAACTAGATGCCATTAAAACACCGTCTCCGCCGCCGCTTCCACCCATTCAGCAGACTCCTCCGCGTGCAGGGAAGAAGACATTCCTCCTGCCACAGCCGACTACGACCAATCCTACTCAACCTGTAAAGAAGAGACAGAAGCAGTCCAACAATCCTCCTCAACCGACTAAGAAAATAGCACATCCAATCCGGCCTACACCACCAGTTGTACCTCCTCAACCGTATGTCAGCAATGAACCTCCAGCTACCTCAAACACTACACCACCAGCTCCTAATACACAACCTCCCATAGGAAACCCCACACCACCAGCTCCTAATACACAATCTCTAGTGTATCGGAGGTCTCCTAGATGGTTGTCTAAGTACGCTGGTCGAGCCAATACTGAAGGCTGCAATAATCCACCTCCCATGCCCAATTTTAGTCCACCACCTGCAACCCAGCCCTCCCCTGCACCCACTCCAGTACAAGCCATATCCAGGTCTGATGAGCCCCCACCGATGGCCTTCTTTGAACCCCCAGCTCCTGAGTTTCATCCCAACCATTCACTCAATAACTATAAGGCGTCAGATGATGAGGCCAAGGAATCTATGGATAATGTTCCAAGTATCAGATGCAAGAGCATTGGTTTTGTGCAAACAGGTAATTTTTTTGTGCGTGGAAGTTCAGGTTTTTTATAGTTCATTAGGTAATTATTTATGCTATTTTCCTCGTGTTTTACAGGGGATGGGCGCGGAGATAAAAGGAAGGTCAGGGGGTTGTCAATGGATCAACGATGGCCACTTATAAGCAAGGTACTAATAAGGGACATCCGATCAAGGTGGAGTTCCTTCCTGATGGAACTGGGCCAGCAAACCAAATAGTCAATAGGCTACTCGTTCATGAGATTGGTAGTGCCGTGAGAGACAAGGTTCCCATGCTTGCCCCGTCGTTCAAAAAGCTTGCAGAGAAAGATAGAGAAGTAGTGTATGTTCACTTGTATGTAAGTACAAGCAACTGTTCTTACTTCTCATTTCATGCAAGGTGTGTCTTTATAACTTAAACTCATTGTTTTGTTTTTTATTGTAGCCCAATTTTGTTATTGAACGTAAAGATGACCAGCTGTGGAATCACATTTTCAATAAAGCCAGTGAGAGGTATCGTGATTGGAAATCTGATTGCAAACACTTCTTCTTGGAATATGGAACTGAGGTAATTCCCAAGGAGTTTTTGGAGCGCCGTGACCAATGGGCATGGCTTCTGAGTCACTTCACTGTACCAAAAAATGAAGTTAAATATGCATTCATTTTTTTTATCAATGGACATTATATTAATTCTATAATGTATTTATATGTTTATCTTTAACTGGTTTGTATTTATTCAGTGAGCTTTGACTTGTTTTAATTTTTGTTATGAAAGAAGAGAGGTAAGACAATGTCGAGGGTGCGCAAGGAGTCTGTTCGGATTAACCACCACTCTGGAAAGGTCCCGTTCTATCAGAGGGCTGCAAAACTTGCTGCGCAGGGAGAGAAGGCACACCTTATAGCTGCATATGACCAGGTCTACTCTGCTGACCCAGCCGGTGCCGCCTTGGCAGTTAAGTTTCCATTTATTTGGTAATATTTTGTTGATATATATGTTGGTGAATGTGAGTTGTCTGTTGTTTTATATTGTTCTTCTAAGTTGTCTGGTGAATGTGGTTGGTTCTTATCTGTCAAGCTATTGTTCTTGTTATATATGACATTATATATGTTTGTTGTTGTTATATATTGTTCTTGGTCTTATCAGTCATGCTTTTGTTCTTGTTATATGCCAAACTATATTTTGCATTTTGCCGCATATATCACTGCCATTGTATTTACATTTAAGTCTTAATCTGATTATGAAGATTAGTATTTGCCTATTTGCCTACTTAAGAAGCTTGAGCACATTAATGACATCAAATTTATTTCAAAGACAGTAACTAGTTCAGCAGGCCCCTCTGTGTTACAAATAATGTTGATTTTTTTCCATAGTCACATGAGACTTTTGTTGTGATAAATGAGATTGAATCAGAGTTTGCTTTGTCCATCTGCCTTGTGATCACTTTTGAGTATAATAGTGATATAAATGTAAATTGGCTTTGTGAAGTGGTTTTGTATATCACTGTCATTGTATTTATATTTAACAATGTATATTTATATGTAGGCACAAATGCAAGACATGGTTCGTCAGGTGATGGGAGACATGCATGGTGACGAAGCTGGTGATGACATATTGTCCTCGATGACCAAGAACCTCTCCCGGTTGCTACCCAGATTGACATTATAACTCAAGTGGTGGGGTAGAAGCGTGGAACTTACGTTTCTGGAGCTGGTAAAGTCTTCAAGAGGCCACCCCTCCCTCGAGGAGGTCCAAGGAACGCTGAGCTGAAAGACCAAATCTAGAAGCAAACGGATGAGATGGTGGAAATGAAGAAAGAATTTCAAGCGAGGATTCGTGTTCTTGAGGAGCTGGTGGTACGGGGTGGATCAGCAAACCTAGCAAACAATAATGCTTCAGAAGGTGCGACGTCTTATGGACCTGTTATTTAATTACATGTTGCTAATGGTGTAAAACTGTTGTGCTCTTCTGGCCGGGTACACACCTGAACATCTTTTGTGTGTACCCTTTTGTTATTGCCGGAATTCTTTTGGGTTGGCCGGAATCATGTTCTGTAAAACAATTTCCTTTTTTGGTATGAAGACTGGAACCTGTATCTTAATGTGACAAATAGGTATCCACATTCTTAACGTAAGCAATTTTATACGACAATAGTAAATTAATAATTTAAATTGTCTGTCCCTTTACGCGACAATATAATTTCATGATTGTAACGTAAGTCAGTTTATACGACAACAATATATTTAAAGTTCTAAGCGTATGTTCCTCAAAGCGACACATATGTTGTCACGTTTGTAACTTAAGGGCGTTTATACGAAAAATTTATTTTCAAGTTTGTAACATAAGGGCGTTTATACGACAAATATATTTTCAAGTTTGTAACGTAAGGATAGTTATACGACAAACATATATTTAAATTTTTTAGCGTATGTAGTTTTATATGACAATAAGATTTAAATGTTTGCAGCGTATAAACGTTTACGAGACGAATTGGAGAACCTACCTTCGTAAATTCGATCTTCTAAGTCAGTTAACCCGACAAAATTTGGAATGGAAATGTAGCGTATGCCTTACACCGAGTCAAACTCGTTCTAATGTTTTTGGGACATATAGAAAATAATGTCGCATAAAAGTTACAGTTAACGCGACATTCCGTCATTTTTTTTGTCGCAGGGACATTACGCTACTTGGATTTTGCGACCTACTTTACGCGACATGATTTTGTCACATAAACTATATGCGACTAATTTAGGGGTTTATGAGACGGAAAAAAAATGTCTCCTAATCTGTAAAATGGTATAGTGTAAGGCTCCTATTGGCCAAGTATTCACAGGGTCGTCTATGCTTGATTCAGGTGGTGTCCTGTGGAGGTGTCCTCTGTGTCTTGTCCATTGTTGTGTTTGTCTCGACTATGTATGTTCCCCAATCAAAAAAAAGAAAAAAGTAAGAGTCTCCATATGGCCTAATAAACTTGAAAGCCTAGTATAGGCTAAAAGCCTAGTCCACTCTATACTTCAGCCCATTAATAGCTCAGTTTTAAGTTTAGTGGATCGGGCTAGGGTCTTATATTTTTAGTCCAGTCCGACATTAAAGCCCGGCCTAATTTTGGCATGAATCGAAAACGTAGCCCAATCCATAAATCTGCTAACAAACATAGCCTCATGTAACCCTACTGCATGTATATAATAAGAAAACAAAACACATGTTACTAAATTTTGTTACTACATGATCTTCATGTTCCAGACAATGAAGAGGAGTTGTTGTTTTCAAGATTGGCTGACTTGATTTCTTATCAAGTCTTACTTTTTGATCTTTTTTTGGTATATAACCATTGTGTAGACTGTTTTTTTGACAAACAATGTGTGGTTTGTAGTCTGGAAAACAGTTGTATTCATTTTTATATAACAAGGTTTATTAACTCGACCTGATGTTATATCGACTAGCCTAGCCTAGCTCGCAGATAGAGCTCATCATTTGACCATAGGGTAACCCTGACCCTACCCTGCTCGGTCTTCTACCCTATATGTACCATGCCTTGTTAGCCTTAGGCAGTGTAAGAGTCATAGAAAAAAAAATCATACCCTACCCTTCTACCCTGCCCTCCTACCCTATTATCCTACACTGCCCTTGTACCATGTCTTACTCTATATTACCATACCATTTTCATTTATGTTATGAATTTTTTAAAGTATGCTTAAATTTGCCCTACTTGACCCGACCTACCCTAATATTACCCTGCCCATGGGTACCCTACGAGCTTAGAAAAATTGCTCTACCATGCCTTGTACTGTTCATAGGGTCAATGAAAAATGGTCTTAACCTGCCCATTGTCGACCCCTACTCACAGACATTTTAAAAATGTGGCACATGGACGACCTTAGGCTATAAAAATATGTTTGGGCTTGGCCCAGCCTGGCCCATATCATTTTACAGTGTGGACTTAGGCTTAACAAAGCCCAGACCAAGCCTTATTTTTTGGGCTAGGTGGGCCCACCCTGGCTTATTGGAGAGGCCTAGCTCTAAGCTGTGAATGAGTCGAACTTATTTGAATACTGATATATATATTAAGTTTGAGTTTGACGAGTCTGAAAGAGATGTGTTTGAACTTTGCTTGATAACTTTTCTAGATGCTCGAATTCAGTTCGAAAACTTATAAAACTCGAGTCGTTATCGAACCAGCAAATGAACTACTTGTTTATGACCTTGTTTTTTTTATGTTAAAAGTTAGTAAATTACTAATCGAGTTCCAAACGAGTGTCAATCGGGTAGTAATCGAGCATATAAATGAGATGATAACAAACATAAACGAATCGAGGACTAGGTGGCTCGACTCAGCTTGTCTAATAAACGAGACTAAAAGTTATGCTCGTACTCGAATCATTTAAGATCAAACCAAACTTTAATTGAGCTTTGTTCACGGGCGTATCGGGATCGTGAGCTCCAACTCTTACCATTTGCTTCGTTCGGAATTGGGTTCTCTTCCAGTTCTCTATACCCCATGAAAAATGTTCTGCTGCCTTTCTCTAAACTGTCAAGTTTGGTGGGGCTATATTTTGAGCCGGAATGAAAATCCTTCAATAATAATAGGATCCTCAAGATTCCAAATGACTGAACTAAGCACAATAAACAGAATAGACAAACTATTTTTGCATTTCTATTAAATTGGTTTCATCCACTCACTACACCATTTTACACTTTATACGACATGCCCATTTTAGTCGCTCAAGATCCAAAATATCGCATAAGGCTTATACAACTGTTATTATGTCGTAAAAGCAAAGTCGCGTAACCTCATGTGGCATATGTCATATGCGACAGTCTCAGAGAGCAACTGTCGTATAAGAGATAACTTAAGGGACATTCGATTCAGCATGTCTGTTATGTCAATTGATTGTCGTGTAAGTTGTTGCTTGCGTGACTATATATTCTTGATTATAGGACATTTATTTGACTATAGCTATATACATACACGACATAAATAACAGTCCCTTAAGTTGTGTCGCGTAAGTTGTGTCGTGTTAGTTGTGTCGCGTAAGTGGTATCGCGTAAGTTGTGTCTCATAACTTGTGGTTCTCGCGACAGTGCAGTTGTATACCTCTTATGATCTCATACGCGACAGGTGAAATTGTTTGACAATTTCAATTTTAATGAACCAGAAAAGTAATACATAAACCTGCCATTCTTTACATTGTTCAACATCAAAAAATATAAAAACATCCGCTAGTGACGCGCGTCGTCTGACGCGTCAAACTTAAATTTTATATTTCTTGTTAAAAGCTAGTAAAGCGGCAAGCAGTGTCAAACCCAAAGGAGCTGGTGTTGCTGAAGCTGTAACTGTAAACAATAAAGAACGGGGGGTTGTGAGTAACTGAGAGTGCAAAAGAGAAAATAACACGAAGATGTCAATCAGAGAGAGAATCCAGCTTAGGGTTTCTATTGTGACATGTTTATCATCGACTGCTAAATATCAAATCTCAAGTTTCTAAGTGTGGAATTCCAGCAAAGGTAATATCCTAAAGTATCCCGGCAAAGGTGATACACCACAATCTAACCCGGCAAAGATGTTAGACTTCTAGTTCTTTCCTAAACTAAATAATCCGGCAAAAGGTATTATTAAATCTAGGTGTTACGATCTACCTTTACGGCAAAGTTTCCAGAAGATATTAACAATAAGAATTTGTTGTCAAATTAAGCTTTACGGCAAAGTTTCCACTTAACCTAACAATTTAATTCATGGTATGAAGCACAAGAACAAGAGAAAGAAGAAATTGCATTAAGAAAAGAGTCTTAAAACTTAAGTAACGATATGCGAAACCCTAAACTGAATTAGGAGTTTAGCTACACATCATCGAAATAAAAACACAAATATGCATGATGAAAGTAGTAGAAATCTCTTCTCTCGTCGAAAGCTTCGCCTTCTCCTCTAGAGCCGTCTTCTAAATGATGGAATTTTGGGATTATGGAAACCATAACCCAAGCCTCTTATTTATAGCAAAAACTAAGTTTCCAAGTCTGATTTTTGGACTTAATTTAAAAATCTTGGTTGTGCATATTAGCTCCGCGGACTGTGAACATATGATCATTCGCGGACACTGTTCATAAAATGGCCTGCGTCCACGGTCCCCACTGTTTCCAACTTCGGCTCTTGATTTGACCATTCAAATGACCTCGGATGCTCTTGGTGTGAACTAGAGAGTGGTAGAGAATTGAGTCAGCTACGCAACGACATGTACCTCGTATTTTTTTGATCAGTGGTTAATTCCCAGCACTCCGTCGAACCTCCAAAGGTCTGATCTGCCATTGTGGTGTTCTTGGCACGAAATGCCATCTTTTATGCACGTTTCCTCCTAGAGCTTCCGAAACACCTGAGATGCAGAACCATACTAAAAAGTAATTGTTCGCATAATAAAGTGTCGAAATAAATGGGATTAATTTATTTGATGAGTCGTATAAATACGACTCATCAAACCACCCCACACTTAAACTTGTTCGTCCCGAACAAGAACTAAGTCATAGAAGGAAAACAAATATGAAACCATAATTTCTTCGACGTCCTGAAAAGATGAACATGAATATGAGTCGGTAGTCTAGACATGCTTTTCTACGCATAACTGAATCATTACTCAAATCATCATGCTTAACACAGAATTAATTTGATACGTGTTACGTTTGAGCTGAAATCCAAACCAATTCGGATGAATGGGAGATAGTCCTCTTTATACCCATGATCTGCACTCGATGTCCCGAACTCTAGCTATATGGTTACACTTCATTGTTTTTTCTTGCACGTGATTCATTCGTGCTTCAAGGTTTTTGAGTTTTTCTTTCTTCTTTTGTTGGACAGCTTTTGATGTAGTGACTTTCTTTGGCCTTTGGCTCTTGTGTATGAATGAAGTACTTCACTTTTTTTTGTATAAACCTTCACAATTTGGCTGATTTTTCTTGAGCTTTGCTCCTTTGTTGTGAATAGCTTGTCATTTTTCTTCTTTTTTTTGAATGAGGTCCAATCATCGCCCGCAAGCATATGGAAATACCTCCCCGCGCTTTCTCATCCTCGACCTTTTTGTCGCGAGTCAAGATGAGGGTCACTCACCTCTTCCCGGTTACTTTGAACTAGAGATAGGATGGTCTATTTTCCCGTCCCGCCTACCTACATAAACGCTGCAGCAACGGAGCAACCTCTGAACCATATCGTCTCGAAGTGCTAGCCTCCACGAAATCCACATAACCATATAACTCGAAATTCAGTCCTTTAAATGCTTCGTGAAGTCTCTCTAGGACATTTCTATCAACTCCACATCCCTATTTATCTCAACTTAAAAGGCACGTAGTGGGTTAAATTCACGTGTAAAAGCATAATTCAGATTTCACGAGAGAAATACAGTATAGTTAGCTCATCTATTTTACATCAACATTCAATACTGCATATTCAAGAACAGAAGAGAAATTTCATACTTCCAATTTTTTTAAAGGGAAACGTGCTGACACAGTGCAATATGCAAGAGAAATAAACGTGCCGACACAGCAGACTGACTGACTCTCCCACCCTACACTTTTGAACCAAACTGTGTCCTCACGGCACGACTGTAGTTCAAAGACAGACAATGCAAGCACACACTAAAAAGGGAAAGAAAAAAGGTGAAAAGGCACTCCCCTAGTCCTCATCGGCGGTTGATGGTGGTGCGAGACTTTCAAAATAGGCATATGCTTATCCATGGTCTCCATCCTGGTTTCCATTCAAATGTGTCATGTCTTGGTAGCTCGAATGGAACTACTGTAGAGACATACTTGCAAGACCTAGCTTGTTTTTTCTCCTTATGATGCTTCCAACTCACGAGAGTGTTTTTGAATGTTAGTTTGTAGTTGGCGATCCAGTTTCATGTCTTGCGTAGTGGGACATCAATAGCAATACTGCAAAGTGAACCTCGCGCATTGTTTTGTGACTCTTTAAGTTCACCATCCTGCAAGTACAATACAATAGGGATATTAGTCATATGTAACTCCATCTCAGATTCACTGCTTACCTTAGGATTTTTGGTAGTCGAGTCTGTGCGAAGGTAAGGAGTGGAGTTTTCTTCGCTAGAACACATTTCCTCCTCGTATGTGACTTGCACTATTCGACTGAAATTATTCTCATCTTCTTCTTCTCCTACTTCTTCTTCTTCTGGCTCTTTATGATCATCTTGGATGATGTTATCCTGCACAAGAAGTGGAAGAAGTGTATCAAAATTTTGTATAATTTGAGGTGATTCAGAGATTGCCGCGGGCATTGTTATTTCTTTCTCTGTGTGTAGCTCGTCGATGGCGGTGGAGTTACCTCTAAAGCTTGAGTTTCCTCAGCGGGCAATCCTGTGACTATATTGTTGCATGCGATGTTTGGTAGTGAATCAGCTTTCATCGTCTGTGTTTCATAGGTCATGTTGTGTACGATATACCATCTAGTACCTTCAGAAAATGTGTCTATCAGCTTCCATGCTTTCTTGATGCTGAAATTCATTATCGAGCCTTTTGCAGCAGCATCAAGCATACAACGCTCTAGTGGAAGCATTCCATAAAAAAAGCTCTCAATAAGACTAAGCTCTATCAATTTATGATTCGGATATCTTACAAGAAGGTCTTTGAAGCGTTCTAAGTAATTATACAATGTCTCCCCTTGCAACTACGGAAAAGTAGTAATCTCTCTTCGGATTTCAGGGCTTGAAGGTAGAGAATACTTCCATAAAAACTTATCTCGTAATTGCTCCAAAGTGCCCATATAATCTGTGAAGGAAAAGATAAACCAAGATTTTGCAGAGTCAGTTAATGAGAAATAGAAAGCCTTAAACATGAACTCTTCCAGTGTTACTCCTTTAGGTTTAAAAGTCCAGCACGTATTGTAAAACTCCTTCATGTGCATTATAAAATTTTCGCCAGGGGCTCCAGAAAATTTTGGGAGAAGACGAATCACTCCTCTTTTTACCCCGCAACCATCATCTTCCTCATCGTCTTCTTCGTCACCACTTGTTCCATTAAAATAAGAAGACAGTGAATCACAAAAATTAAAATAAAATAAAGAAAAATAATAAACTAAAATGAAACAACTTTGACGAAGCGTAGCTCCCCGACAACGGCGCCAAAATTTGACGCGCATCTTCTGACGAGTCAAACTTAAATTTTATATTTCCTGCTAAAAGCTAGTAAAGCGGCAAGCAGGGTCGGACCTAAGGGTGCTGGTGTTGCTGAAGCTGTAACTGTAAACAATAAAGAATGGGGGGTTGTGAGTAACTGAGAGTGCAAAAGAGAAAATAACACGAAGATGTCAATTAGAGAGAGAATTCAGCTTAGGGTTTCTATTATGACATGTTTATCATCGACTGCTAAATATCAAATCTCAAGTTTCTAAGTGTGAAATTCCGGCAAAGGTAATATCCTAAAGTGTCCCGGCAAAGGTGATACACCACAATCTAACCCGGCAAAGGTGTTCGATTTCTAATTCTTTCCTAAACTAAATAATCCGGCAAAGGTATTATTAAATCTAGGTATTACGATCTACCTTTACCGCAAAGTTCCAGTAGATATTAACAATAAGAATTGGTTGTCAAATTAAGCTTTACGACAAAGTTTCCACTTAACCTAATAATTCAATTCATGGGATGAAGCACAAGAACTAGAGAAACAAGAAATTGCATTAAGAAAAGAGTCTCAAAACATTAGTCACGATATGCGAAACCCTAAACTGAATTAGAAGTTTAGCTACACATCATCGAAATAAAAACACAAATATGCATGATGAAAGTAGTAGAAATCTCTTCTCTCGTCGAAAGCTTCGCCTTCTCCTCTTGAGCCGTCTTCTGAATGATGGAATTTTGGGATTATGGAAACCCTAACCCAAGCCTCTTATTTATAGCAAAAACTAAGTTTCCAAGTCTGATTTTTGGGCCGAATTTCCAAATCTCGGTTCTGCTGACATCGGCCGCGGACGCTGTGCATATTAGCTCCGCGGACTGTGAACATATGATCATTCGCGGACACTGTTCATAAAATGGCATGCATCCGCGGTCCCCACTGTTTCCAACTTCGGCTCTTGATTTGACCATCCAAATGACCTTGGATGCTCTTGGTGTAAACTAGAGAGTGGTAGATAATTGAATCAGCTACGCAACGACATGTAGCTCGTATTTTTCTGATCAGTGGTCAATTCCCAGCACTCCGTCGAACTTTCGATTGTCTGATCTGCCATTGTGGTGTTTTTGGCACGAAATGCCATCTTTTATGCGCGTTTCCTCCTAGAGCTTCTGAAACACCTGAGATTCAAAACCATACTAAAAAGTAATTGTTCGCATAATAAAGTGTCAACTAAAAAGAATTAACTGATTCGACGATTCGTATAAATATGACTCATCAGCTAGCACAAAACACATCAAGCTGTGTTTACAGCGTTTTGGCTACCAACAACCCCAAAATAAGCTAAAGTAAACAACATTGTTCACCAACAAGTTTACTAGCACAAAAGGTTACCACCAGCACTTGAGCATTCCTAAGGTGCGAAGCTTGTTGCACCATCTGATGCATTACTTCCACCAGTGCATTGGACCCTCGCATCATGGGTTCCAACATTTTTACGCGCTCTTCCAGCTCTTTCACCTTGACGCGATCATCAGCCTTTGCTAGGAGTTCAGCTTGCACTTCAGCGCTCAGTTTATATCCCCCCTTTGGATGAGCAGGCTTCTTCATGTACTTGTCAACACCAGATATGTATCGCCCTCTCTTCTGGCCCACTACCTCCTCGATAATACTGAACTGAACATCCATGGGCAAAGGATCATCCACCCCACTACAAGCTTGGTCACCAACAACTTCACTCAAATTGCCTTTCATTTTTTCCTAGACATTGTAAACTCAATCACAAGTAAATAATGCTATTCCATGGTGAAATAACAGTAACTTTATAAATGAGAAGTTAACAAGTAAAAATAACTAATAACAAGTTCAACATTTTTCAAAATGGCAATAACAAGTAAATAAGAGTAAATAACCAATAGATTCTCACTTTTCCAAATGAAGTTAACCCAATCACAAGTAAATAACAGTAACTTGGCGTTAATAAGTAAATAACTACTATCAAGTTAACCACAATCAAAAGTAAATAATAGTAACTTGGCGTTCACAAATAAATAACTACTAACAAGTTAACCACAATCACAAGTAAATAACTACTAAGAAGTTAACCACTTTTCGATATCCACAGTTTCTCAATATCAAATTGATGAAAATCAGAAACAATTTATCACAGTCAATATCAACAGTTTCTCAAATTGATCAAAATAAATACAAAGGATGAGAAAGTACCACTAAAGCTGCACCAGCCGGCTCGACACCATAAACATATGCAAATGTTGACACGAAAGGTGCTACTTCTCCTTTCTCCTCATGTTCCTCTGATCGATGGGCGAATGTCATCTTTCCAGAATGATGATCAAGTTTTTTGGAGCGCGTATCTTTCATCTAGTCACATTTTTTCAACATTGATACAAAATAAATAATTTAGAACATTCAAACAACATAAACGAGAAGGAAACTGTTATAAGTTCAAAATACCTTGTAGTTTGAAGTTTCAAAATGTTCGCAAAGCCATTTCCATTGGTCCTCACGGTCCTCAAACTCCTTACGTGTTGGTTCAGCCCCATACTTAAGGTAGTGCTGCTTGCACTGATACTTCCAATCCTTACACCTATCAATGGCTTTTGAGGTGATGTAATTCCACAGTTTAATGTCACTTAAATCAATTTCAAAATGGACCTACGAAAATAATAAATTTTAGTAAGTAATAACAAACAAACTATATAAAATATGTATTCACAAAATGGAAAAATGTATACTTACGCTCAGCCGGTTTATGACAATCTTGTAGGCATCTACAGACAATTGACCGTAAGTAGCAGCCAACATAGGCACCTCATCGCGCACTATACTCCCAATTTCATGGACGCACAAACTATTATCAGCCTTACTGTCAGGGATATCACCAAACTTGTTAAATGTCAGCTTGATTTTTTTGCTTATTATTTCCATTGACCTTCATGGCCACCCTTGTCCCGTTCACAACTCCACACTTACCTCTCTTATCTTCATCTCCTACATGTGCAGACAATTAAATTATTTCCAAATCATGTTCTATACCCGTAAAAAAATAGGAACATAAAAGTGTACTTCTATACCTTCCAAGTTGGCCAAAAGCTCACGAATTGATCGACGAATGATGTTATTTTGATTTGCTTCCTGAGACGCAGCCTGAGATTGTTCCTCAGAGCTTTCAGAATTATTATTTTGCACTGAATGAATCGGAGATGGTGGTATTTCATCCAAAGGCAAGTAGGCATCATCACGGGGGACATTCTTCGGTTCTTCATTACGCGTAGGGGCAGGGACATCTGATAGACTATCAGATGTATTAGGTTTATCGCCGACACTGGCAGATATGGATTTTGATGACAAGGGTCAAAGACAGATTGAGGTTTAAGTTAATGGAAGATATGCTTGCCTCCTCCATCTAACTTACTTGTACACATCAAAACATGAATTAATAGATGATTTATCAACATAAACAACAAGTCTAAACTTGTAAATACTCATCATTTATGGTTCATCATCATCAGATTCATGGTCATGATCCATAGCATCCTCTTCATTTTCACCATCCTCTTCATCTTCATCATCTTCATCCTCCACATCTTAATCCTCCCCATCTGATTCATCATCTTCATCCTCAAATTCATTCTCGTCCTCGAAATTGACATCATCCATTTAAAATTGAGGTGGTGATCGTGGAAGACTTCCCAAATCAACATATAGATCATCAAGAGGTATGTAGTTAGGTATGTTCACGGACGTGTCTTCTTGATACGCTTTGTTAGCATTTTCATCGCGTGCAAGTGAAGCATCACTATAAATACCTCTATGTGCCACTATATTAACCACTTTCCAATTATCTCCGGCCTTTGAATCATCTAAATAGAAAACTTGAATCTCATGGATTGCAAGACAATATGGAGAATGCTCATACCAAATACTCGACGTATCCACAGAGATTAATCCGTGATCGTACTTTATGCCTCCACCGTGGTATGGACTAGTATTAAACCACTTGCATTTAAAAACAACTACCGGCATTCCTTGTGCATACTTCAACTGGATGATATTCTCAAGAATACCATAGTATATTTTTTCGTCATCTGCACATCAATCAAAAATAAAAATGCAATTGCAATTGAACTAAATTTTAAACTTTTTAAAATAGTAGTTATACTCACCAGTCTTAACCATCAATCCACTATTCTGTGTTTTTAAATTGCGATCTCGATCATAAATCACAAATTTTACGCCGTTCACGTGACATTGCGAGTAACAAGCATACGTTTGAGGTTGATACGCTAAGTTATGGACTTCCTGGTTATAATATTCATCTACATCTTGTTTTAGCTCATTCAACTGCTAGTAAAAAGCTAAGGCACTTAGTGTAATTAGAAATAAATAACATTTAAATTAACAAATGAAGTATTTATGCATACTCAATCAAGAAAGTGTCCATGAAAATATTTAACGTATGCGTCATGGCTACTATCTAGGAATTTGTCCCAGAATTGAATCTTGTGTGAATTATAGTAATGGCTCACTTCAAAACAATTTTCCACCACACACAAGTGAGCAGTACCCAATTCTGACTTACTGAATTTTACTCTAGGAAGATGTCCAAGTGGCTTGATGAGTTCTGAAGCAACTGACAGTTTATAGCTAGCTTGACCCCAGGATCGATATTTGTTGTTGCTGCATTAGTATCATCCATGTATAATTTACAACATGTCCCTCTGCATAACGTGTGTTTCTAACATATTCCTTATACTCACCTAATTGCCTGTAAAAATAAATATTAGCTCATACTATTATGGTGAAGAAAGCTCGTACTTTAAAAATATAACTTATTTAAATAATATGCATACCTTTCCATAGGATACATCCAATTATAATGTACGGGACCTTTGAGTAACACTTGATCTGGAAGATGAATCAAGAGATGTACCATTATGGTGAAGAAAGCAGGAGGAAAAATCTGCTCCAACTTACAAATGATTATCACTATATCTGTCTTCATCTGTATAACGTTCTCCTTCTCCAACTCTCTACAACATAACTTTTGGAACCATATGGATAACGAGATCAGCGAGTCCAGTACAGTCTTAGGCAAACAAGGTCGAATAACAACAGGCATTAGGCGTTGTAGCATTGACATGGCAATCGTGGGTCTTTAGCCCGATAAATTTTTTGTCAGCCACATTAATCTTATTTTTCAAACATCCGGCATAACCATGTGGATATTTTGCATCTTTCATCATCTCTAGTATCTCAACCTTTTCATTCGGTAAAGTAGTGTAAGATGCTTGGGACACTTTCTCTTTCCTAGAAGATGATCCGGTGAACTTCTGCCATAAGTGCTTACGTACCCCTTGTTTCTGCAAACCTGCCCGTGCTTTTGGATCGTCCTTTGTTTTTCCTTGAAGTCCAAGTACCGTGCCAATTATGTTATCAAATACATTTTTTTCAATGTGCATGACATCGAGTGAATATGGCTGGCTGAAAGTTTCCCCATAAGGTAACTCATAAAAAATAGTTATGTGTATCCAACAAAGCCTCTTTGAAGTGCCTCTAGCCTTAAACTTTGGATGCAAGCTAAGTGTCGGGAATTCATGACGAAGTATCTCATATAGAATTTGTGAACCAGAAAGGGATGAAGGGGCATCCCTCTGCTCAACTGCACCATTAAACTTTTGAGCTGCATTTCTCCAAGGGTGAGTACTTGGAAGCCACCTATGGTGCCCTTGAAACGACATTCTATCAATTAAATGGTTAGAATCGATTTAATCTAAACATAATGGACAAGCTTTGTAGCCTTTACTCTTCAGGCCACCGAGCATACCCAAACCCGGAAAGTCACCATATCTCGCTTGGAGTCAAAGGAAAGTACTTAACCGCCTTCTTTGGAGCTTTGGAATGTGTATCACCATATCTCGCTTTATTACACACGAGGCAGTTCTGAAGGTCTTTATTTTCTTTGTAGAACAACATACAACCATGCTCGCATGCATGTATAGTCTCGTAACCCTAACCCAGGTTCTTTAAAATTCTTTTTACATCTCGATAACAACTAGGGAAGTTGTTTCCCGAGGAAGTATTTCTTTACACAGTCGTAGATGATCATAGAAACTCTTATCCGGCCATCGATTGGCAACCTTCACTTGCATTGCTTTTTAAAATGGCCTCTAATACAGTTATGTCACTACCACTGTATATAGGAGTCTGGGCTTCGGCTACAAGTGTATGATACTTATCATAAGCCTCCTTCCCAAAAGAATTAATAATGTCCTCATTCAACATAACATCATCTACACCCGTCTCATAGTCGACTCGAAAAGGAAAAGCATCATCCAACATTTCCATGGTTGGATTTTCATAATGGCTGACACTAGAGTATTGGGAGCTTGATTCTTCATTCATTTGCATAAGGTATTAACACATTTGTGTATATAATGATGGCAATGGAGGTCTATCATCAACTTCCCCGTGTGATGTCCATATGGTGTAGTCTTGCTTCATTCCATGTCGTATCAAGTGTACTTTTATTTCATCCAATGTAATCTTTGGTTTACGCAACTTACAACGTCTACACGGGCATATATGTGTAGGGTGGTCAACCCTATTTTCGTTCACAAAGCCAATAAAATTTTTAATCCCTTCGTAGTAATGTTTAGAACTTCTATCCATTTCCATCCAACTTTTATCCATATGTGCCTGAAAATACAAGGGGAAACACACATAAAGTTAATCCATTTCCATTTCCAAAACTATGAGCAAATGTTTCACAAAAGATCATATATAGGAAATAGTCCATACTAAAGCTTGCAAATTGTTTTGGAAATTCAATAATTTCTCACCATTATTATCGAAAGCTCTAAGGGACCTTATAGATTGAAAATGGAATCCTCAATATTGTGTACTCTCACACAACAACTATGAAGTATCAAGCTCCATTTTTAGCAAATCTATTTCAAACAACAAACTTCACGAGTTCATGTATGGGTATAAACAACATATACATAGAAACTACAACAAATTGGAAGATTAAAAACAAAGTGGGAACTCAAAACTTACTATTCTGAGTTGAAAATGTGCTGAGAAAGTTCTCTGAATGTGCTGAGAATGTTCAGCAGGTACTGGGAAGAGATGAAGAGGAGATCTTATTTGTTTCATTAAATGTGATGCTCTTACAGTACAGTTATTGTCTCACACAGTCGTATAAGTGTAAAGTGGTTGACCAAACAAATGTACGACACAATAAATGTCCCTCGTTGACCAAACCCAAACCTGAGGCATTCATTATTCAAAAAGTACGGTTGCCAGAAATATCAGACATGTCTTCTTAAGGGACATCATTTGATGTGCCGCTTTAGCATATGTCTCCTATGCACACGTATACAACCGTGTTTGATGTGTCATTTTAGCAGTTGTCGAGTAAGAACTCATATGCGACACTCATTGATATGTCACTTTACGCGTGTCGCGTAAGATTTTCTTACACGACACCACTCAAAAGTATTGTCGCATAGGCAGTCATATGTGGCTACTGCATATACGACAAACGCAATGACAGTCGTATAATATGTAAAATGGTGTAGTGACTCACTAATTGGAATAGCCGGGCTTTGTCCAGTACAATAACGAGATAAGTAGGCTCTCAATACACTTTGACTTATTGTTGTGACATAAGTGATTCGACAACAAAGAATTAGAACGAATAATAAGAAACGACATAGGAATTTAACGTGGTTCACCAACAGTGTGTTAACGGGCAGGAAGAGACAACTTGTAATCAGATTGGAGAGTATACTGAGATACAGTGATGTAGTTTGAATTACACCGGCCGTAGTCGGACACAGACTGACATACTAAAACAGTATGTTATGAGCCTATATTTATAACGCTCAAGACTACGTGAACTAACTAGGAAACCTATCCAAACTGATTAGGAAATCTTTATTAGAGATATATTTGTTTACATAATTATCTTCAAATATATTTCTAATCCCAATCTAATTAGGAATATCTAAACCAATAGATAACTTCCCAAACTAACTGAATTTCCTAATCAAATAAGAAATCCTAAATAATTAGGATTCAAGGCATCCTAACACTTATTAAAGTGCACACAGTAGTAGTACCTTGCCCCAGGGATCTCTCATACTTGGATTCACTTCAATCAATCTAGCACCGAGCTCAAGCTTGACTTAACACTTTCACCTCAACTTTCACACTCACAACCCAAAACGCTCGCACAGAGGAGATTTACAGTTTAACGACACGCTACGCTTCAAATAATCAAGCCATCTAATCCTAAGCATCCAAATCCTTACGCCAAAGATCAATGGCTCATAAAATTGGTAGTTGTTCCCAATACTGTAGCACTACAAATTTTTAGATTTTTTCCGTCTAGAATTTCTGTCGCAAAAACGTCGACAGACACAGCACCGGAAAATAATCCGTTTCAATACTGTCGAATTTCCGTCAACAAAATTTGGAATAATTAAATTCGTCGTAATTTCGGCATATTTCCGTCACCACATTTTCATCGCAAAAGTTAGTCGGATTGTTGACGGAATTTTTGTGACGAAGAATTACCGGAGAGGTTAAGCAAATATTATTCGTTTACATTCGTCAAATTTCAGCCGGTGTATACTGTAGACCAATTCCCTCCACATTCCATCAGCATTCCGTCACCTGGAAATAGTTTTCATTTTTTCCGTCACCTGGAAATAGTTTCATTTTTTCCGTCACTATTCCGTCTTCCAAAAATCATTTTTAATTTTTTAAACATAAGTTTTGTTGTTACCGTTTGCTTGGCGACCGTTGTTTAAAAATTATTCCATCACTATTCCGTGTTTATTCCGTGAGTAAAATATAATACAAGTTTAGTTACCGTCATTTATTGGCGTTGTCTATTTCCAAATTTTCCGTCAATATTAGATGTGTTTTCCGTCATTTAAATTTGTAATATTTAAATTCGTCGTACTTCTGGCAAATTTCCGTCACCACACATTCCTTCGCGAATAGTTACTCAGATTGTTGACGGAATTTTTGTGACGAGGAATTAACGGAGAGGTTACGCAAATATTATTTGCTCACATTCCCGTCAAATTTCAGTCGATGTATACTGTAGCCCAATTCCCTTCACATTCCATCACCTGGAAATGGTAGAAATATTTTTCATTTTTTCCGTCACATTTTCGTCACTATTTCATCTTCCAAAAATCATTTTTAATTTTGTTAACATAAGTTTTGTTGTTACCATTTGTTTGGTGAATTATTCCGTCACTCTACCGTCATTATTCTGTAAAGTGAAATATACTACTTTTTTTAATGACGTTCCGTCGAATTTCCCCCTCTATTCCGTCACCCGACGACTAAATTTGAGATATGAAAACATTACACTTTTAAAGTGGACTTTAGACAGCGCGTGTTTCCAAACGCTTTCTAAAGTAAACTTAAGACATCGCTTGTTGCCAAACGCTATCTAAAGTTCACTTTAGACAATGCTGAACTTGTTTCCAAACACTGTCTAAAGTCCATTTTTACACGGCGCTTATTTTTAAAAGCGCTGTTTATTTTAATGAAATTCATTATTTTAGGGTTTACACTTATGTTCAAGCGGCCGATCTCCTCCTCTCTCTTTCGTTTTCTCCTCAAGGATTTGGGGATGTTCCCGACCGAAGGAATTGTGCAGCGGTCGAATCTACACCGCAACCGACGACCGCCGTTTTTCCCCTTCACCATCCCGACTACCGCTTTTCCCCAGATTTGAAATGCGTATGATTAATGTTTCTCGTAACTTCGAAACACAGATCTGAAATACGTCCGATACAGTGATTGGATTTCGCGGAGAAGATGCGGCCGGAGGAGATGCGGCAGTTGTTCCTCCAAGTCTCCGTTAGATTCGGAGAAGATACAGTGATTGGTTGTGCGGAGGGTTGTGAAGGTGAAGATATCTCAGTGTTTCGATGCCGGAGATATGTCCCTTCACAAGGACGCACTGCTCGCTTTCTCTGAAAGCGCTCGCATCTTCATCCACTACCTCTCCGCTACGTAATTCTTCTTCTTCTTCTTTATTTTTCATTTTGATTTGTGTTACCTTTTTCTATTTGTATAGAAATTTGTTTGTATCTTGTGAATTCTTGAAGAAGTTGGTGTGGAGTATTTGCAATTCCTATGGATTTAAATGCGGTTGTACTAATTCATGTTTTCAGTAGGCATTTCCTGCTTCTAAAAGTAGCAATTTTTGTTATCCAAGATGAAATCTTGGCTCTAGAAAATTGCCAGTTCTGTGTATTGTATGAAGTTGCTACAAATTTGGTTCAATTTGGATAAAAATCGTTGACATCAGAATGGAGTTATGCCATTCTCTTTTAACACTAAGATGTGGCTGAAGATTTGGGGAGAAGCATTGTGCAACAGCAACTGATGAGGTAATTTTATGGTTTGCAGGGCAAATGATATATGTAAGGAATCCAAGAGGCAGACAATGAATGCCGATGATGTACTTAAAGCCATTGAAGAAATTGATTTTGCCGAGTTTCTTGGACCATTAAAGGCTACTCTTGAAGGTATGAAAAGACATCGTGAAATGATACAAAGTGACTCTTATCAGCAGCTAGAATACTTGGTTGTTGCTTGATATGAACGGTATGTGTCAGCAAGAGTTAGCAGCTCGATATGTGAAACCTCTAAATCATCAATACTTTACAGTTTAACATGTCAGTTCCTACTCCGTCTGTATTCATGCGGAGGTTCCTTAAAGCCGCTCAGTCTGACAAGAAGGTTTGTTTCCGAATGCCTTGCTGAATTTAAAATGTAATCCAGAGAAGAATCAGTGGGCTGAATTTACGTGTTTCCAAATATATTCCTTTAAGTGTTTTCCAGATTGTTCGTTCCTCATATTGCCTTTTGGATTATGCAGTAAATGTTCCAAGCACATGGTGACCCTCCATCAAAACGCAGCAACTAGAAAACTAACACCGCGAATGGAAACAATCGCGGTTTGCCTAGTCAGAGAATGAATGAAGACAATCGGAGACAACCTCAAGGCCATAGCGAAAACGACGAACACCGCATACATTAGACTTTTAAGTTGTGTATCTTATTTACATTAGACTTTTAACTATCGTTCTGTATCTTATTTACACCTACTTTTGAAATCTATTTTTTAAAATTAAAAAATGCTATTACTATTAAAAATGCCCCCAATTAATATTTATATTTGTAAAAAAAATATTTAATTTAAAATTAACGGTGAAATGACAGAATGTGACAACGTGGACAGGGTTTCGACGGAAATGGATGGGAATACCGACGGAATTGTTGATGACGAGAAATCGATGGACTTTTGACGGAAATAGTAGTTGACGTAATTACGACGGAAAATAACTGGAAATTATTGTCGACGAAAAATAGCTACAATTTTGACGAAAAATAACGTTTGACGGAAAATTATTGGAATACCGACGGAAAACGATGATGACGGGAGAGTGATGGAATTTTGCCGGAAATTGTCGTCGATGGATTTACAACGGAACATTGACGGAAATTTCGTTGTTGGAAAATTATCGGAACAACGACGGAAAATGGTGATGACGGAAATGCGACGGAATGTTGATGTGACATTGACGGAAACAAAAGACGGAATGTTGACGGAAACTTAATTTCGTCGGAAAAATTGCCGTCAACGTCATCGGTGACGGAAATTCGGTTTTTTCGGTAGAATTCCGTTACTAATCCGTATTTTTCCTGACGTCGAAATTTTTTCCATAAATTAGTAGTGTAGCTTTCCCTTTGAACAGTAGTAAACTTAAATCACCCAAACTTGAGCTATGATTCTCCTACACTGATCATACCAGCTGAACCAATCTAGCTAGAACACTTCCATCTGCTCCGGAAACTCCTAAAGCCAGAAGCAACAGCAACGAAGCACTAGGGTTCCAACACAATTCAAAATCGCATTGAAAAGTTTGTTGAGGGTATGGAGTGAGGAGCTGTTGGAAATGGAAACCATAATAATGTGCATTAATAATTAATTTCATGGTTGATTATTGATATTTCATTAATGGCCGGCACATACAAGTGTACTATATCAATGTGAAGCTGCCTTTCTACCCAAGTTTACAGTTCCAATTGTCATCCATCATATAAAATGGATTCTTCGGATCCTTGATTGAGAATAGCTCATCTTCTTTATTAATCCAACTTAACTTGCTTGGTGTTTTATAGACCCATAGGTTACACTAGCAAGAAGGCTTTTCCAAGATCGAGTGAATCAGAATGCAACCCTTTATTGCAAGGGTGTGCTTTTTTAAGACATCCACACCAACAGGATCAATAAGTAATGATAGAGAACTTTATTACTTATTGTTTTCGTGCAGCAGGTGAGCAAAAAGAAAGTAAAAAGTAATGTTTGATAGGTGAGCAACAATGGAAAGAGTATTGGAAATGAAAAAAATAAGTGGATCCCACATACAAATATCAAGATATAGAGAATCAAACCTACTTTTTGTTGGTTTTGAAAGAAATAAAAATCAGAAATGTCATAAATTGAATGGTAGACATACATCCAACTATTCAAATAAACTCAATAAATAAAAATAAAATATTTTAAAATAAAAAATTAGAAAAATTAAAGAATCTTGAGACAAAACAAAAAATGAAATAATAGAAGTGATAATGCTGGATAATTGAATGGTTATGAGTATTGCTTTTTTGCTTTCATTGCTTCAGAATAAAATAAAATATAGAGAGGTTGCTATTTTTGCTCATAGCTCTTTGCTCTCTTGTTGCGTTAAAATATACAGAGCAAAGAGCCATTTTTGCTCTACTTGCTACATGACTTTTATGGGAAAATACTATTTTTGCTTATTGCTTATTGCACATTGCTCTCTTACTACAGATGCTTACATAGATTTTTTTATTATAAAGAAAAACTGGTCGGTGTCAGCGTTATTATTACTCATATATAGGTTGTTCAAAGCGTCTGGATCGTGGATATTACAAGGAGGCGAGGCAAGAAGCCCTGAAAAAACCCATAAACTAAGAAAGACATTATGTCTCGAGATACTCAAAGAGGACACAGTTCGCTCTGTTCCAGTCTCCAGCTCCATTTAAATTTTTTGCCTTCTTCGCCAATCTGCTGCTAGGGTATCCGCCTCCCTACCAACTAAGTGCACACTCTAACTTGGATTCTGCGCAAATATTCCCTAAACAACCTGAAAAATTTCCTAAAATGCTCAAAATCTGAAATTTCATTCCTTTTCTACTCAACTTCCAAATTACATTCCTAATTTACTCACATTTTTTAAGACGCCATTAGCAACGGCGCCTTAACTCTAAGCCGCTCTACAGGACAGCGGTTTCATCCTAGTGGCACATTTAAACCAAAATCAAAACCTGATTGGGCAGAACTTGTCGAGTAGGCATAAACCGCTGTGGCGAATAGCGTCTACATCGTAGCCGCTGTTGCGGAAAGCGTCTAAATGTAGTGTAACAACTCAGACGCTTGGTATGTTGACAGGGCTAAGCCGCTGTCAATAAGGGTGTTTTATAATTAAGCCGTTGTTCTACACAGCGGTTTAATGTAGTGTAACAACTCAGAGGCTTGGTATGTTGACAGGGCTAAACCACTGTCCGTAAAGGCATCTTATATTTAAGTCGCTGTTCTACACAGCGGTTTAATGTAATTTTACAAGTCAGAGGCTTGATATGTTCAAAGAGCTAAGCCGATGTTCGTAACGGCGGTTTATATGTTTTAGGTTAAGACGCTGTCCTGGACAGCGCCTTGACCTTAAATGACCAAATATACAGCTCATTTTTACATGAACCTCAATTAACCTGCAGAAAATCAGTAGTAAAAGAATACCCCTGCCCAACGACACAATACATACAATTCAGCCGCCACAGAACATCAAACATAAACCATCACTTTCAAAAAGTTACATCATCATCGTTATATCTCAAAATACATGATAGTCGAGATTTTATGACGGAGTGTAATGCTCTATTGTTCTTCTAATGCGTGTAGACCCCCGTGTTGGACTTCTTTGGGAATTTGCTTGAGAAATTTGTGAAGGGCCAACTTCGTCCACATCTTGCGGCAGGTGAACTTCTTCAGAATCTACATTCACATAAAAATGGATAGTTAGACATAAGAGGCGTAAAAACATTGAGTCAGAAAAAAAATTACATACCACTGTCAATATGAATTGATGCGACATCAACATTCAAAGCACGACCCTCTCCAATTTTCAAAAGGTCGGCATGAGTAGCATGAAACATATCATGCAGTCCTCTCTTGGTATCCATATCGGTTGTCTTAAAGAACAAACCAGAAATTGCCTTACAATTGCGCACTAATGACCCGACCTGTTTAAATATTTAACTTGCAGTTAGAAGTATATTTTATAAATTGAAGCAGTTTCCATATATATATAAATACTTACCATTACATAATGATCTGGTCCAGATGCGCGATACGGCTCCGGAGTATCCACCGGTGGTTGAATGCGCTTGCGAGTCACAGATAAATACCATGAGTAGTATGCATCCAGATACGATACGTCTATGGCTGGATCATCGATAACAATCCTCTTAGCACGATCATTCCAAATGTCTATATAGCCTTGTATTTCCTCATCTGCAAGCTGATTAGTTCTTCGGATGTGCATATGCATCTCTTTATGACTCTCGGGTGGCGATGCTGGAAGTGGTTGTCTCCATCCAAGTTGACGAAGAACTCGCGATGGATAGTGCCACTCAGCTATATGAAAACAAATGAGAGGAACTTCAACCCTCCAACTATCCCTGCCATCAACGCACATAGGATGAAGTGTGCCAAGAATCACATCGGCGTATGGAGTCCATATGACATCGTTGGCTTCTTGTCGGTCCAACAAATCACGGAATAGCATCAACACCTGATGAGATGTGTGCATGTATGACTTGGGGACCTTCCATCTGCAAAATTGAAATAAAGAAATAAATAACGCTTTAAATGTTGGATAGTGAAAAAATGAAACAAATATGAAATACTTACTTGTATCCTAAAGCTGGTCGCCGCATAGGATCAACATCTGCACCTGGAGGTAGAGCCGGAACAGCAAGCTTCCTCGGTCTACCTAACGTCAGATGTTCCCAAGCCCATAGCTGAAGCAAAATGGCACAACCAGTGAGCTGCGTGCTTTTTGACTCACACGCGTTGCACAAGCTGCGATATAGGTATGCCAATACTGCAGCACCCCAACTGTAGCTCGATAGAGAGTCTAAGTCTGCCAGCAGGGGTAGATAGTGGAGGGATATCTCACTACCCGACGAATCTGGCATAAGCGATGACCCCAACATAAGGAGAATGTATGCCCTCGTATATCTCTGTATATCTAGCTTTGTAGCCTCTGCTGGAAGGGTCTGCATATTGTCTCTGAACCAAGTGCGTCGAACTGTGGTATCTCTCTTCCCATGCTCTGGCACTACTCCCAATAACTGTTCACAAAGAGGGGCATAATCTTCGACCTCTTGGTCTATAGTCACCGCTCGGCCCTCTATAGGTAGTCCGGTCAACACGCCAACGTCCTCTAAAGTGATAGTCATCTCACCATTGCGCAAGTGAAACGTATGCGTCTCTGAACGCCACCTCTCCACTAAAGCTGTCATAAAAGACCAATCGACTTCATAATTCTGCATGTAGTACCAAGGATCAAATCCGGCCCTAAAATGTGAGATAGGATGCGCTCATCTGCCTCCCAATTAACCCCTCGATGACGAACGGTTAATACGTCTTTGTTCTTCACAATTGAAGTGGGCACATAGTTAGTATAATTATATAAAATAATGAACAAAAAGATCCAAATTGTTTATAATTGAAAATTTCACTAACGTCAGATGATTCCCAAATGCGTTTTGATCGATGAGTGTCCTGTTTATAAAGCAATGTCCTGTCAATGGGACCCGGATCAAGAATATGTGAGACATCCGGTAACAACGTGTCCTCTCCACCCAAGCTAGACGATGGAGATGGCATATCATGCATCGACTGATCACGAGTGCGACGTGGCATAACTGTAACATGAAATATCAATATGCATAAGATCACACAACGAACAAGGTAATCGATTCACAAGTGAGTAAGGTAAACTATTACAAATAATTTACAAGGCTACATATTGTTTTTTACAAGGCTACATATTGTTTTTCCAAATAATTTACAAGGCTACATAATGTTTTTTTTACAAGATAACATAAAAAAGATGAAATCCTAATAAATTCCTAATTCACTATAGGCACCGAAGTACAAGAGCGCTTTGTGTGACCGGCAACACCACATATCGAACACTTGAATATTCTTTTCAGCTTTGTAGGGAGTTGCTCACTAGTAGATGGCAAGTCCACAGGTCGTGGGTCGCGCCTTTGATCCATTTCGTTGTGTCTTCGCTTTGTTGGATTTATTCCTCTCTTTACTGGTTTGAATTGCTTATTTGGAATATGCTTTGGTCCGACATAAGCGTTCCAATGTGTCATATCCGGTTGTGGATTGAATGTTTTAGTCCAAGTGTCCACATACGCTTGTGAAGTAAACTCATACGCAACGCAATCACAAATTGATAGCCCTACTTGTGTACATACCGATAAGGCGTGGACACACGGGTAATGAAACAATTGCCATTTACAACAACCACACGTCTTACCTTCCAAAGAAACTTCATGGGCACGTGATTTCGATTTTGTGAGAACCGAAGCTATACCTTTACTCCGATCATACATTTGAACCTCATTATGTCCGGCTTTCACTAGATTTGTATTGTTCAGGGTCTCAATCTTCGGAACAAAGTATTTGTTGTGACCCACCATTTGATCACGTCGCTCAATAAAATAAGAATTGGCCTGTTTGAATGTAAAGTGGACAAGAGCGGTGATAGGCAAATCACAGCAAGGCATAAGCACATGGTTAAAAGATTCAGACTGGTTAGTCGCCATTGACCCCCATCTACGACCTCCAATATCAAAAGCTAGCGACCAGTATTTGGGATTAAATTTCTCCAACCACTTTACCGCATCCGGTTTGTCCTTCAACAACTCTTTAAAATCTTTGAAACGATTACGAAACTTTATTTGCTGATTCTCCTTAGCAATGTCCTTCAACAAATCTCTATGGGCTATACACTTCACTTTTTGATTTAAATTTGAAGCAAAATGCCTTATGTCATAACGGTGATAAGCGTTTGGTGGCTTCCAATCATCTTCTTTCATCACTCACATTATTCCAATATGCCTTTCAGAAATAATGCATAATCCTTGTCGTTCTGTGACGCCATTTCGAATGCACGTCATAAACCACTTCTAACTATCGAAGTTTTCACTCTCTACTAATGCATACGCAATAGGAAGAATCCCATTTTCTACGTCAAAAGTCACTGCAATCATTAACACCCCTTTCCACTTCCCGATCAAATGTGTTGCATCAATCGAAATGACAGGACGACAATGCTTGAATCCTTCAATAGCTGGATAAAAGGCCCAAAATACCCTATTCACGATGACATTGCCACTGTCAAGCGTCGATTTGTCCCAGTAAACAATGGTACCGGGATTACTCTCTTGAAGCATCTCCATGTATGCCGATAATTTTTCAAACGATCCTTCCCATTCACCAAATAAATAGACAAAGGCCTTTTGGCGGGCCTTCCAAGCTTTGATGTAAGTTATCTTGTACCCCTACTTTGAAACCATTAACTTCGTCACTTGCTTAGGAGAGTATCTCAAATCCTCTTGGATTAAGTCTTTTATGTCCATTGCAATGGACATTGTCAATCCGGACAATATCAACCTCGCACGTGTGTTTGTCATGTTCGTATTTGATGATTCTCCACATACCCTCCTTTTTCTTCTTTGAAGCTCTTAGTTCCCATTCACATTTATCCTTACCCCCGAGACATTCGAGAATCATTCTTTTTGTATCCGAATTTATGGTGCGATACTCGCGACGATGTTTGATATGATATTTCCGACAAGCATGTATAAGCAACTCCTTACTCATAAACATACCCCCTTCACGAAGCTCTTTCGTGTTGAATTTGCTAGTATGAGACCCGTGATTGTCAATAATCGGAAAGTTCATCAAAGGGGAGACGTCATTGAATGATGGGAAATTCCATAGAGAATTATCAACTCCTTGACCGGCGATGGGTACTTCAACGTACCCTTCCTTGCCATCATTAATCAAATTTTCCATATTGTCTCTATCGTACTCATTGTATGATGAAATTTCAAATCTTTCTATAGGTGACGTAATCATTTCGTCGGTTTCTTCATTATCCATTGCTAAAAGATTTGAAACAACACATTTCCTATATTAGTACCAATGCTAATTTAAACGACAATATATTCCATATTGAATTATCAAAATTCAGTTTGAGGGTTATAGGCAGAATCTGAATTCTACAGCCCCAAACACCCATTTAGAGGGTTCTAGGCATAATGAAAAATCTTGATTCTTAAATCTATACACTATACCTGATATTTGTAGGCATAATCTAAAACCTACAGCCCTAAATTACTGAATTATGAACGAAAGTAATCCAAAAAGAACAATAGGAAGAATATGAACAGAGCAACTTACTGAATCAAGCTAACGGAGTGAGACAGACGAACGGCTTGAAGCGAGAAACAAGGCGACAAACAGCGAGCGAGCGACGAGCGACGAGCAACGGATAGCGACGAGCGACGGACAGCGACCGAGTGGTTTCAGGGCAAACGGTAAGAATGATTCTGTATTTTCCTTATTAGACCTAAGTCGCTGTTCGATACAGTGCCTTATTTTAAAATGTCAGGTCAGCTCTGAGTCAGTTTTGATTTTGGTTTAAATGTGCCACTAGGACGAAACCACTGTCCTGTAGAGCGGCTCGTTAGCAACGACGCCTTATAAAATGTGAGTAAATTGGGAATGTAATTTTGAAGTTGAGTAGAAAAGAAATGAAATTTCAGATTTTGAGCATTTTAGGAAATTTTTCAAACAACCTCCACTGAATCTGACAGAATAACTACTATGACCGATCCCAAGTCCCACACTGACTTTCAGCTTCTTAATTTAGCCCAACATGACAGCCAGGCCATTCCTTACTACATACGAGGGGCCTTTGGTCCTGTTAAAGTAGACAAAAATTTATATTTATTCAAATATAGTAAAGATCATGTACAAAGCATATTTTGGTGCAAAATATAAAATTTGTTAAAATTGAGTTATAATTCGCCGTGGAGAAACCAAAAATACGACATGGTTCGTCACGAATAATTTATAATTCGTCACCGAGATATTAAATATAAACGGATTTAATACGAGATTTAATCTCATCCGTCCATATAACCAAATCAAAGCTGCCACAACTGCTAAGGCGGATTATGACAATCAACCTATTGCGACTAATGCGACATCCCTTGATTGCGCAACTAGAGCTACTAGCTAGATCTAGTAATGAAATAATGTCTCTCTTAGAGCATCCCCGCCATGACTAAAAAAAGCATGTCATCCATCTCTCGCATTCATTTTATCTCTCATCTAGTCATGACTCATGACCAATTTGGTCATGTACACCCCACTCATGACCAACCAAAAAAAGTTCATCATCCTTCTCCCATACCCATATAACCTTATTAATGGAAAAATAAAATTATTTAAACATACATCAAAATATGACAATATGGATGTCTATTTGTAGAGCTCATAAAATTACGAATGTTGAGATTTTCTATTTTATTTCAAGATAAATGTGTTACAATTTACAAATTTAATCTGAAAAAGTTTTAAAACAGTACATGTGGCATGTTCTGATTATTTGCTTCTCATGACCAAATTTTTTGGGGGTCATCTTGTGACCTTTTTTGTGTTTGGTTATACCATGATCAATTTTATGATAAAAAAAATCATGATTGGCTGGAGACATGCTTTTTTAGTCATCTTTGTTGACCTATTCTTATTATTGAAAAAATCATGGTGGGGGAGCATCCCCTACCATAATCTTTTTGATCATAGGAAAATGTCATGAGGGATGACTAAAATTATACTCTCCCACCATGACCAAATGTGTCATAGAAATGATTATCTCATGACCAAATGCAAAAAAGATCATCTCATGACTAAAAATTAGATTTGGTCATTAGCCGTGAACCAATTGCAATGCGACACGTAAAAACTTTTCAGTGTATATTTTGATATTGCAACGAATATATCTTCTAAATTACAAATTTAAAAAAATCAAAATAATTACCAATATTCATAATTTTTTGAGATCAATAAAACGAGATACACTTTGATATGTTTTTATTAATATTATAATCTATGAGCTACAATTTATGTAGCGATGAGAGAGAATGATGATGATTTTTTGTTTGGTCATGAATGGAGTGCGTTTGATCAAAATAGTCATGTGGCATGACAATGTAAGTGAGTCAATAGATGAGAGAGGGGGATGATATGTTTTTTTTACCCGGGTGAAGGATGCTCTTAAGCCCATAACGTATCATTAGATTAACATTCATTTAAAATTGAAATAATTGAAATAAGTATATACAAAGAATCATAATAAAATGGGCCTAAGTATAGTGGGAGGCATAGTGTACCTTTGAACTATGCCAACTCTGTCTATACTTCAATGCCGGCCCTCTACACAGTCTGAACTCTGAAACCCGGCCCCAAATATCTCGGACCAGCAGTAAATGCATAGATGATTATTGAGACACAAAGGCACATTTTGATCTTACATCAAATTTTTGTAACTAAGCTAGAACTGAACAAACGAATTTATCTCGACTAGAACTCACTAGAATGCTACAATTTAAACATACAAATAGTTAAGAGATAGGATGATCACTATTGTCATAATTATTTTTCTGATTCTAAAAGAAAGATAATTATTTGATGGTACTTATACAATGACCACGTATCTTATATATATTCATAAGCCATAACAATATAAACCACAATTAGAAATACTTATTTAATTAATGACACACGTTTATTTTATTTAATATGTGGTCTCAAATAAATAAATTAATTTATAAAATTAAATACACGAAGAACCTTTCTCTGAGATTAGTTTCAAATCATTCTCCGACTATGCTTTTTTTTAATAATGGGTGGGGTACAATAATTACAATACATATGACGTATTATCATCTAGTATATAGATTTTTAAATTGATCTCCGAAGCTCAAGTCAGACATCTTGATCGGATCTGAAATCATCTGGTACATTTCTCTACTTCTGAAGCACATGCCATATTCGGCATTTTTACCATGCATGGATCCGCACGTCCACCCCAAATCATCGGTACTTTCTTGACACTTAGATCGCAGGCCACTTTGGGCACCTTAACCGTTGCAAGACATCCAAGCGTGAGGCGTGAAGATGAAACATCACGCGCGAAGCGTGAAGAGGAAAGCATTCACGAGGGTAGGGACGAAATTACTTTGTACCGGGGGTGACATGTGTCACTCCCAAAAAAATTCATTTTTTTGCATATAATTAGATTAAATTTAATATTTCTAAAATATAATTGAATTTAAATTTAATAAGCCAAATATTTATTCTGGTCAGCTCACAAACTGAAACTTTGAAATTAAGTCACGAGAAGTTTGTATTTAAATCAGCTATATTATCCAATCAAAAAAAAAAGTCAGTTATATTATAGTTTTAATATTTGATTTTGTTTATTCTTTAAATGAAAACACAAATAATTTATTTATTTTTCAAAAGAAAAACTACTAAAAAGACATCGTTACGCATGAGATTCCAACATTTTTGAGTTTGCTCGGTAATCTTTAGATTTTAACACTTTCCCCGAGATTTCTAAACTTTGTCAATGGTCGACTGGACAAAAAAATCTTACATGTTTCCATTGTTGCGCAAGGCCAAATCTCTTATTCCAACTCTCTTCCGATTTACACTGCTCATTTTTATAATTTAATATAGTATAGACTGTACTTTATAACAAGATGGAAAATGATTTTTTTTATCAGATTGCTTGGTTTTCAAGATTGAAAACCAAAAATCTAAAATGTTAAACATAAATTCAATAATAAACAATTTGCATTATATGGAAATAAGAGATTCTTTATTTTGATAATACATTGCTAATTTTTATTTGTCACCCACGGACCCTATTTCTGAGTTCGTCCCTGTACGAGTGATGTACGAAGCATCCATGCGGGAGGTGGAACGAGGAAGATGAAAAGGGAGAGGACAAGAAAAATCACAAAATAGTGAGAAAAAAGACCATAGATGAGGCTTGTACCCTCAATCTTGTAAAAACAAAATTGAATTTCCTCTAATAAACCACACCCTTGTTGACCTTCTCCGACTATGGTGAGCGTTATAGCGTTGGAAGTAATTAGTTGGCCGGTGTAATAAACAAATTCAGAAAATATCTGGGCCCCACTAATAATATAATAATGCACGCGGGGTTTGAAAATAAAAATGCAGACATTATTTTTACAATCATTAGTCCCCACCATGTTAATTTTATTCTTAAAAAAACAAAATGTTCTTTATAATAATGATCCAAACTATTGTGACACATTTATTTTATTCATAAGCTTGTATGTGAAAGGAGTACTGTTGAAATGCAATCAACAGACACGCGTTCAAATCCTATTTGATGTATGCGTAGCCCCCCACATTCATGAATGTGCAACTTGCTCATTTATTTTAGTCTCTTCTCTTCCTATGTGCAGTGTATTTAAAATATTACAATTCATTTATTCAACTAAAATAGAAATAAATTACGAATATAGGATTTGATGCAGGAAGAAAGGAGTTGGGAAAAGCAGAGGAGAAGCAGAAAAGAAGCAGACGGGAGTGAAGGGAATGAGGAGGAGAAACAGAGGAAGTTAGGATAATTTCTTGTTGTCTTCATTGATAAACTACACTGTTATTTATACATCATTCCAGCTATTGCTAGACTGACACGTGTAGCAATTAGTTACGCCCAGTTCTGTCAGCTGCAGCTCCCATTTCACGTCCATCATGCCTAGTACTGCCAGCTGTAGCTTCTATTTCACGTCCATCATTTCCATGCAGGTAATATCCTTCTGCAGCAAATCTCTTGGTGCTTATCTTCTGTCTCGCACCCCTTCCTAGCCTAGGGTGTACCCCCAACTGTGTATCATTTCCTCCCCCGTTGAGAGCAACCTCGTCTTCGAGGTTAAAGTCAGGAAATTGGTGCAGCATTGTGGATTTGTCCTCCCAAGTAGCATCAGAAGCAGGTTGCTGGCACCATTGGATGAGTACTTGATCAATCCATCGGCCTTGGCGATTGATCTTGCGACGATCAAGAACATATTCTGGCTGAACAGTGGGGTGCTGGTTGACGAAGCAGTCGGGCCAAGTGATCTCTTGCTGAGGGTTTGGTGATCTGCACAGCTTCAGGATGGCCACATGGAAGACATCGTGAATCTTTGCATTTGAAGGGAGCTCTAAGCGGTAGGCCACCTTGCCGACTCTGCCGAGGACTTTGAATGGTCCATAATACCTCTTGGCAAGCTTAGAACAGCGTTGATTGCGACCCGAAGTCTGACGGTAGGGTTGTAGTTTCACATAAACCCAATCGTCAACTGTGAACTCAACATCTTTACGATGTTTATTAGCTTGTTGTGTCATACGGTGGCGTGCGCGGACTAGGTTGTCTTTCAACTGGGCAATGATATGGGTACGAGTAGTCAGCAGCTGGTCTACTGCAGCCACGACTGAGCTCCCTGGGGCATAGTCCTTCAATGCTAAGGGCGCATGGCCATAAACAGCCTCAAATGGGGTAATTTGTGTAGAGGAATGTTGTGCCGTATTGTAGTGTAGTTCTGCCCAAGGAAGCAATTCTGGCCAGTTGGATTGATTCTCGTTGACATAGCAGCGTAGGTAATCTTCCAAGATTCGGTTAAGGACCTCCGTTTGCCCGTCGGATTGTGGGTGATAGGCGCTACTATGGGCTAACCGGGTACCCTGCAACTAAAATAATTCCTTCCAGAAGAGGCTCATGAAGATAGGATCACGATCGGAAACAATGCTGTTAGGCATGCCATGCAAACGACAGATGTCTTTCACAAAGACTCGAGCAACGCTGGCTGCCGTGAACCCTGATGCCATGGCCGAGAAATGTCCGTATTTTGTCAACCTATCGACCACCACTAGTATCACTGATAGTCCTTTGGAGGTAGGCAAATGAGTCACAAAATCCATTTCGATATCGGTCCAAACGCCGACAGGAATGGGTAGAGGTTGTAACAGGCCCTGGGGAGCCGAATTCAACACCTTGACTTGTTCACAAATAGTGCACTGTTGAACATATTTCTTGACATCTTTAGCCATAGATTTCCAAAAGAAATGCGTCTTTATCCTTGCCAATGTCCTTTCTATCCCAGCATGTCCCCCTATTGGAGTATCATGATACTCCTGAAGAATGAGCTCTCGCAGGGTCTCATCTGAGGGAACCAGAAGGCGGCCACGGAACAAGACCAAGCCATCTCTGATATGGTAGTCTGTATATTGGTTGGGGTCCCTTTGTATTGCTAGAAAGAGGTCATGTGACTCTGAATCACGCTGAAAGAGGTTCCTGAGTAATTGTAATATGCCGTAAACAGGTCGGGAGTATCCGTGCATGGCTGACAAGCTGGCTTCAGGTACACGCGACAAGGCGTCGGCTGGGATGTTGTCACGACCTGGTTTGTAGGTGACTTCGAAGTCAAACCCCATAAGCTTAGCAATCCATTTTTGTTGGTCAGGTGTGTGGATTGCTTGAGTCAAGATAGTTCGCAAAGGCTGGTGATCAGTCTCAATTATGAACTGGTTGCCCAATAGGTATTGTCGCCATTTGTGGACAGCGGACACTATTGCACATAACTCTCGGTTGTAAGTTGAAGACTGTTGCATAGTCTTTGTAAATTTCTTGCTGAAAAATGCTAGTGGCCTGTGCTCTTGTAGTAACACTGCACCCATGCCGATTCCGGAAGCATCAGACTGAACTACAAACGGGCGATTGAAGTTAGGCAATGCCAAGACAGGGGTAGTAGATAGTGCCGCTTTAAGCTGCTCAAAGGCACCATCGGCCTGATGGGTCCAAGCATAGGCATCCTTTCGCAAGAGGTCGGTAAGGGGCGCTGCAATGTGTGCATAGCGAGCTACAAATCTTCTATAATAGCCTGCTAATCCCAAGAAACTTCGCAAGTGCTTAAGAGACGTAGGAACTGGCCAGTCCTCTATTGCTCTAATTTTGCCTGGATCAACTTCTACCCCTGCATGAGATATTAGGTGTCCCAAATATTGCACTTTTGTTCTAGCTATTTCACATTTTGATGGTTTTGCAAAGTAAAAATGTGTAGCTAGGGTGTCGAGTACCTCCTTGAGATGAATGAGGTGTTCGGCCCATGTCTTGCTATATATCAATATGTCGTCAAAGAACACCAAGACAAATCGTCGAAGCATAGGGCGAAATAGGTCATTCATTGCCGACTGGAATGTGGACGGAGCATTGGTAAGGCCAAATGGCATGACTAGAAACTCGAAATGTCCATCATGCGTCTTGAAAGCCGTTTTGAAAATGTCCGCCTCATTCATGCGGATTTGGTGATAACCAGCTCTTAAATCCAATTTAGAGAAGATGCTTGCACCATGAAGTTCATCAAATAATTCGTCAATTGTCGGGATAGGGTATCTATCCTTGACGGTGACGGAATTAAGGCTCCTGTAATCAACGCAAAATCGCCAGCTACCGTCGCGCTTTTTAACCAATAGGACAGGTGAACAAAAGGGAGAGTTGCTAGGTTGGATAACACCTTCGAACAACATCTGCTGGACAAGGCGTTCCACCTCAAGCTTTTGATATCTTGGATACCTATAGGGTCGTGCCTTTACTGGTGTGGTGCCTTCCAATAATGGGATTTGATGATCCACAGCTCGGCGTGGAGGGAGGCCCTTAGGGGTTCAAAAACTTGCTCGTGTTGTTGTAAAAGTTCACTGAGATGATCCTGCTGCTCAGTACTGAGGTCATCGGGTAGGGATGGTATAGTAAGGGAATGGTGGGCAGTTGGTGATTCATGATTGTTAGTGTTCTCCTGGGTCCAATCCACAATAGTGAGTTGGTAGAGTGAGGCCACACCCCCAGCTCTAGATGCTTTGCGTAATTGTCCCAGGGTGAGTTGATTTAATTGGGCATAAGGTTGCATGCCCAGAAGCTTTATTTGGGTCCCTTGATGGATGCAGCTCATCCATAACTGCTGATAATCGAAGAGAACTAGACCTAAGCCAGCCAACCATTGAGCCCCAAGGACTGCTTCTGCGCCATATATGGGTAACAGGTGAAAGTCCACGAGAAATGTAGACTCCCCAAATTTTAATTCAACATCTCGGCAAAGTCCCTCACATTTGAGCTCGTCACCATTCCCGATCGTGACATTCATGTGTTGTGAAGCTTCTATGGGTAGTCCAGCTTTCCTCGCAACCCGTGTTTGGAGGAAGTTGTGAGTCGACCCAGTGTCGATTAAGACAACAACTGGCAACTCTTTGAGATAACCTCGCAATCGTAGAGTGCTAGGGACAATGCGGCCTTCTAAAGCGTGGCATGAGATATTGGGTGCCAGGTCAGTTGCATCTAACTCCTGGGCATCTAACAGAGTGTCTGCATGCTCAATCTCACCCGGTTCTAATGCTGGGCAATCTTCTTCAAATGGGTTTTCCATCAACACTAAACACTGGAAACGGGGTTTACATTTATGGCCCGGGGAGAACCTATCATCACAATTAAAACATAAACCCTTTGCTTTTCTCGCTTCCATCTCGGCCATTGTTAAACGTTTAAAGGGCAGTGGGGATGGGTTTGGGGTACCTGGCGGTTTGGTTTGTGTATAGGCGGGTAGTAGTCGCTGTTGATATGGGGGATTTGATCTGGGTGGTAAGGAGCGTTGCGCAATGGTTCGTTTCTGCTCCGCCAGTTTGGCCATGTCCATCGCAACTTGTAGATTGGTTGGTCTTGTCATCACCATTTCACAATGTATTTCCTCTTTTAGTCCAGCTAGAAAGCGATGCAGTAAATTGCTTTGATTCATACCAGGGGTTTGCATTGATAGGGATTCAAACTCAGTGATGTAGGCGCCTACTGAAGATGTTTGGACCAGTTTGTTGATGGCTTCCTCGGCATGGTAGTAAACAGAGGGGCCAAACTTTCTCCGAGCATCTGTTGTTAGGGTTGGCCAATCACGTAGTTGTCGGGTACTATGCATCCACTGGTACCATTTCAAGGCGTCCCCCGTCATATAAAACAGAGCGACTGATAGGCGTTGGTCAGGTGGGATATGGTTATGGTCGAAAAAGCGCTCCATCTGAAAGATCCATCCCTCAACCGCCTCTCCTGTGAATAAGGGAACCTCAACTCTGGGCACTCGAGCTATGACCCCCTGCTGGGACTCAGGTGAGTGTTGCAAGTGATGTGGGAGCATGGTGTTAGTCGACAAGGATGTAGTAAGAACAGATGTTGGTGTAGGAAGCAGAGGAGGGTTAAGGGTGTTACCAGCCGAGTCGTCAATAGGTTGCTTACCAGCTCTAGCGTGTGCCAGTTTGAGTTCCTGCATCTCACCTCGGATCTCACCTCGGAGTTGTTCGATCATCCCCGTGAGGGTAGCTTGATTGTCAGATTTGATCTGGGTCAGTTTTTGCGACATCTCAGCCATGGCTTGTGCCACCATCTGGTTCATTTGTTGCGATATCTCAGTCATGGCTTGTGCCACTATTGCCATTGAATCCGAGGTGCTTCTTGTCTCAGGCGCCATGTTGGTCAAAACTCAATGGAAGCACCAGAATGATGCAGGAAGAAAGGAATTGGGAAAAGCAGAGGAGAAGCAGAAAAGAAGCAGACGGGAGTGAAGGGAATGAGGAGGAGAAACAGAGGAAGTTAGGATAATTTCTTGTTGTCTTCATTGATAAACTACACTGTTATTTATACATCATTCCAGCTATTGCTAGACTGACACGTGTAGCAATTAGTTACGCCCAGTTCTGCCAGCTGCAGCTCCCATTTCACGTCCATCATGCCTAGTACTGCCAGCTGTAGCTTCTATTTCACGTCCATCATTTCCATGCAGGTAATATCCTTCTGCAGCAAATCTCTTGGTGCTTATCTTCTGTCTCGCACCCCTTCCTAGCCTAGGGTGTACCCCCAACTGTGTATCAGGATTAATGTGACTACGGTTGAAATAAAAAAATTATTAATTACAAACTAATTAATTCCTTGATACACATGTCATATCTTTACTGGATGTTTATCAGAGTTATGACCTAGTGGTGAGAACAATCAAAAGTATCAATCAGAACAATTGCCAAAAGTATCAATCGCTTAAATCATGTGTTGGAATTCAGATGAAATCGTATTAGATTTCCATATATATATAGGGATAGAATAGAATTCGGTGTTTGTGTTTATCTAATCCTTTACTCTTTCAATATTTTTTTTGTAAAAAAAGTAGTGTCATTGATATAACAAAGTCATAGTTCAATTCGAACAAACTGTACACGAAAAATTAGTTTATAAATAATAACTTAAAGAATTATAAAAAAAAAAAAAATAATAACTTAAAGAAATCCGAATATTCGCCTTTGCCAGAAAAAGGAAAAGATAATTTTCTTTACCCACCCAATAAACCATTTGCCGAAAAAAGAGGGCAGAGCTGTCAAAACCGACTTCGTCTAACAAACAAAACACTCAGAACGGCACCGTTCTGTATTTCACTTTATTAGTCTCGCCCACTTCCTCTTCCCCAATAATCTCGTGCAGACGCAATTTTCAACTCCATCGCTGCTCTCACCCACTTTCCCTGTCTGCTTCCCTCAAGCCCTCCATCGTTGACCCCCTCCCTAATCAGATCTGACGACCATTCACTGCTTTAATCCCTTCTGCGGCCATCAATCGTTGGTCCAAGGTCAGGCTTTTACAAACTTTCTCGATCTAGTTATCTCTTAGAACCTGTCCAATTTGTTTCTAGTTTCCAATCTGGGGTTTTGATTTTAGGGATATTTCTGATCTGGGTAGGTCTCGGTTTGTTGAATCGATTGTTTAATTGTTTGGTTGTTGGAGTTTGTAGATCTAGTTTGAAGTTGACTCAATTTGTGAATTTCAGGTTGTGGATCTAGGGTTTGGGGCTTTTGATTGACAAGTAAAGCTGGGTCGTGGAAAAAGATGTCGACTTTAGTGAAAAGCAATTCGATTATGATCCGTGAGGTGTGGAATGAGAACCTGGAGAGTGAGTTTGCGTTGATTCGAGAGATTGTTGATGACTTTCCTTACTGTGCGATGGACACTGAGTTTCCTGGTATCGTGCTTCGTCCCGTTGGTGATTTCAAGCATATCAATGAGTTTAATTACCAGACTTTGAAAGAGAATGTTGATATGCTCAAGTTGATCCAAATTGGGTTGACATTTTCTGATGAATATGGGAATCTGCCCACTTGCGGAACTGATCAGAAATGTATTTGGCAGTTCAATTTTCGTGAATTTAGCGTCAAGGATGATATGTTTGCTAATGATTCGATTCAGCTGTTGGAGCAGAGTGGTATTGATTTTTCTAAGAATAATGAGAAGGGTATTGACGTAATCAGATTTGGAGAGCTTCTGATGTCGTCTGGTGTCGTGTTGAATGACTCAATCTGCTGGGTGACATTCCACAGTGGATATGATTTCGGCTACTTGGTGAAGCTATTGACTTGCAAGAAGTTACCCGAAACACAAGCTGGATTCTTTGAGCTTATCAAAATTTACTTCCCTATGCTTTATGACATCAAGCATTTGATGAAGTTCTGCAATAGCCTGCACGGCGGGTTGAACAAGCTTGCTGAGCTGTTGGAAGTTGAGAGATTCGGAATTTGCCATCAGGCTGGATCGGATAGTTTGCTCACCTCTTGCACATTCAGGAAATTGAAGGAGACGTTTTTCAGTGGCTCAACCGAGAAGTATGCTGGTGTGTTGTATGGGCTGGGGATTGAGAATTGACGGACTCTCTTGGCAGGGTGTAGGTATAGTTTGAAGAACAGGAAGATAATCATGAGCCTTTCTTTGTTAACAGTTAAATTTTAAATTGTACACATGAAGCTGGTTTGTTTAGTGAATTGTCCCTTTGTTTCAGTTTTCTTAAATGTTTAACTTCTGTTATTCAGACTACATCATGCTTGTAGCTCTTGCTTTACATCTTTGTATAATATAGTGAATATTTGGCGTAGCTCCGGCTCTAGTTTCTCATGTTATGGAATGGTCGGAAATAGCTGGGTTCATAATGTTTGGAAGTGTGTCCCTTGTGATTGCGACTCACATCTGTAGGGGCAATTGGCTGCAAGCTTCATGCGTTTCTTTTTTTTTTTTAGGTTCTTGTCAAGGCTCACATGTCTAGTGGCTAACTAGGATTGGGTCCATATAAATGTTAAATGTGAGGTTGAACAAAAGTCAGAGCCAGAAGAAAAACAAAACTTGGAACCTTTTCATTAAGCCATGTTGTGAGTACCCTTTTGTTGAAGGTTTGGTTCTAAGTTTCTTAATTAAATCATGTTGTAATTAATATTTAGCTTTGTATATTTTAAACTTATCTAAAACTTCATGTTTAGCATGCAACAAATATATACATAACAAAAGCCAGAACAATCATCAATTGAAGTTATGTAATGCTTCTTATTTCTTAATGATGACTAAACATGCATATCACTTAGGTCACTATGCACAAGTTTTGGTATCTTAGAGTTAGAATGTCTTGTAATATGGCAATCTAGTTTTTTTTAGGCGAATTTTTACTTCTCGTATATATCAATCATTATACGAATATATATTACATGAAAACTTTATCAGATACATTTGAGTATTAGAATCTTGGAGTACGATGCACCACACACGGTACCAACCCGGATTTAATATAATACCTCAAAGAGGGACGAATAACACCTCCGCGAGGGAGGAACAACTCGTCCACGAGATATGTTATTGGGAGACCCTTGACTTCTTTACAAATTGTCAGGAATTCAAGCCACTCGACCGAAACCCCTTTCATGTTAATCAAGTTATTTTAATTACCATGTAATTACTACATTTTTCTGCATTCATGTCAAATTGAGGATATAAACATCATTTGACATTTCATGTACGCATTTATAGCGTACATGCACACTACAAATTTTTCCAAAACTTCCGTCCAAACATTCCGTCACAATAACGTCACAGTAGGAGGCAGCGGAAAATAAAACGACACATTTTCGATTCCGTTCCGTCACTTGAAACGTATCGTTCAATTTCCGTTTAATTTTCGTCAACACATATTCCGTCGCAAATGAGTACTCGGATTAGCGACGGAATTAAAGTAACGAAACAGTGACGGAAAATACCCGCAGATACTATTCGCATACATTCCGTGGATTATCCGTTTGTGTATACCGTCTCACATTCCGTTTCTAAACAGTCATTATTCCGCCACTTTAGTGACCGTTGTAAGTTTTTAATTTTTGCGTCGAAATAACATTACTTTTTCGTGACTTATGGCTATTACAATGAGACGGAAATGCGACGGAATATTGACGCAAATACAAATTCCAGTTTTGCCTATATAAGAGGACTCTTTGCATCTTTCAACCCACAACATTCATCTTCTACATTTTAGCATTTTTAACTTATAAGGACGAATTTGCTTTGCAACATATACTAGAGATGGGATGCAAGATGATTCTGAAGAATTTCATGGCTCTTGACTGAGATTAGTTTCTTAATGTCAAGAGCCATAAATTCTTTAGAATCTTCTTCATCCCATTTCCAGTATATGCATCAACAATTCCGTCAAATTTCCGTCCTTCTTCCGTTTTTCTAGTTACCATTTTTTAGTGACCGTTATTCCAAAATATCGTTTTATTTCCGTCTATTTTCCATTTGTTTTTCGTCTTGTCGACGGAAATGTGATGGAAGTTCGACGAACACTTTGTATACGTTTTAGACCCCAAATGCCCTATATATAGGAAAACCTTTTTAAATCATACATACTTCCTTACAATCCTTTCCCAAAAAAGAAACTATCTTCCTTACAATTGAATACCGCTCATATGTCTCCTTCATTTGACCGTGTTGGTTTCGATGTCAACCCACCTAACGTCGATCGTAGAGTGCATGTATATCCTATCGGAAGATACGCGTAAGAACTCATTGTACATGTCATATTGATTGTTTTCATAAATCTACCAATGTATTATGTGATTCTAAAATTTGTAATAGTTTCTGGCCATTCAACGTTCATCAAAGGATTGCACGAGAATGCATAACTAAATGCAGGGATGAAACGTGGCCATCGTGGAACATGATCCCAGAAAGCGCTAAGGGAATTTGGTACGAGGAGTTTATGGTACAAATCGATATGTTTTAAATACTTCAATTTATTGACAAACGTTAATGGTTATTGAAAATGAGGTATTGCTTGTAGAGTATAGCTACTTGAGATGCACGGGCTGACAGTCACATTCGGGGTAATTTTATGAGGAGATGCAATATGATTGTCAATGCCGAAATGATGATGCGAAGGACATCAAGGAGGAATTCACGATTCAGAAATTGAAGCAACCCGTAAAACGGCAGAACTTATATGTCATGAATTAGCGACAACTTTATATTCCATGAATTAATAGCTTAGTGCTTTGCAACCGCTTACATTAATGTATTTCATCAAATTTATATTACATTAATATATGTGTTCCAATTGAATTTGTATTGCAAATTACCAAAGAATTAAACGGTTGAAAGTTTACATGTTTGAAATCGGGACTTGTGGAATAAATTTGTTTTGTTTTCTTCGAGAAATTGAGCATTAAATTTGATTTGAAGTGCCGATCGTAAATTTGTGTTATTCCAAACGATGTTTTTACTGAAATGGTATTGTGCAAGGGATTCATTGAATCCGTCAACATTGTCGATTTATTTTCGTTTTTAAGACAGCGTTTATATTTTAAGGCGCCGTTGATAATATCAGTCAGGACAGCGCTTCTTATACGAGGCGCCGTATCATTTCCCATGATACAGCGCCTTCTGGTTACGCTCTGTTCTACGCATACATGGTACAGCGCTTATTTTGTAAGCACCGTTGATATAGAACGGATTTCAAATATTTTAGATAAAATCAATTTTACTGTTAGTGGAATAAAATTGATTTGAAGTGCCGATCAATAGAATTCGACGGTGCTTAAACAATGAGCGCTGTAACACGTATACTTAGAACATCGCTTTATCAGAAGGCGCCGTATAATGGGTCAATTTATGGCGCCATTTATATAAAAAGCGACGTCTCGACTAACTTTATCAACGGCGCCTTAAAAAAATAAGCGTTGTCCTAATTACCAACATAAAGCGACAATGAATCCAATGTAGCAAGTAAGGGATGGAAACAAAAAAAATCACGATAGGCACTTCAACTCAATTTACCTTGCTCAATATGTAGCAAGGGATGGAAACAAAAACAAACAAATTACATTGCTCACTATTATACAGAACATTTGTATTCTCATAATGAATCCAATTTGTTGACACTGGACACGTCCATATGGTACAAAACATCTGGTCCAATTACTAATACACCGGAGGATCTGACTGTCGCAGGTAATCTACCAATTCATCCGCAAATTCGTTCCTCATATCATTCAGGACATTGTTACCATACGGGTCCTCTCCTGTAGGGAAAGTCTGGGAAAAAATGCATAGTTATCAATTTTATCAATACGTAGGCTAATTGGTAATGGTCTATTACTTATCGGGGCATATATTTACCTGTGTGATGTCGTCATGAAGAGATCCATTGGTTTGCTGAACGAACTTGATTATGTCGCGAATATATTGCAACACATAGTAGCCACACACTTGAGTGTTGAATGGCTGTCTGGGGCACTGAAATAAGAAATGATTTATTCAATAACTGAAACATATCAAGTAAAGGAATAAAAGAATTAGGTCTTCGCTGTTGGTATTTGTTAACTCAATACCGTTACAGTCCTCCACTGTATATCTGCATCTGGCGGGAGGTTGAAGTATGTACGCATGCCCCTGTAACATTAACGTAATTAATGTAAGTTGTAGCACATATAGTACTGGTAAGAAATAGTGGATTAGCATAGTCGTCGTTACGTGTTGACGAAATTGATTGCATCATCTAGCGGGTTTTTTGCAGTTGGATCAAGCTAGAGGACCAAGCGCCTTGCGGGGAATAAAACAATTAACATCCAATGGAACCTAATGAACAGTTATTATACTATTATATTAGTATACAATGCATTTCATCGAATACATACAACAATACGAAAAATGTCAACTTACTTTTTCACATGGACGTAAGGAAGGAAGTAGCAGAAATTATGAGCGTAGTCTGGCATTTCCAATCTCCTCTTGAAGCAATCCACCCTCGTTTTGAATTCGACGGACGGTGTCATATGACTCGGTCTGAAGTATCCAAACCTAATGCCCGGTGGGATCTTTGAGTGCATAAATCTGTGGTCATTTGAATAATTAAGTTAGTCAAAAAATTTCATTGTTAACAATAATGAATAATAATAATATTATTATTTACCCTATGTACACTTCAACTGCGGTCGCACTCAAAGCTTCCAATGAGGTGAAATGCCAAATGTCCGGTTTTTCCAGCTGGATATAACAATCTTCACCGAAAACTTCGCTAGCAACGTATACCGAATAGATAGTCGACTTGGCCATCATTTTCGTATGTTCGTACCAAAAACGGCAAACCATTGTCATTCCTTCCAGAGTTGGGTTGTCAAAACTGCTGCATTGGAGGTGGATAAATCTGTACTCGTCATATCCCTGTGCGGAAAACAGAAAAAGTATATGAACCGATTCACATTCATATACTTATAGGTGTTTCTTGTCATATATCTAAATTTGTCATCAAATACCTTTTCATCAATGTCTACCAGACATTTCGGCCATCCCACAAAATCACCCCGAAGTTCTGATACTTTCTCCTTGAGCCCCAACTTCATTGGAAGCTCTGCCGATGGTTCAAGATCAATCTCTACAACCACCTTCACCATCTCATCAGGCAGCTCTTGGCACTGGACGAAGCGTCCTCGCATCACTCTGCCAAGTGCTACAAGTGACCTGCCCTGATCAGTACCTCCTCCTTCCACGTACAGCAAGCATTTCTTCCCAACCTGAAATTGAATCAGTTTCAGACACAGTAACGAAATAAATTGATATTTCTTCATAATTTTAAAACGTTCTGAATATTACCTTATGTATATCTTCAAATGGGTCATCATCGGAACCAATTTGAGGGCTATAAATCGTAAGAGCCTGCGAAGTGACTGTGGACTGTGTGATCGATGAAGAAGACTGCTTCCCAAATACTTTCTTCCAACCTACCAAACTCCCCACCCCCCGTGTTCGTCCAGAGTACTCCTCCTTTCCTATGGCCGCTGTTCATATGTCACGTCGACCATGGCATATGAATTTTCCGTCTATGACTTGCTTCTCTAATTCATCCTGAAACCGAAGTAGATGGACGTCCATCACAATCACAGAGAGTTACGTAATTATTCACTGTAATCATATAACTTACAATTTTGTTGGCCACCTCCCTCATATGGTCATTCACGTACTCTTTATTAGTCCTCCTCTGGTGCCCCCTCTTCCATACCTCATGCCTTCCAACATCGATAACAGGTTCATCCCCCGGGGATATCAAACTCTCAGCCTCCATCTCAGCTAGTTTTGCCGCGACGATATCCGCCTTTGCCTTCTTGTACCCGCCCCTGGACATAGTATGCTGGTACAGGTTCGACTCGCTCGCGCAATATTCAACTCCCTAAGTCGTAGTGCCTCGGGAGTCCGACGTTGTTCCACAAAGGACTTCCATTGATCCGTATCAATGAACGGATACATCTGTCTTGGGTCCTCTCCTTCATTCGGACCAAAAATGTACTTATTTGCTAGCATACTCTTAAATTCCCTCCAAATTTTTGCCGCTGCCCGCATCTCCGTTTTCTTCAAGTCCCTAGTTAAGTCATTCTGAGGCACATCAAACATTTTCTGCAGATTTATATGAATGGTTAAAACGACCCACAATATAATAAAGGTAACAATCAATCGTTTCACAGTTAATAATCCGGACCAAAGTCTCTTCCCACACCAACTCAATCTGTTCCGGGCGTGCTAACGTCCATTTTTCATATGTAATTGGCATATGCTTTTTCGCAACCAGACCTGCATGTACCGAACGCACAAATTAACGTATATATACCACATTGCGCATTTAATATATTAACAGTCTGTATGATGTTACCAATGTATGTTCTGAATAATTTCCCTACTTCACCGTCGATAGTCCCATCTGCTGCTATCGTGACCGATTCCTTTGTGCCATCTTTATGCTTGTCAATTAAACTGGTCAGAAGGGTTGCACCCCTTTGTTTACGTTTCGATGTTTTATTACCTGTCGCTGATGAGGCTCCGTCGACACTACTTGGTGTGTTAACCATCGTCCTGCGATTAAACAACGCAAGCATATAAGGCCCTTTACAATGTAAACCGAAACAGAGAAGTATTTTACAGTTGTACTTGGTTTGTACAATCAGTTTCGCACTACAGGCTCACTACATTCTCATAGTTTCACAGTGAATAATAATCAGTTGACTGAACTGGGTACCCTGACTAAATGACTACATCCATACGCCGGTGTCAACCAAAAGTTTACACGCAATCGTAACTACGAAATGGAAGATAGTGACGAATTCCGACGAAACCTTATGCAAAACAGAGACAATAAGCGCCGATATATGATGACAACTAAGTGACATACCTGTGCGAGAAAATTAAACCTCCGCGAGAAAGAAATGCGTTGGGCGGGCGAAGAAGTCGGCGTAAATTGGATTTACCAGTCTGGTTAACATAAGTTGTTGAAATGTAATTTTTAGGGTTCGAGGGCGTTTATTCTTCAGTCGCCGTGTTCAATACACCTACAACGGCGCCTAAATGTGAAAGCGCCATTTGAATTCATTAATCACGGCGCCTATACATTAAAACGCCGTTTATTTGTATTAAGGCAGCGTCGTTTAACTCATATATCCAACGGCGCCTGATGGACCATAATTATATGAATCATAAACACAGTTAAACCCACTAAATTAGACTGTTTGTCTATTTAACTTTTGCTTGTTAGTTCCGATTTATATCTACAGGGTATTTTGGACTCTAGAGAGAAAACACGCTAAGGAGAGGATTTTACGCTGAAAAGATATTACGAGTCATTCCAAGGTTAAGACCGGATGCCGACTGAAGAAATATCAAGTTTCTGACATTGAATCATTCAAATCAAATCCAACCGAGGAGCAACCAAAGTCAGTCCGGAGCGAAATTGGACTGATAGTTTTGTGAAAAGACTGCACAAAACTCACTCTTCTCCCATGGTGACCGGCGGCTTTGTGCAAGAGGTGGCCAAAGCCACCTCCCCTCCTCCTCCATGACCGGCTACCCGGCGGCTTTACCTCCTCCTCCTCCTACCACAACTTTGTGACAAGTGTCACCCTCCTCCACCACATCTCCTCCTCCTCCCCTCCTATAAATAGAAGCTCCTCCCTTTGTATTTCAACATCCCAAAAATCATACACTTCTCTCTCTAGAAAGTTTGGCATTTGTAAGTTTGATTTTCAATATATAATACTCCTGTTGGTTCTTGAGTATTATATTTTGGTCTTGAGTACTCCTGTCGGTTCTTGAGTACTCAAGCTTTTCTTTATTCTCGAGTACTCTTGTCGGTTCTTGAAGTACTCACCCCTTTCCCTTACTTACTGTCTTTCAAAAACCATAAGTACTTAGCTATGGTATCCACCTCTATGGATATTCGTAGCTAAACTCTTCATTTGGTTGAAGGGGTGTACTTGTATTATAAAATGTTTTAGGCAATTCTTAAAGCCTCTTCTCTGTATTCAAAACTTGTTTTATGTGCCATATATTAGGTTAGAACTTCCAAGGTTGAGTGGATGCTTGGAATGGCAAAGCTCTTCCGTGGGGGTTCGTAAACATACTCGGATAAGTGGATGCTTGGAATGGCAAAGCTTATCTGAGGAGTTTGACCTCTCTAAAACCATTTGATTGCTCGGGAATGACTGATCAAATGGATGCACACAGGCTAATATACCTTGGAATGGGGTATTAGTCTAAGTAGAACAAGTGCTCTACGTTTTTTGCAAAAGTCTAGACAGTGTGTGCAAATCGAGTGCTTGGAATGGCCTTGATACACTTTCGAACACTTTTGCAAAAGACTAGACAGTGTGGCAAATCGAGTGCTTGGAATGGCCTTGATGCACGTTTGAATACTTAGAAGGATCACTAAGAGCCAATGATAAACAGGCTATGATACAAGGCCCCCGAAACCGAATGCTTTCCTTAGAGTACAAAACCTCCCCGTATTTATTTTTAGTCTTAGTATAAACTGCAATCACCAACTGCTCATCTTCCGGAGGACTTGCCGATCACGCATCACCCACTGTAAGTACTCTCTTTTAACTCACGTATTTATTTTCTGTCATTTACTTTTCCGCATAAAAAACCCAAAAACAACCAAAAAAAGTCACTTAGTTAAGTAGCGCTGAAACCTCAATCAACCTAAAAACACGCTTCCCCCTGTACGATCCCTCAAAAAACAAATTATCCCCCTAATTCCCTTGGGTTCGACCCCTACTTACCACTTGCTACCCAGTAGTAAGGTCACGAGTAGCGGAATATAAATTTGCTTTTGCACAGAGAACACCGCACCTTAACGACAGTGCGGTGGGCTCCGTCAAAACTGGCGCCGTTGCCGGGGATATAGCCGCCGGATAAGTTGTTCTTTCCCTCCCCTTCTCATGACGCTACCCACTACATATGCATGGACAACAAGACATCTTCCCCTGTTCGGAGGTACGGATGGAGAAGACCCAGTACTACACTGCCGAAACTTTCACCACGTTTGCTGCCACATAAAACCTGAAAATGAAATGTTAGAGGAATTTAAGCTTAAATGCTTCAAATTTTCTCTAACTGATTTTGCAACGATTTGGTATTACACATCAACCGCTAGTAGTGCAGTATATTTTGTGGATCTTTGCGTTCCATTCCTGAAAGAATTCTTCCCCCCATCCTTACGCCAAAAAACCCGTGAGAAGATCATGTGCCTTCAACAATCCCGGGATGAGACCTTGGACGAATACTACATGAATTATGACACCATCGTCTCACGCTGCCCGCACCATGGATTCACGAAGAAATTTCTTCTTCAAAGATTTCTTCGTGGGATGAGGGCCGAAGAGCTGACAAGGATTAACGAAGCAATGAGAAGATCAGCCTGGAACTTAACTATGGCAGACATGTGGTACCTCATAAAAGACCTGGCTGCAACCACAAAACGAATACCCCAAGCTGATAGAGGAATGCAGATAGAAGAAGCTGGTCCAGAGACAGATGAAGAAGAAACACCCGAGCCATCAGAAGAGACTTCCGAGCCGTCAGAAGACTGGGATATAGAAAGTATCGGGAGCAACGAGGAAAAACCTTCATGGGAACTGAATGTCGTGTCAGCAATGGAAGAAGTCCAGAATACCACCAGCATGCTGCCCGTGCCATACCCAGCTATCATCACCCAAGCTTCCGAGACCATCTACGACCAGATCCTCACAAACGGACATAACGAGGCAGAACCAAGCCTTAAGATGCAAGCTTCCCAACTTTTCCCCTCGATCAATAGGCAAATCGCTGAAAACTATGTGATCAATGAAGAGGCTAGAAGGAGGATGGGAAAAGGGCCTGAGCAAAACGACTCCTCGATGGAGCATGTTTTCGCCATGACTGGACAAGGCAGCCGTAAACACTAGAAAACCCAGTTCAAGAGACTAGTAGTGAAGGGTCCCTCGCCTTCTCAAAGACGTTGGAAGGAGAAACCACCAGAACCATGGGAACTGGACCCAAGCACATCATCTCGCAAGAAATCAGGAAAATGCAAGGCAAAAATCAACACAGGAACGGTGGTGAAATACGACCTAAGCCACCCATGGGATCCAAACCAGTGATCCAGGAATGAGGTACTGTCGAGCCAACGACGTTAAACAAAGGCACTGGTCGGGAGGTAACCCGACACCTATCTTAATTTCTGTCTTTTATTTTTCTGTCATTTAGTTTTTTTTCGTAAATCGCTCTCACCCACTTGGTGCATAGAAGAAATGACTATTTAGAAATCGGTTTTTGGAGCAAGACCGGATCAGCCATGCAGCTTCCGTGAATTACCGGGCCTGCGCTGAGAGTTCAAGGCTCCAGCCGAACTCCCTCGATTATCCAGCCTCATGCCATGTCGTTCACTCGACACTTTAAAGGGAGTTCTGTTCTTCCCTTTTCCTTAATGTCATTTCCTTCTCGTATAATATCTGCTTGCATGGCTTTTAAACTAAGTTGTGCTGAAAGGCACACATTCGTTCAAAAGTGTGGGGTGAGAACCACCTTTGTAAATAAATAACATGTTTTCTTTTTTCCTTTAATATTATCTTTTTGAAAATATGAACTTAAGAATGTGAAAAAGATAGATCATAATTCATGCATTAACCTTGTGAAAATTCAACTGTTTAAAAACTTAGAATGTAACTTCTCATTTGTCCCTTTGTGCTGAGATAAACTAGGGATGTGGAGTTGACATAAACTGCCCTAGAGAGGCTTGGTAAGCAATCGAAGGATCGAATCTAACTATATGGTTTTTGAAGTCAGTGGAGGCTGCACTTCGGGTTTCAGTGAAGATTGAAGTCATCTCCGCCATGCAGTGTTTATGCAAAAAGAAAAAAAAGGCGAGGACGGGAATCAGACCGTCCTATCTCTAGTCAAAGTAGCCGAGAAAATTGATGAGCGACCCTCATCTTGACCCGCGCGAAACGGCAAGGATGAGAGGAGCGGGGAGTTATTTCCATATGCTTGCGGGCGATGATTGGACCTCCCAAAAAGGCTTGAGAAAATGGACTAGCAAGCCACAAAAAGGCAAAAGCTCGAAGAAGCAAATCAAGAGGCCAAAGGCCCAAAATTGTGAAGGTTTTAACCTAACAAAAAGTGAAGTACTCAAAGAGTCAAAACAAAGGCCAAAGGCCGATTCACTACAAAAGCTGTCCCTCGCCAAAAGAAAATCGAAGACCAAACCATTGAAACCCAAACCGAATCACGTGCTAGAGAAAGCTACAAGAAAACCATATAGTGCGAGACGATCCCGAGAATGCACTCTAGGAGCCTAAAAAGGGCTATTTCCCGAAACATCCAAAATAATTTGCATCTCAGCACGGAGCTACAAGTATCAAGTTTCTTCTATTTATTTACACGGTTTAATTTGGTAATAAGTAGTAATGCATGAATTAGGATAAATCTAGTCCCACAGTCTTACTTTCATATTTTAAAAACTTACTTAATGCCGCCCTTTAATAGCATTGTTCGGGACGAACAACTTAAAGTGTGGGGTGATCTGATGGACCATAATTATACGAATCATAAACACAGTTAAACCCACTAAATTAGACTGTTTGTCTATTTAACTTTTGCTTGTTAGTTCCGATTTATATCTACAGGGTATTTTGGACTCTAGAGAGAAAACACGCTAAGGAGAGGATTTTACGCTGAAAAGATATTACGAGTCATTCCAAGGTCAAGACCGGATGCCGACTGAAGAAATATCAAGTTTCTGACATTGAATCATTCAAATCAAATCCAACCGAGGAGCAACCAAAGTCAGTCCGAAGTGAAATTGGACTGATAGTTTTGTGAAAAGACTGCACAAAACTCACAAAACTCACTCTTCTCCCATGGTGACCGGCGGCTTTGTGCAAGAGGTGGCCAAAGCCACCTCCCCTCCTCCTCCATGACCGGCTACCCGGCGGCTTTACCTCCTCCTCCTCCTACCACAACTTTGTGACAAGTGTCACCCTCCTCCACCACATCTCCTCCTCCTCCCCTCCTATAAATAGAAGCTCCTCCCTTTGTATTTCAACATCCCAAAAATCATACACTTCTCTCTCTAGAAAGTTTGGCATTTGTAAGTTTGATTTTCAATATATAATACTCCTGTTGGTTCTTGAGTATTATATTTTGGTCTTGAGTACTCCTGTCGGTTCTTGAGTACTCAAGCTTTTCTTTATTCTCGAGTACTCTTGTCGGTTCTTGAAGTACTCACCCCTTTCCCTTACTTACTGTCTTTCAAAAACCGTAAGTACTTAGCTATGGTATCCACCTCTATGGATATTCGTAGCTAAACTCTTCATTCGGTTGAAGGGGTGTACTTGTATTATAAAATGTTTTAGGCAATTCTTAAAGCCTCTTCTCTGTATTCAAAACTTGTTTTATGTGCCATATATTAGGTTAGAACTTCCAAGGTTGAGTGGATGCTTGGAATGGCAAAGCTCTTCCGTGGGGGTTCGTAAACATACTCGGATAAGTGGATGCTTGGAATGGCAAAGCTTATCTGAGGAGTTTGACCTCTCTAAAACCATGTGATTGCTCGGGAATGACTGATCAAATGGATGCACACAGGCTAATATACCTTGGAATGGGGTATTAGTCTAAGTAGAACAAGTGCTCTACGTTTTTTGCAAAAGTCTAGACAGTGTGTGCAAATCGAGTGCTTGGAATGGCCTTGATACACTTTCGAACACTTTTGCAAAAGACTAGACAGTGTGGCAAATCGAGTGCTTGGAATGGCCTTGATGCACGTTTGAATACTTAGAAGGATCACTAAGAGCCAATGATAAACAGGCTATGATACAAGGCCCCCGAAACCGAATGCTTTCCTTAGAGTACAAAACATCCCCGTATTTATTTTTAGTCTTAGTATAAACTGCAATCACCAACTGCTCATCTTCCGGAGGACTTGCCGATCACGCATCACCCACTGTAAGTACTCTCTTTTAACTCACGTATTTATTTTCTGTCATTTACTTTTCCGCATAAAAAACCCAAAAACAACCAAAAAAAGTCACTTAGTTAAGTAGCGCTGAAACCTCAATCAACCTAAAAACACGCTTCCCCCTGTACGATCCCTCAAAAAACAACTTATCCCCCTAATTCCCTTGGGTTCGACCCCTACTTACCACTTGCTACCCAGTAGTAAGGTCACGAGTAGCGGAATATAAATTTGCTTTTGCACAGAGAACACCGCACCTTAACGACAGTGCGGTGGGCTCCGTCAGCGCCTATACATGAAAGCGCCGTGTATTTGTATTAAGGCAGCGTCGTTTAACTCATATAACCAACGGCTCCTATACATGAAAGCGCCGTGTATTTGTTTTAAGACAGCGTCGTTTTAACTCATATATCCAACAGCGCTTATAAAAAAGCGCCGTTGGTAATAGTTACGGAATAATAACTGAAATACGACGGAATCAGATATCATTCACACTATAAATAAACGCACTAGCTCTTGTCCTTACATTTTCATCCCAACAATTTCATATAATGAGTTCGAATTCTACAGCCGATCGTTTGTTTGCGGAGATGTCTGATGAAGAATCAAGCGGTTCCGAAGGATATGTCTGTTCCGCTCAAGATGGATTCTATCCATGTGATAATGGCTCGAAATATTTAGGTGAGCATAGCTTCAGTATGGAAAAATACAGATACGACGAAGAAGAGAACAACAGACAATGTTCCTCTTCAAATACAAGTCCATGTGACGGTGACGAAGAAGTTGACCAGCCGTCACCCCGTGGGTCACCTGGGAAGCAAGCACCAAAATAATTATTGAAAACCTGAAATTAACGTTCCACAACATCTGAACTCAAGCAGCATAAACTCTGTAGTATAATGGTGTGCAACGTATCTAATGTAGTTAACTGCCCTTTTCAGGTATAAATGCGCATTTTAATTTTCCAAAATGTGAAATGGACTACTATCGAAAACGCAACGTATATTCTTTCTATCCACCATATATATGAAATCTGAACGTTTAAATTACTATCTAAAATTGAAAGAATGAGAACGTTTAAATTACTATCTATATAGGTGTGCAACCTATATATTTGTAAGAATGATAACGAATTCTGAAGCTGAACGTTTATATGATTCGTCGTCCGGATATGAATTCGAATGAGTATCTGCAGGATATATTTGTTCCGCTCATGATTTTAAATATCGTTGCGACAATGGCTCGGCGCAGTCTGTATATGATATCATATCTTCAGTTGATAAAAATACAGACACACCAATTACAATAATATACAAAGTACGTCTTCAACGCCAAAAGCCCAAAACAGTGTGCAAGTGAGCTCGAAGTTGATCTGCCATCACCCCGTGGTTGCACCCGGGTTCGAATTACATCTTAACTGATCTGTACTACGTTTTTGATGTTCAATGTATCTATTGAAGTTGACTTTATTATTTACGTTGTTAAATATTTTAATTCACCTCAATTAACAATAATGAAGTTAACTTGAGTTTAGACTTCGTCCAATGTAAATATGTGCATATATTTATATGTACATATTATCATATGAAGCTGAAGAAATTAAGTGTCAAGAAATCATACATGAGTATCTATGTATCCGACAAATTCCCCCACGCTGTGACGATCAAGATATGTTTTTTTTCTTTCTGACATGATGCGACGATCATTATAGAGCGATGTCGGATGACATCATGAATCACATCTTTTTTTTCGTCTTCTGTAATAATTGGTGAGACCCATATGTATGTATATATACATATGTAACATTAAGAAACTTGGAAAAAAACTTGGTAAACATAATTTCTACGTCTCTATTACTCTACATTTCCGTCACCAGAAACGGAAATGCAACGTGAATGTTACAGAAAACGTTTCATCAATGTTCCGTTACTATTACGTCAATTCACATTTTACATACTGTGCAGTAACAAAGTTAGCGTTAATATTTAACCGTTGCTTTAATTGCGTCGATAATTCGACGTGTTTCCGTCATATTGAGACGGAATACAGCCTGCTATGTGACGGAACATGTATCGCATTTATTACATTCTTATCCACCTAATCTTCAACCTGTGCTATAAATAGGGGCATTCTTATCCACCTAAACACTAAGCCCTAAATGTTCCTCTGTTTCCATTAAAAAAATGTTCCTCCATTTGTAAGTGCTGATATTGTGGTGCCGATTCTGTTGTTTTGTTATGCTGTGGCTTTATTTTCTTTTAAAGAACTTTTTTGATTTGCAGCACATGTCATTCAACTGTATTATATATAGTGGTGTTTCTTGATCAGCTCCATTCTGTTCTCCTTTGTATTATTCTGAATTTGTCTTTCATATTGAGAGATAAATTCCGAATAAGACATATGAGAACAGAATGGAGCTGATCATGAACAAAACTACATATAATAATGTAGTTGACTGACTTGTACAAGCAATCGAAGAAGATCTTTAAAGGAAAAAAAGTCATAGCATTATGTATATAATGCGTCTACTTTCCGCCAAATTACCGTCACCAGTCTATTTATAACATCGCTTATAATGAAAAGCGCCGTCTCATGTCACCATTTCATCATCGCTTATAATGAAAACGATGTCGCTTCTCATCATTTCAACGTCGCTTATATTATAAAGCGCTGTCTCAGGTCATCATTTCAACGTCGCTTCAATTGTAGGCGCTGTCCAAGGTCACCATTTCAACATCGCCTACAAATAAGCACTGTCTGTCAATGACACACAACGGCGCTTGTAATAAAAGCGATGTCTCGGTTAAGCATTTCAACGTCGGATACAAATACAATGGCGCTTGTAATAACAGCGCTGTCTCAGTTAATGTTGCAAATGACGTATATAAATAATACAAATTTGCATATACTAAAATCTATTAACACCATCTTTTCCTCGCTTACTTTCAAATGTTCCAACTTTACTCAAATGGCTTCTTTGCAGTGTCCAAGTCATTTAGGCGGAGCTCTTATTGCAACCGACCACTTGTGTGCTGATATTTGCTTCAACCCATACACGACTTGAGGTACTCTATTTTATTTTCCGTTGAAATCACATATTAGTGTAAGCATGGCATATTTATACGAAGAACGGAGATGGATGTACGAAGCGGGTGTTCATCGGGAGTCATGTACCAATGATGTTTTTATCGCTGGGGTCAATAATTTTATTGAAACAGCTGTCGCAAAAGGTTTTCTTGCCAGCGACAATTCAATCCGTTGTCCATGTACAAAATGCAAAAACAAGCGATTCATACATATAAGAATGATGGAGGCGCATTTGTACAAACACGGTTTCACACCAAATTACTTCAATTGGACCTTACACGGGGAAGATCTGGTAGAAATACATTACGTAAATACAGTCCCAACTCAAGCCGAACCGACTACATTTACCCACTTCATGATACTGAAGAACAAATTTGGACTAACGAGGCCTTCCCAACTATGGTTCCAGATATTGCCACAAATGATGATATTCCCGAGTCGTCGAACTATAGTGAACATCCACAGATAATTTCGAAGCAAACAGATTCTTCGATCTACTAAATACATGTGGGGAACCAGCTTATGAAGGTTGCACAACAGAGACGAAGCTTTCGATTAACATGAAAATGCTGGCAACAAAAGCTAACTATGGATTATCAGAAGGCGCATTTAATGCCGTGTGTGGAACGATGAAAAATCTAATTGGGGGGGGGGAGAATAAGATCCCATCTTCATTCAAAGAGTCAAAAAAAATCGTATCTGATCTCGGAATGGGGTACCAAAGGATTGACGTTTGCGTGAGTGGGTGTATGATTTACTACGGTGAAGATGAAAGTTTGACAGTATGTCGTTTCTGCTCGGAACGAAGATATCATCGTCCAAGACGCACAGAAAGTTCTTCATCATACCAACGAAATGCGAGAAGGCAAATGTTTTACTTGCCAATAATACCGCGTTTACAGAGGCTTTTTTTATCTGAAAGCCTGGCAAAAGAAATGTCATGGCACGCTTCACCAAAAGCAGACGTGCATCGCATGGTACACCCTTCGGACGGAGAATCTTGGAAGCAATTTGATCGGTGTCATCCTCACTTTGCATCGGATGCACGTAACGTAAGATTGGGATTATGCACTGATGGATTTAATCCATGGGGTATGTCCACTAAACAGTACTCTGTTTGGCCTGTCATGGTAACACCATACAACTTACCACCGTGGTTGTGCATGAACACGAGATTCATTTGGTTAACTATACTAATCCCTGGTCCGTCTAGTCCAAAGAAGCGTTTGGACATATATATGAGGCCTCTTATTGATGACTTGCTACATCTTTGGAATGTTGGGGTCGACACGTATGATGCTAATCACAGACAGAGTTTTACATTGAGGGCAGCTCTCATGTGGACAGTTTCTGATTTCCCTGCATATGCAATGTTGTCGGGGTGGTCAACGCAAGGGAAACTTGGCTGCCCCTACTGTATGGAAGACACGAAGACATTCGTGTTGAAAAATGGAAGAAAAGTATCGTATTTTGGATGTCACAGACAATTTTTATCCGAAAATCATCCATTTCGGGGTGATGCTAGGAATTTTTCCAGAGATCGAACCGACTTTGATGGTCCAATCCAATTTCGATCTGGTCAAGCAGTTCATGACAGGGTTAGGAACTTAAAATATATATGGGAGCAGCATATCAATGAGGTTTGCGACGGCTACGGTGTGGATCACAACTGGACAAAGAAATCAATTTTTTGGGTACTACCTTACTGGGAGGACGTGAAGCTTAGACATAATCTAGACGTAATGCACATTGAAAAGAATGTGTTTGAGAATTTATTCAACACGATCATGGATGTAAAGGGAAAAACAAAGGATGACGGTGTGAAGTGTAGAAAAGATATAAAGTTGTACTGTCGAAGACCAGAGTTGGAACTGAAAACTCGCCGCGGTCGTATGGTGGCGCATAAGGGTAAGTATCAGCTTACGAGAGAACAACAGAAACTTGTTCTTATTTGGGTGAAGTCTCTGCAGTTTCCTGATGGATTTTCATCTAATTTGGGGAACAAAGTAGATCTGAATGCACTAAAACTAGTTGGGTACAAGTCACACGACGCGCACGTATTTATAGAGCGAGTAATGCCGATTGCTTTCAAGGGGTTTTTGCCAGGAAAGATATGGGAAGCTGTATCCGAGTTGTGTACATTTTTCCGAGATATATGTGCATCTTCCCTTCACGTTGAGCGGATGGAACACTGGCAGAACAATATATCAATGACACTGTGTAGGCTGGAGTCCATATTTCCCCCTTCATTTTTCGACTCAATGGAACACCTACCAATTCACTTGGCTGATGAGGTCCTACTTGGTGGACCAGTACACTATCGTTGGATGTACCCATTTGAGCGTTTCATACACCGTCTTAAACAGTTGGGCCATAAGGGTAACAGAGCTGAGGTGGAAGCCAGTATTGTTAACGCATACATACAGCTTGAGACTTCGTATTTGGGGTCCGACTACCTGGGTTCGGAATCAACAATAACCGACATACGATACAAACGAAACGAAGTTGGGACATCAAATTTCGAGGACCCTCAGATTTCTATTTTCAATTACCCATGAGTTGGTGCCAGCAAAAGCAAATCGAGGGAATTAGACAGTCGGGAATTTAAAAAAGCAACTCATTACGTCTTTAGCAACACCCCTGAACTTGAACAGTATTTGGAATTATTTGAGACCGGCTTAAGAGAAAGACGACCGCGACTTAATGATCAGCAACTGTACGATGCCGTATTAACGGAATTCCCAGAATGGCTGAGTTCCCATTATGTAGCAAATTAAACTGTAATTGCAATCTTGTTTACACCGCTTAATATTATGTTCAGGTTTGGGAGCTTGGAGAAACAATAGGACTACCACAATGGATTCACTACTTGTCGGCTGGCTTTCAATCCCACGTTGTAAGTTCGGCGACATACAAAGTGAACAACTACAAGTTTCACATCGAAAGCCATGGTGAAGGGAGGAACACGGTGAACAGTCATGTTTACGTGAAAGGAACAGAGGGTACCCACTACTACGGTGTGATTGAAGAAATAATTCACATGACATGTAGAAGCAACCATCGCCTAAAGGTTGTATTGTTCAAATGTCGGTGGTATGACCCTCAGTTTGTTAGGTCATACCCACTTAACGGGGTTGTCATCGTGAACACTCACAGACCCTACCCCCATTACGACCCTTACATACTTGCCCAGCAAGCGGTGCAAGTTTACTATGTGACGTTTCCGGGTTTAGCTGGACAAAATGATCAGGGTTGGGTTGCTATTTGTCCTGTGAAACCAACAAACGCAATCGACATGGAGGTAGCAAATGTTCCGTTCCAAGACGAGGGTGAAATGGGAACTGAAATGCCTGTAGTGGTGAACGTAACCGAAGCCTTGGGGAACCTCGCTGATGTTGAGGTTCACGAGTACGACACCGAAGAAGAAGACAACGACGAGCACGTAGCTGATAATCTAGATACTGAAGAAGAGTCTGACGAATCGTCGTGAGTGAATCAAGATACTCCGCAATAAAAGTATATTTTTCGCAAAAAATAGGTGGTAAATTAAATTCAACATTAATGTAATATTTTTTTTCCAGCAAAGAGGTCAATTGAGAAAGTTGCGAGTTAGATGGAATCATCGAATTCTTATGCATTATAGTCTGATCATTAAATCTTAAAGTCTGACCAACATGTATCTTAAATTTGAACATTCGTTGTATTTTAAGCCTACCATCAATTGAGGTATTGAGCAATTGTGCCTAACCTGATCATTCATTCTATTTCGAATGTCAAGAAAAATAGGTGGTATATTAAAATTCGTCATTAATATATGGATTACATGATAAATAAAATGTGAATGTTTATGAATACATAATTATTACGTTAGGAATAAGAATATGTATTTGTAATTATCAAGTTTGTTTTTTTAATGCAAAGGGCTGGAACGTTTTGTATAATGTAATTTTATGGAAAAACGGTAAGAAAACAGCACTTAATATATAGGCGATGTGCAAAGGAACTCATAAACAGCGCTTAATACATAAGCGATGTGCAAAGGAAATAAAAACGGCGCCTTTCATAAAAACGCTGTAATATGAAAAACCTAGAACAACGCTTAAATGTCAAGCGCCGCAGACATTCAATAAACAACGTCGCTTAATGAATAAAAGCGCAGTAATATGTATTCAGACACAGCGCTTATATAAAAAAGCAATGTCGAATCCAAGCAAAAAAAACCCCGCCGGATTCGCCCGCCTAGACAATTAAGGGAATTTTGACTAAAATAGAATAAACACATTTTGTCTATACCAAGCGAATTGAAATTACATGCGCAGTCGGAAACCCTCATTATCCGTCTTAGAACACAAGCGTCTGCCGTAAGCCGCCGAGTTCAACATCCGATTTTGTCCCAATAGCATAAGCGACTTTCGTATCCCAGGTACGGAAAAGTACTCGTCATTTTAAATTGTGCGCTTCAGTTCAGTTCGTTTGTTTGTCCGCCTGGGTTTGTAAGTCCGTCTGCGTGTGTTTGTTTAATTTACTCATCTTTCTTAGCGCTTCAGTTCAGTCCGTCTGCGATCTGTTTGTATAATTTAAATCAATTTGTATCAAAAGTGTTTCAAATGTTATGCGCGTGTTGATGATTTCAGAAGCAAATTTTTTTGTTCGGCATGTGTTCTTGTCTGCTTGTGTGTCTGATATAATTGCTGAAAAAAAAAGAAAAAACGTTCCAAACTGATCGGCTGACAAATTGTGTTTATGGCCTCTATGTTAGCTGTACTTGTTGTCATATTCTAACCTTGTTGATACAATCTGTTGACCTTGTTGCATATTCTGATATTGAACTGCCTGTTGCTCATTTAGGGTACAATATTGCATTTGACACTCCTGATACAATTTGGTTCCAATTAAAATTTGTCATACAGATACTTGCTGTTTTGTATTAAAATTTGGTATTCAAACACTTGATGTTTTGGTTGAAAATGTGGATTCAAGCAGAATGTCTACATTCTGTTCTATTTGTTGAAAATACTAATTTAAATCGTGTGGCAGGGTAAATGGCACCACACAAGCGAAATGTACATGGTAAAAGGAATGCCATGGCTGGTAGAGGGGCGTCATCACAAACGCGGCTAACTGAAATACGCCAACCAAGACAGTTGAGTCAGGACATGCAACATCAGCCATCAGCTGGGGACAACAGTCAAAATCGAGATGCGTACAGACCTTCTGTTCCGGTACAAGATCATAACCCTGCGAGACAAGGGGGTGATGGCAGGCAACGTACGACATCGTCAACCGGGGACAGACGTCCAAGTCCAGAGCCTTACAGGCCTTCTATAAGTGTACCAGACCCTATTGTGGATCCTATGGATGAAGACGGAAACAATATTGATGTGGACAATTACTCGATCGACGAACTGTTTCAAAACCTGGGGGCGAACAGGGAGGTTGACGAGAATGCCGAAGAGAGGGACTCACCTTCGACATATGCTGACGACCATGATGACCCAATTCAGACAGAGTTCGTTAGAGGAGGGACTTCGACCGGTGGCGGACTCAGTGAGGAGACACCGTTAAGTTCAATTCCATATGATACTAGGCCTTGGATCACTCCAGCTGGGGATGACAAGTGAGTACTTTAATTGTACATAAATTTGTGCAGCGTGTTTATACTAACCATATTATAAATGTTACACTTATATATTATTTTTCAACTTTGACCCCCCTAAGGTTGTTAATCATATTGGGCTTCAGTGTATTGGACCTGGCTTTAAGATTGGTTGGACGACAATGGACACTTGTGATCCACAAGCTCCGGTGAAGTGGTTTCGACACTTCAAGGTAAAATGTAGTGAAGTTACAATATTTTTTGGGTAATTTGTTTTCGATTACATTGTTTTGTGATTAATTATATTACATTGTTCGTAACATGTATATGTAGAGCTTGTACCGGTGGGATCCGATACACACCATCCAGATTGAGGCCAACTTTAGGAAGAAGGCGGCTAAGATTCTACAAGATGCGTGGAGAGGTTTGCGAACCGGGAAAACTAAAGGCCCGAAATGGTTGACCAAAGATCACATAGATGTGGGAAGATGTCGATTTAATACGGACCCAGCATTCACAGCCCGCAGTGAAAGGAACAAGCAGACTTATGCTACCAACCTTGCCAGAAACGGCCCGAAATTGCACGCATTTGGGTCTAGACCGGCACACTTTCACCATGCAAAGCTGGTAATACATACTATTTTAAAATAAGTCCATTTTACACATATAATTTTCACATCACATTTATCATTAAATTTGCAGGAAAAGGACAATAAAAGACAAGTGTTGCTAACTGATATGTTTGACAAGAAATACATGCGGAGGGATGGGACGTATCTGATACCCGACTGGGAGAACAAAAGGGTATTACACTAACCAAATTATATTGGTTTATTACATTTATTTATCTTATTCAATTGTATAATCAATGTTGACAACTATTATGTTTCTTATTGTAATTTTTTTGCATCATATTTGTGACTTGATCACAACTTTTTTGTTTCATTTGTACAAATGTGCAGAAACAGCTTGCTGATGCTGAAGCTCTGGTCCTGAAGGATCACGTTGGAGATGAAAGGGTACCGGATGAAAAGCTGGTAGAGGCCGATGCAACTGTCATGGGAGTCCACCCAAGGTCGGGGATACCGTATCTGTATGGTCCTACAACAACATTAGTGTCGGACAAGTTCTCTTCAACTGGCAGCCACTCGTGTGCCAGCTCGCAAGGAACAGCAAGGAGCCAATCATCGAACGATTTGACTCAGAAACTTGTGCCGCGTTTAGATCGCATAGAATCCCGACATGAGGCTGATTTGAGGAGCACGCAACTACAACAGGCGTCCCTGAGGGAGAGCATGGACCAAATGATGCAAATGCAAGCTGCTATGATGAGGATGCTCAATACTCCTGGATACCAGCCGCCCTCCAGTCGAAGCTCCGATTACAACAACCATGATCATGGCCATCAGGGATCGAATGAAAATAACCCCAGAAATTAGACATTTTTGTTTGACTCGAATTCTTTTTATTTTTCTTTAGGTAATTTTTTTAATTATATATGTTTAATTCGAATTTTAATTAAACATATATTTTTAATTCGAATTTTAATAATTTAACGAAATATAGCAAAAATGAAAAATAAATTTAACATTTTAAATTTATATCAAAAATAAAAAGGAAATTTATAATTTAAAAGAAATTTAACGATATAAACTGTGCCGGGCAAAGGACGGTATGTCGACGAAATATATATAATAACGGAATTATGCCGGAACACAAACGGAAATATGATTATGGTAATAATGACGGAAATGTGACTGAACAAAGAAAACGGAACTACGACGGAGTACTGACGGCTTAATAATATTGATGGAATATATAAGGAATTTAGACGGAACAAATGATTGCCGTACTATATACGGAATGTAGACGGAAAAATGATTGACGGATTATAGATGGATTGTTGCCGATAATATATATTGCGGAACTATGCCGGAATAAGGACGGAAACTTCACTGATGGTAGTAATATGGAAAAGGGACGGAACACAGGAAACGGAACTCCGAAGGAGTAATGACGGCGTATAATATTGATGGAATATAGACGGAATTCGGACGGGAAATCAAGTTGCCGTAATGTATACGTCATGGAGACGGAAAATATCGAAACGGAAATGCGTTGGAGTATGGACGGAAAATATATGAACGAAAATTAGACGGTATTTTGACGGATATTTCCAACGGATACATGTCGGTTTGATGACGGAAGTATACGTACCGGAACGACGACGGAATATCAACGGCACGTGGACGGAATAAAATGACGAAATGTGGACGGAAAAGTTTTACCGTCGGGAAAATTTCCGACATCATCATCGTTCACGAAAAGTTGACGGAAATTATGCTATTTCCGTCAACCTTCCGCCCGTATTCCGTCTGATTTTTGATGGCGGAAGTTTTGGAAAAATTAGTAGTGATGCCCTAATATAACATACCATAAGTAAGCTTTATTATTAGAATTGACGTGTAAATATAAATCACAACTTTGTTAACATTACAAATATCATTACGAAAATACCCAAATCCAACAAAGACACCACATATTGGTTAGATATAGTTATGAAACTCATACACTTGCTTGAAGTCAAACTTTTTCAAAAGACTACCAGAGACTAAGTTTTTCTAATTACAGGTACATGTACATGTAATACGTCCCTTGGTTCAAGGGTCTTTCCTGAACTAAACTCTAATACTACACTTCCATGACAATGTTTAGGAGCGGTTGACTCATTGTCCATATGAAAGATAGATACATCTTTCATAGGTTCATAGGTCTTGTACCGATTGTGGTATCTGAGTCAATGTGCCAAGCTACTTCATTGTCATGAATATAAAAGGATTCATATATTAGTGGCACATAATTCACACTAGAACGAAAATCAGAATTAGAAATCTGACCTTGAAGATTGGAAGGCCCTCGTTCTTTAGCCCTTTGACCAACGTTCTTTTGTCCAACTCCTCTACCATTCTTACCCGACCAATAATTACTCTTGTAGTGTCTGGTTTACAACAAATCCAACAAGAACCCTACGTTTTCTTCTTGAATTTATTAAAAGTGTTCTTATTTGTACGTTTCTTCTCCTTGAACTAGTTAGAACCTCCTCTTTTTTCCATCATATAAGATTATTCAACAGTCTCTATTTACTTTCCTTCCTCTTGCGTCCTTATAGATTCTAGTACACAAAAGTGGCTACTAAGTCGTACAAGCGACAACTCTTCCTTCGTATGACTAAGCATGTGCATAAAGTTTGTCAATGAAGGTGGAAACTTGTCTATAATGCTAAACACCAAAATGGGCTCATCCATTCTTATGTTGTGTTGAGCAAATTGCCCAAGAATGCACATTAATTCATTGAATAGCCCCATCACAAGCCTGGAATCAGCCATCTTGTAACTATTAAAGTTACTAATGAGAAACTTCTTATAAGCATCCTCGTTCATGTATTTTGATTCTAGCGCAGCTCACAACTCCTTTGCAGATTCATGTTCTGATACACATCTAGAAGAGAGTCAGACAAACAATTTAAAAAATGACCACGGAAAATGTAATCATCATTTTCTTATTTGTTGCGCCTCTTTGTCACTTCAGCCGATTCGTTCACATCTTTTGTCGACATGAAAGACATTTATGTACTTAGCAGATACACCACTTCAGGCGCAGTGAGGAAGTGCATTTTCTTTTGTCATCTACAAAAATCAACTCCTTTGAACTTTTCTACTTTCCCAAACTTCGAAGTCATATCTCACACTGACACATCCGCCATTGATCAAAGAAAACTACTGAATTTGGATGTTGTATTGCCGACCACTTCAAGGGTTATTGATAAGCATAAATCTTGACTATATTTATGCTTCATATTTATCTTATTATCGATCATTTTCCTTGTTTATTATGAGCCATTACTGAATCTTGTAGTTTTTTTTCAGGTGAAAAATGATTTCGAGGCAAAACAAAGCGTTTTGTGAACATTTGGCGAAAAGGAAAATGGGACAAAAATAGGTGGATTGACATTCCGTCTTGTCGCGCACTCCACGAGCTCATATAGTATTCGGATCCATTGATCTATTGCTTGTTGGAAAGCTGAATTGACGGACTACAACTTTATAGTTTAGACCAAGAGCTGATTTAGTTGCTAAAGGGGTCAAAACTGGAGCCAAAGAGCTTACCTCACTATGCGCAAGTGTTGCCCGTATCGCCTATTTAGGTAACACTAGCGACCCTGATTTAAACGGGTCAAATGGGCTAAAAACGTAAATTTTGCTATGTTTGGAAAATTATGTGAAAAGTCAATTTTAACAAAAGGGAGAGAGCAGTTTTCAGTCGCCATTGATTCTACACACTAGGAGACGACGAAAAAGAGAGGGGCATGAAAGTTCAAGGATTTTCGATCTGATCGAGGATTGAGCTAAGAGAGTTATCAACATCAATTCGAAGGGTGTAGTAATTCCTTTTTCTTATTGTAATTTTCATTTCGAACAAAATATGATTTGTATTTCCATGACGATAGATAGTGAGTAGTGACCCATATTTTGGGGTCCTAAAATCTTACTCGACTATGAATCGTTTAATAAATTAATCTTTGCATGATTTGAATTGTTTTACATGATTTGTGTTTTACTTAGCGCCTAAATCCAGCGATGCATACTAGGTGTTTGAGAAAATGTCTAAGTACATTGCTTTGAGACGGTAAGCCAATAGCGCCGAAAGGGTCAGGCTAAACGTCGAACTATTAAGTAACATACATATTACGAATTTGGTGACTACGAGAGCGGTCTGAGATTGTGATGGGAAAAGCTAGGATTACGACAAGGACTCCCCATGTTTATGCAACGAGATTTGGTAAACATCGGCGAGTTACTTGATTCTAAACAAATAGTGACAAAAGGGTGAGGTTCTTAGTTTAAGTTACAGTGCAAATTTGAACCAATATCGCCGAAAAGGTGAGGTTCTTACTTGGATTGTGCGGCTATTTTCTAATCAATGCAGGCAAATCCGTGTATGCTAGTTAATAAACTCGATTCTAATGTTGGGTAAGTGAAGTAGTTCCCTGAAATACTTCTCGAAATTCGTGAAAATCTTTTCTTACTTTCTTGCATATTTGGATTAATTAGTTTCTTAAACCAAAACAAACACTCATTTCGAACTAGGATAAATAAAACATAACCTTACATAGTGCGCACGTTTACAATTGATCCCTTGAGTCGACTCGGTACTTACCGATTTTATAAATTACTTTTGACGCTCAAATACACCACGTCGGCTATAAATCAATGAATAACTCTTGTACAGGGCCGGCCCATGCAATGGGCCAAAAGTGCAAAGGCACGGGGCCACTTAAATTGAGTCATAAAATGGGGCCACAAAATACCAAAAGTTATTTTTTGTTTTGTTACATTGGAAGTTCAAATTTTGTGAATTACAAAGCCACAAAAGTTCATTTTTGACCTTCCGTTTTCATGTTTCGTTAATTTCACACAGAAGTACAGAACAGAATCCCTAAAAAAATCACAAAGAAGAACAAAGTTACGAAGAACAAACGGAAGAATTGTTTGGCCGTCGCCTGCTCAGTCCGTCGCCTGCTCAGTCCATCGCCTGCTCTGCTGCGTGCTGCTCCCTACTCGCCTGCTCTGCAGCCTCTGCTCCTCGCCTGCTCAGTCCTCTCCCGCAGTCCCGCTCCTCCTCTTCGGCTGCTCTGCTGCTCGCCGCTCAGTCCTCTCCGGCTGCTCTGATGCTCGCCTGCTCAGTCCTCAACTCTGGGTAATATCTCTTTCTTCGATTTTAGCTTTAATCATTGCATTAGTTTTGCAATTATTGAAAATCAATCCTTCCATCACAATCTATTTTATTGCCACATCAAATCTCTTCTTCTTATCAACTATGTTTATTGTTTAATGTGATGAATTTTGAAACATTTAGAATGGCTCCTACAAGAAAGCATGAATCGGGTAGTTCCAAACGCAAAAGAATAAAGGAACGAGACAAGTTTAGTCAAAGTCAATCAGGAGCTATGGATAAATTTGTTTTCAAGAAAGGGAAGGATGCAGATGCAGATGTAGATGTTGATGTTAGTGTTGATGTTGGTGTAGAAGAAAATGTGGAGCAACCAATGGAGAAACCTTTTGAAGAAGATGTTGATGTTGGTCTAGAAGAAAATGTAGAGCATCCAATTGAGGAACCTTTTGAAGAAGATGTTGATGTTAATGTGATAGAAACTATGGAGCTTGGTTTGGAAGGGAATGATGATATTCCCAACATCTTTGATCCTAAAAATTGGGATAATCTTGCTCCTAAATGGAGGGATTTATTGGTGAAAGAAGGTCCTCTAAGAGATGTGTTGACAGGAAAAGGTCCGAAAGATAGATCAAAAATAAAAAAAAGGCGTTTCACATCTGAATTCTATACCATGTACTTATCAAATGGGGAGAAGCATCATCGGGATTGGCTTGTGTATTGTAAGGATCTTGACAGAGTATTCTGCTTCTGTTGTAAAGTCTTCAAGATCAAACGGCAACAAACTCAATTAGCACATGATGGAATAAGTGATTGGGGGCATCTTTATCACAATTTGAAGCAACATGAAAGAAGTTCAGACCATATAACTCATTACTTGATTTGGGTTGAGTTACGTGTGCGGCTGAAAACTAATCAAGTAATTGACAAAGTTTTGCAGGATCAAATCAAATCAGAGACTGAACATTGGAGGAAGGTACTGCAAAGATTGTTTGCAGTTGTGAAATATTTAGCTAAACAAACGTGGAATTAATGAGAAGATTTATGATGAAAGCAATGGAAATTTTATGGCTTTAGTTAAAATGGTTGCTGAATGGGACTCGACCTTGAAGGAGCATTTACGAAGAAAACAAAATCATGAAATTCAGTTTCATTATCTCAGTCACAAGATTCAAAACGAGTTGATACTCTTGATAGCTGCTGAAATCAAAGGTGCAGTCCTGAAAAGGATAAAAGAAGTTAAGTATTTTTCAGTAATACTCGATTGTACTCCTGATATCAGTAAGCAAGAACAAATGACATTGATAATAAGGTGTGTTGATGTCTCCACAATTCCAATACAGGTACAAGAATATTTTCTGCAGTTTTTGGTTGTGAATGATACTACAGGTCAAGGGTTGTTTGAAGAATTGAAGAATGTGCTACACCATCTTGATCTTGATATTGATGATGTCAAAGGGCAAGGCTACGATAATGGATCAAACATGAAGGGGAAACATAAAGGTGTACAAAGAAAACTTCTAGACATTAATCCTAGAGCATTTTATACACCTTGTGTTGCACATTCTCTCAATTTGACATTGTCTGATGTTGCAAACTCTTGTCAAAAAGCAGAAGAGTTTTTTGGAGTTGTTCAACGTATCTACACCTTGTTTGCAGACTCTACGAAAAGGTGGGATATTTTGAAAGATAATGTATCAGAAAAAGGTTACACTTTGAAATCATTATCGACAACACGGTGGGAAAGCAGAGTTGATAGTGTGAAGGCAATAGTTACTCAAGCTCCTGAAATAAGAGAAGCTTTACATCAGCTTGCCGAGAAAGCAACAGATTCTGATATTAAAAGTGAAGCCAGGTGTTTGGCAGATTATGAACTTGGGAAATTTGAGTTTATTGTAGGGATGGTTATCTGGTATCATATCTTGGCTAAAGTGAATATTGTTAGTAAACAATTGCAGTCTGAAAATATGCGGATTGATGTAGCAATGGGTAGTGTGAAGGCACTTATTGCATTCTTTAAAGATTACAGAGAAGAAGGGTTTGAGAAGGCTCTGAATTGTGCAAAAGAGATTGATGATGAATTGGATATTGATCCAGTGTTTCCAGAGAAGAAAAAGAAAAGAAAAATTCACAAGAAAAGACATTTTGATGAGATTGACACTGAAACTCAGCCATCTGAACCACTCATTGAAGAATCAAGTCAAGAATCCTTCAGAGTTCATTACTTTGTATACATAATTGATGAAACAATCGGTTCATTGGAAAAAAGGTTTGAGCAATATGAGCAATATGAAGAGACATTTGGGTTCTTATTTACAGCAGAGAAGCTAAAGTCCTTGGATGCTGTTAAACTGAAAAGAAGCTGCAACAACCTTGAGAAAAAGCTGGAGAATGGCCACACTTCAGACATTAACGGTGAGGATTTATTAAATGAATTAGAACTATTACAAAAACATTTACCAAATGAGCTTGATTCAGCTAGTGCAATACTAAATTTCTTGAAAAGAGCTAATTGTTATCCTACTAGTTGTCTTGCATACAGAATTATGTTAACAGTTCCAGTGTCAGTAGCATCAGCTGAAAGAAGCTTTTCAAAGCTAAAAATATTGAAATCTTACTTGCGTTCAACCATGTCGCAAGAAAGACTAAATGCTTTGGCTTTGATTTCTATTGAACATGAGTTCTTGGAAAAGCTTGACTATGATAGTTTAATTGATGATTTTGCATCTAAGAGTGCTAGAAGATCAATGTTCAGAAAATAGTATTGCATTGGCTGATTCAACTTGGTAACATTTTGGTAGTATTGTATTGCTTGGTGTGTCTTTGTAATAGAGCAGCTGAGATTTTCAGACTTTTGGTCATTCCTTTTGAAATCAATGTAACATGATGACAGAGCATTTGCTATTGAAGTAAATCCAATATGTTTATTTGTGATACTATGCTTGTAGTTTTGGTGTATTGTTTCTCTTTTTCAAGAGCAACTAAGGGGCCACATTTGATATATCGCACAAGGCCTCCAAAGACAACGGTCCGGCCCTGCTCTTGTATATCAATATGAATCGTATGAGAAGCACTATACCAATTCAGTATTTCTTCCCTTACATGCCTTAAGATATTCAAAAATCCGAATTAAAAGAAGATTATCAAAACACTTTTGATTTTTAGGCAAAATAATAACTTGGTTTGTGTTTTGATGGATGATGAAAAGAGGATGAAAAACATTTATTTTGTGTGTTATTCTCATTAAAAAAATTAATCTTTTATAAAAGATTGTGATTTCGAATGTGAACTATTATATCCCTTTGAAATCAAACTAACTTTTCGAATTTTGACACAATATGTGTTAGCTGTGTCAGGTCGGTTACATGGGCATATCAAACCGTGCAAAAATTGACATGGTCGACGCGGGCAAAAAAAAATTGATTTGATACAAGGGTTAGCATGTTAGGGTGTTAGTAGTTATGAGGATTCGAACCCGGGCACCATTAAGCGCCGGGTGAGTATGCCAACCACCGGGCTAAACCTCGATCCTCACGGGCAAAAATTATTTAAAGGGCCCGCCCAGGTCACTCTGTGTCCAAATTTGATACAAATGTGAAATGACACACATTGACAGTCGTGTCGGGTGACAAAAATACTAAAAATGTGTTAGTCCAATTGTTGTATAAGTCATGTGAATTGTTTATTTAAGCTTGTTAAATAGGTCGTGGTTCAATTGGTAGAATACATCGCCTTATAATGACAAGATCAAAGGTTCGAAGTCCACCGTGACATCTTTATTTCTATAATTTGCGTGAAATTTCCTAATCCTACTTATAGTGTTGACATTTTCCTCCATCATTCGTGGATGTTTTCCTTAAAGTTAGAGGCGTCACATAACTTGTGTTCAATTCTCCAGTGAAAAAATTCGTATCTTTTTACGTCGGAGTAAGATGTATGTTTAAATTTTGTTTTTACATGCGTTTATGACCCTATCAAAAATATTGCAGATTTATTGACTTCTTTCAAGTAATTGAAATGCTAGCTTGTGGATCCATAACTTTATTTAGCTTGGACATTTTTGGTATTAAATTTCATAATTTCAAATACATGATGAAGTTTATTTTTTATTCAAAAATAGTGGCAACAATATAGTAAAACAAGTAAAAAATCCCCTAGCATAAAAAAAAGAGAGTAAACAAATCCCCTTCACCTTTGGTGTGATGATATGATTTTTTTCTTATATCAAAATGTATTCTCAAATTGAACATATCAAAATTATTTTGAACATATCGACAAATAATCAATTAAAAATGGTAACAAAGCATCCAAAAAGCACTCCTTATCCGTCCTTATCTTTTAATAAAAAGAAATTTACAACCAAGAATTCAGTCTCTAATTAGTGAATAGAGATTCTTTTATTTAAAAAAATCGTACAAATCTTCTAGAAAGCTGACAAGATTAGAATACCTTATCATTTAATAAAAGTTTATTAATAATTTTTACAGTACTTTGTAATAAAAAATCTGGTGTAACAGAGTTAAATACTACAATTTCAAAAACAACGTAAAAACAACATAATTTTCCAAAAATAAAAAAACAACGTAATTTCAATCCTTATTTATTAATAGTCACGATAATTCTTAAATTACCACAACTATCCGTATATCTGAGTTTGGTAAACATTTTTCTCAAAATAAGATATATGTTGTAATATAATGGGGGAAGAAACAAGAGATTATGGATATGTGTAAAGAGAATTGTATTCTTCTTATTTATATAGACACTATTTATAGGATTACATGAGACTAATGAAAGGACATGACCATTTAACATGAATAATGGAGTGATCTAAATGAGTCTAACCAAAAGTTGAGTGTGCATTTATAATGTCATAATATCATAACACTCCCCCTTGAATGTACACTCATTATTCTGTGAACTGCCTCGTTAAAACCTTGACCTGAAAAAACCAAAAAAGGGATAAAAACCAAGTTAAGGAAGAGTACAGTTATAAAACTCCCCCTCAAACCGACAAGTCCTTCAAACTGCACATCCCGATGTCAATTACAAGTTTCTTAAAAACTCGTGTCGGTAATGACTAAGTGAACAAGTCTGCCAAATTTTTACTGGATTGTATTTGGCAAACATTGATCTTCCACTTGAAGCTCGTGAGTGCAGAAGAATTTAGGAGATATGTGCTTTGTTCTATCACCTTTAATATATCCCTCTTTGATTTGGGCGATGCAAGCAGCATTATCCTCATACATTACTGTCTGACTTTGTTTGCCTGATACTAATCCACAAGAGGTCTTGACATGGTTGATAAATGATCTAAGTCAAACACATTCTCATCCAGCTTCGTATAGTGCAATCAGTTCTGCATGGTTCGATGATGTGGCTACAAAGGTCTATTTTGTCGAATGCCATGAAATGGCAGTTCCTCCATACATGAATAAGTTCCCCGTTTGTGAGATAGCTTTGTGTGGGTCAGACAAATAACCCGCATCAGCATAACCAACCAATTCACCATTTTGTACTTCACTTGTTCTTTTGAAAAATAAACCTAGATCACTTGTTCCACATAAATAACGTAGTATGTGCTTAACACCACTCCAGTGTCTTTTAGTGGGCGATGAACTATATCTTGCAAGTAAATTAACTGCAAAGGATATGTTTGGTCGGGTATTATTGGCAAGATATATTAAAGCCCCAACTGCACTAAGATAAGGTACTTCCGGACCTAAAATCTCTTCATTGATTGACCGGGGACGAAAAGGGTCCTTTTCGGTGTTGAATGATCTTACTACCATCGGCGTACTTAATGGATGTGCTTTATCCATATTAAAACGCTTTGGAACCTTCTCGGTGTAATTTGATTGATGGATAAAGATTCTATTATTTGTATGCTCGAACTGCAGGCCGAGACAATACTTAGTAGTTCCTAGATCCTTCATCTCAAATTCCCTTTTCAAATAATTTACTGCTAATTGGATCTCTTCTGGAGTTCCAATTATATTTAAATCATCAACATACACAACTATGATTACAAAACCCAATTCTGTACATTTTATAAAAACACATGGGCATATTTGGTTACTAATAAGCCCTTGCGCTTGTAAATATTCACTGAGGCGATTATACCACATCCGACCAGATTGTTTCAGCCCATACAATGATCTTTTCAATTTGATGGAGTACATATGACGAGGTTTCACTTTCAATGTTTCAGGCATTTTTAATCCTTATGGGATTTTCATGTATATATTTTTATCTAATGACACACATAGGCATGCAGTTACCACATCCATGAGTTGCATTTTGAGTCGTTCAACAACGGCCAAAGCAACTAGAAACCTTAGAGTTGTTGCATCCACTACAGGTGAATACGTTTCCAAATAGTCCAGTCCAGGTTTTTGTGTAAAACCTTGTGCAACCAGTCTAGCTTTGTATCTTACAACTTCATTATGCTCGTTACGTTTTCGTACGAACACCCACTTATAGCCACTGGTTTCACACCTTCGGGTGTTGGAGCTACAGGTCCGAAAACACCACGTTTATTCAAAGAGTTCAACTCTGCTTGAATTGCTTATTTTCAGCGCTTCCAATCATTTCGATGTCGACATTCATCAATAGTCTAAGGATCATTGTCATCTTCTCCAATGACTTGTAAGACAACTAAATAAGCAAAGATATCGTTGAGATCTACATCATCTCGAAACCAACTCACACCAGTGTTTGCATAGTTAATTGATAGTTCAAAATTGTAATCAATATCTTTGTCTTTATTCTCAAATTCCTTAGCTAAAGGCTCTCCAAGGGTCCTTGCTTCATTAATGTTCGTATTTGACATATCGACATCCGTTTTACATCTTGCGTGTTCTTTCCTCTTCTGGGGAACTGTATCCTTAGACCCTAATGATCTCCCACGCTTCCGATGTATTTGAGAATCACTTGCAATGTTTTTGTTTGGAGTTACTACAGGAATCTCCATACGAGCTGGTGCATTTTCAGCAGGTATATGTGACTTCGTCACTTTCTTGGCATTCGTAAACGCATCTTGTAGCGTATTTGCTACATTTTGCAAGTGTAATATCCGTTGAACTTCAAGTTCACTTTTATTTGTTCTCGGATCTTAGAACGATATGGAAGGTGTATTCCACACAACCTCCTTATTAATCTCCTTTTATTCTCCCCCTAAAGTTGGGAATGTTGATTCATCAAAAAGACAATCAGAATAACGAGCTCGAAATACATCGCCAGTTAATGGCTCTAGATTTGATAATTGATGGGGACTCAAACCCCACATATATTCCCAACCTCCTTTGTGGCCCCATTTTGGTTCGTTGTGGGAGAGAAATAGGGACATACACCGCACAATCAAAAAATTTCAAATATGAGATATCAGGCTCTCTTCCAGAGATAAGTTGCAGTGGAGAATACTTATTATGAGCAGTAGGTCGAAGTCTAATTAAAGCCTCTGCATGCAAAATTGCATGTCCCCAAGTAGAGGAGGGTAATTTCGACTTCATTAACAATGGTCTTGCTATTAATTGCAACCGCTTTATCAACGACTATGCTAGGCCATTTTGTGTATGAACATGAGCTACTGGATGTTCAACCACTATGCCAATTGATGTACAATAGTCATTGAAAGACTTTGATGTAAATTCTCCTGCATTATCTAGCCTGATTCTTTTGATCGGTTGATCAGGATAATGAGTCCTTAACTTGATTATTTGGGCTAAAAGCCTTGCAAAAGCAACATTTCCCGTTGAGAGTTGGCTTACATGTGACCATCGTGTTGAAGCATCTATCAACACCATAAAGTATCAAAATGGTCCACACGGTGGTGCTATGGCCCACATATGTCACCTTGAATTCCTTCAAGAAACATAGGATATTTCGCGTTTACTTTTGTTACAGACAGCCTTGTTATGAGTTTGCCTAGTGAACAAACCATGCATGTAGGGTCACCGATTGGGAGGATCTTCAGGTCCTTAAGTGGGTCTCTATGTGAACTCTCAATGATTCTCCGGAATTGATTCACCAGGACGACCGAATCTATCATACCACAAAGAAAATAATTCTTTATCAACTAACTTCAGGTTAGTGACTTTATACACTTCAATGGGGTAGATTTTTGTGCCATATAAACCAGATGCATGTGTTCTCATTTTCTCTAAGACTTGCTTCTGGCTGGTCGTATAAGATATACGAAGTAGGTACTGAATACCATCTTCACACATGGTTTTAACGTGAAAATTACTTCTTCAAATATCTTTGAAACTGAGCAAATTCCTTTGAGATTCACTAGAATACAATGCATCTTTAATGTTTATTCTTGTTCCTTCAGGTAACAAGATGGAAGCTCTTCGAGAGTCTTCAATAATATTACTCGTTCTGGAGATGTATTAACATTGGGTTTTTGTCATGTTCAAGTTTAAGGAAAACTTCGGGGTTTTCAATATAGTATGAGTAGTGGCACTGTCAACGAGACATATCTCTCCACCATTGATATTTCAGTTGAAAAACAACATATACTACTGATGGAGTACAAGATTGATTCATTCTATAAAGAAATATAAAAAATATATATGATCAATTGAAATATAATTTAACTCATAACAAATTCATAATAAATAAAATTATTTCAGTTACGGAAATTAAATCTAAGGCATTACAACTGAATTTAAAAAGTAACTATGAACGGGAAAAACAATCATGTTTCATGTACTACTGCGGGAATACAATGTTAATAACATGAAAGACGAATAATCTTTTCTCCAATTTATCTTCGTCTTCATTAGTCTCTACACATAGTCTCAGGATTGAAACAATACAATATAGTTCAAAATTATAATCTGAGACCTAATTAAAAACTTATCCCAAGTGCATCCATTCATATATTGCACGAGGTACAATGACCGTCCTCTGATGATTGAAAAAATCATTTAGGCTCTTACAGAGTATGAGGGGTCATTGGTTGTGAAGTTTTGAGCTTCGGGCTCTCGTGAAGATGATGACGAAGTAAGCACAATCCTGCTGGGATGCGCTGGAGTTTTCATTTATAGTATCTCTCAAGTTATTGCTTGGTAAATATTGTTCAAGCATTAATTTACTCGTTGTAAGATAGTTTCTTCAGGAAACATTATGGCATTGAACTCTAAAGACTTCCGAGGTAGACATGTATAGAATAGTTAAAGTATGAAATTAAATCACTAAGTATTGATCATACACATCCAACATATTTGATGAGAAAATTCATGGATTTATCACTTACAACGGGAAGTGATCTTATAATCATCTACTTCAGGAGAGATATGATCAAAGTAAAAATAATTTCTTTGACAATTTCACTTAGTTCAAAAGAAAATGATACATTACTCTCTTCTATATTTTACACATCTCTTCGGGGGATGATTTTAATAAGCTCATTAGGACAAATATATATATATGATGTGTGTTTATCCTCTTCAGGGGATTAAGTGTGTATGATGTATATGAATCCGCTCCAGGGGATTAAATATATTAAATATAAATATGAATAAAAACATACAGTTTAAAGGTAAATAAATAGATGAATTTAAGAATGTGCATAAATAACAACAATAACATAAATAAATAAAATAAAACTTTATCACTTATAACAAGAAGTGATTTTATCTAGATTATAATCATCTACTTCAGGAGATGATATAATCACACTACAAAATATATGCTCGATGTTTTATCACTTACAACAAGAAGTGAATGTTACTCTCTTCAAGGAGTGAAATGAAACATCATCTTCGGGGATGAAGATAAAGAAGGATAATAATATACATGTATCCACTTTGGGTGATATATGTATATGACTCTACTTCGAGGGAATCAAATACATGTACTATACATGTATCCACTTCAGGTGATACATGTATATGATTCTACTTCATAAAAGAAAGAAAAACATATATATGTATCTACTTCAGGTGATACATGTATATGATTCCAACTTCGGGGAATAAAATAAAACATAAACTATACATGTATCCACTTCAAGTGATACATGTATATGATTCCACTTCGGGGGAATAAAATAAAACATAAACTATGATTCCACTCCGGGGGAATAAAATAAAATATAAACTATACATGTATCCATTTCAAGTGATACATGTATATGATTCCAGTTCGGGGGAATAAAATATAAACTATACATGTATCCATTTTAAGTGATACATGTATATGATTCCACTTCAGGGGAATAAAATAAAATATAAACTATACATGTATCCACTTCAAGTGATACATGTATATGATTCTACTTCGGGGGAATAAAATCATATACTACACATTCATACATCATGTGAATATTCCGATTACATGAATGAGAATATTGAGTTTTCGAATGTTAGGCTATTTTGAGATTCTCTACAAAGAGGACTCAAGGTTGCCATCATTGCATTGTGAACAAGAATAGAAGAGAGGATTAGAGAGAGATAATCACTACCTTTGAGCAACTCGTGCTGATAACGTGTTGTAATATAATGGGGAAGAAACAAAAGATGATGGAAATGTGTAAAGAGAATTGTATTCTTCTTATATACATAGACACCTATTTATAGAATTACATGAGACTAATAAAAGAATATGACCATTTAACATGAATAATGGAGTGATCTAAATGAATCTAATCAAAAATTGAGTGTGCATTCATAATGACATAATATCATAACAATATATTAGGGGTCTCCAAACAGCCTTATGGGCTCAAAAGCCTAATGGGGGCCTCGTGGCCCACAGGCCTTAAGCCTAGCCCAGCCCATGCCAAGGCCTATTAAAGCCCAGCCTTAAGCTTGACGGGCCGGGTAAGGGCCGGTCCGGTCTGGCCTATCTTGGCCCATATCGAAAAAGCCCAATGAAGCCTATCAAAAGCCTAGTGAAACCTTCTAAAAATAAAAGAGATGCCACATTTTGTTTCTATGAACTGATTTTTCTTGATGTTTTGCATTGTTAACAGTGATGCTAATGATATTAATGTCCTAAATAAAGAAGATTTGTGGATTCTAAGGTTGTGTTGAGTACCGAGCTTTTTAATAAACTTAGTTTCTTATCAAGTTTACTTTTGATCTTTTGACTATAAGTCAGTGTGTAGCCGCCGTATAAGTTTTTCACAAACATGAAACATTATATTTATAATTGTCATAACAAGATTATCTAGCCCGACCTAGTGATATTTAAGGCCAAGCCCGGCCTAGCCCACACAAGCCCATCAAAAACAAGGCACATGGGCTGCTTAAGGCTCCGAAAATATATATGGGCTTGGCCCAGCCTAGCCCATTAAAAATTGAAGTATAGGCTAAGGCTTAACCAAGCCTAGCCCAAGCCTATTTTTTTGGGCCTAGGCCGGCCCAGCCCAGCCTATTGGAGACCCCTACAATATATGCATATTTCAGATGGCACTGCAATAAATTTTCCTTAAAAACAAATGATTAGATAGGATTTTTCAAGCGGGGTAATTTCGTCATTCGACGAATGTAGACTGTATTTAGACCGTATACAAAACCCTTTTACGGACTGATTTTCTCTCTCGTTTGTCTCGATCGGTCCCGGGCTCTTCCTCTCCCGATTCCGGCACTGTCGACTCCACCCACCGGCGACGTAGAGCAGCGTGAAACAGAACTTGATACATTTTCCGTTGTTCAGTTTCATTTCACTGGAGGGAAGCCGAGGGTAATTTTGCTTTTTTTAATTTTTAAATATCCTTTCTTTTTAGCGATTTAGGTGTTTGTGAATTCGATCGGCTCATTTGAGTGTTTCTGGAGCTTGTAATGCAGTTGGTTGGTTGGTTGGTTGATGGAAATGGATGAGTGAGTTTGGTTTTGTCAGTTGGTAGTGCTAGCTAATCAGTGACATATGATAGAATTTAGGGCTAGGGATTGGTGTTTCTGTGCGATTTAGGGCTTTTTAGGGTCTTTATGAGACTACTGGATTCATTGGGTAGTTGATTGAGTTTTAATTGGTATCTCTTTAGTAACTGTGGAGGTTGATGACTGTTCAAGGTAAATTACAAAATCAGGAAAATAGGATCCACCATGTATTTCTATACCACCTCTTTGACATCCAAGTGATTCAGTTCTATATTTTTTTCTCTTGACATCCAGAAATGAGTAGCTTAGTTGAAAGATTGCGTGTAAGGTCGGAGCGAAGACCATCATACAATCTAGAGGACTCAGATGATGACGATTTACATAAAAAATCTGGGCTTCCACCAGAAAAGGTGGAGAGATTTGTCAGGGATGACGCGGTTAGTTTTCTTTTTTTCCACCTCTTGCATTTACTATACATTTGAAAGTGTAAGTGCTGCTTCTCTTTATTTTGTATATTGAAATCCTTTTTGATTCTGGAGGCTTGTACTGTTATATTGTACCTGATCTTGCTGATTTTTGTGGGTCCTGTCCAAGAATATCTAAATGATATGTAGCTAAATAGGATAGAAGCTATAAAAAATGCCCACCTGGACTCAACATGTGTATCCCTAACATGACATAATATATAGGAGCTTCAAAAGGAGTATGGGTCAAACTACTAACATTAGATAAGTGATCTTAGAGTATACTTGTACTAGTTTTTTACTTTTATTAACTTTGTGAAATTTTGCAGAAGGATGGTTTATGTCAAGCTTGCAGTGAAGGAGGAGATTTGCTGAGTTGTGAAACTTGCACATATGTTTACCACTCAAAGTGTTTACTTCCACCTCCTAAAGCTCAGCCTTCCGAAAACTGGAAGTGTCCAGAATGTGTATGATTTATTGCATGCTTAATCATAATTGCATCTTTATTAAATCTCTCAATTTACATGTAGTGATATTTATGCGTTTTTTTTAAAAATTGTTACAGGTTAGCCCATTAAATGATATTGAGAAGCTATTGGACTGTGAAATGCGCCCTCCTATAGCTGCTGAAACTGACATGTCTATCTTAGACTCAAATCCAGTATCTGTAAAACAATATCTTGTAAAATGGAAGGGACTATCTTATTTGCACTGTACATGGTGAGGCTGCTGTTGCCTTTAGGTCATGTTGTATTTTCAGTATGCCTTTTCAAGTAATTTATGTAGCCATATGTCTCTATGCAATTGATGTTTTTTCCGTCCTTTTTTCAGCTGTCATTTTCCTGATATATTTTTGTCAATTTTAGTGACAATTCAACATGAGTCAGTCGCATGTTAGGTACCCAAGTAATAATTAGTTGGTCACGTGGCTACTCGTCCCGAATGTCACTACACTTCCTTTGTCAAATACCTCACCGTCTGTGTGTTGATGGCATTTCAGGGTTCCAGAGAAGGAATTCATTAAAGCTTTCAGGTCACTTCCTCGTCTGAAGACTAAAGTCAACAACTTTCATCGACAGATGGAAACGGCAAATAACTCAGACGAGGAGTTCATTGCAATTCGACCTGAGTGGGTTACTGTTGACCGTATTATTGCTTGCAGGTTAGCCTTCCGATATGGCATGTCCCATTGTTACAACTGTTGACTTTGGTTGTGTGATTTTCCAGTTTAAAAGGCTTGTAATCCTAGTGGATCATGACACTAGGCTACTGCCTATTTGTGGATATTGCTGTCACATACAGTTGAGAATTTACTGTTGAATGTACACCCATCTCTTTGCTTTCTCAGAGGAACTGATGAACAAAAGGAGTATCTCGTAAAATGGAAAGAACTTGGATATGATGAATGCCATTGGGAATCAGAATCGGATCTTTCTGGTTTCAAATCTGAAATAGAAAGATTTCATAGATTTAATTCAAAGTCACGCAAATCATTAGCCAGCAAGCAGAAGGGGTCAGACCCTGAAACTGGAGAACCAAATAAGAAACAGAAAGAGTTTCAACAATATGAACACAGTCCAGATTTTATTCATGGAGGTAAAAATAGATTTCAATGTTACTGCTTTGTTTATCTAAATATATATTTATAATATCATCCGCTGTTAAGCCTTTTCGTTTTTTTCAAACACATTTCATTTATGTGGACGTAGGATCACTTCATCCATATCAACTTGAAGGTCTGAACTTCTTGCGATTTTCCTGGTTCAAAGAAACTCATGTGATACTAGCTGATGAGATGGGTCTCGGTAACATATACAATTTTGATATAATTCCCTTGGCCTTCTTTATTGCTCTGGCCCAGCCTAATTTCATGTGCATGCATATCTTTATATTTTATTTTGTTTTTGTAATAAAAATTTCAGGGAAAACCATACAGAGCATTGCATTTTTAGCTTCTCTGTTTGAAGACAACGTCTCTCCTTTTCTGGTGATCGCACCTCTTTCGACATTACGGAATTGGGAGCGTGAATTTGCAAAATGGGCTCCACAAATGAATGTTGTATGTACCTGACTCTGCACTCTGCAGTATAGTAGGCATTTCCTTATGAAATCGATATTTACTTTTATTTTACAAATAATTAGTTTTCTTAAGCGAGGCTTTTCCTATTCAGGTTATGTATGTAGGTACTGCCCAGGCTCGTGCTGTTATAAAAGAGCACGAGTTTTACATCACTAAGAAGCAAAAAAGTAAAAGGAAAAAGAAGTCTAGCCAAAGTGGCTGTGAAAGCAAACAGGATAGGATTAAATTCCATGTCCTGCTCACATCTTATGAAATGATCAACAATGACAGTACAACACTTAGGCCAATCAAATGGGAATGTCTGGTAATAATTTGTGTACTATGGTTTATTTACAGATGTTCTTTTTTTTTCTGGCATTCTGCTGATACTTTTCTTTGCAGATTGTTGACGAGGGTCATCGATTAAAGAACAAGGAATCAAAGTTATTTTTGTCGTTAGCTCAGTACATGAGCAAGCACCGGGTGCTTTTGACGGGAACTCCATTGCAGGTGTGTTGTCAGCTAATATACTATATCTTAATGATCCTCCTCCTCCCCCACACTTCTACAAGGGCATTTATGTGTTACTGTAAGCGAACACCCCGTAAAATTGCTCGATAATTTACCTTAAAAACAAGTAATGCCTAAAAAACGTACAGTCGTTTTGGATATTTACATTTACGATAACTAGCCTCTAAACCCTTGAGTTATTTTTCCACGCTAAAGTGAAGCTGTCTGACCTAAGGCGTACTGCTACTATTCGTTTGAGTTCTTTAGTGTGGATTACTATGTCTTCTCAATATCTGCTTCTGTTTCATTTTTTGTCGTTTATCAAAGAATATAGTTGTGCTAGCTGGCCAATCTAGAAAGTTTTAGTCCCAACTTAGGATTTGGTAATGCGACCACTCCTTTAAGCTTCCGACCACCAGTGAACAATTTAGTGTTTGATGTATCTGGGATAGATAATTGGTTAGTGTAGCAGAGAATCAACAGAATAGCTGAGGAATAGCAAACACTTAAAAGCTAGTAACATTAGAAACACTGGAGGGCATCAACGGAAGATGGAGCTTCTTGAAAATTTCCTTGACAATTAGCCAAGAGAAACTTGGAACTTTTATGTGGCTAAGGACTGCAAGGACCTGCGAAATATCAGAACAGTTATTTTGATTGGCAAGATGCGCACAACAAACAATGCTTTAAATTATAGCATGACTACTGGTTACATTGCACTTCATATACATTATAGGGATGTTAGAGTTGGACTTTTCACTGGCTTTATGGATTAAAACATAAGATTTTCTCGATTATTTCCAAATTCATTGTCATATGACTTCTGCATTCATTCTAACACTAGTTGCTCAAATAAAGGGAACACTAGAAAACAATGTTGGAAATCATTAAGTGACATGGCAAAACCAAAAAATATCACAAACAGAGAAACGGACGAAGATAATTCCCCAAGTAAAAATGGCAACAAATCTAAGTTCGATTCATTGCTGTAATCAGTCCGCATGTTTTCTTGATGAATCATGACCCTCCTAAAGACAAGCCCTAATGTGTTGAGGTCGATTCATTGGTAACATATGCTTATAAAGGGACAAGATATTCACAAGGGATATACAAGTTTTATGAGACTTTAGAAGTAAGTAAACGTACCGTCCTTTTTTCTGTACACGTGGAGTTCCGTTATAAGCTTATCAATGAATTATAAGATGTCTTCCAAGAAGTTACTACCAAGCAAGTGGAAAGCCCTTCTGTGACGATAACATCATTAGTAGCTCTATTATTACCACAAATCGTATGTGTATGCGATACTAACACCTTGTCATGCCACACACTACTTCATCAATTTGTCATGGATCTCAAAGTTTCATAGGTGAACGCGTACCTTGAGGCATTTTCCAACTCTCATTTAAAGCCTCGTAATATGATGAGGCGATGTGTTGTCCTAGAACATGTCAGATGGCCAACACTTCAGATAGTAGGAAAGAGGAAAGCACTATATAAGACAAAATAGTGGATATTGGTCCATTGCTGATATTTACATAATCCTTTTCACTTGGGTCCTTTATTTTTGAATTTGGGAATATTGTATCCTTTATTTTCTGAAGCAACTTTTTTTTATATATTAAAGCTATGAGAATCCATACCCGAAGCAACTTAAAAGCTATGAGAATCCCTACTTGGGTCCTTTATCTTTCTCATCGTGTATGTGACTCATCTCTATGTAATCACGATCTTATAATCACTCAAAGTAAACTGGGATGGAAGGATACCTTAACAAATCAGGTTCCAAGTGCTTGGGCGCTTCAGTTGTGGTGGGGTTGAACCAAGTTTGGTAACTATCGATGACTAGTGATTGTGAAATTTGACACAATAGTTTTTAGTGTTAGCATTCTCAAATATATTTTTTTAAGGAAAAGTACATATTGGTGCCCCGAACTATCGGCATTTTCCAATTGAAGGTCTAAATTATTAATTTTTTCAATCAAGGGCAAAATAAAAAATAAATTGACAAATTTTCGATCACCGAGCACTGTAGCTACACTGTGATTAAATTGCTAACTCAATCTTGTGAACCCCGTTAATAATAACTCAATAAAAAGGTCTATTGATGCTAGGAAGAAAGATCGATTTTAATACGTTAGATTCATTGATGAGATCGTCGGGTTATTTTCAACGAGTTCACATAGTTTAGTTCGCAATTTAATCACGGTGTAGCTACGGTGCTCGGTGTTTAAAAATTTGCCTATTTATTTTTTTAATATGCATTTGATTGGAAAATCAATAGTTTGGACCTTAAATTGGAAAAGGCCGGTAGGTTGGGGCAACAATGTGTACTTTCCCTTTTTTTATTCTTAAATCTATGGAGTACAAGTCGATTTTATTTTTTTCTGTTACTGCCGGGGTGAGATACGGTATCATGCCAATTAAAAATATATAATAGCTTGTCTCTTGTAATCTATCATGACTTGATCTCAAATATCATGATAGGGTAATCGGGTTATTGAAGCCTTCGTTTGTTATTACTGTATAGCTGAAGTTGCTTGTGGCTCGGCTGTTAAACTGTCTCAATCGTTGTCGCTTCTATGATCATTCTGATAGTTACAGTTTTTTAACCCCTCTTTTTGTGATATGTTTTAAACTATTTCTTGTAACATTTTGTAAGTTTTATTCCGATATCCAGATGTTGGAGGGATCCATTTTGTTTAGGTAACAATTCATAAAAGTCATATGATATAGAGTTAAATTTTTAGAATCACATTTGATTGTTATTATTTATTTAGAGCTGCTTTTTTGAACAAATTAATTTGGGGTAACGAATCTGACGTGTTCTTTATTTAATCGATCAAGCCAATAGGCATGCCGACTTGGGCATTGGTATATTAAATGCAGCTGTAGGCATTCTGAAATATCATTAATAGGAAGGTTTTGTAATATGATTATTGGTAGATGTGTGATTGCTGCTTAGGACATAGGAAATCAATTCACAATCCTTGGGATTGTGAATAAAAATTGTCTCTGACACAAATGTTTTTGTTACTACCTTTATATTATTTCTTACCGGTTACGCGCTAGTGTCTTAGTGTCTAGATGTAAAAAATCAATTATGGCTACTTATGGATCCATCTAACTCCCGAGACTTCCGAATTTGAGCTCGGCTGGTTGACTTGTTCGGTCTGCTTTGTTTCATCAAAGGAATCCAAAGAGTTTTTCTGCCTATAAGCTTAACGAGTTGAGATAAAAAAAAAAGATAATATATTTTATCTTAGAGTCACTAATCAATGCCAGGAGACTCTGTAATTGGTCAAGTCATTATAACATAAATCGTTTGTAGCTTCAAGCCACCAAACATTGCACATGCATATCTATGTCATTTGTTGTATAGATTCTGTATTCTGTATCTTACCATCATGCGTTTAAATGTTACGCACTATACGAAATGTTCATGCTATAATTCCAAAATTTACTTTTTAAAAATTGAGAATTATGCTTGCAAATTCTTTATACTATTTGTAGCTTTACAAATTTGTTAGGTTATTAATTATTTTACCAATGCATTACTTTTTTTGCAGAACAATCTGCAAGAGCTTTTTATGCTTATGAATTTCCTTGATCCTGAGAAGGTTAGTCTCTCTAGCATTCTTTACTTGTGATATTAAACATGTCAAAATACATTATCCCGATCCCGAGATGATTTAATGTTGGCAGTTTGGCAATCTGGATGACATTCGGCAAGAGGACATTAACCAGGAAGAGAAGATTTCTAAGCTGCATCACATGCTGGCTCCCCATTTGTTGAGAAGTATGTTCTCTTAAAGCTACTTAATATTTCCCCTTCCAATATATCTAACTGTCGAATTCAGATGCTCATTCTTTACTGCCCAATCTATGCTTCACAACAATAAATCACAGGTCAACTAACTTTTCTGTCATCTTTTCCTTTCAAAGTAAGCTTGATAATTCCGTTGTTCGGATAAGCTATTTCCAAAATTTTGGATATTGGCTTTACATTGCCAGATTTTGCCATAGTCTGAGGGTGAGAACTGCTGGCTCATAGCTGAGTCTCTGAGATCTGTAGTTTGCTCTCATATGAACTGAAACTGAAATGAATACACCATTGGTAAACTAGCTACGAGCTTCATTTGTTGCGCCTTTAGCAATAGTAATTAAAATGAGGTCTATTAGCAGCAGATACACAAAATATTAATCCAGGAATCGAAACTGTAGACATATGACCCTTAGTGAAATGTATAGTCAGTGAAAAGTGGGCAATTTAAGTTCGACAGAAAAGTTAAATGGTGAAAGATTTTGTGTTCGGTGCCATCACACATATCTTTTTGATGATTTATGATTTATGATAGTACACTTACTGTGCCGGTGTTACCATGATAGTACGGTAAGTTTCTTACAGCATACGTGATCGGTGCTGATGTAAAAATCAACTCTATGTTGAGCCTCAGGGGTTAAGAAGGACGTTATGACTGAGCTTCCTCCCAAGAAGGAACTGATATTGCGGGTCGAGTTGAGTAGTAAACAGAAAGAGTATTACAAGGCCATACTAACTCGTAACTATCAAATTCTATCTCGCAAAGGTGGTGCCCAGGTAATTGTGGATCTGTTTCACGCTGCGTATATCTATTGAAGTCCTTAATTATTCAAAGGATTACTTTGACTTAAGCCCATTAAAGTCAGGCAATGGAGTTTAACACAAATAATGGTTTGCAAGAAACAAAATTATTTCTAGTGCATTTCTTCTTTATGTGAAAAATGATAATGTTACTGTTTCCTCTCTTCACCTGACCATAGCTGAGTTTTTTTTCTCCAGGTTTCTCTTAACAATGTGGTCATGGAATTGCGCAAGCTTTGTTGTCATCCATACATGTTGGAAGGAGTTGAACCAGATATAGATAATCCAGCTGAATCATTCAAGTACTCTTCGATTTCATAATGCCAATTATTATTACTCTTTTGTTTATTCAAATTTATTGTGCTTAGTTGTATGCACTGCTGCCTTCTTGGTTTAATCAAGTTGGGGTTTTCTTGTTGTGCTTTGGGATGAACAATCATTCATTATTTAAAGTTGTCTTTGTTTCTCTACTTCAGGCAGTTGCTTGAAACCTCCGGAAAACTGCATTTGTTAGACAAAATGATGGTAAAGCTCAAAGACCAAGGCCACAGAGTACTGATTTACACACAGTTTCAGCGTATGCTGGATTTGTTAGAAGATTACTCTACGTATAAGGTCCGAATTTGGTTTAGTTTTGTTAATTCATGGTGCATCAGGGCCATCTTCCTTACATTTTTGAGAAGTGTGCATCATCTCCATTCTTGGTTGTTAATGCAGAAATGGACTTATGAGCGGATTGATGGAAAGGTTAGTGGGGCTGATAGACAGATCCGAATAGACCGCTTCAATGCAAAGGATTCCTCAAGATTCTGTTTTCTGCTATCTACCAGAGCTGGTGGCCTGGGAATAAACCTTGCAACTGCTGACACTGTTATTATTTACGACAGGTAAATATTTTGATCTGTGTAATACCTCTAGCTATTTTTTCCATTCAAGACACGATGTATGCAAGACAATGACCACTGAACTACATCTCAATCAGCCTATAAAATAACTCAAAAGCTATGGTTACTGATTTCTATAAGTGTAAATATATTTAAACTTACTGGATCATTGCATTTGTGCTGAAGGATGTGCGGATGGCCAAGCTTTTTTATATATACAATTTGTTGATAATTGAGTATCATTGAATTGGAAAATCAATTGTTATCCCAGTACAGTTGTTACAGTGGCTGCAAATTTCATATAATAGTTCCTTCGTATTTTAGTTGTTTATCTATCCTTTATGCAAATATGTGTCATTTATGTATGTTAATGGTGTCGATTTCTTAGTGACTGGAATCCACATGCTGATTTACAAGCAATGGCTAGAGCTCACAGACTTGGACAGAATAATAAGGTCACTTTCTGCCTGTAGCTTCGTTGGTACATTTTCATTTATTGTCTCTTAGCATCTAATATTCGTCTCAATTTCACAGGTAATGATATACAGACTGATAACCAGAGGATCCATAGAAGAAAGAATGATGCAATTGACTAAAAAAAAGATGGTTTTGGAGCATCTTGTGGTTGGGCATTTGCAAAAGCAAGGAATGAACCAGGTATATGTTTTGTTTCTATTCTATATGAATGATAGATTGTTCAGTTATTTCTTTGAGGTCGCATGAATCCTACCTTCTATCAGCAGGTCTTATATGATACCATTTGTTGTCATTTGTATTTTTATCGTACTGTTTGCCTGCATGTCGCTACATGATCTGTCCTTAATGTTTTACTCTTTATTTGAATCGAGATGATTTGTTGATTCTCTCACAAGTTACCATTGGTTTAACTGATCGAGTGCAAGTGTTGGATTTGAACGTTGGCGGGCTGGCAGCCATTTTCTGCTAGCGATTTCTGTTATGTATACCAATTTAATTTGTCCACTTGTCTGTAGGAGGAACTAGATGACATCATAAGGTACGGCTCAAAAGAACTGTTTGCTGATGAGAACGATGAAGCAGGAAAATCTCGTCAAATTCATTATGATGAAGCAGCAATTGACAGGTTCTTCACTTAATATGCCGATCCTGGGTTGCATGTTCCTTAGTACTTTGCTTTTGCGGCTTCTTATTCTCTTTTTTTGTTTGTGTCAGACTGCTCGATCGAGATCAAATTGGTGAAGAGGATGCTACAGTAGATGATGAAGAAGAGAACACTTTTCTGAAGAACTTTAAAGTAGTTATCTGTCTGTTATATAAATGCTATTTCACTTTCTAGCATCCTTTTTGTTTTATTTTCTGTGGCAGCAGTTTTCTCTCCATCTGGTTTCATTTTCCTCATTTTCGTTTTTTTTGGGTGATTTAGGTAGCAAATTTTGAATACATTGTCGAATCAGAAACTGTGGCTGAGGTAGAAGTTCAGGAAGCCGTGGGTAATGGAGGAAATGCAAATGATTCAGAAAGGTCTAACTACTGGGAGGAGCTGCTACGAGACCAGTATGAAGTCCAAAAGGTTGAAGAGTTCACTGCTATGGGAAAAGGGAAAAGAAGCCGGAAGCAGGTCTCTCTATTCATTATGTTAATAATAATAACAACAACTTGACACATGCTCGTTTACGCTAATGTGGTACAAACTGCATGTTCGACTACTGTATTGCTTTATTGCATTGCACGATTTTATGTATGATAGAGATAATTAGTCTTGTACTTTTGCTTCAAGATCCAAATATTTCTTGCTTTGTTATGAGCAATGTGGATTTCATATTATATCTTTGCGCCTATCAATGTCTCAGATGGTTTCCGTTGATGACGACGATCTTGCTGGACTGGAAGATGTAAGCTCCGATGGAGAGGACGATAACTATGAAGCTGATATTGCTGAGGGAGATGCATTAAATGGAGTGGTGTCTGGACGAAGACCTTACAGAAAACGATCTCGTGGTAAGAGCGGTGGAGCCAGACGAAGCCCAGAACTTTTTACTATTGTATCGATTGTTCATCCAGTTGCTAGCATATGCCCTGCATAGGATACATACTATATCCATGTTAGTTTACCATTCTCATACAATCAAGGCGTGTTGCTTATGAGATTATCATAAGTTTCTGTCGAATCTGGCAATTGAGGAAACAGTTGACTTCATACATTTTGTAATTGTTTTGAAATTTAGGTTTCTAGCTGGGTCAGATTGTAGACTTAGTAATGAAGAGTGTATACAAATTAACATTATGGACCTGATTGCAATTTGTTCAATGGGCTTAAGAGAGCAAAATCCTGATAGGCTCGATCTGCTTCTCTCTTTTATATGAAGAGTGCTTTGCCAATACAATGAAATGCTTTTGTTTTATGGAAACCCTACCAGTTGATAGCTCGGAGCCGCTCCCATTGATGGAAGGTGAAGGGAAATCGTTAAGGGTCCTTGGATTCAATAAGCATCAACGATATATATTTGTCCAAACTTTGATGAGGTTCGTTTGTTTACTTGCTCTCCTGACCTACAGATTACTTGTGATTCAAAATCGAAATCGGTCTTGTGCAGGTTCGGCTGTGGAGAGTATGATTGGGCAGAATTTGTTCCACGGCTAAAGCAAAAATCATACGAAGAGATATTTGAGTGAGTCTCGGGCTTTTATTTCTAATAAGAGTTTCCTTCGTTGCATTTGAGATTTTAAGATTAAATCTTTTTATAGATCATGATTCATGCCAATCTCTCGAAGTTGTGACCATATTTTGTAAAATAACGAGACAGGTTATATTAGCTCTCATATGGAGAAATATGTTACATGAAATATAAACACTTGATTCTCAAATGTCATACGATCTAGTGCAGTTTATATTTCAAGTATCTTCCTTTTGAAACGGCTGCCAATCTTGGGAACAGTATCATCTGCATCACTTGATGTCAGAATGAGCATTTTCATGATATCGGCTGCCTCAACTTTAATAGCATAATTTGTGTACGATAGTCCTGTTAGACGGGGTGAATTTGTTAGTCTCAGATTCGTCAAATTATAGTCCACCAGCATCATCCATGCCTCTTCTTTTTTCCTTATGCAGATATGGGAAACTCTTTTTGACTCACATCACGGAAGATGTAACAGATTCGCCAAACTTCTCAGGTGGATATTGACACACAAATTTTGATAGGGATATGACCCAAGAATCTTACAATTAATGACTTTTTGGGTTGCGTAACTAATCTCTTTTGATTTTAGACGGTGTTCCGAAGGAAGAATTAAGAGTAAATGATGTGCTTCTGAGGATTGCTGCTTTGATGTTGATTAGAGACAAGGTAAGACTTCTACATTTGATTTTGGAACTGCAGCACATTCCTTCCTTACACTACATCATGTTCATTTGGGATATATGCCACTTGTTTTCTTATGGGTGACTATTAGACTCATTTGGCCCAAACTTATTGACTTATAATTAATGAACTTATGCATGCCTTTTATTTCCTTGATTTTTTTTTTTGATTTAAAACATCTGTTGAATTAGTCCATCATGTGTTACTGGTATGTTTTTTGACATGTTAAAGTGCTTAACAATACAAAACTATTTCCATAAGGATGATTTGGGATTTTTACAGATGCAAATGCAACAAACAAACATCTTAAGCAACAGCGTAAATTGAACAGTGGATAAATTTGAAGTAAAGCGGCAGGTTGTTTGGCTAACCATTTTTTAGTTGGACATCACAAGTGGCTGGATATCTCATATAGATTGTTAGATTGTTATGCTTTGTAAAATTTCAGAGTACTTGTTCCGGACAACATTTGAATCTCTTTTTTTGTGTGACACGGTGCATTTTTAGCTTCATAAAAAGTTATATGTTTACATAGAGTATTTACTCACTTGGATCCTGAAGACCCGTTATTCACCTTATTGAGCTCAATTTTAGGTAAAATTCATTACCAACAATCCCGGTGAACCCCTATTTACTGATGATATTGTGCAAGTGTACCCTGCATTGAAAGGTGGGAGGTTTTGGAAGGAAGAACAAGACAAAGAACTCCTCCGTGCTGTCTTAAAGTAAATTCCTACTCCCAATTTTCTTCAAGCCCAATTTACATGTTATATCAGTGAACGGACTAAATAGCTAAAAATTTGAACTACTTGTTTCATATCAATGTCTATAATAATATGCGTCGGTGATGTGTTAAATTTTACAAGTGTCAGACATGCCATCTGGGTGGTTGTTTGTTGTCTTTGGCTATAGTAGCCTATTTATTCCTCGAACCACTGAAGTCCCATCACATCTTTTTATATTTATTTATAGCCTCTCAGTCGCCACAACGATATATGTTTAATGGTTGATAGTGATACACATATAATAAACATTACATTCCGTTGCAACAAATAATTTTTGGAAGTCCTAACATCGGCGGAATATCATCATCTACCGTACTGAAGTTTCTAAACATAGACTAACAATTGTTCATCTCTTTGTGATGGAGGCATGGATATGGTAGGTGGCAGTATATACTTGATGATCAGGACCTGACGATAAAGAAAGTCGCGTCTCTTGAGTTAAATCTTCCACTCATACGAGTCTCTGTTGGTGGTGTTGAAGCGCAAGATGGGGCAGATTCATCTGCAGCTGAAACCCATGGAAATCAGTCAGGCAAAATTGATGCCACAAATGGTGTTTGTGTGAATGATGCTGCTAAACAGGCACAGTTATATCAAGATGCGTCTAGCTCGTACAACGACAAAGAAATACAAAGAAGATATGTAGAATATGTCAAGAAAAGAGTACTTCTACTGGAGAAAGCATTCAATGTGGAGTTGTCTAAGGAGTATTATGTAAGTTGGGTTGCATGTTCATGTATATTTGGTCACAATATAACACTAGTATCTTCTTTCGTATTTTTCATGGCCGAATATGACGATCTTTTATTGCTCCTCGTAAATCTCATCTTACATTTGGAAATTCATTTCCACTGGGGCCCTTTTCCTTTTCTAACTGGATATCGTCCTGTGACAGGTGGAAGAAGATGTAAACAATGGAAGCCACGAAAACAATATTGATTCTGGAATTAAGATTCAGACACATTGTGTCAGCTCCATGAAGAATGATGCCCAGTCACTGGCTGCGCAGTTGCCTCAAATGGCGTGCATTGGTAACTTTGTTAAAGGATCACTGGCTTTTAGCACGATCATAAGATTACTAATCATGCTGTTTAAGCCTAATTAATTGCACTAGATTTTTTTTGCTTCCGTTTGCATTGTCCTATTTTTGTGCGGTTTATCCTCTAAATGTATACGAGTATCGGGTAATATGCTCTTTCTTAAAATTATTCAATGCCTCTGCTGCAGGGCCTGAAGTACTATCCGGTGTAACCTCTTCTGATGACAAGGCGGAGAGGGTAAAGTTGGCTGGGCTTTACAATCAGGTCCGTTGCACATTGACTAGCTTGATTACTCGTAGAATATAGTTTGCAAGGACATCCATAAGTGATCACATATACTTGTTGAATGAGAGTATTGACGTACCCTATCCCAACAATATATTATTGTCTCTATCGTAGAAACTGGTGTTTATAATCATCTGCATTTTGTTGCAGATGTGTAGTGTCTTGGATGATAATGCTACTGAATTTGTTGAATCATATGTGACAGCCAAACCAGTAAGCAACGACAGCAAGAGCAGTTTCTCTCAGCTGGAAAGCATCACGCAGGACATCAAAAGCCTACTCACTCCTGCCCAGGAAATTCCTGCAGCTCCCAATGCAAACCTGGACAATGAGACCAGTTCACCCAGTGAGGCTCCTAATCCTGATCCTGATGCCGAAATGGTTGATGTGCAGTGAAAGGGCTGTTAGAGATACATCAGTTATGTATACAATGTACTAACAGGCCCATTATTCTGCTGGATGAATGGCGACATATGTATACAATTCAATTCTAGAATCACAATTTTTCGATTGTAAACACATTGTTGAATTGTGGGCTATAAACCCAATTGTGCCTATTTCCTTGCAATGTTGTCTCTTAGTTGCAAGGACCAAACTTATTTATGGCTCTGACTGCATCTGAACAGGAGCCACAGGGCTGCGGCATTTGCTATAAAAACTTGTTATTGTTGTCACTTCTGAAATGAACCAGTTAGTAGTAGCATTGAATTTGGGCACTCAAAGAGGTTAATTCCTTGATTATACCCAGCCAGCAATGATGGATTTGAAGTTGAAACCAAACAAGAAAATGCGTTAACAAGGAAGGCTAATTGAGATAAATTAGCAAATGCAATTCAAAAAAAGAAAGAAAGAAAAAGTGGTTGTCTAGACATGAGGGCTCAGCCGGCTTAACTGGGCACCAGTAGTACCGGCCCGTTATCCTTCCACCGACAAGAGAGAGAGGTGTTCGCTGCTCTGTGAAACCAGCCTGGCGTAGTACCCTCCGCTCTAAGAACAGAGAGCCTTAAGCCTACGCTCAAAGCCCGCAATTCAACTCCCACCTTGGAATGGACAAGCCAGCGATCACCACTTGTACCCAACCAAGTGAACACCTCTGTCATCCAACCACAATAATGCCCCGACTTCGGTTACAAGCTCTCGCCACTGAGCTCGGCGATTCATGATCATTACGTGGTCTATATAAAGTGTTCTTTCCATCATTTCTGGCCGGTGTGGGATATTAGGCTGCAATTAAGTGATTACAAATTCGCTAATAGTAACATTAGCGCCCCACAAGAAACAATAAATTACAAGTGGTTGCCTTAATCATGTATATTGCAGTATCTAGAAAAGCTGCGAGGTCCCTTAAAACACAGTCAAAAAATTGAAATATGACCACCCATGAAAGTGTCTGGAAATCATATGACGTGTTCAAGCTTAATTGCTTCGTAAGTATTCAGAGGTGAATTTCTGCGGCTAGTTGATGTAAATAATCATGGCGAGTTCTAAATGTGTTACAACAGCGTCGATGGAGGGCTTTGTAACGGAAAATTCTATAATCATTACTCCACTAATGACTGCACCTTCTGGAACCATCTGACGACTTCGATCCGATCCTTGTTCTTCATGTATTCGTGCAAGAAGGATGCAAGTTCATCACTTATCCCTCTTTCCTCAAGAAACTCGTAGAATGGGATTTGAATTTTTTCGTCCAGTGACCTGAAAAACAAGCAAATCAACATGAGCTTGAATAAAAGGTGGTCCATGTTACAATCACAACAGTAACCTCCGCACAGACAAGATTAGAAATGGGCCAAGTATTCAAATTTTGTAAACACAAATATTGGTTTAATGTTTAAAATTTTCAGCATTCTTCCAGTGATTAGTAATAGTATACCAGTTAAACATTACAAAGGAACAAAAGACATGCATTCCTTTTTAGATATACTTCTAAAAAATCGTTTCAGTTTACTCATGACACTAGCAATGCTTTTGGTAGTGCTTCATAAATAAGATGAGTGATTAAGATTAAAGGATGTAAAATGATTCATACTTGAAGTCAGGTCCCATGTACGGGGTGCGCTGCGATTGATCAAGAGGAAAAATAGCAACCTTTTGGATCTCCAAACAATCAGGCCATGCTGAGCATATAATCTTCAGCTGATTGAAGCCTTGTCCCTTTTTTATATGAAGCAACATGCTTAGGTGCATATGCCGATTAGTTCCCGTGCTATCGTCCCCAGGTGTTGGAACAAATATGCAGCCATCAAACATACCAACTTCAATTTCAATGTCTTCGGAACCACCAAATTTCCCTTTCAGTTTGATCAGCTGATTTCCCGGCATGTCTATCATTTCAAAATTACCGAATCTCGTGACCGGCTAAAAGAGAAAACAACCAAAATAAGTGTTAGCATCAACTCTACTGCATGGGTTATGCCCTGAAAAATTAAACACACAACAGTACCTCCTACTTGTTCATCATCCAATTTTTAGAAGTCATAAACATATTTCACAGAAATTATTGTAAGTGGTGAGATCAGCGCCTAACAAAAGCAAACAAAAAAGATTTCTATGCAACCCACAGTAATTGCTAATATTGCTACCCACAGTAATACGGGTAATACACGCAAAGTGGTAATAGGTGATTATTTAACCATTCTGTGTCCAAAAATGTGGAACCACTATACTATTCCATATTCAATTTCAATTTTCAACTCTTTTGAAGCTAAATGCTCCATATCATATATATCTATAACTGTTTGAAATGCATCTTGCATCAACATATACAAAAATCAGTCATCTTCTGTCTTCAAAAACTTATACCTTGCTGCAATATAAACCTTGATGCTCACTAAAACAGAAAATTAAAGCAGCAATATGTTCAGGCAGAATTCTACAAATGTCAAATGTGAACCGAAACGCAGCACTTGCATTGGTAAGCCTGCTCCAAGAATATTCATGATAACATACATACAAGCTCAATTAGAATAACCAGAATTCTATTTGAGACAACAATATACCAAACTAACTTAAAAAGGAGAATTTTATTCTTACAAATGAAACTCTCACTAAGACTCTCTATCTTATGGTGGAGATTACTCTTTTGAACTTGAGTGATTTGCACCTTACTTGACACACCTATTTATACTAATTCATACACTAAATGAATGGCTAGGATCATTGTGATCCAATGGCTAAAAATACTACATCTAGAATACTCTACATTCAACTTCAAGTCACAAGTATTTTTTTTTCCAACACCTAGCTGAAACAGTCCCTTCTCTTCATCAATCAATTATTCAAGTTCCAAAATCTTGTTATCATCTCTTCTCTCCTCCATCATTCATTTTTTTTTTTTATAAAAAATTTCACTATCAAGAACAACACATACTCATGCCGTAAGATTTGAACAGGAGCTGATCCTCATCTCCATCATTTATCCAAAATCTGAACAAAGAAAAAAAATAAAAAAGAGGACATTCGCAACACAAACCTGACTCGGCGGCACAGGCTCCAACTGGTACTCAATCTCCTTCTGGATGATTCTCCTCATCTTCGCCTCAAACGGTAGGCTCACAGCCTCGCTCCCGTACCTCCGGAAACCTGGAATCCACGACTCAGAACAACAAACATCCCGCTGCTGCTGCTGCTGCTGCTGCTTCCTAGCTCCAAACACGCACCTCAAGCTTCGAAAACCAGCTTCGTACGACGCGGACGAGACACTGCGTTGCACAGCTCGAATCAAGCGCGCCATTGTTGTGTTGCTCTGCTCCCTGACTTCGAGTTTTCCTCTGCGGAGGGTTTAACGAACAACTCTTCGGCCCAACCGATGCCCAGGCCCGTATAAATTTTAGGCCCATATGCTCAGCATCGGCCCAACCCCAGATTTCGCATCGTGTGCTTTTTCCAAAGTAAAAAAAAGCTGAAGAGGTGACTTGTGAGGTTCTTTTTTTTTCCTCTGATACGACATTTTTTTTGATAAAGAATTTGTCCGCATCCTAATTGCTTGGTGGAAAATTAGTACTCCGCACTTAGAGCATCCCCACCATGATTTTTTTGAGCATCAAAAGTGAGCATGGAAGATGATCAAAAAAATCATGCATCCCCATCATGATTTTTTTTGCTCTTTTTTATGGTTTGAGCATGAGAGTTGAGCCAATCGCAACGCGACACGTGTCATGTGTAAGAAACAGTACAGTTTTTATTTTGATCTTGCAACGAATATATCTTCTAAATTACAAATTAAAAAAAATCAAAATAAATACCAATATTCATAATTTTTTGGGCTCTATAAAACGAGATACACTTTGATATATTTTTATTAATCTTAACATTTATGAGCTATAATTTATGTAGTGATGAGAGAGATTGATGATAAACTTTTTTTTTGGATCATGGTGGGGGTGCATGTGATTGAAAAAACCATGAGGAATGATTAGATGGGAGAGAAAAAGGATGAGAGAGATTGATGGTATGATTTTTTTGATCATGGTGGGGATGCTCTTAATATTCACAACTTATAGAAAAACGGTCCAGTTCAAATGAAGCAAAGTCTTGTATGCAGGCGTTGAATTGGGTCCTCCAATTTTTTGTGGATCGATAAATTTCATTTTATATCTTAAAATTAAATTATTTAAAAGTTAAAGTTTTTCTTTTTTGATAGAGCATTTAAAAGTTAAAGTTAAGTTTGATAATTAGTAGCTCGTTTTAGATTTTACGTGGGGACAAAAGATATCAACATTTTTTAGCACTTGGATTCATTTGTTCCCAAGAATCAAGATACACTTTGACACTCGTGAATCCATCAAATAGAGATGTGCAACGATTCAATCAGAAAGGCCGGTTCGAATTGTTATAAGTCTAGCTTGTTCTGAATATTTCTTGTCACCACCATCATTTAGGTTATTACAACCTGAATTCCATCACAAAAAGCATGATATCTTAATTACAAAATAACTAATAGACTTACTTATTAAACTGTCACAATTAGAACCTCCAACCGACGAGGGGCAACTCATAATCCGATGTGTTACAAGATGGATTCATTTGAACAATATTTTGAAATTGGAGTTACAATTTTTGTTTGAAATTGTACATCTTTGAAAAAACATATAGATTGAAGGTGCTTCGTTGATACACATATTATTAGGGAGAGTTTGGAACCTCATGTAACGAAAAGTGTCATGGTTGGATTTTAACACAAGACCTTATATATTGCAAGACGAGTATTCAATCAACTCATCCACCACGTTGTTGACAACTAATTGATAATTTAAAATCAGAAATTCTATTTATTTAATTAAGGGGTAATTTTGTCGAAATCGAACAAATAAAGTAGACATTTATTTATTTTTATTTTTTTTGAAATTGGAGTAGACATTTATTTCGGAGGACATAAATAGACCGATTTGACGTGGATTAAACCCAGACCCAGACATTTCCTTTCCTGAAAATTTATAAACATATCGAATATCGTGTAATTTCCTTCCCGATTTGCCCCTCCTCCACATCCTCAAATTTACGCCGATCTGGTTTCGATCTTCGCGAACGCGTCGCGGATTTCGCGACCCTTTTGCCTCCCTGGCCAGACCCTCAGCGGAATTCCGTTTCCGTTCGAATTCAATTTCGAGGGGTTTTAGAGAGAGAAGGCGTCTGCGAGGAGGAGGCAAACAAAATGATGTGTAGAATTTTGCCGAAGAAGAAACGGACGGGAGCCGTGCCGGTGTATTTAAACGTGTATGATCTTACTCCGATTAACGGTTATGCGTACTGGATTGGGCTTGGGATCTACCACTCCGGCGTCCAAGGTTGGATTTTTATCTTTTATTTATTTTTAAACTTTCTCATCGCCTGCAACATTGGATTCGAGTTGTTCCATGTTTTGTTGTTTTATGTTTCGTTTTGATGTCATAGGTTTGTAGTTCAGGAATTTCTTTTAGTGGATTTGCATCAGTGTTGATTATTAGGGTGTTTTATTTTATATTTTGAGTATAAATATTCTAATGTTTTTGTTGTCATCTGGTGTTGGGACTGGAGATTAGGTCTACTGGAATTGAAGTTGAGATTAATTTATTTGTTGGATAATTTGCCCATTTTTTTATATATATTCGTTGCCTGTCAATAGAACATGACTTATGTGTCTTTGGAACTTTCAAACTCCTGAGATCACGGCTTGGATTGTTATCGATGTCTGGATTCGAATATTCATATGATATTGAAGTGTTTCCATTCCCCCCGTAGATAAGTTTTGATGAAATTGGATTGCATTTAAGATATCGATTTGAATTACAAGTTGATTCATTTTTGTTATTGATCTGAATTTTTGCGATAAGGGACATGTGTGTGTGTGTTCTATGAGCAGTTCATGGAGTTGAGTATGCTTTTGGAGCCCATGAGAACTCATCTACGGGAGTGTTTGAGGTGGAACCGAAGCACTGCCCTGGTTTTATGTTCCGAAAATCTATCTTGATTGGTCGGACGGATATGGGGTCCAAAGATGTGCGTAACTTAATGGAGAAGATTTCTCAGGAATATGCAGGCAATACATACAATCTCATCACAAGGAACTGTAACCATTTTTGCAATGATGTGTGTATTAGATTGACAGGCAAACCTATACCCCGTTGGGTGAATCGTCTCGCTCGACTTGGTAATCATAGTTCTATCATAATTGTATTTAAGGTGAAATCTATCTAGTTTTTTTTTTCTGATTTTATGCCGACCTTTGTTTCAGGCTTGTTCTGTAACTGTGTTCTGCCAGCAGGTATTAACGATACAAAGGTCAGGCAAGTGAGATTAGAAGGCAAGGTAGCACAAGAGGAAGGCATGAAAAAACTGAGAAGTTCATCAAACACGCGCCAGACGCCTGTCCAATCCCTCTCTACTAGTTGGACAGGTAGCTCTGTGAAAAATCCAACTCCTTCCTCCAGCTCTAAGAGAAGCTCAAAAAAAGACAGCTGCCTCCCTACTCCGTCTTGGTTAACCTCGCCTGTGTCTAGATCAACTAAAATGTAATTACAGTATGCTTTTTACAGTTATATAGCTCCTTGTATGGTGGATGGATCCCTTCTCTTCATAAGTATGTCTTACATTATGCCATGTGCTTGCTCCTTTGTGATAAATGGAAGGAAAAATTCAGTATTTATTTTCCTTTTTTGGATAAATTTTTTTAATCATGTCAATCTTAGCCATCAATATGTTGCAAGGCATTCTATTACAATCCTATCCTGATTATTGATTCATTCTTATAATCTTTTTCCCTTTGTGGATGTTTTCCTCTTTTTCTTTCTCTCCTTTGCTCCTGGACGTTTGCAAGTGTTACAGTCTATCCTCTCGTGTTAGCGTGCTTAGACGCCGCTAAGGTCCTATCACAGAGTAGGTGTATCGATTCATGGGTTAATAGTTTAAGGTCGTGAGAAATGACTAGTGCTTCAACAAATGATCCAACTTCAACAAATGATTCAAGTTCAGTTTCAGACGATTGGAGAAAGTGAACTTATTACCTCTGAAACCCAAATCAAAAAGTTCACAAGAACTTAAGGTTTCCTGGAATTGTTCCATAGAACATCTTCTATGTGCAATCCTGCTCGTGGTCTTCGAGTATTTCAAAATTTCATTGAAATTCCCGAAGACACACCAAGGTAGATCAGACATAGATTTGAGTCGTCTGAGAAGTTCCCAGCTCTTGGATCTTAAATGGGTCCTCGGACATCCATAGAAAAGAGTAGCTCGAAATTGTCCAAAGGAGCACAGTACCATTAAACCCCCAGATTTGCCATTCGCATGTACACGGAAACAATGCTGGAAACCAGTCTTAACCCTAATGTTTTCACACTTACTTTTATTCACCTTCGTTTCGATCAATGCCACAATCAGAGGACGGGACGATCCAATAACGTCCCTTCAAGCTCTAATTGCAAAGGGCGTCCCCAACTTCTTGCAGTTCCAAATGAGAATCGTCATGGATACCAACAGCAGCAAACAGTAGATCCGACGAACGATCGGAAAAGGAAGACTCCAGAAGCGTGAAGAAGTTCAGGCTTGTTCTTAAATATGTAAATCTAAAGAACTCAACCGTTCTAACTCAAGCGAGTTGAACGAAACGGAATATCACTCACTTTAGGCTAAGGAACCTAAGAGAAGGAAAATTTTACAGTTCAACATCTTGTTGCACATCACTCTGATCATGGGCCAATTTTGCTTAAGTGGGTTCATGATCATGAAGGAGGAGATAAGATGTTTAGGTTTGAGTCTATGTGGATGCGAGATCCCCATCTGTAAAGTATTATTGGGGACAGCTGGTCATCAGCACAAGGACATGTTTTAGAAAAGTTAGATGATCTTAAAGTTCAATTAACAGATTGGAACACAACTTAAAAATCTAAAGGTGGAATTAGACAGAGTTAGGGCTCTTCCTAGAACACAAGATACTCTTGAAATAGAGACTCACATTGTTCAGCAAATCGATGAATGGTTGCTTCGAGAAGAACAAATGTGGTCTCAGCGTTCAAGAGTTTTTAGTTAAGGGATGGAGATAATAATACCAAATATGTCCACGCAAAAGCTAGCTCGAGACGAAAGGCCAACAGAATCCATCAACTTTATAACAGTGAGGGTGTCATTTGTGATGATCAAGCTCAGATTCAAAGTATTGCTTGTAATTACTTTCGGAATATCTTTGCTTCTTTTCTGAATATGACAGACAATGAGTTGTTGCGAGAAATGAGTCATGTTCTGAAGAAGGTGACTGATGCTCATAACAGCTTATTGAAAGAGAAGTTATGGAAGCACTGTTTCAACTTCATCCATCTAAAGCTCCAAGGCTGGATGGTTTTCATGCGTATAAAACATGATTTTATTTCTTCTTGTCTGGCTGTTCTAAATGATGGTATTATGCCTCCGCGTATTAATGATACTCTCATTGTTTTATTACCTAAGCAGAAAGTTGCTAAAAGAATGGAGGAGTTTAGGCCTATCAGTTTGACGACGGTGATCTCTAAGACTATTGCTAAAGCCATGGCTAACAGACTTCAAGTGATTCTCCCGGAGGTAATAAGCATTCAACAATCTGCTTTCATTAAGGGTCGACTAATTACAGATAATTTCATTATAGCCCATGAATGTGCACATTTTATTAAGAAAGCTAGAAAGAGCAAGCAGGTGTTCGGTTCCTTAAAATTGGATATGTCCAAAGCTTATGACCGGATAGAATGGCGATTTTTGAAACTTATCTTAATCCAAATTGGATTTGCAGAAAGTTGGGTGTTTAGAATTTTGAACTATATATCCAGTGTGCGGTATTCTCTTAGAGTCACTGATTCTATTACTTCCATGTTCTGTCCTCAAAGAGGTTTGCGGCAAGGTGACCCACTGTCACCATATCTATTTATTTTATGCACTGAGTGGCTAAGCAGTAAGCTGAATGCTCTTCATATGAATGGTAGATTTTCCGGGCTTCGAATAGCGAGGCACGCTCCTCCCTTAACTCATCTCCTTTATGCTGATGACTGTCTACTGTTATTCAAATTTGAGAATAATACCGCCAACACTGTCTATGAACTGTTATAGTTGTATGAAAGAGTTATGGGTAAAATGATTAATTACACAAAGTCAGAGCTCACGTTAGTTCAAATGCTTCGGATGCACAAAAAATAAATTTCAGCATAAGTTGTCAGTTAAAATGGTGAACTGCCATGAAAAATATCTTGGCTTACCACTCCTTCTTAAGAGAAAACGAAGTCTGAACTTTACAGGGATCATTGACAAATTTTGGAGCAAAACTCAAGGGTGGAGTGCCAAACAATTGTCCATAGGGGGCAGAGAGGTACTTATTAAAGCAGTGTTGGAATCTATTCACCTATACATTATGAACTGCTTCATGATCCCTGATGGTGTTCTTAAAAAACTTCAAAGTTTTATGCACAAATATTGGTGGGGTGGTGCTGCCAGTGTGCATCCAGTTTTTTGGGTTAAAAATGCTACTTTATTGAAAGAGAAAGAGAATGGTGGAATGGAGTTCAAAGACTTGAAATATCTTAATTTAGCTTTTCTTGCTAAGCTGTGCTGGCGTATTGTTCAATAACCTGACCTTCTTTTAAGTAAATTGTTAAAAGCGTGTTATTTTAAGGACACTGATTTTTGGAATGCAACTTTAGGTTATAGACCATCTGCTTGCTGGAGGAGTATGCTAAAAGCCATGGATTTGCTGAGAATGGGGACTAGTTTTAACAATGATGGAGATGTTTTTTGGAATCGGTCGAGTTCGGGGAGTTTGGATATTAAAAGTGCTTATAAGGTAGCAAAGGAGTTATATGCTGGCAGGAATGAGTATCAGGCGGAATGCTCAGATCAATCCAGCATTAAATCTTTTTGGAAAACTCTATGGAAGCTACATATTCCAAGAAAAATAAAGATTTTCGCGTGGCGAAGTTATTTTGATTCACTCCCCACAGGTCAGAGTCTGTATAAAAGGGGTATGATCAAGTCTGTTCACTGTCCTGTTTGTGGATATGGCCTTGAATCTTATGTTCATGCTTTGGTTGATTGCTGGTGGGCTAGATTAGTTCTTAAACAAGTCAATATTCAGCATATTAATGTTTATGTGAATTGTCATCAACTAGCAGACATTTTATTATACAGTTGGAAGCATTGCTCTATTAGGAACTTTAGCCTTACCATTGTGGTGTTCTGGTACATTTGGTTTAACAGGAATCAAGTTAAGCATGGTGAGAAATTATTAGATCCAAATTTAGCAGCAAAAAGGATTTCTCAGAATCCCCGGGTAGATATCGAAGATTTACTTTTCTCAGAATTTGAGTGGAGGAAGCCTCCTTGTGGAGTAGTGAAGATTAATAGTGATGCATCCTGGGATGATACAACGAAGTTTGGAGCAGTCAGTGCTATAGCAAGGGACAATTCTGGAAGGGTGTTGGCTATTAGAGCTAAATCTTCAATATCTGCGGATACGATTTTGGACTGTGAAGGTATAGCTATTGTGGAGGCTCTTAAACTGGGGGAAGAAATCCATCACGAACGCATTATTTTTGAGAGTGATTGTTCGACAGCGGTGCACCAGCTTAACATTAAAGCAGATGACAACTCTAGACGGAAGATGTGGTACAAGGATGGTGTGCAGTTTTTCGACCGCTACAAGGATTGGAGGCTTTTCGCTATTCGACGAGAGGCAAATCAAGCCGCCGACTTCGTAGCAAAATTTTCTCTCCGTGAAAGTTGGCAATGGATAACGCTAGATTGCTGCCCTTTCTTACCGTCGCTTTCTAAGTTGTTATAAGTCCTCTTGTCTTTCTTTGAAGCTTTGTAAGCTTTATCAACAAAATAAAAAGGTTCAGTTTCGGACGAATGCCTATGTGTGCTGCTTCAAATAATTTAAAATTATATATGTACCCGATATATACCAAAATGATCCTAAAATCCTCTATTTGAGATTAATTACACATTATGCCACTACCAACCATCACATCACATAAGATCATCATCTTCTCATCATCCAACTCCGAACACATCGCCATTAAAAAATCATCGCTAGCGTTCTCAACTACCTCTGGAGGCTCTATCACTCTACCTCGACTTGTATCGCTCTTTGATCTCATCGCCTCCTCAGGTACTACGATTTCATCTTCAATTTCTCCGATTCCACCTTTGACTCGCAGTCGCGATCGTCCATTTTGAATTCTACTTGTACCTGAGTTTCGAACTGAATTCGATCGCAGATGGCTTCGTCGATGATTTCCACGTTATCGGCTCCGGATCGAGCGCCCATATCCATGTCGGACTTCCACAAGGTACCCCATTTTCGAATATTTAGATTTTTGGAGCTGTGGTGAATTTGAGATGGTAATGATGAGCTGTACAGGGGAAGGTGAATATCGGGAGATCTGATGTCAGTCTGGTGTTTAGCAAGGAAGGGAAGTCGAAGGTATGTTTGTTTTCAGAGCAGAAGAGCAATGTGATCATGTTATGTTATATGGTTATAGTAATACGGAGATTTGTGGTTTTAGTGTGAATGTAAATAATGGTTGTGTCATGCATGGCTCGTTGAGAAATTTTCAGGTATGGGACATGGTATTTGTTATGCACTATAAAGCTAGATGTAAAAGAAGGCGTCTATGAGATTTTGTAATGTATATTACTGGGAAGGATCCTGTTAATGTTCCATTCGGATTAGGTGTTTACTACTGCCAATTGATTGCCCTTTTTGGTTTAATTTTTCAGCAATTTTCCCGTGCTAGTATGGTAGTTGCAGTAACGCCTTCTCGTTTTGAGGGTGTAACAATGGCCCCTCCAGATCCCATTCTTGGAGTTTCTGAAGCCTTCAAAGCTGACACCAACGACTTGAAGCTCAACCTGGGAGTAGGAGCCTATCGCACTGAGGAACTTCAGCCTTATGTTCTTGAAGTTGTCAAGAAGGTTAGCTTTATCTCTCGTTTTGATAGAGTATACTTTTCACTATCTTCCCTAACGTGGAGGAGATGAACTTGGAAAATAATTACCATTTTGTCTATTTTGAATCATTTGTTATGCTTGTGTGTTCATTTCTAGGCCGAGTCTCTAATGTTGGAGAGAGGGGAAAACAAAGAGGTACATGAACTCTTTCCATTGGTTAGCTATTTATCTACATGGTATTTCGCTCTGACAGTATCTACAAATTTTATTTTTAGTATCTTCCAATTGAGGGTCTTGCTGCATTTAACAAAGCTACTGCTGAACTTTTGTTTGGAGCTGGCAATCCAGTCATCCAAGAACAAAGGGTATGCATCGAAGGGTACCCGATTGTAGCGTACGCATTGGGACTTTTAACCACTTTAAGCTTCCCATTTACTGTTGTGTGTATCATGCGTATAGGTTGCCACTGTCCAAGGTCTTTCAGGAACTGGTTCGCTCAGACTTGCTGCTGCATTCATAGAACGATACTTTCCTGGAGCACAAATTTTGATATCTGCGCCAACATGGGGTGTGTTATGTTTTATGGATCTTTGAATACACATTGCTGAAGATGATTCTCATTATCTTGTTCATTTAATAATGCAGGGAATCACAAGAACATATTCAATGATGCCAGGGTTCCTTGGTCTGAATACAGATACTATGACCCAAAAACTGTTGGTTTGGACTTCGAAGGAATGATTTCAGATATTAAGGTATATTTAGTGGAAACAATTATTCTTATCATATGATGTTAGTTTTTCCTCATCTTGATACTCATTTATTGTACATGATTTTCTGTCACAAATCACAATGTGTTGCACTAGTACTTTTCTATAGTACTTTAATTGAATCAAGTGGTCAAAGTCAGTGCAACGGAAAATGACTGATTCCTTTAAGCCAAATTAGAACATTTGGCTTTCTATTTAGTCATTTAAAATGTCTTTGGCATATTTTTCTCGCTGTCTTCTTAATAATATTCAAACAAACTTCCTATGTACCCAGGCAGCTCCAGAAGGATCATTTATCTTACTGCATGGATGTGCTCATAATCCAACTGGAATTGATCCAACCCCAGAACAGTGGGAAAAGATAGCCGATGTCATCCAAGAGAAGAACCATATTCCATTTTTTGATGTTGCATATCAGGTACTTTTATTTACAAGCTTGGGAAAGTATTATAAATGCTAATCAAGTTTACTGAGTTGCATATAGAATAGTTTTGTGAATACTGAATTTACTATTGTGATACTGAAGCGTGCATACCAGGGAATATCTGGATATGGTTGTCTGACTTTAGGTGCTGAAACTGAACGAACAGAGTTGTTTTTAGTGCTTGTTCCAAACGTAACCCCTGAATTGAAATGTGTTTGCAGGGATTTGCTAGTGGAAGCCTTGATGAAGATGCATCTTCTGTCAGATTATTTGCTGCACGTGGAATGGAGCTTTTGGTAGCTCAATCATACAGCAAAAATCTGGGCCTATATGCAGAGAGAATTGGTGCCATAAACGTTGTATGTTCGTCGCCTGATGCAGCAGTAAGGTATTACAGATAACATTGCTTCACAGCTGGCTTATAAGTAATAAACGCTTACTTAGGTCTTCGTCATAGCATATGATGATTACCAATTATTAATTTCTTACTGTGTGAATAAGTCAATCAGATTGTTTAACATTATAATTTTTTTGTCTGACAACAATTCACCTCTCTAGTATTGTTAAGTGTTAACACATGGCATTCATCTTTTCAGAGTAAAGAGTCAGCTGAAAAGGATTGCTCGACCAATGTACTCGAATCCGCCGATTCACGGAGCTAAAATTGTTGCCAATATAGTTGGGGATCCAACTCTCTTCAATCAATGGAGGGATGAGATGCAAATGATGGCAGGGAGAATCAAGAGCGTGAGACAAAAACTATATGATAACCTATCAGCCAAAGATAAGAGTGGAAAGGATTGGTCATTTGTTCTTCAGCAGATTGGCATGTTCTCATTTACTGGCTTGAACAAGGCGCAGGTAACCCATGTCTCAATTATCAATGATGCAATTCAAAATACTTCATTTCTCTTCTGATCCAAACTCTTCATCCAAATCAATTTCTTATCATCAGAGCGACAACATGACGGACAAATGGCACGTGTACATGACAAAAGATGGGCGAATCTCCCTGGCTGGGTTATCTTCCGCCAAGTGCGAGTACCTTGCAGATGCCATCATTGACTCGTTCCACAACGTTAAGTGAGATGAGAAGAGAAGCTAACATCAGTGAGCACCACTTCCTATAGAAATTATTTGTAATTTCTGGACCTTTGTTGTCATTGCTCCAATAAACTGCAAACTTGAACAAAATAAGCTAATAGAGCACGTTCTCTGATACCATAACTGAATGATTTATCAGTTATACGATTGTTATTTGTCCAAAGTTCATCTGAATTCTGAAGCATTTAATAAGTTCTTCATAAAAATTTTATATATGTACAATGTACTCGTACTGAAACCGTCAGTAATGATGTTTTGCTATGCTCTGTACTTGATAAGCTATTCGTAACATCATAAAAATATTAGGGAGAAGTACAGTTTGAGAATCTGAACTATGATTTTGGATCAAATAAAAATCACATTTAAATATAAAAATTATAAATCACTGAAGAATTCGACACGTGGTACTCTCGACCAATCATAATTGGGGGCGGTTTTTGTAAATAAAGAAATTAAAATAGACTTGTTTAAAAATACATAACAGAAGCGAGGGTATAAACGCCGTAAAAATTATCCAGACTTAACAGATGCATAAGTTAAAGTCTGCTCAGATTTAACTTGGACAAAGTTAAGTCTGATACTCTGATCGGACTTAACTTGGACATTGTTAAGTCTGATCGGACTTAACCTGGATATTGTTAAGTCTGATCAAACTTAACTTGGATTTTGTTAAGTCTGGTTGAACTTAACTTGGACAAGTTAAGTCTGAATTGAAATCCGGGTTATGTGGAATGACTATAATGCCCCTCCAAGTTATATCCGAGATTTCGATGAAATTGGACACGTGTCAGCTTGAAATCTAATTTTTATTTTTCATATATAATCGTGGTTTTTACCTGAACCGAACTCCTAAACTATTACCTTTTTTTAAAACTTGTGGGACGAACTATAAAAACTTCCAAAAAAGATCTGAACTATCAAACAACATTCCAAATGAGGGCACCGTCCAACGCCGTTAGGAATTTCACTAACGCCGTTGGACGGCGTTAACTCTTTTATTTAATAAATTCATTTAATTTTTTTTTAAATTAATAAAATTGAAAATTGAAAAACTTTTTAAAAAAATGTTAAACTTATAAAAAATATCAAAACTTACAAAAAATTTATAGAAATTTAAATTTATAAAACTTAAAAAATTATAGTTTGGGTTCATAAAAATTAGAGAATTTTATAAAAATGTTAAAAAAATTGTAAAAAATTAAACTAATTTTTAAAAATTATAAAAAAAGTTCTAAATTTCATTTCTTAAAATAGGAATATAAAATTATCTAAAAATAAAAATTCAAAACTTTAGAAAAATTAAAGACATTATATTTAAATATTTAAAAATTATTAATTTAGATCTTTTCAAAAAACATTCAATTTCGTTTCAATTCTATCAAATGATTGAAGAAAAAACTATTTCATTATATGTGTAGGCAAACCAAACAAACGATAAGACTTCGACAATACTATAGGGTTGAATAAAAACTAGATTAACCATTTGATGTGAATATGAAATCTTGATCCAGAATACCCCTTATATAATTCAAACTAGATAGGAACAATAATTAATATTTTCTTGCATTATGCGTAGGGGGACTTTTTAAAAATATTTTTCATTTGTGTTTAATTTTTTCAAACGTTCTTATTTTTTTATTTTTAAAATTTTTATATTCCTATTTAATAAATAAATTTTCATAATTTTTATAAATTCGTTTAATTTTTTACAAATTTTTTTTTTTTACATTTTTATAAATATCTCTAATTTTTTTTAACACAAACAATAATTTTTTTAAGTTTTTTAAATTTAAATTCTATATTTGTAACTTTTTTTATATATTTTAAAAACATTTTTCTAAAAAAATTTGGCAATTTTATCATTTTTTAAATTTTTCTAGATTTTTTTACATTTTTTAATTTTTAATTTGTTAAAGTAATTTATTAATTAACAGAGTTAACACTGTCAAACGACGTTAGTGAAATCCATAATGATGTTGGACGGTGCCTTTTGTTTAGAAAATTGTTCGATAGTTCGCACCTTGTTTGGAAGTTTTTATAATTCGACCCACAAGTTGAAAATAGTAATAGTTCAGATCCTCAAACTATACTTTTTCCTAAAAATTACTTCACATTTCTAGTGAAAACATTAGTTACTTTTTATTCTATTTTTCAATAAGTTAAGCATATTGGCGTACTAGGAAATCGAAACAAAACGTTGTCACCGGAAGTTATTGGACAAACGTTATGAACTCATTTTAAAGATTTTTTTACCACAAATTGGTTATTTCATTGGCAATTTGTTGTGAAATCATATTTTCTTGCATCAGCAGATTACCAACACCAAAATATTAAGTTCATGTCAGACGCTCAAGAGTCGTTGCCAATTTGTAGCAAATTTCCAATTATTTTGGAAATGATAGAAAAGTGTAACACCTTGGATAATGAATTGTTCTATTGGCTGGGACTTCTGCTTATGATAGGATAGTTCAATAAGTAAGCATATTAGCTATTTTGTCACCAACATATCATGGTTTTTGTGATGGACTTCAGCTTCTGATGACTTACAGGAAGGTGGTGACAAGAGATAGTTAGGACAACCTAGACTTATAACGGCTCAGACCAGCCTTCCCAGTCGGATCGCTACAGATGGTATCCGAAACGATCTTCCAGAGTAGGTGACCAAGGTCATCGGTGGAAGGGAGGATCATGTGTGATCTGTGTGTGCCCTAACGAGGATGGTGTGAGAGTTTAAGTGGAGGAGTATGTAATACCACATATTACTACTATGTTTGACATTGGACGACCTTGTCTAATACCACAGATTAGACAAGGACGGTATTAGACAGGGACCTTGTCCCAACATATATTTAAACATTGTCCTTGTCTAATCTTTGGACAAGGACATTGTCTAATACCACAGATTAGACAAGGGCGGTATTAGACAATGACCTTGTCTCCACATATATTTAAACATTGGACGGACCTTGTCTAATCTTTAAACATTGGACGGACCTTGTCTAACGAGGACGGTGGGAGAGTTTAAGTGGAGGAGTATGTAATACCACATATTATGAATTGTCCCACATCGATCGGCTTGGAATTGTGATTATGATAGCTCAATAAGTAAGTCTACCAGCTATTTTGTTACCAATATATCATGATTTTTGTAATGAAATTCAGTTTGTGGTGATTTAAAGAATGGTGGAGATAAGAAACAATTAGGACAGACTAGGCTTATAACAACACAGACTAGCCTTCCTGATCAGTCGTTACAAAAAGGATCGACCAAACTCCCAATACAATCGCAAAATATTATTGATAAAGTAAATATGAGGTTGTCTAAAAGTGGACAGCTAAAAACACATAATTTTAAATTTATGATATTAGTACTTTTTGTTATCGGTATGTTATTTTATCCGTACTCATTTAGTTGCAGATATAGTTATAGTCAAGTAATCTTTTTTTTTGATGGCAGTTATAGTCTAGTAATCATAATGTTTCTCGCGATCATATTTTTGATTCGACGATTCGAATTCCCTCGATGTATCTTATTTCAATGAGTATTACAGTAGAATTAGACTTTTTTTTAAATTAAACAAAAAGAGTCTAATTTGGCTTAAATGCATATCCAAATATGACAAATAATAAATAAGTTGTGTGAAGTGAAATAGTGAAAATAATCAATAATAAAAAAGCATTTAGAAAAGAAAAGAGTGAATGAGGCGTTGATTTGTTTCAGTTACGACTGCAACGTGTTTAAGCAAGTGGGTCCCGTCCGACGAACAAGAAAGAAGAAGAAGAAACAGCAGCAGAAGCAGAAGAACATCTTCAACAACCAGACGAAGCTGCCACACGAAGCTGCACCTCAAAAACACCATCCATCAATCAATCACTTTCTCTCTCTACCTCAAATCCTGCATCAACTCCGCAGTATGAAAACGAAGACGAAGGCGCCAGCGAAGGCGACGAACAACAACGACGACGACGACGACTGGGCCGTAGCGGCGATGGCGCGCGATTCGCTGGTCGTCGACTTGCTACTTCGGTTAAAGCACCAGGCGAGTCGGCCATGGGCGGGGAAGTTGGTTGCGGATTTGGCGCCGGCTGGTTGGGGAGTCAAGCAGCCGCGTTCGGGTTCGAAGAGCGTCGGCTTGGTTAGCGAGTGTCATCGGAAGAGTAAGGAACGGATTGGTCGTAGGTGTAGTCCTTCCACGCCGTTGTCGTGGAGTGGCGGCAGCGGAGGCGGCGGTGGTGGTATGGATGGGTGCGAGACGTCGAGTCTGCCGGCGAATCGGTCGCCTAGTTCCAGATCCAAGGTTAGTTGTTCACCTTCAACATATCTGATCCGTCTCTGTACACGTGTATTATTTTTTGTTTTGGAATTCTGTCTGCCGCGGAGCTCCGTCAGTCACCGCAAGTCCTCGCCGCGTCTCATTTCTTCTTTTCCAAGTTTTCGTCGTTGGGATTTGTTTGAATATTGATGGCGACATTTGTTTCTTCCATCCAACGACCGCTTTATATTTCTATAGCTTTCTTTTGCCTTCCATCTTAACTTATAATTAACGACCTCCGCCGTCTGGAATTGCTTTCTCAGATCCGCCGCTCCCGGCGATTCCATCTTCCCCAAGCTCATCATCACCTTCGTTATAATTTACTAAAATACCCCTGTCACGCTTTTCGGGATGATACTGGTCATGCGAGGTCAGCAGTCAATATATATAAAAAGAAAAGAAAAGAAAAATCTAAAACATGTTTGTTCATGATTCTCCGATTCTATGCTTTCTTCTTTTCTGGTCACCATTCATTCTCCATTTTTCCCATTTATTTTATACGGTTTTAACCTTCTGTGTAGACCTGGTCCTGGTTCAGATTTATGATTACAGAGTTGGCATTTGATGAGTTGAATTTTGAGGATCATATGACATGAATAATGGGTGGGGTGTGTACTGGGTAGTGATTAGTGAATGAATATGTGGAGATTTGATAGCAGTAGAAGATGTTAAAATGTTAGGCATGCTGGCATTAATGGATTGATTGATGACGTGACTGTTACACACACATTGTTTTGATAACAATATACTACTCCCTCCATCCCATTTTATTTGTTCAAAAAAGTAAATAAAAGATAATGAGAGAGGAGGGAAGATAGAAGAAAAATGAGGAAAATGTATGTGGAGGTGGATCCCGTACACGAATTATTAGTTATTTATCATTGAAAGTATAATTTTGTTAACAAAATAAATTTTTTTTGATAGGACGGAGGGAGTATGTTACTGCTGTCTTTTGTGTATATGCGTCTCTCTCTGCTCTGATGATAATGCTTACTTTCATGAGGATTAGGAAGCTTTATGTGGGTTGTAGAAATATGTGTATGTTTGTTGGCACTGTGCAAGCCCATGGCCCCCTCCCCTGGTTGTGGACTGTGGTAGAAGTTCCATCATTTTGACACATCTTTAAACTTGCTTTAAATCAAAAGATGAGGATAGGTGTGGGATGTGAGGTGGGGTCAGTGGCTAATGTTGATCTGTAGTACTACAAGAGTTTTGGGGATATTTATGATGTTTTTGGGATGTGTGTGTGGGGATGGATCATGGATGAGATGGGCTTTTGTTTTGGTGATTATTAAGGGAGGGTTGTGATGAGTTTGGGTTGTTAAGTAGGTGGGAGGAGTTGACATTGATACATTTGTTGGTTGTTGACTCTGCTTTCAACCAATGCTTGTCGGCCACATAGGATGATGATTGATGACATACTTTTTTCTTGTTCTTGTACATTGTTTTTGCTGGTCATGTGTTTGAGGCAACAGCTATGATTTCTTTTTACTACTCTTGCCTGGTCGTGTTCAAATCTCGAAATGAGAGTGATAGACTCTAGTGGGTTCCTTTGACTGCTTCATGTATTTGCAGATTAGTCTGACTGGTAGCGAGGTCAACGGTGCAAGTAGTAGCAAGTCCAAAAAGAAAAAGGTAATGTGTCTAGTTCATAGTTTCAATAAGCAGAGAGTACTTAGATGATCTGCAATGGTCCAATACATCTTGTTCATCTGAACTGGAGGTATGGCTGAAGTTTTTGAGCTTATTCTTTAAAGTTATATTCACCTATCCGTCCTTTTATTACAGACTTATGCAGAACTCAAAGAGGAGGAGGATTTGCTCATAAAGGAAAGGACGCATCTGCATCATGTATGATGTGGCTGAAAGCTTAAGCGATTCATTATTTTCTACTTTATGTTTCTGATTTCTGACTGCATTGAACTAACAATCAGGAACTAGCAATGCTGGGTGCCACGGTCAAGGAACAAAGAGCAGAAAATGAGAACTTAAAGAGGATCAAGGTAACTCTCTTGCCCTCTTGTCAGAAGATTATTATGTTATACATTGTAGAGCAAACTATGACTGCCAAACATCTGTTTCTCGTTTTAGGTCCTGCATTGTTATTCTTTATGGTAGATGTCAAACAATATGATTGCCTTCTTATGAACTTTTCACTTCAATCTTGTAGCTCAATTTGAGTACACAATTATTGAAGAACAATCCCCACACTGCTGCTGGCATTGGTGAACCACCAAATGTTGCCTTAAGCATGAAAGCGGTAATGAGAGCAGAAGGCCACGACTGTGCTTCCTCAGCCTTGATACCATTCGGCAGACCTGATGTGATTCCAGCCCAAAAGAGAGCACACTTGATGCTACCTGATCTAAACATGTTGCCATCTGAGATGGACTCAACTAATTAATCAAACACACACTCAAGGAGAAGAAGGCATTCAAAGCCTTGGACGACTAACAAAATAGCGGAGGAGTTAGCTCTAGCTCTTTTCATGTCTAGCATTCGACAGGACATGATCACTTGAAAGGTATCAACTCCCAGCCAAACTTCAAACGCGCAACTGAGCTGGAAAACTACCCAGTTGCACTAGGATCCTTGGAAAAACAGAAATTATGTACATTTCAATCATCCGTTCTTTGGATTTGAATTCACTTTACAATATCTACGACTAATAATGTAACTCGTTTGGATCACTTCCTGGCCCAGATGCTGGTGGTGGTAGGTGGAGCCCTCGTCCATCGCTTGGGGTTACAGACCAAGACACACAAATAATTATTTTTATTTATTCCAACACTCCTTCCGCCCAAAGTTTATGTATAGCATGTAAGTGGAAACTTCGCTTTTCTAATTCAATATTTCAACTGGGTAGGGTTTACGAAATCCTTGAATTGAGATAAGACAAAAGTCCTTTTGTACTTGAACAATGAATTGGTGAGTAATTGCAATTGATTGAAATCAATTCACTTGAAGGAGATCAAGAAGCGTCTTCTTCTCTGTGTTTTTCCGTCCCTTTTCCAAACCCAGAAACAACCCTCATATTACCGTTTTCCTGCCGAGTAACTGCCAAAAAGACAAAACCATTTGGAATAAAACTGACCTCAGCCGATCGGCTGAGCTTAAGCTCTTGTCCGAGCCGGACGGCTCAATCCCTCAGAGAACTTTCCATCAAAGACTGATCAACACAACCGACCGGTTGAGCTTAAGCTCTTGTCCGAGCCGGCCGGCTCAACATCTCAGAGAACTTCTCATCAATGGATCTTCAACTCAACCGGCCGGTTGGCATGTCTCCTCTTTCTCAGCCGGCCGATTCAAGCTTTCATAGCCCTTTTGCCAATGAAGATCTTGCTGATTCTCAATCCAATTGATCTCAAATGAGTTCAAGATGAGTTTTGTTTATTCACAACACATTGTTACAAGGTTTCATACATGTTTTACAATACATAAATCTAAAATCTCCAACAATCCTCCCCCATTTTAGGGTTATACTCTTGAATGCTAAACATTCACACCGAACAAAACTTGCGCATAAGTGAAGTGTCTCCATCGATTGAACTTCACGTAGTGTAGTATTTTCCAATACTCGAGAATCAGGGTGTCGTACGGATTGAACCCATCAACCCATTTGAATACGGGAAAATAAAACACACACAGAGTTTACTACTATCCAAGTACAACTGGACACTATTTCAGCCATGTGTCCCTATCCATTCATAAGTGCATGATTAGCCAAGCACAAGCTAATTAAAGCGGCTCACTTCACACTTACATAGGTGGATTCTTTTAGCATGCACTTGCAATGCACTTTTCCAAAAGATCCCTTAAGAAGATAAACTTCATCCTCCCTTTCTCTGCAGGAAACAAGCACAACCTTGGGATGGATATAACCATGTGCTTCAAATCTCTCAGAATAGGCTTTCCACAATTAAGCTCTTAGCGTCATACTAAGAGGGAATATAGGTGTCCTACGATAAGAGATTTAGATGTGCTTTAAGCTCATCCCTTTACCTGACTCTGTACCAATTCCCTAGCTAATCCATTTTGTCAAATGATCAGCTAGATTTCACTGTGTCCGGACATAATCAATCGAAATTATCCCGTGAGTGATCAGTTCACGAACTGCGCTATGTCTAACGCCCAGGTGTTTCGATTTATCATGGTACATTTGGGTATAAGCCTTAACCAAATTTCCTTACTATCCCAATGGATAGACATCTATCGGTTTCAGCCACAAGGGAATCTCATGTTCAAACCTAGATTCCATAGTAGAGCTGGTGATGCAAATTTGCTTCTTCGAGGCCCAACAGATGGCACCTCCCCCAAGCAAGAATGTTCAATTACTTTTAAAAGCATCATCTTCTAAACTAGTAATTCAACTCGCATCGATACATCCCTCCAAGCCCGAGGGAAAACCAGCATACACCAAGTCATAATTCATTGTTTCCTTAATGTATTCAAGTATCTGCCTAATAGCTTCTCAGTGATGAGTACTAGAATTACTAGTATATCAACTCAATTTGCCCACTGCATAAGCTATATTAGCATTTTACTCATCAATGCATACATTAAGCAACCAATGACTTGATAGTACTCAAGTTGTGAAACAGCTTCATCCGTACTAGGCATAAGCTTCACACTTGATTCCATGAGAGTAGTTATCGGAGAACAATTCAAAACAATTGAATTCCTTAAGCACTTTCTCAACGTAATGAGACTGTGACAGTGCTAAGCCTTTGTTCTCACACTCGATTCTATTCCAAGAATCACATATGCTTCTCCCATATATAGTAAAACTTGATGATAAAAGTTTCTTATTTTGGTTAGTACCAAAATCAGCATATCATCAACATACATGCATATGATTACTCTATTACCAGAGTCATCAAACTTGTTGTAAATACACTTGTCTCCTTGATTCAATTTGAATCCCCTAGACAAGATTTCATCATCAACCTTTTGATGCCACTGCTTCGGAGCTAGTTTCAGCCCAAATAGCGATTTGACTAATTTATAAACCTTGTTTTCATTTTTAGGCATAATGAATCCTTTCAGTTGCTACACACAGATTTCCTCTTCCAAATCACCATTCAAGAACGCTGGCTTGACATCCATTTGGTGTACAATTAGATTTTAATTGCACCAAGAGCAATTAACAATCTAATACTGGAAATCATAGCACCGGGAGCATATGTATCGAAAACATCAATACCCTCCTTTTGTCTAAAGCCTTGGATAACCAATCGAGCTTTAAACTTATCTAGCGATTCATCAACCTTCATTTTCTTTTTGAAAATCCCCTTGCAGCCTGATGACTTGCAACTAGGTGGGAGATCTAATAATACCCAAGTATTATTTCCCATAATAGAATCCATTTCATCGTTTATTGCCTCTTTCAAGAAAGCCACATATTGAGACCTCTTAGCCTTATCATATGTTTTAGGATCATCATCAATATGGTATCAATATGAGTATTGATACTCAATATCATCACTAGAACCCTCAATCAAGCAAACTTGATAATGTGGTCCAAAAGATTTTACAATCCTTACCCATTTGCTTCTACGAGGCTCAAACGAACTCTGTTAAGTAAATAACAAGCCATCAACATGGCTTTACCCCAAATCCATCAATCAAACTAGAGTAGGATAACATGGAATTAACCATCTATTTAGGATTCTATTCTTCCTTTCAGCTACACCATTTTGCTGTGGTGTATAAACAGCTGTAGTCACATGAATGATACCATTCAACCGGAAAATACAGACTTGTATTATTCCCCACCTCTACCGGTTCTTAACATTAGTCAACAACAAGCTTTACTTGTACAGACATATTAACTTGCCTTTAACCACCAAATTTGCCTTGAAGCCTTATTCATATTGAATTCTCTTCTTCACTTAGAAGATATCAATATCCATCTCCATTCAGGAGAACTCATTATGTGAATAATTCATCACACAATCTTGACAAATTGTATTGTCATTGAGCTTCAATTTGGTGAGTAACACACATTATTTATGCAACAATACATGCGAATATAAATCATGTGACATGCGAAACACAGAGTTATATAAGTACATATACTCTACTAACATGCAAGTCACAATACGATAAATCATAATCAAATCAGAATTTGCACAGTAAACTTACACATGTTTTTCTAACAACTTTTACAGGCTACCATTAGAACATCAGTGCTCAACATCACCATGAACACTTAAATTATTTCAAACCAGAAAACCCCAAAATAATCACATAAACTTTGATTATTTCAAAACATAATCTCCATCAATCAAGTATTACCAACAAGGTAAACTTACAAATACATTGACTGGAGTTTATACATCAGAAAATTCCATCTGATTTATTTTGGTTGAAAACCATTGTAACACATGTTCTATGAAATATTTCATCATGGTATCAGCCTAGAGCACTCATACATTGATTTCATCAGAAGCTTATTGATTATGAATTCACTATCAGTACATGCTACATAAATCATACATATTAAGGTGTCAGTCTCAAACATATATACATTGGTTTCATCAAAAACTTGTCATGAACTTACTAACAATGTCAATCTATACATGCTTTAGAAACCATACACATCATCATCAATACGATCGATCATAAAATTCACAAATTTTATCGAAACACGTATGCTTAAGACGCCACATATATTATCAGAAAATCCCCCTGATAATCAAAAACTAACATATCATGTTAATTATGCATGCTTTACAAACTCAGATTTAACAGAAGAATCGAAACAACTGAACCTGAGTTTCGTCTCACAAACTCAGCCAAAAACTCCCAAAGGTATCGTCTTTGGTCTTGAAGCATCATACGCCTTGACATCAAACAGATGCGGCCCAAACACTGCCTTTGCATTTTGATAACAAGCCGACCCGCCAACAGCATTCCCATGCCTCTGTGTCTCCACATCGTCATGACTCTCAGTCAAACTTGTCTCGCTTTACAACGGGCACATCCATCAATTTGCCACATGCTACCTCACAAAACTTTTCCTTCTGCATTAAACTGATCAGAATCTTCACTCGAAAAAGGAGTTGTGAGCCCATCCTTAACCTTTGAATTTATGAGAAAAACTTCCAGCGTCATAAACTCTTAATTACCAATTCTGTGACTTTCACTGAACCCGATTCAGTCCCAACTAACTGCAGACCTTAATTGAACCATTGCGAATCTTCTCCACAATTCGGAATCACTCCTCCAACCAATTATTCATGGACCAATTTCTCCAACAGTTAACATCATCCTAAAATAGCAGTACAATCCCATTGGAGATCCTTCTTTCTACTATTCACAGAAGACTGATTAATCTCGAACCATCCGAATCATCCTTGCAATGCAAGTCGAAAATTCAACATCTAAGAACAGATTGTGACCAAATCTGACTACACAAATCGCACACTACGCCGTCATCTTCCTTCCCGAAGCCATCGTCAAAATCAGATCCCAGATTTCGACATCATCTCTCAAATTAAGCATCAGACGTCTTGAAAGTATTGAATTAGATTGTAAGTGCCTGGTCGTCTGTAAATGATTCGAATGATAATGAACTTGAATGACTTTGAATCACGAAGAAACTTCACTTTCCTAATTCAATATTTCAACCGAGTAGGGTTTACGAAATCCTTGAATTGAGATAAGACAAAAGTCATTTTGTACTTGAACAATGAATTTGTGAGTAATTGCAATTGATTGAAATCAATTCACTTGAAGGAGATCAAGAAGCGTCTTCTTCTCTGTGTTTTTTCGTCCCTTTTCCAAACCCAGAAACAACCCTCATTAGGGCTGAGCATTGTTCGGTAAATTCCGAATTTACCACTTAATTTACCGAACCGAGTCAATTCGGTTCGGTAAAATCGGTAAACGGTAAAATCGGTAGATCGGTAAAACGGTAAAATTTGGTCAGTAATCGGAATGAATTTTTTGATTCGGTAATTTACCGATTTACCGAATAAGAATTTTTTTTATTTAAAAAATAATATTTATTAAAAAAATTAAATGACATATTGTTTAAACTTCAATTTTAAGCTTCAATTTTTGGACACTTTTGAGATATAATTGTGTAGATTATAATTTTGAATTATTCTTGTGTTTTATTGTTGTTAGATGATTAACTATTATTTTTGAATAATTTTAAAATTAGGAGAAAAATTATTAAAAAAATAATTCAGTAAATTTGATAAATTCGGTAAATTTACCGACTTTACCGAATTTACCATTTTACTGAAATGTCGGTAAAACGGTAAATTCGATTCGGTAATCGGAATAAAAAATTTAAGTCGGTAAATTCGGTAATTTACCGAATGCTCAGCCCTAACCCTCATATTGCAGTTTTCCTGCCGAGTAACTGCCAAAAAGACAAAACCGTTTGGAATAAAACTGACCTCAGCCGACCGGCTCAATCCCTCAGAGAACTTTCCATCAAAGACTGATCAACACAACCGGCCGGCTGAGCTTAAGCTCAGCCGGTCAGTTCAAGCTTTCATAGCCCTTTTGCCAATGAAGATCTTGCTGATTCTCAATCCAATTGATCTCAAATGAGTTCAAGATGAGTTTTGTTTATTCACAACACATTGTTACAAGGTTTCATACATGTTTTACAATGCATAAACCTAAAATCTCCAACATAGCATCACTACGCCGATTTACACCTTAGACGACAGAGTTTGTGTCAGTCATATAAGTACCAGTCACATAAGGATCTTTAAATGACAGAGAATAGACGGTCAGTCGTATAAGGACACTTATGTGACTAATACTTATATGACTGACCAAAGTTAGTCATCCAAGTTTCCTTATGTGACACGGACTTACATCACTGACATAACTCAGTGATATAGGACTACTTACGTGACTGGTACTTACATGACTGTCTGAAGTTTGTGACATAAGTGTTCTTATGTGACTGGTCATATTTGCGCAGTCAAGGTGAGTCACATAGGTAAATAGTAAAAATGCCACGTCAGACCTGACATTCAAAAATGTTGACTTTTTTGTTGTTCACCAACTTTTATTTAATTTGAATTTGGTAGGTGTACTTATGCGACTGAGATACGTAAAGTAGTCGCGATAGAACGCAGCATTAAATGAAAAAAATTAAACACACTCCACCACACTTACAGTCGTTCTTCAGTTCTTCCTCCGTGTGCATTTCCAGAAATCGATCTCCGGCGCCCTGGTAATTCTCTCCTCCGTCGAACACACTCCAAGGTATATATCTAGTTCAATTCGTACGTGAAGCTAGCTAGTGATGTTAATTTGTTGCTTGTCATTTTGTTAATTTGTGTCCGTTTGTTACATGATGATGATGAAGTCGTCGAAGATTATTCAGAAAGTGGAAGATTGACAATGGATAAAACTTGGATGGAGTTGGAAAGGAGTGACACACGGTACATTCAAGGCATTGTTCAGTTTGTTGATTTTGCAAAGCAAAATGGAGGAACTTCACATATATGTCCTTGTAGAAAGTGTTTGATGATTAGAGGAAAAATTACAACAAAGGAAATGTTTATCCATTTGATCCACAATGGTATGATGAATGGGTACCACACATGGACATCCCACGGTGAAGAAAGTGCTGAACGTTCCCCATACATGTTGAGACAACAATGGCTTGCGGAGAGTAATTATGGAGAAACAAGTAGTGGTGTGAAGAATAATCATCAATCAAACCCGACTGAAGATATTATTCGAGATGCATTTCCCTTTCAATATATGCAGAATGAGGATCTTCAGATGAACATGGATACAGAGAGTGGTGATTTAGATAGTAGGGTGGTTTTTGAAAGGTATACAAGTCTCGTGGGTGAAGCTCAGACACCTCTATATACTGGTTGTAACAGAACCGTTCTTGAAACTATTCTGAGGGCAATGCAAGTGAAAGTAGAGAGCGGATTGTCGGATAAGGGCTTCAATAAAATTCTACATATCACAAAAGAAATTCTGCCTCTTGATAACAACTACCCTAGTTGTTATCAAGATGTGAAAAAGATTTTAAAGAATTTGGGGATGGGTTATGAGACCATACATGCTTGTGAGCATGGTTGTATACTGTACTACAAGGAGCACAAAGATCGTGTTACTTGCCACGTGTGCGGTGAGGGAAGGTACAGAGAAAATGACAGGAAAAGCAAAGTTCCAAAAAAGACACTTAAGTACTTCCCTTTGATTCCAAGATTGCAGCGTCTCTTTATGTCACCTGATATTGCAGGCCAAATGAGGTGGCACGCTTTAAGAATTGTTAATGATCCGGAATACATTCGACATCCGGCTGATTGTGAATCATGGCAATTATTTGACAAGGAATATCCAGAGTTCTCAAGTGAGATAAGGAATGTACGACTTGGCTTAGCAACCGACGGTTTTAATCCATTTGGGTCTTCGGGACTCTCACACAGCACATGGCCTGTCGTTGTTATACCTTACAATCTGCCACCCCATATGTGTATGAGAAAAGAGTTGAATATACTCTGTATGTTGATATCTGGACCCAAATCTCCTGGAAAGTGCCTAAGTGTTTTTATGAGGCCTCTTATCGACAAGTTGAAAGTACTATGGAATGAGGGAGTTCGTACTTTTGATAGACATGATCGGTCATCTTTCATTATGAAAGCAGCAGTGATTTCGACAATTAGTGACTTTCCTGGTCTTGGTATGTTAGGAGGCATTAAGACAAAAGGGTACAAAGCTTGCCCCTTATGTCTAGATAACATTGACGCTACCCATTTGACTGGAAGGATGTCGTATCAAGGGCATCGAAGATGGCTCCCAAGAGACCATGACTGGAGGTTTGAACCCCATATATTTAATGGGAAGATTGAGCGACGAGACCCTCCACCACCACTTGTCGGGCATGACGTATTCAATGTCATTATGTCACACGAGTATCCTACTCTTAGTCTACATCCTCGATTTAAAGCGAGAGGCAGCAGTGAGAGGCTTTGTTGGACACACGTGTCTATATTTTATGAGTTACCATATTGGAAGTCATTCTCCCATCCATATTCACTCGATGTTATGCATATTGAGAAGAATGTTTTTGATAACATCATTGGGACCATACTTGTTCTTGAAGGTATGAAAACTATTTGTACATATATATATTATACATTAACATATATTTGAAGTACTTATTCACGTTTGTTTTAAATAATTTGCAGGTAAGACTAAAGATGATATCAAGGCTAGAAAGGGTTTGGAAGAGCTGGGGGTACGTAGTAATTTATGGCTCAAACCATCCGGGTCAAACTCAAGGAATAAGGAAAAAGTGACTAAAGCACCTTATACAGTGACTTCAAATGAGAAGCTAGAGAAACTTGAGTACATGAAGGATGCTAAGTATCCATCTGGGTATGCTGGAAGCTTGAAGAATAAGATTCATCTTGAAGACAAAAAGTTTATTGGATTGAAGACACATGATTGTCATGTTATGTTACAGAGACTGTTGCCGGTTTACATTAGACCATACTTGCCTAGAAATGTGGTTCACGCTCTCATATCACTATCTCATTGGTTTCGTAGAATCTGTTGCAGAGAGATGAAGAGGGATGAGGTACGTCACATGAAGATAGAGATAGTTCAGATTCTGTGTCAGTTAGAGAGGATTTTTCCACCGGCATTCTTCACTATAATGGTACATCTCATGGTTCACCTTCCAGATCAAATTTTATTTAAGGGGCCGGTACACTACAGTTGGATGTATCCTATGGAACGGTACGTATATATGGAAAAACTCGATTAGTATATTATATTGTAATTATATTTATTGTTCGCGGCGCAAATTATAATGTTAAATATATGTTATATGTAGGCAACTTGGAAAGTACAAAAAGTTTGTGAGAAACACAAGGTACCCTGAAGGTTGCATTGCCGAGGATTTTATTGCACACGAATGTGTGATGCACTGTAAGTTGTACATGGGTGAGATTGAAGGTAAATCTCAGATTGATGATGAAGAAGAGGAAGATCGATCTCACTTTGACATATCAGTGTTATCTAATGTCATAAAGCCGACGGGCTGCTGGGGTAGGAGGTTTCGGCTCAACAATATTGACATAGACGTGATGCATTGGTCTGTCATGGAAAATTGCGAAGAGGCAAGGGAGTATATTCAGGAACATGCAGAGGACTTTTACACTGACAATCCCTACGGTGACAATGATTCTCGTATTGAACATTTTCATCCTTATTTACTTAATAAGGTAACACTTTATTTAACACACATATATTCATTTGTAGTATATATAAACTTTGTGTACTTGATTTAATTGAGTGTACATTGTGATCATGTGGTAGATGATACAGTTACACGACGAAGGATCTGATGCGTACTCTATCGAGCTTCACATTTTGGCATGTAAACCACAGTTTCACTCTTGTTACACTCACTGTGTTGTAAATGGGTTGAAATTTGTTGTATGGGATAAGGACCAACATTTGACGACACAAAATAGTGGAGTCATGGTAGACGCTGGTTAGTAATAATTTTTTATATATATGTTTGGTTCATCTCAGTAGACTTGTTATATATATGTTTCTTTATCTTCTTATTTCACTGTTATATGATTTCCAGGAGCCATAAAGTATTATGGTGTTCTACAAAATGTTATTGAACTCAAGTATGCCGAGGGAATGCCGGTAGTCGTATTCCAATGCAAGTGGTTCAATACTGATGAATCTGAGGGTGGAAACATAAAAACGGAGCATGGAATTCTTTCGATTGACACATCTAACACGTGGTATGAAGATGCTCCTTATTGTCTTGCAAAACATGCACAACAAGTGTTTTACTTGGAAGATCCTAAGTTTGGAGATAATTGGAAAGTTGTTAATGTCGTCGCTCAAAGAGGCACTTATAGTCACTCATGTGTTGGTACATCAGAGGAAGATGTTGATCAAGAAGACAGCACACTAAATATTCCCCCTTATTTTAAGTGCAATGGAATTGATGAAGATGTTCCCCTCTCATATAATGATTTTTTCGAAGTAGATGAAGAAAGTGAAAATGACGAAGAGGAAGCTGATTTTGATGAAACAGATGATGAAGAGGAAGATGTTGATGAACTCCATTATTATTATAGTGATCTTGAAGTAAGTGAGGAAGATCAAGAAGATGAGGAAGGGTATGATGATATTGATGACGAGGAGGAGTGAAGATTATCATGTGTTTAAACATCATGTGTGTTTTGTTCATCATATTGGAATGTTGTGAAATGTTTAGTCCATTTTGGATGTTGTGAAATATTTTGTCCATTTTGGAATATGCTGATTATGTGAACTTAGTAAAATGTTAGTTTCATTTTCAGGTTGACGTTCACTTATGTGACTGCACATGTGTTTACTAGTTACGTAAGTGCTATTTATTGAAGGTGGGAAATTCCAAAACCATTGGCGGGAAGCCAAATTCTGAATGGGGAATATAATTTTAATGAGCGGGATTCTGTAATCCACCTATGCGACTGAGTTTATTGTGTGTGTCATGTAAGATATAACGCGAGCGATGGCCAACACGTGTCAAAAAACGCGATCGGTGCCGACCACGTGTCCCAAAAACCAACACTTGTATGTTTTGAACCAAAACATACATCCACTTCACTTCTTCTTCACTTCCTCTCTCTCACCAAAAACGTTTAGGGTTTCCCGATTTCGACCTACGACATATACATCCACTTCACTTCCATCATGCCGGCGAAGAAGAAAACATTGAGCGACGTTGTAGCCGCAACCAGCGACGGTAATAACATGAAGATGCGGTCTCCAAGTACTCGGCGTCCGGCCAAAGTACATACGCCGGAACCTACGGTGAAGAAGAAGGACCAACCAGCAGCCAAACCTCCAAAGAAGGATAAACCGGCCAAACCTCCAAAGAATAAAGCCAGCACCTTGATTGAAGGGAAGAAGAAAAAAGGCTGTGTTGAAGGTAATATTACTGACCTCACTATCCCTAATATAGACGTTGTTGTTCCAGATCCGGTTAGTTCTCCTAAAAAAAGGACTGTTTCAGTGCAAACACTCTTACGTAGAAGCCCTAGATGTTCTACAAAACTGAGAGTAGAGAAACCCTCCAAAAAGGATCCCAAAAAAGCCCTATTTGACCCTATTACTGAGTCTGAGACCCAAACTGATGTACCCATGCTAGTTGATCCACCTGCTGCTTCTAAATACCCAACAAGAACTGTCTCATCCTCCCACCAAACCATCAATCGCTACCCCTCACTTACACCATCACCCACAGTTTCTGAAAACCCTCCTGTTCAAACTCATAGTAATCCCTCAAATGAAGAACCTCCTGCGAATCCCCCTAATGAAGCCCAAACTGATTCACCAAACGAAGAACAGCCTGCTAACCCCTCAAATGAAGATCTCCCAGCTAATCCCTCTCAAGTGACAAATGATGCTGACTATACTGATGACAACACCCAAGAGATGGAGGAACTGCCTCTGAGTATCCGCGTGAATATGAAGGATCATTCTTCCGGTACAATATTAATATTGTTTATTTACTAATTTTCTGTTATCAATACATCTTCTCATACTAATATAAATTGTTTGATACTTGATGGTAGATGACGAGGATGCCCATGTAAGTGAAGCGGAAACCTCAAAGAAGAGAAAGCGCCGGGGAGTTGTGTGTGGCAGCAAGATTGCGACTTTGGTGAACTCATTGGGGACTAAGATCAAGGTTGAATGTTCTGAAGAGGCAAATGGCCCAGTAATAAGGCAAATAAGGAGTATGATGTGCCACCAAATCGGGGCGTGTGTGAGACAGAAGGTGCCGATGTTAGCTCCGACATACACTGAGCTAAAACGTAAGCATTGGGATGTCGTGGTGAACTATCTCAGTGTAAGTTGTATATGTATTTAATTACAATGTTTATTTTTGTGCATCTCACTGCAACTTTTACACACGCTGATTTTATTTTTATTGCAGCCTCATTTCTTTTTGCCAAAGAAAGATGCTCTACTTTGGGAGTACATTACACGAATATCAAATAACCGCTACAAGAATTGGAAGTCGTCTTGCCACAAACATTATCTGAAGCACGGGAAGAAAGTACCTTTGGAGTTTGTCCATCGCAAGGAGGAATGGGCATGGCTGGTTGATCACTTTCAAGAACCTGCATATGAGGTGAAGTGTGGTGACCAAACTCAACTGTCAGTTACATTTTTATTATAAGTATTCATCTGTTTCATTGGCATTTATTTTTTTGAAGGCTAAATCAAAAAGGATGAAGGAGGCCCGAGAAAAGAAGAATAATCACCGTGGAGGAAAGACTCCGATGGCCATCAGAGCAATAGACCACCTCCAAAAAGGGCACAAAGCAAACCATGTTGCAACATATGCTGATGTCTATTCCCAAGAACCTGAATGTGCTGAGATAGTGGTATTTCTTTACTCTGTTTCTTTTTTATTATGTCTTGCTAAATATATTGTCCAATAGTGTCAATCTATTGTTGAATATATGTCACTCATGTGTAGATTAATTGTTGGAATGTGTATGGACAAGTATTGAAGTATGCGTGTCGATTAAATGTTGTATTGTGTAATCAATTTGATCTGATGAATTTATTGTGGACTTGTGCATGTTGGAATGTGTAAGAACAATTATTGAAGTATGAATGTGGATTAAATGTTGGATTGTGAACAAGTATGACTGTTTATGAATGTGTGGATTAAATTTTGGATTTTCTGAATGTGTAAACAATGTGATGTTTTAATTTATTTTGTACTTGGGCAAAGGAACACATGAATGCCGAGGTGCAGAGACTTCTTGATGAGCAGCAGTCCGATGACCCCAGTAGCATTGCTGACCCTATCCCGACGAGCACTCAGTTGGAGATAATTTCTAAAGCTGTTGGGCAGAAGAAAGGAACTCAGATATCTGGAGTTGGGGGAAATATAAGGAGGCCTCCTCGCCCTAGAGGCGGGGCTTCAAACCATGCCCTGAAGGAAGAGATCATTAGGGCAAAGGAGGAGGCTGCTATGAAGGAAGCTGAGTTCGAAGACAGGCTGAGGGCGATCGAAGAAATGCTGAGTTCGAAGACAGGTGGAGATGGTGGCACAGGAAATGGTTGTAACGTCTCTGATGGGGCGAGTTTCGGTCTCGGTACTCTTTGAATTCTCTATCACTTCAAACTTTAGTTGGTGAACATGTTATGCTACGTTGTGCTGTTGGAAACTTTTGTTGGAATTGTTGTAATGCTGGAAACTTTTTGTATAAATCCTGAAATGTTTCAGGTAATTTTGTGTAGGTGATGAATTTCAAATTAAACAGGGTTGTTTGGTTGTACTCTTATGTGACACAAAAAACTTTTTTAAAATTTTATGTCCAACTTACGTGACTGGATTTCCAACTTACGTGACTGGATTTCCAACTTACGTGACTGGACTTCCAACTTACGTGACTGGACTTCCAACTTACGTGACTGGATTTCCAACTTACGTGACTGGACTTCCAACTTACGTGACTGGACTTCCAACTTACGTGACTGGATTTCCAACTTACGTGACTGGATTTCTTATCATCAGATCTTTTACATACGCTTACGTGACTGATGTTGGTACCACACGTAGTCGTATACACTAACTTATGCGACTGTGTTTATGTCCTCTCACTTCTTACGTGACAGAGAACTGCACCGTTGACTTTTTTCCTGTTATCTCAATTTAAACTTATATGACTGACCTTTGTTCTTATGTGACTAGTTTGTCCACTGTCGCATAAGGGTTTATGTGACTGGTGTGTTTTAGATCAGTCACCCCAGACTTTATGCCACACAACTTATGTGACTGGTCCTTATGTGACTGAGTGTAGTCACATAAAGGTTTATGTGACAGAAAATGAACTTATGTGACTCATTTGGGTCAGTTACCTAAGATGTAAAATGGCGTAGTGCATACTGCATATTTGTATGGCCGTAATTGTAACAAAAGCTTAATCTTTCTAAAGCTTACATATCCTAACAGACGCTTCTTAATTTTCCAGCTGCATGGGCAAAACGGAGGTGTGGCTGGAAATTTGCTAAGAAGAAACTGGTTCGAGATCTGCCAACTTCAAAATTGAGCGCGTAGCTTATCGGATCATAGCTGAAATAATCCACTGACTGTATGCATTTCTTCTTCGCCAATCGTTTCATCATATTGCAGCACTTGTCTTTTATCTTGGCAACTTTTGTAATCGTTGAGTTTGCTGCAGAGGAGTGTATGTTTGATTCCATAGAGAAAATCGTTGACTCAGCTTTGACTGAGATTGATGACTGAAACGGGAGACGAATACAAACAAACAGAATAATGTTAACAATCCCAACTAAATATACGTTCAGTAAATCCGAATTATACCTGAAAAAGTTTAAGCAAATAATTAGGAATTCTAACACAAATAGTAATTTTCTGAACAGACTACGATTTTTAAGGAATAACGGCGTGTGAGGAAAGAGAACGAAATAATTTGCGTTTCTTCGTTCGGCCCATGAAAGCCCAGTTTGGTTGATGGTTTATATGGTGGGCTATATAGGTGCCTGACTATTGACTTTCGATGAAATAAAAAATCACATTTAAATATAAAAAGTATAAACCATCAAAGAATTCGACATGTTCCATTCTCGAACAATCATATTTCATGGCGCTTTTTGTAAATTAAAAAAATTACAACGGACTTATTTGAAAATACATAACAGATGCGAGGGTATAAAAGTTTTAAAAATTATCCAGACTTAATAGATGCATCAATTAAATCTGAATTTGACAATTTCAGACTTATTTTGTCAAATTCGGACTTAATTTAGACAAAGTTAAGTCTGATCAGACTTAACTTGGACATTATTAAGTCCGATCGGACTTAACTTGGACATTGTTAAATCTGATCGGACTTAACTTGGACATTGTTAAGTCTGATCGGACTTAACTTGGACATTGTTAAGTCTGATCGGACTTAACTTAGACATTGTTAAGTCTGATCGACATAACTTGAACAAAGTTAAATCTGATCGGACTCTTGTACATTGTTAAGTCTAATCAGACTTAGTTTGGACATTGTTAAGTCTGATCGGACTTAACTTGGACATTTTTAAGTCTGATCGGACTTAACTTGGACATTGTTAAGTCTGATCGGACTTAATTTAGGCAAAGTTAAGTTTGATCGTGCTTAACTTCGACATTTTTAAGTCTGATCGGACTTAACTTAAACACTGTTAAGTCTGATCGGACTTAACTTAAACATTGTTAAGTCTTATCGGACTTAATTTGGGTAAAGTTAAGTCTGAATTGAAATTCGAGTTATGTGGAATGAATATAATACTCATCCGTGTTATATATGAGATTTTGACGAAATTGGACACGTATCAACTTGAAAATCCAATTTTTAATTTTGATATATAATAATATTTTTTACCTCAACCGCACTTCGGACTATTTTGTCATCCAGACTTATAAAAGATTATGCAAAAGGCTCTGTTCAGGAGTGAAATATGTTGTCTAGGTGGTCGACTTAAATAGATAATTTGACCTTATCTTTCAAAAGTGATATATAGAATGTTGGCCCACTTTACATGGAAAAAAAATGTTGGCCACTTAAAAAGAAAGATATTTTATGCAAAACTACGCTCTTAAAAGTGACATATCCGTAATCAAAAAAAGAAAGAAAGAGGGTGATATATCCTAAGTCTTGTCTCCACAGTCGACTCAACAAAGATATTTCTCGGAGAAACTCTATCCAAGGTGAGAATTGAGGAAGGGGTCATATACAAAAGGACTAATAAGAAGTATTTCTTAGTGCCCACGTATTATTAGATGGTGTTTTTTTTAACAATTCAAGACATATCCCATATTACTTGGTAGAGTAAACAAGTGCTAATTTATATGTTTGTGATGCGATCTGGGTGGAGTATATGTAAGATATGTAACATGTGATAGAGACGTAGCCACCCATAAATTTTAATATGAACTAACGAAATTCAACAATATCAATTTGTCTTTGAACTTAATAATCAAGATGACGGGCTAATAGTTGAAATATTGGTCAGCTCACCTCATGTTCATTTTTTTTTGGCAACTGTACTAATTTTTTTAAAGTTTATTCTAAATGATTCGCATGGAATGATTTTCACTTTATCATTCTAATCAAGTACCTCTTTCACACATCATCCTTAATTTGAATGACGTCCATTTTGTGACTGTCGACTCTTGGAGGATTTATATCTTGATATTTTAACCAAATAATCTATTTCAAGTTTGCCTTTGAAGTGCATCAAATACTAGATACTTTCCATCAAAAAAAATAATACTAGATACTTGGATTCAGGAGAAAAGTTCATCTAAAAAACACTAAGATGGATGAGAGAATGACCTTTTGAACTAATGTAACATGAATAAGTTCTTCAAAGCAAATATAAAAGTGTGACGAAACATATAAAAACTCTATTTTAATATTTATATTAAAACTATAAATAAATAGTTCAATAAAAATATTAATTTCATTCAAGTCATATTGCCCAAATTACTAGTCAAATGTTGTTTTCTTTTTACTCAATAGGAAAAAGATCAGGTGAGAAGTGGGTTATTTGGTGAGAAATAAGAATTAAATCTAGACATTCATTTTGTCTAATCAACGAACCAGATTAAATGTAATTAATAATATAAAACTGACTAATTAATCATATTAAATTGAAATAAGGGTAAATTAGTCATCTTCCTTATTTCTTCTGCTTCAATCCGGACAAACCCACAAATCAATCGACGCTGAGATTTCCCGATCTCACTTATTTCGCCGGACTTTGAAGCTGTTTTCTCTCGACTCTCGTTTCCAAACTTCATCTCCGATCTACCTTTTTTTATAGATTTCCGGCTTACACTATGGCAGCAGGGTTTTGATTTCCGCTTCGTCGATTAGTATTGCCATGGTTGGGATCAACGAATTGTTGTTTGTGTGTTTTGCCGTTTCGGCATGCGCATTTGTTGAATTCGTCGCCTAGTTTGATTCCCCAATGTCCTTCAAATCGTCGTGGCCGGGGCAAGCATGTCAAGTGTGATTCCCCAATTTTCTTCTGATTGTCATAGAACTTGTATTGTTTGGGTTTTGGGTTCGTGGCCACTCGGATGCAGTTGTAGATCAGCGTTTACGCCAGGTTTCAGCATCCTCCCTTGGTGTTTTGTGATGTTATTTTTTGTTGTTTGGCAACTGATTTTACTACTTTTGTTGACACCATGTATGATTACTGTGTTGTCTTTTTAGTGTAAATAATACTCTGTTGAAGTGGTTGTAGGATGATTAAAGTGTAAACCTCAATAGTGCTAACTACTAATATTTTTTTAAATGGTTTATATTGTTTCGTTTGATTTCATATAGTTTCAGCTTATCTGCCTCAAAGATTTGATTTGAATGTGGCCTAAGGCAAATAGATTCAGTAATTTCTTAAATTTGATGTTGTTCTTCTGATTCTTTTGTTAATCCTGTGATATTGTGTCTGGATCTTCCCCTGTTGTTATTGCAATGTTTTTCACCCTTCTGAGTATCTGGGTCACATGTGATTGCACATCTACATCTACTTCTTTTCTGGAGATAAACTTCTTTTTTAGAGATGATTGTAGTCCAATTGCAGTTTAGTTATATCCTTGTTAGTCAAACTGTTTATTTTTTACTAATGTGCATATTATTCGTGGTATCTCATAGACTTGATATTAGTTATCAATTGAAGGCTCTACCGTCATGATTTTGCATATTACACTTGTTGCGATGACTTTTATTTTAAAGTATAAAACATATTAGTATCGGATACTAGGATGCGTCACATGAATCACATTTTCTTACTCAACAAATTTTTTATGCAATCTGGACTTGTAGAGACAAAATTATCGTGCTGAAGCAACCCCAAATTATGAAAGGAATACTTTGGAATTTAAAGTTGAAGATGAATATGGTGGAACTTAAAGCAACGCCAAATTATGAAAGCAACACGAAATTATTATGCAGCTGAGGACGGTGAAAGATTAAGATTGCGAAGATTATTTCATTTGTTGGTTCACTTTTTGTACTAGTTGTTGCTGCTTTTTGCGCTGTAGATTCAGATCCTGTAGGTTTTTTCTTTGTCAACCTGTATATTCAAAGTCTATATAGTGTATACAAACCATACATTACTTTGATTAGTTTGAAAAACATGTTTCCATTACTACGGATTATGCGTACAACGCTACGGATTTTGCGTACATTGCTACGGATTATGCTTACATTGATACGGATTATGCGTACATTGCTACGGATTATGCTTACATTGATACGGATTATGCTTACATTGATACGGATTATGCGTACATTGCTACGTATTATACTTACAAATCATAGTATAATGCTTGCAATGGTACAAATTATGATTATGTTGCTACGGATTTTGCTTACTATGCTACGGATTATGATCTTTACCGATTACATACCTCAGCTACGGATTATGCTTACAAACTACGGATTATGCTTACAAATCTACGGATTATGCTTACAAAGCTACGGATTATGTTTACAAAGCTACGGATTATGCTTACAATGCTACCGATTATAATTACATCATACGTATAAAAAAAAACCTGTGTGATACACATGCACAAAATACAGTGCCCAGTATCTGAGTATCATATTAAAAACATGAGCAACATTAAATTGGAACATACTGGTCCTACCATACTAGCCAAAATACGTTGTACATAACATAAGTGGAACTAACTTAAAATTTGTAGTTATATGTTGGATTGTAATCCTACAAATCAGCAATCAGTGCTTTTATTCGTCTTCCCATCATTATATTCGTCTGGAATCTTTTTTAACCATCCATTGGCGCGTTTCAACACTTTATCTCGAATTTGGTTGAGTGGTGACCGAATGAACGTCCTGCACAATCAATTACGGATATTAACTACCACAGAGTTAAATTTATGCTTCATCATATGGTATGATGCATTACCACTTCACATCTTGATAACTTATACTGCGGATTTTGATACAATATGATTTCACTAATCAAATGATGTTACATATTTTAATCACTCCACCCAACTGAGTAAAACAAAAACTAGCCTGCTCGAGATTGTAATCTACGTATCATTACAACAGCATTCAGGGTTATTTAGTTCATCTCCTCCCAAAACACACGATATGCTACGCATCTTACTGCTTAGTGATACGGATTATGATACTTCTTACATGCTCTTTTAGCAACGATCGTAGTCCTCTTGTTGACTTGAATATAAAAGCATTACAAGAGATTTTGGCTTTTCCTTGTCCAGCAGAGCTAGTAAACATCACCACGAACTGAGCAATGCACACTACACTCGAAAATTGACCATCACTACTGAATTGTGACACATAATAACTGACTGACCACTCATACTAAAACACAAATCTGTTTCCCAATAAACTAAACAAGAGGAAAGTGAAGCAAAGTGATAACTATTACAAATATTTAAGACAAAGTTACCGTAAAATAAGTTGCAGGCGTTCTCTATGAGCATGTAGTACAAACATCTAAATGCATCCTCCCAAGCAGAGTGTCGCTTTCTTATGAAATCCATCTCAACTGAATTAAGCAAAAGCATATCAGTTTATCAGTTACTGAACATCTTGATATCTGTGAGCGTGAAGTTCATTACTCACATGTCACCTCCCTCGGTTGCAGATTATACTACACTTATGTACTCACCCGTTTTTGAATCGGCATCTGCGACGGCGGAGTCAAATGGTCGTATACGGTTGCCGTCTTACTCACCCGCTTTTGTTAATCGCCTTCGCTTCCGATTCCAGGGGGCTGAATTGAATTGTCGTTAACCCTAAAAATTGCACTGTTATTTCCGACAAATCGATGATGAATTTAGCAAACCCTAAAACGTAAATAGAAAACTCACCCGTTGATTGAATCCGCCTCTTCGGCGTAGGAGTGGAATTGTCGTCTACGGTCGCTGTTATTCGAGCCATGGCCGTCGTCTTCCTATCGTTGTTAATCGTCGTCGTCTTCCGATTCGTTGGCGGAGGAGGAGTTTCGAACGTCGTCGGGATATGAGTTTCGAAAATTCAATCAAAGTCGTCCGTAGCTTTCGCACAAAAGAGGTAGGGTTTTCCAAATGAACGGGATAGAGTTTAGGAGATTTTTTTGTGACCACCGTACCCCTGCAACCGTATATTAGATTGATTTTGGTTAATATTTTTCGACTAATCGTGGCTATTGATTAACAAATATCAATGGACAAGATAAATTCCTATTTCTCACTTTAATGTCACTTCTCACCAGATCTCAACCCTTACTCAATATTGTCAAATTCGGTTTTATTCCTTGTACAATTCAAAATTAAATAAATAGTAAAAAAAACGCATTAAAAAAAACTAAAAGACAGAAAAATAGAAAAAAGCCGCTTGCGTTCAACACCGTTATATGCTCATTACAGCTCACATGCAACCGTTTCTCAAGTCTTCTTTCCACGTGTTACTCTTTCCACATGCCACCATAATATTCCCATAAATCCAATGGTTCAAATCCAACTGTTCCCCGCGCCGAACTTCATCTCAACCGTCCGATTAGAATCTTAACAAACTACAGACTAATCGTAGTTAATATATTCATATCACGAGTCCACCCTCGAATCACCAGTTATTTTCCAAAATGCCATCAAGGTCAGTCCTATAAATCCATCCATGGCTTTCTCCCTCTGTTTGCCCAATTTACTGCGACATCAAAACCCTAAATTTTTAACATGGAGAAAAACTCATCGGCAATGAAAAACTACAGAAGATACTCCGGACCGATGCTGATCAGATCGGAGTCGCTGGAATCCAAATTCGGCTATAAAACGTCCAACTTCTCTTCGTCGAGCTCCAGCTTGATGACATCAGCGGCGTCGTCGTCGTCATCCAGCGTCGTCAACATGTACTCTATCGATCGCTCGGCCGTGAAGGCGGCGAAGAAGAAAACGTGCATGTGCTCGCCGACGACGCATCCAGGATCGTTCCGCTGCAGCGTTCACAAAAGAGTTGATAGCAACGGCGACGGCGTCGGAAGAGAACGCAGCAGCACGTCTCCTTACAGATCGAATCGGCTTAGCGCTAGGAGGTCGGCGATGACGAACTCGCTTGTGAGGATCGGGACGGTGGAGGGAGATTTGATGAAACGCGCGCTCGCGGCGCTGATTCGGCCGTCGTCACACCAGCAGCGGCGGAGGTCTGGGTTTCAGCCGCGGCCGACGAGGCTATCGGTCATGTTCGCGGCGCGTGATTCACGATGATCAGTGACGTCAGTAGGTAAGGTGTGGTGACGTCAGCAACATTATTTTGTGATGTGATGGTGGGAGCTGCTATTTTTGAAGCTCTGATATAATATTCGGATGAAATGAGCTGCGTTTTTTAAGCTCTGATTCAGATGAATGAAATTATTGATCATCCATCAAAGTTTGTGTGATTGAGATTATTATCGTGTAAATAATAAAGCAGTTAATTTGTTTCTGTGAATGACTTTTGTCAATTTGAAGTGTTAGTTAGCGTTACATTTTCAGATATCCATATACTCCCTCCGTCCCATAATTTTCTTCTCACTTTCCTTTTTGGACGTCCCAAAATTTTCTTCCCATTTCCAAAATAACTTACTTTATCACACTCACAACCACCTTATTTAATCATTTATCTTCACACTTACTTTATCACACTTACTTTATCACACTCACAATAACTTACTTTATTATTTTTCTTAAAAACTGTGCAATATCACAAATGAGAAGTAAATTTTGGGACGGAGGGAGTACATGGAACGAAAGAGCGTTCAAAAGAATTTTTTTTCGAGAACTTTGAAAATCTTCTTTTATATATTTTTGTTTTTGTCTAAGTGCAATTTTCAAAACTTAAAAATGCATCTAGGCAAAAATAATGCTCGAAAATGCACAATGAAGGAAAAAAGTGAGTGAGACACGTGTCAACTCCACATTCAAATATGCAATTTGATTCAATGGTGAGATTTGAGATCTCAGGTTCTCAAATTTTTAGGGATTTTTAACCGAGCGCTCCCCTATATGGAACAACCAAATCTGGCGGTTGAGATTTTGAATCTTTGTATATGGTGTAAGTCTTTAATGCTTCAATATGATTTCTTTGCTGGCTCCATTGATATCTTTCGAGTAATGCAACTATCTCGGTACGTATTGCCATCGTTACCTGTAGTACCTTGTCACTAGTGACGGAGCTAGGATTGGAAATTGATTTGGGCAAAAAAATTTTTCTACAATTAAACCTTAAATTACTTGTGCACTTTTGAAATTTACACAAAATTTTCTAAAATATACTATTTGAAATTTGAAAAAGAAAAAATTGCACCCCAAAACAACTTGGGCTTTGGCCCAAGTTGCCTTGCATGTGGATCCGACTCTGCTTGTCACATCTGTATATCATCATTGATCTCCTCTGTGCAGTTACCCAAACGTGTAATTCCTCATCCCTCTCCTACGATACAAATTTTCTTCGCAAATTCCCATGGTCTTTCAAGGGACGGTGTGATGCGGTAGGGTTACCCGAGTGGTATGAGATACCGCATCACACACAAAAGCAGATAACTGAATGTGTCATAAGCAAAATGATAGTACCTCGTGGGGATCTCCTCCATTATATGAAAAATAACAAAGGGCTCATAGGAGCGTTTCACCACGGATAGGCTAGGGACTACTGTTGATACTTTCCACCATATGTATGATGGACCATATTTATATGATTCATTAAGACATTTAAACCCACCAAATTAGACTCTTTGTCTATTTAACTTTTGCTTGTTAGTTTCGATATTTATCTACAGGGTATTTTGAAGTCTAGAGAGAATACAAGCTAAGGAGGAGTTTTAAAGCTGAAAATGGATTACAAGACACTCCAGGCCACGATCAGATTCTGACTATACAACTTTCATGAACCTGACATGGAATCACTCAAAACAAGTCCAACCGAAGAGCAACCAGAGTCAGACCGGAGCTGAAAGGGAGCCGATGACTTTTTGGAAAAGATCACAAAACACACTCAACCACTCTCATCCACCTCATGGGGGGCGGCTACTCCTCTCTTCCTCCTCACATGACCGACGGCTTTTGCCATGGAGAAGACATGTGGCCGGCGGCTCCTTGAGCTCCTCTCCCATCTTGCCAAGTGTTGGCTCCTCATTGCTCCTTCATGCCTATAAATAGAGCCCTCCCTTGCCCTTGTAATATCATCCCACAATCCACAAAGCTCCATAGTCTTGGGCAGAGAGAGAAGCTCTCTAGATTCACAACACCATCCTTGTAAACACTTTTCTTTGATATCGAAAGCTTTACAGTTGTTCTTGAGTACTCTTGTCGGTTCTTGAAGTACTCAAGCGTTTCTTTATTTTTCCTGAGTTTACTCCTGTCGGTTCTTGAGTATTCTCCTTTTACTTTCCTGTCTTTACTTTCGAAAACTTTACTTTACTGTCTTTCAAAAACCTTTACTTTTCAAGTTCTTAGCTATGATGTCCTGTTCCATGGATATTCGTAGCTAAACCCTTCATTCGGCTGAAGGGGTGTACTTGTATCATACAACGTTTTAGACCCTTCTCTTAGTGCCTCTTTGTGTTCAACTTGTTCTATGTGCCTTATATTAGGTCAGAATTCCATTGGTTGAGTGGATGCTCGGAAGAGCAAAGCTTTGCCATGGGTTCGTGATCTTCCGTGGATAAGTGGAGGCTCGGAAGAGCACAACTTATCTGTGGAAGTCAACCTCTTTTAAACACCATTTGGTTTATCAGGAATGATGATCAAATGGATGCACATACTAGAACAAGAGTTCTTTGTCTTGCAAAAGACTAGACGGTGTGGCAAGTCATGTGCTAGGAATAGCCTTGATTCACTTTTGAACACTTAGTATGATCATTAGAGGTCAATGATAAACGGACTATGATACAAGGCCCCTGATACCGAATCTTTCCTTTAATTGCAATATCACCTGTCACTTTACTTTCGGTACCATATCAACTGCTTAATTTCTGCAAGTCTTGTCCTTCAAGCACCTTAATTTCTGCAAGTCTTGTCCTTCAAGCACCTTAATTTCTGCAAGTCTTGTCCTTCAAGTAATTACTTTCTGCAAGTCTTGTCCTTCAAGCAATTACTTTCTGCAAGTCTTGTCCTTCAAGCACTTTACTTTTCAGTATTTACTTTCAGTCTCGTATTTACTTTCTTTACTTTCAGTCATTTACTTTTCAGTACTAAAATTACAACCAACCCACGCTACTTTTCAGTACTAAAATCACAACCAACCCCCAACTGTCTTACTTTCATCTTAGAAAGAACAACTATCCACTAATTCCCTTGGGTTCGACCCGTACTTACCACTGACTACCAAAAATAGTTAAGTCGCGAGTATCAGATATATAAATTTATGTTTGCACAGAGAACATCGCACCTTAACGACAGTGCGGTGGGCTCCGTCAATGAACTTGTAATGTGGATCAACACATCCGAAAGGTTCTTTTGGGCTGAAAAACAAAAGCTTTTTCATCCGTATGTTAGTGTATCATTAGCCACACAATCAATTAACTTATACGGTGCATGTTCACGAGTATATTCCTAGGTGAGACTGAATAAGCCCAAGCCAACAACTCCACATAATCATGCACTTAAACATATGTCAAATATTTATCACTAATCATCGGGGTCCTCAAGGGATGCAATGTCAGTCGAGGGAGGTCATACCCAGCTCCATGCGTAGCTTCTCAAAAAGTTCCATGTTAAGTGCTTTGGTGAATATGTTAGCAATTTGATCCTATGTTCTGTAAAATTCCATACTCGCCATGCCCCTCAACACAGTCACTTAGAAAGTGGTGTTTTATCTCTATGTGTTTAGTTCTCGAATGCCGCACATGAATCTTATATATGTTTATAACACTAGTTTTATCACAAAGTATGAGAATATAATCAAATGAAATACCGTAGTCACTTAGCTTTTGTTTAATAAGTCATAGTAGTTGGGAATAACATGCTGTAGTCGCAGTGTATTCTGCCTTCGCTGCACTGAGTTTTGGATGCACATGACACTAGACATGGTCCTAGGAACTGTGCCATCCCTGACGTGGACTTCCCATCCAATATGTTCCCTGTGAAGTCTGCATTAGTGTATCCTACTAACGGGAGTTTCCATTCCTGGGGTATATGTACCACATCGAAAGATTAATGTAGAATATAATGTAGAACGATACAATGATTTATAGTGGAAACTCAGATACTTAATACAGTATCTGAGAAAAACACTACCTTCTATATCAGAAACTAAAAGGATTTCGAAATAATCCATTGTATTATAGTGTTCTCGGTTACAGTTGTATAGATGACTCACCCAACCACACTCAGTGGTGTACCGTCATACTTTCAGATGCACCTTAGTTCGTGATCTATCTTCGTTGTCCCGCACAACAAGAGAATACTTATAGAGTACTTGTACATTGACCTGCACACTCAAGTAACACATCAGCAGGATAATTGTCACATCAAAACACATTGGATTACACATCCTCTAAGAGTATGCTTACTCCAGAAGATACGTACTCCAATATTAAGGAACACAACACACAAGTCAGTAATAAAGAATTCTGGTGTCTGATGATTTGTGATAGCTTGCGATTCTGACCTCAGTTCTGATTGGCGTTTTAAAGGTTATATTTATTTCATTTTTGTGACACCAAACTCTGAGGACTGGATTGTGCTGGCAAATTCAACAATGACGAGGATAATAAATTAGACTAAATAAAATAAGTGATTACGGGAGCAAATTACACATGAATAATATAGATGTTTTTGCGGATGGATTGGGATCATATGAGAAGTTGCATTTTCCATGAAATAACAATTTATTTCAGTCATTGGATTACAGATATGATAGCTATCAATTAACAGAAATATTTGCACATAATCATATCTTAATTACCGTTAAAGGACAAATTAGTAAATGATTAATTTGACTTCACTTCGTTGATGAACTCTGAATGAGAGCTTCACCAATGCCAACGAACTTCATCCTCTACTCCATTATCTCTTGCTTCGCAGAGTTTTGTATGTGAACGGTGGCGCAATGAAAACGGGGCGCCGGATCCTCCACTAGCCGTTCTTCCCAAACGGACTAGTGTCTTCGCCTTCATCTCCGCCCTCGCCGAAGTTACCGTTTACTCCATCGACACCTGAAGACTCGCCGTTCTTCCCGACCTTGCCATCCCCGCCTCCACCTTCAAACGTTCGTCGCCAACCTGGCCTACGTCTCCTCGCTTAACATCCCTCCCTTGACAAGATCCAAATCCGGGTCGCCGAAGCTTGTCACTGACGCCATTGTCGCGCTGGTTGCGGCGGTTGTTGTTCTCGGCCTTTTAATTCAATTGTATGAATTATTTTTGTTTGGTTTGGACGTTTATGTTACTGATTTTGAAAAGGGGGTTTATAATAGACTTGTTTTGGAGAATCTTTGTATTTTCTCCTGCTCGGTGTTTGATTAGCAGTGTGACTGATCTGGGTTCATAAGAGTAGATTCTGTCTTTCTAGTTAAAATTTGTACCTTTATAGTTAAAATACATAGCTTTATAGTTAAAATACATAGCTTTCTGGTTAAAATATGTAGCTTTCTAGTTAAAATACATAGCTTTCTAGTTAAAATTCATAGCTTTCTCGTGAAAATACGCAGCTCTCTAGTTAAAATACATAGCATTCTATTTAAAACTCGTAACATTCACCAGATCTCAACCCTTAGAACATAAAGTTGCCCCCTTAGAGAATAATTTCGCAATCAAATTGGAGAATAATTTGGAGTGGTGCCATTTCAACCGGAGGATGGTCGTCGAGCACGAGCAGTCCATTCAGGCTTAGCAGCTTTGAATAGTGATTGAATACTTTGATGTTTCTTGTTCTTCACAAATGAAATAAAAATAAATAAAAATCACGAACGAGCTGTAATTAATCTGGGTCAAATTTGTCCTATGCTGTGCTCTGTTTATCGTCTTCTATTCTCTCTCTTTCTTGCGTTCACTAAATTTTATTATACTTGATAATCTGTAATATACAAGTCTACGAATGTTATATACGTAGAGTTCTAGTTAAAATACGTAGCTTTCAAGTTAAAATACGTAGCTTTCTACTTAAAATACATAGATTTCTAGTTAAAATTCGCAGCTTTCTGTATAAAATTTGTAGCTTTCTAGTTAAAATGTGTAGCTATCTAGTTAAAATGCGTAGCTTTCTGTTTAATTTTTTGATGGCCGTACATTTATAATGCGTAGCATTCTGTTTACAATTCTTAACAGTCATAGTGACTGTTACGAATTTTGTTTGTAATTGCTACAAATTTTAGTTCGAAAGGACCTCCAATCAAAAACCATAAATCTATCAAATCATTGATTTCACTTAATTTATAGTCAACCGAATTCGGATAAAACCGAATTCAATCAGTTATCCGAATTCAATTGAAGGAATCAATGACCAACTAACACTGCCAAAATGTCTTGAAATGTTGGATTTAATTCAATAAGGTGATATTGAGTACTTTCAGAGACTTCAAGTTCCCGATTTCAACTGAAATCTCCCCAGTGAGGTTGACAGCTGCGATTGTTAAGTTTACAAGTTTGGTTAATAGGCCAATTTTGGGCGGGAGAGAGCCGCTGAGGAGTGGGAGGAAGGAGACGTTGAGAGATTTGACTCTGAAATCCTCGTCGCAAACGACGCCAGAGAATGAGCAATGAGATGCGTGTGAAGAGGAAGTTGGAGATGGGTATTGCCAGTCTTGAAGCACGAGGTTGGATGGACCGACCATGATGGATTTCGGCATCGTCGTCAATTAGATATGGAGGCTTCAACGTGGTTTCGCAATCAACGGGGTTTGAGTTTTGAGTGAATATTCTTTATGACTAAATTACCCTTAGAAACATAGATTAGGATAGGGATTATGTTGATTTGGAAATTTATGGTATGTAATCTTGGCTGTTGATTTAGAAAAATGAATGACCCAGATTTATTCTTATTTCTCACCAAAAATCCACTTCTCACCAGATCTCAACCCTTGCGGATATATATTCTTTTAACTCACATGTTCACGAACGAAGTGTTGGAATGAACACTTCATTGTTTTATTCAAATAGAATAAGGCTTTTATATAGCCTTTCAAAACACCGAACCGCCAACAGGGGTGGTGGCCTGTTGGTTAATGAGTTCACACTGAGATGGTTGAATCCTTACGTCCTGGGTTCGGGTCCTAGGACCACCAATTTTCTTATATTTTTCTTACTCCTTTTCTTCTTTCTCTTCCTCGTGCCGCCTTGCGCGTAGATATTTCCTACATCCCTCGTGGATGATTTCCTCTTCGCGCCTCGCATGTGATGCTTCCTACATCCTTCGTGGATGCTTCCTCTCCACGCATCGCGCATGATGCTTCCTCCCTCGTGGAGGTGCGGCTGTCAAGATGGGCGTGCCAAGTCTTGCAACGGTAAAGGTGTCCAATGTGGCATGAACTCCAAGTGTCAAAGAATGTACCGATGATTTGGGGTGGATGTACGAATACATGGATGGTAAAGGTGTCAAACCTGGCCCGTGCTTCAGAAGGGGAGAAAAATGTACAAGATGAATTCGGATCCGATGAAGATGCCATACTAGAGCTGCGAAGATCAATATATATGTACTAGTTGATAAAGCGTCATTGCATTATAATGTTCTGAGTTGTTGTACTCACCCATTATTAAAAAAACACCGAACCGATAACTAACTATCCACTTTCCACGTATTCTAATAACGTGGTTTTGACTAAATCGAATTAAAAACTACCCTAAAAATTAGTAATTAAACTTTATCTTTAAAACCCTCTCTAAAACGGAATATTTCAATATTTAGGTTAGATTGCTTTGCGAGAACTTTAATATTTCTTTGCTCGGCTGATCATTCAAACTCCTCGAGCACATTCTTTGCCGCGTCAGGCTTAATACTCTCACATTCAAACTCATGTAGCATCCCAAATTTAAAACTAATCGCATCCAGCTTCAATGTAAATCCATTCCACTCATAAAAATTTCTCACATTCCCAAATCCACCCAAGCATACAAATCTGCAATTCGTTTCCAACACCAGGCTCCTCATTGGCCCACCCAAAACCCTCAAATCCACACCATAAAGCTTCCTTGGACCCGTCACACAAGCTAGCCCAACCGCTGAATCCCAATCCTCATCAATCGTAGAAACACCATTCAAAATAACGGCCTTCCTTTTCAATTAAACACCACAACGACCATCGTTGTTGTAAATTGAAGCCTCTGTTGATAAACCAGAAACGGATTGAGAGCATTGGATGAGCGATCAGAAAAATGCAGGTAATGCTTCTGAAGATTATTGCTGATTTTATTGAGTAAGTAAAAGAGTGTACAGGTGGTGTAACTATATACAGTTAGATTCTTACAATATAGTCCCTATACAGCTGTGTATATGAACACTAACTATGGGTAATTACAACGTGAGCCTTGAGGTAGATATAGTTCCAACACCCCCCTCAAGCTGGGTTGTGAAAGAAATTACTCACACCCAGCTTGCAAGATAGATCGAGAAGACGATCGTGCGTCAAGGGCTTTGTAAAGAGATCAGCGGGTTGTGCAGATGTGTGAATTGGTGTCGGGTGAATTGTGCCATTGTTGACGAACTGTATGACGAAGTGGCAGTCAATTTCTACATGTTTTGTGCATTCGTGAAACACGAGATTGCGGGCGAGGTGGATTACGGACTGACTGTCACAGAATAAGGGCACCGACGGAATGACGGGGATATTCATATCAACCATAAGACGAGTTAGCCATATTATTTCACTGCAAGTGGAGGCCATAGAACGATATTCGGATTCAGTCGATGACCTAGAGACGACAGCTTGTTTTCTGGTTTTCCAAGACACAACAGAAGGGCCAAGGAGCATACAATAACTTGTGACGGAGCGTCGAGTAATGAGGCAACTAGCCCAGTCAGCGTCACAATAACCAGTGAGCCTTAAGTCTGAAATAGCTGAGAAGAGAATACCCTGTGTTGGTGCGAGTTTAATGTATCGAAGGAGTCGATGGGCAGCTTTCATATGGTCTTCTGTGGGAGTAGCCATGAATTGGCTTAATGTCTGGACTGCAAAGGCCAAGTCCGGACGAGTAATAGTGAGGTAAATTAGTTTACTCACTAATTTTTTGTACATTGTAGGATCAGTGATAGGTTGTGAAGTAGATTTACTGAGTCCATGTTTGGTTCAGTGGTGTTTGCACTGGTTTGGAGTCTGTAAAGTTGTGATCGTCTAGGATGTCAAGTACATATTTTCTTTAATTAATGAAAATACCTTCTTTTGATCTCGCAACTTCTATACCAAGAAAATATTTTAAGTGCCCTAAGTCCTTGATTTGAAACTTGTCATGGATGAACTCCTCTATTTGCTTGATCAGGGTTGGTGATGTGCCTGTTAGGACAACATCATCAACATAAACTAATAGGATGATGAACTGGTTATCCCTCTTGAGTGTAAATAAGGAATAGTCCTCTAGACTTTGTTGAAAACCAAAGTCAATGAGTGAATCACTGAAGCGAGAAAACCATTGTCGAGAGGCTTGTTTTAAATCATATATGCTTCTTTGTAACTTGCAAACAAGGCCTTGTTGTTTTTCTGCTGAATAAAAACCAGGCGTAGTTATCATATATACCTCTTCATGTAGATCACCATGTAGAAAGGCATTGTCGACGTCAAGTTGGAATATAGGCCATTGCTTGGCTGCTGCAATGGCTAGTAAGCATCTAACAGTTGTCATTTTGGCAACTGGAACGAATGTATCGTGATAATCAATGCCTTCTACTTGTGTGAAACCTTTTGCTACTACACGAGCTTTGTATCTTTCTACTGTTTCATCTGAATTGTACTTGACTCTGAATATCCATTTGCAATCAATGGCATGAGCTTGTGAAGGAAGAGTGGTAAGTGACCAAGTATTATTTTGTTCCAACGCTTTAATCTCTTTGTTCATTGCTGCTTCCCATTCTGGACTTTTGACAGCTTGTGCATAAGTTTTTGGCTCTTTGTGTAGGGTGACTTGTCCAAGGAAATGTTGATGAGGTAGAGAGCATTGGGCGTAAGATAAAACTTTGTTGATAGAATGAGGGGAGGTTCTGTGTGAAGTTCCAACCATGTAATCTATTTGCCAAGTAGGAGGTTTATGTAATCTGGTTGATTTTTGTAATGAGATGGCATGTTCATGGTGTGGTATAGAGGTGGCTGGTGTGATGGGGCTATTAATTGATGTGGTGGAGGGAATATCAGGTGGGCTGGTAGGTGAGAAAGGATTTTTAGAGCTATGTATGTGTGGGGACTGATGGAGTACGGGAATTGAGTGTATCGGGTGGAATTTGAGGTGGGGTAGGATCAAGGGTGCAGGAATCATCAAATAAGGGATCATGGAAGTCCAGGACAGGTAGAACTGTAGATTTGACTTTGCCTTTATAATTTTCTTGTTCTGTACCGTTGGATTCTGCATAGGGGAATATTTCTTCATAGAAAATCACATTTCTGCTGACCAGAATTTTGTGAGATCGTAGGCAGTATACTTTGTATCCTTTTTGTCCATAAAGATATCCAAGAAATATGTAGGGGCTTGCTCGTTGATCAAATTTATCCCTGGAGATGTTCACTGTGCTTACGTAGCAGAGACAACCAAAAACTTTCAGGTTGTCAAGGGATGGAGGTTTACCAAAGAGGACTTCATAGGGGCTCTTGCCTTGTAAGATAAGAGTTTGTGTTCTGTTGATCAGGTAAGTAGCTGTAAGTAAGTAGTCACCCCAGAATATTTTGGGAATATTAGATTGAAATCTGAGAGCCCTTGTAACGTTTAATAGGTGTCTGTGTTTTCGTTCGACAATGCAATTCTGTTGGTGAGTGTAAGCACATGAACTTTGGTGGATGCAGCCCTTGGATTTCAATTAAGTGCCCAGAATGTTATTAAAGAATTCCTTTCCATTATCAGATCTAAGAACTTTGATTTTGTGTCCAAATTGAGTGATGACCAGTTCAAAGAACTGTATAATGAGGGTAGGAACTTCACTCTTTGCCTTTAAAAGGTAAGTCCAAGTGCATCTAGACTTGTCATCAACTATAGTGAGGAAGTATTGACAGCCACTCATAGTAGGAACATTGAATGGTCCCCAAACATCACAATGTATCATATCAAAAATATTTTCAGACAAATGGTGGGTAGGGAAAACTGAAGTTTGCTTTGTTTTGAGTAATGACATGTAGGACAAAGTTTGCAATAGTCTTTATAACTGATGGTAGGCACATATTTATTTAAGAATGTCTTCATATTGTTGAAGGACATGTGCCACATTCTAAGATGCCAGATATGTGGAGAAACATCTTTACTATTTGCTGAAGCAACTGGTCTTGGAGTAGATAATGAATGAGCTTGTAACAGGTAGAGTCCTCCATTAAGTTTACCAATCTGTAGGATAGTCTTCCTTGCTAAGTCCTGTACAAGGCTACTATTTTCAGTGAATGTCACAGTGCATTTGTTGTCACTGGATAATTTTCCAACTGATAAGAGATTAAATCTGAAACTGGGAACTAAGAGAACATTTTGCAGGATCAACTCAGAAGTCAGGGCACATTTTCCAGCAGTAGTGACCATGATGGAGGAACCATCAGGTAAACTAATATTGCATGTTTTTGTCATCTGATATGTGTCAAATAGTAAGTGTGCATCACAAACAAAATGGTCTGTAGCTCCACTATCAATAATCCAAGTACTTTGCGTAAGTGAGATGGAGGATAAACCACAAATACCTGCCATATGACATTGTGTATCTCCCGATCCAGTAGACCCCTGTTTTAACATAGCAAGGATTTGATGTACCTGTTCATTGGTGAAAGGGTTAGTGATATTTTGAGCATTGTGACGGTGAGTAGATGAACCTGAAGAGGTATTGTTAGATGTCACAGTGTCATCAGTGTTGTTCAAGGCACTATTTGCTATTTTGTGTCCACCAATCTGCTTTCCTTTATGTAACTTGTGTCCTGGTGGGATATCCATGGAGTTTATATCATGTTTCCTTTGTGTGTCCAGGTTGTTGGCAGTAAATTCAGAAGTGCCTTTGCTTGGGTTTGTTGTTGGTGCTTGTATCATAAGGTCTGGAAACAGCCTGTTAAGGTTGGGAAAAATCCTAGGAACTCCTGGATTACTGGACATATTGTTGGTTGTTGGATCCCTGCCTAGGAAACTGGTGATGAGTGACATACATGGCCAAAGCCTCATATGTGACTTGTTTGGTCAGGTTTCGTTCAGCCTCATGGTTAGAAACTCTGTCAAACACTACATTGAGCTGAGGTAATTTCTCTAGAGCTAATATGTGAGTCTTGATTTGTGCCAGTGATTCATTTAGACCCATGAGAAATTTCATTACCTTATTGTCATGAGTTTCTTTTGCACTGTCTTAGCAGCGAACACAGTCATCGAAGAGTGAACATCCTCTGTGTTCCCTCATGGCATCAAGCTCTCTCCATATGCCACACAGGGATTCAAAATACTTGGCAACGGTCATAGTTCCTTGCATAAGATTGGCTATCTCCTGCTGCAGGGAAAACTTTCTTGATAGATTGGAGTCGACATACATCATATGCAGGCAGTTCCAAGCATCAGCAACATCGGTTGAGTCTAGAATCAGGCCAGTGACATCCGGAGAAATCGAGCATAGCAACCACGACATTATCATGTTGTTGCAGCGTTGCCATCTCGCTCACAGAGTCGGGTCAGTGGGTCTTGGGTGCTCTCCTTCAACAAAGCCAAGTTTGAGTCTCGTAGACAAGGCGATCCTCATGGCTTTCCTCCATTTTACAAAGTTTTCTCTTCCGATCAGGATTTCACCAACGATAGAGTTGTCGGTGATTTCATTGTTGTTGACGTAATAAACGTCATCAGCTGCTACAACAGGTCCAGTGAGTACATGCACATGTGGGGTGTCAGACGCAGGTGTGGTGCCGGATTCTGTAGTATTAGCCATAGATCAATGAAACAGTGCTCAGAAGAGAAAAAAATTCAAAACAGAGGTTTGATAGATGGTCTAGGTGATCAGTTTGCTCTTGATACCATGTTGATAAACTAGAAACGGATTGAGAGCATTGGATGAGCGATCAGAAAAATGCAGGTAATGCTTCTGGAGATTATTGCTGATTTTATTGAGTAAGTAAAAGAGTGAACAAGAGGTCTAACTATATATAGTTAGAGTCTTACAATATAGTCCCTATACAGCTGTGTATATGAAAACTAACTATGGGTAATTACAACGTGAGCCTTGAGGTAGATATTGTTCCAATAGCCTCGACGCGGTACACTTTGACGACAGCTCACCACTCGTCCCATTGAAGAATATGTTCTCTTGCAAATGAGTCTCACATCGAAATCTGACAAAATCAACAAAACGTCGATGTACGCTTCAGCGTTCAACAATCTTAGCTTTACCTCCACCTGCATCAGCGTCTATATTTTAAGATCCTGATTCGATGAGATTTCTAGATCGATCCTTGCTTGGCTTCCTTGCACTCCAACTGTGCTATTTTCAAACACTCAAATTGACTCCACTCCAAACACTTTTTTATTCACTCCATTCACTTATACACTCCAATCACTCAAATACTTTTTTTTCGAACACTCAAACACTCCAATCACTCATACACTCCATTCACTCTCTTTTTTTGTCAACAAGGTGGTGGATGTGGATGAGTTGGTTGAGTACTTGTCTTGAAATAAGCAAGTTATTGTGTTCAAACCCCACTGTGACACTTTTCCTTCTACAATTTTGTGGAATTTTCCTATTCCCACCTATGATGCGGACTATTCCTACATCCTTCATGTATATTTTCATCTTCCTCTTTCCTTTCCTTTTCCTCTTCCCTTGTGGACATTTGCAGGTGCTAACCTCTCGCGATGGCGTGCTTAAACAACGCTAAGATTCTTCCATGAGGTGTTTGTCGATTCTTGGGTTTCAAAGTTAGATGTGTCAAGATGACCTACGCTTCATCGAGTGACTCAAATCCGGGTGGTGCCCCTGACACGGCTGTGCTTCGAGTACTCTAGAAATATATATATATATGTACGCGAGAAATATTATGTATGCGATATATTCTTTGATATGTCCTATATGAGATGTAAACTCACTATAAAAAACAAAACACTTTTTTTTCACTCTATCACTCAAACCACGCTTTTTTTTCTTTCACCACACCAATCACTATAGTTTTCTTTCACATTTCACCCCAACACTCACTCATATCACTTTTTGATGTTGATTTGTTTCACTCCAAAACTCAGCTCACCCACACCTCAATCTCACAAAATATTCACACTTAAGTAATCGGTATACCGTATGTGGCTCTGATACCATGTTGGAAATCAGACCCGAACACTTCATTTTTGTATTCAAATTGAATAATGCTATTACATAGCCTTTCAAAACACTAATCCAATAACTAACCATCCACTTCCACGTATTCTAATAACGTGGTTTTGACCAAATAAAATTAACAACTACCCTAAAATTAGCAATTAAACTTTATCTTTAACACGAAGTAGCAATCTTGCATGTTTTGTTTGTTCACAAAAAATTGAATTATTAGCTATATGGCCTAATTGTCATAAGAAAGTGATGTGACATTGATTTTGGGGTGACATCATGTCATTGAGTAGCCATCGTATTTTGTTAACTGTTGTCATCATTATCCTATATCATGTCTCTATTGATTACCGTTCGTTACCTGTGACATTGCAATATTTGCATACTTAACCGATGTGACTGAGAATGTAAATACTAGCCAAAAATAATTTATAACTCCCAATATTATCGGCTCACGTCTTACTCATATATCTTAATTATCAACTCCCGTTGTATAATCAATCTTTATTAGCAAGTGAAGTACTAACATATCTCCACGTATGAACGGGTCACGCTAGTGATTACCATCATACAAAGGTGATTCACTTGTGTTCTAGACCTCCTAGCACCATTCTCTCAAATATATAGCATAGAGTTCATATTCCTAGCTCACTAAGGTATTTTCTCAAACACTTAGTGTGCATAGTATTAACAATCAATGCAAGTGAATCACAATCATCAAAACTTCATTCAAAAGATAGATTCATGTTAAAGTAGAGTCATATACGTCAAGACGTCCATAGAACCCTAGAAAGCAAAAGAGACTACTCACTACTCATGTTCATAGACAAACAATAGTAGTGTTGTTACAAGATGATGAAGATAATACAAGAGAAGTGGGAAGAAACTAAGACAAGATCCTCCCTTCTACCCTCTACCACTTCAAGCTTGATGGATGATGTTCTTAAAAACCCTTACTCCTTTTTCTCTCTAAAACCCTTGATAAAACCTGCTCTATTGATAAAAACTCCCACTAGCTATTTATAACCCTTGTGTTAAAAATTAAATCTTTCAGGCGAGGCTCGCCCGGGCTTGGTGAGGCTCGGTCAAGTTTTGAGGACTCAGAGTGATGCATGTACGAGGGTCGGGCGGGATTGGTGAGGCTCGGTCGAGCTCGGAGGACTTAGAGTGATGCATGAGCGAAGCCCGGGCAGGCTTCCTAGAGCTCGGGCGAGTTTTATGCGGCTTTCTGAAAATCTTAAAGTCCGAATTTGGTCTTGGCGTAGCCTCAAGAGTTATAGCCCTTTGAGTTACCTTTCCAAAAAGCTATATATTTACCCATTTAGAAACCATATGCGCTCTAGGCATTCGAAAGAAGCCGAAAAGGGCAGTCTGTCCTATTTTGCCCCAAAATTTGAATTTTTCGCCAAAACTTGATCTTTGAGGGTCTCCCTGAGGTGGAATGCTATTTGGCACCTACAACGCCAAGAAGAGTATTAAATGGCAACGAAATTTGACGAACGAACTAAAACTTTTTATAAATGGAAAGATAAATAAGCTGAGAATTCGAATTATCAGTTGTCATCATCGTTCGATATTCTGCTTCTGCTAAAGAACGTGAGACTACAATTTATTTTGTCATTCATCAAGAAGTGAGCGCTCTGACGTGTAGTATTTTGAACATCAAAAATAATTTATAATGTCGGTTAGAACCGGTGTCCAAGGGAGCAATTGTAATTACGCACTATGTAAGGTTATGCTTCTATTTATCCTAGTCCGAAACGAGTTTTTGTTTGGTTTTATAATCTAAATAAACAAGTAAGAAAGAAAATGTTTTAACGAATTTCGAGAAGTATTTTGGGAAACTACTTCACTTACCCAACATTAGAATCGAGTTTATTAACTAGCATGCAAGGATTTGCCTATATTGATTGAAAAATAGCCCCACAATCCAAGTAAGAACCTCACCCTATCGGCGCTATTTGTTTAAATTGGAATTGTACCTTAAACTACGAACCGCACCCTTTCGGCGCTATTGGTTTGAATCAAGTAACTCGCTGATGTTTAATCTCGTTGCGTAAACATGGGGAGTACTTGTCATAATCCTAGCCTTTCCCGTTACAATTCCAGGTCACTCTCGTAGTCACTAAGTTTGTAACGTGCATTTTACTTAATAGTCGGACATTTAGCCTCACCCTTTCGGCGCTATTGGCTTAACGTCTCAAGGTAATGAACTGAGGCATTTTCTCAAACACCTAGTATGCATTGCTTGGTTTTAAGCGCTAAGTAAAATATAAATCATGTAAATAATCAAAATCATGCAACAGTTAATATATTAAATGACTCATAGTCAAGTAAGATTCGTAGGACCCCAAAATATGGGTCCCTACTCACTATCCATCGTCATGGAAATACAAATCATGTTTTGTTCGAAACGAAAATTCTAAAGAGAAAAAGTAATGACTACACCCTTCAAATTGAGGTCGATAATCCCTTTAAGCTCAATATTCGATCTGATCAAAATCCTCGCATTTTTGTGCCCCCTTCTCTTTTTTGTCTCCAAGTGTCGGGGTGAATGGTTGAGTATGGAAGTGGAAAATTGAGAATGATGTTGGCGGCATCTCTTTTTTTCTTTTTTGGCTTTTTGCAATTTTTCCCAAAAACCTAGCAGACATCGCATTTTTGGCCCATTTGGCCCGTCTGACATGTGTTGCCTGTGTCACCAGTGTCAACTGTTAGGTGACACGAGAAAAACCAGAGAGCTGAAATTTTCTGGTCAGTGTCACCAGTGTCACTTAAATAGGCGACACGGGCAATACTAGTGCATTAGTGAGATGGCTTCTTGAGCTCAAATTTTGACACCCTTGACAAAGGAATACGCTCTTAGTCCAAACTATAAAGTTGTAGCCCTTCATTTCAGCTTTCCAACAAACCACAGATCAACGAATTCGAGCACCATATGAGCTCTGGCCTTGTGCGGCAAGTAGGGATGTCAATCCACCATTTTTTGTCCTATTTTAGCCCAAATTTCCACAAAATGCTTTATTTTGCCTCAGAATCATTTTTCACTTGAAAATCATTGAAACATAAAGTGAGAGCTCATATAAATAAGGAAGATGATCAAAAATTGACCAAATGTGGAGCATAAATACAGTGCAAATTTATAATCATCCAAACACTCCACACTTAGAGTTTGTTCGTCCATGAACTAAATCCTAATCCACTGTCGTATGGAACACAAGTGAATTAATGTATGCACCAAGCCTTTAAACCTATAGGCTGCCCTACAAGACAAGTTGTAGTCTCATGAGAGTTTTCAGAAAAGGAAATACTCACAAATCCTAAATGCAACTAGCTATATGCATGAACAAGATAGTTCCTAATTTATCTAGGCAATACGCAACGAATACCCCATGCACAACAACTAAAACAGTAATCAAAGACTAACTTCTTTATAAAAGAATTTCGAACCACCAATAACTCTAGAAAGATGCACATTCAAAGACAATCAATTTTATAGTTATCAAATGACTAACCTAAGTGTGTTCAATTGACTAATCAATATTAGAGTTATCAAATGACTAACCTAACAATTCATTCAACCTTTTTGCAAGATACTCAAAACATGATCCTTAGAAATAAAAAAAGCGTACCAATCACGTGCCTATGCTATCAAGAAGGATAGTCCATGTGCTAACGGAACAAAACTCATTTCCAAGTCTTAGGAGCTAAGTCCATAATCCGTAAGGAAAGAGGAGTTTGACACTACATTTTCAAAATTATCTCAAACAAAATCATTCTCACGTACTAGTATAAGGGTCATCCCTCTATTCAAGTCACAATGCATACGCACTAAAAGAAATGATGGAAAGTACATTGACAAACTTAAGTGTGTGCCTCATCTTTTCTTCTATTTCTAGGCATTTTGCCAACGATATGCTTCACAAATTTGTTTCTTAAGACAGCTTGCCTTATTTTGGCTTGTACTTGCAATTACTTTTTGGCTCTTTTTTTCATAGCTTGCCTTATTTTGGCAGGCTTGTGCTTGCATATACAAAATCTGTTTTGTTGGGGTCAACTTTTCACCCATATTGACTCCACACTTGAGGGTTGGCAATATACTAAGGATATAAATGATGTGTGCAAACAATGTGAAAGAATAGAGATCACCTAAGAGCAATGACTAAGTTCTCGAAGAGAAGAAAATTATTTTCATGCTTGTTAATCATATGCTTAAGTGATCTAAAAAGGTTGCCTAAATCATTAGATATACACAAGAAACAACAACATTGACGACTAGGAATTATGCACTCATAAAAGTCATGGTGATCTTAGATTCAAAATCAAGTCGAGAGTAGTAGAAACTAGATAGTTGAGTAATGGGGTCATGCGAAGGCCTTGGAAATTCGAGTACTCAAATTTTAGCTAGTACAAAAAATGTGCAAGTGCCTAGACATTGATGATTTAAATAGAATGCACTACACACCCACTCCACACTTAAGAGGAAGCTTAGTCCCTAAGCGACAAATATATAGAAATAAAAAGTGTAGTGCAAAGGGCTTCCATGAAATTGTAGCTCAAAGAGTGTGATTTGTGGTTTGCTCATTCCTTTCCCACGCATGACATTCAAATCTGTAAAACAAACACGTGACCACTACATGGAAATTATCAGTATATGTCACAAGTATAAGGTTGAATCATAGTAGGGAACTCCACACTTAAATCAAAAGCGTCTAGCGAGTAATGATGTGAGTGTAAAATATATTTGATAATGCATCTTACAAATGGCTTTACTTCCCTCGAAGACCTAGTTTAACGTCTTGGCTAGACTAGAAAAGTGCCCCATGTATTTGCTTGGGAGAAGTCCTTTGCTCCAATAACTTCTCGCGGGGCCATCGATGCTTGAGGCATCAATCTAGCTTCAAATCCCATTTGAACTTTCATCCTTTAAGCCTACGATGGACTTTCAGGTGTGAAACCAATCTCTTTGAAAGTGTTATTCCGTTTAGGATTGAGGGATTGTAGGAGCTCCTTGCTAATGGTCTCGATAAGTATGGTAGGGAACACCTAAACTTGTCTCGAGACGACGTGATGAAGAAAGGGTCTTCAAAATTTGTCTCAAGCTTCATGGCCACACCCTCCTTGAGTTTCTTAATAACTTCTTTAGGTGCCCAATCCTCACACTCCCTCTTAAAACTTGCGTTATTTTGTATGCGGTGTTGCTCTCTCTTCGAGTCCATATATACCTCAACAAAGTCTTTGTATGCATGGAATCCTCGTGGCTCAATATGTTTTTCCTCCCAAGAAAGAGATTCAAGCTCACCTATAATGTGAGGAGAAATAACAAAGTATTGGTAGAAATTACAAAGTTTTGATCAGTCGATATTTCGACCAATTATTCGCTACATTCGATGAAGGATTGGGTTCATTCTCCCGGCAAATTGTCTCTATTTGATGTTTTTCTCTAGTGTTTCAGGTTAAATCGGCATATCATCGCTCCTTAGGCTTGAAATGTCAAAAGAACGAAAAAGATCGACAAAAGGCAAGAAAAGGGCTCAGCCCTGTCGCGACCTGCCGTGACCTGTCTATGGGTCACGGTAGATCACGGTAGGTTTATGCATAGAGGAAATCAGGCAAAACCAGACCTGCCGTTACCCTCCTTGACATCACGGCATGTCACGGTAGTATTTTACTCAGAAGATTTTAGCCCCTGCCGTGACCTGCCGCAACCTGTCCATAGGTCACGGTAGATCACGACACCTTCGAGAGGAATTATCAGATTATTTCCAAAAATTGATTTTGGGCTTTCTGGCCTTTTTGGACGATCTATATAAAGAAACACGACCAGAATTGTTTTGTTGTTGATACTTTGGAGAAAAACCCTAACTTGGGAGAGAAGACAAGCTTTCATCGTGAGGATCAACGAGCGAATCGTCTACGGTTTATTCGTTTCTTCCTTTAATTTACACTATTTTTGGTTAATCACCATGAATAGTGAGTAGTCCTCTCTATTCCGGGATCCTACGGATCCCGTGCTATGTAACCCTAACTCTCATGTGATCAATTGAAGTTTATTATTTATGCAATTCGATTATTCAATTTCATTGTGTGCTTAATATTATCGTTCTATGCATGTATTTACATCAAAGGGCATGTTTGCATTGGTAGAACGTACTTAGGTTATATGCCGAAAGGTGGATGGGCCCTAGGGATTAACCAGAATTTATGAAATTGATATTAGGTCATGTTTACATGATTTAATAGGAAAACCTATAATTTAATAAATCGAAATCGTTGATAATCCGTGGATGGGCGGTGTTCAACGATGGAGATTAATCTAGACAATGATCCGTGGATGGGCGGCTTGTCTAGTGTTATTTCGGTTATATTCCATATTCGATAGCATGAATAATCAACGTAGAGTGATTGCATGATTAGTGGGGTTAGCACGGGTGAAGTACGGATTCTGGGATTCTTTCTCTGATTAAATACAACCATTAATTTTCTGCCATTTAATTTCTGCAATTTACAAACAATCAAACCTTTGTCATTCGGAATAGCTAAATAGGTCACTTGTTACCTAGTACTCACACGCATTGCTCCTAGGATCGACCCTTGGCTTACCAAGGATTATAAATTTTGTTTGACTGCAATTTGACCCCTAAAACTAATACTTTGACAACTATAAAGGGTTAAAAATACGCGTGTCAAAATGGCGTCGTTGCCGGGGAGCAGCGTTTAGTGTGATATAGACCTAACTCGTGTAGTTTAGACTATTCCACCTTACTTGATTTCTGATTTTTCTGTTGTGATTTCTTCGCTCACAAATTTTCTTGGTCTTTGCAGGTTCTACCTAGTTCATGCCAAGGAAAGCGCTCAAACAGAAAAAGCAGATTCAGATTTCAGACGACGAAACACCGGTCCAACGAAAATTCAATTGTCAGGCCCAGAACGAAGCTCGGCAGCTACGATCACTGATCAGAAATTTTGCAGCAATAGCCATGAATCAAAACTTGCTGAATGGAGGGGTCGAAGATGGACAGCCGCCCTGAGTGCAACAACTAGTGCGCAGAACTCTTGGTGATTACACCACTCCACGCGTCACTGGATTTCAGTCCGCCATTGCACCGCCCGGAATAGAAGCTAATACTTGGGAATTGAAAACCGGTCTCATTCAGATGGTGCAGAATAATCAGTTCTCAGGAAGGATTAATGAAGACCCTCACCAGCATCTCAAGCGTTTCGTTCAGATGTGCAATACAGTGAAGACCAATGGGGTCCCTTCAGAGTCCTACTACCACAGACTATTCCCGTTCTCACTGTCCGACAAAGCCAGCAGCTGGCTAGATAGCCACGCAGAGGGTACATTTACTACATGGAATAGGCTGGCCGAAGCTTTTCTCCAGCAGTACTTTCCACCGTCAAAAACAGCCCATTTCAGGAACAAGATTATATCGTTTCGCTCTATTGATGGTGAGACTCTCTACGACGCTTGGGAGAGGTACAAAGAGCTGACGAGGATGTGCCCACACCATAATCTAGAGCAGTGGCAGATTATTGACACCTTCTATCAGGGGATCGACCAAGGGATGCGTACCCTCATCAATCAAGCAGCAGGTGGGGGACTGGACCAAGTCCCGCTAGAAGACACCTATGAAATTATAGAAAGGGCAGCTCAAGACTACCACCTCCGGACCAGTGATCGAGGCAACCCTAGGGACAGGAAGGGTGTGCAAGATTTATGCCAAGCTGAGAGCTCTAATGACATCGCTAAGTTGACTGACACTGTGAAGCTGCTTGCAAACGAAATTCAGAATATGAAGCTAGCCAACAGTATGAAGCCCTCGGACGTTGCTAACATCAAAGTGTACTGTCAGATTTGCGGCTCTCCTTCTCACTACGCAGACGGTTGCCCAGTGATCGGATCAGATAATGGCAGCGGGAATCAGGAGGATGCCAACTTTGTTGGGCAGAATAACCAAGGGACTGGTTTCGAGAATGGATTAACCGGTAACAGGTGGGACAACCCCCACCGAAATCACCCCAACCTATCTTACAAATCCCAGAATCCGGCAGCTCCGAATCCCCCGTACAAACAGCAGCAAGGCAATGCGCCGTACCAGCCACAAGGGCAATATAACGTTCGAGCTCAGGAGCAGAACAACAATTCCTACCAGCCAAGGAATCAGTATAATAACCAGTATCAAAATCAGTCACAAGGGCAACAGAATCAGAATCCAGGGAATTATTCATACCAGCCACAACAGCCCAAGCAGCAAGAGTCCGCCAGCTCATCTAGCATGGAAGCCATGATGGCTAACTTTATGGCAGAGCAGGACAAGAAAGTGCAAGAACTCCAGAAGACGATCGACCAGCTAGTCACTCAGAACAGAATGCTGGAAACTCAGGTGGCTCAGCAAGCAAATTCAGCAACAAGGGAACATGGGAAACTCCCTTCAAAACCAGAGCATCATCCTAGGGAATCGGTCAATGCCATCACACTCCGAGGTGGCAAGCAACTCGAAATGATACCAGCTCAAACCACTCGAAATTCTGCAGCAAAATCAGCACTGAATTCTGCACTTGATGAAGAAGAAGCATCAAAAGAAGCTGAAAACCGAGAAGAAAATTCTGCGCAAATAGTGGAGCCGGCTCCTGACAAGCCTCCAGTCCCATACCCTCAGCGTCTCAAAGGTGCTAGGAGAGACAAAGAGTTCATGAAATTCGTGGACAAGATTCGTACCCTGTACATCACTATGCCCTTCACAGATGCAATCACGCAGATTCCAACATATGCCAAATTCATGAAGGAGATTATGACTGGGAAACGGAAGATGGACGGGACCGAGACAGTAGCTCTAAGTGAGGAGTGCAGCGCTGCCATGCACGTGCCCATGCCGCCTAAGCTTAAGGATTCAGGGAGTTTTTCTATCCCTTGCGATATTGGTGATCTTACTATTCGCCGTGCATTGTGTGATTTAGGTGCTAGTGTGTCTATCATGCCATATTCTCTGTATTCTAAACTGAACTTGGGTGATCTCTGTCCTACTAACATCTCAATTCGCCTTGCGGATCATTCTTGTAGACTCCCGAAAGGGATTCTGAAGGACGTACCCGTTAAGGTGAAGAATATTTATATCCCTGCTGATTTTATCGTGCTAGAGATTTCAGAGGACACGGATATCCCAATCATTCTTGGTAGACCATTCCTTTACACAGCTAGGGTTGTTATTGATATGGATAGGGGTTCTATCGCTTTGCGAGTAAGCAGCGAACGTGTTGTCTTTTATCTACCTGACATGTGCAGAACTCCTAGTCTTCTTGCTGATTGTGATGTGTTAGACTCTGCTGATGTTGATCAGCCAATTTCACTGACTTCTATTGAGTCTTACAAGGTTGTACCAGGCTTCCCTATACTGATGGATGTCTACGCCATGAGCATAGAGGGCGCGGACGCAGCTGATGCCGCAGGAGACACAGGTAAGGAATCTTGCAAGGTAGAGCTGAAACCTCTACCTGCAAGTCTCAGGTATGAATTTCTGGGCCCTAACTCGACATACCCGGTGATTGTTAATGCATCCTTGACTGATGTAGAGACCCAGAAATTGCTTGATGTCTTGCGAAAACATAGACCAGCCCTAGGATATTCTATAGACGACCTCAAGGGGATTAGCCCAGATTTGTGCATGCATAGAATTAACCTTGAGGATGATGCTAGACCTAGTAGGGATGCCTTGAGACGCTTAAACCCCAAATTGAATGATGTCGTTAAGAAAGAAATTCTGAAATTATTAGATGCCGGCATTATTTATTCTGTTGCTGATAGTAAATGGGTAAGCCCTGTGCACGTTGTCCCTAAGAAGGGTGGATTGACTGTTGTACGAAATGAGCATAATGAATTGATTCCTACTCGTACAGTGACTGGTTGGCATATGTGTATTGACTATAGGAAATTGAATAAGGCTACTCTTAAGGATCACTTCCCTCTGCCTTTTATTGATCAAATGTTAGAACGTCTAGCAAAGCATAAATTTTTCTGCTACCTCGATGGTTATACTGGATTTTTCCAGATCCCTATACACCCCAAGGACCAGGAGAAAACTACATTTACATGCCCCTTTAGCACATTTGCTTATAGACGTATGCCTTTCGGTCTTTGCAATGCACCAGCCACATTTCAACGTTGCATGATGGCCATATTTTCTGATTTTTTGGAACGCACCATGGAAGTATTTATGGATGATTTTTCGGTGTATGGTTCCTCGTTTGATTCGTGCCTTTCTAACCTTGCTGATGTTCTTCGTCGTTGTGTTGACACTAACCTGGTTTTGAACTGGGAAAAGTGTCACTTTATGGTGCAGGAAGGTATAGTTCTTGGACACATGGTCTCTCACAGAGGTATCTAGGTTGATCGCGCGAAAGTAGAGGTGATTGAAAAACTGCCACCACCAAAAGACGTAAAAGGGATAAGGAGTTTTCTTGGGCACGCTGGATTTTACAGGCGATTTATCAAGGATTTCTCAAAAACAGCAAAGCCGCTCACTGATCTGCTTTGTCAGGAAGCTGAGTTTAAATTTACTGATTCTTGTTTAAATGCTTTCAACAGTCTAAAAACTGCTCTTACTTCCGCTCCTATAGTGCAGCCTCCCGATTGGGAGCTGCCGTTTGAACTAATGTGTGATGCTAGTGACTTTGCAGTAGGAGCAGTTTTGGGGCAGCACATCGACAAGAAACTACACGTAGTTTACTACACCAGCAAGGTCCTCGCCGGAGCAGCAGTCAATTACACTACCACCGAGAAAGAAATGCTAGCTGTTGTCTATGCTTTTGAGAAATTCAGGCAGTACCTACTGTGTTCGAAGACCGTAGTATACACCGATCATGCTGCTATCAAATATCTGTTGTCGAAGAAGGAATCCAAACCTCGTCTTATCCGCTGGGTCCTCCTCCTCCAGGAATTCGACATTGAAATTAGGGACAAGAAGGTTGCTGAAAATCTGGTTGCAGATCACTTGTCACGCCTCCAGCTAGGAGAGCTCAACCGCGAAGAGGACAAGCTCCCGATAAATGACTCTCTAGTGGACGAGCAGCTGATGCACATTGATGTGGACAACGTCCCATGGTATGCAGATTTCGTAAATTTCCTGGCCTGTGGCATCCTCCCTCCTGACCTCTCGCACAACCAGAAGAGGAAATTCCTTTCCGACGTTAAAAGGTACTTCTGGGATGACCCTTTCCTTTATAGATTATGTGCTGACGGTCTCTACAGGACTTGTGTCGACGAAGATCAGATCCCACATATTCTGGAGCGTTGCCACTCTTCACAGTACGGTGGACATGGGGCTGGTTCGAAAACAACAACAAAGGTTCTACAGTCCGGCTTTTTCTGGCCCTCACTATTTAAGGATGCACATGAATTCGTCAAAGCCTGTGACCAGTGCCAGAGGACAGGTAATATTTCGAAGCAGCAGGAGATGCCCCAGCAGAGCATCCTCGCAGTGGACCTCTTCGATGTATGGGGGATTGACTTCATGGGACCATTCCCACCTTCTTACGGAAATCAGTATATCTTGGTAGCAGTCGACTATGTTTCTAAGTGGGTTGAAGCAGTTGCTACTCCCACTTGCGACGCCAAGGTAGTCATCAAAATGTTTCAGAAGGTGATTTTCCCTCGGTTCGGAGTACCCAAAACAGTCATCAGCGATGGTGGATCTCATTTTAAAGAAAGAAACTTCGAGACGTTGCTGAAAAAGTATGGAGTGTATCATAAAATTGGCTCCCCTTATCATCCTCAGACCAGTGGACAGGTAGAGATCTCTAACAGAGAGATCAAGAGCATATTGGGAAAGACTGTTTCGAGCCACAGGAAAGACTGGGCGTCCAAGCTAGATGACGCACTGTGGGCATACAGGACTGCGTTCAAAACTCCTATTGGAATGAGTCTTTTCAGACTTGTCTATGGAAAGACCTGCCACTTGCCAGTTGAACTCGAGTACAAGGCTCTGTGGGCTATTAGGGAGCTGGATATGGACAAGAAGGCAGCCGGAGAAAAGCGAATACTGCAACTCCACGAGCTTGACGAAATCAGATTGGATTCATATGAGAATGCCCGTATTTATAAGGAGAGGACCAAAAAGTGGCATGACAAGCGGATAGTGCGCCGAGAATTCAACGAGGGCGATCGAGTTCTTCTCTACAACTCCCGCCTTAGATTATTTCCTGGAAAATTGTGCACTAAATGGAGCGGCCCATATACAGTAGAAAGGGCACATCCAGACGGGCATGTGGAAATCAGCATTGAAGGAGGAAAAACAATGGTAGTCAACGGGCAACGCCTCAAGCACTATCACGTTCTTAAGCATCTAGCACCTCCTGACGGAATTGATGACAACCTACTTCTCGGGAAGGGATCTCAGCAAGGGACTTCCTGAGAATGCTTCTAGTCCTACCTCCTTACCTGTGTCTCACCAAGACGTTAAACTAGGTCTCTTCGGGGAGTAACCCGCTCTGTAAGTATTAGTCAGTAGCATTTTGTACATTGCGTGTGACCCTTGCAGGAATCCAAGTGTGGAGTGCATTGAAGTCAGGAAGAAACAGCTCGGAATGATTTAAAATTGGAACAGAACTCAGAGGGCCGTGACCTACCGTAACCAATGGAAAGGTCACGGCACATCACGGTAGATTTTTGGGCAGAGCTTTTTCTGATGTGTCGTGACCCCCCGTAACCTCATGGACATCACGGTACGTCACGGTAGTTATTTTGGCAGAGAATTAATAGATGGGCCGTGACCCACCGTGACCTTATCAGACGTCACGGTACCAACAAGAGGTCACGGCAGGACGAATTTCTTGAAATCGAATTTAGGTCAATCGGGGGTTTCTCAAATCCTCAAAATCAAACCCCACGAATCTCCACCGCCTCTCTCCTCCAACCGTCGATCCTTGCCGCGCCTCCCCCGTCCGTCTGCCTCAACCACCTCCCACGCCGGTTGCCACACCTCCCACTCCCACCTGCAACTTCTCACCTCGCCAGTCCCATGGCTCGCAATCGTCGGACCACCCCAGCAGCTCCCTCCTCCTCCCGCAACCCTAGCCGTGATTACCCACCTCCGGCCGACCAACCTCCTCGCCGGCGGATTTACAAAGACCGGCGCCCTACATTTCTCTCTGGCCCAGACAACCCAGTACAATGACATCATTTCGGTAAAAAAGCTCAAACCTACCTTAGTTCCTGATCATGGTGCTTTACGTTCATTCCGTCGTTTGGATGATGTTCATTATTTGGATATTTGCCGTGAATTATTTGTGGCCTCAGGCCTTGATGTTCTATTTGCTCAACCGATACCGACTTATCACAGACTGTTAAAGGAATTCCTAGTCTCTTTTGCCTATTTAGGAAGCTCCGATCAGGCTACTCATTGGACGTTTGTTATTGGTGGAAGGAATTATACCATGTCTAAGGCCGAAGTTTGTAATTTGTTGGGATTTCCTTTAGAAGGGTTTTGTGGTCAGTATTCGGACGCGGAACGTTATGAGTTCTGGAGGGACATTTCCACTTTTGATTGCTATTTCTTGTCCAGTTGGCCTTCCTCCTGCATCAAGGACCATATATGGAAGATTGTTCACCGTCTGGTCGCTATGAGTATATTTCCCCAAGCGGAAGGTGCAACTAACATTGGTAACTGCGAGCTCGATGTTATGCTCTCTATGCATCGACGCCGCCCTGTCGACTTCTTCCAGATCCTCACCGAACAGATGATTTCCTGGGGCTCAGTTTTGGACAAGAACATGGCTTTAGGAGGCGGCCTCTTTGTCACCATCATTGCTACCTCCCTCGGATGGGACTTCGGTGAGCTGAAGCCGGAAACTTCGAAGCTCGATTTGGAAAAGATGGTGGACATTAGGATGATTAATCGGGACCGTGTTTGGCAGCATCGTTCCGTGCTCCCTAACGGGAAGAAGCGCAGCCGAGTTGAGCGCCGACAGAGGATTACTGGACATGCTCGGGACAATGCTCCTCCACCCGAGGATGATATCATGGAAGAAGCCCAGGAGCATCACATGGCTGCGCCTAATGGGATGGATCCACCTCCCGCCCCAGCAGCTCCGCCACAGCCTTCTGCTGAACAGCCCCAGTTGACAGTCGAGGAGCGTCTCACACACCTCGAGGCTTCCCACCACCAGATCATCGCCGCCCAGAATGAGTTTCGGGAGTCCTTGAGTGCGATGATGGGTGATGAGTCGTATTTACACGGAGTGACCACACTTAGGAACACAAAATTAGATTATTAGAAATCAATGATGAACGAGTCACAATAGAAAACCCTAGACCGAATGCTTTCTCTGATTGAATACTTTTCGTTTTATTTCCCTTGCGTTTTACAACAATTGCTCACACCAAACCCCCAATTTATTTGTTTACAGAACAACTGATTGACAGAGCGGGGAGGTATTTCCATATGCTTGCGGGCGATGATTGGACCTCCTTCAAAAGAAAGAAGAAAAGGACAAGCAATTCACAATAAAGGAGCAAAGCGCAAGAAAAATCAGCCACGTTGTGAAGTTTCATACAACAAGAAGTGAAGAACATCATTGTTACATCAAGAGCCAAAGGCCAAAGAAAGTCACTACAAAAGCTGTCCAACAACAAAAAAAGAGAAAGAAGGCTCAAAAACCTTGAAGCTCGAATGAATCACGTGCAAGAAAAAGCAATGAAGTATAACCATATAGCTAGAATTCGGGACCGAGAGTGCAGGTCATGGGTCTAAAAAGGACTACCTCCCAGACATCCGAATTGATTTGGATTTCAGCTCTCAGGTAACATGTATCAAGTTATTTCTATGTTGAGCATGATGATTTTAGTAGCGATTGAGTTATGCATGGAAAAGCGAGTCTAGACTAGCAATTCATATTCATGTGCATTATCTAGGACGTCGAAGAAATTGTGGTGTTGCATTTATTTTCCTTCTATGACTTAGTTCTTGTTCGGGACGAACAAGTTTAAGTGTGGGGTGGTTTGATGAGTCGTATTTATACGACTCGTCGAGTCAATTAATCCCATTTATTTCGACACTTTTATATGCGAACAATTACTTTTTAGTATGGTTTTGCATTTCAGGTGTTTCGGAAGCTCTAGGAGGAAACGTGCATTAAAGACGGCATTTTATGCCGAGAACATCACAATGGCAGATCAGACCTTTGGACGTTCGACGGAGCGCTGGGAATGGACCTTTGATCAGAAAAATATGAGCTACATGGCGTTGCGTAGCTGACTCAATTTCCTACAACTCTCTAGTTCACACCGAGAGCATCCGAGGTCATTTGGAGGGTCAAAACGAGAGTCAAAGTCGGAATTGGCGCGCAGAGGAGAGCAGCAACTCAGACCGGATCACGGACGCAGGCCATTTTATCGGTGGCTTCCGCGGATGGTAATCTCTTAATGATCCGCGGCGCTAATCTCTTCAGAGTCCGCGGCTGACGTCAGCAAATCGAAATTGGAAATTTGGCCCAAAACGAAATTAGAAACCTTTTCTCATAAATTAGGTTTTCGACATCAGTTTCAGCAGCCATTATTACCAGACAGATAATTCGCAGAGTAGAAGACGGCTCGAGAGGAGATCAAGTTTTCAACCGAAGAAGAGAATTTCTACTGCTTTCACATAAAATACTTCTGTTATTTTGTCATGACTATGAGTAGCTAATTTCGTTATTCGGTTTAGGGTTCAATATATTGTGACGAAGTTTTGAGATTCTTTGCTTAATGCTATTTTATGTTCCACTAGTTTTTGTGCTATTTATCTCGGTTTGAATTGCGAAGCTAAGTGGAGACTTGAAACGGTAAAACTTAGCCGAGCAATTCAGTCCTTATTTTTGCTGCTTGTTTGATACTGAAACGTTAGGACAAGTAGTCGCACGTTAACCTGATATAACCTGAAACGGAGTATTAGGTTTGCTAAAACTAGAAGTCTATAACCTGAAACGGAGTAGATTGTGGTGTAAGTGCTTGAAACGGCCTTACCTTAGGTTATAACCTGAAACGGAGTGACCACACTTAGGAACACAAAATTAGATTATTAGAAATCAATGATGAACGAGTCACAATAGAAAACCCTAGACCGAATGCTTTCTCTGATTGAATACTTTTCGTTTTATTTCCCTTGCGTTTTACAACAATTGCTCACACCAAACCCCCAATTTATTTGTTTACAGAACAACTGAACCACACCAGCTCTCTTGGGTTCGACCCCGCTTGCCGCTTTACTAGCTAATAGCAGGAGACATAAATAATTAAGTTTGACGCGTCAAACGACGCGTACCAAATTTTGGCGCCGTTGCCGGGGAGCTGCGCTTCGGTGAAGCTGTTTCTTTCTTGTTTTAATTTTCTGTTTGTTTTTTTTATTTAGTTATTTTTCGTGCTTGCTACTTGTTTCACCATGTCTCATGCAGGTAGCCGGGTTGGTGAAAACAACGAGGAAGTCGAGCAGGGCATGCAGGACAGGGGAGGACTACTTCCACATCATGAAAATCAAAATCAGATAATTCAGAATGGAGACAACAGGGGGGCTGCCCCAGTAAACCAAAGACCCCCGGTTGCACCACACGGAGCTGTCCCATATCCACCACAACCATATCAACAGCAACCATACCCACAATATCCACAATACCCACCTCAACCTTACCCACAATACCCACCTCAGCAGCAGTATCAACGGCCTCTGCGGCCTCCACAACAGCCGGTCTTCAGAGAGGAAGAGGACTACCTTCAAGGGGCCACCATGGGAGAGTTGTCTGCTCCACACTTCCGGAATCAGCCTTGGTGCATTTTAGAGGGACCAGAACTTGAGGAAATAGCTATCAACATGGCAGTTATTCATAATCTGCCCAAGTTCTCGGGACGCCAAGGAGAGTCCGCAACTACACACCTGCAGCGTTATCATGGAATCTGCCAGAACCTCAAGCCACCCGGAGTCGAAGTGGAGGACTTTAAATTAAAAGCCTTCTATTTCTCACTTGTAGATGCTGCTAACGATTGGTTTTTGTCTCTGCCTTCAGGTAGCATCCAGACATGGGAACAGATGCAGAAGAAGTTCCTGGATAAGTATTACCCAGCGGGTAGAGCAATGCAGGTACGCAAGCAATTGCAAGATCTCAGACAAGGGCCGAATGAGACGATGTATGAGTATGTGGAAAAGTTCAGCGCCCTGGAGCAAAGCTGTTGCAACCTCGGACTCCCAGAGAAACTAATCGTAGAATATATGCTCAATGGACTGAGGAAGCTGGATAGAAAGCTGCTGGACGCCTCGGCAGGAGGAAACCTCATGAGACTTACTCCAGCGGGTGTGCGAAGAAAGATAGTGGAAGTGGCTGAAAATGCAAGGTTCCAAGATGAGTCCAACAACGAAGAAGAGTTCAGTCGGACCAGGAACGTCTCACAAGTCGAGCCCCCATCCAGTACTATGGCCGAGGAAATTAAACAACTCAAAGAGATGATGCAGCAGGTCATCAGGAGGCAGCCGGTTCAAGCCAAACCATGTGAGTTTTGTGGAGCACTAGACCACAAAACGGACGCGTGCCCGACTTTAGTGGAGGATGACCAGGGCGAAGTCAATGCAGTGGGCGATTACCAGAACTATGGCAATCGGACTGGACCGAGCAGACAGTACGGGCAAGGAGCCAACAGTCAAGGCTGGAGGAATGATAACAATGCGCCGAGGGAACCAGTACAGCAGACAGCCCCTCAACAAGCCCAGCAGTCCAGTTACTACCGTCCACCAAACCGCCAGCAACAGGGAGGCTACAACAACTATAATAATCAGAGCCAGTATCAGCAGCATGGGCAGAATTACAACCAGGCAGGTCCTACTAGTCAGAGCATCAGCAAATCTCTGGAGGACGTCGTGAAGGAGCTGGCAGCTAGCACCCAGCAACTGGCCGCCACGGTACAGCAGAATCAGGCCAAAACAGATGGCGCAATCTCCGAGCTATCCAAGCAGATGTCTCAGCTAGCCACTACAGTTTCTGAGCTCAAGAATGAACCGGGAAGGCTACCGTCACAGACCATACCTAACCCGCGAGGAAACGTGAATGCAGTCACACTGCGTAGTGGGAGAGATTTGAACGACGCAACAAAGGAGTCCGCCTCAGACCGGATCGCGGACGAAGAGCATTTTAATGCCGTCCGCGGTCAGATAAAATGCTCAGCGCCCGCGGGTATAAAATGCAAAGAGCCCGCGGTGGAACAGGTTTCCGCGGATGAAGACCAAGTTACAGGCGCGGACCAAGAAGAGTTTAACGGTCCGCGGATGGAAATAAAATGTACATCGCCCGCGACGGGTCTGACGAAAATTTCAAATCTGATCGTTCTCTTCCGTTTCCTGTGCAGGTCAGAGCTTCAAAGAAACATATGATTGATCAAGAAGTTTGGGAACTATTTAGCAAGGTGGAAATCAACATCCCACTCCTCGAGGCGATCAAACAAATTCCGCGCTACGCGAAGTTCTTAAAGGAGCTGTGCTTCAACCGGAGACGTTCCACTGGCATTGACCAGGAACTACTGAGTAAGAACGTCTCAGCCGTTATTCAGCGAAAGGTACCTCCTAAATGCGGTGACCCTGGTACTTACACCATCCCTTGCACTATTGGTAATATTCGCATTGAGAATTGCATGCTTGATCTTGGTGCTTCAATTAATGTATTGCCATATTCTATCTATTCCTGTCTTCGTATTGGTCCATTAGAACCTGCAGGTCTTACCATACAGCTAGCAGACAGATCATGCAAGCAACCGGAAGGTAAAATTGAGGATGTACTAGTGCAGGTGGGGGAACTGGTGTTCCCCGCTGATTTCTACGTGCTTAAGATGGACAGCAGCGACCCGACGGATCACGCTCCTATTTTATTAGGTCGCCCATTCTTAAAGACGTCAAAGATGAAGATCGACTGCGACAGTGGCACACTGTCTATGGAGGTGGAGGGTGAAGTGATTCGATTCGACATATTTCAAGCCATGAAGCACCCACCAGATTTTGCATCGGTACACGCGCTAGATACACTGGATGATCTAGTCCAGGAGGTGAGACCGGAAAGGAGAGCAGACCCACTCGAGCTCACGCTAGAAAATGCAATTTACTCACATGAGGACTCCTACGAGTTCGCTGAGACGATTCTTGATGTGCTATCTCAACTGGAGACCGCGGGACCTCTCACACCCAGGTATGAAGTTAATGAGGTTCGTTTATTTAAGTCTAACGTGTTTTTGCCTTCTACTGTGCAGGCACCGAAACTGGAACTGAGACCTCTACCTGAGCACCTGAAATATGCATTTTTGGGGGAGAATAACACGCTGCCGGTCATTGATGGACCACAATTATACGAATCAAAAACACAGTAAAACCCCCCAAGTTAGACTGTTTGTCTATCTAATATCCATCTGTTAGTCCCGATATATTTCCACAGGGCATTTTAGAGACTGAAGTGAAAACACGCTAAGGAGATGATTTTATGCTGAAAAGATAACAAGAGTCAATCCAAGGTCAAGATCATATGCCGACTGAAGAAATATCAAGGATCCTGATGTGAAATTGACCATAACAAATTAATCAGAAGAATCAGGAGAGGAATCAAGACAGCCCGGGGAAGGAACACACTGACAGTTTTGTGAAAAGACTGCACAAAACTGTACAAAACTCACATATGGGCAAGATGACTTGTGACTTGAAGAAGAGGTGGCCAAAGAGGAAAACCACCCCAAAACCACCACCCACCACCGGCGGCTCCTCCACCCTCCTCCTCCATGTGACCGGTTGACTTGCCTTGGAGGTGGCAAAGCCAACCTCTCCTCCTCCACCACAACCGGCTACCGGCGGCTGCCCTCCACCACTCCTCCTCCGCCACTTGGTGGCTCCTCCTTGGCTCCTCCTTGCCTCCTCCTCCTCCCTTGGATCAAACCAATCTCCACCACCCATCTCCACCCATTTTTCCTATAAAAGGAGGTGCTCCTCCCCTCACAAATTCATCCCAAAATTGAAAATCACTTCTCTCTCTACATTTTGTTACTTGTAAGTTTGGTTCGGTTTTGAAATAATACTCCTGTTTGTTCTTGAGTATTATACTGGAAATTATAATACTCTTGTCGGTTCTCGAGTATTATAATACTGTAGAGAATACTCCTGTTGGTTCTTGAGTATTCAGTAGGAAATTAGGAATACTCCTGTTGGTTCTTGAGTATTCCACCCCTTTCCCTCTTACTGTTTTCAAAAACCCCCGAGTATTTAGCTATGGTATCCATCTCTATGGATATTCGTAGCTAAACTCTTTATTCGGTGGAAGGTATTTTCTTGTATTATATAATGTTGTAATATCTTTTAGTTTCATTTCTTTGTATTCAAAACTTGTTCTATGTGCCATTTATAGTCAGAATTTCCAAGGTTGAGTGGATGCTACGAAAGGGCAAAACTCTTCCGTGGGGATTCGTGAACATACTCGGGTAAGTGGATGCTACGAAAGGGCAAAGCTTATCTGAGAAGTTCGACTCATCTAAAACACCACTTGGTCAATCGTAACTGTGAGATCAAGTGGATGCACAAAAGGCTAAGATACTTCGAAAGGAGGAATTAGTCTGAAATAGAACAAGGGTTGCTTTAACGATGTTGCAAGTCTTACGCTACGAAAGGGCCTCGATTCATCTTTGAATACTTAGAAAAGTTACTAACAGTTTATTATATACATGTTATAATATAAGAGTACCTAAAACCGAATGCTTTTCTTTACTGTTAAACCGCAATCACCAACTGCTGATCTACCGGAGGAATTACAATCACGCATCACCCACTGTAAGTCTTCTTTGTATTTACAGCATTTAATTTCTGTATTTACTTTTCCGCAATCAAAACCAAAAAACCCCCAAAAAATCACGTAGTTAATTAGAGCGCTAAAATCTCAATCAACCATAAAACACGCTCCCCCCAGTTCAATCACCCTAAAAGAATAGCCTATTCCCCTAATTCCCTTGGGTTCGACCCCTACTTACCACTTACTACCCAGTAGTGTAGTCACAAGTAGCGGATATTATAAATTTATTTGTACAGAGGACACTGCACCTTAACGACAGTGCGGTGGCCCTCCGTCAAATTGGCGCCGTTGCCGGGGAATTAGCCGTCGAATAAACTATTCTTTTCTCTCCCTCCATCTCTTTTAAATTCTCGCGCTCGAAACAACTATGTCTCGCGAAGGAAGTCATCATGACTACCAGGATGACGATGAAATAAACCTGTACGAGCGAAATGATGAAGTGCCACTTCCATTTATGGATGATCCGGAGCAACTCATCAGAAGCAGACGAGCTCGTGATAGGGAGGCCATCAGACGAAACCAAGAACCACCCGAGGACCGAAATGCAGCTGGTCCAGTACAACAACCCCCTAGATATCCCCCACCCCCTCGCCCTCGACAAGTTCCTAGACAAGAACCCATCTTCGATAACTACTACGGGGATGACAACTACCGTGAACCCACCCTGGGAGAACTTTCGGCACCAGATTTCAGAGTTCAGCCATGGTGTATCTACGAAGGACCTGAGCTAGAAATTAAAACATCGCCATCAACACTTCAGTGGCCCACAGCTTGCCAAAATTCTCAGGAACTCGTGGAGAATCAGCAATGACTCATCCCCAGCGTCTACATGGGATTTGCCAAAACCTCAAACCAAATGGCGTAAACGTAGACGACTTTAAGTTAAAGGCGTTCTACTTTTCCCTCATTGATGCGGCAAACGACTGGTTCCTGTCATTACCTTCCGGAAGCATCAGAACATGGGCTCAGATGCAGAAGAAATTCTCAGACAAATACTACCCAGCAGCAAAAGCAAAGGAAGTAAGAAGACAATTGCAGGACATAAGGCAGGAACAAAACGAAACCATGTACAACTACCTAGAAAGGTTCAACCGCTTGGAGAGAAGCTGCTGTACCATTGGACTGCCCGAGAAATTCATCATCGAGTACCTCATTGATGGGTGATGGGGTGTATTTATACGATCCCTAAAGACAGTTAAACCCACCAAATTAACAGTTTTATCTTAACAACTTTCACTTGTTAGTCCCATTTTGTTCTACAGGTTATGTTGAGGTTTAGTGAAGAAAACAGCTTAAAAAAGGGATTTTATGCTAAAAATAAACTACAAGTTGATCAGGCCAATCGGTGTCCGAAGAACCAGGCCGCGTCCGAAGAAATGCCCGGACGCGTCCCAGAACCGTTGCCGAGAAAACCCGGACGCGTCCCAGGCCCGTCCGAGAACACAGGCGCAATCGTGAAAAATCTTCGGCCATAACCTATCTCCGGCAGCATTCTGAGAAATCCGCCTCGACCAAAATGTTCCAAATGACAATTAAGGTGGAGAATGTCGAGATACCAAGAGCGACGCACGAGCCATTTGACAGTCGGCTCAGTTCCAAGCAAAGGCCCCGCGCGCTGAAGGACCAGTTCCAAGTTGCTCGACCAAACCTTCGAATCTGACAATTCTGGCTCGACCAAAGTGTTTTAAATGCCCAATAATTCGGTGAATATCATTTCCTAGGCAAAAGGCCCGAGTGGAACTAGCTCAAGCCCGATGAGGGCCAAACTAAGGCAATTCCGGCCAATTTCCAAGCTACTTGCTACTCAAGTCCGGTAACTTTGGAAGCACCTTGCTCAAGGAGGTTGGTAACGGGCACCTCTTAGCTTAAAGTCAGTTTTGCTTAGGGGAGAAGGATCTCCAAAAGACTTACATTTGGCACAAGCTAGCTTATTTGCGGCTAGCTTAAGGATGAAGAAAGCTTTGAGAAGTCGACACGCACCTACTAGCTTGGATTGCGGCTAGCCAATGGGAGGCTTTCCTTAGCCATGAAGTCGCCGCCTCATATGCCTATAAATACAAGAGCAATACCTTGAGAAGAAATGTCCCAAAATTGGTCCACAAAGGTCCTTGTCCTTGTCCTTCCCTTTGGTACGAATTGTGCTAGAGTGCTAGAGTCCTTGTGTGAAAATTGAGAGAGAAACACTTGTAGTTTATAGCTCACAATCCATCCGTGTACCATTTGTGCTAGAAATCGGAAAAGCTTCAACTTCTTTCTACTCAATCTTGTTTACCTTCATTTAGAATGGTTATGATGTTCATTTCAATGGTTACTTGTAGCTAAATCGCCATTCGGTTGAGGGAAGTTGATGTTATGAAACCGTTCTAGACCTTTGCTATCATGTTACGATGTGTTCTAACTAGTTCTTGTGTTCTCGGATTGAACATATGAGGAAGAGTGATGCTTGACATGGCATGGTTCTTCCAAGTAGTTCGCTCCATCTATGGTTGCTTGGTTGTTTCTGAAATGAGGGATCAAGTAATTGCTCTTGGAATGACATACCTTGACATGGGGTGTTAGCCTAAGGGAGAACTAGAAGGCTTGTTTTGAAATGGACAAGTTGAGGAACGAATGCTTGAAATGGTTTCGTTTGGAGTTAGACTTGACATGGAATAACTCACTCTTTAGAACACTTGGTTAAATCTTTGATGGTCGATGATGAACGGGGACATAACAAAAGACTCCTAAAACCGAATTCACTCACTTAATTTAAACACCCTTTACTTTACTTGCACTTTACTTATTGTCTTTACTTTCCTCGCACATTTACTTTCAGTCAAGACTTGGACCTTCAAGCACCTTTATTTTCAAGCACTTTACTTTCTCGCACATTTACTTTCAGTCAAGTCTTGGTCCTTCAAGCACCCTTACTTTTCAGTCATTTACTTTACGCTCTTTACTTTTCAGTACCTAAACAACCAAAAAAAACCCCAATTGTCTTTACTTTATTTTCGCTTTTAGAAGAACAACTGTTTTCTACCATAACTCCCTTGGGTTCGACCCCTACTTACCGTTTGCTACCTGTAGTGAACCACTAAAGTAGTGGAAAATATAAATGTAAATTTGCAGGTCACAACGACAGCCTGTCAATGGGCTTAAACCCTTGGAAAAAATGCTACTAGATGCCTCAGCAGGAGGGTCCATGATGAATCTATCATTAAGCGGCATAAGGAATCTCATCACCAATGTAGCCGAAAACGCTCGGTTTAGAGAAGAGACTGTCCGTAAAAACGAATTCTTCCGAACAGAAAATGTCTCACAAGCTGAGACACCAGTAAGCCCAATACCAGAAGAGATAAGGCAAATAAAGGAAATGATGATGCAATTACTACAAAAGCAGACAGTTCAAGTAATATCTTGCGAATTTTGCAATTCTACGGACCACAAAACTAACGTGTGTCCAAACAATCATCTGGGACCAAACAAGTCACTTGAGGACATGATTGCACAACTATCGGCTACTATGCATCAATTCCAAGCCAAAACTAAGGAAGAGTTATCGGACTTAAAAATGCACATCTCTCAACCTGCTACCCCAGACTCAGCACACGCTAATGAGACAGAGAGACTCCTTTTGCAAACCATTCAAAGCATACAGAAAGATGTGAATGCCTTGACCCTTAGGAGTGGAAAAACGCTTGCCAACAAACCTTTAGAGCGAGAGGAGAATGAAGATCCAAGGTTGCCCAGAAAAGAGCAAATAAGGCCTGAAACTCTCGAAATTCTAGAGGAAGAATCAACCGAGGAAAATACAGACATATTTGAGGAAGAACGGGACGTAGCCGAAGACGAAGAAAACACGTCCCAGAAACACAGGCCTGACCCCATGCCCAGAACTGAAACTCCTAAAATCAGCACAACACTTCCTTTCCCAGTGCCTGCTCGCGTGCAAAAACAACATGTCATGGATAAGGAAATATTCGAATTGTTCAGTAAGGTTGAAATCAACATTCCTCTGTTGGAAGCCATAAAACAAATTCCTCGGTATGCCAAGTTCTTAAAGGAACTTTGCACCAACCGGAGACAAAATGCTAAAAACGATCAAGAGCTAATGAGTAGGAACGTATCAGCAATCATGCAACGAAAAGTTCCCTCCAAATGTGGAGATCCGGGAACTTACACCATTCCATGCACTATTGGAAACATCAAGTTCGCAAACTGCATGCTAGACCTAGGAGCGTCAATCAATGTCCTTCCCTTCTCGATCTACTCATGCCTTAAGATTGGGCCACTCATACCCACCGGTCTTACTATTCAATTAGCGGATCGGTCGTGTAAACAGCCCGAGGGAAAAATTGAAGATGTCTTGGTCCAAGTAGGCCAATTAGTGTTTCCAGCGGACTTTTACGTTTTAAAAATGGAAAATGGCGAACCTACTAATCATGCACCCATCCTTCTTGGCCGTCCATTTCTAAAAACAACAAGAATGAAGATAGACTGTGGAAGTGGGATGATCTCTATGGAAGTAGAAGGAGAAGTCTTCAGCTTCGACATACTCAAAGCAATGAAGCACCCTATGGACTTCGAGGAATTACACGCTCTCGACGCTTTGGACGACCTAGTCCAAGAAGTTCAATCAGAACCTAAAAAGGATCCCTTAGAACTCATACTCAATGGAGCCGAGAGCTCGTATAACTTGGCCGAAGGCCTGCATGAAACACTAGCCCACCTGACAACCTCAGAACCTCTCACACCAGAATACGAAGTCAACGAGGTAAAATTATTCAAATCAAATACTTTTCTGCCCTCAGTGACGCAAGCTCCCAAAGTAGAATTGAAGCCCCTGCCTGGACATCTGAAGTACGCCTTCCTAGGGGAGAATAACACACTCCCAGTAATCATCAAGAGTGGCCTAGAAGCAGGCCAGGAACAGAGATTGATAAAAGTACTGAAACAACACAAGTTAGCCTTAGGATGGACACTGGCTGACTTAAGAGGAATCAGCCCGGCCGTATGCATGCACCGTATTCTACTCGAGGATGGAGTAAAGCCATCAAGAGAGCCTCAACGACGACTCAATCCAATCATGATGGAAATCGTCCGGAAGGAAATACAAAAGCTCCTGGATGCGGATGTAATCTATCCAATATCAGATAGTCAGTGGGTGAGTCCAGTCCACATAGTCCCGAAGAAAAGCGGGATCACAGTCGAGGAAGATGCCGAAGGAAATATGGTAACAACTAGGATCAAGAACGGCTGGAGAATGTGCATAGATTACAGGAAATTGAACGCAGTCACAAGAAAGGACCATTTCCCTCTGCCATTCATCGATCAAATGTTAGACCGACTGGCAGGCAAACCGTACTTTTGCTTCCTGGACGGGTTCTCAGGATACAACCAAGTTCCCATAGCGCCTGAGGACCAAGAAAAGACCACATTCACCTGCCCATTCGGTACATTTGCTTTCAGAAGAATGTCGTTCGGTCTATGCAATGCTCCAGGAACGTTTCAAAGGGTAGTAACCAGCATCTTTTCAGACATGATCGGGGAATTCATCGAAGTCTTCATGGACGACTTCACCATCTATGGCAATACTTTCGACGCTTGCCTAGATAATTTGAGCACGGTTCTGGCACGATGTGTCTCAATGAACCTAGTGCTCAATTATGAGAAATGCCATTTCATGGTAACCCATGGAACAGTCTTAGGGCACGTCGTCTCAAAAAAAGGCATAGAGGTGGATAAAGCTAAGATAGACCTCATCATGACTCTTCCTTACCCATCCACGGTCCGAGACATCCAATCATTCCTTGGCCATGCAGGATTCTACCGACGATTCATCAAAGACTTCTCCAAAAAGGCATTACCCCTATCCTCTCTTCTGCAAAAAGAAGTTCCGTTTGAATTCACCAACGCATGCAAAAAGGCCTTTGATGATCTAAAGAAAGCCCTCACTAGCACACCCATCATCCAAACACCAAATTGGGAACTACCATTTGAAATCATGTGCGACGCAAGCAACTTTGCTGTAGGGGCAGTTCTCGGCCAAAAAATTGAAAAGAAAGCGGGAGTGATCTATTACGCCTCACGAACCCTAGATCCTTCCCAACGGAACTACTCCACCACCGAAAAGGAACTCCTTGCAGTCGTATTCGCTCTGGAAAAATTCAGATCCTACTTGCTTGGAGCAAAAGTAATAGTTTATTCCGACCATGCTGCCATCCGTTACCTAATGAAGAAGAAGGAGGCTAAGCCAAGGCTTATTCGGTGGATATTACTACTGCAAGAATTCAATGTGGAAATAAGGGACAAAAAGGGAATCGAGAACACTATAGCAGACCACCTAAGCAGGATTGTCCGGAAGCATGAGGAAGGGCACATAACCGAGTCATTTCCAGACGAGCACCTATACGCCGTCTCAACCAAGGTGCCCTGGTACGCCTCTATCGTCAACTACCTTGTAGGAGGTACATTTCCTCCTTCTCTTACTAAAACACAATGCATGAAACTTAGACATGATGCTAAACAGTACGTATGGGATGATCCTTATTTATGGAAAATAGGACCAGATCAAATACTTAGGAGATGCATCCCTGATAATGAAATAGCTTCTGTCATTAGCTTTTGCCATGAGTTTGCATGCGGAGGACACTTCGGACCTAGGAGAACCGCTAGAAAAATCCTAGATAGCGGCTTCTTTTGGCCGAGTTTATTTAGAGATACCAATGAGAAGTGTCAAAAGTGCGATAAGTGTCAAAGAGTAGGAAACATGTCGGCTAGAAGTGAAATGCCACAAGTACCCATATTAGTCAATGATGTTTTTGACGTTTGGGGTCTTGATTTTATGGGACCATTCCCAGTCTCATACGGTTATACTTACATCTTAGTTGCTGTTGATTATGTGTCAAAATGGGTAGAAGCCAAGGCCACAAGGTGCGACGATGCAAAGACTGTCATAGATTTTTTGCGCACTAACCTGTTTTGTAGATACGGGGTACCCAAGGCCATAATCAGCGACCAAGGAACTCATTTCTGTAACCGCATGATGGCTACCACCTTAAAACGCTACCATGTCCACCACAGAACATCCACGGCATATCATCCCCAGACCAATGGTCAAGCAGAGATCTCTAACCGCGAGATCAAGAGTATTCTAGAAAAGATGGTGAAACCAGGTAGGAAAGATTGGAGTCAAAGGCTAGATGAAGCTCTCTGGGCTTATCGGACGGCATACAAGACGCCAATTGGAACCTCCCCCTTCCGACTTGTTTATGGGAAGGCATGCCACCTTCCGGTGGAATTAGAACACAAAGCCTATTGGGCGCTCAAGCAGTGCAATCCGGATTTAAAAGCTGCCGGACTGGATAGGAAGCTTAAGCTATGCGAACTTGAAGAATTGCGGCTCAAGGCCTATGAAGGGCAGACAGACTACAAGGAACGGACGAAATTATATCACGACAAATTCATCCTCCGGCGCTCATTCGAGGAAGGACAACAAGTACTACTCTTCTCCTCACGGTTGAAGTTGATGCCCGGCAAACTAAGATCAAGATGGACCGGTCCGTATACCGTGACTAAAGTATTCAACCATGGGATGCTTGAGTTAGAAAGCATGAACAACGGAAGCAAGTTCACGGTAAACGGGCAGCGAGTTAAACAGTACCATGACAGGTTGTCGTTGGTACCTGCAAATTTGTATTTATATTTTCCACTCACTTTTAGCTTAGTATAGCTTGCAAGTAAGGGGTCGAACCCTAGAGAGCTAGTTCAGTTACTACTTTGTTCTGAAAGAGAGAAAAACAAGAAACTGGAGTGAGAGTATCGGTTAGTAAACCAATAAGGAAACACAAAAATAGTGAGATTGTAAATATCAGAGAGAAGCTATTCAGGTTAGGGTATTATTCAATTGTGACTTTGTTTATCCTTGATTTCTAAATATTTATTCTTGCTTTCTTATGGTTACTCCTGGTCTGGTTATAACCGTTTAATTCTAGTAAACCTAATACTCCTGGTCTGGTTATATTAGGTTTCGTGCAACTACTTATTCTAACTGGGTCGGTATCAAATAAGCAGTGAAGATAGAGTAAGAATTATTAGGTTAAGTTGTACCTTTTCGGATCTCCCCTTAACCTAATAATTCAGACTAATAATTTGCACAAGAACTAAATAGAATGCAATAATAATAATTAAGAGCGGAATCTCAAAACAATCGTCACAATTATTTAACCCTAACCCGAATAATCGGATTAGTTACACATAGCCATGGAATAATAATGCAAGTAAATAAAAGACGAAGAACACTTCACTAATGACCGAGTAGAACACAAGCAAGGCACGGCTGACACTGGAGGAGATGGGCGGCGGTCCAAACCCTAGGTTTGGCCGTGTATGATGAGAGTGATGTGTCGAATGAGGGATGTGTGATGAGATTTCTCTCTGATTTTCTGATGATTTGAAGACTGCGGGATCTCTTGTATTTATAGGGTTTGAGAAACCCTAACTTGGTGATAAAGCTACGAAACCCTAGCATCGCATGCAAATTGGGCCGGCTGCTGGACTTTGGACGTGCTAATGGACTCAGCATGAAATTTGGATTTTTCGCCGAAGTTACTGTTCACGGCCCGAAAATCACTGTTCACCCCGGATTTACTATTCACGCCGGATTTACTGTTCACGCCGGAATTACTATTCATGCGGAGTTACTGTTCACGCTGAGTTACTGTTCACGAGCCGAAAACACTGTTCACGGCCCTCTTTTGGCTCCGTTCTTCCACTGCGATGTTTTTGGCTTCAAAAGCCGTCTTTTAAGCACGATTCCTCCTAGAGCTTCCAAATCACCTGAAATACGAAACAACACTAAAAAGTAACTGTTCGCATAATAAAGTGAATGAAATGGTGGGAATTAATGACTCTATGAGTCGTATAAATACGGCTCATCAAACCACCCCACACTTAAACTTGTTCGTCCCGAACAAGAACTAGGTCATAAGAGGAACGACTAATGTAAACATCACAATGCTTCGGTCATCCTAGACGAGCTACATGGACATGAATTAAGCTACTATAGATCTCGCCAGTTATGCATGCTTGCTACTAATATCATCGTGCGAAAAACATGGGGTTAATGATACGTGTTACCTTTGAGTCGAGATGCAAACCAATTCGGATGTATCGGGAGATAGCCCTTTTTAGACCCATGAACCCTCATTCTCGGACTCGAACTCGCTGCTATATGGTTATGCTTTGCCGCTTTTTCTTGCACGTGATTGATTCGAGCTTCAAAGTGTTGAGTGCTTTTCGGCCAGCTATAGTGTCATCTGATTTGGGATTTCAATGATGCTTTCACATGAGAAACGTGTGGACTATCACAATGGTGGTGGATTTGTTGCCTTGAAGTGCGGATTGTGACTTGCTCGAACCGTGGTTCCTTCTCCTTTTGACGCGAGTCAAGCCGAGGGTCGCTCGTCTATTTTCCCGGTTACTTGGATTAGAAACCTTCCTGCTCTCACTCATCCTCGACCTTTTGACACGGGTCAAGTCAAGGGTCGCTTGCCTATTTTCCCGGCTACTTGGACTAGAGCTTGGACGGTGTGAAGTATTCCCGTCCCGACCAACCGCAAAGGGTACCGCAGTGGCGGAGCAGACTCGTACTATGTTGCCTCGAAGTGCTAGCCTCCACGAACTCCACATAACCACATATCCTGAGTTCGGCCTTTGAACGATCTGTCAAGTCTCTCTAGGGCATTGCTATCAACTCCACATCCCTGTTTATCTCGACTAACAAAGGCACGCAAAATTTTAAGATCACATGTTAGTCGCACAAATCAATTTTCACCAAAGACATGCATGTAAAATCGGCTATATCTATTTCACCCAATCACTATCCAATACTGCAAGTCTAGGAAATAGTGAAGTATCATGTACAAAAATTTTAAAAATTGACCCAAAACGTGCTGACTCTGTGCAGGGTGCAGGAAATAAACGTGCTGACTCAATACTGACTCTCCCACCCCACACTTTTGAAATGAGCCGTGTCCTCACGGCACGACTCAAATCTAGACACACAAATGCATGCAATAAATAGATAAGGAAAGGAAAAGGGTAGAACGAGACTCCCCTGGGGTGTAGACGGTGGTCGGCTGAACTCGGATCAAGTCCGGGGCTAAAATGCGTAGCTCCAAGGGAATTATCCGGCCGACTAAGTCCAATCCCTGCAAAATGAAACCAAATCCTTTCCAAGGTACAATGTGACAATAATGACTCAAAACAACATAATAAGTAAATAAACCGAAATGTAAAAGAATTGCAAACCGTGCAGGGCTGCCTCCCTGCGAGCGCCTTTGTTTAACGTCGTTGGCTCGATAGTTCCTCCTCTAAGTGTCAGGAGGCTCGTCAACTGCAATCTCATCAGTGGTGGTCTCGACTGGCTCGACTAGGTCAAACTGGTGAATGGTCAGGTCGGCCTCTCCATGGTAGTGCTTCACCCGCTGTCTATTGACCCTGAATCGGTCTCCTCCTGTCTGGCCTTCGAGTTGGACTGCTCCATGATTAAAAACCTTCGGTCCGACTTCAAACGAGCGCCTGAGTATGAATTTGTCGTGGTAGAGCTTGGTCCGCGCCTTGTAGTCTGTTTGGCTCTCATAAGCCTCGAGGCGCAGCTCCTCAAGCTCACACAACTGCAATTTCCTGTCTAACCCGGCTGCCTGTAAGTCTGGATTGCACTTCTTCAGTGCCCAATACGCCTTGTGCTCTAGCTCCACTGGCAAGTGGCACGCCTTCCCATAGACCAACCGAAAAGGCGATGTGCCTATCGGGGTCTTGTAAGCTGTCCTGTACGCCCACAATGCCTCATCTAACCGCTGGCTCCAATCCTTCCTAGTCGGTCCTACCATCTTCTCCAGAATTCCCTTAATTTCGCGGTTGGAGATCTCCGCTTGCCCATTCGTCTGGGGGTGATATGCTGTGGAAGTCCGGTGATGAACATGGTAGCGCTTCAGTGTGGATGCCATGATGCGGTTGCAGAAGTGTGTCCCCTGATCACTGATAATAGCCTTAGGTACTCCGTACCTGCAAAAGATGTTAGTGCGCAAAAAGTCTACGACAGTTTTAGCATCAGCACATCTAGTGGCCTTGGCCTCCACCCACTTGGACACATAATCAACTGCAACTAAGATAAACTCAAAACCACATGAAGCAGGAAAAGGACCCATGAAATCTATCCCCCAAATGTCAAACACATCATTCACTAATATGGGGACCTGTGGCATCTCCTGTCTGGCCGAAATGTTACCTACTCTCTGGCATCTATCACATCTCTTACAATGATCGTAGGCATCTCTAAAAACATGTGGCCAAAAGAATCCACTATCCAATATCTTCCTAGCAGTCCTCATAGGACCGAAATGGCCTCCACACTCTAACTCATGGCAGAAACTAATAACTGAAGCAATCTCATCATCAGGGATGCACCGTCTAAGAATCTGATCTACACCTATTTTCCACAAGTACGGATCATCCCACACATAGTATTTAGCATCATGCTTCAATTTCAAACGTTGTGCCCTAGAGTATGAGGGCGGGAACTTACCTCCGACCAGGTAGTTCACTATGGGAGCGAACCAGGGCAGCTTACCCGAAATAGCATACAAGTGCTCATCTGGAAACGTCTCGGTAATCTGCCCGGCATCTTCCTCTCTGACAAGACGGCTCAAGTGATCTGCAACTGTGTTCTCTATGCCCTTCTTGTCCCGAATCTCCACGTCAAACTCCTGTAGGAGCAGGATCCACCTAATGAGCCTCGGTTTCGCCTCCTTCTTCGTCATCAAGTACCTAATAGCTGCATGGTCAGAATAGACGACAACCTTAGTACATAACAGATATGATCTAAATTTCTCCAAGGCGAAAACCACGGCTAGCAGCTCCTTCTCTGTGGTCGAATAGTTCTTCTGGGCCACGTCCAGTGTCCTCGAAGCGTAGTAGATCACCACGGGCTTCTTGTCCACCTTCTGACCAAGAACTGCTCCTACGGCATAATCACTCGCGTCACACATAATCTCAAATGGCTGAGTCCAGTCCGGAGCTCTAATGATGGGCGTGCTGGTGAGGGCCTCCTTCAGCTCGTCAAATGCTGCCCTGCACTGATCTGTAAACTCAAAAGGAACATCTTTCTGCAAGAGGTTAGATAAAGGCAGTGCCTTTTTCGAGAAATCCTTAATGAATCTACGATAGAAACCAGCATGCCCAAGAAATGACTTAATATCACGGACTGTAGAGGGATATGGCAGAGTAACAATCAAATCTATCTTAGCCTTGTCTACCTCTATCCCCTCACGGGAGACTATGTGACCGAGTACAACTCCATGAGTAACCATAAAATGACACTTTTCATAATTGAGCACCAAATTCATAGAAACACAACGCGCAAGTACCATGCTCAAATTTTCTAGACATGCATCAAAAGTGTCACCATGCAAAGTGAAGTCATCCATAAACACCTCAATAAATGACCCTATCATGTCAGAGAATATGCTAGTAACCACCCTCTGAAAAGTACCTGGTGCGTTACACAAGCCAAAAGACATCCGGCGAAAAGCAAACGTACCGAATGGACATGTAAAGGTCGTCTTCTCCTGATCCTCGGGTGCTATGGGAATCTGGTTATAGCCTGAAAAACCATCTAGAAAACAAAATTAAGGCTTACCTGCCAAGCGATCGAGCATCTGGTCAATAAATGGAAGAGGAAAGTGATCCTTGCGCGTAACTGCATTCAGCTTCCTGTAGTCTATGCACATGCGCCATCCATTCTTGACTCGTGTAGTCACCATCTCGCCCTCGGCATTCTTCTCCACTGTGATCCCAGTTTTCTTCGATACAACATGTACCGGACTTACCCACTGACTGTCTGAGATCGGGTAAATCACATCCGCATCCAGAAGCTTCTGGATCTCCTTCTGGACCACCTCCATCATGATAGGGTTCAATCTGCGCTGAGGTTCCCTCGACGGTCTAGCTCCATCCTCCAACAATATCCGATGCATGCAAACTGCCGGGCTAATTCCCCTGATGTCGGCCAGTGTCCATCCGATGGCCAGTTTGTGCTCGGTCAGCACTCCAATCAACCTGCGCTCCTGATCTGCCTCGAGCCCACTCTTAATGATGACTGGCAGCGTGCTATCCTCCCCTAAGAATGCATACTTCAAGTGACTAGGCAGAGGCTTCAACTCTACTGTAGGTGCCTGCACAACAGAAGGCAAACACACTTGTGATTTGAATAAACGAACTGCATTAACCTCGTACCTCGGGGTGAGTGGCTGGGCAATCTCGAGCTTGTCTAGGGCGTCCATGATCGCCTCTGTATGCTCATAAGAATCCTCAGGCGAGTAAACTGCCTCCTCAATGACTTCCTCTAGCGGGTCGGTCCGTCTCTCTGGATGTACCTCCTGGACAAGGTCGTCCAAGGTGTCTAAAGCATGGACCGCCTCATACTCTGCGGGGTGCTTCATGGCCCCGAAGATGTCAAAGCTGATCATTTCGTCCTCAACCTCCATGGTCAATGTCCCAGTGTCACAGTCTATCTTCATCTTTGACGTCTTGAGGAACGGCCGGCCAAGTAGAATCGGTGCATGGTCTGTCGGGCCGCAGTTCTCCGTCTTGAGCACATAGAAGTCGGCTGGGAACACGAGCTCTCCCACCTGCACTAGCACATCCTCAATCTTGCCCTCGGGCTGTTTCAATGACCTGTCCGCTAGCTGTATGGTGAGACCTGCAGGTTCTAGAGGACCAATGCGAAGACAGGAGTATATAGAATATGGTAAAACATTGATAGATGCACCGAGATCAAGCATGCAATTTTCTATTCTAATGTTACCGATAGTGCAGGGGATGGTGTAGGTGCCTGGGTCACCGCATTTTGGTGGCACCTTGCGCTGAATTACCGCTGAAACATTCCTGCTCAAGAGCTCCTGGTCGGGCAAAGTTCCACGCCGTCTGTTTGTGCACAACTCCTTCAGAAACTTGGAGTACCTCGGGATCTGCTTGATGGCCTCAAGGAGTGGGATGTTGATTTCTACTTTACTGAATAGCTCCCACACTTCCTTGTCCATCACATACTTCTTCGGAGCTCGAACCTGCACAGGAAAAGGTAAGGGTACCTGGACGTTAGAATTTTCGACAATGGGTACCTGATCTGGCCGTGAGACCTCAACTGATGGAACTGGGTCTGGTCTGGGCTCGTCCTGGACGAAGGCATCTGGCTCGGTCGACTCTTGCTCTTGCTGATGCTCGTCCCCTACTTGTCCTGCTGTCCTTCGTCCACTCCTTAATGTGACTGCACTGACATTCCCCTTTGGATTCGGAATGGTCTGCGAGGGGAGTCGTCCAGCGTTCAGATTGCTTGCGAGGTCTTAGACTGTCGTATTGAGCTGGGACATCTGTTTCTTCAATTCAGCAATGTCTCCTTTGGTCGTGGCCCGATCCTGGATCACGGCTGAAGCCAGATCCTTTATCATGTCCTCGAGAGCTTTGTTGGGGCCTTGGTTGCTCGGACCTGCCTGATATGTGTTCGGCCCTTTCTGCTGGTACTGCCCTGGTGCATTCGGCTGGTACTGACTGTTAGGATGTCTGTACGGCGGCTGAGTCTGCTGATTCTGCTGAGGCACATTCGGTCGTGCTTGCTGAGGCTGATTCTGCTGATAGTTATTTCTCCAGGCGCCTTGATTAGGTGCTGCTGCGCCATACTGCTTGACTGGGCCTGGTTGGTTGCCATAATTCTGATAATTGCCTATTGCATTCACATCGCCCTGAACGTCTGTCTGTAAGGTGGGGCACTCGTCTGTCTTGTGATCTGTAGACGTACAGAACTCACATGGCTGGGCCTGGACCGGTGTCCTTCGGACTACATGCTTCATCAGCTCCCTCATCTCCTTGAGTTCTGCGAACACAGCACTGATAGAGGGCTCAGCGGCTGATACGTTCTTGGTGCGGGCATACTCGTCCTCTTTTGTGGTCTCATCCTGGAATCGCTCACCCTCTGCCACTGATATGATCTTCTGCTTTACTCTGGCTGGGGTCATGTTCATGAGTTGGCCTCCAGCCGAGGCCTCTAGTAGCTTCCTGTCCATCCTGCGAAGTCCGTCCAGCATATATTCTACGATCAACTTCTCCGGGAGCTCCAGATTGCAGCAACTCTTCTCCAAGGCAAGGAATTTCTCCACGTACTCGTACATGGTCTCGTTTGGGCCTTGCCTGAGCTCTTGTAACTGTCTCCGGACTTGCGCTGCACGCCCTGCTGGATAGTACTTGCTGAAGAACTGCCTCTGCATCTGCTCCCACGTATAAATACTGCCTGAGGGTAAAGATAGGAACCAATCTGTAGCGGCATCCTGTAGTGAGAAATAGAAGGCCTTCAGTTTGAAGTCATCCACTTCGACTCCGTGTGGCCTGAGGTTCAAGCATATCCCGTGAAAACGCGTCAAGTGAGACGTGGCAGACTCTCCCTTCATTCCTGAGAACTTAGGCAAGTGGTGGACGACTGAGGTGCTGATTGTGATGGCTGCGATGTCTGGTCCTTCATAAATTGGCCATGACTGGTCTCTGAAACTAGGAACCGAGAGCTCGCCCATAGTAGGTCCTTCATTTTCGTCCTCCTCATCGTCTCTAACTACATGCTGGCGTGGAGGTCTCTGAGGGGGTGGGTATGGATGTTGTGGATGATATGGTAGTGGTGGATATGGTGGTGGGTATTGAGGGTAGGGCGGTTGCGGATACTGTGGGTACTGTGGTGGTGGATACTGCTGATATGGCGGCGGGTACTGAGGGTACTGGGGGTATTGGTGGGGGTTGAGTGGTGGTTGTTGTTGCTGCTGAAGCTGTTCAGGGATAGCCCCCCTGATTTCTCCATTCTGGACCATAGGCCCCTGATTTTGTACTCCTTGAACATTCTGGTTGACTTTATCATTATTGTGACTGTTGCCACCTACGCTACTTCCTGCGTGAGACATGTTACAAGAAATAGCAAGCACCGGTCTAGCAAACACCGTAATAGCAAGAACAGACTAGCAACAAAGGGTCCCCAGGAGAGTGGAGGGGTCACAGCGGTCCCACTTAAAACCCAAAATCCTTAGACTCGTAAGTCTTGGTGACAGAACCCTCTGAGAGCTAGAAAACGGAAATCGAATAGAATGGAAAACAAAATCTCGAACAGTTGAATATGAATTCACCGAGTAACAAATTTCGAAATAGAAAGAAGAAAAAATAAACGAAAAATAAAAGAAGAACAAAAGTTTCACCGTGCTTAGCTCCCCGGCAACGGCGCCATTTTTGACAGGTTGTCGTTGGTACCTGCAAATTTGTATTTATATTTTCCACTCACTTTTAGCTTAGTATAGCTTGCAAGTAAGGGGTCGAACCCTAGAGAGCTAGTTCAGTTACTACTTTGTTCTGAAAGAGAGAAAAACAAGAAACTGGAGTGAGAGTATCGGTTAGTAAACCAATAAGGAAACACAAAAATAGTGAGATTGTAAATATCAGAGAGAAGCTATTCAGGTTAGGGTATTATTCAATTGTGACTTTGTTTATCCTTGATTTCTAAATATTTATTCTTGCTTTCTTATGGTTACTCCTGGTCTGGTTATAACCGTTTAATTCTAGTAAACCTAATACTCCTGGTCTGGTTATATTAGGTTTCGTGCAACTACTTATTCTAACTGGGTCGGTATCAAATAAGCAGTGAAGATAGAGTAAGAATTATTAGGTTAAGTTGTACCTTTTCGGATCTCCCCTTAACCTAATAATTCAGACTAATAATTTGCACAAGAACTAAATAGAATGCAATAATAATAATTAAGAGCGGAATCTCAAAACAATCGTCACAATTATTTAACCCTAACCCGAATAATCGGATTAGTTACACATAGCCATGGAATAATAATGCAAGTAAATAAAAGACGAAGAACACTTCACTAATGACCGAGTAGAACACAAGCAAGGCACGGCTGACACTGGAGGAGATGGGCGGCGGTCCAAACCCTAGGTTTGGCCGTGTATGATGAGAGTGATGTGTCGAATGAGGGATGTGTGATGAGATTTCTCTCTGATTTTCTGATGATTTGAAGACTGCGGGATCTCTTGTATTTATAGGGTTTGAGAAACCCTAACTTGGTGATAAAGCTACGAAACCCTAGCATCGCATGCAAATTGGGCCGGCTGCTGGACTTTGGACGTGCTAATGGACTCAGCATGAAATTTGGATTTTTCGCCGAAGTTACTGTTCACGGCCCGAAAATCACTGTTCACCCCGGATTTACTATTCACGCCGGATTTACTGTTCACGCCGGAATTACTATTCATGCGGAGTTACTGTTCACGAGCCGAAAAACACTGTTCACGGCCCTCTTTTGGCTCCGTTCTTCCACTGCGATGTTTTTGGCTTCAAAAGCCGTCTTTTAAGCACGATTCCTCCTAGAGCTTCCAAATCACCTGAAATACGAAACAACACTAAAAAGTAACTGTTCGCATAATAAAGTGAATGAAATGGTGGGTATTAATGACTCTATGAGTCGTATAAATACGGCTCATCATACCACAATGAAGTCAACTTAGCCCCACAAAAGTTTGACCTCAGCCACCCATGGGACCCAAACCAGTAATCCACAACGAGGTATCGTCGAGCCAACGACGTAAAACAAGTGCACTGGTCGGGAGGTAACCCGACACTATCTTACTTTCCGCACTTACTTTCAGTACTTAGTTTTAAGCTTGCATGACTTTTGAACTAAGGCACGCCTTCGTTCAAAAGTGGGGGGTGAAAACCGCCTGTGTACATAAATAACATGCTTGCTGTTTTTCTTTTTTTTAGTAATAGTATCTTTTTGAACATATGAACTTAAGAATGTGAAAAAGATAAATCAGAATTCATGCATTTACCTTGTGAAAATTCAAACTGTTTAAAAACTTAGAATGTAACTTTCCATTTGTCCTTTGTACTGAGATAACTAGGGATGTGGAGTTGACATAAACTGCCCTAGAAGGACTTGGGAAGCAATCAAAGGATCAGATCAAACTATATGGTTTTCGAAGTCAGTGGAGGCTGCACTTCGGGTTTTCAGTGAATAATTGAGTCAAACTCCGCCAAGAAGCATCTATGCAAAGGCGAGGACGGGAATCAGACCGTCCTCTCTCTAGTCAAAATAGCCGAGAAAATAGATAAGCGACCCTCATCTTGACCCGCGCAAAACGACGAAGACGAGAGGAGAGGGGAGGTATATCCATAGGCTTGCGGGCGATGATTGGACCTCCCAAGAAGGCTGACAAAATGGACTAGCAAGTCACAAAGAAGCGAAAAACTCAAAGAAGAAAATCAAAAGAGGCCAAAGGCCCAAAATTGTGAAGGTTTTAACCGAGCAAAAGTGAAGCACTCGACAAAGTCAAATCAAAGGCCAAAGGCCGATTCACTACAACAAAAAAGCAGTCCCTCGCCAAAGAAAAAATCAAGAAGGTTCAACTCACTGAAACCCGAACCGAATCACGTGCATGAGAAAGCTACCAGAAGACCATATAGTACGAAACGATCCCGAGGCTGCAACCCAAGAACCTGAAAAGGGCTATCTCCCGAAACATCCAATATAATTTGCATCTCAGCACGGAGGTACAAGTATTAAGTTTCTTCTATTTATTTACACAGTTTAATTTGGTAATAAGTAAGCAATGCATGAATTAGGATAGATCGAGTACCACAGTCTAATTTTCATATGCCAAATCCGAACCTAGAACTTACGCCCTTTAATAGCATTGTTCGGGACGAACAACTAAAAGTGGGGGGTATTCTGATGGACCACAATTATACGAATCAAAAACACAGTAAAACCCCCCAAGTTAGACTGTTTGTCTATCTAACATCCATCTGTTAGTCCCGATATATTTCCACAGGGCATTTTAGAGACTGAAGTGAAAACACGCTAAGGAGAGGATTTTATGCTGAAAAGATAACAAGAGTCAATCCAAGGTCAAGATCATATGCCGACTGAAGAAATATCAAGGATCCTGATGTGAAATTGACCATAACAAATTAATCAGAAGAATCAGGAGAGGAATCAAGACAGCCCGGGGAAGGAACACACTGACAGTTTTGTGAAAAGACTGCACAAAACTGTACAAAACTCACATATGGGCAAGATGACTTGTGACTTGAAGAAGAGGTGGCCAAAGAGGAAAACCACCCCAAAACCACCACCCACCACCGGCGGCTCCTCCACCCTCCTCCTCCATGTGACCGGTTGACTTGCCTTGGAGGTGGCAAAGCCAACCTCTCCTCCTCCACCACAACCGGCTACCGGCGGCTGCCCTCCACCACTCCTCCTCTGCCACTTGGTGGCTCCTCCTTGGCTCCTCCTTGCCTCCTCCTCCTCCCTTGGATCAAACCAATCTCCACCACCCATCTCCACCCATTTTTCCTATAAAAGGAGGTGCTCCTCCCCTCACAAATTCATCCCAAAATTGAAAATCACTTCTCTCTCTACATTTTGTTACTTGTAAGTTTGGTTCGTTTTTGAAATAATACTCCTGTTTGTTCTTGAGTATTATACTGGAAATTATAATACTCTTGTCGGTTCTCGAGTATTATAATACTGTAGAGAATACTCCTGTTGGTTCTTGAGTATTCAGTAGGAAATTAGGAATACTCCTGTTGGTTCTTGAGTATTCCACCCCTTTCCCTCTTACTGTTTTCAAAAACCCCCGAGTATTTAGCTATGGTATCCATCTCTATGGATATTCGTAGCTAAACTCTTTATTCGGTGGAAGGTATTTTCTTGTATTATATAATGTTGTAATGTCTTTTAGTTTCATTTCTTTATATTCAAAACTTGTTCTATGTGCCATTTATAGTCAGAATTTCCAAGGTTGAGTGGATGCTACGAAAGGGCAAAACTCTTCCGTGGGGATTTGTGAACATACTCGGGTAAGTGGATGCTACGAAAGGGCAAAGCTTATCTGAGAAGTTCGACTCATCTAAAACACCACTTGGTCAATCGTAACTGTGAGATCAAGTGGATGCACAAAAGGCTAAGATACTTCGAAAGGAGGAATTAGTCTGAAATAGAACAAGGGTTGCTTTAAACGATGTTGCAAGTCTTGCGCTACGAAAGGGCCTCGATTCATCTTTGAATACTTAGAAAAGTTACTAACAGTTTATTATATACATGTTATAATATAAGAGTACCTGAAACCGAATGCTTTTCTTTACTGTTAAACCGCAATCACCAACTGCTGATCTACCGGAGGAATTACAATCACGCATCACCCACTGTAAGTCTTCTTTGTATTTACAGCATTTAATTTCTGTATTTACTTTTCCGCAATCAAAACCAAAAAACCCCCAAAAAATCACGTAGTTAATTAGAGCGCTAAAATCTCAATCAACCATAAAACACGCTCCCCCCAGTTCAATCACCCTAAAAGAATAGCCTATTCCCCTAATTCCCTTGGGTTCGACCCCTACTTACCACTTACTACCCAGTAGTATAGTCACAAGTAGCGGATATTATAAATTTATTTGTACAGAGGACACTGCACCTTAACGACAGTGCGGTGGCCCTCCGTCAGTCATCATCAAAAACGGGCTAGAAACAGACCAGGAGAGGCGATTGATCGAGGTGCTAAGCAGCCACAAGCTCGCTATTGGATGGACGCTTGCCGATATCAGAGGAATCAGCCCAACTGTGTGCATGCACCGTATCTTGCTGGAGGATGGAGCTAAGACTTCCAGAGAGCCTCAGAGGAGGCTAAACCCGATTATGATGGAGGTAGTGCAGAAAGAAATTCAGAAATTGCTGGATGCGGACGTGATTTACCCGATTTCTGACAGTCAGTGGGTGAGTCCAGTGCATGTAGTCCCGAAAAAGACAGGAATCACAGTTGAGAGGAATGCTGCGGGTGAGTTGGTGACTACGAGAGTCAAGAACGGATGGCGCATGTGCATCGATTAGAGGAAGCTGAATGCCGTGACGCGTAAGGATCACTTTCCTCTTCCGTTTATTGACCAGATGCTTGACAGGCTAGCAGGTAAGCCTTATTTTTGTTTTCTCGATGGATTTTCTGGTTATAATCAAATTCCCATTGCACCTGAGGACCAGGAAAAGACCACCTTCACATGTCCATTCGGTACGTTTGCTTTTCGACGTATGTCTTTCGGCTTGTGTAACGCACCCGGTACTTTTCAGCGGGTGGTTACTAGCATTTTTTCTGACATGATAGGTGTTTTTATTGAGGTGTTTATGGACGATTTCACTGTGTATGGTGACACTTTCGATGCATGTTTGGATAACTTGAGTAGAGTACTAGAGCGTTGCGTTTCTATGAATTTAGTGCTCAATTATGAGAAGTGTCATTTTATGGTTACTCATGGTGTGGTCCTCGGTCATATTGTTTCGCACGAGGGTATTAAGGTAGATAAAGCAAAAATTGACTTAATTCTTACTCTGCCTTATCCTTCTACGGTGCGTGATATAAAATCTTTTCTTGGGCATGCTGGTTTTTACCGTCGATTTATTAAGGATTTTTCGAAGAAGGCTCAGCCTTTATCTAACCTTTTGCAGAAAGATGTACCTTTTGAGTTTACAGATTCATGCAGGGAGGCCTTCGACGAACTGAAACAGGCACTTACCAGCACGCCTATCATTCGAGCACCAGTCTGGGACCAGCCATTTGAGATTATGTGCGATGCCAGCGACTATGCTGTGGGAGCTGTACTAGGCCAAAGGATGGATAAGAAGCCTGTAGTGATTTACTACGCTTCAAGAACGCTGGATGCAGCTCAGCGAAACTACTCGACCACTGAGAAAGAATTACTAGCAGTAGTGTTCGCCTTGGAGAAATTTCGGTCTTATCTGCTTGGTACTAAAGTAGTTGTTTTCTCTGATCATGCAGCTATCAGGTATCTGATGACGAAGAAGGAGGCAAAGCCGCGGCTGATTAGATGGATTTTGCTGCTACAGGAATTCGACCTAGAAATCAAGGACAAGAAGGGGGTAGAGAACACTGTAGCTGACCACTTGAGCCGATTAGTACGAGAAGAGGATGCGGGGCACATCACAGAGACCTTCCCAGACGAGCACTTGTATGCTCTTACAGGTAAAGTACCATGGTATGCTCCCATCGTGAACTACCTGGTCGGAGGTACATTTCCACCCTCTTACTCGAAAGCTCAATGTCTGAAACTCAAGCACGATTCTAAATACTATATGTGGGATGACCCGTATTTATGGAAAATTGGCGTAGACCAGATACTTAGACGGTGTATTCCTGATGATGAAATTGCTTCTGTGCTTAGTTTTTGTCATGAGCATGCATGTGGTGGTCATTTTGGCCCCAGGAGGACTAGCAGAAAAATTTTAGATAGTGGCTTTTTCTGGCCACATGTGTTTAGAGATGCCTACGATCATTGTAAGAAATGCGATAAATGTCAGAGGGTAGGTAATATTTCTGCTAGGAACGAGATGCCCCAAGTGCCTATTTTGGTTAATGATGTTTTTGACATATGGGGGATTGATTTTATGGGTCCTTTTCCTGCATCGTTCGGCTATTTGTATATTCTTGTTGCAGTAGATTATGTGTCTAAATGGGTAGAGGCTAAGGCTACTAGATGCGACGATGCTAAAACGGTTGTAGACTTTCTTCGCACTAATATATTTTGTAGATACGGAGTGCCTAAAGCCATAATCAGTGATCAGGGGACACATTTCTGCAACAGAATGATGGCAGCAACTTTGAAGCACTACCACGTTCATCACCGCACCTCTACAGCTTATCACCCCCAGACGAATGGACAAGCAGAGATCTCTAACCGAGAGATCAAGGGGATTCTCGAGAAGATGGTGAAGCCAACTAGGAAGGACTGGAGTCAGAGGCTAGATGATGCTCTGTGGGCGTACATGACCGCCTACAAGACACCGATAGGCACCTCGCCTTTTCGGTTAGTGTATGGAAAGGCATGCCACCTTCCAGTCGAGCTAGAGCACAAGGCCTTCTGGGCGCTTAAGACGTGCAACGTGGACTTGAAGGCTGCAGGATTGGACAGGAAATTACAGCTCAGTGAGCTTGAGGAGCTGCGCCTGGAGGCTTACGAGAGCCAATCAGACTACAAGGCGCGCACTAAGCTGTACCATGACAAGTTCATTCTACGAAGCACTTTCGAGGTCGGCCAGCAGGTACTAGTATTTTCATCACATTTACGATTAATGCCTGGCAAATTGCGTTCTAGATGGACAGGTCCCCACATAATTACGAAGGTTTTCAACCATGGAGCACTTGAGCTGGAGAACCCGAAGAATGGCGACCGTTTTAAGGTCAATGGACAACGGGTGAAGCACTATCACGGCGACGCCGAACTGCCCACTCAGCAGTTCGACCTGGCCGAACCTCCCACTGAACCATAAGAGAGGTAACGTCGAGCCAACGACGTAAAACAAAGGCGCTCGCAGGGAGGCAGCCCGGCATTTTTTTTTACTTTCTTTCGTTTTTCGTTCTTATTTCATCTTTCTACTTTATTTGAGTTTTTAGTCGTGTTTACACATTGTCTAGTGGGAAAGAAATTTATTTTTTGCAGGTAGAGGCGTTTTCCTCAGACGAGATTGCGGGTTACGAAGATGTTAAACCCGCGGACGATGAAGAGATTAAGCAACGACCGTGCCGGTAAAATGCACTTCGTCCGCGGAATAGGTTTGACCGGAAATACAGTTTTCTCTCAGAGGGGATCGCGGACCATTCGAATGTTAGAGCCGCGGACGAAGAACAGTTTATGGTTGGACCGCGGAGCTAAAATGGTCACAATCCGCGGAATAGTTTGACTCGAAACCCTAATACCCAATTTCACAATGTTTCCCCTTTCCCTCCCCCAAACCATAACTCACGGCCGCCTCTTACAACCGTGCGCCACCGCTTCCAGCCGTCGCCCAGCTGCAACCCACGCCTCCAGAGCTTCGCCCAGCCTCATCCTTGCCCGATCCACCACCAAACTCAGCCGGAGTGAGGTATTTTTGGGTTTTGTAGTAGGATTTCTAGGATTTTCAAACTTAGGAGGATTTACTTCGTATCATGGACAATTGGTGTTGGATTTGCAGTGTTTGAATCATCCTGGAGTATATTATGTTGCTACGTGCTCGATTGTGACTTGGATTTGAGAATTCCGGTCGAAGGAATCGATCGACGGCGAAATTTCCAGACCGCGGGTAATGCCAATTTTATAGCCGCGGGTGATGAGGATATTAGCATCCGCGGATGGCACAATTAAAGTGTGCATGACCCGCGGCTTTCGTTGACCAGCGTTGACCGGTTCAATTTTGGCTTAATTTCCTACTGATAATCTAATTGTTTCCGTGTTTGTTATTTGCAGTGTCATGGCGCCTCCAGCACTTACATTCGAGGAACTGTACGCGGGATTGATGGCTCGCAAACATGCAGCGAGTAGGTTCGTGGATGCAGACTTTCTAAGACTTACCGGATTCGAGGATCGAGTCCGAGAGCTGCTAACGGTCAGTGGTTGGCCAGGACTCCTGACCCTCCAGAGTGAGACAGATGTAGAGGACACATGTGAATTTCTAGCCTCTTTTCGCTACGTCGATCACAAGGAAATTACCTACAGGCACCGAGGAGAGTGGCACACCATCACTCCTCCTCAGATTCGAGAGGTGTTTGGATGGCAAGAAGGAGGAGAGTGGGTTCGTGATGAGTTCGCTCTGGTAGATGCCTGGGCCAGACTCAGAATTCCCGGTGGAGGCACGTTCACACCAAGCAAGACGAGGGTGAATTTCCTTCAGGACCCAGTGATGTTCTACATTCAGAAACTGTTGGGAAACACATTATTTGCTCGGGTAAATGGGATCGACAAGTTCACCTACAGTGACATGATCTGCCTCCGTGCTATGGATCTTGGGAGGCGTGTCGACTTCTGCCACTTGATGTGCTATTTCTGGGAGCATCGCCCGACTGCTGGGCCGATCGTCTGTGGTGGTTTGATCACATATTTGCTGCGCTGTCTGCACGGGCAGCCTGCTCTAGACCACCAGATCATTCCTGCAGAGTTTCTGACTATGAGGGCCTTCTCCGCCATGAAGGCGATCAAGAAGAGACCCACCATCCCGGATCAGTTTGCCTGGACATACCATGCAGTGGCTGAGTATCGTCAGCCGTTACCTGCTGAGAGGCGACGCACTCGTGCACAGGAGGCAGGTCCGTCCGAGCCTCGCCGTCGCCGCACTCAAGAGCAGCTCAGCCACAGCCCGCACAGCTCCCACAGGACCAGTTGGACATTACGTTCAACATTTATAGAGTGCTGCACCACGTAATGCCGGGAGCTCAGCCAGTCCCAGCCCCATCAGGATGGACGCCGGATCAGCCCATTCCCCCAGCGTACCTGATTCCACCACAGTCGCCATCTTCAGACTCAGACTAGGGGAGTCCTGCTGTTCTTTATTTCTTTTCTTTCCCTTTTTTGTTGTGTCTGCATTTGTTTGTTTGTCTTTGAACTAAAGTCGTACCGTGAGGACACGGATTGGTTCAAAAGTGTGGGGTGGGAGAGTCAGTCAGTCGTGTCAGCACGTTTATTTTCCTTGCATATGCACTGTGTCAGCACGTTTCATTAAAAAAAATTAAAGCATGAAATCTCTCTTCCGTTCTTGAATATGCAGTATTGAATGTTGATGTGAAATAGATGAGCTGATTAAATGCATTCCTCTCGCGAAATTCGAATTATGCTCTTACTTGTGGATTTAACCCATTACGTGTCTTCTGAGCTGAGATAAACAGGGATGTGGAGTTGATAGAAACGTCCTAGAGAGACTTGACAAAGCGCTCAAGGACCGGATTCGAACTATATGGTTATGTGGATTTCGTGGAGGCTAGCACTTCGAGGCGACATGGTTACGAGTCTGCTCCGCCACTGCGGTACTTTTGCGGTTGGTCGAGACGGGAATACATCACACCGTCCAAACTCTAGTCCAAGTAGCCGGGAAAATAGTCAAGCGACCCTTGGCTTGACTCACGTCAAAAGGACGAGGATGAGTGAGAGCAGGAAGGTTTCTAATCCGAGTAACCGGGAAAATAGACGAGCGACCCTCGGCTTGACTCGCGTCAAAAGGAGAAGGAACCACGGTTCGAGCAAGTCACAATCCGCACTTCAAGGCAACAAATCCACCGCCATTGTGATAGTCCACACGTTTCTCATGTGAAAGCATCATTGAAATCCCAAATCAGATGACACTATAGCTGGCCGAAAAACACTCAACGCCTTGAAGCTCGAATCAATCACGTGCAAGAAGAAGCAATGAAGCGTAACCGTATAGCGAGAGTTCGGAACCAAGAGTGCAGTTCATGGGTTTAAAAAGGACTATCTCCCAGACATCCGAATTGATTTGGATTTCAGCTCTGAGGTAACATGTATCAAGTTAATTCCATGACTGAGCATGATGATTTGAGTAATGATTGAGCTATGCGTAGAAAAGCAAGTCTAGACTAGCAACTCATATTCATGTGCATTTATTCAAGACATCGAAGAACGAGTGTGATGTTTTTTTGTTCCTTCTATGACTTAGTTCTTGTTCGGGACGAACAAGTTTAAGTGTGGGGTGGTTTGATGAGTCGTATTTACACGACTCGTCGAATCAACTAATCCCGTCTATTTCGATACTTTTTTGATGCGAACATTTACTTTTCAGTGTTGTTTGCATCTCAGGTGTTTCGGAAGCTCTGGAAGGAAAATGCGCTCAAAGACGGCATTTCGGTGCTAAAATCATCACATGGAGTTCATGGAGTCGAATCGAGAGCCAAAGTCAAGACTGACGAGGAAAAGAAGAAATGCAGCTCAGACCGGATCGCGGACGTAGGCCATTTTATCGGTGGCTTCCGCGGATGGTAATCTCTTAATGATCCGCGGCGCTAATCTCTTCAGAGTCCGCGGCTGCCGTCAGCAAATCGAAATTGGAAATCTGGCCCAAAACGAAATTAGAAACCTTTTCTCATAAATTAGGTTTTCGACATCAGTTTCAGCAGCCATTATTCCCAGACAGATAATTCGCAGAGGAGAAGACGGCTCGAGAGGAGATCAAGTTTTCAACCGAAGAAGAGAATTTCTACTGCTTTCACTCAAAAATACTTCTGTTATTTTGTCATGACTATGAGTAGCTAATTTCGTTATTCGGTTTAGGGTTCAATATATTGTGACGAAGTTTTGAGATTCTTTGCTTAATGCTATTTTATGTTCCACTAGTTTTTGTGCTATTTATCTCGGTTTGAATTGCGAAGCTAAGTGGAGACTTGAAACGGTAAAACTTAGCCGAGCAATTCAGTCCTTATTTTTGCTGCTTGTTTGATACTGAAACGTTAGGACAAGTAGTCGCACGTTAACCTGATATAACCTGAAACGGAGTATTAGGTTTGCTAAAACTAGAAGTCTATAACCTGAAACGGAGTAGATTGTGGTGTAAGTGCTTGAAACGGCCTTACCTTAGGTTATAACCTGAAACGGAGTGACCACACTTAGGAACACAAAATTAGATTATTAGAAATCAATGATGAACGAGTCACAATAGAAAACCCTAGACCGAATGCTTTCTCTGATTGAATACTTTTCGTTTTATTTCCCTTGCGTTTTACAACAATTGCTCACACCAAACCCCCAATTTATTTGTTTACAGAACAACTGAACCACACCAGCTCTCTTGGGTTCGACCCCGCTTGCCGCTTTACTAGCTAATAGCAGGAGACATAAATAATTAAGTTTGACGCGTCAAACGACGCGTACCAAATTTTGGCGCCGTTGCCGGGGAGCTGCGCTTCGGTGAAGCTGTTTCTTTCTTGTTTTAATTTTCTGTTTGTTTTTTTTATTTAGTTATTTTTCGTGCTTGCTACTTGTTTCACCATGTCTCATGCAGGTAGCCGGGTTGGTGAAAACAACGAGGAAGTCGAAGAGGAGAGCAGCAACTCAGACCGGATCACGGACGCAGGCCATTTTATCGGTGGCTTCCGCGGATGGTAATCTCTTAATGATCCGCGGCGCTAATCTCTTCAGAGTCCGCGGCTGACGTCAGCAAATCGAAATTGGAAATTTGGCCCAAAACGAAATTAGAAACCTTTTCTCATAAATTAGGTTTTCGACATCAGTTTCAGCAGCCATTATTACCAGACAGATAATTCGCAGAGTAGAAGACGGCTCGAGAGGAGATCAAGTTTTCAACCGAAGAAGAGAATTTCTACTGCTTTCACATAAAATACTTCTGTTATTTTGTCATGACTATGAGTAGCTAATTTCGTTATTCGGTTTAGGGTTCAATATATTGTGACGAAGTTTTGAGATTCTTTGCTTAATGCTATTTTATGTTCCACTAGTTTTTGTGCTATTTATCTCGGTTTGAATTGCGAAGCTAAGTGGAGACTTGAAACGGTAAAACTTAGCCGAGCAATTCAGTCCTTATTTTTGCTGCTTGTTTGATACTGAAACGTTAGGACAAGTAGTCGCACGTTAACCTGATATAACCTGAAACGGAGTATTAGGTTTGCTAAAACTAGAAGTCTATAACCTGAAACGGAGTAGATTGTGGTGTAAGTGCTTGAAACGGCCTTACCTTAGGTTATAACCTGAAACGGAGTGACCACACTTAGGAACACAAAATTAGATTATTAGAAATCAATGATGAACGAGTCACAATAGAAAACCCTAGACCGAATGCTTTCTCTGATTGAATACTTTTCGTTTTATTTCCCTTGCGTTTTACAACAATTGCTCACACCAAACCCCCAATTTATTTGTTTACAGAACAACTGAACCACACCAGCTCTCTTAGGTTCGACCCCGCTTGCCGCTTTACTAGCTAATAGCAGGAGACATAAATAATTAAGTTTGACGCGTCAAACGACGCGTGTCAATGGGCTATCAGCGTCAGATTTTGGCCAACCAGGCCCCGATGATTTCTGCTCAGAACAAGCTCTCCATTTCTCATAATCAGCTCAGGGACGAGTTCACAGACTTTAGATATCAGGCCAGCAGGGCACAGCAGTGGTCGCAGGACGCCCGTGTTGCATTCTATCAGCAGCAGGGTTTCACAGACTTCCCACCTCCGCCATCCTTCGTGTCTTCTGCCCATGACCCTTTCGAGGCTGATTTCACCATGGCAGTCGACCTCAGCCCTCCTCCCAGTGCACCTCCTGCTCATGCTGACACCGGGGAAGGCCCCTCTCACACAGTAGGCTCTACCGGTTGCACAGATTCAGAGGGCAGTGATTCCGCCGATGATGACTCTTATGATTCAGAGGTCGGTGACCCGGACGATGATGCTTCTCAGGAATCAGAAGGCAGCAAGGAATTTTGATTCTTATTTCGGATATTGCTCAAGCCTTTCATTTTGTCTGCATTTTCTTTTTGCCTTATTGTCAGTGTTTATGCATTTCACGTTCCTCATTTGTACGCTGACTTTTGGATATTATTCACTATTTTCTTATTATTCGATGTTTGAGTTATTCCATTATTGTTGTTCACCTCTACTCACATCGTTTATTTTTCATTCGTTTCGCGATTATCGATGCTAATCTATTTACTTGTGCAGCTCTATATTCTTTTTTGTACATCTACTAGCTCACCGGTCGTATTTCAATCACCAGCCATCGTTCAATCTCTATGGATTTCGCGCCACCACGCACGAGTGAAGTTCCTATGCCTTTTATTATTCTTTTACTATTATTTTCGCTTAGGGACTAAGCTCGATTTTAAGTGTGGAGTGGATAGCGCATAGTCACATGCATTGCATAGTCACACATTCAGTCTTGCATATGCTCAACTGTCTATGTATTGCGATTGAAATCCTCGTTTTCTATGATACTCCTTGACTGATTGACACTCATTTGGATTCGAAGTCTAGGACTTGAAATAGTTTTAACCGTGTGTGTATTCTTTTGAGTCAGTATCATTGCTAGCCTTTGACTATCACATGTTCTACGTATTTCTTGAAGCATGTTTAAGACTTGATACTAGTAGGCACCGTTTCAAAACTTTCAAAAGCTTAAAATTGCATATCTTTTTCTAGGTGACCTTAGTACTAGTATACGATTCTCTACACTCGTCGTGATTTGCATGCACCCGCCTTTATTCATACACTATGTCAAGCTTTAAGTGTGGAGTTAGACAATTGACCTTCAAGTTTTCCCCTCAAAAACAAATTTCTCAATTCTGGAAAGTGGGTGAAACATTGGCCCCAAGCATAGTTGTTTTTGAAAGAAAACCAGTTTGAAAAAAATTTTGTATTTGTTGAATTCTGCGAAAGCAGAAAATACCAAAGACTCAGTGAGAAAAGTCACCCCTGGTATATGGAAAACACTCTTGAAACAATTTCTGCTCCCTTCTGCTTGACGTAGTGTAAATCCACCTTTTCATTGCGTGCAAATCATAGCATATCTTGAGAATTCGTATATTATAGTCTAAGGGACGATCCTCGTGCTTGCACTGAAATTTCCTATGCAATTTTTCGTTCTATTTTTCAGAAAAATTATTAAGCCAGGCTCCTCTTCTCTTACGGGTCATTACCTAGTCCTTGGCACTTGAGAATGAGCTTCGCGCCAAGAGCCCGTGGACTATCCCTAGATAGCATAGGTGAATGGCGATCATGTTTTGTGCAACTGTTCGTGTTCTTTATACGTTGCTATAGAACTATTTAGAACTTGTCATGAGGCATTTGCTAGTCGTGTGTACTGACCGTTTGAATGCATAACTCGTCTAATCTATGATTGTCTGAAAACTTTGATGAAGATGTTTGACTTAAAGTTGAGGTAACACGATGAATCCGAGGTATGACATGACTTTACTGTCACTCGTTGAGCATCATTCATGCATACACGTTAGCTAGTTGTACAGGGGATTTGTAGGTAGTCCCATTCCTGAAAACCTTCACGAGAATATACTCGTCCTACTAGGGCAGCCTAGGGGTTTAAATGCTTGATGCATACGCTAAATGCATTCGTGTCCTCTACGACAGTGAGTTACCTTTTTGTTTTCATTTTTAGTTAGAATTGATCACATGTCACTTGAGTGGGTAGCTTTGAAACATATGGTCCTTGAGCATTATATTTACTCGTGTATTTATTCTGCTATTTGTTTGACGTTTGTTCGGGACGAACAAATCCTAAGTGTGGAGTGTTTTGATCAGTCGATATTTCGACCAATTATTCGCTACATTCGATGAAGGATTGGGTTCATTCTCCCGGCAAATTGTCTCTATTAGATGTTTTTCTCTAGCGTTTCAGGTTAAATCGGTATATCATCGCTCCTTAGGCTTGAAATGTCAAAAGAACGAAAAAGATCGACAAAAGGTAAGAAAAGGGCTCAGCCCTGCCGCGACCTACCGTGACCTGTCTATGGGTCACGGTAGATCACGGTAGGTTTATGCACAGAGGAAATCAGGCGAAACCAGACCTGCCGTGACCTGCCGTAACCCTCCTTGACATCACGGTAGTATTTTACTCAGAAGATTTTAGCCCCTGCCATGACCTGCCGCAACCTGTCCATAGGTCACGGTAGATCATGGCACCTTCGAGAGGAATTATCAGATTATTTCCAAAATTCGATTTTGGGCTTTCTGGCCTTTTTGGACGATCTATATAAAGAAACACGACCAGAATTGTTTTGTTGTTGATACTTTGGAGAAAAACCCTAACTTGGGAGAGAAGACAAGCTTTCATCGTGAGGATCAACGAGCGAATCGTCTACGGTTTATTCGTTTCTTCCTTTAATTTACACTGTTTTTGGTTAATCACCATGAATAGTGAGTAGTCCTCTCTATTCCGGGATCCTACGGATCCCGTGCTATGTAACCCTAACTCTCATGTGATCAATTGAAGTTTATTATTTATGCAATTCGATTATTCAATTTCATTGTGTGCTTAATATTATCGTTCTATGCATGTATTTACATCAAAGGGCATGTTTGCATTGGTAGAACGTACTTAGGTTATATGCCGAAAGGTGGATGGGCCCTAGGGATTAACCAGAATGCATGAAATTGATATTAGGTCATGTTTACATGATTTAATAGAAAAACCTATAATTTAATAAATTGAAATCGTTGATAATCCATGGATGGGCGACGTTCAACGATGGAGATTAATCTAGACAATGATCCGTGGATGGGCGGCTTGTCTAGTGTTATTTCGGTTATATTCCATATTCGATAGCATGAATAATCAACGTAGAGTGATTGCATGATTAGTGGGGTTAGCACGGGTGAAGTACGGATTCTGGGATTCTTTCTCTGATTAAATACAACCATTAATTTTCTGCCATTTAATTTCTGCAATTTACAAACAATCAAACCTTTGTCATTCGGAATAGCTAAATAGGTCACTTGTTACCTAGTACTCACACGCATTGCTCCTAGGATCGACCCTTGGCTTACCAAGGATTATAAATTTTGTTTGATTGCAATTTGACCCCTAAAACTAATACTTTGACACCTATAAAGGGTTAAAAATACGCGTGTCAAAAGGGTCTTCAAAATTTGTCTCAAGCTTCATGGCCACACCCTCCTTGAGTTTCTCAATAACTTCTTTAGGTGCCCAATCCTCACACTCCCTCTTAAAACTTGCGTTATTTTGTATGCGGTGTTGCTCTCTCTTCGAGTCCATATATACCTCAACAAAGTCTTTGTATGCATGGAATCCTCGTGGCTCAATATGTTTTTCCTCCCAAGAAAGCGATTCAAGCTCACCTATAATGTGAGGAGAAATAACAGTCCCGAGAGTGTAGTCCTTCTCCATATTCGAGTCGTCTTTTCTTAACTCTTCGTTAGCTTGGCCGGGCTTCCCACAAGAGAAATTTGACACTTCGTCATCACTTGATTCAGGGACTTCTTCTTCGAAATTATCCTCCTCTCCTTCTATGATCCCATTCTCAACTGCTTGTTGTGCTAATATGCTTCTCAAAACTCGATTATGTTCAAAAAGTTCATCTAATCGTTTGTTAGTTTTATCCAAACTTTGAAACAAGGCTTGGGAAGCTTGTAGCATATATATGTTGTCTTGGGCAATCTTGGTTAATTTGGTTAGCTTGTACTGTGGCTAGCATTTCCATGTTGGAGAGTCTACTATTATATTGAGGATCCAAAGGATATTGAGGGTAGGAGTCGTTTATGAATGCACATTGGTTATTATTCCAATTTGGAGAGTATGAATGTGTTGTATTGCCGCTATCTCCCCAATAATAGTTATGTTGATCTTCTTGGTCATCCCAATTTGGAGTGTAATACTTTGTTGGGTAGCCATGTTCTTTCCAATAAGAATTTAGTTGCTCCTCCTCTTGGTTGTATCCTTTATCATACTCGACTTGTTGATTGTATGAACACATCCTCGCAAAATAAAAAGAACAAAAGTTAGTAAGGGATATAAGTAAAGAATATACAAAAGCAAAAAGAAAATATTTACAAGACTAGTCGAGATATCCACACAACCTAGGTTAATGACAAGTTAATGCGGCAACGGTGCCATTTTGACTGTAGTACTTTGAACGTCAAAAATAATTTATAATGCCGGTAAGATGGAAAAATGGAATGTTACTGTTGGTAATGTGCACTTGAAGAAATTGTTCCACATCGTGTAGTGAAAAGAAAAATTGCTAGCTTATATTGGATTACAAAACCTTAAGTCTCGAGCCTAGGCCTCCGAGTCAAATATGATGATGTAATACCAATTAAGCTAGCACATTTCAACATAGTATCAGAGTCCATGGTTCTATCCACGCGAAGCGTTATGGATGTGGGGCACGTGTAGGAATGTTGAAGTGCTTAAGTGGAGATGCACGAATCAATAGAATCGCAAAAAGAATGTGAGGTGGATTGGACCCAATTGATGGGAAGTCGCAAAGCGTTAGCTCACATTTTGTATATCCTTGGAATGGGCGCACTTACAGTGTATTGGACCCTAATGAATGGGAGTCATGGAGCACCCCTAGTGGAAAGATAGCTCTCACATGCACACCTACTAAGATGCTACTAGTGATGTTGTGGAATACTGCGAAGTGGAGCATGCATGATTTCTTTAAGTGAGGGGGAGATTATTGGGACTATGCACTTGAAGAAATTTCACATCACTAAGTGAAGGAAGAATTATTTATTTATATTGAATTACAAAATCAAAACTCTCTAGCCTAGGCTTCTGAATCAAATATGTGGATGTATCTCTAATTGAACTAGTGACTACAGGATCTACTCAAGTAGAGGTGGATGTAAGTGATTTTCGAGAAACATTTCCACGTGGCAAAGGTGGTAACTGGACTATACGAACGTCATTAGCGATTGTTGTGACAACAGCTTGGGAGATTCATCAGTTATATGTTAACAATGCTTTTTTCATGGAGATTTGGAGGAAAAAGTACACATGTGTGTTCCTAAAGGATTTCAAAGAAAGAAAGACGCAACATTGCCAAGTAAAGCAATCAATATATGGCCAGGTGCAAGCTTTAAGAAATTGGTACGAAATGTTCCATGGTGAACGTTGCAGCTAGAGAAATTGGTATCAAACAGGATTTTTTTGGTCGTTGCAGCTGGAGAGAGGCCGTCAATCGCCATGGTGAACGTTCCAAAGACCAAGAAGACCTACTGCACGAACAAAGAGTGCAGGAAACACACTTTGCACAAAGTCACTCAATATAAGAAGGGTAAGGATAGTCTTGCAGCACAAGGGAAGCGTCGTTATGATCGCAAACAGTCCGGATATGGAGGTCAGACTAAGCTAGTCTTTCACAAGAAGGCCAAAACCACCAAAAAGATCGTCTTGAGGCTGCAGTGCCAGAGTTGCAAGCATATGTCTCAGCACGCAATCAAGAGGTGCAAACATTTTGAGATTGGGATGACAAGAAGGGAAAGGGAACTTCACTTTTTGAATTCCATGTTTGCTGTGCTTGGGATGTTCATGATAGATTAATTTAATACCCGAAGATTGTATTACCCAGTATCATGTTAATCGAGTACACAGAAAATACAGAAGAAGATCAAACCTCCGTTGATGACTCTGAACTCTTGTGGTTGTCACCGGTAATGGATCTTCCAGCCTTTCCGCAGTATCCTTTTCACAAGTGAACTTTTTGAGAGAGAAGTAAACTAAGATACTACGTAAGACCGAAGACCACTACCCTTAATATAGTGTTGTACATAATCACCATATTTCTGATAATTACGAGTCCTTCCCCTCAAAAGAAACGTTACTACACATATCATAATTCCATGATCATAACTTTAATTATACTCTAAAGTCACTTGTATAATAGATCACTTTAATATATGACTTACAAATTATGATAGCATACACATCATATTATATTTACATTATGATCCCAATATTAGATTATATAAAATAATCTAACAATCTTCCACTGGATCATACATGTAAATTCAATTCGATGTGTAACCTTATGAGCTCAAAATTTGCTATCATATAGAGTATACCCAAAACAGTCTCGTCCATCAATTATACTAACATAGGATCAAGCCAGCACACATAGCATCGTTACGGGACCGAACTTGTCACGTATATTAGTACGACCAAATGACATAGATCAATCATGGATGTGTAGCATGGAAATTACATGAACTGTGATCTACACATGTCTATTTTCAACTGGTCACCTTTACGGAGATTGATGGATGCACAATCGTCATGTGCAAACGTCAAGAATAAATTTATAAGTCCGCTACTCGCGACTTCACTACTGGGTAGCAAGTGGTAAGTAGGGGTCGAACCCAAGGGAATTTGGGGGGATAAGTTATTCTATGAGGGAATCGTACAGCGAGGGGAGCGTGATTTTAGGTTGATTGAGGTTTTAGCAGTAATAACTAAGTGACTTTTTGGTTGGTTTTTTGGTTTTTAGTGCGGAAAAGTAGATGACATAAAAGTAAAGTACTGAAAATAAAAGTAGAAGACTTACAGCGGGTGATGCGTGATTGGCAAGCCTTCCGGAACGTGAGCAGTTGATAGAGCAGTTTATACTAAGGAAGTAAATGCAGGTGATGTTTAAATTTAAGGAAAGCATTCGGTTTCGGGGGCCTTGTATCATAGCCTGTTTATCATTGACCTTTAGTGATCCTTCTAAGTATTCAAACTTATATCAAGGCCATTCCAAGCACTCGATTTGCACACAATGTCTAGCCCATTCCAAGGTCGTAGAGCACTTGTTCTACTTAGACTAATACCCCATTCCAAGGTATATTAGTCTGTGTGCATCCATTTGACCAGTCATTCCCGACCAACCAAATGGTATTTTAGAAAGGTCAAACTCCTCAGATAAGCTTTGCCATTCCAAGCATCCACTTATCCGAGTATGTTTACGAACCCCACGGAAGAGCTTTTCCATTCCAAGCATCCACTCAACCTTGGAAGTTCTAACCTAATATATGGCACATAGAACAAGTTTTGAATACAAAGAAGAGGCACTAAAATATGGCCTAAAACATTTTATAATACAAGTACACCCCTTCAACCGAATGAAGAGTTTAGCTACGAATATCCATAGAGGTGGATACCATAGCTAAGTACTTACGGTTTTTGAAAGACAGTAAGTAGGGGAAATGGGTGAGTACTTCAAGAACCGACATGAGTACTCAAGAATAGTAAAGACAAGCTTGAGTACTACAAGAACCGACAAGAGTACTCAAGAACTAACTACAATACTCAAGAACCAACAAGAGTATTATAGATTTAAAACCAAAGCTTACAAAAGTACCAAAATGTAGAGAGATAAGTGTTTTGTGAATGGGATGGATTGAGGATGAAGATTACAAGTGAAGAGGGCATGTATTTATAGGCTTGGAGGAGTGAAACTTGTGGAGGAAGTAAGGACACTTGGCACCACATCCATGGAGGGAGGAGGAGCCTCCCAAAGCCGCCGGTTGTGGGTGGTAAAAGGAGGAGAGCTTCCTCCTTTGGTCACCTCCTCCAAAAGCCGCCGGTCACCATGGAGGGGAGAGTGAGTTTTGTGAAGTTTTGTGATGTTTTCACAAAACTATCGGTGTATTTCAGCTCTGGACTGACTTTGGTTGCTCTTCGGTTGGATTTGTTTTGAGTGATTCAATGTCAGGATCTTGAGATTTCTTCAGTCAGCATCTGATCGTGACCTTGGAATGACTCGTAATATATTTTCAGCGTAAAAACTCCTCCTTAGCGTGTATTCTCTCTAGGCTCCAAAATACCCTGTAGATAAATATCGGCACTAACAAGCAAAAGTTAAATAGACAAACAGTCTAATTTAGTGGGTTTAACTGTGTTTATGATTCGTATAATTATGGTCCATCAGAGATCAATCCTTAAACCAAAATACAACAAAGTGCAATGTACACTTTATTTCTGCAGAACTCAAATGTATAGGATTCATTTACAACATAGAGCAAAACATAATGACAACACGAACTCCCATTAAATTTGGATATTCTCAAATTTGATTACACCCATATAGGCAGTATGCTAGTGAAAGGCCTTGGGTGCTAATCACGGAGTTTTGTCTCAAAGTGCTCTATGGACATATGACCACTTTGTACTTTGTTGGAATATACTACCTCCTTATTGTCACAATATTCTTAATTGTCTTTCAATACCTTCTATAAGTGCAGTCTTGTGACAAAACTTTTGTAGTCATATTCCCTAATTAGATGCCTCACAACATGACGTGGATCTCTCACCAAATAGGCATCCTCTGAAATCGCAATCGTAATACATAATGATCTCCTACCGATCCGATTTCCTGTATGTGAGCATGTAGTCTCTTGTTCTCTTTAAAAACCCAACAATTTTCTTGACTGCTACCCAATGATCAACCAATGGGTTGCTTACATGTCTGCCAGACATACCAACAATGTACGCAATAACCAAATTGTACATACCTTAATATACATAAAAATCTCTATATAGTCGAAGCTTAAGAGATTTTTCAACATTCCTGAATTTCTAGAGTATTTTCAAGGCATTAACTGAGACTGAATTGTGTCCTTTAGCGATCGGGGGTGTCAGAACTTAAACCTTACTCCCACTGAACTTGTGATACACACATTCATCCATCAAGATTGTCTCAAAATCATACAAGATTGTCACTTGATGTAATTTAAAGTACCACCGATGGGAATCTTCCATAAATCTATTATGGAATTCCTTATTTATACATTTTAAGAGGTTGTTGAGTTTGTACTTCAGAAATAGTATTCTGATTCTCCTTTTGGGTTAAATAGTAGTTCTAACATGAATTCTCCCCCAAACTCAGTATCCTCAAAATGTTATGATTCTCATCCAAAAAAATTACTTAATAATGGGATCGCCAAACCTAGTTGGTACCTTATTAAGGATATAAGGTGCTGTCTTTAGTGCTTCACCTAGAGTCCTTCTGGTAAGTTGACTAATTATAATCCTCACCATGTCCTTATGAATTTAATTTTACACTCCTCTAGGTGTCTAGCAAATAGTCACATAACGTTGTTCACCTGATTGGTCACATCTATTGTGATTTCACCACCACAATGAGATACAACACCATTTATTCTTTAGTTGAGTCGTCTCTCAACTTTAGTGTTAAATGATTTGAACATGTTCAGTGACTGAAGTCTCAAGTCTTATGTAGGGATTTATTATCGGATGGAACGGATTCGAACATAGGCAGATTATTATATACATAATGCATATCGGTCCCAAAAAATTGGAGTTTAATAGATGAAATAAATTTACTATCACCAAAATGAACAATAATAACTAAATTTGCTCAATTTGGAAATATAAATTAAGTTTGCATGATCGATGATACAACGAATGTCTATTAAATCCAAACAAAATGACCAAATGCTAATAATCAGAAATTCATCATTGCCTCTTCTATCGCATGACCTATTCCCAAATAGATGCATCTTTCAGCGTCAATAGGTCATCGGCAGCTCAGACAATCCCCTTTTAACTCGCCAAGCAATATACTTAGCCCACTTGGGACATTTCTTCTTCACATGTCCAGTTTCCTCACAGAAATGACATGTAACATGAGTATTGAAAACTGGAGCCTTAGAATTAACAGCTTTATCATGCTTACGCATCTTCTCTTCTTCCACACAAAACGAAATGGCCTCATTGAGAGTTCACTTCTCTCTCTCACAGTTGTAAGAAATCTTAAACTGACTATACTCTGAAGGAAGAGAGATTAACACCAAATGTACGAGTATGTTCTCAGATAACTCGAGCTTTAAGACCTTTAGTTTTGATGCAAGTTGAGACATTTTCATAATATGCTCCCTGACATTACCCTTGCCGAGTACTTCATTGAAATCAAGTTTGCTAAAAAAAACTCACTTGTTTTAGCCTTATCGTTTTCAATAAAACGTTTCTCAAATTCCGCAAGGTAATCTTTGACACTGGAAATCTCATCATGCACTATATCCCTGAAAACTTCTGGAATGCCTCGATGAATAATCATCAGACTCGGCCTGTTAGAATGCTCCCACATTCTCAAATGATGTCGATCAAATGCACATCTTGAATTAGCAAGATGAATCGGCTTCGCCTCTCGCAGTGCTAAGTCAAGATACATGCTACCCAAGAAAATCTTAATATTTTCTTTCCACTCCTCAAACTTCGTCCCATTTAGTATGTGAATATTATTGAGGTTTGCAGCAACTGAAGTGGCAGACATGTAAGCTGAAAGAGAGCAAGACATAAGTTAGCTTTTCATGCTCACATTATGCATAAATAAATATGACATATCAAGATACCCAGCACAACATTAACAGCAAATCTTCGAATAGTACTATTAACTGTAAGTGGTACTCTTGTTGTAGTAATAAAAAATTGATGATAAACGGTGTCAAATAAATAGTCATCTTTTGATGTACTAATTATTCACACGAAGTTCATCCTGACAATCATCACATGTCATTACCACAGATATATATGTAATTACAGTAGATAATAATTTTCTTTGGGCCAATTAATTATCCATGTAAATTATATACATATTCCTATCCAGCACCCTTCATGTATTAACTTACACATAAGAGGTCACTTTTGTGACAGTTATGCATTAATTAATACACTCTAAGTGTGGCCCAAAATTGAAAATATATGTCATATATGTATATATCTTTAATTTTCAGTAATACACTCCAGTTTAATTAAATCAAAATAGATTTAATTAGTTAAGTGTTATTGAACCAAGATTGAATTGGACCACATAACCAAATTGGTCAAATTCACTTTAATTGAACTACAGACCAAATTGGCTCAAATTACTTTACTTGAACTTGATTCAATTGGACCGAATAACCAAAAAAATGGACCACATTGAATTAGTTCAACAAAAAATCAAATCAGTACTTATTGAACAAACAAGATAGAACCGCTAAATGGACTAAAACTGGTTCATTCCTCACTGAACCACAATCGGTTCATTTCGAACTGAATCAAAGTGGCATGATCAAATTGGCTCAAATCACATTTTATTGGACCAAATAACCAAACTAGATCACATTGAACAGATTCCCATAATGAACCGGATCCAAATCAGATTGATTCCATCTTAATTGAACCGATTCCATCAAAAAAATGAATAAAACCAAATCCAATTCTAATTGAATCAGATTAGTTTGATCCAAATTGACCCGCAACCGGATCAATCGTAACTGAAACCGCTAAAATTGATTTGAACTGCATAACTGAACCAGTCCAAATCACTTTAATTGAATCAGATTCATTGGATCAAATTACAAAACTGGACCACATTGAACCAAATTTCTGTATTGGACCAAACCAAATCAATTCAAAAGAACCAAATTGATTTGATCCTAATTGAACCGCAATCAGTTCAATTCACATAATACAAAACTCATTAGGGTTTTATCATGTTTCATTGCCGCAGCAAAAAAACAATCAGAATAAGTTAATATTAAACTGAATTGGTGATTTGCGATGTTGAACCCACTTCTAGCATTAGCCTAGACCTCCAAAGTGAAATTTAAGGCATTAAACGCAGGTTTATTGCAACCCACTGTCGCAACAGTCGCCTCATTAAAAAAAACGCAACTTCATCGCCGCATTCAAAGCCAACAATAGCAACAGTCGCATTCAAAGCCAACATCGCAACAGTCGCATTCAAAGCCAACATCGCAACAGTCGCATCAATTCCATAACCTGCTCCGAGAACATCGTCTGACATCTTCTTCATCTATTCCGGCGAACAAAACACAGCGGAGTGAACATCTAGGCCGAGTCTCGTTAGATCTAAGCGGGTTGAAGACCACATTCGAGCGCTCCAGTAGGATTGATTCAAGCCGCAAAAAAAGAAACAGATCCGAGATCCAATTTGTAGTCGATTTACACTACCTGGCAGCCACGCACAGATCTGAGCAGCGGACGAGTCAGATGTGGAGACGCAAACGAGTCCACTGTGAACACTAGAGGCAGCAGAGCGAAACCGTAGCACCGTCGCGGCTGAGACAGGGTGGAGCAAGTCGGATCCGGACGGTTGCGCAACTGTTTGGGGCAGTTTTAACGGCGGTTTAACAGTAGTTACGAACTGTTTCCTCCATGATCCTCATGGTTCAAGCCATGTTTGAGCAGTTGCGGCAAATTCCATCGAGCAACAATTTCCCCACACGCTGCTGATGAACTCAGTAGAACGAAGAAAAAAAATAACAGGCGAAATAGCCAGATTTTCTTTGAGCAGTACGGTGCTCAATTAACACAAAAATTGGGTGTCGTCTGATAGATTAATTTCATACCCGAAGATCGTAATATTCAATATCATGTTAATTGAGTACACAGAAAATACAGAGGAAGAATAAACCTCCGTTGATGATTCTGAACTCTTTTGGTTGTCACCGGTAATGGATCTTCCAATCTTTCCGCAGTATCCTTTTCACCCGTGAACTTTATGAGAAAGAAGTAAACTGAGATACTACGTAAGATCGGGGACCACTACCCATAATATAGTGTTTTACATAATCACCATATTTATGATAATTACGAGTCATTCCCCTCAAAAGAAAAGTTATTATCAAACAGGTATTTACACATATCATAATTCCATGATCATAACTTTAATTATACTCTAAAGTCACTTGTATAATAGATCATTTTAATACATCACTTACAAATTATGATAGCATACACATTATATTATATTTAATTATAATCTCTATTATATTATATAAAATAATCTAACAGTTCAATGCGGCCTCTGTTACCATTTCTGCAAAAACTTGGTCAATGTTTTGGTTCAACTTTCTATTTTGTTTTGAAGTTAATGGAAACATGAAGATTAATGTTTAAAAAAAATTGGTATGAAACTTAGAATCTTTGATGAGCACCGGGTTTTAAAATTAAAGACCGTCCATTCGCTATTTTATTTATATATCAAAATGACGATCATTATTGTGCATCATGAATAAATGTCGATGATGGGATATTGCCAAAAAAATGCACTACTACAGACAGGACTTTATGCAACGGTTCAAAAATTACAATATGCATCGGTTCAACTATATGCATCGGTTTATAATGAAATCGTTGCATAATATACACATTACGCATCGGTTTTATTTGAACCGTTGCATATTGTGACTTTATGCAACAGTTTTATTTTGAACCATTTCATAAAGTTTATTTTTTGTAACGGTTTGAGATGAACCGATGCATATTGTGACGTTGACATTGTTCGCCTTGTGTTGCCTCGCCCTCAGTCCACATCCGTCGCCTTGTTCGCCTCGCCCTCAGTCGCACATCTGCTCACCGTCACCTTGTTTGCCTCCCTTGCTCACTCTTCCGCTCATTCCGATCTCAACCTCACTCCGATTCATCAGGTTAGGATTCTCAATTTGCGTCATTTGGCACAGTCCTCTTCCCGTCATGTCTCAATTTGCGCCTCGCCTTTGCGTCATGAATTGTTTATCTCCTGCAAAATTTGTTGGGATTGTTTTCGTATTCATCTCTTGGCATTCAGTTTATCTCCACCCGCTCTCATGTCTCATCCTCAACTTCTTAGTTTTTCGCATTCAGTTTTCCAACTTCTTTTGCATTGTGATTGTTTGGATATATGAAGTTATATTTATATTAACATGTTGTTGAATCCGTTTGTTCTCGATTTCTTACTGGTATTCGTTGACTGCTTGTAGTTATTGTTGGTCGATTTGCAAGAGAAAGCTTCTCCTCTCCAACTTGAATTTGTGAGGTGAATCTTTTTTGGCTCTATCATTGTTGAATGACATAAATAACTAATTGGATTCATGTATGCTTATATTTTTGTTTTAAAACATAGATTCGAGCGGTGGTACTTGTATACGGTGGAAGTTGTATCTTTCTTTATCCTCCAAACATCATTTCATATAAGGTATTCTATTGTGTTAATTGTGTATAATTTTTGAACTTGGACATTTTGTTTTTGTTGCTCTTTCATCGTTGAATGATGTTAATAACTAGTTGGATTTAAGTATGTTAATTTTATTGATGTTCTTTTGTTTAGGTTACACATTTGTGATCTACATCCTCTTCCCTTTGGTTGTTCTTCGCTTTGTCCAAATTTAAGGTATTTGATGGTTATCAGTCTTACTTATTTTCCTATTAACATGGAGATTTCAATTTATCTCTTGGTTGACTTATATAAATGCTGGCAAAGCTGATGATGAAATACAGTTACGAGAAGATCACGGAGAAGGAATATGTATTGATAAAGAAATTTAATTTGTGTATGTTATTCATTTATGACTTGTGTAGTTATTTATTTATTTCATAAATTTGTTTATTGATTAATTAATCTGACGTTTAATTTCATGTTTACAGGATCATGGCCATTTCACATTGCAGCAGCAACAGTGAGGATGACCATAATGTCACTTCAGACACAGTTAGAAAGAAGAAAGGCCCTGTATATATGAGCAAGTTCATTAAGATACATAAGGAGTCTGGTACCAAGGCCACGATCACATTCAATAGAAGAGGGAATCCGACATGGAAATATGCAGACAAATGGAGGAGCCACCTGGGTATGTTGGTTCGTTGTCGTGTTCCTAACGCCTACACCGATTGGAGGAAGGTCCCTAAACATTTTAAGGACATTGTGTGGAGAGATGCAACTGTAAGAGCTTCTTTAATTCTAACATTGTATTTGTTTCTAAAATGGTAACTAACTTTTGTACTAATTACTACTTGTTATATATATTTTCAGGCAATTTTTGATGGAGTCGAGGAGCATAAAAATAGAGAGCTTAGCTGTGCTTGCAACATGTGGAAACAATTTAAGACATGACTCGCAAATGATTACATCTACGGTGACGAAACAGACGAAGCTCTGTAAAGAAATTAAGGGACACAAACAAGAATCTGGTCAAGAAGAATATATATATAAGCACACCCTAGGTCTAGGAGGATATAGAAAACTGAAAGAGGTCATGACAAAAGAGAAAACAGCTGCGTTAATTTTGTAGGGGGCAATTTAAGAGGGACAAGCTTCCAATGTCTCTATAGAGAGGCATGATTTGTGGAAGAGGGGACGAATCAGAAAAAATGCAGAGTTCGTCTCCGAGGCATCTCAAGGAGTGGCTACAAAGATTGTAAGTTCCTTATGTGTGTTTTAATAGTTAATTTTTTTTGATTATACACTAACTATTGGTAATTTTCTAAAATAATAGGATGATTTAGTGGAAAGGGCAGCTCAAGGAGATTTTTTTACTCAAGGCCGACGTGACATATTGATGGAGGCTATTGGCACAGATGAGAACCCTGGACGTACCCGAGGACTCGGGACACACATTCCATGGAGGATTGGGTTACATAGCTCTACCTCTTCGAGGGCGACACCCAATTCAAGTGTTATTCGTATAGAGCCGTCTGATCGACAGAGTCAACACTGCCCCACTGATGCTCCCACAGATACGGACTCATGGAAGCATATACCAAAGGTACTTGGAGATTTTTTTTCCTTACTAGTTGGTTTATTTTTCTTACAAATGTAGATAACTTGAATTTGTTTACGGTGATAGACTGGGCTAAAATGCCTATTATATATCGAAGAGGGACTTAATGATGAGAGACGACTAATGGCTATCGGTCGAGTCATGAATGGTCGATTGCTTCGTTCTCTTCCACTACCCGATGAGATGGTGATGGTGAAGGTTGATAGTGCACTTGGTCGAAATATTGCACTGCCAATTGCCTATGGAGAGACATTAAAGACAACACGAGATGCAGAGCAGAAATCAGACTTGGTGGCATGGCCGAAGCACTTGGTTGTAAAAAACATAAGAGTAATATGAACAAATATTTGAACCATCTTTCCATAATTTAATTTATAAGATTATATTTGAATTATTTACTAACATTCGACATTCAGGAATATACCAGGCAACTATACATCCGATTGCCACCGGCTGACATTGATGAAGTACACAATATGTCCACCGACTGTCAATTTCTACATGACATGTGGTCTAACTTGGGCAGAAACATTGTTAGAGTACACATCGACAATGAAGTGTTCGGTGACGACTACATTTCCTCAGTGGGCCAAGATGACGTCCGTGATATATATGCATTAGAATTGTTGTCGAAATCACATTGTGATTTATATATAAGGTAATATTCTTGTATTTAGTTGTTCATCATTTGCTGCAGAAGGTCTAACTATACCAGTTTTTCATTTTGTAGTTTTTATACAATTAGATGATTGATTCAGATATTCGGTTTGGGTTTTTCAATCCCACGAGTGTGAGCCAGTCCAATCACATAAATGAGAGGCTGACGGCGTTTGTAGCAATACTTAATATGCCAGACAAAGATCGCAATTATTGCTACTTTTTGCCTTATATAAATGCTGGCGAGTAAGTATATAAGTTATTTGTAATATATTATCTATTATTTGAAATATGGGTTGTATAAATTTAGTTCGTTATTGTAGTTTTCACTGGATGTTGTGCGTTATCTTCCCCAAACAAGGTGTAGTACATTGGTTTAACTCCTTAAAAGCCGCCACCGTTGTACACAGCGATGCAAAATCTTTAGTGGACTCGTAAGTTTCAAAGTTACTATTGTTTTGTAACTTGTATTGACAGTCACTAATTACGTATTGTTATTATTTTAGAGGATTGCAACGATACTATCAAGGATGTAACCCGAGGATTAATCGTCGAATCGAGTGGAAGATAGTGATGGTATTCATAGACGAAACATTTCCTTTAATATTCTTATACTTTTCATTAATAAAGTGTTAAATGTGATTATTTATCGTGCAGTGTCCAAAACAACCCGAGCAAAGTAATTTATGCAGTTATTATATTCTGAGATATATTCGGGACATAATCGGATTTGTTCGTGCTAATAACGGGGCATATGTGGAAGACTTTGACCAAGTAAGCATGCTAGCCTCGTACTACTCTATTAGAATGGTGACAAATGTAGAATGGTGTTGGAGTTGTAGATGAATATCAGTGTTCATCATTCTGAAACCTATGATGATATGTTAGACATGCTAGCCTCGTCCTACTCTGTAAAACCTATGAATATCCGTGTTCATCATTCTGAAACCTATTTTTTTGTTCTAAATCCATGTTCTAGGTTTGTGTTCTAAATCCATGTTCTAGCTAGAGGTTTGTTCTAAATCCATTTTTTTTGTATATATTGATGTAATTGTCTTCTTATTTGTTCTAGGTTTTTCCTAATGGGAGAGAAGAATATGATATGGGAAAGATAGAAGAATTGCGAGATGAGATCGCCGCCTATTTGTACAACTACTTGTTCGAAAATAGTGTTTACATGTGAATTGTTTATGTGAAGTTGTATGAATGGTTGTGCATAAATGACTTATATGAAATGGTTGTATTTTGAGTGAAATGAAAGTTTTTGATGCTTGGAAATGTGTAACAGCAGGGTATTAAATTTGTTTAGAATTTTTGTTCAAATATTTTCAGGTGGATTTGAGCTATAAAACAACCAAAATCTGTCTGAATTTTTTCATATTAACTCATCGGTTATACAGAAAACTGTTGCATAATGGCATGACATTATGTAACGGTAAATTATGCAACGGATGAGGAACCGTTGCATAATGGTCCTCATACCGTTGCACAAAGTCCTATCTGTAGTAGTGATGACAGTCATAGAAGATGCAAGGTGAAGATATTTAGGACATTAGTGAATTTGTTGCTGCACCACGAAATGCACACATGAAAGTTGCAAAAGGGTCTCGTCAAATACTTAAAGGCAAAAGCAGGTCAAGGAATCATGTTATGAGCTAGGGGTGAGCTTTCCGTAAAGGTCTACAGTGGTACAGATTGAAGAGGTTAGAAAATGACTCGATGATCATCTCCACTGGTTATTTTATTCATTCGGAGGATCAGCAGTTTCTTAAAGATCCAAGAAGCAACTTGGTATAGCCAAATCGTTTGCTGAAGCGGATTATGAAGCCATGGCCACTACGGTTAATGAAATTTCATGGTTAAGATGATTTACAAGTGCATCCATTGAAGAGGTTTGTCTGATCAAACTTAGGTAATTCATTCTGCATATTTCAGTTGTCTTTCATGCACCCCCGTGTGCCTTTTTAATTGTTTGCTCACCTCAGTTGACATTTCTTTCTTTTACATGTCAATGTTTTTTTTCTTGTCAATAATGTTATATTTGTCAAGTCCTTGGCTCTTTGGAATTTTTTGTTGGGTAATTCGGCCGAGAAGTTTTTTTTGTTGGGTAATTGATGAGTTTCAAATGAGTGGACCTCCAAGTCGAAGGGTCAAATTTAGTTAATTGTATTTTGGGCAAATTACGAAAACATATCCTGGACTACCGCATCATTTCAAATTAGGTACCAAATTTTTTTCAATTTTCAATTTAGTGACGTTTGCATCAATTTGCACATGTTTCATTTTATAAATCATATCACCAACCATAATAAAAATAAATTCAATCAAATTATGTTAACCAAATCATCAAACTCATAAGTTTTTGACCTTAAATCCCTATAAAATCCGAATTCTAAAATAAAATGTATGCAAATTGATGCAAAATTCACTAAATTGAAAATGGGAAAAGTCTGGTATTCAATTTGAAATGACCTGATAGTCCAGGGTATGTTTTTGTAATTTACCCTTGTATTTCTAATATGTTTTGTCTGGCGTAATAAAAAAGGCTTGAGAATCAGCTTCCCACTGGGTTCTAAACCTCAAAAAAAATTTTTGCGTCAGTATAAAAACTTCCAGCCTGGTAACTTTGAATTCCTGGCTTCGTCCCTGGTTAAGATGATTTACAAGTGCCTCCATGGAAAATTAAACCAATGCATTTTGTTGTTGTAAGATTATGAAATTAACCACTGATGTACTGCCATTCCGGACGAATATATTCTATGTATGAATTTAATACCTTAACATTCCAATAATTTCTTTTCTCCAGTATAATGTTGCAGGAAAGGCTTTATTCATTAACATTTTATGCAACAAACAACATCAATAACGTCAATGTCAAATGTTATTACATTTATATATGCATTTTCTAAATCCTTTCCCAAAAGATTTGAGTGATGAACATGTTTTTTTTTTCGTATTAAATATTTAGTTTGGGTTCACGCGATAAGCACGTGCCCTTATCTTACCAACCACTATTTGCCTGTAAATACATTATCAAACAATAGAGCAAAACTACTTGAGAGAGAGAGCAAATCAATTCATTTTCACCCTTCTCGACCCTCTTTCTTTCTCGCGAGTTGCTTCTTTTTGCCTTTAGAAAGGAAAAAAATCAGATCGGAGTCGCCGATAGACTGCCGCCTTGCTGGTTCGTTGTTCGATTTGAGACAGGCGACGTGATCTTCAAAGGTAAAAGCGTATCAACTTCAAAAAAATTATCGCATGTAGCTTGATTTGTGTACTCTCGACAAAATCAAGCATGCCTAAGTTTATATAGATGTTTTTGCCATAAAGTGCAATGGATTCAAACTCACATTTGTGTTTTTTTATTGAAATTTGTGTTATTAATTCCGATGACATTTAAAGTTAAATCTCTTCTTAGATTATTCGATTCAGTTATCTCAGGTTAGACTCTATCGAAACTGCTAGCTGCTACATTGATGAGATTTACAGTATTGTCAAATCTCTTATTGGATTTTATAAGTCTTATTTTTGTTTTCTCTTGCTATTGTCTCAGATCGAACTCTCATTACTTTAGAAATGGAGCCTCCTAACCAAAATAATCAGGTCAAATCTATCTTTTAGTAGCATTCATCACTAATTTTTTTTTATAACATTCATCTTCATAAGTCATAGGTCCGAAACCATTGAGATTTGGATTGATAACTAAAAATTTATCTTTACTTACAATTATTAACAAGAATCAAGACAATTTGTAAAATGTAGATATCATTTAAATATTTCTTGAAGCAACTGCTATTATTTGACAAATTGATTATATCTTACCAAGGAAAATGATCAGGTACAAAGTTGATTATTTGGTACAAAATACAAACTAATCATAGTCCTTGATTTTGTGATTTGAATGGATGAGATTAAATCCCGATTTTTGATGCATTTTCTTGGTGACAAATTATAAAATGAAACTGAAGAACTGTGTGTCTTTTTCATTTTTCGGTTTGAATAGTGAAGAATTATAGGTTGATTTTGACGAACTTTATATTTTGTACCAAAAATCAACTTTGTACCTGATCTTGACCCTCTTACCACATTCATACTTTTTTCTTCACAGAATTTTCCAGAGGGTATGATGATTCACTTGTTGTACATACTCCACCAGTTTCTCAGAGAACCAAATTACATGAAAGCATGTCATGAGTGAGTTTCGAATGTCATCTGAATCAGTACACAATGACAATATATTGTAATAACAATCCGGTTAACATGGTGTGTATCGTTGTTTCAAAACTCTCTATTTTATATTTTTTGTGTTCATATAGCCTTGAGAGGGAGTATGCCCTCTACTTCGACATAACCTATTTTAAGGAACTCGTCGGTAAAGGGGCGTGGGACGAGCTCGAACATTATTTAGGAGGTTTCACAACCATTCAAAAAAGTGATGTTTCAAAGAAGCTGTTCTTTGAAATTAGGAAGCAAAAATATTTAGAGGCGTTAGAAAGGTGACTTTATTCATTTGACTTATATATATCACAATTTAAATAGAATCGACCACTTGAACTGACCAACTGGTTGCTAATAACTAACTGTCTTTAGAGATGAGTATGAGCTTGCAAATGCCATCCTTCAATCAGATTTCTCTGCCATCCTCGGTGCTCAAGACCCGCTTTTCCGTGAGCTCTCATCGTTGCGACTTGTTGATAATTTCAGGTAATTCTCTTCTTTTATTTAGTTGTAGTTGTATGAATATTTTTATTGAGAAGTAGTTATTTAATTTGATTGACATATGAGTGTTAGATTTAGTGACATGTGTTTTGGCAAAACTCTGTGAAGTTGTTCAAGCTGTTGTATAAGGAGAAGTTCAAGGCCGGAGAGAGACAACCGACGTGGAACAGGACTCACGCGGCAGGAATGTTTCCCAATTCATACTAGGCAAGTCGGCGCTGCATATATTGAAGAGACAATGCATATCATTAAGTCGGTTGAAGTTAACTTAGGAAATATTTGCGCTTGAAGTTTTTGGGAAGAAGATAATCGAAGATCTAAATTGAAGATATACTTGAAGATTATCAAGAAGTAGAATGCACATATTTTTAGGAATATTTTCTAAAACATCTAAGGAAATATTTCCTAAAGAAGATAGGCGGTTGGAGATTGGAAATATTTCACCGCCCTATACATAGAGAGCTAGGGTTTTTGAACCAGTAGCCCTCTTGGAGAAATTAATCACTCGCATACACTGATCGGGAGGTAGAGGCAAACGGCCGGTGAGCTTATTATTCCGATAAGATCACGGCGCTCGGAATCAGTCTGTACTAGGTGCTGTTCAGACTGATCGTGGAACAATTCGAAGACACACGCACTGTTGCTTGGCTACTGCTCATTCGAAAGAAAGCGCTGATCTTCATGGAGGATCTACTGTGGAAATAGAGGGGAGTTCCCTGATCTAGGGGGAGCCTAGAGTGCATTCATCGGATTGTTAGAGAAGTTTGTCGTTTAAGAGGGATTCTGTAAACGTAAGACCCTTGTACTCTAAACCAGTATTTAAGAAAACGGTCGCCTAGTTCGCCTAGGCGGCCTTTTTTAACAACACGTTCTGATTAATCAACTAAACGATCATTAGGCGGATTTAGGTGCGTTTGGGCTGATTTTAGTGTGTTTATGTGAAAATTTTGCTTGTATTGAATCAATTTAAGGTGTGAAAAGTTATGTTGGTCTCAAATTTGTCGACCATGGGTGTCGAGGTTGTGCTACGATATTAGGATTTAATGGGGAAGATGGTGAACAGATTACATCTTAAAGTTCACAACATTACAATAAGACCCATCTTTCAAAATAAAATTTTAAATTAATAGTATAATGTATTATGTAAAATTAAAAATCATATTGTTATGTTATAAAATGACTTTTTTATACATATATATATATATATTTTTATCAAATTTATACATATATTTAAAAAAATATAAAAATTCGAAATCGATTAATCCCCTATTAATCCTCAAGATACTTTACGCCTGATTACCGCCTAGCGTTTTTGCAACATTGCTCTAAACTCATCATAGTGAATTGCTTTCCACTGGACTAGGGATAGATCCTAGACGTAGGCTCGTTAACGCCGAACTGGTAACCATCTTGCGTGTCTTTATTTACTTTACTGCATTTAAGTTTCGATAACTTAATATTCGGCACGAATTGTTCTAGCTTAGTTGTTCCATATACGTGGAGAACAGCATTTTAACATACACACAAGTATTTCAATGAGTATGAATGAATCTAAACATTCTCACTAATATTTGTGTAAAAATCATAATTTTTAATTCATGTTGGATATTTACAAACCGACTAAAGGAGAACCAAAACCTAACAGGACGAATCGGCATCTTCGTGCGTGGAAAGATATACCGACGTCGAGGAAGAACCTTGTGGTGGAACTTCCAAAGCTTGTCCCTGCAAACCCTGATTTGAATCACAAGCTTTCGTTGCCACAGTTTAACAGGAGGCTTGTAGCCCTAGCCAGGAAAAGGTATGATGAATCAACAATCAGCTGTGTTATTTTAAATTTGTTGTATAATATTGCTATTTATTCCCGTACATGTTGGTTGGTGTGTCATGACCAGTTTAAATGCTGAGTTTTCTAAGTGTGATTGCTTGAGAGATCTCTCGTCCTTGTTACGAGAACATCGATGTCACCAACAAAATGGCCACTCTCAACCAAGCCCACAGCAGCAGGTAAACCCTCCAATAATCCTTAGACAGGCTCCGGCTCAGGTTCCAACAATAAGTCATTTTGAAATTTGGCTTTTTTTTTCAATGATCTGAATATCTGGCTGTGTAGGATTCTGAGTTAGTATAGTTCCAGTTGGCCTTGTTAAGAATAGAGCAAACTTTTCTTATATTAATAATATGTCAATAGACAAAATTATATACTAGTGTACATAACAAATATGATAACTACTAAAGAAATAATATATCAACGTTGTGCGAACTACAAACCGATGAATTATGGTATACTTCCTACGAACTATATCATAGTTCGGGAAGGTTACCTATAATTCGTTTGGATAAAATCAGGTTATAGCTCCATAGAAAATGTATCATAATTTGTCGGTTTGTAGTTTGCACCAAAAGTCAACTCTTGACTCTTCATATACTAAAGATAACATATGTTAAATTGCTAAAAACACACTATACTAACCTACACTTCTCTAACAGGCTGCTCCTGCTCATGTTCCTGTCCAGTCGGATGCGACTGCTACTCGTCGAGCCTCAGCTGAGGCTGCTCATAGGCGCGCCACAGCTAAGAAAAGGCCCGAAAAAGTCTCGAGGTCTAAACCTCGTCAAGAAGCAAGAACAGAACCAGTCACTCCACCCGAAAATAATCCTCAGCACGCCTCAACTGCAAGATTGCCAACAGGCACTTCCGCCTCGAGACCTCCTCCACAGGTAAGTTCACCACCCTTTCCTCTGATCTCGGGCTCTGGCTTGATCAGTTAGTCATTTTGGACTTTTAAGTAGTATGACTCTTTCTATGTCTTTCACTCTTTTTTTTTTCTTTTTCTGACCTGACTTCTGAATTTGTGTAGAATTCTGAGTTAGCATCGACTGCTCCTGTTTCTGCTCTTGTTTCTGTCCGCTCAGATGTGGCCACTTCTCGGCGAGCCCCAGTGAAGACTGCTCTTATGTGCGTTATAGCTAAGAAAACGCCTGCACGAGCCTTGGATTCTAGACTTCATCTTCAGGCAAGAACAGAAATAGTCACTCGAAGCACCACAGCTGCCAGAAAACCATCGAGAACTTTCGCCTCGAGACCTCCTCCTGATGTAAGTGCACCATCCGTCCTGCTGGAGCTTGAAACAACTGAGACTCCCCAGCGACCTGCTGAGGTGAGAAAGTCCGCCCGAATCTTGGCCTCTACATCTACCTCTAGGCCTCCTCCCAAGGCAATAACTGGAGTTGCTTCTCAGCCGTCTCTCCATCTAGTACCCGCCTCATTTAGCGCGTCTTTGAATGGTGCAGTCTCCACTCCCTTCCCGCCCGCAGAACCTCAAACTGCACCTGAAACATCAGTAGCAGTGCCCACCTCATCGTCGAAAAGTAATCCACATTGATCGCCATTTCTTATTGTCAACTCTTGAATTATTTAATTTCTTTTTGTTCCGATGCAGGGGCAAGCTCTGCGAGGGATGGCGGACAGCTTCGTAAAAAGAAAGCCCGTATCGAGAACAATACCGTGCAAGAACATCAGCTTAGCCAGCCACCACCCAACCAAGAACCCGAACCAAGTGCACCAGCTTTGGATCAGTTCTATGAGATCAAGGACCCCTTGCAAGTCAAGACACAGACTCTTCCTTCGGTCCCTGACGTCGAGAAGGTATGAACAGAACAGCTCAATCAAGTATAATTTCTCTATATTATTTTTTTCACAAATCGAAGCGACATAGGATTGAATCTGTGTGTCGTGTCAACAAAGTCACTCTGCCACTTACAAAATCCGTGAAGATTCTACCCTAAGTATACTTCCTCTATTTGCCTATGCCCTATTGTGAGCTTGGAATTATGATTATGACATGACTTTTCAAATGGCTGCAGGTACATAAACTGAAGTTTAATGAGCCGGGAACGAGTCTTATTGCCCTCACCGGATCCGGCGAGCACTTAATCTGGCAATGGGAGCTTCCGGTGAGATATGAATCACAAGTTTTGAGATATGTAGACACTTATTTGAACTCCCGTACTAACTTTTAGAATGATAAATATTGTAGGCTTCTGTCGGAACAACGCCAGCTCTTGTGAGACCCACTGATGGCATCAGACTGATCAATGACAAGCCGGAGGCCAAAGATCGATTATTCAAGCCCTCCCATTCATTTGACCTGACAAGAAATGGGATGTTTATATTTTCAACCTCAGGAGGAAACGTTAATTTATACTCTATGGAAGATTTTAAGGTATCCAATTTCAAAACAACGGTCGTTTTTTTTTTGAGCTTTTGTTTATCAAACTTGTAACTACTCTAACTACTAACTGATCCTGTTGCAGAAAATTTCTTGTGATATACAAAAGTGGGTAACAGGTCTAGCAACTCATCCTCATGATGATCACCTGTTGGTGATTGGTACCGATGACTCCCAAATCGAGATCCATGATATCGATTGTTGCAAAGTAAGATACATTTTTTCCTCTTTCTTTTTGTCTTGGTTTGAAAAATGAAGGAATAAAGCAACTTATGTTATGATAACATACAAATTAGTCATTGTATATGATTTGTACCAAAGGGGAGCGCTTGGTTCAAAACCCCTTATAATTCAAGAATTTAAAATTTAAAATGTGATTCAATTATTGAATCAAGATGCATTAACACGTGTGTCACATGTCAGCATCACAATAACTTGATCATGTCATTTTAAAAGAAGTTTCTCCTACTCTTATAATATAAATATACAAGGAATATAAAATAACGCAATGACTTCTTATCTTACAGGTTGAGCGTCTAGATTTTTTTGAAGGCCATCAAGGGAGGGTGACCGATTTGATGCTCAATCAGTCGGGTAATCTTTTGGTTTCTGGAGGAGCTTTTGGACAGGTTTGTTTGTTTAATCAATTTTGTGAAAAATGTGTTGAATAGATGTCAAAGGATTCATGTTTTGTGTTGTAGGTATTTGTATGGGAATTGAACAAGTCAAAAAAGCCAAGGTCTACCCATTTGCCCATTCCTACCGGGCTGCCTATCGATAACCAAGACACACACATCCGGCTTCACAAAGATGGGGATAAAATCCTAGTCCCGCATGAATCACTACTCGCGATATTCGACATAAGCACCTTAGACTGTCTTGCAAAGGTACCTACTCGGCACCATATTGATTTCTACATATAAAGTAATAATATGTTGAATTTCGCTAGTTCATAATTTGACTGAAATTAGGTAATAAGTATCATTCTGACTCAAAAACATTAATCTTAATGTGTATTGCAGTGGATTTTGCCTGAAACATTTGCAGCGCTTTGCGATGCAACTTATTCCAGCGATTGTAAACAAATATTTGCCGGAGCTGAAGATGGGTCGGTGTTGATATTCGACGCATCAACTCTACAGCCTCATAGCCGCATAGCTCCTCAAGCGTACCAGACATCCAGAGCCACTACAAGGTTAGTGTTTCAAGCCTTCCATCTCTTAAAAATGGTCCGAGCATTAGAGCCTTCCACAACAAATGTGCATTGGGTTATAGAGTTTGATAAATTACATGGAGTTTAATATCTGGTATGTGACTTATTGAGTCACTCGATGTTTAATTAATTTTTATAAGGAACATATTCACCACATTAGCTTGCTATTGGAATTTCTACATGTCGCTTGTCGCTTGAGTGTTGTACTATTCTCTAGCCTGGCACACCCCGATCAAAAATATTAGATTAATGTTTCCTTGTTTCGTTCTTTTCCTACTTACACTCACGGTGAATCTTTGTAGTCATAACTCATTAAAAGTAGTCGAAAAACTATGACTAGATAGTGTCACATCTTAATGATCCGGAAGAACACAAATCTCATAAATTTACATTCATTTTTGTCATATTACTATTTATATATTCCGAATCTAATGACAAGTGTTTTATTTTATTATAAGCTTACTTATGCTTATGTGCACCTTGTGGTGGCAGGCTTATATATCCAAAGGCGCTAGCTGCCCATCCTAAGAACCGAGACCAGGTCGCATTGGGAATGTCTGATGGGCAGGTCATTCTCCTGGCGGTGGTTGATAGAGATTTGGTGTCAGCTGAAACTATTCTTGAGTTAGCCGCTGCTGCAAGGGTGTTTGCAGATGCTAGACATGACCAAACTGAAAAACCGGCTGCTAATAAACGACATAAGACGCTTCAAGTTGGCTAAAAAAGCAAAATCAAACCTGGCCCCAAAGCTCTGAGCAAAGCTGATGCCCTTGTAACTATATGGTTGCTTCGATCCCAATTGGGTTGCACCCCTGAGCTTAATGATGATCATCATACAATTCAGATTGTGTCTTTTGTAGATATTTGTTACATAATATACCTTTTCTAAATGTTGGATTTCATTTTCACTAAATTGGAATATAACAAAACAATAAAAATATTTTGACCTTTTTTGGGAGGAAAATTGGTGTCCCAAGCATTGGAAATTGAGTGGTTGAAATTTTTAATAGAGTTTTTGATCGAGCTTTGATGGATGCATGCTTGAATGACGCACCTACGATTGAAGAACTGATGAAAAAATAGAACTAGATTAGGGTTGGGGATTGAAGAAGTGAACGAGAGAGGAGAAGTTTTTTTATATACATCTTCGAAAGTGCATCTGGATCTGATGCATGCTTTATTAGCAACGTCAAATTTGGTGGTTTTCACTTTTCATTAAATGTAAATTTGAATATGTAAGTGAGACACGTGTCAATATCACAATGACTTAATGATACACTTTTAAATGTGGAGGTTGAATTCTCATATTCTTGAAATATAAAGGGAGTCTTATTTAAACGCTCATCTCCGAAATATGTGATATAGCTCGGACAGGAGAGATGGCTACGCGCGAGCGCGTGGATCTCGGGTTTCATCTATTCCTTTGAATTTTGAAATTAGGGTTTCCCTCGAGCGCCGTCAGCCGCTTCGCCGGTCTCATGGCCAGCTCGGGCCCCTCGCACGAACAATGGCCATCTCGCACAAGTCCAAGATGCAACCTAAGCCCCATGTTCCGACCGGAGGCGGTCACGCAGGCGTCGAACCCCCTCGTACGGTTGCTGCAGCGACGTCCAATCCTGGTGGTTTTTACCGGCCACACTGCGTGGCCTCTGCCGGCTACACACCGGCCACCATGGCCTCCCCTAAGACTCGCCCTCCGGATCCGCCGAATCTCCAGTCCACCGCGCATCCTTCGCGAGCGTGGTTCGACCGACGATTTCATTCTATTTTCCTCCCATCCAGCTCCCGGCAAGATAACAGGCCACCAAAGATGGCAAACCAATGGTTGCGTTCACTGCCTCCGAGATCCAATCTGGTATCCAACGACTTCAGCACTCCTTGATTGCAAGTTTTCCTCAGGCCACCCTCCAATTGATGATGTTCGACACCATTTTTCCGAGGCTTGGGGCTTAGCGGATGAAAGCACCATTGGTGCTATGGATGCTAGGCACATCCTCATCATCCTCCCGACTGTTGACGAGTCGAACAGAATTCTCGCGCATCCGCTGTGAAAAGTTGGCCAATCTCTGTTTCGGCTCTTCAGATGGACACCGGACTTTCATCGGCGCAAGGAACCTACAGCGATCACAACTTGGATTGTAGAGTTTCGCACGCACCGGAATGCAATAATCAAACGAAAAACGAAGAACAAAGACACAAAAAATTATACTGGTTCGGATCCGGGTGATCCTACTCCAGTCGAGAAGAGGGGGGGCTCTTTATTGATTGAATTGATGATGATACAATACAGGAATCACACTCACGAAACTACTAATCAATTCTTGTCTCTCAATTTGAACTCAATCGAAAACTTGATTCAAATCTCTCCAAGAACCCTAGTTTAGCTTTTTGGTAATTTAGGGAAGAACTCGTGTTTAACTCGGGCGAGTCGACTCCTTTTATAGCCGTTTAACTGATTCAACTCGAAGACCGACTTAAACGCTGCGCTTCCTTCGCTGCCTTGCTCAAAACGAGACCGTTCCATTAACTGTTGGCGTGCACTCCACCAGCTTCGAAACGACGACGCATCGCATCAACGAACTCCAACCGTTTCACGCGCTCAGCCGCTCGGCCATCCGAGAAGAATAAGGCAAACGATCGGGCATCCGACCGGCCACACGACCGGGCATCCGCACGGACCTCCACTCGGCTACTCGGCCACACGCTCGGCCATCCACTCGGCTAGCTTCCAATTTCGCGCAGCTCAACGACGCCGTTCCTTCAGTCTTCAAACCAAACCTTTGGCGCTTCCCCAAACGACATCACTTGATTCCAGCTCCAGCCAAACACTGCCGTTTCACCCTGTCTTAGGCAAAACATAACCATTTGATCTTCAGCTCCTCCAGACCATACTGGCCTATTCAAGCTCCTGCAAATCCTCTATACCATCATCATAAATCCTTAAGTAGGTGACAACCAACAATTACAAATCTCCACCTTGGTTGTTAACTACTTATTCAGCCCATATGCCCCTCTCCTCTCATCCTGCCTTAGGGTTCATCCATCAACCCTACCAGCTCCAAGCAATACTCAAATTTCTCACTTGGGACTGGCTTTGTCAACATATCAGCAGGGTTATCCTTGTTTCCAATCTTTACCACTTGAACAACTCCAGAATCAGCTACATCCCTTACAAAATGCATCCTCACATCAATGTGCTTGGACCTCTCATGGAAGACATGATGCTTTGAAAGATGTATAGCTCCTTGACTGTCACTGTGGACCTTAACACAGCTCTGTCCATGTCCTAACTCAGTCATCAGACCCTTCATCCAAAGAGCCTCCTTAACTGCCTCAGTTATTGCCATGAACTCAGCTTCAGTTGTTGAAAGAGCCACTACTTTCTGCAAGTTTGCCTTCCAGGATACAGCAGTTCCAAAAACTGTGAACACTAACCCAGTTTGTGACTTCCTAGTGTCAATATTTCCTGCATAATCTGAATCCACAAAGCCTTGTACAAGATCAGCACTAACTTGCCCTTTACCATAAACCAGTCCTTTGCCTAAAGTCCCCTTTATGTACCTCACCAACCATTTTACAGCCTGCCAATGATACTTTCCAGGATTGGCCATATGTCTGCTCACTAAACTCACTCCATGAGCAATGTCAGGCCTTGTGCAGACCATTGCATACATCAAACACCCTACAGCATTTGAGTATGGAACATTCTCCATATAAGCCTTTTCTTCCTTGGTTTCTGGTTCTTGATCTTTACTCAGCTTGAAGTGACTTGCCACTGGAATTGCCACTGGTTTAGCATCCTTCATATCAAACTTCTCTACCACTTTTGTTAGATACTCAGTCTGACACAGAAATAGCCTTTTCTCTTTTCTATTCCTCTTGATCTGCATACCCAAAATTTTCTTGGCACTCCCAAAATCCTTCATTTCAAAGTTAGTTTTCAACTGCACTTTAAGATCATTTATAGCAGTAATATCATGGCTAGCTATAAGCATATCATCCACATATAACAGCAGATAAATAACAGATTGCCCTTTATCATGCTTATAATATATACACCAATCATAATCTGATCTCTTAAAGCCACAGTTAAACATAAACTCATCAAACCTCCTATACCATAGTCTAGGTGATTGTTTAAGGGCATATAAGGATCTTTTAAGCAAACAAACTTGTTTTTCAGGATCACCTACCACAAAGCCTTCAGGCTGCCTCATATAAATTGTCTCATCAAGATTACCATGCAAGAATGCTGTTTTAACATCAAGTTGTTCTAGTTCATAATCAAAATAAGCCACTAAAGACAACATGATCCTAATTGACCTATGTTTCACAACAGGAGAGAATATTTCATTAAAATCAATACCTTCCTTTTGTGTGAAACCTCTTGCCACTAACCTTGCCTTCAATCTGGGAGGCTCAACCCCTGGAATTCCTTCCTTTCTAGTGAAGATCCATTTACTTCCAACAAGCCTAGCTTTAGCAGGTCTTTCCACTATTTCCCAAGTTTTATTTTTCTTCAGGGAGTCCATCTCATCATGCATTGCTTTAAGCCATTGCTTTCCTTCAGCACCATTCACTGCTTCCTTCACATTCTCAGGTTCATGATTAGAAATATTTTCAGCAACATTACATGCATAATTGATCATATCCTCAAAGCCATACCTTATAGGTGCTTTAAGATTTCTTCTAGGCCTATCTCTAACAAGCACATAGTTATTACTTTCATTATGATCAATATTTGCATCTATTTCATCATCAATACCCTGAGTCTCAATTATTTCAGCAGGAATGTTATCATGTTCAAGCTCCACCTCAGGTTCAACACCATCAGTTCTAGTTACCAAGTCATTTTCATCTGCTTCCAGATTTAGCTCCACCTGACTAGCATTTTTCTTAAATGGAAAAGCAGACTCATCAAACCTTACATCTTTACTAATAATGACCCTTTTATAGCCATCTTCTAAACACCACAGTTTATATGCCTTAGTTCCATCAGGATAACCAATAAACACACATTTTAGAGCTCTAGGATCTAGTTTACTCTGCTTCACTGTTGCATAAGCAGCACATCCAAAAATCCTAAGCCTATCATACTCATCTAAATGATCAGTCCACACTTGCATAGGAGTTTTAAAACTCAAAACAGATGAAGGACTTCTATTTATCAAGTAACATGCTGTGTGGGCAGCTTCAGCCCAAAATGTTTTTGGTAAACCAGATTGAATTAACATACATCTTACCCTTTCCAAGAGTGTTCTATTGAACCTCTCAGCCAAGCCATTCTGCTGTGGGTTACCTGGTGCAGTGTGATGCTTCACAATGCCATTTTCTTTGCAAAAGCTCAGAAATGCACTGTCCAAATACTCCAGTCCATTATCAGTCCTTAGGTACTTCACCTTCTGTCCAGACAGGTTCTCTACCATCATTTTCCAGTTCTTGAAGGTCTCAAATGCTTCAGATTTCTGTGCTAAAAAATATACCCAAGATCTTCTGGTAAAATCATCAATTAAAGACATAAAGTATCTTTTACCCCCATGAGATTGAACTCTGGTTGGTCCCCAAAGATCAGAGTGAATGTAGTCTAGTTTGGACTTAGTAACATGTTTACCTTTTCCAAAACTCAACTTAGTGGATTTTCCTAAGACACAATTTTCACAAAATTCAATTTTGCTAACATGATCCTTACCAAAACAACCTTGATCATGCAATTTTTGTAGGCCTAACTGACCTAAATGTCCTAGTCTCAAATGCCACAAGACTGTTCTATCTTTCTCAGACTCACCATAGTTTACATCATTCAAGATCATAGTATTTCCTTCTAACACATAAATCCCATTTTGTCTATTTCCACTTAACTTCAACACATTCCCTTTAAAGACTTTTATCAAACCATTTTCAGCCTTAAAGTTACAGCCATGTGCTTCTAACATGCCCAAAGAAATTAAATTCCTTTTCAAGTCAGGCACATACCTCACACCTGAGAGTTTGAACTCAGGTCCATCAGTTGCCTTGATCCAAATGGTGCCAACTCCCACCATGTTACAGGCCTTGTTATTTCCCAAATGCACTGTGCCTTGATCCTTTTCAATATACTCCATGAGCCACTCTTTGTGTGGTGTCATATGATATGAACAACCACTGTCAAGGATCCATCTGCTGGTAGGACAGGTCTGAGCCACAACCAGAGCTTCTGCATTCCCATAAGCCTCTTCAGCCATGGCAGCATCACCCTTTTCATGTTCCTTCTGACCCAGATTTTTCTTCCTCTCAGGACAGTCCTTTCTCCAATGTCCAGTCTTATGACAAAAGAAGCACTTGAACTTCTTTTGATCTGATTGTTGAGAGTTGTTGGACCCTTGCTTATCTTTGGATTTCTGAAATCCAGACTTCTTTTGAAAGTTCCTTTTCTGAAAACCTCCATGAGCAACTAAGCCATCAGCAATTTCCTTCTTAGGCTTCTGCTCCATCTGTTTCTGTTTCAGGGCAGCCAACACATCCTCCATGGACAAAGTCTCTCTTGAGTATTTCATGGTATCAACAAAAGTAGAATATGAAGGAGGGAGAGCATTCAAAATCATAATTGCCTGATCCTCATCCTCAATCTTTTCTTTGATATTTTCAAGATCAATCACTATCTTTGCAAAATCATCAAGGTGCTCTTCAATGGATTTACTCCCATCCATTTTAAAACCAAAAAGCTTACCTTTCAAGTAGATTCTGTTGGTGAGAGTTGCAGTCATATACAGAGATTCCAGCTTGAGCCAAACTCCAGCAGCTGTCTTCTCCTTTGAGACTTCTCTAAGCACTTTATCTCCAAGATGCAAGATCAGAGTGGAGTAGGCCATTTCTTGCATTTCCTCCTTTTCTGCAGCGGACACAGTATCAGGAATGCCTCCGGCCACCAGTGCTTTAGCCACCTTCATTTGTACCAAAATCGCTTTCATCCTTTGCTTCCATAAAGCAAAATCGCCCTTGCCATCAAATCTTTCCAGTTCCACCTTCGTAGACACCATTGCAACGACCCTGCGGCTCTGATACCAGTTTGTAGAGTTTCGCACGCACCGGAATGCAATAATCAAACGAAAAACGAAGAACAAAGACACACAAAATTATACTGGTTCGGATCCGGGTGATCCTACTCCAGTCGAGAAGAGGGGGGGCTCTTTATTGATTGAATTGATGATGATACAATACAGGAATCACACTCACGAAACTACTAATCAATTCTTGTCTCTCAATTTGAACTCAATCGAAAACTTGATTCAAATCTCTCCAAGAACCCTAGTTTTGCTTTCTGGTAATTTAGGGAAGAACTCGTGTTTAACTCGGGCGAGTCGACTCCTTTTATAGCCGTTTAACTGATTCAACTCGAAGACCGACTTAAACGCTGCGCTTCCTTCGCTGCCTTGCTCAAAACGAGACCGTTCCATTAACTGTTGGCGTGCACTCCACCAGCTTCGAAACGACGACGCATCGCATCAACGAACTCCAACCGTTTCACGCGCTCAGCCGCTCGGCCATCCGAGAAGAATAAGGCAAACGATCGGGCATCCGACCGGCCACACGACCGGGCATCCGCACGGACCTCCACTCGGCTACTCGGCCACACGCTCGGCCATCCACTCGGCTAGCTTCCAATTTCGCGCAGCTCAACGACGCCGTTCCATCAGTCTTCAAACCAAACCATTGGCGCTTCCCCAAACGACATCACTTGATTCCAGCTCCAGCCAAACACTGCCGTTTCACCCTGTCTTAGGCAAAACATAACCATTTGTTCTTCAGCTCCTCCAGACCATACTGGCCTATTCAAGCTCCTGCAAATCCTCTATACCATCATCATAAATCCTTAAGTAGGTGACAACCAACAATTACATGGATTAAACTACCAGGTTTTCCATCTCACTTATTTAACCAAGGTTACATATCGTCCATTATTTCTCCGTTCGGCAGGTTTATTGCCATTGATGAGAAAACCAGAATATTCTCCAACCCTAGCTTCGCCAGGGCTTACATGGAACTGGATCTCTCTAAACCTTTTCTAGGGGAGGCCTGGGTCTCTTTTGGTCCTGATAATGGCTTCTGGCAGCCGATCACTTACGAAAATAAACTGTTATATTTTTCCAAGTACAAACTTCATGGTCATGAACTCTCTACTTGCCGGCGAAACAAACCAAGTTCAACGGCACGTGAAACAACTGCACCTAGTCATCTGCAGGCGAACAATCTGCAAAATCACCACCAAGCAGCGACAAATCAGCACAAAACTGCGACAAATCAGTCCAAAGAGTGGACTTTGGTCACCAAAAAAAAAGGTAGAGTGGATTCAAAAAAAAATATTGGACAATCCTCCTAACAACCAAAACTGGCGCTGCCTTCAAACCAAGATAATGCTGCTGGCATCACCTTGGTGGACCATCATGCTCAGGATGTGGAACAGAATGCCAGTCTCATTGGAAAATCTTCGGAGTTTCCAATTCAGGATATGCAATTAAATCAGAATATTCTTTCTGCAGTAATATTTTAAATCCAGCCCATACAAGCTACTGATACCAATTTTTATTGCGGAATCAGGTTAATTATTAGCTTTATTTTATTATTTTTTTTGATTTGGGTTAATTGGTTAAGTTAGGTGATGTTAGAGGGACTTGAACCCTGCACACTTTGGTGCAGGGTGGAGCGCTCAACCATTGAGCTAACTCACTTGCGCCCTAATTATTAGCTTTATTGATTGAGCAAATAATACAAAAGAGTTCAAGATGAGACTCATAAACCCTAGGTTCTCATCCAATCCGATTTCCACAAAATTAACCCAAGGAAATCAAATTCAATCAAACAGTGACTTCCCTATGCGAAGACGACTCAAAGCCCTCTGCCGTTGCTCTGCGAATGCTCCCAGAATCTCTCCGACGTACTTGCCCTGCAACAGCATGAACTCTGACTTTGCTCTGTCAAATCTCGAACTCGTATCACCAATCACGTACGCTCAACCTCGAATCACTCTCAGTCGGTCAATCGCTGACTTCTCACGCTCGTAATCAAATGGAATCGCTCTGGATCGAAAACCCCAAATCGGACTGGAAGACCCCTAATTGAAACTCAGTTGGCTTTATATGAACCTCGAGCTGCGCACAGTCGTTTGATTGCAACGGTAATACCGAACTTCGACGCGTATTTCCTTTAGTGGAACGATGTCGTTTGCTTCCGAACTCAAACCTCCCAAATAGAACGACGGAGTTTCCTTTAGAAGCAAATCTCCCGCTTCTGCCAGACGACGCCGTTTGGAGCTCAGGACAAAACCAACTCAGATATATTTTATGCCTTAGCCAAATCCTGCACTTTTGCACCAAAACAATACCAAAACAAAACACCAGCTTCCCAGTACAAAGTCTCATCTATATAAGCTCAACTCAAGTATGCTCAATCAACATGTTTAGGATTATAAAATTAACAAATGTCCTCCTAATCCTAACATGTTCTCATAAAGCTAAAACAACCTATAGGGCTTTAAACAAAAACTGAGATAACAAAACTGAAGAACTGAACTGAGGCAGGACATACCTGGCCTCACCTGATGCTGGAGGAGAACTGCTTCAAGTCACAGCTCCTGTAAACAAAGCATCTCTAGAAAACTGAAACTTGTTAGTAGTCACAATTTTAGTCCCAAAATCTGCTAGATTCTTAGAAAAAATTTCCAATTTGAGCAAAATTGGAATTTGGATTTCCAAACTAAGCAAACTTGAAATTGGATTTCCGATTTAGACTCATGCCTTTAAGCGCTGTTGGTAAGGGCGCTTAAGGCATAAGGCGCTCTTAGCAACGACGCCTAATGCTTAGGTGTCAAATTCTTGATACAACAAGCTGAGTCAGCCAAAAAATTTTGAATTTTGATTTAGGCGCTGTGTAGAACAGCGCCTAAAAATGTTCTATTTTTAATGTTATTTTTTTTGAAAAAATTGATTAAACACCCATCTTCGATCACTATATTTGTGAGCTTAACCTTTGAATTTCATTTTTGAGTAAACATGAAAGTTATAGAACATTCAATTAGCTTTCTAACCATATAAAGAACATCTTAAACGGACATCGGATGACACCTCTATGAGCTTCCGAATGTTAGCTCGGACCCCCTCGATTTCGGCTGAATTCGATCGATCATCCATCTTTGGTCACTATTTTTATCAGCTTAACCTTTGAATTTCATTTTCAAGTAAACATAAAAGTTATAGAACATTAAATTATCTTTCTAACCATATAAAGAACATCTTAAACGGACACCGGATGACGCCTCTATGAGCTTCCGAATGTTAGCTCGGACCCACTCGGTTTCGGCTAAATTCGATCGATCATCCATCTTTGGTCACTATTTTTATCAGCTTAATATTTGAATTTCATTTTAGGGTAACCATAAAAGTTATAGAGCATTCAATTATCTTTCTAACCATATAAAGAACATCTTAAACGGACACCGGATGACGCCTCTATGAGCTTCCGAATGTTAGCTCGGACCCCCTCGGTTTCGGCTAAATTCGATTGATCATCCATCTTTGGTCACTATTTTTATCAGTTTAACATTTGAATTTCATTTTCAAGTAAACATAAAAGTTATAGAACATTCAATTATCTTTCTAACCATATAAAGAACATCTTAAACGGACACCGGATGAAGCCTCTATGAGCTTCCGAATGTTAGCTCGGACCCCCTCGGTTTCGGCTAAATTCGATCGATCATTCATCTTTGGTCACTATTTTTATCAGCTTAACATTTGAATTTCATTTTCGAGTAAACATAAAAGTTATAGAACATTCAATTATCTTCCTAACCATATAAAGAACATCTTAAACGGACACCGGATGACGCCTCTATGAGTTTCCGAATGTTAGCTCGGACCCCCTCGGTTTCGGCTAAATTCGATCGATCATCCATCTTTGGTCACTATTTTTATCAGCTTAACATTTGAATTTCATTTTTGAGTAAACATAAAAGTTATAAAACATTCAATTATCTTTCTAACCATATAAAGAACATCTTAAACGGACACCGGATGACACCTCTATGAGCTTCCGAATATTAGCTCGGACCCTCTCGGTTTCGGCAAATTTCAAAATTAGCCTAAACCGAGGGGGTCCGAGCTAACATTCGTAAGCTCATAGAGGCGTCATCCGGTATTCGTTTAAGATGTTCTTTATATGGTTAGAAAGCTAATTGAATGTTCTATAACTTTTATGTTTACTTAAAAATGAAATTCAAAGGTTAAGCTCACAAATATAGTGATCGAAGATGGGTGTTTAATCAAATTTTTCAAGAAAAAAATATTAAAAATAGAACATTTTTAGGTGCTGTTCTAGACAGCGCCTAAATAAAAATCCAATTTTTTTTGGCTGACTCAGCGTGTTGTATCAAGAATTTGACACCTAAGCATTAGGCGCCGTTGCTAAGAGCGCCTTATGCCTTAAGCGCCCTTACCAACCGCGCCTAAGGGCATGAGTCTAAATCGGAAATCCAATTTCAAATTTGCTTAGTTTGGAAATTCAAATTCCAATTTTGCTCAAATTGGAAATTTTTTCAGATTCTTATCCCCTAGGATTTTTCTGATTTCAAACTCATTTGATTCAATCATATCCCTAATAAAATGGTACCTAACATCAATATGTTTGGACATTTCATGATAGACAGGATCTTTACATAAATACAAGGCACTTTGGGAATCCATATCTATAATAGGCACATAAGTATTTCTATCAATTTCTTGCAAAATACCCTTGAACCAAATAGCTTCCTTGGATGCCTCAGTTGCTGCTATGTACTCAGCCTCAGTTGAGGACAGAGCAACAATAGGTTGCAACTGAGATTTCCAAGAAACACAATTCCCAGCCCAAGTAAAGAAGAAGCCATTTGTAGATTTTCTATTATCCTTGTTACTAGCATAATCACTGTCTACATAACCATATAACTGAGTCTTAGGGGCATGTGAACCATAAATCAATCCTAGTTTCCTAGTCCCTGAAATGTACTTAAGCAAGTATTTCATAGCAATCCAATGTTTATCTCCCGGGTTAGACATAAACCTACTAAGAACACTCACACCGAAAGCCAAATCAAGTCTAGTACAAAACATTACATACATAACTGAACACACAGCAACATCATATGAAACTTTACTCATTTTCAGTTTATCCTCATCAGTCACAGGACAATCATGCTTGGTTAATTCAAGATGCCCTCCTAAGGGCACTAGAGATGGTTTAGCATTTTTTAGTTGGAACTTGTCTAACACCTTATCAAGATAATCAGTTTGAGACAAGTACATGATCTTTTTATTTTTGTCCCTAGTTATCCTAACACTCAAAATCCTTTGGGCTTCACCCATGTTCTTCATATCAAACTTAATGTTATTAACAACAGGTCTTGACTCACTTATGATAAGCATGTCATCAATATATAACAGAACAAAGGCATGATATTTAGCATTCATATTCTTCAAGTAGAGACAAGAATCATATTTGCTTTTTGAAAAACCAATATCAGTCATGCAAGCATCAAATTTTCTATTCCATTGTCTTGGAGATTGCTTTAGGGCATAAATAGGCTTATTCAGATAGCATACATGCTCAGGAAAATCCTATCAACAAAACCTTTTGGTTGTTTCATATAGATAGTTTCCTCTAGGTCTCCATTCAAAAAGACAGTTTTAACATCCATTTGATCAATTTCCCAGTTAAAAATAGGGGACATAGCTAACAAAAGTCTTAATGTCTTATACTTAACAACTGGTGCAAAGATCTCATTATAGTCAATCCCATCTTTTTGTGAAAACCCTTTTGCAACAAGCCTTGCTTTGAACCTAGGAGGTTCAGCAGGGTTGTTGCCATTTTGTAATCTGAAAATCCATTTACAATCAATAGCTCTAGCATTCTTAGGCAATGACATAAGTTTCCAAGTGTTATTATCATACATGAATTGGATTTCATCATGCATAGCATTAATCCATTCAGTTGCATGCTTACAATTAACTGCTTCTTCAAAGGTTTCAGGAACAGCTATATCATTTTTGATCATTTCAGAAACCAACAATGCATACTCAAGCACATTTGTCACATAATCATCATATTTCCTATTAGCTATCCTAGTTATAGGTTCCTTATCCCTAGATAGGACATAGTTAGCTAAAGGATTATCATTCTCAACATGGTCAGCATCAACAACAATATCATCATTCAAACCATCAGCAACATGATCAACAACAGCATCATTTATCACAGTTCCACTGTTCCCAATATTTTCAGTAAGCAAAGGCTGATCATGTTCAGGATTTGTTACCTCTCCCCCACCTAATTGGTGAGGGTGCTGAACTTGATCTTCTGTGTTGTCATTCTGCAACACTCCTTGATCATCAGCTCCATCAGTTGGATCTGCCAGGTAAGTTCTGTACACAAAGTCCTCACCAGAGTCACTGTGAGAACCTGAAACTTGTTCACTTTGAGATGTTAGTCTTGACTTAAAATGAAAATCACTCTCATTAAAAGTCACAGACCTAGCCAACCATACCCATTCTGCAAAAATCCCATCACCAAAAAAGGGGTCTCGCTCTTCCGCTAGATCATGTCCTAAAAAGGAAGACACAAACTTCGTTTAGTCTTGATCCTTTGTTTTTTTGTTTTGTTTTTCCTTTTCTATCAATAAAAGTTTGTTATTGAAAAAGAATCTATTGATCCAAACACTAAAATGTAACTAGTGAGACATGGATTGATATACCCAGGGAGAAGCCACATGAGAGGTTTTTCATGTTGCAGTCCGGATAGATTTCAGTCCATTCTTTTTTAATAAAAAACTATATTTTTGCAATTGCAGTCGTAACTCCGCAATTCACAAAACAAAACCTAAGACAGGCAATCCGGCGATGTCGATGTGAGGTGCTGAAGTTGTTGTGAGTATCGATTATCGAAGGCTCTATTCTTCCAACTTCCAAGTTCCGTCACTTTCTTCCGCTGAGTACTGACGCTGAGGCGCTGAGGCTGAGCAACTCTATTCTTCAGTTGAGGTTTGTGCATCTGTGGTGAACTGTTCGTAATTTGTTAAAGCGTAGTATAATGTATTGGATTGAGTTTGAAATTAGGGTTTTGGTTCAGTTAAGTTGTTGAAGCTTGAAGTGAATGACTGCTTTTGTTTTAATTGATTAGTTGAAGGTTGCTTACAGTCCGAGAGGGAGCTTTAGTTTCCGCGACTTTCACCATGCTGCTCAGAACTTGCCAGTGGATGCGTTTTGTCCTTACACAGATGAGTCCGACTCAGGCTGCAGTGGTATCTCACTCTCGTATTATTGGTACAAATTCGGCTTATATTATGAGATTGGCATGGATGATGTCTTATGTATTGTCTGTTTTTTTTAAGGGAGCTGCTCTTCGCACCCCCGGCAACAAAAAATCCCCAGCAAAATGACTCAATTGCCCTCCTCTTTTTAATTAATTACATTCATATGCCATATTCAATTAAATGATAATTAATATTCTATAAATTAATTGTACCATATTTATTTATTATTATTAATCAAAAAATATTCTATAATAATTAATAGTAAAAAATTAAAATAAAAATACAACATGTAGCAATTTTTTAAAAATTATATTGTACTTGATTTTTTTTTAAATTTTAATAGAACTTATAATTAGGAGTGAGTGAGTAACTAAATAAACAAAATTTCCATTGTAGTAAAATATTATTTAGACAAATTTTATTTATGATTTATATTTAGAAAATAGTTTCATTTTATTTAGGGCGAATAATAATTTATTTCGTTTAATTAATAATTGATTGGGTAGCCTAACATTAATTTGGATTCAAAAAAAACCATGCAACAATGCTAAAAATAAATACATAAAAGATAGTAATGACAGATTCTCTGGCAAAAGCAAATTATACTATTCATTTAGGTATTAACTTTTAATAAAAGGTAGTAATAACAGATTTGACAATACATTTCGATAGAGAACTCACTGGTACATTACGAAACACAAAATAGACAACTCACTGACTAGATTCATAATTTATGTATTATATATATGTTAAGTATAACTTAGTTTTTGTTTAATCAATAATGTATTCATATTTAAAAAATATGTGTTATATATTTAATTTATACATTGTTTTGAATTAATGATAATATCTCATTAATTATAATATATATATATATATTAATGTTAATTTAGAAATAATTAATATTAATATATAATAGTTATGTTTGGAGAGAAAGACATTGTCATTTGTCAAGAATAGGGGAGACGGGAGAGCAAAATTCGGTTAATTACCGTTTACTGAATTGAATTTATCGTTATCGAATCGATTAAGTAAATCGGTAAAACGGTAAAAATAAGTCGGTAAACGGAATAACTTTTGAAATCAGTAAATTTACCGTTTTACCGAAAATATAAATAAATAAATAAATATTATATATATTATAAAGAAATTTTTTTAAAAAAACATTTATATATATTAAAAATCAACATATATATTTATAAGATTTATAATATATATTTAAAAAATTAGAAAAATAATAAATTTCGATAAATCGGTAAGGGTAAACAGAATAGAATTTTGTATTTCAATAAAACGGTAATTTACGGTTTGCTCACCCCTGCAAGAAGGTCATTATACTAAGTTCCTGTGTAATTGGAAACATAAATTCCATGCGTGAGGTTTTGGCAGTAAGTGAAAGTGGGCGGCAATCTGATTTCGTTCCATTGTACTTGTGTTGTGTTCAGAAGTTAAACGCTGGCTTCAGGACTTAAAAGACGACTTGGGAGAAGTAATACAAGCAAGGTTTATCTTTTTTTTTTTTGATGGAAACTGTCAAGCAAACAAACAACCAGCACACGAACAAAAGACAGCCGCACAAAGCCAAAACATTTAAACAAAGGCTCCCATCCATCTTGGGATGGCTCCCGAGTCCGTCCACCTCCAAGCCTCCTGCCTAGCTTTATGCGCTACAAGATCCGCCAATTTTATGCTGTCTCTCCCAACCAGCGTCACACTCCAACCTCTATGCCCATTCAGCAGCTGAGTCGCCTCCGCCAACCAGGACCCGCACCACTCTGCAACACCCAATCCTAGATACAAAGCCTTATAGACATCAAGCAAGGTTTATCTTTAAAAGCAATTTATTTGGCCCTGTTTCCTCGGTGTCCTGCAATTTGAGTTTAGCTACTCAACGGATACGTGATGATTTTGGACCATGTCAGGTACTAACTATATCTGATGACTTCATTACGCAAATGTTCTTGGAGATGTAATTGTAAGTTTCCACACAGCATTGACTATTCAACCCTTAACGAGTCAATTTTATGAGCTACGCAAATGTTCTTTGAGATGTAATTGTATTATTAATGATGATGTAATTGCTGAGTTTGAAATGAGTGGACCTCGAATGGTCAAATTTAACTAGTTGTATTTGTAATGTGTTTTGCCTGGCGTAATAAAAAAGACGTGAGGATGAGCCTCCCACTGGGTTTCAAATCTAAAAAATATATTTTACGTCACTATAAAAACTTCCAGCCCTGGTAACTTTGAATTCCTGTCTTCGTCCCTGGATATACCACTCCTGAAATGGAGCCAAAACATTGGAATGGTCTGGTGGCCCGTTTTCTTGTCCAGCGAGTTTCATGATAATGTTCGTACAAGTACTCAATGGATGGTTAGTTGATATTGAGAAGAAGATTGTCTTTTGTGATCTGTTTTCATTTTGTGTGATTTCGAAATTCTAGTCTTGTGTTTGAGTGGGACTTGATATTGGAAGTTTTTTTTTGTTTTTTTTTTGATACAAGTCAGATAGACCAACAAGGAAGGACTTAACAAAGACTAGCAAAAAATGACGCATACCAGAGAGACCATTTGGAACCACCTTACTGCTCAAACTGTCAGAAAGAGTATATCCGCAAACTCGACAGAGTGATCTCCCAATCTTGAAGACCAACAGTTTACAAAAAGATACTATTCAAAATCTTAAAACTAGACTCCTTTTATACAGACTTATTCCAGTGGCTAGGGCGCTAGGCCTACCATGCCAACAAAAATATGTTGCTCTACCAGTGCTGGAATTTGGACTAACCCCTAAATTTCCAAATTGAATCAAAGAAACTAATTATTAATTTTTACCGATAAATTATGAAAACGTAAATAACTAATTCAAAAATAATACTTACGAAATTTAAAGAAGGTAAAAATATTATCATAAGATTAAATGTTAAAAATATATTATGGGAGATATATATAAATTAAATTAAAGAAAAAATATTCAAAGGGTGCGGTTCAGGTACAAACATATTTATAAATAAAAACTACAAACCGATTATTAAGCCGACACGTATCCAATTTTAATCGAAATCCCGGACAAAACACGGAGGGATATAATAGTCATTCCACACGGATGGGTATAAAACCTAATAACGTTATTTTCAATTTAGTCCAAAAGTTGTTAATGATCAGACTTAAAAACTTAATGATCAGACTTAACAATAGCCAATGATCAGACTAAAAATACTTAATGTTCAGACTTAAAATTGGTAATGTTCAGACTTAAAAAGAAGCAATGTTCAGACTTAAAATTGGTAATTTTCAGACTTAAAAATAGCCAACGATCAGACTAAAAATACTTAATGTTCAGACTTAAAATTGGTAATGTCCAGACTTAAAAAGAAGCAATGATCAGACTTAAAGTGGTAATGTTCAGACTTAAAAAGAAGCAATGATCAGACTAAAAATACTTAATGTTCAGACTTAAAATTGGTAATGTTCATACTTAAAAATAGCCAATGATCAGACTAAAAATACTTAATGTTCAGACTTAAAATTGGTAATGTTCAGACTTAAAAATAGCCAATGATCAGACTAAAAATACTTAATGTTCAGACTTAAAATTGGTAATGTTCAGACTTAAAAAGAAGCAATGATCAGACTTAAAATACTTAATGTTCAGACTTAAAATTGGTAATGTTCAGACTTAAAAAGAAGCAATGATCAGACTTAAAAATAGGCAATGATCAGACTAAAAATACTTAATGTTCAGACTTAAAATTGGTAATGTTCAGACTTAAAAAGAAGCAATGATCAGACTTAGAAGACTTAATGTTCATACTTAAAAATAGCCAATGATCAGACTAAAAATACTTAATGATCAGACTTAAAAAATGGTAATGATCAGACTGAAAAAGAAGCAATGATCAGACTTAAAAGACTTAATGATCAGACTTAAAAATAGCCAATGATCAGACTAAAAATACTTAATGATCAGACTTAAAATGGTAATGATCATACTTAAAAAGAAGCAATGATCAGACTTAAAAACATAATGATCAGACTTAAAAATAAGCAATGATTAGACTAAAAATACTTAATGATCAGACTTAAAAATGGTAATGTTCAGACTTAAAAAGAAGTAATGATCAGACTTAAAAGACTTAATGATCAGACTTAAAAATAGCCAATGATCAGACTAAAAATACTTAATGACCAGACTTAAAAATGGTAATGTTCAGATTTAAAAAGAAGCAATGATCTGACTATAAATACTAAATGATCAGACTTAAAATTGGTAATGTTCAGACTTAAAAAGAAGCAATGATCAGACTTAAAAATAGGCAATGATCAGACTAAAAATACTTAATGTTCACACTTAAAATTGGTAATGTTCAGACTTAAAAAGAAGCAACGTTCAGACTTAAAATTGGCAATGTTCAGACTTAAAAAGAAGCAATGATCAGACTTAAACATAGGCAATGATCAGACTAAAAATAGGCATGTTCAGACTTAAAATTGGTAATGTTCAGACTTAAAAAGAAGCAATGTTCAGACTTAAAAGACTTAATGTTCAGACTTAAAATTTGTAATGTTCAGACTTAAAAAGAAGCAATGATCAGACTTAAAAATAGGCAATGATCAGATTAAAAATACTTAATGATCAGACTTAAAATTGGTAATGTTCAGACTTAAAAAGAAGCAATGATCAGACTTAAAAGACTTAATGTTCAGACTTAAAAAATAGGCAATGATCAGACTTAAAAGACTTAATGTTCAGACTTAAAAGATTTAATGTTCAGACTTAAAAAATAGTCTGATCATCATCTATTTTAAGTCTAAGTATTTATTTATTTTAAGTCTGATCATCATTTATTTTAAGTCTAATCATTATCAATTTTAAGTCTGATCATCATCTATTTTAAGTCTAAGTATTTATTTATTTTAAGTCTGATCATCATCTATTTTAAGTTTGATCATCATCTATTTTAAGTAAATTTTACTATAAGCAAAAGTCAAAATTGCTACAGTAAAAGTCAATTTTACTCTAGCAAAGTCAAATTTTAGTCCAAATGATCAGACTTAAGGCATGATGATCAGACTTAAAAATGTATTGCAGCGAAAGTCAAAATTTTTGTCTCAATTTTACTGTAGCAAAAGTCAAAATTTATTCTAAATGATCAGACTTAAGGCATGATGATCAGACTTAAAAACGTACTGTAGCGAAAGTCGAATTTTATTGTAGCGAATTTTAGGACAATTATACCCCTCCTATTTTTTATATATTTTTTAAATAAGTCCATATGTGTTTTTTTATTTACAAAAGGAATCCCGACCGGATGAAAGTTCGGATGAATTTTGATTGGTTAATTTTGACACGTGTCAAATATTTTAAGGATTTGTAGTTTTTATTTATAATAGTGGTTTGTATTTGATCCAAAGCCATATTCAAATTATAATTTAACTAACAAAGTTAACTCTATCCATAAAATTTATGAATTTTTTTTGAATTTGCCATTTTATTAAAAAAATATATTCATTGGGACCTCTATTTGGAAATAAGTAGTAATTCGAGCCTTTTTTTTATTCTTCTTCTTTTTCTCTAAATATAATTTATACATTATTCGTCGACTTTTCGTAAACCATTATTTAATTTTTTTTTGATTGCATTATTTAATTTTTTGTTTTAGACAAAAAGAGAAATGCGTGAGAATAAATGCGATACGAAAACTGGAAGTTTCCCTCTGTTTCCAACGCGAACTGTTTCTCTCTCCTCCCGCATTCCGCAACTTACTGCGATCGCAACCCAACCGATACTCTCCTTCGTCGACGTCGGCCGACTCAGACTCAGTCGGCAGCCGTATTGCCACCGCTCGATTCGCTCGCTAACCTGATCGGCGATTAATCGTTTCTGTGTAGTAGACGAGATCGAGAGATTTCATTTGAGACATGGCGGGGAATGATTGGATCAATAGCTACCTGGAAGCGATACTTGACGTCGGTCAAGGACTGGAGGACAAGAAATCGTCGCTTTTGTTGAGGGAGAGAGGTCGGTTTAGTCCGACGCGGTACTTTGTTGAGGAGGTTATTACTGGCTTCGATGAGACTGATCTTCATCGCTCCTGGGTTAAGGTATCTTTTATATGTATATAGCATGAGTTTTGAAACTTTGGCTTGTAACAATTTTCTGTTTCTTTTTTTGTTGTTGTTGTTTGGATTTTGATTCTTGAGTTGTTGAAGATGAATGGTCATTAAGGTGATTTTGAAAGATGATCAGGTAATGCGATAGTGTGTGAGATTCTTTTAGTTGATGCATGCTTGATTCTTGGTAGGCTTCTGCTATGAAGACGACTAAAGAAAGAAATACTAGACTGGAGAACATGTGTTGGAGGATTTGGAATTTGGCTCGCAAGAAGAAGCAGGTATTGTATTGTTGTATGTATTTTCTTTATTCAGACTTGAAATATTAGTCTGATTCTGTATGGAATACTATTGGATACTGCTGATGTGAGCATTTGTAATTTTGATTTTCGCTATGGGGTAGCTTGAGGGTGAGGAATCTCAGCGTGTGGCCAAAAGACGGCTTGAACGGGAAAGAGGTAGAAGAGAAGCCACTGCAGACATGTCTGAGGATTTATCTGAGGGAGAAAAAGGAGATGTGGTGGCCGAACTTTCTCCGCATGGGGAAAGCAATAGAGGAAGAATGACTCGTGTTGTGTCTGTTGATGCTATGGAGAGTTGGGCTGCTCAACAGAAGGAAAAAAAGTTTTATATAGTTTTGATAAGGCATGATTTCTACTTTCTAATGCTGTTAATGTATATGAGTTTGAATGTTTGCTTACCTGCTGCATAATCAGTTCTTAGTAACGTGAATTCTTTTTTTTGATCCGTGTAGACTTTAACCTTCAGTGAGGTGTTTAATTTGAGTGAGCTGAATTCTTTACCCGGTCCTATTTTATGTGCAGTCTCCATGGTCTTATACGTGGTGAAAACATGGAGTTAGGCCGCGATTCAGACACAGGTGGTCAGGTACATTCGCTTAAACTTTATAAACCAAAGGGACCATTAGTGTATGCTGCCACAATTTTTCATATTTGATTTTTTGTTGTTGTTATTTATGAGGTGGTTTGTAACGAAACAGAATGTGTGTACTTTGGCATCTCAGTGTTTTGTTTTCTTATCAGGTCAAATATGTGGTGGAACTTGCCAGGGCATTAGCCACAATGCCGGGTGTATATCGGGTTGATTTGCTAACCCGCCAAATATCATCTCCGGATGTTGATTGGACTTATGGTGAACCAACAGAGATGCTAAATTTAGAAAAGCTTGAGAATCACAACCAGGAGATAGGTGAGAGCAGTGGTGCTTATATAATCCGCATACCCTTTGGTCCAAAGGATAAATATGTTGCTAAGGAACTTCTGTGGCCCCATGTTCCTGAATTCGTTGATGGAGCTCTCAGTCATATCATTCAAATGTCAAAAGTTCTTGGCGAGCAAATTGGCGGGGGTGAACCAGTTTGGCCTGTTGCAATTCATGGGCATTATGCAGATGCTGGTGACTCTGCAGCTTTGTTATCTGGGGTGTTGAATGTGCCAATGGTGTTCACTGGTCACTCACTTGGACGAGATAAGCTAGAGCAGTTATTGAAGCAAGGGCGATTAACCAGGGAAGAAATAAATACAACTTACAAAATAATGAGGCGAATAGAAGCTGAAGAATTATGTCTCGATGCCTCTGAAATTATTATTACCAGCACCAGACAAGAGATAGAAGAGCAGTGGCGTCTTTATGATGGATTTGATCCAGTCCTTGAGCGGAAACTGAGAGCAAGGGCCAAAAGAGGTGTGAGCTGTTACGGGAGGTTCATGCCTCGGATGGTTGTGAGTGCTCCGCTCCCTACTTGTTTGTTGCTGTACAGATACTCATTTCGGAAGTGTGTCTTCCTTTCTGATTGTTTTACACTTTGTAGGTGATTCCTCCAGGAATGGAGTTTCATCATATAGTTGTGCATGATGGTGACATAGATGTTGATGCGGAAGGAAACGATGAGCATTCTGGTACACACCACCCTCCGATTTGGGGTGAGGTTAGATTTACCACCCTCGTTTGGATAACGACATTGCGACTTGAACTAGTTGTCACATTTGTACTGACTCAAAACATCCCTTCAGATAATGAGATTCTTTAGCAACCCGCACAAGCCTATGATTCTTGCTCTCGCTAGGGCAGACCCTAAGAAGAACATTACTACTCTGGTTAAAGCTTTTGGTGAATGTCGCCCACTAAGAGACCTGGCCAACCTTGTAAGTCAGCCATTGTGCTTGCTGAACCTCTTTTAATTTGCATGATATATATATATTTTTTGGTTGGTTGGCTTTAATTTCCACTTCTTTTTGGAATGCTTTAAACCCTTTTAATGTGATATTTTAGACTCTAATAATGGGAAATCGCGACGACATTGATGAAATGTCAAGCACCAATGCATCGGTTATTCTTTCAATACTAAAGTTGATCGACAAATATGATCTGTATGGCCAAGTTGCCTATCCTAAACATCACAAGCAGTCTGATGTTCCGGATATCTACCGTCTAGCTGCGAAAACAAAGGTACTCAAACAAAGCTTTTTTCTATTCTTGAACAATATGGTTGCCTTATGACATGTAACTTCACATGTACAGCTAATTTATATGGAACTTTTTGGTAGGGTGTTTTCATCAACCCGGCTTTCATCGAACCTTTTGGTCTTACATTGATCGAGGTTTCTTCTTGATTTTTTCCGATTCAAAACACATTTATAGTTAAGATATGTGATTTCAGTTATGAGATGATTGATGTTTTTATCAGGCTGCGGCATATGGTTTGCCGATTGTTGCTACAAAAAATGGAGGGCCAGTGGATATTCACAGGGTGAGTTTGTCTCTAAAGCATTCATAGCTTCTGTATGATCATGTTGAATAAGGTGGAGTCTTCTACACATTTTTAACCTTAGAGGTCTGTTTTACATGACGACAAGAGAGTTAAAGAGCTTTTAAGAATAACAGATGTTTGGATTTTGTGACCGCCATCCCATCCCGTAATCTGTCCCAATATCATAGTTATCTTGAATTTTTTTAACGACAACTTTTTTGACAGGTTCTTGACAACGGGTTATTGGTTGATCCTCATGACCAGCAAGCTATTGCTGATGCTCTTTTGAAACTTGTTGCTGATAAGCAGCTATGGGCTAGATGTAGACAAAATGGGCTGAAAAATATTCACCACTTTTCTTGGCCAGCACATTGCAAGTCATATTTGGCTCGCATAGCTAGCTGTAAACCTAGACAACCACAATGGCGAAATACCATTAATGGAGACGAAGGGTCGGACTCAGACTCAGCTGGTGAATCCTTGAGAGATATTCAGGATATTTCTCTAAATTTGAAATTTTCATTAGACGGTGAAAAGACTGATGCCACTACTGTTTTTGAGAATGCCTTGGATTCTGAAGAAAATGCCCCTTGCGGCAATAGTATACAAAGGAATGAAGTTGCAAAATGGTCAAACGGAATTTTTGATGGTTGTGCAAAGCTCCTTTCTTTGAAAAGGAAAAAATATATGGTCGTAGTTGCTTTGGATTGCCTTCGATCAGACCTTATGATTGCTATCAAGATTATCTTGCAAACACTAAAAAGTTCCTCCATGTCTGAGTCAATCGGCTTTATCATGTCTACATCCCTCAGTATTTCTGAAATTCATGATCTATTCACTTCTGGAAGTGTAAGCTCAACGGAATTTCATGCTTACATATGTAATAGCGGCAGTGAGATATATTATCCATCTGTCAACTCTGAGGATCATCCATCCGGCCTTCCATTTATTGTTGATCTTGACTATAGTTCTCACATTGAGTACCGCTGGGGTGGAGAAGGTTTGAGGAAAACTTTGGTGCGCTGGGTTGCTTCAGTTAACGAAAAAAATGGAGAAACGGTGATCTATGAAGATGAAGCAACATCCACTAGTCACTGCTTTGCCTTCCAAGTAACAAAAGCAGAAGAAGTAAGTTATTTACACCTTTGGTTTGTTGCTACTGTCCTTTCACTACTTATTTTATTTGAAATTGATTTTGGAAAGGTTGGAAACATAATAAAGGATTTGTGACACATCTTGCAAGCAGGATCACTTTCTTGATTGTTTTAAAGATTTAATTATGGAATTTTCAAGTCAAATGGCATATACTCTGCTTATTTCAACAGTTCATGTTAATGTGATAATGTGTTTCTTTAGAATTTTAGATGACTACATTTTTTAATTTCGGAGATCATTCTATAACACCAACAAATCAGATAGGTTTGTAGGGGAAACTCGCATAGGTTTGAGTTGTGCCATATTGGTTTTTCTCATTTTCTGTATTAGACGTCTTTATCTCACACTGGATAAAAGTTCAATTTATTTTGTAGATGCCGCCAGTTAAGGAGCTCCGAAAGATGATCAGAATCCAAGCTCTCCGTTGTAATGCCATTTATTGTCAAAATGCTACAAGGCTTAATGTCATCCCCGTGTTGGCTTCTCGATCTCAGGCTCTCAGGTACCATGACTAGTTTACATATCGGTCTAGAGAATTTTTGTGTAGTGGACTCGTTTTGGAATATATTGCCCTGACATAATTAGAAAGTTCAAAGTTGATTTAACATGCAAGAATTGCTTGGTGGGAAAAATCAGTTCTATAAACTTTTAAGATACTAATAGATATGGACAGTTATATTTCCAATGTATGGTTGGCAACAGACTTTGATGAACGTAATACTTGCAATTCGCTAATGAGGTTTGATATTTAAAGGCAGCGATTGCTAATAGTGGAGCAATATCTCTGCTAAAACATTTGTCAAAAAAAATATATATTCTGAAAGTGGTATTGCCCGGTTGTCAGTTAGAGAGTATCTATGGCCAATTTGCTTCTGTTTTTCTTCTGAGAAGGATGGCAATTTGAAATTTGATTGATGCCGTATTTTCACCAGGTACTTCTACATCCGCTGGGGAATGGATCTAACCAATACTGTTGTGTTTATTGGTGAGGCCGGAGACACAGATTACGAAGGTTTACTAGGCGGGGTTCACAAGTCAGTTATACTGAAGGGAGTCTGCAGTACTGAACCTAAGCTGTATACCAACCGAAGCTATCCACTGGAGGATGTCCTGCCACTGGGCAGCCCCAACATTGTTCATGCTGAAGAGCTTTCCAGTGATGCCATCAAAACAGCTTTGGAGAAACTCAAGGTGCTCATAAATTGAATACAGAAAGACAGCAACGTCGGACCAATGGTACATTGCATATACAGATAATGTCGATGAATGACCTTTTTGCCTTCGTACATACGCAAAATGGTTGTCAACTATTCCAAACTCGATATGCCCATTGATGCTTATACTTGTGCTATACAACAGAATCCCTGAGATAAGTGGTATGCTGTCTGAATCATGAAAATATATCTCGCTAAGAGTAAAAATGCAGCTTTGAACGTTTCCACAAGACAGCATTGTTATACATTGAATTCTTCAATACTTAGCACTACAGGAAGTCATGTTAGACGATAGAGTATACATATAAAAGAAAGTAAGAAAGGGAAAGAAAAAAAACAGCGTAATTAGTATTCCCTTACAATGAGATGAGGTTTTTTTTGTTGATAGATAAATGTTTACTGATGTCAAACAACAACAAATCATTCAAAAACAAATCATAACATATTGCCAACACAGAAAGGAATTGCGTTCAAATCTTGCTATTGCCAATTGTGATATCTTGCTTTCCTAGCCAAATTATCCGCTGATGTATTCGCTTCACGGCACCAGTTAGGAAACCGGTGGAAATAATCTTTGCACGCACAACCTCATAGTATCTTCCCCTATCCAGTTGCCACCGCAAGCAATTAATCTAACCATTTCAGCACTATCAACTTCAAAAATGGTTTTATTGTGTTAGTTTCTTTCAGCTATTTGCATCGCCAGCTCTGCATCAAGAATATTCACTCGCCTTCTAATATATGAAGTAGAGATCCACAAGATTGAACCCTTCTCATCTCTACAAATACATCCTACTCCAATCACATTTGTTCCATCTACCCAAAAAGCATCACTATTTATTTTCACATAACCTTTTAATGAGAGGAGTTTATAAAATTGGGTCTCCGTTGTGCGGTTGGGGGCGTCGGATGTTGCGGATGGGGGTTGATGGTGACCTCAAGTTGGGTCTCCGTCGTGCGGTGGGGTTCGTTTTTTTGTCGGAGGCTTTTGACGTTACATTTGTTGAATGGTGGCTCTGCGCGTCGGTGGTCGCTTTTTGGCCTGTTCGATCGGGTTTTGTACATAGTTGTGTGTATTTTGTAGGTTTTTTCGGTTTTTAGTTTGGCGGGGTAAAACCGGGTGTTGTAGGTCGGGTTTGGCCGAAGTAGGTCGGTTTCGGCCGGAAAAGTGTCAGCTTCGGCTGGAAAATTGTCAGCTTCGGCTGGAACAGTGTCTGTTTCGGTGTTTAGGGTTAGTCTTGGCCGGGTAAAATCGGGTATTTTCGTGTAGGCCGGGTAACTCCGGGTTGAAGGGCACGGTGATCTCATATATGGTTCTGTAGTGTCGGCTACATCAGTCGATCGACCAGCTGTTTATCGTGCCCTTATTGGACGTGATGTCCTTCTTGGGAAGATGGTCCTGGTGCCCTTATTGGACGTGATGTCCTTCTTGGGAAGATGGTCCTGGTTCTAACCAATGTGACGTTTCTCATAAAAAAAAAGGAGTTTATAAAATTAAATTATTAAATATTTTCGGATGCAGATCGAACTTTATATTTTCGATAACAACAAATCCAAAAATTATACTTATCTCCTTCCTCCTCACTGGCGCGTCCGACCAGTTTCTGAAGAATTCTTATCGACACGATGGCGACCGATCTTGATTCCACCACCGGCGGCAGCCGTGAAATCGGACCTGACTTGGCGAGTTCCGCTCCTCCCAATCTCAAGAAGAATTTGAGTATTCTATCTCCTGCACAGGTTGATCTATCTTATGCGATTCGATTTTGTGAAAATTTTGTTTCTTTGTTATGAGTATGATTGATTGCTATGGACTGAATTCTTTAGTTTTTTTCTTCTTCTGGATTTTGAATATTTTTGTGGGCAGATTGAGTTGGCGAAAATGCTTGTGGAGATGGGGCAGAGTCATCTGTTCGAGCATTGGCCAGATCCTAGCGTTGATGATCAGGAGAAGATGGCTTTTTTCGATCAGGTTGGGCATCCGTAGTAAGGGAGCAATGAGCAATAAACAAAAATAGCATTTTCTCATAAAATTCATGTAGCAAGCAGAGCTAAAAGTAATGAGTAAAAATGACTCTTTGCTTCATATATTTCAATGCAGTAAGAGAGCAAAGAGCTAAGAGCAAAATGCAATTTTTTTTACCTAGATAGTCAAAATACAACATTTTAAATACACATTTTCTTCAATAAATATGTTGTATTTCTATGTAATTGCATTTTTTCTGAAGTATTTTCTATTTGTGTTTTCTTTGTTGTAATTTATTTTCTAGTATTCCTACCTACTTATTTAATTTTTCTGAAGTATTTTCTAGTATTTCCTACCAACTTATTTAATTTTTCTGTTTTTCCTGACATTTTTTTGACATTTTCTTATTTTTTTAGATTACAGTATTTTTATTTTGTGGATTTGAATTTGAATAATTGATCTTGTTCCAATGTTCACATTTTTTTGTTTTTATTTCTTTCAAAACTAACAAAAAAGTAGTTTCCTTTTGTCTTTTTACATAAATATATGTGGACCCCACTTATTGCTTTCCTATCCCACACCTCTCCATTATTGCTCACCTATCAAGCATTGCTTTTTGCTCTTTTTTTTGTTCACTTGCTACATGAGAGCAATAAGCAATAAAATCTCTCTATTATTGCCTATTGCTCCCCTTGGTGTGGATGCCCAATGCTTAGTACTTTACATTTCTTTTCAATGTTTTTCCTAATTTTTGAAAAATATTCAATTTTTAGATGATTCTTATTTTACTTGTTGATACCTATGATATGATTCGTTCCCATATGAGTTGAGCAGAAAGTATTTAATTTGGTGAAACCCATCTCTGAGATCCAGAAATGCCTCAAAGTTGTATCAAGTCGTCGCAGGCTACCCATATTGTGCATATCTAGAGTACAACTAAACAAGCCCACCTCTTTTCCCCTGAATAAATTCACCTCTTTTGCCAAATCTCCTGCATAAGCAAGATGATTCAAAGACTCCTGCTATCATTTTTGGCAAAACTTGCATTTAGAGGCTAACCAATTGCTTTCAGGAGTTTCTACCATCCAATAAAAAAGTAGTACTTCCATTTGAGGCTGAACCATATAAAACTTCCTTTACAAAAATCTCACTGTTATTTGACCCATTTTGCTCCATATCAAGACGACAGCTTTCGTAGTACTTTCCAGTTTACTGTCTATGTTGGTGTGTTTACTTTTTTCTTTTTCTATATAAGTGGTTCTCATTTGGAATTCCATGTTCAATTGTTCCAGATTTCACTGCTTCATGAAAGCTACCCTGGCGGCTTAGCAACATATATTAAAACTGCCAGGGAGCTTCTTGAAGATTCAAGACTTGGAAAAAATCCATATGATGGGTTCACCCCTTCTGTAAGCAGATATTTGTCCCCCATCAGTATTTTATTGAATAGATTTATATATACGACCTTCAAAACTGAAACCTTTTTTTTTTGTTCAGGTTCCCACAGGAGAGCAGTTGACCTTCGGAGACGACAGCTTTATTAATTTTGAGGCAACCGGAATTAAAGAAGCACGAAAAGCTGCTTTTGTTCTTGTTGCAGGTGGCCTTGGGGAGCGTCTTGGGTACAATGGAATAAAGGTAATTGATCAACAGCTTTGGCAGGCCAGCTCTAAGTTTACATCTGAAATACCACTACTCAGTACATATTATGTGGAAATATATTTTCCTACCCGAACAGTTCAGTGTCTAATTTCCAGGGACATCTTTCAATGAATACGTTGAATCTTGCAGTTGGCTCTTCCAAGAGAAACTACCACAGGAAAGTGTTTCTTGCAGCATTACATTGAGTCTATACTAGCTCTTCAAGATGCTAGCTGTAGCTATGTTGAAGGTGAGCTAGTAATATGATGTCACTGTTTTATCTGTCAGGCATTCAGAGTGCGTGCAAGACAACATGAGGATTGTAGATTTTGCTTACATTCAGTCTTCAATTTCAAATCTTCTTTGATGTCTGGTTGCTCCTTATCAGGTGGATCTCAAACACAAATCCCATTGGTGATAATGACATCGGATGACACCCATTCACATACTTTACAGCTGCTGAAATCCAATACTTATTTTGGGATGGCTCCCACACAAGTGATTCTCCTGAAGCAGGTATGCCCAAGGGTTAGTTGTATTTTTCCCGTCAAATATGTACCGTATAAACAGTATCTGAAAATGTAATGCAATGAATTTCCTTTTGTTCAGGAAAAAGTTGCATGCTTAGAAGATAACAACGCCAGGCTTGCAGTGGATCCAAAAAGTAAATATAGAATTCAGGTTGGTGCTTTTTCATGCTACTCATTATCTGCTGCTTAAAGCGACATTCATACGACGTCCCGTATCATTTTGAATAATGACCTCCTCTTTGAACTAGAACAGACAAAACCGCATGGCCATGGGGATGTGCATGCTCTTCTCTATTCGAGTGGCCTTCTTAAAACATGGTATGTAATATATTTTGGCCACTTGCTCAAAAATCTTTTCCAATCAGCGTGTTTCAGTTTTTTAGTCAAAATTTGCTTTTGTTCTACTTATCATGAAGATGGCAGTGGCACTACTCAGGTTTCATTGGATTAGTGTTGTCTGATTGCTTTGGGTTAGAACTTAGAACTCAGCCATTTCTATATTAATTCAGCATTTGGTTTTTTCAGGCGCGATGAGGGTAAGAGATGGGTCTTGTTTTTCCAAGACACGAACGGGCTCCTATTTAACGTAAATTTCTTTCTCCAAAAATCTTCTGCGTTGTTGATTTGATTGGCAAAAGAAAACTCTCTCAATGAGTCAATTTTGTTCTATGTAATATCATTTTCTTCTCTGAAAAGTAGTACTGCAAATACCATTATACTCCCTTGTTAACTTCATCAAAGTTTTAAATTGTATGGATGATGTAGGCCATTCCAGCTGCACTGGGAGTCAGTGCCACCAAACAGTATCATGTCAACTCCCTTGCAGTTCCACGAAAAGCCAAAGAAGCCATTGGGGGAATCACCAAACTCACTCATGCTGATGGTACACAATTGCATATTATTGTCCAGTAACATTTGTTTCAGTCTCATTCAATTTTGTTTCACGATTCTTAAATTACACTACTTACCATTTAGATCTTACAATTGTGATTTCCCCTAACCCATTTGGCTCGCTTTAAGGCTATCCTATTTTATTATGCAAAATAACTCACTTAAGATATAGAAGCTGTCTGCAGGTTGTGACTGCTAATAGTCCAGCATGACACACTATACGATTAGTTGATTGTACTTTGTAACTCCCTTTACTTCGGTCTCACTTTAATGCTCACCAAAATTTAAGGGAGAAGTATGGTGATCAATGTGGAGTACAATCAGTTAGATCCATTACTCAGAGCTAATGGATATCCTGATGGAGATGTGAATTGTGAGACGGGCTATTCCCCATTCCCTGGAAATATAAACCAAGTGAGTTCTTTTGGCGTTTTGGGTTTCAGCTGAGAGTTGTTGATACACCATGCTATGAAATGAAGCTGAGTCAAAATTTATGTGCAAAATTTGCCTTGTCTTGTATCGACCCTAAAGGATCATATTGAATATTGCAGTTGATACTGGAACTTGATTCATATATTGAGGAGCTCACCAAAACTGGGGGCTCAATAAAGGAGTTTGTAAATCCCAAGTAAGTTGTTATTTAATTGCAAATATCCTCGAACCTTGGTTGCAGTGGCTAGTGCTTTCATGATTTAGCATCAAAGAACTTCAGTGGAAAACAGTGCAAACAAGTCGTAACAGGAAGCTTTTATGAGTTGAGGAAGTTATGTGTCTATCTAAATAGATCAATTAGGCTGCTCTATTGTTTTAATATTTTATCAGAGAACACATGTTTCGCACAGGTTGCCCATTCTCTATCTCTAGTAGACCGCTTCTATCGAATATAACTTTGATTGTTTAATTTTCCATCTAATGTGATACAGATACAAGGATGCTAGCAAAAGCTCATTCAAGTCCTCGACTAGATTAGAGTGCATGATGCAAGACTATCCAAAAACATTGCCTCCCACAGCAAGAGTCGGATTCACAGTGAGTTTCTTTTCACCAATGTTTCCTTTCTCCCACCCTGGATTAATCATATATTCTTTTTGGATTAATATTTATTCAAATATTCTTTCTCATAATCCTATCCTCAGTCTTAGATCTTGAAAAACTGTAAATTGGCATTCTTTGTTGCTATTGACGAGGACTCTCTCTGTAGGTCATGGATACATGGCTTGCTTATGCACCTGTGAAGAACAACCCTGAGGATGCCGCTAAGGTGAAATTTTTCTTATGCACCTTTTTTATTATTTTCTAAAATGAGCCGCAGAGTGTAGCTGTTGTTTTGTTACTTTTCTCATGTAACTTTATGTGCTTTGGATCTCTTGATTGAAAGTGTGTTTTCCTCTAAGTTTTGATGGTTATGGCATCAATTTTACTTCTTCCAGGTTCCAAAAGGAAATCCATACCACAGTGCAACCTCAGGTGAAATGGCCATATACCGCACCAATAGCCTAATTCTAAAAAAGGTTAGGTTTTTGTTTTATGTTATTCAAGTATCAAACAATTGAAAGTAAGTAAGGTTCTACGACAATAAGGTTTGCTACTTAGCGCCCTCACAACCCCATAAACTTCTCTAGGCTGGTGTGAACATTGATGATCCGGTAAAGGATGTTTTCAATGGACAAGAAGTCGAAGTCTGGCCCCGTATCACATGGCATCCCAAGTGGGGACTCAGCTTTGCAGAGGTTAAGAAAAAAGTTGGTGCAAATTGCTCTATTTCTCAACCATCCACATTGGTCATTAACGGTCGCAGTATCCATTTAGAGAGCCTCTCTCTGAATGGCGCCCTGATAATCAATTCTATCGACGGGGCGGAGGTAAACAATCCCATATTTTCCGTAAAAAAAAAATGTCCCCTTGGAAGTATCCAAACTAACGAGAATCCATCTGGCATCATTTTCTGACCAGGTGAAAGTGGAAGGTGATGTACAAAACAAGGGCTGGACATTGGAGAAGGTGGATTACAAAGACACTTCAATCCCAGAAGAAATTCGAATCAGAGGTTTCAGAATCAACAAAATCGAGCAACTGGATGTGACTTATGACCAACCGGGAAGTTTCACATTGGAGCCACAATGAGCTGCAACCTCTCCTGTACCCTAAAATTTGTAAAATGTCTTCTTTATTGTAGTTGTAGGGCATGTATCCTCCTACAGTCACTGCCCATTTATATATTGTACCCTAACATTATTAAAATACACTTAAATAATGAATAATAATTTAATTATATAGTACGTACTATGTCCATGAGAATTTGCAAAATATAATTGAAAATGAAATTATATTTTCAGAGCATCGAAAGTTGGACATATTACCAAAGTGCCATCATCCCTTCCACAGAGACAGAGGTCGCTGCTTCGCTCTGTTCAATTTTTCTATATTGGAAGCACCTTTTTGACGATGTCCTCGCTCAGCTGGGCAATCTGTGAGTCCAACGCTTTAATCGTCTCCTCCTTCTGCTTCTGGAGGTTCGCAAGCGCCTCCTGCAGCTCAGCCTCCACTTTCTTCCTCCCCTCTGCAATCTTCTGCTCCACTTCCGCCGTCGTCTCTTTTTTCATCTTGTTCAACGCCGCCGATATTTCCGCGCGCGCTGCTCTCATGATTGCTGCCATTTGCTCCTCCATCGCCTTAATCTCCGCCGATGTGTCCTTCACCTCGCTCAGCTTCCCCTTAATCATCGCATCCCGCTCGTCCATGAACTTCCCCAGCGGCGAGTAGTACAGCTTGTCCAACGCGAACATCAGGAACAGAAACTCCGCCATCATGATCGGCAGCGTCAGGTTGAAGTCGAAGAGCGCCGCTTTCGCTATTTCCGCCGCGTCCGACGGCGGCGCGAATGTCAAGCTCGCGGTCGCTGCTGCGAGTGCGATGAGCGATTTGACCGAATTGGAGGTAATCGAGACATGAGATTTTGGGATTTTGGGGGCTAGGGTTTGGAACTTGGGAAGCGAGAGCTGAAATTGTGGTGATTTGGGTTTTGAAACTCGAGCTGAAATTGGGATTAGGGCTTTGGAGGACGAAGCCATGATCACGTTCGCCATTGCTCAGTCTCTCTCTATCTCAGATTCGATCCGTCTGCAATTGAATGAAAATCGATTTGTGGCGAAATTATGATCATCACATTTTCCAGAAGAAAAAAAATGTTATCTTTCTCACATCCACACATCTAGATGGGGTTAATTGTGGTCGTGGTGGTGCAGATTTGGGGATGAACACGTCACGTGCCTCTCACGTGACGAACACATTCTACACTCTCACGGTGATGACAAAAAGCTTGAAAATGATGTTTTTCATTGCAGCTTAACTTAATTACATGATATTTCAAGCAAAAAAAAAAAACTTAATTACATGATACAATTAGGGTTTGAAAAGGGCAACTTTGGTTAGCTTTTTTGCTCAAAATTCAACTGGGTCTGTTTCAGTGGCAGTAGACTAGTACAGTCAATGACAGACGATATTAAAAAAAATGTCAGTGGGTGTCCAACTTGCATATGTTTGTTTTGGTCCAGTTGTTTTCTCTGAAGGGTTACGTATCATGGACTGAATTGTATATGGAGGGTTCCTGCTGTAATAGATTCGTAGCCGGCCGTTGTGGTTTTATTTATATCTAAGTGTGCTGAATCTTCAAGTTCAGTAAGGTATGAGGATGTTGGCTTTGTGCTTGCTAGTGTCGGGTTTGGTGCAGTTTGCTTATGGGCAATCCACCACTGATCCTGCTGAAGGTTTGTGTTGGGTTTTCATGTGAGTTACATCCATTTGCTTGCTTGTGTTTTTGACTCTGAATTTTTCTGATTTGTTTCAAGTGGCCGCGCTTAGCAAACTTGTGGAGTACTGGAATTTGGGGAAGTACTTGAACATAACAACAACTGACCCTTGTGCCCAGGGAGCAACTTGGGCTGCTGAAGATGCCAACCCAAAAATTGCTTGTTCTTGTTCTGGAAGCACTTGCCGCATCACCCATTTGTTAGTGAAACTTACTCACTTAAGTAGCTCATAGTTTTGGCATCACTGTCTGTTGATGTTATGATAAGACCCTACTTCATTTTTGTTTGTATTTATGTTCGTTACACAGGAAGATATATGCTTTGGATGTCATAGGTCAACTTCCTGATGAGCTGTTCATTCTTACGAATTTGATGGACCTGTGAGCCATCTACTGTTGTAGCTTTTCTTTCACAACTGTCTAATCTGGACTTGATTGTTTCTCAAGTTTCGATTTTGTTAACTTGTTTCAGGAATCTGGGTCAGAATGTTTTGAGCGGGCCAATACCACCTGCCATTGGACAATTATCTGACATGCAGTACTTGTATGATATTTTCTTAAAAGTCCATTTTAGCAATAATCATTTGGTTGTTCTCCTAAGATCGACAGTCTGTAGAATGACTTGGTTTTGTTATAACTTGGGAGCAAATTTACAGAAGCTTGGGCATAAATAATTTCTCAGGAGCTGTGCCTCCGGAGCTTGGTAATCTTACTAAACTGGTGTCTCTGTAAGTCACCAGCTCACGTTCCACATGTTAATAATGTTGCCTCCAAATCTTGCCAATTTTTCCCAGACATCTGGCTGATATTTCATATTTTGCAGAAGCTTTGGCTCTAACAATTTAGCTGGACCACTGCCCAAGGAACTTGGAAATTTGACCTCCTTACAACAGCTGTAAGTACTTAGACTAGGATCATTCTCGACACTGGTGCCAAATCTTCGAACAGTGTAGCAGTTTATTTTCTTGCTTCTTGGTTATTTCCTGAAAAAGATTCTCAATTTTCAAATCTGGCAGGTATATTGACAGCAGTGGAGTAAGTGGGCCTATTCCAGATGAATTCTCAAAGCTAAAAGCGCTTCAGACACTGTATGTTAACTTCCACTAGTAAAATGTAATTTCTTCAAGCAGTACGAAAATGTGTTCGATATTTACATGCCAAGGATATCGTACTCAGTTGTCTTATTTGTTTCTTACAGTTGGGCATCTGATAATCTTTTCACTGGAAAGATTCCGGAGCTCTTTGGGACTCTAACGGAACTTATTGAATTGTAAGCTTCCATTTTTATGCCCTGTATTTTTGTCTTAAGACTATACTATGATAATCAGAATTTCTGAAACTGACTGCTATGATTTTAAATAACAGACGGCTTGAGGGGACATCACTGGAAGGTCCAATACCTAGTAACTTTTCCGCTCTTACAAAACTGGAAGGCCTGTAAGCCTTAGAACCATCACAACTGCGCTTTGTCTGCTGCATTTCTGTCTACAATTTCTCTTTGACTAATCTCTCTAAAATGCAGGAGGATCGGAGATCTTGGCGGGCTAGACTCCTCCCTTGAATTCTTGAGAGCCCAAACACGCATGTCCACCTTGTAAGGGAGTTATCCGAGTTATGTTATGAAAACACGATTTAATATCCTTCACTGCACAGTGAACACTTTGTTTCATGCTTAGCCTTCAGTTTCTCTTCTGTTAAACTATCTGCAGATCATTGAGAAACTGCCGAATCTCTGGCCAAATTCCAGACCTTAGCTTATTTTCCAAATTAAAGTATTTGTAAGTCACATTCGTGAAAAAGCACTTTTCCGTCTATGTTTGGTGACGAATTGTCCTCTTAGCAGCTAATTACGAGTTTTTCTACAGGGATCTGAGCTTTAATAAGTTAACTGGTCAAGTACCAAGCTCACTGCAGGAAATAGCTTCACTGAGTTACATGTAAGTCACTATCTAAAGTGCCTCATATACTACACATGGTTCTAAAATTCTGTTTCATATTCAGTTATATAGGAAACAATGCCTTGACCGGAACTCTACCTCCAAACATCATAAATCAGCAGCTCATAGCATTGTAAGCGTGGCCTTGCTTTTTTGAATGATCTGGTTCTACTCACAAGAAACTTATTTTGTTGATAAATTTTCTGTTGATACCATCTCAGAGATGCATCATTTAATCCCTCTCTTTCTGGCAATCTGCCTCTTAACTCTGTCAAAACTGACCTGTCACTGTAAGCTGAATTTTTGTGTACTTCATTCAATTTTCTTTTCATGAACAATGCCTTCACTACTTCAGATATTGTTTTGTGCGGGCAATTTGATTAATCCTTAGGTGTTTAGGAATGTTGCTGGGACTAATATTAACTCCAATGGCATACCTGACCAGTAAGATCCTCAGTTATCAGTGCTTTATTATTATTTTTTTGGTCACAAAGTCGACGTGCTAATCATATTGTTGTGTCGTCTTCACTGACTGACGGCTTAAACGCTTACTGGTTTCGAATGCAGGAAGGTGTTAGGGATGCTGCGCTGCCTCGATGGCAGTTCCAAGTGCGGTACGAAAAATCCCTTGAGTAAGAATAACTAATCCTTTTTAATTCAATATGAAACTTTGAGGCTTCTCCAATCCAAGTATCTGAAACTGGATTGATTTGGTGCCAGCTTCATTTTCTGTAAAATGTGGAGGCACAGAACAAACATCAGCATCTGGCATCAAATTTAGCGATGACTCTGAAACACTAGGAGGTGCATCTCTGTACACAAGCTCCGATGACAAGTGGGCAGTGAGCAATGCTGGAACTTTTCTTTCCAACCCCAAGGGCCCAGTGTACATAGCCAAAACCGAATCACAAATCACCGAAACTCTCGAGTCAGAGCTTTACAAAACCGCAAGAATTTCCCCAAATTCATTAAGATACTACGGCCTAGGCCTGAAGAATGGCATGTACCGGGTAGATGTTCACTTTGCAGAAATAACAATGAGCGACACTACCCTATCCTGGCAAGGCCTTGGGAAACGCTTGTTCGACGTCTACATCCAGGTACCATTTCTACAAGGCACCGCTAGATTTCAGGCATTCACGGCTAACTCTACACTATGCAGGGCGACCGAGTTCTTAAAGATTTCAACATCCAGACCGAAGCAGGCGGATCCAACCGGGCTCTAGTCAAATCCTTCGAAACAAACGTGACAAACACCATCATGGAAATCCACCTCCTGTGGGCTGGAAAAGGTACATGCTGCATCCCTCTACAGAGCACATACGGGCCACTAGTATCGGCCATCCACGCCTCTCAGGTTTCAACCAGCAAAACTGGCTCCTCCTCATCCACCAAAATCGGGAAAATAGCTGGGATAGCAATCGGCTGTGCTGGTGCAGTCGTCATAGCCTCCTCCATCTTTTACCTCTGGTGGACTAAGGACTCACCTCAACACATGCGCGTCCATACTGATTCCCCTAAGCAGGGATTGTTCACATCCTAAATTACTTTACTGGATTGGGGATAACAGCGAAACGAAGCCGTTTCGACACTGTGGAAGCATTTAACGGATCTTTTATTTTACCCTGAATTATACTCTCTCCACTTCACTCCACGTGTAAAATATTTCCTTTTCGCCTTGCTTATCCGTTTACCGTCAAGTCAAAATAAACACTGGTAATTTTGGTATCTTACCTGGTATTATATCAAACTAACCACCGTCAACAAAAACGTCAAATGGACGGTGTAGATCTGTTATCATCACCTTGTTTGACGAACATAGGCACATTTGTGATACTCTCCCTCTCTCTTTGTCTCCCGATCGCTAGATTTCAGCGATCGTTCCCGAGGAAGACGGCCGGATATTCGACATTCGCGCATCCCTACAACGCCGTTTCTATCCGTATACATACCCGGTTAGTTGTCCTCTGCTGTCAGAAACCCCCCAATCGGTGGGTCAGTGTAGATCTCGTCATTGCAGCAACCTGTAAGCTGATTCTTACTGCCGGTAGGGTTTATACCTGCTCAATTCACTCGATCTGTGTTGATTAACTTTTTTCTTGTTGCGAATTTTGTCGATTGACTTTTACCTAGGAATTGGCTAAGTGGATTTGTGTTTAATTGTCAGGTCGGTGGTGGATTTTTTGTCTGGTTGATTGATCAATCGGTCGCTGCGATGTCGATCCGGAAGGCAGTAGGAGCGGTAAAGGACCAGACGAGCATTGGGATAGCGAAAGTGGCGAGTAATATGGCGCCAGATCTGGAGGTGGCAATTGTGAAGGCGACCAGTCACGACGAGGATCCGGCGAACGAGAAGCATATAAGAGCAGTTGTGAATTATGTGTCGTCCAGTAATGGATATGTGCACGCTTGTGTGGCTGCTTTGACTAAGAGGTTGAGCAAGACTAGGGATTGGGTTGTAGCAATCAAGTCGCTGGTGTTGGTGCATAGGTTGTTGTCTGATGCCGATCCGTTATTTCAGCATGAGATTATGCATGCTACTAGGAAAGGAACCAGAGTTTTGAATATGAATGATTTTAAGGATGAGGCACATGCCAATTCCTGGGATCATTCGGCCTTTGTGAAAACTTATGCAATGTATTTGGATCAGAAGTTGGAGTTGATGATTTTTGATAGGAAGAGTGGCAGTGGTGGGGGTAGTGGTAGTGGTAGGGGAGGTGATCAGAGGTGGAGGTCTCCGCCTGGCAGGGGACAGGATTATGATTATGCAGGAAATAGGGATGAGCCTGTGATGAGGAGATCTAGGTCATTTGGGGAAGTGAATGGGAGTGCTGGGAGGGACGAGAGAAGGGCTGTCACCCCGCTTCAAGAGATGAAGCCTGAAAGGATTTTTGCTAAAATGGGGCATTTGCAGAGGCTTTTGGATAGGGTTTTGGCATGTCGGCCTACTGGAATGGCTAAGAATTGCAGATTGGTGTTGGTTGCGCTGTATCCTGTTGTGAGGGAGAGTTATCAGCTGTATGCTGATATATGTGAAGTTCTGGCAATTTTGCTCGATAAATTCTTTGATATGGAGTATCCAGACTGTGTCAAGGCTTTTAGTGCATATGCCAGTGCAGCAAAGCAGATTGATGAGCTGATTCAGTTTTATAATTGGTGTAAGGATGTTGGTGTTGCCAGGACGTCTGAAGTCCCTGATGTGCAGAGAATCACTGATAAGCTGTTGGAAACTTTAGAGGAGTTTTTGAAGGACAGGGCTAAAGGGCAGAAAAGTCCTGAGAAGAGGGAGGAGCTCCCCGCGCCTCCACCAGAAGAGCCCGAGCCTGATATGAATGAGATTAAGGCACTTCCTGCGCCTGAAATTAAGGCACCGCCTCCTCCACAAGAACCAAAACCTGAAACTGAGCCTCCCATGCCACAGTTTACTGATGATTTGGTGAACTTGAGGGATGATGGTGTGACAGCCGACGACCAGGGCAACAAATTTGCATTGGCTCTATTCGCTGGTCCAGCTGCTAATGGAAATGGATCGTGGCAAGCATTTCCATCTGATGGGCAGTCTGATGTTACTTCTGCATGGCAGAACCCAGCAGCTGAAGTTGGAAAAGCTGACTGGGAACTGGCCTTGGTGGAATCAGCTAGCAACCTCACAAAGCAGAAAAATGCAATGGGTGGTGGATTGGATCCATTATTGTTGAACGGCATGTATGATCAAGGAATGGTGAGACAGCACACAAGCACAAATGCACTAGCTGGTGGAAGTGCAAGCAGTGTGGCACTTCCCGGAAGGAACTCAACTCCTGTCTTAGCCCTCCCAGCTCCTGATGGAACAGTTGAAACAGTTAATCAGGATCCTTTTGCGGCATCGTTGGCCATCCCTCCTCCTTCGTATGTCCAAATGTCGGATATGGAAAAGAAGCAACAGTTGTTATCGCAGGAGCAACAACTGTGGCAGCAATATGCAAGTCAAGGGATGCAAGGACCAGGCAGCTTGGCAAAGTTAAATGGCCATGGTCAGGCATCTCCACAAATGATGCCCTATGGGATGCCTCCAGGAGGGTACTACTACACTCAGTGATTCATTTTTATCCCTTTATCCTATACTCAGTCAGTATGCTGTTGTTGTGTTGTCATCCTTTTACACATTTCATATGAGTTCCCTCATACGAATACATGTTATTTGGTTGTTTTGTGTTTGATATAACTTTGTTGAGGTATGTGGATGCCATCCTACAGGCATAGTATTAAGGGAAAATACAAGCATTCCGGGTTAGGTTCGTCATTAATCTGACCCGAAACGACGATCGGGTCATTTAGGTCAATCCGAACCCGTCACTAAATATTGACCGGGTCGCATTTGATAACCCGAATCCGTCGTAACGATAGACTTATAACATATCAAGTAGCTAAAAGCTTAAAACAAAATAATCTACGAAAAAAGAAAGTGAGCTTAAACATGTTACCGCGCAACATTGTTGTAACAAAATGATGTGAAGCTCATATTGAAACAAAATTCAAGATAAAACGATAGACTTTTGTATTGAAGTTAAATTATTTTATTCTATATTAATATAATTATAAGATCGGGTCATCCGAGGAGCAACCTGAACCCGACTTATTTAAGACCGAGTCATCCGAAGAGCAATCCGAACCCGACTTATTTAGTACCGGATTGGGACGGATCACCGGATCGGGACGGGTCATGCTCACCCTTACTGAATCTGCTGCTTTCAGCGGCTTCCAGCTTCTCAGGACTGAAAATGAAAAACCTACAACAGTGCAGAGGCATACTAATCTCCACCTCTTCCGCACGCCTCTATATGAAAAGCACGTGCCCACCAGATGATATTAGCGGACTTAGAGATCTATGGCCCATGCTATTGGGCCAAAAGTAACTTGTTTTTTTTTTTAACTTGTTCGACGAGCCGGTCCAACAATAAAGATTTCGGCGACGGTTCGCCCGCGTTCCAATCGGACCAGTCAATGACCGGTAATTGGAGACCACTGGGAGTGTCAGTATGGATCGTTTCGAAAGACAGAGAGAGAGAGAGAGAGACTAGTTTTTAGATCTACAGATCTCAGTTGCTTTCGTGGATCGCTGCAAAGAATAGGTAAGGTGAGAGAAATCACTCAGATTTGAGTGGCTGCTGGATTTGGTTTAGAATGTATCAGATGCGTGGTTTAGTGTGCCAAACATTTTTGCTTCATTTTTAGTATTGTTTTTATGGAGTCCTACATTTGTCTGTCCTTTGGAATTAGGCTAATGTTGCATCTTGCATTCCAATGCTTCACCATTTAGATTTTGCAAAATGAACAAGAACAGGTATATGCTGATCTGAGAATGTGCATATGAAAGTGAATTTTGTATTATATTTTAATGAAATGCTGAGTGTCCATTCTCTGTTTTTGCGAGATTTTATGTTGTGTTTCTTGTTGTATTGATCAATTTGGGTTTTGTTTGCTGGAGTGGAAATTCTCGGTGTTGTGTTTGTTGGATTTGGAGGAGTCAAATTGTATTTTTATGCGATTTTTTCATTATATGTGGTTTTGTAAGTTTAAATGGTAAAATAACTTGCGCGTACAAATGTGTCCTTTTGCTGAATGGAGAGTGAAATGGAAGCTGGGATTCTCAGACCTGCCGATGGGCATGTGGAGAGTCGTAATAATGGTTATCGTGAACAACCTCCTCCTGCTGCTCAAGAGGTTGAAAATGCTTTAGGAATAATGAATGACTTGGTAGATTATGTGAAAGAGTGTTCTCTGTTGGATGCTCCTACTACCATTTCTTCTGGATCATCGCATGAAGATGAAGTCAAAGAAGAATCAGTTTTTCCAGACTCCAAGAAATTTGTTTCAGATGTTCGTCAGGTGATCGATTTGATAACCATTGTTAAAATCTATTGCCTAATGTTAGTTATAGACTCCCACATTTGACTATTGCATAGTGTTCACATGTCTACATATATTTCAACTGCCCACAGGAGAAAGAAGTTAGGGGCTCTGAGCAGCCAAAGCGTCCCAAGGATAAAATCCAAGTTAAGAGCAAGACTGAGAAGCCTCAGAGCTCAACTGAAGCAGCTCGAGTAAACAACAACAGTAATGTGAGTGACTCAAAAGTCACAACTACAAACACAAATGGTTCTGTCGCTCCAGTCTTACTCCCTAAACCTCCTCTGAAGAGTAGACCATTTAATGAAAAGCAGACAAATTCAATTAAGGTACACTTTTATACAAAAGCTTTGTCTTTCAACGGCATGTCTACCATTTATATCATGTATTTATATTCCCTTCTGCTACATACATAACAGAAAACAGAGAAATCTGCTGGTCCTTCTTCTGCATCGTCTCATTGCGAAAGCCTCCAGTATGTGCCTTGTCTATAAACCTGACACAATGGCTATTCTTGTAGATCTTGCACTAATTATACCGATCATCTTTGTTCTATTCAATTTTCTTGACCTACAGAGAGAGACCAAATTCGATTCCACTTATAAGGGCACCTCTTTCAGATGACGGGGACTCACAGTCATCTTCGTATCCTTGAATTTTTATACAATTCATGATTCCAATTACCATAGGGTTTGTTGTGTATTTATTTTTATGCAGTTGATGGGGTACACATGGTTCCTGTTTTCTAGTTTGTATGCTCTATTGTTGCTCCTTAAGTGTTATATTAGTCCTGCAGCAGAAGATGGAAAGCAATATAGGGTTGGGACTCGTCCAAAATATAGTTTCAGCTTTCGGTGTGACGAGCGAGCTGAGAAAAGAAGAGAGGTTTTTTTAAAATCCAAATATGTACCTCTGTATTGAATTATTTTTCCTGACACAATGTTTCTAGTGGGCTTCAAAATGATTCAATTGTCATTTGTTCAGTTTTATAGTCGACTTGAGGAAAAGATTCATGCGCGGGAGGCTGAGAAAAGTACTATACAAGCCAAGTCCGAGGTAGTATTACAAATGTAAATTGTTGCATCTACACCAGATTCAAATCAGCTTGAGTTTTGGCAAAGTCTTGTTTTCAAAATCCTTTTTTTCTACTTACAGGAAAGTCAGGAAGCCGAGATTAAGAAGCTTAGGAAGAGCCTCGCCTTCAAAGCAAGTCCCATGCCTAGCTTCTATCAAGAACCTGCTCCTCCGAAAGTTGAGCTGAAAAAGGTTAGTTCCCTACCTCTATATCCTATTAAATAAATCGTGTGATAAATTATAAAGGTTATTGTCTTTTTGCTCTTATGAATCTGTGCCGCAGCTCATGTTAGTATATGTTTGATAACATATTTTAGATACCCATTACAAGACCCAAGTCTCCGAAGCTAGGACGCAAGAAGGCGACACCAAATGATCAGCCCGCTGCAGACACCGAAGATAACACAGTCAGCAGCATTCGTTCTGGTCGTTTAAGTTTGGACGACACTGCTTCCCAAAACAAGTCAACCAAAGGACCAGCTGCTGTCCAGCCTAAGAAGCCATCAAGAAAATCCCTCCCCAAGCTCCCATCTGAAAAGACTACATTATCAGCCAAGTCCCCACTAGGAAAGCCTGCCCCAGTGGATGACTCGAGCAAAACACAATCGTCAGCTGATGAACAAAATCAGTCAAACTCCGGACCAGAGCATCCTCAGGTTACAGTACCAGCTGCTTCCCAGCTTGAAAAATAGATCAACCTAAATGCCTGCAGTATTGCCAGGCTGCAGCAACATCTTATAATATAACTGTTGCAATACAAACTTATGTCTGATGTTATTTTCGAAGATGTTTTTTCGAACTACTTTCACATCATTGTTATTCAAATCAAAACAATTTGAGTAGCATTTGGGGTTTATATCAGAGGTCAAAGTTGAGGTTTTAGTTAGCATATGTGCTTGTTTTCAGCATTTATGTTCCCTAGGAGAGGAAGTTAGTTTTATTTGGAATTCCAACTAAAACTCTTTTCTTATACTGAACGTTCAGTCTCAAAGATGTTACTGAAAATGAGTATTCGCCTGGTAGCTTGCAACACAAGTAACATGAGTAGTGTCATTGAGTTTCTGAAAGTAGCTCACTAATAAACAACTTCACCAGCAACAAGAACATAGTACAATGATCTTGATTATAGTTGGTGAAGCAAAATGGCAGAGTGGTCTTGCTGTCATAAGCAAGGGATCCTTCAGGTGCTAGTCAGGTCCATTTCAGATAGGTACTTCGCAAGAGACGCGATCGGTTTAGAAGAATCTACTTCAGCGATCCCAGTGTGCCTGATTTTGATTCGCGCAAGATAGTCAGCTGCTATCCATGGAAAGCTCAACATCACCTGCTGGTCTTCAATGTTGTCGGTATCGATAGGTCCTCTAAGCTCGAGTGACTTCTTTACCCAGTCTGGATGATATGTCACCCCATACCATGCTGAAGCCTTCTGTTCTAAAATCTTGTTCCTCTCCTCATCCCCAAGTTGCTCCATATCTGGCTCCAAATTCTCAAAGACATGCCTAAATTCTTTCCGAAGTGAGCTATAAGCATGCTTGAGCCGCTCCTTGAGGTCACCTTGTTTCTTACTGTTTGACTTGGGCATGGACCATACATGACCTGTCACAATCTCTTCCTCTCGAGTGACTTTGTACTGAGCCATAAGGCCGCTGATCTGACTATCATAAGTGCACTTCTGATTCCAGGCGTCAGCCACAAAATCAGTTGATCCTTGCACTTCCAAGTCCTGGTCGTATATAACCTTTTTAGGGCTAAAACCCACCTCTGAGTATGGTGCGGTTTCCCCATCATACGAATCTTTGATTCTACGATAGAGCCTCCCAAGAATCTTCTTTGATATGTACGTTTGAAAAGGCTCTTTGCCCATGAAATCCGGGTACATCTTAGGCTTCAGATGACTCGGCATGGTCACTAACTTACCCGTTTTAGGGAAGTCCACGGCTGTAGCTGCAAGTTCAGCTAGTTTGATGCATTTCTCGTCAAAAGCTCCACGGTCGCTGCAATCTGCATGAACCACATGCGCATTGCAGATTGCTCCAAGGTTCTCATTCACCATGTTTCTAGCAAAAAAGTCGATGATATCCTGCATAAACCATTCCGCCATTAGCTAGACTTAGAACTACACAAGTCTGCTATGTTTTTTTTTTTGAACCAATAATATATTTATAGGATCTAAAAGAGATGTACAACAGGCAACCTGGCCTCACCTTCCCTTACAAACAGCAGGGGAAACACAACACCAAGCAAAAAGCATAAAAACAAGGCAAGACACAAATTAGGCAGAGCAAGCAATTCATATAAATCACCAAGTCTGCTATGTTACTACAAGACACAAAAAGCATAAAAACAAGGCAACACCAAGTCTGCTATGTTATTGCCACCCAGCAACTCATAAAAATCACAATATATATACAGAATAAATATTTGAGTGCATCTGTTCATACCGCTTGTACAATGCGCCGCGGCATCTCCTTAGGCTTCTGTGTATCATATTCCATCGGCGTCGAGCTCTTCTTAGAAGGGGGAACCAAAGTTTCGTCCCAAGTGACAAAATATAGATCTCCGTCAAGATCACTGCCAGATGCTTCATTGGTGTGAGGCCTCTCGCCATTTTGAGGAAAAACCAGGCAGTCAGTCAGGTGGTGCAAGTCAGGAGCATCAACGGCTTCAAGTATCCGGATATCTCCGGGGTGAAGGCATGGATTCTTGGCTACGACAACGTGTCCTTTGATGACTTGAAGACATTTTCTGGTCTCAGAGAATCGAGAGCCGTGTTTAAGAAAACAGTTTTCTAGTTTTGGGCTTGACACTTGTATGAAGCACTGCCCTTGTTCAAGTACTGCTAACTCGTCCAGGCAGCCCATCAACCATCTTCCTTTAGGAACAAATATTCGAGCCTTTTCCCGAAGACCCCACAATTGCGCAGCTCGCACGCAAGTCAGCATTCCTGCCAGATGAGGCTCAGTTTGAGGCCTGAAACCGGCACTCAGCATCATGGCAGCTGTGTTTCCTTGCTCAGCACATGATGCCATGAGCACATCAAAGGCAGCATCTGCATCAGCAAGCATATGATTTAGCTTTGAAATCATTGTTTCCTGCATTTTCCAGAATATATCATCGGTAACTCCTAATGCTGACAGCAGAGTTACAATTTGCCGATTGAGGAATCCCGGTTGAAATCTTGTCCAAGAGCACACTTCCAATGTCGTATGCCTTGATATGAACTTGACCATACTAGTTCTCAAGCTCAATCGAATACCATCATTTTTCCCAGGCCAACAAGCAATGACCCCTTTACATCCAGCATATCGAATCTGAAACGCACAGGGAGGATCCTTTTCCAATTTTAATTTCTCTGCAACTTCTTGTGCTAGATCAGGTGTCATAATACCAATCCCATCAGAAAAGACATAGCTATTTCTCTCAATGTCTGGATAGTTAAGCATCACTTGATTTCGTGGGACTTCAATTGTCGCATAAGTCGACGAGAAGCACTGTCCCATCCTAGCTGCACATTTTGCCACATTGCGAGCAGTAAACTTCCCCATCCAGTTTATAACTTTTATTACAGTGAGGTCATCATCTTCAGCAAAGAACCAAGCAGAGCTATCCCTCAGTTGATTTGATGAGAATGCCAAGAAAGAGTATTTACGGCCACATAAGTGAATCCCGCCATTTAAATAGCTACACACCCTTCTATATATGCTAGTTTTCTGGCTGAACGAGGCAGTTCTATCGATATCCTTAATGATGGAGGCCATGTAAGAGTTCAAAACATTGTTATTCATGCTCCGCATTCCTTCGTCCATGAATGTAACTCTTAGAAATCGATCAGATATGTGTTTGAAATGCCTCAGAACTCTATTAGAGAGTTCAACTTCAGGAGGAAGGCAGTAAGCTTTAGTCGGGGTGATGACAAACCTCCGCACTGCAACAATATCATCTGATATATTCGGGGACTTGACAAGTTTGGGATTGTTTAATAACCATCTTTGGACCTCTTCCAGTCTCTTGCATGCATCAAACAGTGGATGTCTGTAAGAGTATATATGACCCAGGGCTGCTAAATTCAGTTCTCTGCGTTGGTTCCTCAACAATTCAAAGAATCTATCCGACAATTGGTGTTGGTTCACAATTCCTTTGTGCAAGACACTGTTCACATGGAATAAGACTTCAAATGAAATACCTTCCTTCGGTTCAATACAGAAGAAAAGGGATGCTGAGGAAACCCCAAAGTTGGGCTCATCTCGAACTCTAAGCTGTTGTATTGGTGGATCAACTGGAACCCTGCATCCTCGTAGATACTCAATTGCCTTTTTTAATTTGAGGCCATAGCGAGGGGAAAGAGAGACTCTAAAGGAATTACAGCGACCAAATGCCCCGTTAGGTGTAAAATCAGTTGTCCTGATCCAAGGATCATCATCATCCAACAAATCAAACGGAACAGACACTTCTATGTCATCGTCCGCTGTTCTATAGTAAATCAATGGTGATGAAGCCAGTCGTATCAAAATGATCAACGAAGAAAAGTCCTTATACTCTTTAATGGCAGTAATATTTCTTGCAACGAACTCGACCTTGATATCGCATTTGATAACTCCTGCTTGCAAAACTCTTCCATTGTCATTCTTGTTAGAAAACGTGACATCTCTCGTAAAGAGCAACTTGCATGTTGCATCAAATGGATCAACCACAAACTGAACTCCAGAGTGCGCTTTCCAAGCAACAACAAAATTATCCCGGCTTGACAAAACACCCAAATCCACACTTGCATCTGGAAACTTGTGTGGAGGTGTTGTCCTCCTCCTCTGATTTACATGAAAGGCATTCTCGGGCCCTAAACTCACCTTCAAAACTTTCCTATCATATATCAACTCATTCCGACCAGCAACTTCCAAAGCTTTGTTAACTGATTCAGGAGTAGCGAAATGAACAAATGCGTGGGGATGACCCTTTTCAAACTGATATCCGCTCCCAACCTTATCAGTCTCAATCTGATAATCGGGAAACGATTCTCGAGGAGTCCATGATGTCTTCAATCTACACCTCCACACAAGTCCAATCGTGTCTTCCAAGAAGTTCATAAGCTCCTTGGCCGTCACATGCCTGTCAAACCCACCAATACTCACTTGCGTCACAACTACCGCCTTCTCATTCCCCTCTGACCCCATCCTCCAATCCCAAATGTTTCTACAAGAAAAAAAAAAAAAGGATACATTTACAACCTCAAACAGAAACGAACATCTCGAGACAGAATCACAGTCAACATTGTATTCCATTCGACTAATGAGTTTAAAAGTGCTGATTCTGCCCTGTGCCCAGTAACATCTATCCAGCCATATAAAATTTTCACCCAATGTTTTTTTTTGAAGGAAAGGTGTATTTTTATTGAAAAAAGACCTACAAGATTACAAGACCTGCCAAAGCCAACTACAAGAATACAAGACTTGCCACAGCACAAAAAAAGACTTGACACAGCAATATTGTATCAAAAACAGAAACAAAACTACGATAAACCAACAACATCTAAAAATCAGAAACAAAATATTCAGCAGCAATTTTCACCCAAACAACAACATCTCATCAAACATAACATCATCTCAACATTTTCACAAATATGCCAACCAATCCTCCATTGTGATCGACAATCACTAAACCAGGCCTCTAAAACACCATATTATCAATAACCGTAAATTACGTCTCAATCAATCGGCGATTGACTGACGCGGATTCAGTCGCACTTCACGATCAACGGCGGCTCGGACTTGGATCTGTTGTTGGATTTGGGATAAGTGAAAGAGGGAGGAGTGTGTAGTGCCGATAAGATATTATTCTCTCAGGAATGTGAATTGTGTCTGAATGTCATCGACTGATTGGAAGGCGACAACTGTGTGTGAATTAGATTTTTTATTTATTTGTTTGATGGGAAAAGTATTTAGACGTGCCTCGAACTACCAATTAGACTATCAACAATTGTTAAAGCATTCAACATCCTACTTTTTAACTTTTCAACATTTTATATCATTTTCTTTCTCTTTCACCTAATAATTCAATTTTTACATTATTCAATAATTTTATTTATTAAAATTCAACACCCTTACCCTATACCCCACCACTTTTATTTCATATTCTTATTTATTTTTATATTTTTATTTTTGTGATTACATAATAATAACAATTATTGATTATAATTAATTAAAAATAATTAACAATAAATAATTTATCTTTCGATATTTATAGAGAATTGAATAGAGTTAACTGTTAGGATCCATTTCAAACAAGTTGTTGAAAACTTGAAAAGAAGAGTTTATGGAAGGATAATAGACTAATTATATGAAAAAGAAGACGTTTTTTTCTGTGTCCAAATCAAATGAAACAAGTCTCTATTTATAGAGCACAAAAAATGATGAATTTTGTTATAAAAAAATTTTAAAAAAAAAAATTAATTTACTATGCAATAATTGACCCCAAATAATTAGGATGGGGGATAAAAATCAAAAAATCCCACCAGCCAATCAAAACTTGCCATGTGTCAGATCTGATCCCCTTCCCTGCCAGACGCGCCTTGTCCTTTGTGTGTACCACACTCGCCTGCTCGGACCTGTGATATGCCGCCACGTGTCAAGCCTGTCCATTATTTAACCTGCTGAATTCTTTCAACACAATTTAATCCAAGTGTATTAAACACTTGTTTTCAACACCTCATTGCGGTAATAAGCAGTTGAATTATTTTTTCAACAGCCCCATTGTAAGTAGTCTTAAAGGTCTGAACTATTAATTTTTTCAATCAAGTGCTAAATTCAAAATAATATAACTATTTTAATAGTTACATCTAACAGAAATGAACCAACGTTTAACTCCGTTTAAGTTTGGTTCAATTGCATCTAATAACACTATGATTAACACAATTATTTTATAATTATTTTTTGTGTCTTCAAATTAATAGTTGAACACGCCTTCTTCTTCTCCTTCGAATTTATCAGACCTCGCACGCTCATTTTCGTCGTCGTCAACTCTATAAACATATAACACCGAAATCTCCAATCTTTTTCAAATTTATTGGAGCTGAGGACCTGCAGAGTGCGGCAGAGCAGTCGGCAAAGTGGCCAGGATGATCAGCTGAGGAGGAGCAAAGCGACGCCGTTTCAGACTGGCGCAGTTCAAGTTTTGGAGTCCAGCTGAAGACGACGCCGTCTTCTCTATGGGGTCTTTGTGTAATTATGCCATATTTGATTTTATTCTTAAGTCAACCTAGGGGGTCGAATTGTATTAAGCCAGTACTATAAAACGTAGCTTCGTCTGCGTATTCAATCAATTCGGAAAATTCCCAAAATCCTTAGCGCACCTTCTTCATCGCTTTCCAATCCGGCTCCGATCATCTCTGATCGAGCTCAGATTGTGTGTTTCTATATGGTATCAGAGCAGAATCATCGATCCGCATCGTTTCTTAAAGATTGATTATTGTTCTGATCAATCACGTTTTCCTGTGTTTTGGATCATACGTCATGGCTAGGGTTCGTGAAGCTCAGCCTGAGATGTTAATAGATTATCCGTATTTCTTCAACAGTAATGAGATCACGGGCTCATCTATTGTTAACGAAGTCCTTGTTGGCAGACAGAACTTTGTTTCTTGGGCAAAGTCCGTGGAGATCGCTCTGTCAGTCCGATCAAAGCTTGATTTTGTGCTAGGTAAACATCCTAAACCAACTTATCATACTCTGAGTTCTAAGTGGAACAATTGTAACGATGTGATCATGACCTGGCTTCTTAACTCTGTATCCAAGAAGGTTGTTAGTCATATTTTGCATACAAAAGATGCTGCTAGTGTTTGGCATGTGTTACATACTAGATATACTGGTTCTAATGTGTCAAGGAAGTTTTATCTCAAGAAAGAAATTAGTAACATCAACCAAGGTGATCTAGATGCTGCGAACTACTTTGAAAAACTGAGTAACTATTGGAAAGAACTTGATGCTATGAGTAAAAGAACTGGCTGTGATGAGGACAATGAATGCAACAATTGTAGAGTTGGAGCAAAGGAAATAGAAGAGGATAGAGTAATTGAGTTTCTTATGGGACTAAATGATGTCCATTCTCACATAAGAACTCATATTCTGGCCCTAAGAGAGCTTCCTAATCTAGATGTCATTGAAAGGTATTCTCACGGAGATCTTGATTTGCAGTCTAAGTTGACAAGAGAGATGAGATTATTCAAAAAATGCGGAAGGTGATTTTGGAAGGCAAACTGCAATTCATGATCGAAATACAGTGATGCCAGGTAAATCAGTTTACCTTTCATTCACAATCATTCTTTATTCTATTTAGTTTGATGATATTTCATATTGGTGTTTATATTGTTTTTGGATGTATGAAATATTCAAGATCAATGGTGGGAATCTTAAGGATGTGATGCTCCAAATTTGCAAAAGTTGGCCATTCGCATTTTGAGCCAAACATGTAGTTCATCGGGCTGTCAACGGAATTGGAGTGTTTTTTAGCACATTCATTCAAAAAAGCGCAATCGACTAGAGCATCGAAAACTTAATGATCTTGTGTACGTTCGTTATAACTTAAGGTTGCAGCAAAGGTAATATAATTCATGTTAACTGGTTGTTTATTTCTGCGTTTATGTATACATATTATATTAGTGTAATTGCTTGTAAACTATAAATTACAGGAAACAACTAAGGCATCAAAATTATGACCCAATCAATTTTGAAACACTTGATGACCATTCAGATTGGGTGATGAAAGAGTCACCACCATACTTAACTAATGAAGAGGTGGATGTGATGGACCATAATTGTATGCATCATAAATACAGTTAAACCCACCAAATTAGACTGTTTGTCTATCTAACTTCTACGTGTTAGTCCCGAAATATTTCCACAGGGCAATTGAGAGATAAAAGTGAAAACACGCTAAGGAGAGGATTTTACGCTGAAAAGATAACAAGAGTCAATCCAAGGTCAACATCAGACGCTGAACGAAGAAATCTCAAGATTCTGACCAAGGATTACTCAAATTAAATCCAACCGAGGAATAATCAAGGACAGCCCGGGGAGAAATTGGACCGATAGTTTTGTGAAAAGACTGTGCCAAAATCACACAAAACTCATTTCTCCCTTAAGGTGACCGGCTACTTGGTGGAGTGGTGAGCAAAAGAGGAAACCTCCTCCTTGGACCACCTAGGACCGGCGGCTTTGACCTCCATGGGAGGAGCCACAAGGTTGTGACATGTGGTGGCCTCCTCCACCACATCTTCAAAGCCTCCTCCTCCACCCTTGATGCAAAAACACATGGAGCAATCTCCTCCCTCCATTCCTCTCCTCCATGGCTATAAAAAGAGCACAACCCCTCCTCATTTCATCATCAATCCATACACAAAACACTTATCTCTCTAAGTTTGGTTACTTTGTAAGTTTGTTCGGTTTATGAAATAATACTCCTGTTTGTTCTTGAGTATTATACTATAGAGAATACTCCTGTTGGTTCTTGAGTATTCAGTAGGAAATTGGGAATACTCCTGTTGGTTCTTGAGTATTCCACCCCTTTCCCTCTTACTGTTTTCAAAAACCCCCGAGTATTTAGCTATGGTATCCACCTCTATGGATATTCGTAGCTAAACTCTTCATTCGGTGGAAGGTATTTTCTTGTATTATATAATGTTGTAATATCTTTTAGTTTCATTTCTTTGTATTCAAAACTTGTTCTATGTGCCATTTATAGTCAGAATTTCCAAGGTTGAGTGGATGCTACGAAAGGGCAAAACTCTTCCGTGGGGTTCGTGAACATACTCGGGTAAGTGGATGCTACGAAAGGGCAAAGCTTATCTGAGGAGTTCGACTTATCTAAAACACCACTTGGTCAATCGTATCTGTGAGATCAGGTGGATGCACAGAAGGCTAAGATACTTCGAAAGGAGGAATTAGTCTGAAGTAGAACAAGGGTTGCTTTAAACGATGTTGCAAGTCTTGCGCTACGAAAGGGCCTCGATTCATCTTTTAATACTTAGAAAAGTTACTAACGGTTTATTATATATATGTTATAATACAAGAGTACCTGAAACCGAATACTTACTTTCAATCACAAAAACCCCCTGTATTTACTTTCCTAGTATAACTGTCCCGATCAACCACAACCATCAACCGCTCAACAACCGGAGGAATCGCAATCACGCATCACCCACTGTAAGTCTCAAAAAACAGTAGTTTAATTACTCGCGCTAAAATCTCCATCATCCTAAAACACGTCCCTGTTAGTAAAAGAACAACGTATCCCCCTAATTCCCTTGGGTTCGAACCCTACTTACCACTTCTACCCAGTAGTCGCAAGTAGCGGACTTCATAAATTTATTTGTACAAATCGCTTTAACGACGAGCGGTCTGTCAAATTGGCGCCGTTGCCGGGGAATTAGCGAATGGATAGTTGTTCTTTTTTCTGTTATACATAATCCGCCATGCCTTCCTACTACGAATACGAGCCTTGGAACGATGAAGAGTTTTACTCGATAATCCGCGAAGAGATCATCAACATTAAGCAATCCCAGGACGATACTTTGGACGAGTACTTGGGATACTTTGACACCCTTTTGGAGAACTGCCCGCACCATGGATACACCAGACTCAATCTCCTCCAAATATTTATCGTTGGAATGATGCCACTTGAGCGGAAAAGACTTAATGATGTAGCAGGATGTTCACTCATGAAGTTAACCGTGGCTGAAGCCTGGCGCCTCATAAATGATTTGGCAAAGAACACAAAACAGGGTCAGTGGCACCAAACTGACAATAAGGCACCAACGATGGAAGTGGACTCAGTTCAGAACGAGCCCGACACCACACCCATTATAAGCTTGCCCGCAACAAAACCGAGAGAAGACATAAGTACAAGGGCAGTAATGGATATGGAGGCGGCTCTAAAGGAGACAATATTGGAGCCCACGGAGCCAATGGAGGATGAGGACTCGCAAATAACCAAAGAAGAACCGACCAAATCAGGCCCAGTCCTCATTACCAAATCAGCCGAGACATGCCCGGACCTCACTGCCGAACTCACCGAGGAAATCACGGCAGGCCCGATCCTAACTATCGAAGCACCTAAGGTAGGCCTGGTCCTCATTATCAAACTATCCAAGAAAGACCTGGCCCTTATGGTGGAAGTTCCACAACTTTTCCCCTCGGTTTATATGCAAATCACAGCACCCAAAAATGATGTGACCTATGCTGAGGTGCAAGGGGAGTTGGAGGCAAATCAAGGGCAAGAAAAGCCATCAATGGAGCTCTCACTCACCACAACTCAACAAGGCAGCCCTCAAAACTGTCTCATGCGGAAACGACCATTCGTCGCTGCCAAAAAGAAGAGGCTTCACTTGGGAACAGGCTTGATGTCGCCTACATTCAATGGCACAATGCTGAACTTCCAAACTTGCAAGGATGCCAACCGGCCATACATGACGAAGCGACAAAGACATGGGCCAAGAGAATGGAAACCCGGAAGGAGAAGCAAGAGAGCTCGACTTGATGGACCAGCAGCTATGGTCAACGAGTCCTCACCTTCTCGGGGATATGTGAAAAAGAAGCCTCCGGGTAAAGGGAGAGCAGAACTGGACCCAAGCACATCGTCACACAAGAAATCAAGGAAAGGCAAGGCAAAAACCAACACAGGAACCGTGGCAAAATTCGACCTGAGCCACCCATGGGATCCCAACCAATGATCCAGAACGAGGTACTGTTGAGCCAACGACGTTAAACAAGTGCACTGGTCGGGAGGTAACCCGACACTATCTTACTTTTTGTTATTTAAATTTCCAATAAGCGCTCTCACCCACTTTTTGTCTAGAAGGAATGTCTTTCATGTAGGAATTAAGTTTTTGGAGCAAGATCGGATCAGCCAGGTAGCTTCCGTGAATTTACCGGGCCTGCGCTGAGAGTTCGAGGCCCCAGCTGAACTCCCCCGATTATCCAGCCTCATGCCATGTCGTTCACTCGACACCTTAAAGGGAGTCCTGTTCTTCTTTTTCCTTAATGTCATTTCCTTCTCCTGTATTTATTGCATGACTTTTGAACTAAGGCTTGCCTTCGTTCAAAAGTGTGGGGTGAGAACCAACTGCATGTTTTTTCTTTTTTTTAGTAGTATCTTTTTGGAATTATGAACTTTAGAATGTGAAAAAGATAGATCATAATTCATGCATCAAACTTATGAAAATGCAAACTGTTTAAAAACTTAGAATGTAACTTCTCATTTGTCCCTTTGTGCTGAGATAACCTAGGGATGTGGAGTTGATAGAAATTGCCCTAGAGGGGCTTGGCAAGCACTTGAAGAATCAGATCAAACTATATGGTTTTCGAAGTCAGTGGAGGCTGCACTTCGGGGTTCAGTGAATAATTGAAGTCAACTCCGCCAAGAAGCATCTATGCAAAGGTGAGGACGGGAATCAGACCGTCCTCTCTCTAGTCAAAATAGCCGAGAAAATAAATGAGCGACCCTCATCTTGACCCGCGCGAAACGACGAAGACGAGAGGAGCGGGGAGGTATTTCCATAGGCTTGCGGGCGATGATTGGACCTCCCAAAAAGGCTGAGAAAATGGACTAGCAAGTCACAAAGAAGCAAAAAACTCAAAGAATAAAATCAAAAGAGGCCTAAGGCCCAAAATTGTGAAGGTTTTAACCGAGCAAAAGTGAAGCACTCAAAAAAGACAGATCATAAAGCCAAAGGCAGAATCACTACAAAAAGCTAGTCCCTCGCCAAAGAAGAAAAAAGAAAATCAAAAAAAGGCTCAACTCACTGAAACCCGAATCGAATCACGTGCTAGAGAAAGCTACAAGAAAACCATATAGTGCGAGACGGTCCCGAAGGTGTAGTCCAGGAGCCTGAAAAGGGCTATCTCCCGAAACATCCAAAATAATTTGCATCTCGGCACGAAGGTACAAGTATCAAGGTTCTTCTATTTATTTACGCAGTTTAATTTGGCAATAAGTAGTAATGCATGAATTAGGAGAAATCAAGTACCACAGTCTAATTTTCATATTTCAACAAGCTTACTTAGTGCCGCCCTTTAATAGCATTGTTCGGGACGAACAACTAAAAGTGTGGGGTGATCTGATGGACCATAATTGTATGCATCATAAATACAGTTAAACCCACCAAATTAGACTGTTTGTCTATCTAACTTCTACGTGTTAGTCTCGAAATATTTCCACAGGGCAATTGAGAGATAAAAGTGAAAACATGCTAAGGAGAGGATTTTACGCTGAAAAGATAACAAGAGTCAATCCAAGGTCAACATCAGACGCTGAATGAAGAAATCTCAAGATTCTGACCAAGGATTACTCAAATTAAATCCAACCGAGGAATAATCAAGGACAGCCCGGGGAGAAATTGGACCGATAGTTTTGTGAAAAGACTGTGCCAAAATCACACAAAACTCATTTCTCCCTTAAGGTGACCGGCTACTTGGTGGAGTGGTGAGCAAAAGAGGAAACCTCCTCCTTGGACCACCTAGGACCGGCGGCTTTGACCTCCATGGGAGGAGCCACAAGGTTGTGACATGTGGTGGCCTCCTCCACCACATCTTCAAAGCCTCCTCCTCCACCCTTGATGCAAAAACACATGGAGCAATCTCCTCCCTCCATTCCTCTCCTCCATGGCTATAAAAGGAGCACAACCCCTCCTCATTTCATCATCAATCCATACACAAAACACTTATCTCTCTAAGTTTGGTTACTTTGTAAGTTTGTTCGGTTTATGAAATAATACTCCTGTTTGTTCTTGAGTATTATACTATAGAGAATACTCCTGTTGGTTCTTGAGTATTCAGTAGGAAATTGGGAATACTCCTGTTGGTTCTTGAGTATTCCACCCCTTTCCCTCTTACTGTTTTCAAAAACCCCCGAGTATTCCACCCCTTTCCACCTCTATGGATATTCGTAGCTAAACTCTTCATTCGGTGGAAGGTATTTTCTTGTATTATATAATGTTGTAATATCTTTTAGTTTCATTTCTTTGTATTCAAAACTTGTTCTATGTGCCATTTATAGTCAGAATTTCCAAGGTTGAGTGGATGCTACGAAAGGGCAAAACTCTTCCGTGGGGTTCGTGAACATACTCGGGTAAGTGGATGCTACGAAAGGGCAAAGCTTATCTGAGGAGTTCGACTTATCTAAAACACCACTTGGTCAATCGTAACTGTGAGATCAGGTGGATGCACAGAAGGCTAAGATACTTCGAAAGGAGGAATTAGTCTGAAGTAGAACAAGGGTTGCTTTAAACGATGTTGCAAGTCTTGCGCTACGAAAGGGCCTCGATTCATCTTTTAATACTTAGAAAAGTTACTAACGGTTTATTATATATATGTTATAATACAAGAGTACCTGAAACCGAATACTTACTTTCAATCACAAAAACCCCCTGTATTTACTTTCCTAGTATAACTGTCCCGATCAACCACAACCATCAACCGCTCAACAACCGGAGGAATCGCAATCACGCATCACCCACTGTAAGTCTTCTAACCCTTATCTCTTTACTTTCAGTATTTACTTTCAGTATTTAATTTCTGTATTTACTTTTCCGCACAAAAAACCCAAAAAACCAAAAAACAGTAGTTTAATTACTCGCGCTAAAATCTCCATCATCCTAAAACACGTCCCTGTTAGTAAAAGAACAACGTATCCCCCTAATTCCCTTGGGTTCGACCCCTACTTACCACTTCTATCCAGTAGTCGCAAGTAGCGGACTTCATAAATTTATTTGTACAAATCGCTTTAACGACGAGCGATCTGTCTTGCAAGTATGACTATACAACCTGTTTCGGATGATATCGGTATGCTTCTTTGTTTACTAATGATTATAACCATATTGATTGATATTATTATTGTGACTTTAGCTGACTTGTTATAATAATATTGTCATAGGGCAAATAAATTTGGATGACAACGAGGATGAAAATGAGGATGAAAAAGAACATGATAATACCATTGGAGAGGCGAATCAAAATCCAAGCAATGTAGATGAAGTTCACCACCATATCTATTTTCCTTATTAAACTTTTATTTTTTGGCATAACTTTTCAATGTTATTGCGATTTGTGAATTAAGACTAAAATTGCAATTGTAGTTTTGTTATTTTCTTATTAATGTGTGATATTCGAATTCTAAATTTGTTATGGTTATAGTATTGTATACATGTTAAATTTTATTAGGTTACAAAACAGGTAAATAAATCATATATATATAAATATATATAGGGGCGCGCTCAAATGAGAACTCTTCTTAGGCTAAGAACATGAGAATCATTTTGCACTTTTGGATCAAATGATCTAAGGGTGTAGATTGATTCTGCACTTTTGTCTTATAGGTAAAAGACAAAAGTACAAATAGTAAAAGCAGAAAGTGCATAGTATAAAGCAGAAAGTGCATAGTAGATGACGTAATGCATTTTGGACCACTCATTTCAACAAAATGAGTGGCTGAGAATGATTCTCATGTTCTTAGCCTAAGAGGGTGTTCTCATTTGAGCGCATCTCAATATATATATATATATATATATATAGAGAGGAGCGTTCAAATGAGGCAGCCAAATAAGAATGGTACCGTGAGGCAGCTTCTCACCCACTCATTTTGCCAACATCATCTTCATTCATCCAATAGAAACATGACACGTGCCCCACTATCCCCACTTACTTTTCTCTATTTTATATCTTATTCTTTTACAAACTAATTAAAACTTTTTCCTTAAGGGCAAAACAGACATTTTATTCCTCCTCTCAGCCAAATCACGTTTCTCTTCCTCTCTCATCCAAATCACGTTTCTCTTCCTCTTACAACCGACGACCGCCGCTCCACCCACCGTCACCGCCTTTATTTATTTTTTTAGTTAGAAATGTCTACGAAACACGAATCACAACCCTCATCACAAGAAGCATCATCTAATCAGAAAGCGTTTAGATCAAAAACAGATCCTGCTTGGGGACATTACAAGGAGATTGTTGAAGATGGTGGGAAAACGGCTTTGTTATGTATTTATTGCAACAAGATTATAAGAGGAGGTGTCATAAATAGGTTCAAGTATCACTTGGCGGGAGAAAAAGGGCAGGTTGAACGATGTAAGGTAGTCTCTGCAGATATTCAACACCAAATGAGACAAAGTATTGATGCAGTAAGGAGTAAAAAGAGGAGGGTACAAGAAGAGTATGAGGATAGTTATCCAATTCATGAGCAAGCATTGGCCACACCTACCACATATCAAAAGGGAAAGAAGAGTGATCCTCATATTAGTAACTACTTCATGCCTATAACAATTGCAGGAGCTCAGCCAACAATTAAAAGTGTTATGCAGAGTAAAGAAGTGATGGAAAAGTGTGATATTTCCATCTCAAAATGGATGATTGATGCTTCGGTGCTTTTAAATGCGGTCAATTCCACATATTTTCAACCTATGATTGATGCTATTTCTAGCATGGGAGCTGGTACAAAGCTCCAAATTTTTATAGAGTTCATAGACATTTATTGAATCACTGGGTCGGTGAGGTCAGCAAGCTTGTTGATAGTTATCGTAATATTTGGGAAAAAACTGGATGCACTCTCGTGGCAGAAGGGTGGACAGATCGTTCTAGGCGAACTCTTATCAACTTTCTGGTTTATTGTCCTAAAGGGACTATTTTTCTGAAATCTGTTTATGCTTCAGATGTCTCAAAAACTGCAGAAATGCTGTACACGCTTTTTAAGGAGGTGATATTATATGTTGGTGCTAAAAATATTGTCCATATTGTAACAAATAATGCTGCAAATTATGTTGCTGCCGGTAGATTACTAAAAGGTGAGTTTCCGAAGTTATTTTGGTCTCCTTATGCAGCACACTGTATTAATTTGATGTTTCAAGACATCGAAAAGTTGGCGGAAGTAAGTGAGGCTGTGACCAGGGCTGCAAACGAGCCGAGTCGAGTATTAAGCTGCTCGAACTCGATTCGAGTGAATATATATCAAACTCAACTCGAAACTCGACGAGCTTAAAAGATTTTGTTCGAACTCGACTCAAAATATTTTCATGATACTCGAGTATTAAAACTCAACTTATACAAACTGCTCATTTTCAAAGCTTGTTTGCATAGGAAAGTATTAAGCTTTTACACAAAAATCCAAAGGGCAACTCAAGGACCCCAAGGCCCAAGATTAGTCTAGCCCAAAATGTAGGATTTTGGTGTTGTAGATGGATTGGGTTTTACTCTCCCCTTTTATAGTTACTTGTGAATCAAAGTCTTTGACATCAAGCAATGTGGGATATTAGGACCTTCACTTGCTTTTTGATTTCTTCAATGCTTCTGTATAATGTTTACTACTTTACTTTTGTCCCACATTGGATCTTTATTACAAAATAAATAAAATGAGAATATATATAGATGAACACTCTATACAAAATCTAATCTACTCATTCCTACTAATCTAGTTGAAATTACAATTGTAATTTCCAAGATATATGTGGAATAATCGAGTATTTATTCGAGTATTATTCGAGTACGTAATCGAGTTGTTCACGAGTATATACGAGTCGAGTATTACCTTGCTCGTACTCGGCTCGTTTAATAAACGAGTTTGAAATTTATACTCGTGCTCGACTCGTTTAGTTTCTAGTCGAGCTTTGACCGAGTTTTGACCGAGTTTATTCACGAGTGTACCGACCATTTGCAGCCTTAGCTATGACACATGCATCCAAGATTACCAAATATAGACAACATACATGTGGAAGAGAAATACTCCGTCCAGCCCCTACCCGCTTTGCCACTAATTTTATTGCATTGCAAAGTATGTTGGGTCAAAAGGACGCATTGAGAGCAATGGTAACATCAAGAGAATGGACAAGCTCAGCTTATGCTAAAGATAGCAAAGCAAAAAAGTTTGTAGATCAAGTCTTGGACTCTTCTTTCTGGAAACATTGTGGTGATATTGTGAGACTTACTAAGCCACGTGTACGTGTGTTGCGCATTGTTGATAGTGAAGATAAACCCGCAATGAGTTTTCTCTATAGAGCTATATACAAAGCTAGAGAGGAGATGATATGGAGGTTTAGAAGGAACAAGAAGAAAACAAAGCCTTACTTGGAAATCTTGGATAGACGTTGGGATTTACAGCTTCGGAAAACTCTCCACGCCGCGGGTTACTGGCTAAATCCAGCTATCCAGTTCAACAATGATGAGTTTGATAAGCACCGAAACACCATATCTGGCCTTTTGGATGTCATTGAAAGGTATTCTCATGGAGATCTTGATTTGCAGTCTAAGTTAACAAGTGAGATGAGATTATTCAAAAATGCGAAAGGTGATTTTGGAAGGCAAACTGCAATTCATGATCGAAATACGGTGATGCCAGGTAAATCAGTTTACCTTTCATTCACAATCATTCTTTATTCTATTTAGTTTGATGATATTTCATATTGGTGCTTATATTGTTTTTGGATGTATGAAATATTCAAGATCAATGGTGGGAATCTTAAGGATGTGATGCTCCAAATTTGCAAAAGTTGGCCATTCGCATTTTGAGCCAAACATGTAGTTCATCGGGCTGTCAACGGAATTGGAGTGTTTTTAGCACATTCAAAAAAGCGCAATCGACTAGAGCATCGAAAACTTAATGATCTTGTGTACGTTCATTATAACTTAAGGTTGCAGCAAAGGTAACAATATAATTCATGTTAACTGGTTGTTTACTTCTGCGTTTTTGTATACATATTATATTAGTGTAATTGCTTGTAAACTATAAATTGCAGGAAACAACTAAGGCATCAAAATTATGACCCAATCAATTTTGAAACACTTGATGACCATTCAGATTGGGTGATGGAAGAGTCACCACCATACTTAACTAATGAAGAGGTGGATGCTTTACACAATGATCTTGCAAGTATGACTATACAACCTGTTTCGGATGATATCGGTATGCTTCTTTGTTTACTAATGATTATAACCATATTGATTGATATTATTATTGTGACTTTAGCTGACTTGTTATAATAATATTGTCATAGGGCAAATAAATTTGGATGACAATGAGGATGAAAATGAGGATGAAGAAGCACATGATAATATTATTGGAGAGGCGAATCAAAATCCAAGCAATGTAGATGAAGTTCACCACCATATCTATTTTCCCTATTAAACTTTTATTTTTTCGTATAACTTTTCAATGTTATTGCGATTTGTGAATTAAGACTAAAATTGCAATTGTAGTTTTGTTATTTTCTTATTAATGTGATTAAATTTGTTATGGTTATAGTATTGTATACATGTTAAATTTTATTAGGTTACAAAACAGATAAATAAAAATGCATATCTAGAGAGCGGATCAAATGAGAACCGCCATTTAAGTTACAAACTAAGAATCATTATTAGCTCTTGGATCATTTCAATCAACGATCCAAATTAATAGTCTATTATTAAATAGATAATATCTATATAAATAGATGGGAGGGCAGTTTTGTCCATATTTTATATAATTGAATTGACTAAATCAAATTAAACTACCAATCCCTTAGATTTAGCCACTCGAATCGTTTTTATTTAATCGATAATGGTCTACTTTCGATTGAGGTCTTTGGAAATTCATCCGCTCCATCAGGATCTCCGAAACTCGGATGCTAGTTAGTGCGGTAGATGACGCTGTTTTGGATCGGAGGGACCACTTTGATCATCACACCTTTCCGCTATCCCACTGGAATCCGTCCCGCTGGTCTGGATTTTTGACTTTCATTTTGCACCTTTAGATCATTTGATCTAAAAAATGAGATTTGTGCAACACATAACACCATAAGAGAGGCATAACATTTGAGCACTCCTATATATATAGGGGCGTTCAAATGAAGACACCCAAAATTTGTTAGGACGTAGGGACAAATATCCTCCATTAGATCATCATCCATCTAACCCCCCCTCTCGTGCTTTGTGGGTGCGCCACGTGTCCCACTACCAAAATCCTACACTATTCAAAAAGCAAAATTAAAACTCACTACCATATTCTGCATACGTGGCGCGTTGTGTTTAGTTGTACTCACGTCCTTACAAATTTTGATGTCCTCAAAAGAACGCCCCCTATATATATATAAGTTTTTTTTAATAATTCATGCGGGTTAATCCGGGTCGACTCGGTTGAACCAGTGACACATTGACCCAGTAACTTCACCGGGTCGATGCCCGGGTCGGTTTTAATAACACTGCTTAAAACTGATAAGAAGCGTATAGAAACAAAGATATGGCATGATAGGCTAGGACATATAGGAAATCAAGGGCTGAGTTGTTTATATAAAGATGGAATAATTCCTATTGAACCAGTTAAGTTGAACTTTTGTGAAACTTGCATATTAAGTAAGAAAACAGCCCATTCATTCCATAGATCTTCTTTTACTGTTTCTAAGCCTCTTGAATATGTGCATTCTGATCTTTGGGGCCCGCCCAAGTTTCTACTATTGGTGGCAGGTCTTAATTCATTTCTATCATTGATCAGTTCACAAGGAAGGTATGGATTTATTTGCTTAAAAATAAGAGTGATGCTTTTGATAGCTTCAAGGATTGGAAGGCTTTAGTTGAGGGTCAATCTAGCCATACGGTTAAGTGTCTTAGAACTGATAATGGATTAGAATTTTGTAACAAAGATTTTAATCAATATTGCACTAAACATGGCATTAAAAGAAACTTAACTGTCCCTAGAACACCGGAAAATTTCCTAATTTGCTCAAAAATCGAAATTTCATTCCTTTTCTACACAACTTCCAAATTACATTCCCAATTTACTCACGTTTTATAAGGCGCCGTTGGCAACGGCGTCTTAAATGTAAGCCGCTCTACAGGACAGCGGTTTAAGCCTCGTTGTCATATTTAGCCAAAAACAATTATGACTCAGAGCTGACCTGACATTTTAAATTAAAGCGTTGTAACCAACAGCGGCTTAGGTCTAATAAGGCAAACACAGTTCATTCTTACCGTTTGCCCTGAAATTGAATCCCTCAATCGAAATCGACAGCTGCTCCGTCATTGTCGCTGACCTCACCATCATCGCCTTGATTCTCGCTCGCTGGCTGTCTCCCTTCAATCGTCGTTTGTCTCACTTCGTTCATAATTCAGTAAGTTGCGAATTGCATATGCAAAGTTTCATTCTTTTTAAGCTTCGTTCTTTAGATGCTCAGTTTTATTGCCAGAATTTCAGGGTTTCCCTCAACCAAAATCGACAGCGGCTAAGTCATTGTCGCCAACCTCACCATCGTCAGCTTGATTATCACTCGCTGGCTTAAATCCGTTCGTTTGTCTCACGTCGTTCATAATTCAGTAAGTTGCTCTGTTTATATGCACAGCTTCGTTCCTTTTTAAGGTTCGTTATTTAGATGCTCAGTCAGTTTATTTTATTGCCAAAATTTCACTCATTCGTGTCATCTAGCCGAAATTTTGCTCGTATCCGTACTCTGGCGATTCTCCCCCTTTCCCCATAGGTTACTCCAATTAGAATCACTTTTATCGGAACCCTTTCTCTGCATAATCTTCATATTAGCTTGTTCCTAAAACAAACAAAAATGTATAGATTTGTAAGCCCCTGAAACTAGTATAGCTTATTTGAAACTCAACTTGACATACTCTGATATAGTTTAAAGAAACTATTGAGCATTCATGGGACAATTGGTGATAGTGTCACTTGAAAGACAAGAGAAGAATGATGGTCACTCTGTATAGTTACTATAAACTTTCATATGAAGATTTGAATGGCTTAAGTATTGTAACTGGATCCTCACGGATCTGGAGTACAATACCCAGCATTTCTCGAATCTCCTATAGGAGGGCGAAGTGCTATATAGATTCAAGAAATTAGCATTGGTACTAATATAGAAAATTTGTTGTTTTTCAAATCTTTTAGCAATGGATAATGAAGAAACCGACGAAATGATTACGTCACCTATAGAAAGATTTGAAATTCCATCATACGATGAGTACGATAGAGATAATATGGAAAATTTGATTAATGATGGTGAGGAAGGGTACGATGAAGTACCCATCGCCGGTCAAGGAGTTGATAAGTCTCTATGGAATTTCCCATCATTCAATGACGTCTCCCCTTTGATGAACCTTCCGGTTACTGACGATCACGGGTCTCATACTAGCAAATTCATCTTTTTGTATGTTATCTTGTAAAAAAACAATATGTAGCCTTGTAATTTATTTTCAATAAAAAAAAGTTTACCTTACTCACTTGATATGAATCGTGATCAGTTATGCATATTGATATTTCATGTTACAGTTATTTGTTATCTTATGCATATTGATATTTCATGTTACAGTTATGCCACGTCGCACTCGTGATCAGTCGATGCATGATATGTCATCTCCATCGTCTAGCTTGGGTGGAGAGGACACTTTGTTACCGGATGTGTCACATGTTCTCGAACCGAGTCCCATTGACAAGACATTGCTTTATAAACAGGACACTCATCGATCAAACCACATTGGGGAAACATCGATTAGTGAAATTATACATCTTGTTGTTCATTATTTCACATCATGTTGTTTATTATTTTACATAATTATACTAACCATGTGCATATTTCAATTGTGCAGGACACAGAGTTATTAACCGTTCGTCATCGAGGGGTTAATTGGGAGGCAGATGAGCGCATCCTAGCTCTGCTTATTAGGGCCGGGTTTGGTCCTTGGTACCACACGCAGAATTATGAGGTCGATTGGTCTTTCATGATAGCTTTAGTGGAGAGGTGGCGGTCGGAGACGCATACATTTCACTTGCGCAATGGCGAGATGACTATCACTTTAGAGGACGTTGGCGTGTTGACTGGACTACCTATTGAGGGCCGAGCGGTGACTATAGACCACGAGGTCGACGATTATGCCCCTCTTTGAGAACAGTTATTGGGAGTAGTGCCGGAGTGCGAGAAGAGAGATACCACAGTTCGACGAACTGTGTTCAGAGACCATATACAGACCCTTCCAGCAGAGGCTACGGAGTTAGATATACAGAGATATACGAGGGCATACATTCTCCTTATGTTGGGGTCATCGCTAATGCCAGATCCGTCGGGCAGTGAGATATCCCTCCACTTTCTACCCTTATTGGCAGACTTAGACTCTGTATCAAGCTACAGTTGGGGTGCTGCAGTATTGGCGTATCTATATCATAGCTTCTGTAATGCGTGCGAGTCAAAAAGTACGCAGCTCAATGGGTGTGCCATTTTGCTTCAGCTATGGGCTTGGGAACATCTAACGTTAGGTAGACCGAGGAAGCTTGTTGTTCCGGCTAAACCTACAGGTGCAGATATTGATCCTACGCGGCGAACAGCCTTAGGACACAAGTAAGTGTTTCATATTTGTTTCATTTTATCACTATCCATGTTTTAAAGAGAATAATTTAATTGTTTATTTCAATTTTGCAGATGGAAGGTGCCCAAGTCATACCTGCACACATCTCATAATATGTTGATGCTATTCCGTGATTTGTTGGACCGACAAGAAGCCAACGATGTCATATGGACTCCATTCGACGATGAGATACTTGACACACTTCATCCTTCGTGCGTTGCTGGCAGGGATAGTTGGAGGGCTGAAGTTCCTCTCATTTGTTTTCATATAGTTGAGTGGCATTACCCGTCGCGAGTTCTCCGTTAATTTGGATTGACTCAGCCAATTTCAGCATCGCCACCCGAGAGTCATAAACAGATGCATATGCACATCAGAAGAACTAATCAGCTTATAGATGAGGAAATGCAAGGATATATAGACATTTGGAATGATTGTGCTCAGAGGATTGTTATCGGTGATCCACCCATAGACGTATCGTATCTGGGTGCGTACTACTCATGTTATCTATCCGTGACTCGCAAGCGCATAAAACCACCGGTGGATACTCCGGAGCCTTATCGCCCATCTGGACCAGATCATTATGTAATGGTAAGTATTTATATTAGTTTTAGGTGCTTCAATTTATATAATATACTTCTAACTGGAAGTTAAATAATTATACAGGTCACGTCACTAGTGCAAAATTGCAAGGCAATTTCTGGTTTCTTCTTTAAGACAACCGATATGGATACCAAGAGAGGACTGCATGATATGTTTCATGCTACTCATGTCGACCTTTTGAAAATTGGAGAGGGTCGTGCTTTGGATGTTGATATCTCATCAATTCATATTGACAGTGGTATGTAATTTTTTTCTGAATCAATATTTGTAGGCCTCTTATGTCTAACTGTCCATTTTTTATGTGAATGTAGATTCTGATGAAGATGTACACATGCCGCAAGCTGCGGAGGAAGTTGGCCCTTCACAAGTGACTCAAGCAGATTCACAAAGAAGTCCAACACGGAGGTCTACACGCGTTAGAAGAACAACACAGCATTACACTCCGTTATAAAATCTCGATTATCATGTATTTTGAGATATAACGATGATGATGTAACTTTTTGAAAGTGATGGTTTATGTTTGATGTTCTGTGTTGATGAATTGTATGTATTGTGTCGTTGGGCAGGGTTATTCTTTTACTACTGATTTTCTGCAGGTTGATTGAGGTTCAGGTGAAAATGAGCTGTATATTCAGTCATTTAAGGTCAAGTCGCTGTCCAGGACAGCGTCTTAACCTAAAACATATAAACCGTCGTTACGAACAGTGGCTAAGATCTTTGTACATATCAAGTCTCTGAGTTGTAAAATTACATTAAACCGCTGTGTATAACAGCGACTAAACCCTAAACAGCCGTTATTGACAGCGGCTTAGCCCTGTAAACATGTCAAGCCTTTGAGAAGCCTCTGAGTTGTAAAATTACATAAAACCGCTGCGTCTAACAGCGGCTTAATTATAAACCGCCGTTATTGATAGTGGCTTAGCCCTGTAAACATGTCAAGCCTCTGAGAAGCCTCCGAGTTGTTACACTACATTTAGCCGCTATCCGCAACAGCGGCTAAGATTTAGACGCTGTTTGCCACAACGGTTTATGCATACTCGACAAGTTCTGCCCAATCAGATTTTGATTTTGGTTTAAATGTGCCACTAGGACGAAACCGCTGTCCTGTAGAGCGGCTTAACGTTAAAACGCCGTTAGCAACGGCGCTTTATAAAACGTGAGTAAATTGGGAATGTAATTTGAAAGTTGTGTAGAAAAGGAATGAAATTTCGATTTTTGAGCAAATTAGGAAATTTTTCTAGAACACCACAACAAAATGGAAAGGCTGAAAGAATGAATAGGACACTGCTAGAAAAAGCTAGATGTTTGTTGTTCAGTTCTAGTATGAAGAGTTCTTTGTGGGGAGAGGCAGTTATAACCTCAGCTTATCTAATTAATAGAAGTCCTTCATCTATTATAGGCTTTAAAACACCTTATGAAATGTGGACTGGGAAAAAAGCCCAACCTTAGCTATCTAAAACCTTTTGGATGCACTACATATGCTCATGTAACACAAGGAAAGTTAAAGCCTAGACCCATAAAATGTGTTATGCTAGATTACCCTGTAGGAACTAAAGGTAACTGTTAGAAGTTCAACCAGGTGGATATAGAGTCATCACTGCTATTTCCGTGACTTTGAATGAGACTGACTTCCACTTTAAGAACAGGCTAACATCTTCTACTGAGCAAGCAGGTGCCCAAGAAGCCACTCAATCAAGCTTCATACCTCAATGGTATGCCCAAGCAGCAGGGGAGCAGGAAAATGACCCAAATGAAGAGGAATTTGACCATGGATTGGTCCAAGAAATGGAATCTTCTGCTCAAAGGAATGATCAAATGATGATCATCCCATCACTCATGCATCAGATGGAGTGGAAAGCAGCCATCACCCTCACTCTGCTAGTGAGGGAGGTAACCCTGAATTTATCTCTTCAAATTCCGCAAATATTGAAGCAACAGTGGATGATCATGTTGTGACTAATAGTATTGCTGATGTGAATGATGATATGCTTGTTGTAAATGTGCCTGATTTATCAGACTATAGGCTGTCTAGAGATAAGACTGCTAGAAGGGTAATACCTAATAGGAAATATTCCATAAATTTGTTTGAAATCTTGAATGTTGATGAATTTGCTTTGATGGCTGCTGAGATTGTTAAATATAATATTCCTGATACTTATGATGATGCTGGGAGTGGTAAAGAGTCTAAGTTATGGCTGAAAGCAATGAATGAATAAATACAGTCAATGCATGATAATCAAACTTGGAGATTAGTTCCAAACCTGATAATATAAAAGCTATAGAATGTAAATGGATCTTCAGAATAAAAGAGGGTAATGACAGTGGTGAGCCCCCTAAATTTAAGGCAAGACTAGTCGTCAAAGGTTTCTCACAAAGAGAGGGTATTGACTTTAATGACATTTTTGCTCCAGTAGTTAAATACAAAACAATGAGACTTTTATTAGCCATGACTGATGTGTTTAACTGAACTTGAGCAAATGGATGTTAAGACTGCATTTATGCATGGGGACTTGGATGAAAGACTTTACATGAAACAATCTAAGGGCTTTATTGATAAAAAAACCCTGAGCATGTCTGTTTTTTACAGAAATCAATATATGGTTTAAAGTAGTCACTTAGCCAATGGAATACAAAATTTGACTCTTGTATGTTTTCTTTGGGTTTCATAAGAAGTCTGTATGATTCATGTCTCTATTTGAAAGATGTTAAGTGTGCCACTCCTCTCTATGTTGTGCTATATGTGGATTATCTTTTGCTGATTTGTCATTCTTTACCTGTCATCATGAAACTGAAAGATAATCTTAAGAAGTTCTTTGGCATGAAAGACTTAGGTAAAGCACAAAAGATATTAGGGGTAAAAATCATAAGGGATAGAAAGAACAAACAAATCTTATTATGACAAGTGGACTATATTGATAAAGTTCTAACTAAACTCTCTATGGAAGACTCTAATCCTACAATTGTACCCAGTGAAATCTACTTGTCTTAGTCAAGACGAGTTCCAGATGGTGTTCGAACTGCGTCTCGAACACTTGTTGGACAGTTTCAGGTTGTGTTCAAACAGAGGCTGGAACACCTTAGCAGACAGAACATAAACAGCACAAAATAGGAGCACACACGATATGATAACCCAGTTCAGCTCCGCCTACTCTGGGGGGTTTCCCACACCCGAAAAAGGGACACAAATCTTATTACGAGTTTAGGGTTACAAGAGGTCTTACTCTTACACAACTCCTCGTTTGTAATGGCCTCACCACTAACACTCCGTCTCTCAGATTTGCAATCTCGGTTCGTCGCAACTCCCCTCGGGACGAGACTTCCCTCTCGGCCTAGTCTTGGACTTCTCGGAAGTCCAGTCGCCTTCTCTCAAAGACGTGTCTTTATCACCGTGTGTGTGTGCGCTTGATAGTTCTCCAAGAGCAGTCTGAACAGCACACTGAACAGACTCTTTCTTCGCCGGTTGTATATTGATAAGGAATGTTCCTCCGGCCGTCGCTACCCCCAATTTACGAACTCTCGTGTTTTTCTTTTTCACTCTGGAAGCGACACCGAATGAGGACGCCCTAGCATTGTATTTATATGCTTGGACGAAACCCTAATCTGCACAAGATAATCCCATCAAATATTTAGGAGATATTCCTAGTTATTTGATGTATATCTTTTCCAATCGGTTGGAAGAATATTTGAAGGCTTCTTGCCCAAGTCAGCCACGCCGCCTTCAATGTAGATATTCATTCGAATATCTGATGTTCAAATCATTCGCTGGCCGACTTCAAATCGAATCTTCGATCGTCCAAATCCAATCTGAATATCTTGTCAAATATTTCGGGGATGCTCCTAAATATTTGATAGATATTCAATCTCCTCCATATCCAATCTTTGGAGATTACTTCCACGCCAAGCCATCCGATATTCTCTCATCCAATCTGCATATATTTGATCGCCTATCAGATCTTCGGTGATGACTTATCGATTGGCTCCAATCAAATAATCTCGTCGATATTCGAATCTTCATTCCAATCTTCGTGAGATATCTTCCACGGTAAGTTAGTCAGCCAATCTTCAATTCTGGTGAGGAGATCTTCAAATGACATCTCGAATATATGTTTCTTCGCTGACCGACTTAAACCGAAAAGATCCTCTATCTTCAGAACCTTCCGGATTCAGATCATGCGTCTGCTGTACGCTGTCCTTCTGTTCCAGTCCGTGGTTGAACTCTAGCTCGAACTGTCTAAAGCCGTTTTGCCAAATCCATGCCATCCATGGGAACATCAATCTCCCCCTTGGCAGTTTGGCAAAATCAAATCTACGCTTTAGACACAACTTGAGGAACCAGAACTGTTACCTCAACAATACTCCCCCTTTTTGCCACAAACTGACAAGGGGTCCAATCGAGCAACCTGGTCTCCTCGGCATCTGAAATCTTGGCAGCTCCCCCTCGAACATAGCCTGGGACAGTGACACATACTGTGAGTCTATCGAACCATGGTGTCTCAGCAGCTGTTCGACCACATGTTAGCAACTGATAGGTTTTTTTTATGATCTGGTTTCCTCCATCAGAGATTCTCGGCCCACGTTCTCGCTCTCCATTCTCATGTCAGAACTCATCATGTTGGTGACAGATGCTTGTCGTCAGAGCAAATGTACAAATAAATTTATAAGTCCGCTACTCGCGACTTAACTACTGGGTAGCAAGTGGTAAGTAGGGGTCGAACCCAAGAGAGTCAGTGTGGATTAGTTGTTCTATAATGAAGCTTATGCAGAAATTAATTACGATTGGGGTTGGGTTTGAGTGTGTTTTGGGAACTGAAAGTAAATTACAGCAGTTGATAATGGACTGTAAGGAAATGATTCGGTTTTAGGGGCCTTGTATTATAATTGTTTATCATCGACCGCTAATGATCATACCAAGTGTTGAAAGATGAATTGAGACTATTTCTAGCGCAAGACATGATCATGCTAAGTATTCAAAGATGAATCTAGGTTATTTCTAACGCAAGACTTGCAACATCATTTAAAACACCCCTTTCAAGGTATGCTAGTCTATGTGCATCCACCTGATCTCCCAGTGACGTTGCGATCAAGTGGTGTTTTAGATAAGTTGAACTCCTCAGATAAGCTTTGCCCTTTCGTTGCATCCACTTACCCGAGTATGTTCACGAACCCCACGGAAGAGTTTTGCCCTTTCGTAGCATCCACTCAACCTTGGAAATTTTGACTATAAATGGCACATAGAACAAGTTTTGAATACAAAGGTATACCAAGAGTAAGGTCTAAAACATTTATAATACAAGTCCACCCCTTAGACCGAATAAAGAGTTTAGCTACTACTAATCATGGCAATGGATATCATAACTATGAATTTGGAAAAACAAGGGTTTTGAAAGATAGTAAAATAAATACGATAATACTTACAAAACCGTTGAAGCGCCAAAGATCCAGCTTTTGATTCCAAAGTAAGATTACATGATTGTAGTGCCAAAACTCTAGAGAGAAGTGAGAGCTTCTCTCTCTAACTATGGTGGAGGATGTTTTGGAATGAGATGTTGATTACAAGAGGAGAGCACTTCTATTTATAGGATAAGGGAGGAGGCAATGGAGGGCCAAGATGAAGGCATGTGTTTTTGCATCCAAGGGTGGAGGAGGAGGAGATGAAGATGTGGTGGAGGAGCCACCACATGTCACATTCCCATGGAGGCTCAATAGCAGCCGGCGGCTTTGGGAGGATGGAGGAGGAGCCGCCAAGTGGAGGGAGGAGAGTGGAGGAGAGTTTAACCACTCATGGAGGAGGAGCATCCTTCTAGAAGCTTGTGTGACCTTTCACAAAAGCCATCGGTTTGACCGGATCTGACCGGAGCTTTGGCCGGAGCTTCTTGGATTTTGGAGAGTGTATTTTGAATGAAAATGTCATTCTAAGATGATCTCAAGAAGGAACCTAAGCCAAATTCTGCTCGGAACATGGTCGAAATCCCAAATCGGAAGAAATTGCCCTTATTTGGCCTTTACCGGGCTTGGTGCCTTTGCCTTGCGTTCTTGTCCATTTGCCAACTGTTCTCGCATATTTGAGTGATTCCAAGTCAGTTCCATGAAGGATGTTAAGGCTGATTTTGAGTGTAGCATGGTCGTGACCTTGGAATGACTCGTAACATCTTTTCGGCGTAAAATCCTCTCCTTAGCGTGTTTTCTCTCTAGAGTCCAAAATACCCTGTAGAAATAAATCGGGACTAACAAGCAGAAGTTAAATAGACCAACAGTCTAATTTGGTGGGTTTTACTGTGTTTTTGATTCGTATAATTTTGGTCCATCAGTTGGTCAGAGGGTACCTGTTCATCTCTCTGTACACCGACTGTTCAGCTTTGACGAACTTAGTCTTTCCTGAACTACTCCCATCAGTGTAGCCAATGCCTCTACATCCTCCAATCATTCTCTGGGACTTCAAAGTTGTATCTAGGTCTTTTGAACCAGAGATTATCATCTTCACTGATTTCTTGAACTGATTCAGCTTGTCCAGTATTGCTGCATGGTAGTCCTTCTCCAGACATATCTCTCTTTGGCTCATGGAACCATGTCTTTTCTTCAAGCAGGACATCAACTCTCTCCGTCTTCTTTATCATCACTGGGATATCGCAAAGCGTGTACCAATTGATTGATTCTTGACCTCTGCTCCTGTTCGACCTCCAATATGATCTCTACCTCTAAGATGACTCCGGAAAATTCTTCCTCTTTAGCTCGGGGTCTTTCAGATCCTTAATATTGCGTCCCTTGACCCACTTGTGATCAACTTCCAACTAAATCGGAGCATTTGACAGTCTGTCATGGTCAGTCTTCAAATCTGGATGCTGGTTGATGTTCAGCTCATAGATAAGCGATGGGAAGATTATCTGGTGCAGAGACTTTGTAGATATGGCGTGTTCTGCAATCTGGTCGAACATAATTCTTCCCATATCAATGAGCATCCTGTTTCCAATCTGGTACAGCAGCTGTCCCATCTCCTTACTGAGAGTAGAATATAGTCAGATCTGCAACTAGGATGGAACTGTCTTCCCACTTGGCTGCTGCTTCTGTACCGACAAAACACATTCCATGCTTAGACACTCCAGTTGGTACACTAGGCGGAACAGATCCTGGAGCACTCCTCTTCCTTTTCTTGGATGCACTTGCTCCCCCTGCATCTGTTCGCTTATCATCCCGCTTGGTAGTTACTTCAGTCGAGCATGCTTGGATGATCACTTTCTTCTTCGGTTTCTTCTTTTCAGACTTCTTGAGCTCAGCCAATGAAACAGAGTCCACATAATCCTCTTGTGTGCTTTCGACAAGGTGGCAGCCTGAGTAGCATCCTCCATATCAGGAATAGCTGGGGGATCCACCACCACATGTGCATCCTCCACAAAATCATCATGTAACCCTCCTTGCACAACATCCGGTGATTTAATTTACTCACCCTCTGGGACTGCATCAGACTTAGAGGACTCTTGGGGTAAAACTGTCTCACAACCTTGCTGCATATCTGAGACAACGTCATCTGGCACACTTGCCTCCTTCTTAACCCCTACGACCTTGGCTCCTGAGGACTGATCAGCTCTTGTCTCAACAGGTATTGAAACCTCCTCTTTTTGCAACTCATCAACAACATCATCAATGCCCTTGAACAACACATCCATTTCTTCATCATTGCCGGATGCATGAGACCCTTCCATCACATTGCCAGATTGCTTAGCTTGCTGTTCTCCATTTGCATTCTTCTGCTTATCAAAACCACAATCTTAACACTACTGGCTTCACCTTCTTCTGTAGCATCAGCCACAGAATCTACAGCAGGTTTCAATCCCTTCGGCTTCTCATTAACCACTTTGTCACCCTTATAACTCACCGCATCTTTACCAATCGTCCGGACTTCCTCATCAACAGAATTGAGTGCAGTATCTTAGGAGTGAGAACAAGAGATTACCTCATTGAGGGGTGGTTCAGCCATCGCCTGATTTTCCTTCGCAATCTGCACACTCCCTTTAGTTGGATTAGGATCAGCCTTTGACGCCTTTGAAGAAGCTTCTTTCAGTTTTGTCACAGCCGCTTCTTCTCCCTTCACTGATCTTAGGGTTTGCTGATATTGTATCCTCATCCAACTTTGATTCGAGTGCCTTTCGATTTTCAAATATTTGGACTCCTCAACTTGCCAAAAATCGCCATGTGTATATCTCTTGAGATATTTGTCCAATCACCTCTCTCCTCCTTGATATGCTCCAACGCCTCATAAAGCTACAAATATGTTGAACTTAGTAATCAGTTCCAACTACGTACCATCTGTTCCAGCCCTCTTCTTTGGTAGGTCAGCCCATCCGATTACTGGGGCTCTGCTCTTGGCTAACCTTCGTCTGGAACACTTAGTTGGCGATAACACGCAGACCCAGAGAGGATCTAAGTGTTTCAAACTGAGCGGCGTCTAGTGGCATGGTGAGTACGACAGTTACGATTGTCATGTGTTTCGATGTGATGACCTTCTTCTCCACTAGCTCTCTGATGAAGTGATATCTGCTCATGGAGTGTTGTACTGGGTTCTGGGGCAAAAACTTCTTCACCCGTTCCACTCTGTGTTCAGACAAATTCTGCTTCATACATAGGAACTGAGTGCGGCAGCTCCCTGTAGCGATGCTTTCCCGCTCGCTTAGCACCTGTTTCATCTCTCCCACCATGGTCAGCTGGAGATCCTTTTGCATATGTCTAACGAACTGACCAACCAGATTCTGTGTACTCGTGACGAACATATGCTTCTCCACTCCCCCTCGCTCATAGCCATGGTCGATGAGGAACGTTTCGTACCATGCTCTGGGCGCTTGTGTGAGTCCGTACATAGTCTTCTTCAGTTCGTGACTATGCTTAAGATGACATAACTTCCATGCTTTATATCTGATGAGCTCTTCCAGTTCCATGTGAATGGCCACCACCTGAATCTCATCAATAAATGATTTGATGACATTCTTCGGACTGGATGAACAGGCAGCCAGCTCTCGACACTTGATCTCATTTGCTCGACTCTTAATTCTCCATGAGGGTTGTAGCGCAGGTGCATCGTCAAGTGTCCCGGCTAGAGTAAGTGTGGCTTCATCGGCTAGACCTCCCTCTGGAATTTTATCTTCTAGAACTGAGTTGGGGGCAACATCATCTTTCACCTTTCCAGAAGAGGATACCATACCTGTCCCTTGCAACTCCATCTCATGTATCGTGTTTGTCGGACAGACAGTGGCAGCTCTTGTTCCAACTGTGCCTAGACAGTAGCATTTGTTTGTTGACCTACTTCCTTCCAACAGTGTGTCTCCATTCCTATCCAGTACTTGACACGAATCACGAGTGAAAGTAACAGACTGTCCTTCATCACACAATCTACTGATACTGATCAGGTTCACCTTTAACCCATCCACTAGGAGGATATCCTCGAGCACAGGTAGATCCGGAACCTTCAATGTCCCACAGCCGATCACCTGGCCCTTCCCTCCATCTCCAAAAGTGACAAGCTGAAGCTCGCAAATAGATTTAACAATGATGAGATATCGAGGATTACCTGTCATATTGAGATGAACTTCTTTGCGGATGTGCAACTCAGCATTCTTTCTCCTTAGCCCCACCAAGCATGCAGGATGTGTTTCTCTCTTTTTCTCCATCTCAGCTTTCAGAACCGATACGGTGTCTAGCAGTTTCACCTTCTGTGCAAGAAGTGACGAGGGTTCTTGATTCATTCCAATCATCTCGTGCTTCAAAGCAGATATTTCCTCTTGGTGCTCCACCTTCTGGGCAACGAGAGGTTCAACCTCCTGCCACTGTTTGTCTTCTTCTTCTGTCAGGCTTGCCACTGTTTCTGTGAGCTTCTTGTTCAGGCCAATCACCAATAGGCACTTCTCATAGAGTTCCTTGTACATCTCAGCCGAGGTCTCATGAGCAAGTCCTTCGTCATCACTGCTTGAAGCGTCGTCAATGGGCTGTTCAGATAATGTACTAGAATATGGATTTTCACTTGTCTCACTGCCGTCTTCAATAGTGACTACATGTCCGACGAGATTGACATTCTCATGTTCTTCTTCCTCATCGTTAGTTTCACTTTCTGGACCCTCATATGCTATTCTGAGAATATCCCATGCTTCCTTGGCCACCTCACATTCAGCAATCAGTTTGAACACGTTCTCGTCCACTCCATAGAATATTGCATTCAGGGCCTTCGAATTCCCAACAGCCGCTTCATCATCTGCTTCAGACCACAGGGCTTCGGGTTTTGGCATAACAGCTCCTTCGGGGTTGGCCATCATGGGTTCTGTCCATCCTATCATCACGGCTCTCCATGCATTTTCATCGAGGGATTTCAGAAAGGCTTTCATCCTGGGTTTCCAATAGGCATAATTCGGCCCTTCAAGCAACGGTGGTCGGTTAGTGCTCTGTCCTTCCTTCAAACTCATCTTGAACAGTCGCCGGATCACACTCTGTATGTCGAGTGCCTGCTCTGATACCAATTGAAATCTACTTGTCTTAGTCAAGACGAGTTGCAGATGGTGTTCGAACTGCGTCTCGAACACTTGTTGGACAGTTTCAGGTTGTGTTCAAACAGAGGCTGGAACACCTTAGCAGACAGAACATAAACAGCACAAAATAGGAGCACACACGATATGATAACCCAGTTCGGCTCCGCCTACTCTGGGGGGTTTCCCACACCCGAAAAAGGGACACAAATCTTATTATGAGTTTAGGGTTACAAGAGGTCTTACTCTTACACAACTCCTCGTTTGTAATGGCCTCACCACTAACACTCCGTCTCTCGAATTTGCAATCTCGGTTCGTCGCAACTCCCCTCGATCCCCTATGGGTAGGACGAGACTTCCCTCTAGGCCTAGTCTTGGACTTCTTGGAAGTCCAGTCGCCTTCTCTCAAAGACGTGTCTTTATCACCGTGTGTGTGTGCACTTGATAGTTCTCCAAGAGCAGTCTGAACAGCACACTGAACAGACTCTTTCTTCGCCGGTTGTATATTGATAAGGAATGTTCCTCCGGCCGTCGCTACCCCCAATCTCACGAACTCTTGTGTTTTTATTTTTCACTCGGGAAGCGACACCGAATGAGGACGCCCTAGCATTGTATTTATATGCTTGGACGAAACCCTAATCTGCACAAGATAATCCCATCAAATAATTAGGAGATATTCCTAGTTATTTGATGTATATCTTTTCCAATCGGTTGGAAGAATATTCGAAGGCTTCTTGCCCAAGTCAGCCACGCCGCCTTCAATGTAGATATTCATTCAAATATCTGATGTTCAAATCATTCGCTGGCCGACTTCAAATCGAATCTTCGATCGTCCAAATCCAATCTGAATATCTTGTCAAATATTTCGGGGATGCTCCTAAATATTTGATAGCTATTCAATCTCCTCCATATCCAATCTTTGGAGATTACTTCCACGCCAAGCCATTCGATATTCTCTCATCCAATCTGCATATATTTGATCTCCTATCAGATCTTTGGTGATGACTTATCGATTGGCTCCAATCAAATAATCTCGTCGATATCTTCTGGATATTTGAATCTTCATTCTAATCTTCGTGAGATATCTTCCACGGTAAGTTAGTCAGCCAATCTTCAATTCTGGTGAGGAGATCTTCAAATGACATCTCGAATATATGTTTCTTCGCTGACCGACTTAAACCGAAAAGATCCTCTATCTTCAGAACCTTCCGGATTCAGATCATGCGTCTGCTGTACGCTGTCCTTCTGTTCCAGTCCGTGGTTGAACTCTAGCTCGAACTATCTAAAGCCGTTTTGCCAAATCCATGCCATCCATGGGAACATCACCCAGGAAGGCACTTAGATATTTCTAAGCATGACTGCCCTAAAACTGATCAAGAAAGACAGAAAATGGACAAAATTCCTTATGATGTTGTTGTTGGTTCTATCATGTATGACATGTTGTGTACCAGACCCGATTTAGGCTTTGCAATTAGTGTTTTGAATAGGTATATGGCTAATCCAGGACCTAAACATTGGCAGGCTATGAAGTACTTGTTAAGATATTTATCTAGTACTAAAAATCTGGGCTAATGGTGAACATGCTAATAAAACCAACTAACTGGATATGTTGATTCTGATTATGCAAGCAACAAAGACACTAGGAAATCTACTACATGTTTCTTCTTTACTTGGGTTGGAAACTGCAATACTTGGAAGTCTCAATAGCAGTCCATAGTTGCTCTGTCCTCAACTGAGGCAGAGTACATAGCTAATGTTGAAGCTGCCAAGGAAGCAATCTGGCTCAAGGATGTATTGAATGAAATTCAAGGTGTTGTGTTTGTGCATGTGATATTCATGGACAGTCAAAGTGCTTTGTGCTTATGTAAGGACCCTGACAGCACTGCCTTGTCGCGAGGCAATGTGTACAAAATTAATTTATAAGTCCGCTACTCGTACTCTACTATTGGGTAGTAAAGCGGTAAGTAGGGGTCGAACCCAAGGGAATTAGTGGATAGTTGTTCTTTCGAATATGGAAATTAAGACAGTTGGGGGTTGACAATTCGCTTGTCGTCAGAGCAAATTGTACAAATAAATTTATAAAGTCCGCTACTCGCGACTACTGGGTAGAAGTGGTAAGTAGGGGTCGAACCCAAAGGAATTAGGGGGATACGTTGTTCTTTTACTAACAGGGACGTGTTTTAGGATGATTGAGATTTTAGCGCGAGTAATTAAACTACTGTTTTTGGTTTTTTGGGTTTTTTGTGCGGAAAAGTAAATACAGAAATTAAATACTGAAAGTAAATACTGAAAGTAAAGAGATAAGGGTTAGAAGACTTACAGTGGGTGATGCGTGATTGCGATTCCTTCGGTTGTTGAGCGGTTGATGGTTGTGGTTGATCGGGACAGTTATACTAGGAAAGTAAATACAGGGGGTTTTTGTGATTGAAAGTAAGTATTCGGTTTCAGGTACTCTTGTATTATAACATGTATATAATAAACCGTTAGTAACTTTTCTAAGTATTCAAAGATGAATCGAGGCCCTTTCGTAGCGCAAGACTTGCAACATCGTTTAAAGCAACCCTTGTTCTACTTCAGAGTAATTCCTCCTTTCGAAGTATCTTAGCCTTCTGTGCATCCACCTGATCTCACAGTTACGATTGACCAAGTGGTGTTTTAGATAAGTCGAACTCCTCAGATAAGCTTTGCCCTTTCGTAGCATCCACTTACCCGAGTATGTTCACGAACCCCACGGAAGAGTTTTGCCCTTTCGTAGCATCCACTCAACCTTGGAAATTCTGACTATAAATGGCACATAGAACAAGTTTTGAATACAAAGAAATGAAACTAAAAGATATTACAACATTATATAATACAAGAAAATACCTTCCACCGAATGAAGAGTTTAGCTACGAATATCCATAGAGGTGGATACCATAGCTAAATACTCGGGGGTTTTTGAAAACAGTAAGAGGGAAAGGGGTGGAATACTCAAGAACCAACAGGAGTATTCCCAATTTCCTACTGAATACTCAAGAACCAACAGGAGTATTCTCTATAGTATAATACTCAAGAACAAACAGGAGTATTATTTCATAAACCAAACAAACTTACAAAGTAACCAAACTTAGAGAGATAAGTGTTTTGTGTATGGATTGATTATACAAATGAGGAGGATGGCACTTCTATTTATAGCCAAGAGGGGTGGAGATGGTGGCATGTGTTTCTCATCCAAGGGAGGAGGAGGAGGCAAGGAGGATGTGGTGGAGGAGACACCACATGGCACCACCTTGTGGACTCCAAAGAGCCGCCGGTTGGGGGGGAGAAAAGGGGGAGGTTTCTTTCCCTTGGCCACCTCTTGCCAAGGTCTTCAAGTCATCCAAGGAGGAGAAAGGGAGGAGGCCACCCATGACTCATCATCTCTCTCATCTAGCCGCCGGTCATGGAGGAGGAAATGGATGAGTTTTGACAGTTTTGTACAGTCTTTACAAAACTATCAATTCAATTCCTCTCCGGTCTGACTTTGATTATTCCTCGGTTGGATTTAATTTGAGTAATCCTTGGTCAGAATCTTGAGATTTCTTCGTTCAGCGTCTGATATTGACCTTGGATTGACTCTTGTTATCTTTTCAGCGTAAAATCCTCTCCTTAGCGTGTTTTCACTTTTATCTCTCAATTGCCATGTGGAAATATTTCGGGACTAACACGTAGAAGTTAGATAGACAAACAGTCTAATTTGGTGGGTTTAACTGTATTTATGATGCATACAATTATGGTCCATCAGGGGTTGCTTGTGATTTTAGTACTGAAAGTAGCGTGGGTTGGTTGCGATTTTAGTACTGAAAAGTAAATGACTGAAAGTAAAGAAAGTAAATACGAGACTGAAAGTAAATACTGAAAAGTAAAGTGCTTGAAGGACAAGACTTGCTGAAAAATAAGTGCGTAAAATAAAGTGCTTGAAGAACAATACTTGCTGAAAGTAAATGCTGGAAGGACAAGTCTTGTGGAAAGAAATTGCTTGAAGGACAAGACTTGCGGAAAGTAAGCAGTTGATATGGACTGAAAGTAAAGTTACTGAAAGTAAATGACTGGAAAGTAAGCAGTTGATAGTAAGACTGAAAGTAAATGACAGGTGATGTTTGAATCAAATGAAAGATTCGGTATCAGGGGCCTTGTATCATAGTCCGTTTATCATTGACCTCTAATGATCATACTAAGTGTTCAAAAGTGTATCAAGGCTATTCCTAGCACATGACTTGCCACACCGTCTAGTCTTTTGCAAGACAAAGAACTCTTGCTCTAGTATGTGCATCCATCTGATCATCATTCCTGATAAACCAAATGGTGTTTAAAAGAGGTTGACTTCCACAGATAAGCTGTGCTCTTCCGAGCCTCCACTTACCCACAGAAAATCACGAACCCATGGCAAAGCTTTGCTCTTCCGAGCATCCACTCAACCAATGGAATTCTGACCTAATATATGGCACCCAGAACAAGTTGAACACAAAGAGGCACTTAAGAGAAAGGTCTAAAACATTTTATGATACAAGTACACCCCTTCAACCGAATGAAGGGTTTAGCTACGAATATCCATAGGGGTGGATATCATAGCTAAGTACTGAGTAAAGTAAAGGTTTTGAAAGACAGGAAAGTAAAGGTTTTTGGAAATAAAGACAAGGAAAGTAAAAGGAGAATACTCAAGAACCAACAGGAGTAAACTCAAGAACAACGTAAAGTAAAGGAAATGCTTAAGTACTTCAAGAACCGACAAGAGTACTTAAGAACAAACTTGGAGCTTTTGATTCAAAGTAAAGTGTTTACATGGATTGTGTTGTAGAATCTAGAGAGCTTCTCTCACTGACCAAGAACTATGGATGTTGGGATGGAATGAGGATGATGATACAAGGAGGTGAAGGTCTCTATTTATAGGCATGGGGGAGGAATGAGGAGGCAACACATGGCACAAGGGGAGAGGAGGGGAGGAAAGCCGCCGGGCAAGGTGGCATTTCCCCCAAAGCCGCCGGCCACATGTCATGTTCCTATGGTGAGCCGCCCATGTGGTGGAGGAGGGGAGGATATGTGAGTGGAATGAGATATTTCTCCCAAAAAGCCATCGGTTGGAATGTAACTCCAGTTGCCCTTTGGTTGCCTCTTCGGTTGCCCCTTAGTTGACATCAAAAGATAAGTCACTTATACTTGGCATTTCACTTGTGTTCTTGATCTTTGTTGGAATAAGTCATTGGGACTTAGTTGTGGCTTGATCGGAGTATGGTCAGTTCTGACTTGTAATCCACTTTCAGCGTTAAGAACTCCATTTTAGCTCGTTTTCATCTTTACTCCTTGAAATGGCCTGTAGAACAAAAGTGAAACTAACAAGTAAAAGTTGTCAAGATAAAGCATCCAATTTGGTGGGTTTAACTGTCTTAACGAATCATATAAATATGGTCCATCAGACCCTGTTTACCATGAAAGATTGATGAGCCGTATTTATACGACTCATCGAGTCATCAAAACCCACCAATTCCAGTACTTTTATATGCAAACAGTTACTTCTTAGTGTTGTTTCGCATTTCATGTAATTTGGAGGCTCTAAGAGGAATCACATTCAAAAGACGGCTTTTGGAGCCAAAAAACATCACAAGGAGTTCTTGACCAGCTTATGTACATTTGACGAAGTTTGGCGTGGAAAGAAATGACTTTGGAGTTTTCAGCAACGCAGTCCGCAGAGGCCTCAACAATAAAGGGCGCGAACGTCTGAACAAATTTCAGGAATGCAAGAGACGTCCGCGAGCTCGAAATGCAGGAGACGTCCGTGCGGGAATTCCAGCCCGGCCATCCGAGCGCGCACCCAAACATCCGCCCGGCCATCCGAGCAGCCATCCGAGCCCATGTCCGACCGGCTGTGCGAGAAACCAAAGCCCAAGCCGAGTCAGCTCGTCTCTTCCTCTCCTTCCATGGCGGTTGTTTGAGGCGTTTTTGGAACATTCTAGAAGCTCCTAGATGACGTGATCTCCAAGCAAAGATATTGCCTAAAGATAATTCAAGAAGAAGATTTGGGAATATTTCCTAATTTAGATTTGGACCTAAACCGAAAGATACTAGGATTCCTAAGGAGAAACCGACTTCTAGGGCATCATTCTACTCTATAAATACAAGCCAAAGTCGAGCCTTCCAAGTCGTCCCAAAATTCCAGAGTTCCTCCTCATATTGAGCTCTCCTCATTCTCTCGGCCAAAGCACTAGGCACTGCCGGCTCTCGCTCGGCACCAGCTCCTCGCATCCGGTCTTCATCCTAGGCACTCTCGGCATTACAGCCCTCACGGCCCGGTTACTCTTCCTTCTCGGTTTTAGTGAGATCATCTTGTTCCTTATTTACTTTTGCATCGTTTCCATGACCATGTGTAACTAAACCGATTATTCGGGTTAGGGTTGAATAATTGTGACAATGTTTTGAGATTCTGTTATTCATTATTATTCTTGCATTCTATTTAGTTCTTGTGCAAATTATCAGTTCGAATTATTAGGTTGAGGGGAGATTCGAAAGGGTACAACTTAACCTAGTAGTACTTACTATCTATTCACTGCTTATTTGATACTGACCCGCACTAAACCTAATATAACCTGACCCGGAGTATTCGGTTTGCTAGAATTAAACGGTTATAATCTGACCAGGAGTAACCCTAAGAAGACAAGAATAAATATTTGGAAATCAAGGATAAACTTAGTCACAATTGAAGAAAACCCTAGCCTGAATATCTTCTCTGATTGATACACTTTCCAGTTATTTTCGTGACTTACTGTTATTTCCTAAACTGTTTACTATCACCAATCGTCTTTTCCCCCGCTTACAGAACAAAGTAGTAACCGTCTAGCTTCCTTGGGTTCGACCCTTGCTTGCCACTACACTAGTTTCTAGCAAGGAAATTATAAATTCAAATTTACAGGTACAAACGACTCCTGTCAAATTTTGGCGCCGTTGCCGGGGAGCTACGCAAAGGTGAAATTTGTTCTCTTTTAATTTTTCGTTTATTTTTTTTTGTTGCTTATTTCGAAATTTGCTATTCGGTGATTCCCTATTCAACTGTCTCGATTTCTGATTTCCATTCTTTCTCGATTTCCAATTTCTAGCTTTTAGAGAATCCTGTCACCAAGACTTACGAGTCTAAGGAGTGTGGGTTTTAAGTGAGACCGTTGTGACTCCTCCACTCTCTCCTGGGGATCCTTTGTTGCTAGTCTGTGCTTGCTATTTCGGTGTTTTCTATCTCGGTGCTTGCTATTTCTTGCAACATGTCTCATGCAGGAAGTATAGTCGGTGACAACAGTCAAAATAATGAAGTCGAACAGGTACAGAATGGAGAAATCCGGGGGGCTATCCCGGGACAATTTCAACAACAACAAAACCAACAAAACCAAAACCAACCGCAATATCCACAGTACCCTCAGTATCCACCACCATATCAGCAGTATCCACCACCACCGTATCCACAGTACCCACAACCGCCATACCCCCAATACCCACCACAGTACCCACCACTACCATATCATCCACAACATCCATACCCACCACCTCAGAGACCCCCACGCCAACCAGTAGTCAGAGACGATGAGGAGGACGAAGATGAAGGACCCACCATGGGCGAGCTCTCGGTTCCCAATTTCAGAGACCAGACATGGCCTATTTATGAAGGACCGGACCTCGCAGCCATAACAGTCAGCACCTCAGTCGTCCATCATCTATCCAAGTTCTCTGGAACCAAGGGAGAGTCTGCTACATCTCACCTGGCACGTTATCACGGGTTATGCTTAAACCTGAAACCACACGGAGCCGACGTCGAAATTTTCAAGCTGAAGGCGTTCTACTTCTCACTTACAGACACTGCCGCAGATTGGTTTCTATCCTTGCCCCCCGATAGTATCTACACATGGGACCAGATGCAAAAGCAATTCGTCAGCAAATACTATCCAGCTGGGCGTGTAGCGCAAGTCCGGAAGCAGTTGCAAGAGCTCAAGCAAGGCCCAAATGAGACTATGTACGAGTATGTGGAGAAGTTCCTGGCCTTGGAAAAGAGTTGCTGCAACCTCGAGCTCCCAGAGAAAGTCATCGTCGAGTATATGCTAGATGGACTGCGCAGGCTAGAAAGGAAGCTATTGGAAGCCTCAGCTGGAGGTAATCTCATGAACCTGACGCCAGCCAGAGTAAAGCAGAAGATCATATCAGTGGCAGAAAGTGAACGCTTCCAGGATGAGTCAACCAAGGAGGACGAGTATGCCCGAACAAAGAATGTGTCGAAAGTTGAGCCCTCAATCTGTGCTATGGCCGCAGAAATGAAGGAAATGAGGGAGCTGATGCAACATGTCATCCGAAGGCAACCAGTCCAGGTTAAGCCATGTGAGTTCTGTGCAGCTACAGATCACAAGACGGACGAGTGCCCTACCTTAGTAGCAGACAACCAGGCTGATGTGAATGCAATGGGAAATTATTAGAGTTATGGCAATCAGCCAGGGCCAGTCAGACAGTATGGCGTAGCAGCGCCCAATCAAGGAACCAATGGACAGCCCTGGAGGAGCAACAACCAGCAGAATCAGGCGCAGCTAGCACGACAGAATATACCTCAGCAGACCCAGCAGCCTTACCAGCACCCACATCATCAGTTTCGGCAGAATGCACCTGGGCAGTATCAGCAGAAAGGGCCAAACAACAATCAGCCGGGCCCGAGCAATCAAAATAAATCCCTCGAGGACATGATGAAGGAGATGATGGCTAGCAACCAGCAGATCAATACAACCTTGAACCAGTACATGGCCAAGACCGACGGGGCAATAACCGACCTTCAGAAGCAGATGTCCCAAATTGCTACGACAGTCTCGAGGCTCGAGGACAACGCTGGACGACTTCCCTCACAAACCGTTCAGAATCCGAAAGGGAACGTCTGTGCAGTGACATTAAGGAGTGGACGAAGAGCAGCAGGACTAGCAGAGCCCGAGGATGAGACAGCCAAACCGAGTACCTTACCCCAGGATGAGCCTGGACCAGACCTGATCCCTTCAGTAGAGGCCTCTCGGCTAGTTCAGGTACCCATCATCGAGAATTCTAACGTTCAGGTACCCTTGCCTTTTCCTGTGCAGGTTCGAGCTCCGAAGAAGTATGTGATGGACAGGTGATGAGTCGAATTCTCGACTCGTTTACATGCCCATTTACGAAGAGTTTTGGTCCATTCCCGATGCTATTTCGATGCCATTTGACCCCTCTCCTTGCATTTCAGGCTTGGAACAACCATGCATTGAGCTCAGGACCTTAGCACGAAGAAACGAGGAAAATTCGAAGATTTGAGCAAGTTATCAGAAATTGGCCTTCAGTCGATCGACTGGGATGCTCCCCTGCTCCAGTCGATCGACTCGCTCAACTCTCAGGAGGCACGGCAATTTGACCCTTCTTAGTCAATCGACTGGGATCCTTCTTTGTTCCAGTTGATCGACTCAAGCAATTCTCAGGAGGGCCTGCAAATCAAGCAACGCCAGTCGATCGACTGGTCCAGCACACAACGCCAGTCGATCGACTGGGCTACAGTACCGGAAAACCCTAACTTGGGCTATAAATAGAAAGTTTTTCGGGGAATTTCGAGAGGACTTTTTGGCACGGATTTGGAGGAGATCAAGCACGAATTTCGAGGAGATTGAGTGAAGGAGAAGAAGACCAACATCACTCTCTTGAGTTCCTACTTTGGTTTTAGATTCCTAAACTCATTTTCTTCATGTTTACATACTCTTCCATGGATGCTTTTGCTTGTACACTCATTATGAGTGAGTAGTGACTTAGATTGGGGATTATGGACCCCCTAGACATATTGTGATGATGTAAATACCATTGATGTCATATTGAATGAGTTTGCACATGAATCTTCTTCATTTGAACTACATGCCTAGAGTTGCCCATAAGGTGTTTGTGAAATGTCCTCAATGGGAACTTAGTGTAATTTCATGTTTGATGTAGCTAACGTTGATCAATATGAATTTAATGAAATGAATGAAGAGGCATTAGGACTTTTGTGTTACATGGCGACACTTAAAACCTAATGAGATTGGCTTGAGTTTAACAAGAACATGTTTTCTAATCAATAGAGCGCGAGTGTGAGATTAGAAATGCATGTTCTATAGGGCCAATAGAGCGCGAGTGTGAGGTCCTATGCGAGGTGTAACCTCTTTATCCTAGGTTGTAGCGCGAGTGGAACTTAGGGGAAATGTTACATGGCTAAATTCTATTCAAGTGCATGCAAATTCATAGTTGACATCTAATATCATCATCACTATGATTGTCTAGGTGGGGAAGTAATCCCTAGTCTTCTTTGATTGATCGTTTATTCGTTTCTTTGCTAGAATCTCTCTCTTTGGATAGTAAATCATTGCTATCAACCTCTTTCGAGGCATAAACCCCCCCCCCCAAACCATAGACAACCTAGGTTTAATCATTAGCGCAATTAGTTTAATCACCTATCTCTTGGGTACGACCTTGGGTTTCCCGAGTCTTTACAAATGTTTTGATTTAACGTGACTTAGCATAAGTATTTGATTCACTTATCGAATATTTACTCTATATTTTCGAGCAATCAAATGGCGCCGTTGCCGGGGATAGGTTAATTAACTATCGTGCTATTAGATTATCTAGTTTTGTTTGCTTTTCCTTACTTGGTAGCCATTACTTGTGTTGATCTTGATTGTGTTTATCTCTTTTGCCGCTCATTGCTAAGAATTTCTTTTGTTCTCGCAGGCAATTGAATGAACACAAGATTTGAAGGAAAGAAACACGTAGCAACCGGCTCTTCTTCAAGTACTTCTAGACCTTCTCAACCTACCGTTAAGAGAGGAAGAGGTAGACCTCGCAAGAACCCTCTACCTCCATTGGTTCCTATTGTCCCACCTATCATCCAAAATCAAAGACAAGAAGTGATTATGGAAAATGAAGATGGGAACCGTCCGGTTCTTCAAGGAAATGTTCAAAATCGTAGAATTGATGGGGAAGAAGTAGAGGATCCTCAAGCTAGAAATGACAATTATAATGAGAATGAGAGACGTCCTATCCGGAATCCTCGTGTTCATCGTAGAGAGAACCGAAACAATAGGTATGAGGAGGAAGATGAAGAAGATGAGGATGAAAGACCCGTAGGGGACTACATGACTCCGACCCTCGAGGGAAATGGCTCGGTTATTCAACCTCCCGATGAGGATGCCTTTGATTTCGACGTTAAATCGTCTCTAGTGCATATGATCACGAATGACCAATTTCAAGGGGCCGGGAATCCCTCCAATCATCTAGCCAACTTCCAAGAGTATTGCCGGACCTATAAGCCGAGGAATACACCCATTGAATATGTCTACTTGAAATTATTTCCTTCGTCGCTATATGGAGATGCCAAGGAGTGGCTACAAAATCATGATCCGGGGACTTTTCGTACTTGGGACCATTTAGCCACGGCTTTTCTGAACAAGTTCTACCCTCCGTCTAGAACCAAGAAGTTCACGGACTTTATTCTAACATTCTCTCAAAGGGACAACGAGCTCTTCCACCAAGCTTATGATCGGTTTAAACACTACTTGAGGGAGTGCCCTCATCATAATTTTAGAAAGGCCGATCTAATGCGTTACTTCTATTTGGGGATGAGTAAGGAGGCTAAGAATCAAATGGACACGGCTAGTGGAGGCGCTATAATGGAGTTACCGGCTAACCAAGGTTTTAAGGTTGTGGACAAAATAGCTTCAAACTCCGATAAATACCAAGGAGTAGACCACAAAAAGATGGCCAAGTCAAGAGATGATTCCTCGAGTTATGCAACGAAAGAGCAAATTAATGAGTTATCAAAGAGGATGGAGTCTATGATAAGTATGGTAAATTCTGTGGAGGCAACTAAGCCTAAGGCCGATTAGGAGAGAACTTCGGCACACCAATCATGCTTCTTGTGTTCTAGTACAAGGCACTCTACCGAAAATTGTCCCGAAGGGAAATATGAGGAAGATGATGATGGCTATGAGGAGGCGCATTTTGTCAACCAACAAAGAAACTACAATCAAAATGCGAATCCTACCACTAGAAATTATGAGCCTCCGCAAAAGAGGATGTCTAATGATTCTGACTTCACCTCAAGGCCTCAAGGGCAAGGAAATTATCAAAGCAATTATCAAGGGAATAATCAAAGGCAAGGTTATGGCTCTAGCCAAAACCAAAATCAAGGGCAAAATTCATTCTCAAACCAAGTGCAGAATTCCTACTCCAACCAAGGCCAAGGGTCAAATCAAAACTCTCAAAACTATCAAGGAAACTATCAAAATCAAAAGCCCTATCAAGCTAAAGCCAATATGAATGAGCAAGGAAATTCTTCCTCGAGCTCTCAAGAGAGCTCTATGATGTCAATGATGGCTCAAATGATGGAGGATAACAAAGAAAGCAAGGCAAGCAACCGAAGAATGGAAGCAAAATTGGATGAGCTAGCGGCCGAAAACAAAAGACTTGCTAGGGAGAATACCCAATTGAAGCAAATAGGGAAACTTCCCTCCCAACCAGATGTGAGTTATATTGAGCACGTTGATGCTATCACGTTGAAGAATGGGAAGGTATTGCCTACCCCTCAACCGAAATCTAGTTCGAAGGGCAAGGAAGTGGAAGGGGAAATTTCTAAGGAAAATTCGGAAAGTGAGCCTCAAGCCCCAATAGAAGAGGAAAAGGAGCATGAAGAGCCGATCCTAATGAGGAAATACGTGCCCATGGTGCCTTTCCCACAAAGACTAAACAAGAGCAAGCTTGATGCTCATTTTCAAAGATTTGTGGAGATGCTTAAAAAATTGTATGTCACGCTCCCCTTCCACGAGGTAATCACACAAAAAAACCCTACTTATGCTAATTCTTGAAAGATATTGTGTCAAACCGTAGGGTTATTGAAGAGTCTAGCATGGTAGCTTTAAATGCCGAATGTAGTGCAATTGTGCAAAGCCGCATGCCTAGAAAAATGCAAGACCAAAGGTCGTTCTCTATTCCTATATCCATAGGCAAAATTGAAATTGATAGGGCTTTATGTGACCTTGGTGCTAGTATTTCTTTGATCCCATATTCATTGTATGAAAAGATTGACATGGGTGAGCTACATCCCACCACTATTTCGTTGAAACTAGCCGATAGGAGCTCTAGGGTGCCTAATGGAGTCCTAAGGGATGTGCCTATAAAAGTTGGGAAATTTTTCATCCCCGTGGACTTCTATGTGTTAGATATGGATAGTGAACAAGAGACACCCGTCATCTTAGGGAGACCCTTTCTAAATACCGTTGAAGCGGTCATCAAATGTGGTGAAGGGTCAATTGAATTGAAGATAGGGAATGAAAAACTGAAATTTTTCTGAAAAATGCTATGAAAGCCCCTACTTCATCCTTTGAGTGCAATATGCTTGATATTTCTTGTGAAACTTTCGGGCTAACATCTTTTGAAAGTGAAGTTATGGAGTTAGACGACTCTAGTACACTTTTTGCTTCTTTAATGAATATGGAAGATGAGGATGTGGGAGACATTACCTTGGATGAAGGTGAGCAAAGGCCGAATGATCATGAAATTAAGGAAGACCCGGCGCCAAGAGGTAAGGAATTCGAAGGAGAGTTAAAACCTCTACCTTCGAATCTAAGGTATGAATTTCTTGGGTCCAATGCTACCTACCCCGTTATTGTTGGTGCTACTCTGAATGAGGATGAAACTTCCAAGCTTGTGCATGTTTTGAAAGCCAATAGAAAAGCCCTAGGCTATTCCATTGATGATATTACGGGAATCAGCCCTTCACTATGCATGCATAGGATTAATCTTGAGGAAAATGTGAAACCTTCTAGGGAGTTGTTGAGGAGATTGAACCCTAAACTTGGCGAGGTGGTTTTTAAAGAAATCACCAAGCTAAGAGACGCGGGAATCATTTATTCGGTTCCGGATTCGGAATGGGTAAGTCCCATCCATGTCGTCCCTAAGAAGGGAGGACTCACGGTCGTTCAAAATGACAAAGGGGAATTAGTCCCCACGAGAACCGTGAATGGGTGGAGAATGTGCATTGATTACCGAAAATTGAATAAGGCAACTAAAAAGGATCACTTTCCTATACCATTCATAGATCAAATGCTTGAAAGGCTAGCGGGGCATGATTATTTTTGCTTCTTAGATGGATATAGTGGTTTCTACCAAATTCCTATATTGCCAAATGATCAAGGAAAAACCACCTTCACATGTCCATATGGAACTTTTGCGTTTAGACGTATGCCTTTTGGGTTGTGTAATGCACCGGGGACTTTTCAACGTTGTATGATGTCCATCTTTAGCGATTATATTGAGAAGTGCATTGAGGTTTTCATGGACGATTTTTCTATCCATGGATCCTCCTTTGATGATTGTTTGGCTAATCTCTCTAATGTTCTTGCTAGGTGCATCGAGACAAATTTGGTACTCAATTGGGAGAAGTGCCACTTTATGGTGCAAGAGGGAATTGTACTAGGGCATTTGGTCTCTAAGAGAGGAGTAGAAGTTGATAAAGCAAAAATTTAGATTATTGAGCAACTTCCTCCACCGAAGAACCAAAAGGGAATAAGGAGTTTTCTAGGCCACGCCGGTTTTACCGGCGGTTTATAAAGGACTTCTCAAAAATTGCTAGACCATTGACTCATCTCCTTTGCAACGATGTGGAATTCAATTTTGATAAGGAATGCCTTGAGGCATTTGATAAATTGAAGAAGAATCTTGTATCGGCACCTATTGTGCAACCACCAAATTGGGACCTTCCCTTTGAATTAATGTGCGATGCAAGCGATTATGCCATTGGGGCCGTTTTGGGGCAACGGATCGAGAAGAAACTTCATGTAATATACTACGTGAGCAAGGTGCTCGATGGTGCTCAAATAAACTATACTACCACGGAAAAGGAGTTATTAGCGGTAGTCTACGCTTTTGAGAAGTTTAGACCCTATCTCGTGGCAACAAAGACTATTGTTTACACGGACCATGCCGCTATCAAGTACCTAATGGCGAAGAAAGATGCTAAGCCAAGGCTTATCCGATGGGTCCTCCTCCTACAAGAGTTTGACATTGAAATTCGGGACAAGAAAGGAGTAGAGAATGTGGTAGCGGATCACCTTTCGAGAGTAGAGCTATATGATTCAAAATGGTTCTCGGCGCCTATCCAAGACTCTTTCGTCAGTGAATATTTGATGAGTGCCGAAGGAGATGCCCCATGGTATGCGGATTACGTGAATTACTTGACGTGCAACATTCTTCCCGAAGGCCTTAATTACAATCAAAAGAGCAAGTTCTTGCATGACGTCTCGAGATATTATTGGGATGACCCATTCCTCTACAAGCTATGCTCGGATGGGATTTATAGAACGTGTGTGCCCAAGGAGGATTTCAAGGGAATCATAGCTTGTTGCCACTCTTCTTCTTATGGTGGGCATGGTTCGGCTTCAAAGACCACATCCAAAATTCTTCAATCGGGTTTCTATTGGCCGAGTATGTTCAAGGATACTTACGAGTTTGTCAAGGCGTGCAATGAATGCCAACGTATGGGAAATATAGCTAGAAGGGAGGAGATGCCTCAAAAGGGAATTTTAGAAGTGGAAATTTTTGACGTATGGGGAGTGGACTTCATGGGACCCCTACCTTCGTCTCAAGGAAATTCTTTCATCCTAGTAGCGGTGGATTACGTGTCTAAATGGGTTGAGGCCATAGCTTCCCCGTCTTGTGACGCTAAAGTGGTGATTAGGATGTTCAAAAAGATTATCTTCCCAAGATTTGGAATGCCAAAAGCGGTGATAAGTGACAATGGTTCCCATTTTAAGGAGAAAAGATTTGAATCCATGCTTAAGAAATTTGGGATCTTCCATAGGTGTTCCACCCCTTATTATCCCCAAGCGAATGGTCAAGTCGAGGTGTCTAATAGAGAGATAAAGAATATCTTGTCCAAGACAGTTGGGAAATCGGGAAAAGATTGGGCATTAAAGCTTGACGATGCCTTGTGGGCATATAGAACCGCTTTCAAGACACCAATCGGGATGTCCCCCTACAGGCTAGTATATGGCAAGGCATGCCATCTTCCGGTGGAACTCGAGTATAAGGCCATGTGGGCCGTTCAAGAGCTAAATTTTGACACGAAAGCTTCGGGAGAGAAGAGACTCCTTCAACTAAATGAACTAGATGAAATCCGATTAGACTCCTACGAGAGTTCAAGAATCTATAAGGAGAAAACCCGGAGGTGGCATGACAAGCTCATTCTGAAGAGACAATTCTCGGTGGGTGACAAAGTTTTGCTATTCAACTCGAAATACAAACTTTTTCCCGGGAAGTTCAAGTCTAGGTGGTTTGGGCCATATAGAATTCATAGAGTTTTTGACGATGGCCACCTAGAGCTAGTGGATAACCAAGAGAACATTTTCAAGGCAAATGGGCAACGAGTAAAGATCTACCATGCCGCTAATGAAGACATAGACCTATTGGAAGCGCCCTCGTGAATTCTATACCGCTAGAGAAGGGATCCCGCTCGGGACTTCTCTTAGTGTGCTTCCTATTTTACAACGAGGAGATTCGGCTCGGTCTTGCCAAGACGTTAAACTAGGCCCTACCGGGAGGTAGCCCGGTTTGTGAGTTGTCTATCTATGCACAAGCAACTTCCATATATGTGTAGCATGCTTTTGTGAACTTGTGATGTGGCTTAGTGATTTGGATGATTTTATTTGCATGATTAGGGGTGCGTGTGATGTGGCTTAGGCATTGCATGAATTTTTTTGATGATGGTGGAGTTTTAAGTGTGGAGTGGTGATCCTAGCTTAATTTGATCGAAAATCGTATGTTTATGTGCTAGAGATTGATTAGGGGGGGCATACCTTGATTTTTATGTGATATTTTTAGTGGTACCTATTCTTGGATATGGGTGAAAAATTCTGAGTGTGGAGTTAGGAATCGTTGGAAAAAGAAAAATAATTCAAGCAGAATTCCGATCTCAGTCGATCGACTGGAGGCAAGCTATAGCCCAGTCGATCGACTGGGAAGATATTTCAGAAGGTCCTGTAATTCGAACCTCCTCAGTCGATCGACTGGATGGAAGTTATATCCCAGTCGATCGACTGGGAATTGCCTATCTAACCCAATTCGTCCTTCTTCGTTTTCATTCCACCGAAAACACAAATCACCAAAACCCTAATCTCTGATCGTCGATCCGACATCCACCAATTCTTGCCATCAACTCGCCACCCGTTCGCAAGTCCTCCTCCACCCTCCCCTCCAGTCGTTCCCGAGGGACAGGCAGACGACGAGCTCCCACTAGCAGATGAGGAGGTTCCCGCAGCAGATCCCCCGGTCCATATTCCCCCTCCGGTCGTTGATGACTCAGCGGAGTGGAGGCGGACAGTTACGTCAGAGATTGCTCGGTTATCGGCCGGGATGACTGATATGAGGAGTGATTTGGCCCGCATAGAGGACCTCGTCCGCACGGAGTCGGAGTGGGTCCGCACTGCACTTGAGTCCCTGATGAGAGGCCAGACTGCGCCAGCTGCTACAGTTCCAGCTGCTTCCCGCACTCCCTCTCCTATGCCTCATGCACCATCCGCAGACGCTTTAGAGGAGGACGAGGGAGCCTCTGATGGAGATACCGAGGAGGGAGACACTGATGAAGGCACCACTTCGGGAGGTGACGAGAGGGCGTCTTCACGTTCAGAGACTTTCTGATCATGTTTTTATTGACATTTTGATGTTTCCTTATTTGGATCATGTACTTGGATGTTAAGTCACCTTTTTGGCGCAATTTTGGATGATGTATGCCGTTCTGAGTGCTACGCCCTTTACTTGCTTTTGGTTGTATGATACATTCGATATGATATTGAAGGTGTTTACCATTTGTGCTGTTCACTCTACAGGATATGCACCCATATTTTGCTCATGTTCAGAATTCACCTTCTTTATCCACCTTTGCAACCAAAAGGGTATTTATCGCTCCCTTGAGTTTTGTCACTGGTGCTTCAAACGAGGGGAGTTCCTATGCGCCTTTTACTTTATTTAATCATTCTTTGCGCTTAGGGACTAAGCTTGAGTTAAGTGTGGAGTGGTTTGTGCGCATAGTTCACATGATTGCATGCTTTGCATATCATTTTTGATGGACACTTGCATCTTTTGCACCTTATCCCTACATGAGAGAGTGTTAACCACATAGGCTAGTGACTATCAATTCCGATTCCTATAAATCACACCTAGCCTATTTGCTACATTTATCGGAATATTGAGCTTAGAACCGACCTAGTCCATTGAATGTGTATTCTTGAAAACCAATATCATTGCCATCTCGTCTATCTAATTCTCTAAGTATTTTCGTTGAAATACCTTGGATCAAGCTATGGCAAGCACTTTTAAAAATTCTTCGTGAAAAACCTAAATCTCTTGATTATTCCTTGGTGACTTGAGTCCTCTAACACGGTGCCTTGCTTATGTATGTCTCCCGCACATTCCATACGTTTTTTGAACATATTGTCAAGTTTTAAGTGTGGAGTCATGAAAAAATTTTTTTTTGAATTTTCTGCTTCGCCTCTGCGGTACTTATGCAGTTAGGTGGGATGGTGGCTCACGCCGTCCAATCTCTAGTCCGAGTAGCCGGGAAAATAGTCGAGCAACCCTCGCCTTGACTCGCGTCAAAAGGACGATAATGAGTGAGAGCAGTTTTTGAAAAAGAGAAAAAGAAAATAAGAAGCACTTAAAACTTGACTCTATGTTCTTCCATCATTATTCACTTGTGCGGGTGCACCATTTGTTTTGTGTGCTAGTTGGAGTGACTTTTGGACGACCCATGCGCTTGCACGGGAGTATTTCATTTGGTTTATGACTTGTTTGTTAAGAACTCTCGTGTCGAACTCCTCTTCCCTTTAAGGATTACGGCTTAAGCGCCTAAAACTTGGGAACGAGTTCCATGTCGCAAACCCGTGGACTAGCCCTAGCTAGCATAGGCAAGCGATTGACACTTTTTGTGCAAGCTAAATGCTCAACTTCTATTGTATTACCTTGAAAATGAATAGACATTTGGATGAGACGATTGATAGCTCTAGTATTGATGACCTTGAATGCACAACCTTAATGGTACTCAAAGTGGTTCGAAAGTCCTTTTGATGGTATTGTGATGATAGTCCTAGCGTGGGGTGAGGAGTTTGTTTTGAGAAATCATGGCCTTGGTTAAACACTCTTGAATTCAATCCTCATGGGATAAGTGCACTTGGGATTTGTGAGTATTCCCTTTTCTGAAAACTCTCACGAGACTATAACTCGTCCACTAGGGTAGCCTAGGGGTTTAAAGGCTTAATGCATATGCTAAATGCATTCGTCACACCTACGAAAAGGAGTTAGATTGTATATTTGTGTTAGAGTAGTTAGAAATAAAGTTTTCCTATTGTTTCTCTCTGGCTTGTTCTTATTGTTTGCTCGGGACGATCAAACTCTAAGTGTGGAGTGTTTGATGAGTCGAATTCTCGACTCGTTTACATGCCCATTTACGAAGAGTTTTGGTCCATTCCCGATGCTATTTCGATGCCATTTGACCCCTCTCCTTGCATTTCAGGCTTGGAACAACCATGCATTGAGCTCAGGACCTTAGCACGAAGAAACGAGGAAAATTCGAAGATTTGAGCAAGTTATCAGAAATTGGCCTTCAGTCGATCGACTGGGATGCTCCCCTGCTCCAGTCGATCGACTCGCTCAACTCTCAGGAGGCACGGCAATTTGACCCTTCTCAGTCGATCGACTGGGATCCTTCTTTGTTCCAGTCGATCGACTCAAGCAATTCTCAGGAGGGCCTGCAAATCAAGCAACGCCAGTCGATCGACTGGTCCAGCACACAACGCCAGTCGATCGACTGGGCTACAGTACCGGAAAACCCTAACTTGGGCTATAAATAGAAAGTTTTTGGGGGAATTTCGAGAGGACTTTTTGGCACGGATTTGGAGGAGATCAAGCACGAATTTCGAGGAGATTGAGTGAAGGAGAAGAAGACCAACATCACTCTCTTGAGTTCCTACTTTGGTTTTAGATTCCTAAACTCATTTTCTTCATGTTTACATACTCTTCCATGGATGCTTTTGCTTGTACACTCATTATGAGTGAGTAGTGACTTAGATTGGGGATTATGGACCCCCTAGACATATTGTGATGATGTAAATACCATTGATGTCATATTGAATGAGTTTGCACATGAATCTTCTTCATTTGAACTACATGCCTAGAGTTGCCCATAAGGTGTTTGTGAAATGTCCTCAATGGGAACTTAGTGTAATTTCATGTTTGATGTAGCTAACGTTGATCAATATGAATTTAATGAAATGAATGAAGAGGCATTAGGACTTTTGTGTTACATGGCAACACTTAAAACCTAATGAGATTGGCTTGAGTTTAACAAGAACATGTTTATCTAATCAATAGAGCGCGAGTGTGAGATTAGAAATGCATGTTCTATAGGGCCAATAGAGCGCGAGTGTGAGGTCCTATGCGAGGTGTAACCTCTTTATCCTAGGTTGTAGCGCGAGTGGAACTTAGGGGAAATGTTACATGGCTAAATTCTATTCAAGTGCATGCAAATTCATAGTTGACATCTAATATCATCATCACTATGATTGTCTAGGTGGGGAAGTAATCCCTAGTCTTCTTTGATTGATCGTTTATTCGTTTCTTTGCTAGAATCTCTCTCTTTGGATAGTAAATCATTGCTATCAACCTCTTTCGAGGCATAAACCCCCCCAAACCATAGACAACCTAGGTTTAATCATTAGCGCAATTAGTTTAATCACCTATCTCTTGGGTACGACCTTGGGTTTCCCGAGTCTTTACAAATATTTGATTTAACGTGACTTAGCATAAGTATTTGATTCACTTATCGAATATTTACTCTATATTTTCGAGCGATCAACAGGGAAGTGTGGGAGCTATTCAGTAAGGTGGAAATCAACATCCCACTCCTTGAGGCCATCAAGCAGATCCCGAGATACTCGAAGTTTCTGAAGGAGTTGTGCACAAACAGACGAAGAGGAACCCAGCCAGACGAGGAGCTCATGAGCAGGAATGTTTCAGCGGTGATTCAGCGCAAGGTGCCACCGAAATGCGGTGACCCAGGCACATACACCATTCCCTGCACAATAGGTAACATTAGGATAGAGAATTGCATGCTAGATCTCGGTGCTTCTATCAATGTTTTACCGTACTCTATATACTCCTGTCTGCGTATTGGCCCTCTTGAGCCTGCAGGTCTTACCATACAGCTGGCGGACAGATCATGCAAGCAGCCCAAGGGCAAGATTGAGGATGTGCTAGTACAGGTGGGCGAGCTAGTATTCCCAGCAGACTTCTATGTGCTCAAGATGGAGAACAGCAGCCCGACAGACCATGCACCGATCCTTCTCGGCCGGCCATTCCTCAAGACGTCAAAGATGAAGATAGACTGTGACACTGGGACGTTGACCATGGAGGTTGAGGACGAGAGGATCAGCTTTGACATCTTCAGGGCCATGAAGCATCCTATAGAGTACGATGCGGTCCATGCCTTAGACACCTTGGACGACCTTGTCCGGGAGGTACATCCGGAGAGACGGACCGACCCACTAGAGCAGGTAATTGAGGAGGCAGTGTACTCACCAGAGGACTCATATGAGCATACAGAGGCCATCTTAGACGTACTAGACCAGCTCGAGATTGCCCAGCCACTCACCCCAAGGTACGAGGTTAATGCAGTTCGTTTATTCAAATCACAAGTGTGTTTGCCTTCTGTTGTGCAGGCACCTACAGTAGAATTGAAACCTCTACCTAGTCACTTGAAGTATGCATTCTTAGGGGAGAATAGCATGCTGCCAGTCATTATTAAGAGCGGGCTCGAGGTAGATCAGGAGCGCAGGTTGATTGGAGTGCTCACCGAGCACAAACTGGCCATTGGATGGACGCTAGCCGACATCAAGGGAATCAGCCCGGCAGTTTGTATGCATCGGATATTGTTGGAGGATGGAGCTAGACCTTCGAGGGAGCCTCAGCACAGATTGAACCCGATTATGATGGAGGTTGTCCAGAAGGAGATTCAGAAGTTGTTGGATGCAGATGTGATCTACCCGATCTCAGATAGTCAGTGGGTGAGTCCTGTACATGTGGTACCGAAGAAGACAGGGATCACAGTGGAGAAGAACGCCGAGGGTGAGATGGTCACGACTCGAGTCAAGAATGGATGGCGCATGTGCATAGATTACAGGAAGCTGAACGCCGTTACGCGCAAGGATCACTTTCCTCTTCCATTCATTGATCAGATGCTCGACCGCTTGGCAGGTAAGCCTTACTTTTGCTTTCTAGATGGATTTTCAGGCTATAATAAGATTCCCATAGCACCCTAGGATCAGGAGAAGACGACCTTCACATGTCCATTCGGTACATTTGCTTTTCGCCGGATGTCTTTTGGCTTGTGTAACGCACCCGGCACTTTTCAGCGGGTCGTTACTAGTATTTTTTTTCTGACATGATAGGTTCATTTATTGAAGTGTTTATGGATGACTTTACTGTGCATGGTGACACTTTTGATGCATGCTTAGATCATTTGAGTACAGTTTTAGCACGATGTGTTTCGATGAATTTGGTACTCAATTATGAAAAGTGTCACTTTATGGTTACTCATGGAGTAGTACTCGGTCACATAGTCTCACATGAGGGTATAGAGGTAGACAAAGCTAAGATAGATTTGATTGTTACTCTGCCATATCCCTCCACAGTCCGTGATATTAAGTCGTTTTTGGGGCATGCTGGTTTCTATCATAGGTTCATAAAGGATTTCTCTAAAAAGGCGCTACCTTTATCTAACCTCTTGCAGAAAGATGTTCCTTTTGAGTTTACAGATCAGTGCAGGCCAGCATTTGACGAGCTGAAGGAGGCCCTCACCAGCACGCTCCGGACTGGACACAGCCCTTTGAGATTATGTGTGACGCGAGTGATTATGCTGTAGGAGCAGTTCTCGGTCAGAAGGTGGACAAGAAGCCCGTGGTGATCTACTACGCTTCGAGGACACTAGACGTGGCCCAGAAGAACTATTCGACCACAGAGAAGGAGCTACTAGCCGTGGTCTTTGCCTTGGAGAAATTCAGGTCTTATTTGCTATGTACTAAAGTTGTTGTCTATTCTGACCATGCAGCTATCAGGTACTTGATGACGAAGAAGGAGGCAAAGCCGAGGCTCATTAGGTGGATCCTGCTCCTGCATGAGTTTGACGTGGAGATCAGGGACAAGAAGGGCATAGAGAACACAGTGGCCGACCACTTGAGCCGTCTCGTCAGAGAGGAGGATGCCGGACAGATTACCGAGACATTTCCAGATGAGCACTTGTATGCTATTTCGGGTAAGATGCCATGGTTCGCTCCTCTAGTGAACTACCTGGTCGGAGGTAAGTTCTCGCCCTCATATTCTATGGCACAGTGTTTGAAACTGAAGCATGATGCTAAATACTATGTGTGGGATGATCCGTACTTGTGGAAAATAGGTGTAGATCAGATTCTTAGACGGTGCATCCCCGATGATGAGATTGCTTCAGTTATCAGTTTTTGCCATGAGTTAGAGTGTGGTGGCCATTTCGGCCCTAGGAGGACGGCTAGGAAGATTTTAGATAGTGGTTTCTTTTGGCCGCATGTTTTTAGAGATGCCTACGATCATTGTAAGAGATGTGATAGATGCCAGAGAGTAGGTAACATTTCGGCCAGACAGGAGATGCCACAGGTCCCCATACTAGTGAATGATGTGTTTGACATTTGGGGGATAGATTTTATGGGTCCTTTTCCTGTTTCATGTGGTTTTTCTTTTATCTTAGTTGCAGTTGATTATGTGTCCAAGTGGGTAGAGGCCAAGGCCACTAGATGTGCTGATGTTAAAACTGTCGTAGACTTTTTGCGCACTAACATCTTTTGCAGGTACGGAGTACCTAAGGCCATTATCAGTGATCAGGGGACGCACTTCTGCAACCGTATGATGGCATCCACACTGAAGCGCTACCATGTTCATCACCGGACTTCCACAGCATATCATCTCCAGACGAATGGGCAAGCGGAGATCTCCAACCGCGAAATTAAGGGAATTCTGGAGAAGATGGTGGGACCGACCAGGAAGGATTGGAGCCAGCGGTTAGATGAGGCTCTTTGGGCATACAGGACAGCCTACAAGACACCGATAGGCACATCGCCTTTTCGGTTGGTCTATGGGAAGGCGTGCCACTTACCAGTCGAGCTAGAGCACAAGGCATATTGGGCACTGAAGAAGTGCAATCCAGACTTACAGGCAGCCGGGCTAGATAGGAAATTACAGTTGTGTGAGCTTGAGGAGCTGCGCCTCGAGGCTTATGAGAGCCAAACAGACTACAAGGCACAGACCAAGCTCTACCACGACAAATTCATACTCAGGCGCACGTTTGAAGTCGGACAGCAGGTGCTCTTATTCTCATCTCGGTTACGACTCATGCCCGGGAAGTTGAGGTCCAGATGGACCGGCCCTTACACCATCACACGGGTCTTTAATCATGGAGCAGTCGAACTTGAGAGCCCGACAGGAGGAGACCGATTCAGGGCCAATGGACAGCAAGTGAAGCACTATCATGGAGAGGCTGACCTGACCGTTCACCAGTTTGACCTAGCCGAGCCCCTTGACACCACCACTGATGAGACAGCCCTTACCGAGCCTCCTGACACTTAGAGGAGGTACTGTCGAGCCAACGACGTTAAACGAAGGCGCTCGCAGGGAGGCAGCCCTGCACGGTTTGCATTTCAGTATACTTATTTTACTATGTTTATTTCTGAGTCTTTATTATCACATTGTACCTTGGAAGGAAATTGGTTTCATTTTGCAGGGATTAGACCTAGTCGGCCGGAATTTTACTTGCGAGCTACGGATTTTACCCTTGGAGCTACGCATTTTAGCATAGAGCCGAGTACCATGAGCGCCGAGCTCCACCTGAGTCTCGGCCGAGCTCCGCACGTTACCCGCTGTGCTACGCATTTTAGCCTCCGGACTTGACCCGAGTTCAGCCGACCACCGTCTACATCCCAGGGGAGTCCCATTCTACCTCTTCCCTTTGCTTTTATTTATTGCATGCATTGTGAGTCTTGATTTAAGTCGTACCGTGAGGACACGGCTTATTTCAAAAGTGTGGGGTGGGAGAGTCAGTCATTGAGTCAGCACGTTTATTTACTGCACCCTGCACAGAGTCAGCACGTTTCCCATGATTTTTAAATTTTTTGTACATGATACTTCACTATTTCCTAGACTTGCAGTATTGGATAATGATTAGGTGAAATAGATAGAGCCGATTACATGCATGTCTTTGGTGAAAATTGATTTGTGCGACTAACGTGTGATCTTAAAATCTCTGCGTGCCTTTGTTAGTTGAGATAAACAGGGATGTGGAGTTGATAGAAATGCCCTAGAGAGACTTGACAGATCATTCAAAGACCGAACTCAGGATGTATGGTTATGTGGAGCTTGTGGAGGCTAGCACTTCGAAGCGACATAGTACGAGTCTGCTCCGCCACTGCAGTACTTTTGCGGTTGGTTGGGACGGGAATACATCACACCGTCCAAGCTCTAGTCCAAGTAGCCGAGAAAATAGGCAAGCGACCCTTGACTTGACCCGTGTCAAAAGGACGAGGATGAGTGAGAGCAGGAAGGTTTCTAATCCGAGTAACCGGGAAAATAAGCGAGCGACCCTCGGCTTGACTCGCGTCAAAAGGAGAAGAAATCACGGTTCGAGCAGTCACAATCCGCACCACAAAAGTTCAAATCCATCATCATTGTGAAGGTTTACACCGAAACAAGTGAAGAGTACCACTGATATATCAGAACCGAGACATTATAGCTGACCGAAAAACACTCAACACTTTGAAGCTCGAATCAATCACGTGCAAGAAAAAGCAGCAAAGCATAACCATATGGCAGCGAGTTCGAGTCCGAGAATGAGGTTCATGGGTCTAAAAAGGGCTATCTCCCGATACATCCGAATTGATTTGCATCTCGGCCCCAAAGGTAACACGTATCTTTAACCCATGTTTTCGCACAAGGATATTAGTAACAGGCATGCATAGAAAGGTAGAATCTAGATTAGCCAAATCATATTCATGTAGCATGTCTAGGATGCCAAAGCTTTGTGATGTTCGTACTTCATTTATTTCCTCTTATGACCTAGTCCTTGTTCGGGACGAACAAGTTTAAGTGTGGGGTGGTTTGATGAGCCGTATTTATACGACTCATCGAGTCATCAAAACCCACCAATTCCAGTACTTTTATATGCAAACAGTTACTTCTTAGTGTTGTTTCGCATTTCAGGTAATTTGGAGGCTCTAAGAGGAATCACATTCAAAAGACGGCTTTTGGAGCCAAAAAACATCACAAGGAGTTCTTGACCAGCTTATGTACATTTGACGAAGTTTGGCGCGGAAAGAAATGACTTTGGAGTTTTCAGCAGCGCAGTCTGCGGAGACCTCAACAATAAAGGGCGCGGACGTCTGAACAAATTTCAGGAATGCAAGAGACGTCTGATGAGTCGTATTTATACGACTCGTCGAGTCAACTAAACCCGTTTATTTCGACACTTTATCATGCGAGCAGTTACTTTTTAGTGTTGTTTTGCATCTCAGGTGTTTCGGAAGCTCTAGGAGGAAACGCGCATAAAAGATGGCGTTTTAGGCCGAAAACATCACAGTTTCAGATCGGACCTTCAGACAGTCGACGGAGTGCTGGGAATGAACCGTTGATCAGAAAAATACGAGCCACATGCCATTGCAAAGGTGACTCAATTCCCTACAACTCTCTAGTTCACACCGAGAGCAACCGAGGTCATTGAGAAGGTCAAATCTAGAGTTGAAGTCAGAACAAGCGCGCAAAAGAAGGATCGCAACTCAGTGCGGATCGCGTTTTCGAGAAGCATTAGCAGCAACGCTAATGTCTACGGAAAACGCGCCTCTAATGCAAAGGGAAAACGCGCCAGGTCGGCGAGGGCTGACGTCAGCAGGCCGTTTGATGATGTCAGCAAGTCCGAATTTTGATAATTCCAGCCCAAAACAGATTTGGAAATAGCAGTTTAATATAAACAAGAAGCGTGGGTTAGGGATCGATTATCTTAACACATACGAAGACTGCACAGCTCTGGAGAAGACGAAGCACGCGAAGCTTTCGGCGACACAGAGAATTTCTACTTCCTTTTCATCAAAAATATTTGTGTTTATTTCAATGACAATGAGTAGCTAAATTTCTCTTTCGGTTTAGGGTTTCGTACGTTGTGAACACGTTTTGAGATTTTCGTTCTTAATGCTATTTTATATTTCACTAGTTCTTGTGCTCATTCTTACGAATTAAATTGCTAGACTAAGTGGAAGCTTTGTCGCAAAGCTTAGTTGAACAATTAATTCTTACCGTTAATATTTACTGGATACTTTGTCGTAAAGGTAGATAGTAACACCTAGGTTAAATAATACCTTTGTCGGATTGTTTAATTTAGGAAAGAACTAGAAGCCTAACACCTTTGTCGGGTTAGGATGTGGCGTATCACCTTTGTCGGGATACTTAGGTTGTTACTTTTGTCGGGACAACCACACTTTGAAATATAGAATTGATCATTAGTTATCGATGATAAACGTGTCACAATAGAAACCCTAGACTGAATTTTCTCGCTGATTGAAATCCTCGTTATTCGTTTCTCTCGTGTTTTCTTACACTTGCTTACAAAAAACCCCCAATTAATTTGTTTACAGGACACTGAACCACACCAGCTCTCTAGGGTTCGACCCCTACTTGCCGCTCTACTAGTTGCTTGCAGGGAAAATTATAAATATAAATTTGAGACGTCAGACGACGCGTGTCAAATTTTGGCGCCGTTGCCGGGGAGCTGCGCTTCGGTGAAGCTGTTCTTTTTGTTTTAATTTTCTGTTTGTTTTTATTTAGTTATTTTTCGTGCTTGCTACTTGTTTCACCATGTCTCTTGCAGGTAGCCGGGTCGGTGAAAACAACGAGGAAGTTGAGCAGGGCATGCAGGACATGGGAGGGCTACTTCCACAGCATGAAAATCAGAATCAGATGGTTCAGAACGGAAAAAACAAGGGGGCTGCCCCAGTAAACCAAAGACCCCCGGTCTCACCATATCAACCACAATCATATCCACAGCAACCATACCCACAATATCCACAGTACCCACCGCAACCATACCCCACACAGCCATATCCACAATACCCACCTCAGCCTTACCCACAATACCCACCTCAGCGGCAGTATCAACGGCCTCTGCGGCCTCCACAACAGCCGGTCTTCAGAGAGGAAGAGGACTACCTTCAAGGGGCCACCATGGGAGAGCTGTCTGCTCCACACTTCCGGAATCAGCCTTGGTGCATTTTAGAGGGACCAGAACTCGAGGAAATAGCCATCAACACGGCAGTTATCCATAACCTGCCCAAGTTCTCGGGACGCCAAGGAGAGTCCGCAACTACACACCTGCCGCGCTATCATGGAATCTGCCAGAACCTCAAGCCACATGGAGTCGAAGTGGAGGACTTTAAATTAAAAGCCTTCTATTTCTCACTTGTAGATGCTGCTAACGATTGGTTTTTGTCTCTGCCTTCAGGTAGCATTCAGTCATGGGAACAGATGCAGAAGAAGTTCCTGGATATGTATTACCCAGCGGGCAGAGCAATGCAGGTGCGCAAGCAATTGCAAGATCTCAGACAAGGGCCGAATGAGACGATGTATGAGTACGTGGAAAAGTTCCACGCCCTGGAGCAAAGCTGTTGCAACCTCGGACTCCCAGAAAAACTAATCGTAGAATACATGCTCAATGGACTGAGGAAGCTGGACAGAAAGCTGCTGGACGCCTCGGCAGGAGGAACCCTCATGAGACTTACTCCAGCCGGTGTGCGAAGAAAGATAGTGGAAGTGGCTGAAAATGCAAGGTTCCAAGACGAGTCCAACAACGAAGAAGAGTTCAGTCGGACCAAGAACGTCTCACAAGTCGAGCCCCCATCTGGTACTATGGCCGAGGAAATTAAACAACTCAAAGAGATGATGCAGCAGGTCATCAGGAGGCAGCCGGTTCAAGCCAAACCATGTGAGTTTTGTGGAGCATTAGACCACAAAACGGACGCGTGCCCGACTTTAGTGGAGGATGACCAGGGTGAAGTCAATGCAGTGGGCGATTACCAGAACTATGGCAATCGGACTGGACCGAGCAGACAGTACGGGCAAGGAGCCAACAGGCAAGGCTGGAGGAATGATAACAATGCGCCGAGGGAACCAGTACAGCAGACATCCCCTCAACAAGCCCAGCAGTCCAGTTACTACCGTCCACCAAACCGCCAGCAACAGGGAGGCTACAACAACTATAATAATCAGAGCCAGTATCAGCAACGTGGGCAGAATTACAACCAGGCAGGACCTAGTAGCCAGAGCATCAGCAAATCTTTAGAGGACGTCGTGAAGGAGCTGACAGCTAGCAACCAGCAACTGGCCGCCACGGTACAGCAGAATCAGGCCAAAACCGATGGCGCAATCTCCGAGCTATCCAAGCAGATGTCTCAGCTAGCCACTACAGTTTCTGAACTCAAGAATGAACCGGGAAGGCTACCATCGCAGACCATACCTAACCCAAAAGGCAATGTTAATGCGGTGACACTCAGGAGCGGAAAGGAGTTGGAAAATAGCGAAAAAGTGGCAGACTCAGTGCGGATCACGCCTACAATAGACATTAGCCCGACGCTAATGTCTAAGGAAAACGCGCCATTAACGTCACAGGAAAACGCACCTATTACGTCAGAGCAAAACGCGATCTGTACTACCGAAAAATCCAAAACTGATCATTGTCTTCCGTTTCCCATGCAGGTCAAGGCTCCAAGGAAACATATGATCGATAAAGATGTGTGGGAGCTATTTAGCAAGGTGGAGATCAACATTCCACTCCTCGAGGTGATTAAGCAAATTCCGCGTTATGCAAAGTTCTTGAAGGAGTTATGCACCAACCGAAGGCACTCCACCCGCGAAGACCAGGAACTACTGAGTAAGAATGTCTCCGCTGTCATTCAGCGCAAGGTACCCCCCAAATGTGGTGATCCTGGTACATACACTATTCCCTGCACTATCGGTAACATTCGTATTGAGAATTGTATGCTTGACCTTGGTGCTTCGATTAATGTATTACCATATTCTATCTATTCCTGTCTTCGTATTGGTCCATTAGAACCTGCAGATCTTACCATACAGCTAGCAGACAGATCATGCAAGCAGCCAGAAGGCAAAATTGAGGATGTCTTAGTGCAGGTGGGGGAACTGGTGTTCCCCGCTGATTTCTACGTGCTTAAGATGGACAGCAGCGACCCGACGGATCACGCTCCTATTTTATTAGGTCGCCCATTTCAAAGATGAAGATCGACTGCGACAGTGGCACACTTTCTAAGGAGGTGGAGGGTGAAGTGATTCGCTTCGACATTTTTCAAGCCATGAAACACCCACCAGATGTTGCATCGGTGCACGCTCTAGATGCACTGGACGATCTTGTCCAGGACGTGAGATCGGAGAGGGGAGAAGATCCACTCGAGCTCGCATTGGAGAAAGCGGTTTACTCACATGAGGACTCATACGAGTTCACTGAGACAATTCTTGATGTACTATCTCAGCTGGAGATCGCGGGACCTCTCACACCCAGGTATGAAGTTAATGAGGTTTGTCTATTTAAATCTAACGTGTTTCTGCCTTCTACTGTGCAGGCACCCACATTGGAACTGAAACCTCTACCTGAGCACCTGAAATACACATTTCTAGGGGAGAACAACACACTGCCAGTCATCATCAAAAACGGCCTAGAAACAGACCAGGAGAGACGATTGATCGAGGTACTGAGTAGCCACAAGCTCGCTATTGGATGGACGCTTGCAGACATCAGAGGAATCAGTCCAACGGTGTGCATGCACCGTATCTTGTTGGAGGATGGAGCTAAGACTTCCAGAGAGCCTCAGAGGAGGCTAAACCCGATCATGATGGAGGTAGTGCAGAAAGAAATTCAGAAATTGCTAGATGCTGATGTGATTTACCCTATCTCAGACAGTCAGTGGGTGAGCCCAGTTCACGTAGTCCCGAAGAAGACAGGGATTACGGTTGAGAAGAATGCTGCGGGTGAGATGGTGACTACGAGAGTCAAGAACGGATGGCGCATGTGCATCGATTACAGGAAGCTGAATGCCGTGACGCGTAAGGATCATTTTCCTCTTCCGTTTATTGACCAGATGCTTGACAGGCTGGCAGGTAAGCCTTATTTTTGTTTTCTCGATGGATTTTCTGGTTATAATCAAATTCCCATTGCACCTGAGGACCGGGAAAAGACTACCTTCACATGTCCATTCGGTACGTTTGCTTTTCGACGTATGTCTTTCGGCTTGTGTAACGCACCCGGCACTTTTCAGCGGGTGGTTACTAGCATTTTTTCTGACATGATAGGTGTTTTTATTGAGGTGTTTATGGATGATTTCACTATTTATGGTGACACTTTCGATGCATGTTTGGATAACTTGAGTAGAGTACTAGAGCGTTGCGTTTCTATGAATTTGGTGCTCAATTATGAGAAGTGTCATTTTATGGTTACTCATGGTGTGGTCCTTGGTCATATTGTTTCACACGAAGGTATTAAGGTAGACAAAGCGAAAATTGACTTAATTCTTACTCTGCCTTATCCTTCTACGGTGCGTGATATTAAATCTTTTCTTGGGCATGCTGGTTTTTATCGTCGTTTTATTAAGGATTTCTCGAAGAAGGCTCTGCCTTTATCTAACCTTTTGCAGAAAGATGTTCCTTTTGAGTTTACAGATTCATGCAGGGAGGCCTTCGACGAGCTGAAACAGGCACTTACCAGCACGACTATCATTCGAGCACCAGTCTGGGACCAACCATTTGAGATTATGTGTGATGCCAGCGACTATGCTGTGGGAGCTGTTCTAGGCCAGAGGATGGACAAAAAGCCAGTAGTGATTTACTACGCTTCGAGGACTCTGGATGCAGCTCAGCGAAACTACTCGACCACTGAGAAAGAATTATTAGCAGTAGTTTTCGCCTTGGAGAAATTTCGATCTTACTTACTTGGTACTAAAGTAGTTGTTTTCTCTGATCATGCAGCCATCAGGTACCTGATGACGAAGAAGGAGGCCAAGCCGCGGCTGATTAGATGGATTTTGCTGCTACAGGAATTCGACTTAGAAATCAAGGACAAGAAGGGGATAGAAAACACTGTAGCTGACCACTTGAGCCGGCTGGTACGAGAAGAGGATGCGGGCCAGATCATAGAGACCTTCCCGGACGAGCACTTGTACGCTCTCACAGGTAAAGTACCATGGTATGCTTCCATTGTGAACTACCTGGTTGGAGGTAAATTTCCACCCTCTTACTCCAAAGCTCAGTGTCTGAAACTTAAGCATGACTCGAAATATTATATGTGGGATGACCCGTATTTGTGGAAAATTGGCGTAGACCAAATACTTAGGCGGTGTATTCCCGACGATGAAATTGCTTCTGTACTTAGTTTCTGTCATAAGCATGCATGTGGTGGTCACTTTGGCCCCAAGAGGACTAGCAGAAAAATTTTAGAGTGTGGTTTTTATTGGGCACATGTGTTTAGAGATGCCTACGATCATTGTAAGAGATGTGACAGATGCCAGAGAGTAGGTAATATTTCTGCTAGGAATGAGATGCCCCAAATGCCTATTGCAGTTGATGATGTCTTTGACATATGGGGGATTGATTTTATGGGTCCTTTTCTTGCATCGTTTGGCTACTTATATATTCTTGTTGCAGTAGATTATGTGTCCAAATGGGTAGAAGCTAAGGCTACTCGGTGCGATGATGCTAAAACTATGGTGAATTTTCTTCGCACTAACATATTTTGCAGATACGGAGTGCCTAAAGCTATAATCAGTGATCAGGGGACGCATTTCTGTAACCGAATGATGGCAACCACGATGAGGCAATATCATGTTCACCACCGCACCTCCACAGCTTATCATCCCCAGACGAATGGACAAGCAGAGATCTCTAACCGAGAAATTAAGGGGATTTTAGAAAAAATGGTGAAGCCGAACAAGAAGGACTGGACTCAGAGACTTGACGATGCACTCTGGGCTTACAGGACAGCCTACAAGACACCGATCGGCACCTCACCTTTTCGGTTGGTGTACGAGAAGGCGTGTCACCTACCGGTCGAGCTAAAGCACAAGGCCTTTTGGGCGATTAAGACGTGTAATCTCGACCTGCAGAAGGCTGGATTGGAAAGGAAGATGCAGCTATGTGAGCTAGAGGAGCTGCGCCTGGAGGCTTATGAGAGCCAATCAGACTACAAGGCGCGGACCAAGCTGTACCACGACAAGTTCATTCTACGACGCTCTTTTGAGATTGGCCAGCAGGTACTTTTATTTTCATCACGTTTATGATTAATGCCTGGCAAGTTGCGTTCTAGATGGACAGGTCCTTACACAGTCACGAAAGTTTTTAACCACGGGGCACTTGAGCTGGAAAACCCGAAGAATGGAGACCATTTCAAGGTCAATGGACAACGGATGAAGCACTACCAAGGCGAAATCGAAGCACCGGTCCAGGAGTTTGACCTAGCCGAACCTCCCATAGAAACATAAATGAGGTATCGTCGAGCCAACGACGTAAAACAAAGGCGCTCGCAGGGAGGCAGCCCGGCAAAATTTTGTTTTTTCGTATTTTCCTCTATTTTCGTGTGTTTTTGTGTCATGTTTGAGTCTTATTTAGTTTTCGTAATGTAACCAGTCTACTTTGACTTGGTTTTTTGTGGAGAAAGGCTATTTTGCAGATGAATTTCAGGTAACATACAGTGCGGATCGCGTTTTGAAGACGCATTAGAGACGCGTTTTAGAGAAGCATTATAGGCGCGTTTTGAAGAAGCATTAAGGCGTTGACTGGATTATAACGTCAAGGGAAAACGCGGTGACTCGTTGACCTAAGTAAAAACCCTAATTTCGAGCTTCTCTCCTCATTCCAACCAAAACCTCACCTCTCTCGCTGGCACGCCCAAATCGCCAATGAATTTTTGAGACTTTTGCGCAAGGTTTTTGGATCGCCACTCATTCACATCATCATCATCGCCTCGCACCAGATCAACCCTCGTTCCGATTCATCAGAAACCAAGGTAACCTAAATCGATTCATTGTGAAGATTTGGTTTGTTGAAATTGGATTTCTTTGGCTGTTGATTATTGAATAGAGTACTGGAGGGGTATTCAGTGGATTCCTGATTGTATTTGATATCCAAAAGTGTGGGATTTGTGGTTCCCGATCGGAGACCAGACGGAGAAGACGAAGTGCAGGTTCGGCGCGTTTTACTTCAGCATTACAGAAGCGCGTTTTGCCCTTACATTAAGCTTACGCTTAAGGAAAACGCGGCTACATTACGTCAAGGGAAAACGCGGTCAACGCTGCCAGAGTTGACCAAGCGGATTTTTCTTCGGTTTGAGCGTGATTCGACATGGCACCACGAGTGCTCACATTCGAGGAGTTATATGAGAAGCTTATGGCCCGACGACACGTTTCGAGCAGATTTGTGGAGGCTGAATTTCTACGAAACAGTGGGTTTGAAGACCGAGTCCGAGATATGTTACAGGTGAGTGGATGGCCGGACCTCCTCACCTTCAGCCATGAGGCGGATGTCGAAGATACATGCGAATTTTTAGCTTCCCTCAACTATGTGGGGAGACAGGACCATCAGGGTATTCGCTATAGGCACAGAGGTGAGTTTCACCATATTCTCCCTGCCCAGGTGAAGGAGATTTTTGGGTGGCCAGCAGTTGGGGAATTCGATCGAGATGAAGTTCGATTGGTAGACGCTTGGGCCAGAATCAGGGTGGATGGTGAAGGTACATTTCGGCCATCTGATTTGAGGGCGATGAGTATTCGTGATCCTGCCCTATTTTATCTGCACAAGGTGCTGAGTGGTACACTGTTCGCCAGAGATAACGGGGGCGACAAGGTTACTTTCCCCGACATGATCGTCTTGGATGCTCTCGACCGAGGGCAGCCACTGGATTTTTTCCACTTAGCTTGCCATTTATGGGAGCGTCGCCCTTCGCAAGGACCAGTCGCTTGTGGAGGGATAATCACATACATGCTGCGCCATCTGCACGGGCATTCGGACTTGGCAGATCATCGTCGCCTCCCTCCAGCTCATTTTGACGCTCATTTTTTCAGGAAAACTATTACCAGGCGTGCTCGCAGGAGGGAGCAGTATGCGTGGACTTACCATGATGATCCGCGATATCACACGGCCATGCCTGTTGATCGGCACAATTTCTCGGCACCCAGAGGCAGTCCCGAATCTTCATCAGCCGCTGCCCGCCGACACCAAACCCGAGAGGTAGGGGAATGCTCCACAGCTCGACAGAGACGTGCCAGAGTCCCAGAGCCATCTGCAGTTATCCCTCCTAGGCAACAGCCAGACATGGCCTTTAACTTCGCTAGAGCTATACAGTTCATTCTGCCGCCAGGGACACAACCGGTACCCGCCCCGCCCGGATGGGAGTTCGGAGATCCAATTCCTCCGGAGTTTGCTATTCCTCATCCAGCTTCATCGTCAGATTCTGACTAGGGGAGTACTTATTTTCCCTTCCTTGTTTCTTTTTTCTCTTTGTCAGAGTCAGTCTGCTATGTTTGCATTGTCTGTTGTCTTTGAATTAAAGTCGTGCTGTGAGGACACGGCTTGATTCAAAAGTGTGGGGTGGGAGAGTCAGTTTGTTGCGTCTGCACGTTTGCTTCTGTTTTCTTGCATATTGTACTGTGTCTGCACGTTTCCTTTTGTTAAAAAAAATTGAAGTATGAAATATCTCTGTTTCTTGGATATGCAGTATTGGATTATGAGTATGTGAAATTTATGATCCCGACTACATGTATTTCTCTCGTGAAATCTGATTTGTGTTTTTACTTGTGAATTTAACCCATTACGTGTCCTTTGAGCTGAGATAAACAGGGATGTGGAGTTGATAGAAATGTCCTAGAGAGACTTGACGAAACATTCAAAAGACCGAATTTCGAGTTATATGGTTATGCGGATTTCGTGGAGGCTAGCACTTCGAGGCAACATGGTTAAGAGTCTGCTCCGCCACTGCGGTACTTATGCGGTTTGGTGGGACGGGAAAACAACACACCGTCCAATCTCTAGTTCAAGTAGCCGGGAAAATAGACGAGCGACCCTCGGCTTGACCCGCGTTGAAAGGACGAGGATGAGTGAGAGCGAGAAGATGTCTAGTCCAAGTAGCCGGGAAAATAGACGAGCGACCCTCGGCTTGACTCACGTCGAAAGGAAGAGGAATCACGGACGAGCAGTTCACAATCAGTATCAAAAAAAATCAATCAATTGTGAAGTTCTACACGCAAAAGTGAAGTACAGCACTGTTACATCAAAAGCCAAGTCACTACAAAGCTGTCCGAAAAGAACTCAAACACCTTGAAGCTCGAATCAATCACGTGCAAGAAAAAGCAATGAAGTATAACCATATAGCGAGAGTTCGGAACAGCGAATGCAGATCATGGGTCTGAAAAGGACTATCTCCCAGTCATCCGAATTAATTTGAATTTCAGCTCGAAAGGTAACATGTATCAAAGTTAATTCTGTATTGAGCATGATGATTTGAGTAACGATTGAGCCTTGCATGGAAAGGGGGAATTTAGACTAGCAACTCATGTTCATGTAGTATTATCCAAGACGTCGAAGAAATTGTGGTGTGCATTTATTTTTCTTCTATGACTTAGTTCTTGTTCGGGACGAACAAGTTTAAGTGTGGGGTGGTTTGATGAGTCGTATTTATTCGACTCGTCGAGTCAACTAAACCCGTTTATTTCGACACTTTATCATGCGAGCAGTTACTTTTTAGTGTTGTTTTGCATCTCAGGGGTTTCGGAAGCTCTAGGAGGAAACGTGCATAAAAGATGGCGTTTTAGGCCGAAAACATCACAGTTTCAGATCGTACCTTCGGACAGTCGACGGAGTTCTGGGAATGAACCGTTGATCAGAAAAATACGAGCCACATGCCATTGCAAAGGTGACTCAATTCCCTACAACTCTCTAGTTCACACCGAGAGCAACCGAGGTCATTGAGGAGGTCAAATCCAGAGTCGAAGTCAGAACAAGCGCGCAGAAGAAGGATCGCAACTCAGTGCGGATCGCGTTTTCGAGAAACATTAGCAGCAACGCTAATGTCTACGGAAAATGCGCCTCTAATGCAAGGGGAAAACGCGCCAGGTCGGCGAGGGCTGACGTCAGCAGGCCGTTTGATGATGTCAGCAAGTTCGAATTTTGATAATTCCAGCCCAAAACAGATTTGGAAATAGCAGTTTAATATAAACAAGAAGCGTGGGTTAGGGATCGATTATCTTAACACATACGAAGACTGCACAGCTCTTGAGAAGACGAAGAACGCGAAGCTTTCGGCGACACAGAGAATTTCTACTTCCTTTTCATCAAAAATATTTGTGTTTATTTCAATGACAATGAGTAGCTAAATTTCTCTTTCGGTTTAGGGTTTCGTACGTTGTGAACACGTTTTGAGATTTTCGTTCTTAATGCTATTTTATATTTCACTAGTTCTTGTGCTCATTCTTACGAATTAAATTGCTAGACTAAGTGGAAGCTTTGTCGCAAAGCTTAGTTGAACAATTAATTCTTACCGTTAATATTTACTGGATACTTTGTCATAAAGGTAGATAGTAACACCTAGGTTAAATAATACCTTTGTCGGATTGTTTAATTTAGGAAAGAACTAGAAGCCTAACACCTTTGTCGGGTTAGGTTGTGGCGTATCACCTTTGTCGGGATACTTAGGTTGTTACTTTTGTCGGGACAACCACACTTTGAAATATAGAATTGATCATTAGTTATCGATGATAAACGTGTCACAATAGAAACCCTAGACTGAATTTTCTCGCTGATTGAAATCCTCGTTATTCGTTTCTCTCGTGTTTTCTTACACTTGCTTACAAAAAAACCCCCAATTAATTTGTTTAAAGGACACTGAACCACACCAGCTCTCTAGGGTTCGACCCCTACTTGCCGCTCTACTAGTTGCTTGCAGGGAAAATTATAAATATAAATTTGAGACGTCAGACGACGCGTGTCAACGTCCGCGGGCTCGAAATGCAGGAGACGTCCGTGCGGGAATTCCAGCCCGGCCATCCGAGCGCGCACCCAAACATCCGCCCGGCCATCCGAGCAGCCATCCGAGCCCATGTCCGACCGGCTGTGCGAGAAACCAAAGCCCAAGCCGAGTCAGCTCGTCTCTTCCTCTCCTTCCATGGCGGTTGTTTGAGGCGGTTTTGGAACATTCTAGAAGCTCCTAGATGACGTGATCTCCAAGCAAAGATATTGCCTAAAGATAATTCAAGAAGAAGATTTGGGAATATTTCCTAATCTAGATTTGGACCTAAACCGAAAGATACTAGGATTCCTAAGGAGAAACCGACTTCTAGGGCATCATTCTACTCTATAAATACAAGACAAAGTCGAGCCTTCCAAGTCGTCCCAAAATTCCAGAGTTCCTCCTCATATTGAGCTCTCCTCATTCTCTCGGCCAAAGCACTAGGCACTGCCGGCTCTCGCTCGGCACCAGCTCCTCGCATCCGGTCTTCATCCTAGGCACTCTCGGCATTACAGCCCTCACGGCCCGGTTACTCTTCCTTCTCGGTTTTAGTGAGATCATCTTGTTCCTTATTTACTTTTGCATCGTTTCCATGACCATGTGTAACTAAACCGATTATTCGGGTTAGGGTTGAATAATTGTGACAATGTTTTGAGATTCTGTTATTCATTATTATTCTTGCATTCTATTTAGTTCTTGTGCAAATTATCAGTTCGAATTATTAGGTTGAGGGGAGATTCGAAAGGGTACAACTTAACCTAGTAGTACTTACTATCTATTCACTGCTTATTTGATACTGACCCGCACTAAACCTAATATAACCTGACCCGGAGTATTAGGTTTGCTAGAATTAAACGGTTATAACCTGACCAGGAGTAACCCTAAGAACACAAGAATAAATATTTGGAAATCAAGGATAAACTTAGTCACAATTGAAGAAAACCCTAGCCTGAATATCTTCTCTGATTGATACACTTTCCAGTTATTTTCGTGACTTACTGTTATTTCCTAAACTGTTTACTCTCACCAATCGTCTTTTCCCCCGCTTACAGAACAAAGTAGTAACCGTCTAGCTTCCTTGGGTTCGACCCTTGCTTGCCACTACACTAGTTTCTAGCAAGGAAATTATAAATTCAAATTTACAGGTACAAACGACTCCTGTCAAATTTTGGCGCCGTTGCCGGGGAGCTACGCAAAGGTGAAATTTGTTCTCTTTTAATTTTTCGTTTATTTTTTTTTTAGCTTATTTCGAAATTTGCTATTCGGTGATTCCCTATTCAACTGTCTCGATTTCCGATTTCCATTCTTTCTCGATTTCCAATTTCTAGCTTTTAGAGGATCCTGTCACCAAGACTTACGAGTCTAAGGAGTGTGGGTTTTAAGTGAGACCGTTGTGACTCCTCCACTCTCCTGGGGATCCTTTGTTGCTAGTCTGTGCTTGTTATTTCGGTGTTTTCTATCTCGGTGCTTGCTATTTCTTGCAACATGTCTCATGCAGGAAGTATAGTCGGTGACAACAGTCAAAATAATGAAGTCGAACAGGTACAGAATGGAGAAATCCGGGGGGCTATCCCGGGACAATTTCAACAACAACAAAACCAACAAAACCAAAACCAACCGCAATATCCACAGTACCCTCAGTATCCACCACCATATCAGCAGTATCCACCACCACCGTATCCACAGTACCCACAACCGCCATACCCCCAATACCCACCACAGTACCCACCACTACCATACCATCCACAACATCCATACCCACCACCTCATAGACCCCCACGCCAACCAGTAGTCAGAGACGATGAGGAGGACGAAGATGAAGGACCCACCATGGGCAAGCTCTCGGTTCCTAATGTACGTCTAGTGCAAGGCTTGGCAAGTCCAGAGCTTGAGCTCCCATATGTAATCTAGGTCTAGGTTAGAGTAGCTGGGACTTGGAGGAGGAGTTGAGGAGAAGAAGCAAAGCTAGGACTGCAGCAGGACTAAACTAAGTTTGGATGACGTTTTGCGAGAGAGGGACAGCTGAGTTTGGATGAGAGAGCTAAATGTGGTCGTTTTCTCCATGCGCATAAGTCAGGTAAGTGGAACGTTGTTATCTGCTTGAGCGCGGAAGTCTTAAGTCCTGGACGAGACGTCGTCGTTTGGACAACGACTTTGGTCTTAAGTGAAGCGGTATCGTTTTGGGCTAGCGCGGAAGGAAATCAGATTCGATGAAAGCTACGTCGTTTTTGGACCAAACTCAGCTGGATTACTTAAGCTCGAGTTTTGCAGAATCTAGGGTTCATCCGATTTAAAATTGGGGCTTTTGCAATCCGAAGCAATTCTTGGAAGCGACGTGCGATTGAAGCTTGCAATGATCTTGTCATCCATCTACGATGATTATGTGGCTCGGTTGATCTTCAATTCAAGGTTTTGAGGCGCCGCACCATCGAGTCTTCTTCGTCATCGCACCTAGGGAGTCCGGCTATTCTGGATGAGTTCCGACGCTGCGCTGCCTTTCTATGCTATTCAGGGAAGTCTTCTGACTCTATTGAGGTGTCATCGTGGTTGATTGGGATCGGGTATTCGTGAGGGTAGATTTAGGCCAAGTCTTGCATATAGGATTGTGTAATCCGAAATACTAAAGCACATAATAAGGTTGTTCTCGAGTCCCCAAGAGGCTCACCGAGAAGTAGGCATTGCTGTCAATTGGCAGTGGTGTTCAAACCTCGCTAAACCCTTGTGTCATTAGACTAGGTCATATTTACGCAAATCGACTAATTTGGCTAATTGGACTAAAAGGAACTCAAGAACTAAGTTTGTGCATTGTGTTTTGGTGTTTGAAATACGTAACTGGTGAATCCTATTCTCAACAAATCTTCAACAGAAATATCCCATAATATTCTTGTTGGATATGTCAAATATTTATTCCTTAAATATTGACCGAATCTCTTATCCAAATATACTCCAAAATATTCCATATCTTTTTGTGATATTAACTTCATGGCGGTTGCCTAACTTGTAGAAGTGCCAAATCCGAGATTCCAACTTCATCCACGCCACATCCAGCTGGACAGAGATCTTCGGGAACTTGAAGATCTTCCAGAATGTCATGTCCAACATTCTCGCCCTCTTCCACAGATACAGAGGGGAGTGTTACTCCTCGGGTACATGTACTCCAACCTCCAAACTCGAGTAACACATCAGCAAAATGTTTGTCATTATCAAAACAGGTGGAGCTCATCATTCTCTAACAAATATCCCTCCCCAAGCTCTCATCTGAAAAGACGACATTATCAGCCAAGTCCCCACTAGAAAAGCCTGCCCCAGTGGATGACTCGAGCAAAACACAATCGTCAGCTGATGAACAAAATTAGTCAAACTCCGGACTAGAGCATACTCAGGTTTTTTTTGATTCATAAGTGGATTTTAACCACCGAAACTACAACTAGCACACCTTAAGACAAACTAACAACTTCACTGTAAAACTAGATCACAATTACAGCTACCTTGTTGATTAAGCTACTTTGATGCTAACTGGACACTCCCCAGATTAGAAACGCTTGTTGCTGGCTTCCATTCCCCTCTCTATTCTGATCAATAGGGGCTCTCCTCCTCCATATTGACTGCACCTGGTTAGCTAGCAATTTTCCTTTACTTCTTCAATGCATCTCTTGATCGTTGCTACTGAATAGGGACACTTTGTACTTCGGAACTTCGCCCACCAGGCCACTCTCGCTTTCACCAGCTCTCCAACCTCCTCGACTGTTCTCTTCTGATTTTGAAAGCACCTCTTATTCCTTTCCTCCCAAATGGACCACGGGGTAGCGTCGCATAAGATCCTCCCTAGTCTCTAGGAAGATTTTGATGGGCCTCTTAGTTCCCAGCTTTCCAGTAGGCACTTTGCAGTTTGTGGCGCTGTGTTACGGAAGGGAATAATAGGAAACATAAAGGGTGCATTTGTATTTTGTCTAACTTCTTTAGTATAAAACAAGTGTAATGGGACTTTAGAAATCAAGAAATGAATTAATGAAATTACTCTCCTTCGTTCTTCTGTTTCTCATCTTCTCTAAAACCCTAACCTCTTCCTCTCCTCTGCATTCATCTATCTTCGTTCGTATCAATTTGGTGCTCTTTTCATCGAGAGTGACTAAATATGCCGGAGACCCAAAATCCAAAAACAAATGAGGCGATCACTGCTATCACCAGTAGGGTATCCGACTTGAGTATCTGTACTCATATGTTGGAAGAAGTGGCTCAAGCGCAGGCAGCTAAGCTTGAGCAACTAGCTCAAACACAGGAGACTAAGTTTGAGTAGCTGATGCGTATGATGGAAAAGATGAATGGATCGATTTTAGATCTTCATCATCGGCATCCAGAAAATGAAGTCATCGACTCCCAAACTCCATCATCGAAGTTTTCTCAAGTACAAAGCAGTGTCGTCAGACTAGAATCGAAATCACTTGTCGTCGGCTTCGGCATGATGGTTGAATCATTTGAATCGGCTTCGGCAGAGATTGAGTTGGCTTCGATCGATGTTACAAACAAATCTGATTCGGCTATTGCAACCGACATATTTGAGGATGGTGATTTGTGTTTGGATGTTTCGACTATCGATTCAACTCGAGCAGAGGTAACATCTAATATTTTCTCAACTGATTTCTCATCAATTTTGTCTCGAGCGATGCTATAATTGGTGAAGAGAGCGTTGAAACCAAGTTTTGTGTCTCAAACACTATTTTAGATTTGTGCCTTTTACCTGTTTGTGAAAATGCCTCAGTGTATTTGCCCTCTTTTCGCCTTGCACATGAAACCTTCAATGGCAACTGGTGTTCTATTCAATTATTCTATATGGCTGATGTGTGTCCGAAATCACCATGGGAACCTCCGGATGATAGAACTCAACGTAAATTCAAGTTTATGTCAGTCCTTATGTCAAAAAAAGATGAGATAAAAATTATCAACAAAGAAGATTTGTGCATTGGTTGAGGAAAGGCTGAGGCTAAGAAAGGTGGATTTGGCTCTTACTTGTTGGCACTAAACAAGAGAACGTATGAGGTAGCTCGAGTCAATACAGAAGGAAATGTTCCAAGGAGTTACAAGGAACCTGCATTTGGGTGGATGACTGGATTTCTATTCATGACCGCAACTGTTGGGCTGCTAGCTTTGGTTCCTCTTGGAAAGATCATGATGATTGACTACAAGTTAACTCACCTAAGTGGAACTGCCACTGCCGTTCTCATCAATGGTTTTCATACTGAAAAAGGAGACAAAATGACCAAGAAGCAAGTCAAGGGATTTGTGAAATTCTTCTCAATGAGCTTTCTGTGGAGCTCCTTCCAGTGGTTCATTTCAGGTTCACAATCAACATGTGGATTTTCTCTATTTCCGACATTTGGCCTCAAAGCCTTCAAACAAACATTTTACTTCGATTTCAGTATGACATATGTGGAAGATGAAATGAAGAATGCATCTATTGTTGATGGTAATGACTCAGCTGATGTTGATTTCCACCTAGATATAGAATCTGATTTGGTGTTGTCTAAGCCTAGTGATGTACCGGAAGAAGAGGTAAGTTTCAATCATATGAGAAATGATTGTTCATCACAATCAGTGCTGAATGAAACTGAAGTAGTTGGATGGAAGGAAGTACAAGGATTTGCTGAGAAGATTGTGAGCAGGATGAAAGCAGTCGTGTTTGAAACTCAGGGTGGTCCTCTTATATTGTCACAGATAGAAAATGAATATGCATCGCTCAAGTGGGAAACCAAACTGTTGGCGGCTGAAAAACCAGCTAACACATCATCTGGTGTGGCAGCGAGTGGTGATATCTATATGAAAATGGGAATATCTCTTTTGCATTCCAAAATTTTGGGCAATTTAGTTGATGGTTATGACACCTTCTGGTCATTGAGTGCTGCACCATTCCTATTGACTTGGTTATACAAACCGCCTCGCCGTCCTGAAATCTCTGGATGTCTAATCTCATATATTGTGCATTTATCCTATGTCAATGGGGGCTTGAATATTTTTTTGCTGTCGTCAAGCAACATCAGGGACTATACACTCTTATCTACTATGTCTCCTTTGATTATGGAAGATTCGACTGACAGAAATATCAGTCTTTTTGGCTGATCTTCTCATGAGAGGTGTTTCTGCTTCTGTTGTCCATACTTATGCTGCTCCTGTTGACTACGGCAAGTTCCTCATTCAGAATCAAGATGAGCTTGTCAGTGTTAGGGTTAATCTCGGAGGTAGTACATTTTATGTACTTGATTTTAAATCCATCTTGATGCTGAAGGTGGCTGGATATTGGAGTTTAGCGCTCTCTTCAATCCAAAAGAATGAGTCATTAATTGGAGTTCTGAATAATTATCTACGCCTTTGCGCTTCAACTGCTTCTCAAATCCGCTCAGTGACTTTCTCTTCCTTGAATGGTATAAAGTCTTGCTCACCGAGTGTTTATAAGATTGCTGAGATTTTGCATATATATTATGAATCTGGGAGTAAGAAGGTCGCTCAGTGGGTGACCAAACCCCCTCCCATGCCTCGTGATATTATTTTTATATATATACACTGCTTATAATGGGCAAGGTGATCATGCATATTCACAGCAAAGTGTTGGCGCCATTAGTTGAAGATATGGTCACTGTTACTCATCTTTTGGATCATGCTCATTTTATAATCACAAATACATACCAAGATATTGGTCAAGTGGATGATATTCACCGATGTGTCACTCTTACATGGCCATATCGGGGAATTCATGGCATTGATGCTTTTCATACAGTGTTTAATATTGTGTCCCCGAGGGTTGATATGACCATATACCACTCCTACAATAACGATTATAAGAGACTTACAACTCGTCATGAATCAATTGAAGTGGTTATATATAGCTCAGTGAGTTATGCAAGGCTTGATTGGGTGAAGAGCTTAAAGCTTAGGATGTTTGAGACCACATTCCTTAATCTTGATTTCAGCTTGGGTGACCATGCCATCTTGGTGCGCTATATCAACAAAATCATCATATTTTCATTGCTAAGACCACCGGAAGTGGATGACCTTGAGGACAAGGTCGATTTTAAGGAGGGAGGAATGTTACGGATAGGGAATAATAGGAAACATAAAGGGTGCATTTGTATTTTGTGTAACTTCTTTAGTATAAACAAGTGTAATGGGACTTTAGAAATCAAGAAATGAATTAATGAAATTACTCTCCTTCGTTCTTCTGTTCTCATCTTCTCTAAAACCCTAACCTCTTCCTCTCCTCTGCATTCATCTATCTTCGTTCGTATCACGCTGCCCAACTTGATCCCCGCCACCTGAGACCATCCGACCAAAGCTTCCAACCCCAAACACAATGTATTAGCAGGTGGTCCGCCGACTCTTGTTCCCCTTCACATAGCGCACATATCAGGTCCTGCTCTCTAGTACCAGCTGCTTCCCTCAGGTTACAGTACCAGCTGCTTCCCAGCTTGAAAAATAGATCAACCTAAATGCCTGCAGTATTGCCAGGCTGCAGCAACATCTTATAATATAACTGTTACAATACAAACTTATGTCTGATGTTATTTTCGAAGATGTTTTTTCGAACTACTTTCACATCATTGTTATTCAAATCAAAACAATTTGAGTAGCATTTGGGGTTTATATCAGAGGTCAAAGTTGAGGTTTTAGTTAGCATATGTGCTTGTTTTCAGCATTTATGTTCCCTAGGAGAGGAAGTTAGTTTTATTTGGAATTCCAACTAAAACTCTTTTCTTATACTGAACGTTCAGTCTCAAAGATGTTACTGAAAATGAGTATTCGCCTGGTAGCTTGCAACACAAGTAACATGAGTAGTGTCATTGAGTTTCTGAAAGTAGCTCACTAATAAACAACTTCACCAGCAACAAGAACATAGTACAATGATCTTGATTATAGTTGGTGAAGCAAAATGGCAGAGTGGTCTTGCTGTCATAAGCAAGGGATCCTTCAGGTGCTAGTCAGGTCCATTTCAGATAGGTACTTCGCAAGAGACGCGATCGGTTTAGAAGAATCTACTTCAGCGATCCCAGTGTGCCTGATTTTGATTCGCGCAAGATAGTCAGCTGCTATCCATGGAAAGCTCAACATCACCTGCTGGTCTTCAATGTTGTCGGTATCGATAGGTCCTCTAAGCTCGAGTGACTTCTTTACCCAGTCTGGATGATATGTCACCCCATACCATGCTGAAGCCTTCTGTTCTAAAATCTTGTTCCTCTCCTCATCCCCAAGTTGCTCCATATCTGGCTCCAAATTCTCAAAGATATGCCTAAATTCTTTCCGAAGTGAGCTATAAGCATGCTTGAGCCGCTCCTTGAGGTCACCTTGTTTCTTACTGTTTGACTTGGGCATGGACCATACATGACCTGTCACAATCTCTTCCTCTCGAGTGACTTTGTACTGAGCCATAAGGCCGCTGATCTGACTATCATAAGTGCACTTCTGATTCCAGGCGTCAGCCACAAAATCAGTTGATCCTTGCACTTCCAAGTCCTGGTCGTATATAACCTTTTTAGGGCTAAAACCCACCTCTGAGTATGGTGCGGTTTCCCCATCATACGAATCTTTGATTCTACGATAGAGCCTCCCAAGAATCTTCTTTGATATGTATGTTTGAAATGGCTCTTTGCCCATGAAATCCGGGTACATCTTAGGCTTCAGATGACTCGGCATGGTCACTAACTTACCCGTTTTAGGGAAGTCCACGGCTGTAGCTGCAAGTTCAGCTAGTTTGATGCATTTCTCGTCAAAAGCTCCACGGTCGCTGCAATCTGCATGAACCACATGCGCATTGCAGATTGCTCCAAGGTTCTCATTCACCATGTTTCTAGCAAAAAAGTCGATGATATCCTGCATAAACCATTCCGCCATTAGCTAGCCTTAGAAGTACACAAGTCTGCTATGTTTTTTTTTTTGAACCAATAATATATTTATAGGATCTAAAAGAGATGTACAACAGGCAACCTGGCCTCACCTTCCCTTACAAACAGCAGGGGAAACACAACACCAAGCAAAAAGCATAAAAACAAGGCAAGACACAAATTAGGCAGAGCAAGCAATTCATATAAATCACCAAGTCTGCTATGTTACTACAAGACACAAAAAACATAAAAACAAGGCAACACCAATGTTATTGCCACCCAGCAACTCATAAAAATCACAATATATATACAGAATAAATATTTGAGTGCATCTGTTCATACCGCTTGTACAATGCGCCGCGGCATCTCCTTAGGCTTCTGTGTATCATATTCCATCGGCGTCGAGCTCTTCTTAGAAGGGGGAACCAAAGTTTCGTCCCAAGTGACAAAATATAGATCTCCGTCAAGATCACTGCCAGAAGCTTCATTGGTGTGAGGCCTCTCGCCATTTTGAGGAAAAACCAGGCAGTCAGTCAGGTGGTGCAAGCCAGGAGCATCAACGGCTTCAAGGATCCGGATATCTCCGGGGTGAAGGCATGGATTCTTGGCTACGACAACGTGTCCTTTGATGACTTGAAGACATTTTCTGGTCTCAGAGAATCGAGAGCCGTGTTTAAGAAAACAGTTTTCTAGTTTTGGGCTTGACACTTGTATGAAGCACTGCCCTTGTTCAAGTACTGCTAACTCGTCCAGGCAGCCCATCAACCATCTTCCTTTAGGAACAAATATTCGAGCCTTTTCCCGAAGACCCCACAATTGCGCAGCTCGCACGCAAGTCAGCATTCCTGCCAGATGAGGCTCAGTTTGAGGCCTGAAACCGGCACTCAGCATCATGGCAGCTGTGTTTCCTTGCTCAGCACATGATGCCATGAGCACATCAAAGGCAGCATCTGCATCAGCAAGCATATGATTTAGCTTTGAAATCATTGTTTCCTGCATTTTCCAGAATATATCATCGGTAACTCCTAATGCTGACAGCAGAGTTACAATTTGCCGATTGAGGAATCCCGGTTGAAATCTTGTCCAAGAGCACACTTCCAATGTCGTATGCCTTGATATGAACTTGACCATACTAGTTCTCAAGCTCAATCGAATACCATCATTTTTCCCAGGCCAACAAGCAATGACCCCTTTACATCCAGCATATCGAATCTGAAACGCACAGGGAGGATCCTTTTCCAATTTTAATTTCTCTGCAACTTCTTGTGCTAGATCAGGTGTCATAATACCAATCCCATCAGAAAAGACATAGCTATTTCTCTCAATGTCTGGATAGTTAAGCATCACTTGATTTCGTGGGACTTCAATTGTCGCATAAGTCGACGAGAAGCACTGTCCCATCCTAGCTGCACATTTTGCCACATTGCGAGCAGTAAACTTCCCCATCCAGTTTATAACTTTTATTACAGTGAGGTCATCATCTTCAGCAAAGAACCAAGCAGAGCTATCCCTCAGTTGATTTGATGAGAATGCCAAGAAAGAGTATTTCCGGCCACATAAGTGAATCCCGCCATTTAAATAGCTACACACCCTTCTATATATGCTAGTTTTCTGGCTGAACGAGGCAGTTCTATCGATATCCTTAATGATGGAGGCCATGTAAGAGTTCAAAACATTGTTATTCATGCTCTGCATTCCTTCGTCCATGAATGTAACTCTTAGAAATCGATCAGATATGTGTTTGAAATGCCTCAGAACTCTATTAGAGAGTTCAACTTCAGGAGGAAGGCAGTAAGCTTTAGTCGGGGTGATGACAAACCTCCGCACTGCAACAATATCATCTGATATATTCGGGGACTTGACAAGTTTGGGATTGTTTAATAACCATCTTTGGACTTCTTCCAGTCTCTTGCATGCATCAAACAGTGGATGTCTGTAAGAGTATATATGACCCAGGGCTGCTAAATTCAGTTCTCTGGGTTGGTTCTTCAACAATTCAAAGAATCTATCCGACAATTGGTGTTGGTTCACAATTCCTTTGTGCAAGATACTGTTCACATGGAATAAGACTTCAAATGAAATACCTTCCATCGGTTCAATACAGAAGAAAAGGGATGCTGAGGAAACCCCAAAGTTGGGCTCATCTTGAACTCTAAGCTGTTGTCTTGGTGGATCAACTGGAACCCTGCATCCTCGTAGATACTCAATTGCCTTTTTTAATTTGAGGCCATGGCGAGGGGAAAGAGAGACTCTAAAGGAATTACAGCGACCAAATGCCCCGTTAGGTGTAAAATCAGTTGTCCTGATCCAAGGATCATCATCATCCAACAAATCAAACGGAACAGACACTTCTATGTCATCGTCCGCTGTTCTATAGTAAATCAATGGTGATGATGCCAGTTGTATCAAAATGACCCACGAAGAAGAGTCCTTATACTCTTTAATGGCAGTAATATTTCTTGCAACAAACTCGACCTTGATATCGCATTTGATAACTCCTGCTTGCAAAACTCTTCCATTGTCATTCTTGTTAGAAAACGTGACATCTCTCGTAAAGAGCAACTTGCACGTTGCATCAAATGGATCAACCACAAACTGAACTCCAGAGTGTGCTTTCCAAGCAACAACAAAATTATCCCGGCTTGACAAAACACCCAAATCCACACTTGCATCTGGAAACTTGTGTGGAGGTGTTGTCCTCCTCCTCTGGTTTACATGAAAGGCATTCTCAGGCCCTAAACTCACCTTCAAAACTCTCCTATCATATATCAACTCATTCCTACCAGCAACTTCCAAAGCTTTGTTAACTAATTTAGGTGTAGCGAAATGAACAAATGCGTGGGGATGACCCTTTTCAAACTGATATCCGCTCCCAACCTTATCAGTCTCAATCTGATAATCGGGAAACGATTCTCGAGGAGTCCATGATGTCTTCAATCTACACCTCCACACAAGTCCAATCCTGTCTTCCAAGAAGTTCATAAGCTTCTTGGCCGTCACATGCCTGTCAAACCCACCAATACTCACTTGCGTCACAACTACCGCCTTCTCATTCCCCTCTGACCCCATCCTCCAATCCCAAATGTTTCTACAAGAAAAAGAAAAAAAAGGATACATTTACAACCTCAAACAGAAACGAACATCTCGAGACAGAATCGCAGTCAACATTGTATTCCATTCGACTAATGAGTTTAAAAGTGCTGATTCTGCCCAGTGCCCATAAAATTTTCAGCCATATAAAATTTTCACCCAATGTTTTTTTTGTTGAAGGAAAGGTGTATTTTTATTGAAAAAAGACCTACAAGATTACAAGACCTGCCAAAGCCAACTACAAGAATAAGCCACAGCACGAAAAAGACTTGACACAGCAATAAGGCAGCAGCTCAACCATACACAAAAAGACTCTGCCAGCAGCAAACTACAGAAAAAACTACCTAGAATATTGTATCAAAAACAGAAACAAAACTATGATAAACCAACAACATCTAAAAATCAGAAACAAAATATTCAGCAGCAATTTTCACCCAAACAACAACATCTCATCAAACATAACATCATCTCAACATTTTCACAAATATGCCAACCACTCCTCCATTGTGATCGACATTCACTAAACCAGGCCTCTAAATCAATATGCACCAAAATAAAACACCAATAACCGTAAATTACCTCTCAATCAATCGGCGATTTGACTGAAGCGGATTCAGTCGCACTTCACGATCAACGGCGGCTCGGACTTGGGATACACAAACGGAATGCTTTGAGCTCACTGGAAATTTGAAAGTTGTCAGTGTCTTCGATCACTGATAGATTTGAAAATTTTATAAGCGGGGGTGGGGTTTAGTATTGTCGGGGGATCACTTGTAGGCTAAGTATCGGAAAGGGATCACTTGCAGGCTAAGTATCGGAGAGTGACGACAAGCGAGTGAAAGCGACTGGAGAGAAGGAGCACGCTTTTAAGGAACACGATCGTCACCGTTCAGTACCGAATGATGCGATTATACTTTCCGGATCAGATTGTAATAATTTCTAAAAATTGCTTAATGGAGAGAAGACGCCGCGATTTTCAAATTAGAGGCTTTTTTTTAATTAATATATAGTAATTAGATTAGATGCTTCTTCTTTTTTTTTAAATACCAAATTAAGCATAAATCGAAATTCATTTCCAATAGTAGACAATCTTGAAATTCAATTTTCAAAATAGACACCATCAGTTAGGCGCAGTTGATAAGAGCATCCAGTGTCCAGTGTCAAAGTAAAGCGCCGTTGGTGAGAGCGCCTAATGTCCAGTGTCAAAATCTTTGTTATGGATTGAACGCTTAAAATTAAATCGCTGTAAAAAACAGCGCCTTAAGCTACTCAGTGAGGGAAGTGGTTGACAGGGTTAAAGCGTTATCGAGGACAGCGCCTAACGTGTTTTAGGTTTAGGCGTTGTCTGCAACAACGTTTTAACCTGAGATGCTACAATGTTGATTTGTTTTGTACCCAAAACTCCATGCAAACATGTAAATATAACCATGTCCAATACAAACAAGCCTATTTTACCAGAAGTTCAAGTCAAAGTAGTTTTTTTTTAAAAGAATGATGATATCATTAATCAAAAAGATGTACAAACTACCACTAACACTAACCGGCACAACCGACCTCTAAAACGAATAAAAACTAGGCCCTGCTAACAAAACACACAGCGACTCTAACAATGCTAAAAACCTGAAAAAGAACCTAATCAATGATTCTCATAAGCCTCAGCCAGTTAGTATCTTCCTTCGAATAGACCTCCTTCTTGATCGCTCCTAGCTTCATCTTCAAGTACCAGATACTTTCTTGGACTATCATAGATGTGGAACTACTTTCATCTCGAAAAATCTTCAAGTTTCTCGCTTTCCACACGCCATTCATAACTCTCGTAGTCGCTGCTGCTATCATCTTTGTCTTCAACCTATTTTGATGCAGCCCTTTGAACCATGGAATCAGGAGCTCCCATTGACTACCAGCCGGCTCAACTTCCAGGAAAAGCATCACCTTCTTCCACACTTCCTTCGTAAAGCTGTAGCCTTAGAAGCATAATCCGTAACTAATGGATTGGCTCATTATCCGTAGCATTAGAAGCATAATCCGTATCTAATGGATCATTATCTGTAGCGTTGTAAGCATAATACGTATCACAGTTAACAGTTGACGTAACTTAAGTATATTTACTTCATTATAGCTGGTGCAAAAAAAATCTCCCAAAAGATTCATCCCACTGAAACCGAAAGCGATGATGATTTCATGCCCGAAACTTTGTGTGGTAAGGCTCGAGGCAAGGCAAAGAAACTATCTGCACCAGGTAATGATAAGTTCACATTAACAGTCATTTCTAAAACTAAGCAAATTTAAATGGTATCAAATAAATTAAATTCGTAGCAGCCTATTAGCTAATGTTTTATCTTTCTTTTTCATTGATGAAGAGACAGAGAGTTCGGAATCCAGTGAAAATGAACCCAATGAAACTGAGGATGGCAAAAAAGGATTTAAAGTTGTGGTCTCTAATGGTAACCCACAGCCCCAAGAAAAAAATAAAGCAAATGGACAAAGGACAAGATACAAAGGATTTGAAACAAGGACCACCCCAAACACTCTAACAGAAGCAGTAAGGACCCTAACTGATCAACAGAAGGTAGCAGTAGGTTCGATGGGTTTAGACGACATGTTACACTTGGGGATCACCTTTGTGCCTACCCAATTTGCCACTTGGCTACTGGAAGCATTCGACTCGAAGACATGCAAGATGGATACTCCACGAGGAGATGCTAAGATATTGCCAAAGGATGTGAGTTTCACACTGGGGCTACCTATGGGCGATCGGCCAATAAAAGTTCCTCTAAGGACTATCCATGACGCCCTACTTGTCCAAACATTCAGGCGCCATAAAAGTTCCCTAACTGAACATTAAAATAAAGTGCACAGAAGTGTCAGTTAAGATACAAAAATCTAAAGAAGCCAACGACGTCTTTAAGCTAAATTTTCTAGTGATGTTCTATTCAACAATGGTGGATAGCACAAAGACAGGAAAAGCGAACCAAAGAATTCTCAATGCCATAGAAGGGATAGATGATATTCGAGCTCTTAACTGGGGAGAGTTTATGATCGAAAGGCTACGACATACAAAGGACGAGTGGGAGATAAACAAAGGAAGTCCATACACCGGCCCTATGCCACTCCTGATGGTAATTTTCATGCTAAACTGCGTAACGTCATGCACATCATCATTATGCACTAATTGCAGTTCTATATTGTAGGCACTGTACCTGGACAGATTTCAAGATAGACTTGTTAAATTTGAGAGAACATTTCCTGTAATAATTGCAATAAATGATGATGTCATTGATAAAAGGATCAAATCAGAGATCAAACAAGGTGGATTCGGGAGGCATGTGACATTGCTAGAGCGTAATGCACCTCCTGGTCTTGCCAGAATGTTAAAAGGAGTGTCCGGGATGGTACAAGAAGAACAAGATAAACAAGAAGAAGAAGAGGAACAATCAAAACAACAAGAACAAAAAAGGAGAAGACCGCGGCGTAAAAAATGCTTGTTTTGTAAGTTTATTATGTTTATGACTTTCATATTATTGTTGTTATGCAAGGATTTATAATACGGAGCAGAGGTATCATGGTCTGTAGCATATGTATCATGGTCTGTAGCATATGTATCATAATCCGTAGAATTTACAGCTATAATCCGTAGCATAGGTATTATAATCTGTAACTTAGGCATCATAATCAGTAAAAATTGTTAACATAGTCCGTAGCATAGGTATCATCATCCGTAGCATGGGTATCATTATCCGTAGCATATGAGTCATAATCCATAGCATAGTAAGCATATTCCTTAGCATATCGATTATTTGCATGTTCTCTTCCATTTGTTATTGCTATAACTGTTTATCAAAGTGTCATATTGTAACCTCACACTTTCCTAGAAAATACCAGAAATTAGTGACATCACAAGAAAATGCCATGGAATTGCTAGTTGCAGCAATTAAAAAATATGATGAGACTTACCAAGCGGCATTGAAGTCCCCTAATTTCAAAGACAGAATCAAGAAGAATCATGAGAAAATTAGGAGAGAGATGGGGATTTACAACAATAGTGGAGAATTATCTGCAAAAGGGATGGCTACCGAACATATCAATATCCAGCCCCACGACCGTAACACCTACAACTCATGTGATGGACAGCATGATGGAAAAACTGACCAAACCGGTTAATATTCACGTCGAGGATTCCATTCAAAGAAAAATAACAAACCCCATTGCGAAACATGCATACAAATCCATTTAGGGTGACACCACCTGAACCGAGGGTTCAAGAAGATGATCAAAACAACTTTGAACTATCAAAATTGCCTATGCTGGACATAAATGATGAGACCGACCTCCCGCCACAGGTTCTGGAAGAGGCTATAAGGGTGTGTGATAAAGTAAGCGATAAATTTCTGAACAAAACGCACACTCCACGTCCTGCACAAGTTCAAAGGACACGTCGAGAGATAGCGCCAGGGCCACAATTGAAATCACCATTCATTTCGAGAATTGTCAAGCTGGTAGTGCCAGCTAAACAAGTATACAGCAACTTGTGTCGTTGGATGTACGATGGCGGCGCAAAAAACTGGTACTTTATTAAAATTCTGAACTTCATATTATTCTGCTTTGTTAAAATCATGGTTTGTTTATCATTATTCGTAATTAAATTGATCTCATTAAAGTTTGATACTTTTCATAATTTCAGTGGTATGATATTCAAAAATGGAACTGACGCAGCAGATTACAATGACTTTAAAACCATGAACAAAGACGAATGGTTGTCTAGTGTCATCATATACTTGTGGGCACTGTTGTTGAACGACAACGAGAACTTAAAATCCCCGGAGAGCATATTAAGATTTTTTGCCACAACACAAGTAACTGTGAGTGATATCTACTTGTTTGTAACTTAATATATTCAATGAGATGCATATTTGAACCAGCTTGTTATATTTGCATATGCACACCTCAAAGGAAGACTGGAATACAAAGGAAATTTGAGCTTCAACCTTTAAAAATGTACTAGAAAAGGAAATCCGTAAATTTCCAAGAATAAATGTTCACGAGGTGACATTGGTGATTCTCCCATTTCAACCATTTATATGATTAATAGTTATCTGAAATATACTAAGTTTTGGATGTTCTTGTAGTTTGTTTTCACAATGTGCCACGGCAGCCATTTTTATTTGGTATGCTATGACATGGTCCGGGCCACGATAGAGGTGATCGACAATTCAAAGAAGGTGCCAAGTTTCAAGCAGAAATACGGCAAATACTTTGACAATCTGGTACTCAAATACAATTATAATTCCTAGCAACTCAATTACAATATATGTATTTTTTCATGTAATCACTAACCTTATGCTTGCAAAACTTTACAGTACACAAACTTCTTGGCTTATTTAAGTGACATCAAACACAAGAAGTGTCACATATTTGACAAAGAAGCACCAAAACGCTTGGCCATGAGGTGGAGAACAAAGAATAATGATACCGATTGTGGGATTTTCACCATGCGTGACATGGAAACCTACTTCGGAACTGGTCAAAAAACTGGAACTGTGGTCTAGCGGACGAAGGGGATAAGGTGAGTCAATACTCATTATCTTAAACTGCATCTAGTGTAGAACTGTCGCCTTAACATTTCTACATTGACATTGCAGCAAGAGGGTCAACTTTGTGCACTGCGTGACATATACATGAACTTGATAATACGGTCACCACTCAACAAAAAAGGGTTAAAGTGTTGAAACGCGCCAATGAATGGTTGAGAAAAAATCCAGACAAATATTATGAGGGGAAGACGAGTAAAAGCACCGTTTGCTGATTTGTAGGACAACCGTCCAACTGGATAACTACAAATTATATAGTTTGTACCACATATGTTAGGTATGACGTATTTTGGCTAGTATGGTATAAACAATATGTTTCCATGTAATGTTGCTAAACGCTTTTAATATGATACTGACGGAGCCCACCGCACTGTCGTTAAGATGCGGTGTTCTCTGTGCAAAAGCAAATTTGTATTCCGCTACTCGAGACCTTACTACTGGGTAGCAAGTGGTAAGTAGGGGTCGAACCCAAGGGAATTAGAGAGATAAGCTATTCTTTGAGGGAATTGTACAGCGAGGGAGCGTGTTTTAGGTTGATTGAGGTTTTAGTGCGGAAAAGTAAGTGATTGGTTGGTTGGTTTTGGTTTTTAGTGCGGAAAAGTAAATAACAGAAAAGTAAAGTACTGGAAATAAAAGTAGAAGACTTACAGCGGGTGATGCGTGATTGGCAAGCCTTCCGGAACGTGGTCAGTTGATAGAGCAGTTTATACTAAGAAAGTAAATGCAGGTGATGTTTAAATTTAAGGAAAGTATTCGGTCTTAGGGGCCTTGTATCATAGTCGTTTATCATTGACCGCTAATGATCATACTAAGTGTTCAAAGATGAATCGAGGCTATTTCTAGCACAAGACTTGCAACATCGTTTAGAACACTTGTTCTATTTAGACTAATTCCTCCTTTCGAAGTATCTTAGCCTTATGTGCATCCATTTGATCTTCAGTTACGATCAACCAAATGGTTTTTAAGAGAGGTCGAACTCCTCAGATAAGCTTTGCCCGTTAAAGCTTCCACTTACCCGAGTATGTTCACAAACCCCACGGAAGAGCTTTGCCCGTTAAAGCATCCACTCAACCTTGGAAGTTCTAACCTAATATGTGGCACATAGAACAAGTTTTGAACACAGAGAGGCACTAGGTGCAGGGTCTAAAACATTTTATGATACAAGTACACCCCTTCAACCGAATGAAGAGTTTAGCTACGAATATCCATAGAGGTGGATACCATAGTTAAGTACTTACAGTTTTTGAAATACAGTAAGTAAAGGAAAGGGGTGAGTACTTCAAGAACCGACAAGAGTACTCAAGAATAGAGAAAAATAAAGCTTGAGTACTACAAGAACCGACAAGAGTACTCAAGAACCAACTACAATACTCAAGAACCAACAAGAGTATTATAGATTTAAAACCAAACTTACAAAGTGCCAAACTTAGAGAGAGAAGTGTTTTTGATTTTTGGGATGTTCATTTACAAAGGAGGATGGCTTGTATTTATAGCCATGGGAGGAGGGAATGTGTGGAGGAGAAGCCACCACATGGCAAGCCATCCATGGCTTGCCAAAAGCCGCCGGTTGGAGGTAAGGGGAGGAGAAGCCGCCGGTCATGGAGGGGAGGGGAGGGGAAAGCCACCCCATGAGTCATCCTTCTTCCCCAAGTAGCCGGTCATGGAGGGGAAGGAGGAGGTTTGTGTGAGTTTTGTGATGTTTTCACAAAACTATCGGTGTATTTCAGCTCCGGACTGACTTTGGCTGCCTTCGGTTGGATTTGTTTTGAGTGATTCAATGTCAGGATTTTGATATTTCTTCAGTCGGCATCTGGTCGTGACCTTGGAATGACTCGTAATATCTTTTCAGCGTAAAATCCTCTCCTTAGCGTGTTTTCTCTCTAGGCTCCAAAATACCCTGTAGATAAATATCGGAACTAACAAGCAAAAGTTAAATAGACAAACAGTCTAATTTAGTGGGTTTAACTATGTTTATGATTCATATAATTATGGTCCATCAGATCACCCCACACTTTTAGTTGTTCGTCCCGAACAATGCTATTAAAGGGCGGCACACTAAGTAAGCTTTTAAAATATGAAAGTTAGACTGTGGGACTCGATTTATTCCTAATTCATGCATTACTACTTATTACCAAATTGAACTGTGTAAATATATAGAAGAAACTTGATACTTGTACCTCCGTGCTGAGATGCAAATTATTTTGGATGTTTCGGGAGATAGCCCTTTTTAGGCTCCTGGACTGCATTCTTGGGACCGTCTCACACTATATGGTTTCCTTGTAGCTTTCTCTAGCACGTGATTCGGTTCGAGTTTCAATGGTTTGGTCTTTGATTTTCTTTTGGCGAGGGACAGCTTTTGTAGTGAATCGGCCTTTGGCCTTTGATTTGACTCTTTGAGTACTTCACTTTTGTTCGGTTAAAACCTTCACAATTTTGGGCCTTTTGCCTCTTGATTTGCTTCTTTGAGCTTTTGCCTTTTTGTGGCTTGCTAGTCCATTTTCTCAAGCCTTTTTTGGGAGGTCCAATCGTCGCCCGCGAGCATATGGAAATACCTCCCCGCTCCTCTCATCCTTGCCGTTTTGCGCGGGTCAAGATGAGGGTCGCTCATCTATTTTCTCGGCTACTTTGACTTAGAGATAGGACGGTCTGATTCCCGTCCTCGCCTCTTGCATAAACACTGCATGGCGGAGATGACTTCAATCTTCACTGAAACCCGAAGTGTAGCCTCCACTGACTTCGAAAACCATATAGCAAAATTCAGTCCTTTGATTGTTTGCCAAGCCTCTCTAGGGCAGTTTATATCAACTCCACATCCCTAGTTTATCTCAGCACAAAGGAACAAATGAGAAGTTACATTCTAAGTTTTTAAACAGTTGAATTTTCACAAGGTTAATGCATGAATGATGATCTATCTTTTTCACATTCTCAAGTTCATATTTTCAAAAAGATAATATTAAGGAAAAAAGAAAACATGTTTATGTACACAGGTGGTTCTCACCCCACACTTTTGAACGAAGGCGTGCCTTTCAGCACAACTTAGTTCAAAAGCCATGCAAGCAGATATTATACGAGAAGGAAATGACATTAAGGAAAAGGGAAGAACAGAACTCCCTTTATTGTGTCGAATGACATGGCTCGAGGCTGTATAATCGAGGGAGTTCGGCTGGGGCCTTGAACTCTTGGCGTAGGCCTGGCTGGCTTAATGTTGCACCCAAGTCCGATTCCTGAAAGTCATTTCATTCTATGCACCAAGTGGGTGAGAGCGACTTATTGGAAAAAATTAAATGACAGAAAATAAAAGTACTGAAAGTAAGATAGGTGTCGGGTTACCTCCCGACCAGTGCCTTTGTTTAACGTTGTTGGCTCGACAGTACCTCATTCCTGGATCACTGGTTTGGATCCCATGGGTGGCTCAGGTCGTATTTCGCCACTGTTCCTGTGTTGCTTCTTGCCTTGACTCTTCCTGATTTCTTGCTTGGGTTAGAACTCCACGGTTTTGGTGTTTTTTCTTTCCATTGTCTCTGAGAGGGCGAGGGTCCTTTGACCATAGATGCTGGTCTTGTTACTCTTTCGGTCTCTTTTGGTAGGTCAGAATTCTGTGTACCGAGATCTGAGATAGGTATAATGTCTGGCGATTTCTTTGTATCCGTGCGGCTATTATCAATATAGAAATTTGCAATTTTGCCGCCGAACTTAAGCGATAATGAGCCCTTGCCCACATCGATTCTTGCTTTAGTAGCGTATAGGAATGGTCGTCCCAATATTATTGTTGGAGGGTCGTCTTCGCTGGTCTCTCCCGTTTGTATTACATAAAAGTCTGCAGCAACGACGAGCTCTCCTACATGGAGTATTACATCTTCCAGCACTCCAACCGGACGGATGCACGATTTATCTCCTAGCTCGATATTGGACCTGGGTGGCTTCAATGGACCAAGTCCTAATAAGTAGTATAAGGAGGAAGGCATGGCATTGACAGCAGCCCCAAGATCGACTAAGCACTTATGAATCTGGGTTTCACCAATACCACAGGTGACTGTGAAGGCCCCTGGGTCTTTATCTCTTTCCGGTTGTGACTCATGATCGGAAGTGAGGGCTCTTTCTATTGTCGGGCCATTCTGCCCATTCCTTGGCTTAGGATTTGTATAATCGAACCCCTTAATATTTTGCTTCGAAGCATAAATATTAGTTGGGGAGTCCCACCTTAAATTGTTATTGTCATCCCATCCAGATGCTGTTATGTCAGAGTGTATGATTGGCGGTGGTGTTATGCAAACGGTGACAGCATATCGTCCATTGTCAGTATGCGTGACCCATGTTTTGCCATCCTTGGGTCGGTCTTCTTCTTGATTCCAATCAGGACGACGCCTACGGGTGAAGTGCTTGTTTGTAAGTTTGTAAGTTAGGGATCGTGCTACTTCTCCTAGTGTCGCCTTTTCGTTTGACCTCTTTATCATGCTAAGATTCGCCTTTGGGTTTTGGATGGTTTGTGAAGGAAGTCTGCCAGGCTCATTAGTGAGTGTTGACATTGCAGTGGCGAGCTGGGACATTTGTTTGGTCAATTCTGAAATTGCCCCGTCAGTTTTTGCCTGGTATTGGTGTAGCGAAGTACCCAATTGATTTATGCTTCCTGCGAGCTCCTTCATCGTGTCATCAAGCGACTTGGTTGGTTCTTGCTGATTATGCGGGCCGGTTTGGTACTGATTTGGTCCTCTTTGCTGATATTGGCCTGCTGATGGAGCGTTCTGGTTATACTGACGGTGGGGAGGTTGGTAGAATGACTGAGCTAGTTGAGGAACAGCTGGTTGTGCTTCCTTCTAAGGATAGTTGTTGTTACGCCAACTCAGGTTGGTTGCTTGACCATACTGTCTGTTTTGTCCGACTCTGTCATTGCTGTTGTTGTTGTATCCTTGGTATCCTCCCACTGCATTCACTTCTGCCGGTTCTTCTTCTATTAATGTTGGGCATGCGTTAGTTTTGTGGTCCAAAGAACCACAAAATTCGCAAGGCTTTACTGGAACTGGCTGCCTTCGTAGGATCTGAATCATCATCTCCTTTAACTGTTTCATCTCTTCGGGCATAGAGTTCATTGGTGTTTCAGCTTTTGCTACATTCCTTGTTCGGGAGAATTCTTCTTGCCGAGTTGTCTCTTCTCTAAATAGGGCATTTTCAGCAACATTGGTGATGAGATCCCTTATGCTACTTAATGATAGATTCATCATGGATCCTCCAGCTGAGGCATCCAGGAGCATTTTGTCTAAGGGTCTTAATCCATCAATGAGATACTCGACGGTGAGTTTCTCAGGCAGTCCAAGGGTACAGCAGCTTCTCTCCAGGCGGTTGAACTTTTCCAGGTAATCGTACATGGTTTCATTGGGTCCTTGCTTGATGTCTTGTAGTTGCCACCGTACTTGCATCGCCCATCCTGCCGGGTAATATTTGTCCAGGAATTTCTTTTGCATCTGAGCCCATGTTTGGATGCTATCGGAAGGTAATGAAAGGAACCAATCGTTTGCCGCGTCAATGAGGGAAAAGTAGAACGCCTTTAACTTGAAGTCGTCTACGTTCACGCCATTCGGTTTTAAGTTTTGGCAAATACCATGTAAGCGCTGGAGATGAGTCATTGCTGATTCTCCACGTGTTCTTGAGAATCTTGGTAAGTTGTGGGCCACTGAAGTGTTGATGATGATATTTTCCAGTTCAGGGCCTTCGTGAATGCACCATGGCTGGTTTCTGAAATACGGTGCTGAGAGTTCTCCCATAGTAGGTTCGCGGAAATTGTTGTTATCCCCGTAGTAGTTATCGAAAGCGGGTTCTCGTCTCGGCACTTGTCGAGGTTGAGGTGGTGGTGGATATCTAGGGGTTGTACTGGACCAGCTGCATTTCGGTCCTCGGGTGGTTCTTGGTTTCTTCTGATTGCCTCCAAATCACGAGCTCTTCTGTTCCTGATGAGTTGTTCCGGATCATCCACAAATGGAAGTGGCACCTCATCATTTCGATCGTACTGGTTTATCTCGTCGTCATCCTGGTAGTCATGGTGGCTTCCTTCGCGAGACATGATTGTTTCGAAGCGAGTATCGATTCAAAGAACTTATCCGATTAATTAACTAATTCCCCGGTGACGGAGCCCACTGCACTGTCGTTAAGGTGCAGTGTTCTCTGTACAAAATAAATTTATAATATCCGCTACTTGTGACTACACTACTGGGTAGTAAGTGGTAAGTAGGGGTCGAACCCAAGGGAATTAGGGGAATAGGCTATTCTTTTAGGGTGATTGAACTGGGGGGAGCGTGTTTTATGGTTGATTGAGATTTTAGCGCTCTGATTAACTACGTGATTTTTTGGGGGTTTTTGGTTTTGATAGCGGAAAAGTAAATACAAAAATTAAATGCTGTAAATACAAAGAAGACTTACAGTGGGTGATGCGTGATTGTAATTCCTCCGGTAGATCAGCAGTTGGTGATTGCGGTTCAACAGTTAAGAGAAGCATTCGGTTTCAGGTACTCTTGTATTATAACATGTATATAATAAACTGTTAGTAACTTTTCTAAGTATTCAAAGATGAATCGAGGCCCTTTCGTAGCGCAAGACTTGCAACATCGTTTAAAGCAACCCTTGTTCTATTTCAGACTAATTCCTCCTTTCGAAGTATCTTAGCCTTTTGTGCATCCACCTGATCTCACAGTTACGATTGACCAAGTGGTGTTTTAGATGAGTCGAACTTCTCAGATAAGCTTTGCCCTTTCGTAGCATCCACTTACCCGAGTATGTTCACGAACCCCACGGAAGAGTTTTGCCCTTTCGTAGCATCCACTCAACCTTGGAAATTCTGACTATAAATGGCACATAGAACAAGTTTTGAATATAAAGAAATGAAACTAAAAGATATTACAACATTATATAATACAAGAAAATACCTTCCACCGAATAAAGAGTTTAGCTACGAATATCCATAGAGATGGATACCATAGCTAAATACTCGGGGGTTTTTGGAAACAGTAAGAGGGAAAGGGGTGGAATACTCAAGAACCAACAGGAGTATTCCTAATTCCTACTGAATACTCAAGAACTAACAGGAGTATTCTCTACAGTATTATAATACTCGAGAACCGACAAGAGTATTATAATTTCCAGTATAATACTCAAGAACAAACAGGAGTATTATTTCAAAATCGAACCAAACTTACAAGTAACAAACTTAGAGAGAGAAGTGATTTACAATTTTGGGATGCTTTTGTGAGGAGGAGGAGGGGTGTATTTATAGCCATGGGGAGGAGAAATGGAGGGCTAAGATGAGGGCACTTGTTGCATGGAGATTGGATGGGCAAATCAAGGGAGGAGGAGCCACCACATGGAGGGGCCAAAAGCCGCCGGTCAAGGAGGAGGAGGGTGGTGGCAGCCGCCGGTTGCCGGTTGCCTTGGGTGGAGGAGCTCCTCCCTTGGCCACCTCTTCATCAAGTCACCAAGTCATCTTGCCATATGTGAGTTTTGTACAGTTTTGTGCAGTCTTTTCACAAAACTGTCAGTGTGTTCTTTCCCCGGACTGTCTTGACTTCACTCCTGATTCTTCTGATTAATTTATTCTGGTCAATTTAACGTCAGGATCCTTGATATTTCTTCAGTCGGCATATGATCTTGACCTTGGATTGACTCTTGTTATCTTTTCAGCATAAAATCCTCTCCTTAGCGTGTTTTCTCTTCCGTCTCTAAAATGCCCTGTGGAAATATATCGGGACTAACAGACAAAAGTTAACTAGACAAACAGTCTAATTTGGTGGGTTTAACTGTGTTTCTGATTCGTACAATTATGGTCCATCAGAATACCCCCCACTTTTAGTTGTTCGTCCCGAACAATGCTATTAAAGGGCGTAAGTTCTAGGTTCGGTTTTGGCATATGAAAATTAGACTGTGGTACTCGATCTATCCTAATTCATGCATTGCTTACTTATTACCAAATTAAACTGTGTAAATAAATAGAAGAAACTTAATACTTGTACCTCCATGCTGAGATGCAAATTATATTGGATGTCTCGGGAGATAGCCTTTTTCAGGTTCCTGGGTTGCAGCCTTGGGATCGTTTCGTACTATATGGTCTTCTGGTAGCTTTTTCATGCACGTGATTCGGTTCGGGTTTCAGTGAGTTGAACCTTCTTTATTTTTTTCTTTTCTTTGGCGAGGGACTGCTTTTTTGTTGTAGTGAATCGGCCTTTGGCCTTTGATTTGACTTTGTTGAGTGCTTCACTTTTGCTCGGTTAAAACCTTCACAATTTTGGGCCTTTGGCCTCTTTTGATTTTCTTCTTTGAGTTTTTCGCTTCTTTGTGACTTGCTAGTCCATTTTATCAGCCTTTTTGGGAGGTCCAATCATCGCCCGCAAGCCTATGGAAATACCTCCCCTCTCCTCTCATCTTCGTCGTTTTGCGCGGGTCAAGATGAGGGTCGCTTATCTATTTTCTCGGCTATTTTGACTAGAGAGAGGACGGTCTGATTCCCGTCCTCGCCTTTGCATAGATGCTTCTTGGCGGAGTTTGACTCAATTGTTCACTGAAAATCCGAAGTGCAGCCTCCACTGACTTTGAAAACCATATAGTTTGATCTGATCCTTTGATTGCTTCCCAAGTCCTTCTAGGGCAGTTTATGTCAACTCCACATCCCTAGTTATCTCAACACAAAGGACAAATGGAAAGTTACATTCTAAGTTTTTAAACAGTTTGAATTTTCACAAGGTAAATGCATGAATTCTGATTTATCTTTTTCACATTCTTAAATTCATATGTTCAAAAAGATACTAATACTAAAAAAGAAAAAACAGCAAGCATGTTATTTATGTACACAGGTGGTTTTCACCCCCCACTTTTGAACGAAGGCGTGCCTTAGTTCAAAAGTCATGCAAGCTTAAAACTAAGTACTGAAAGTAAGTGCGGAAAGTAAGATAGTGTCGGGTTACCTCCCGACCAGTGCACTTGTTTTACGTCGTTGGCTCGACGATACCTCGTTGTGGATTACTCGTTTGGGTCCCATGGGTGGCTGAGGTCAAATTTCTTGATTCCACCGACTTTGATTCTTGCGGTGAGTTTTCCGGATTTTTTAGCAGATGACGGATTTGGGTCCAGTTCTGATGGTATCTCCTGCCAATGTCTCTGAGAGGGCGAGGGACCTTTCACTATCAGCTTTTTGAACTGGTTGTTCTCCTGTTTAGGGCTGTCTTGTCCAGTCATGGCGAAAGCGTGCTCCATGTAGGAGTCATTCTGCTCGGGCCCTTTTCCCATCCTCTTTTCAGCCTCATGGTTTTTAGCGATTTGCCTATTGATCGAGGGGAAAAGTCGGGAAGGCCTGGGAAATTTGTCAGTGGTGTTCTGGACTCCTACTTCGTTGCTTCCGGTGCTTTCCATGTCTGATTCTTCAGATGGTTCAGGAGTCTCTTCTGACGGTTCGGTGGTTTCTCCTTCATCAGCCTCTAGGTCAGCTTCTTCTGTCTGCATTTCCTCGTCAATTTGGGGTGCTCGTCTTGTGGCAGCGGCCAGGCCGATTATAAGGTACCACATGTCTGCAATGGTGAAGTTTATGGCAGACCTTTTCATTGCTTCGTTAACTCTTCCTAGCTCTTCGGCCCTCATCCCACGAAGAAATTTTTGTAGAAGAATTTTCTTCGTAAATCCATGGTGCGGGCAGCTTGAGACGATGGCATCGTAGTTCATGTAGTATTCGTCCAAAGTCTCATCCCGGGATTGTTGAAGGTTTAGGATCTTCTCGCGGGTTTCTTGGCGTAAAGATGGTGGGGAGAATTCTTTTAGGAATGGTGCGCAGATGTCCACGAAACGTACTGCACTGCTAGCTGGTGATGCGTAATACCAGATTGTTGCGAAATCCGTTAGAGAGAATTTAAAGCATTTAAGCTTAAATTCCTCTAACGTTTCATTCTCAGGTTTAATGTGGCAGCAAACGTAATGAAAGCTCCGACAGTGTAGTACTGGATCTTCTACATCCGTTCCCCCGAACAGTGGAAGGTGCCGTGTTGTCCATGCATATGAAGGTGGTTGCGTCATGGGGTCATGGGAGGGAACGAAAGAATAGCTTATTCGACGGCTAATTCCCCGGCAACGGCGCCAATTTTGACGGAGCCCACTGCACTGTCGTTAAGGTGCAGTGTTCTCTGTACAAAATAAATTTATAATATCCGCTACTTGTGACTACACTACTGGGTAGTAAGTGGTAAGTAGGGGTCGAACCCAAGGGAATTAGGGGAATAGGCTATTCTTTTAGGGTGATTGAACTGGGGGGAGCGTGTTTTATGGTTGATTGAGGTTTTAGCGCTCTGATTAACTACGTGATTTTTTGGGGGTTTTTGGTTTTGATAGCGGAAAAGTAAATACAGAAATTAAATGCTGTAAATACAAAGAAGACTTACAGTGGGTGATGCGTGATTGTAATTCCTCCGGTAGATCAGCAGTTGGTGATTGCGGTTTAACAGTTAAGAGAAGCATTCGGTTTCAGGTACTTTTGTATTATAACATGTATATAATAAACTGTTAGTAACTTTTCTAAGTATTCAAAGATGAATCGAGGCCCTTTCGTAGCGCAAGACTTGCAACATCGTTTAAAGCAACCCTTGTTCTATTTCAGACTAATTCCTCCTTTCGAAGTATCTTAGCCTTTTGTGCATCCACCTGATCTCACAGTTACGATTGACCAAGTGGTGTTTTAGATGAGTCGAACTTCTCAGATAAGCTTTGCCCTTTCGTAGCATCCACTTACCCGAGTATGTTCACGAACCCCACGGAAGAGTTTTGCCCTTTCGTAGCATCCACTCAACCTTGGAAATTCTGACTATAAATGGCACATAGAACAAGTTTTGAATATAAAGAAATGAAACTAAAAGATATTACAACATTATATAATACAAGAAAATACCTTCCACCGAATAAAGAGTTTAGCTACGAATATCCATAGAGATGGATACCATAGCTAAATACTCGGGGGTTTTTGGAAACAGTAAGAGGGAAAGGGGTGGAATACTCAAGAACCAACAGGAGTATTCCTAATTCCTACTGAATACTCAAGAACCAACAGGAGTATTCTCTACAGTATTATAATACTCGAGAACCGACAAGAGTATTATAATTTCCAGTATAATACTCAAGAACAAACAGGAGTATTATTTCAAAATCGAACCAAACTTACAAGTAACAAACTTAGAGAGAGAAGTGATTTACAATTTTGGGATGCTTTTGTGAGGAGGAGGAGGGGTGTATTTATAGCCATGGGGAGGAGAAATGGAGGGCTAAGATGAGGGCACTTGTTGCATGGAGATTGGATGGGCAAATCAAGGGAGGAGGAGCCACCACATGGAGGGGCCAAAAGCCGCCGGTCAAGGAGGAGGAGGGTGGTGGCAGCCGCCGGTTGCCGGTTGCCTTGGGTGGAGGAGCTCCTCCCTTGGCCACCTCTTCATCAAGTCACCAAGTCATCTTGCCATATGTGAGTTTTGTACAGTTTTGTGCAGTCTTTTCACAAAACTGTCAGTGTGTTCTTTCCCCGGACTGTCTTGACTTCACTCCTGATTCTTCTGATTAATTTATTCTGGTCAATTTAACGTCAGGATCCTTGATATTTCTTCAGTCGGCATATGATCTTGACCTTGGAGTGACTCTTGTTATCTTTTCAGCATAAAATCCTCTCCTTAGCGTGTTTTCTCTTCAGTCTCTAAAATGCCCTGTGGAAATATATCGGGACTAACAGACAAAAGTTAACTAGACAAACAGTCTAATTTGGTGGGTTTAACTGTGTTTCTGATTCGTACAATTATGGTCCATCACCCGGCAACGGCGCTAGTTTTGACGGAGCCCACCGCACTGTCGTTAAGATGCGGTGTTCTCTGTGCAAAAGCAAATTTGTATTCCGCTACTCGAGACCTTACTACTGGGTAGCAAGTGGTAAGTAGGGGTCAAACCCAAGGGAATTAGGGGGATAAGCTATTCTTTGAGGGAATTGTACAGCGAGGGAGCGTGTTTTAGGTTGATTGAGGTTTTAATGCGGAAAAGTAAGTGATTGGTTGGTTGGTTTTGGTTTTTAGTGCGGAAAAGTAAATAACAGAAAAGTAAAGTACTGAAAATAAAAGTAGAAGACTTACAGCGGGTGATGCGTGATTGGCAAGCCTTCCGGAACGTGGTCAGTTGATAGAGCAGTTTATACTAAGAAAGTAAATGCAGGTGGTGTTTAAATTTAAGGAAAGTATTCTGTAATCTACTTGTCTTAGTCAAGACGAGTTCTAGATGGTGTTCGAACTGCGTCTCGAACACTTGTTGAACAGTTTCAGGTTGTGTTCAAACAGATGCTGGAACACCTTAGCAGACAGAACGTAAACAGAACAAACAGGAGCACACACGATATGTTACCCAGTTCGGCCTCGCCTACTCTGGGGGGTTTCCCACACCCTAAAAGGGACACAAATCGTATTACGAGAATAGAGCTACAAGTGGTCTTACTCTTACACAACACCTTGTTTGTAATCGCCTAGCCTTTACTTCTCCGTCTCTCGGATTTGCAACCGAGGTTCACAACAAGCAACCTCGATCCCCTATGGGTAGGACGAGACTTCCCTCTCGGCCTAGTCTTGGACTTCTCGGAAGTCCAGTCGCCTTTTCACAAAGACGTATGTTGATCACCGTGTGTGTGTGCGCTTTGTTGTCCTTCAAGAACAGTCTGAACAGCACACTGAACAGACTGTTACTTCCTTGTTGATATTCCGGTGTGGAATAATCAACCGGCGGTCGCTCCTCCTCCAATCTCACGAACTCTCGTGTTTGTTTCTTTTCTCTCAGGAAGCGACGCAGATGATGGATGCCCTAGCCATGTACTTATACGCACGGGCGAAGTCCATAATCTGCTCTAGATATCTCATCAAATATTTAGGAAGATATTCCTAAATATTCGATGCATATCTTTATCCAATCGGTGAGGAGAACATACGAAGACTTCTTCCCCAAGTCAGCCACGCCATCTTCAGATCTGATGTGAAGATATTCGTTTGAATATCTGAATCTTTGAATTCCTCGCTGACTCCAATCAGAATATCCTTGTCAAATATTTCGGAGATACTCCTAAATATTTGATCGATATTCAATCTCTTCCATATCCAATCTTTGGAGATTACTTCCATGCCAAGTCATCCAATATTCTCGAATCCAAGCTGAAGATATTCATTTGAATATCTGATCATTAATGATGACTCGTCAATTGATCCCAATCAGATAATCTCGTCAATCTTTTGGATATGCAAATCCTTGCATCTGCTGTACGCTGTTCTTCTGTTCCAGCCCGTGGTTGAACTCTAGCTCAAACTGTCTAAAGCCGTTTTGCCAAAGCCATGCTATTCATGGGAACATCAATCTCCCCCTTGGCATTTTGGCAAAACCAAATCTACGCTTTAGACACAACTTGAGGAACCAGAACAGTTACCTCAAACCACTCCCCCTTTTTGCCACAAACTGGCAAGGGGTCCAATCGAGCAACCTGGTCTCTTCGGCAACTAGAATCTTGTCAACTCCCCCTCAAACATAGCTTGGGACAGTGACACATGCTGTGAGTCTGTCAAACCATGGTGTCTCAGCAGCTATTCGACCACGGGTCAGTAACTGATAAGTTCCTGAACTGCTCCAATCAGTATAGCCAATGCCTCTGTATCCTCCAATCATTCTCTGGGACTTCAAAATTGTATCTAGGTCTTTTGATCCAGAGATTATCATCTTCACTGATTTCTTGAATTGATTCAGCTCGTCCAGTACTGCTGCATGGTAGTCCTTCTCCAGACATACCTCTCTTTGGCTCATGGCAGCATGTCTTTTCTTCAAGCAGGACATTAACTCTCTCCGTCTTCTTTATCATCACTAATTATTATGGCGTATTCCCTGGGAGATCTATTCCTTCTAGGCACGACTTTCAAGCAGATTCATGTCTTCTTATTAAGCAGCCTTTTAGGGATGATCTTTCTTTTCTGCACTGCCTTCCAATTGGCTGCTGCTTCTGTACTGGCACAGCATACTCTATTTTTCATACTTCCAGTTGGAACATGGGCAGGAACAGGATCTGGACTATACCTTTTCCTCTTCTTAGACGCACTTGCTCCCCCTGCGTCTGTGTTCCCATTCATCTTGATAGTTGCCTTAGATGAGCACTCTTAGAAGGTCACTATCTTCATGGGTTTCTTCTTTTCAGCTTTCCTGAGCTCAGATAGTGAAACTGTGTCCTGATCCTCTTTCTGAGTGTTCTCATTCTCAGCCTCTTCTTGATCAGATAATTGCATCTCTACATCTGTATTAGCTAGAAGTTCCAACTCAGTCGGCACAGCTGGTGCATCAGATGCTTTTCCTTCAACATGCTCATTTTCTGATTGTGCTGCAGACACAAACAAACACATCTTCTTCCTTCTGTCTTTCTTTACCTTCCTTAGTTCAGAAAGAGGGACGGAGTCCTGAGCATCCTTCATCAAAAAAAATCAGGAATAGCTGGGGGATCCAACACCACATGTGCATCCTCCACAAAATCATCATGTAACCCTCCTTGCACGACGTCCGGTGCATTAATTGACTCACCCTCTGGGACTGCATCAGAACTAGAGGACTCACCACCTTGCTGCATATCTGAGACAGCATCATTTGGCACACTTGCCTCCTTCTCAACCCATACGACCTGGGCTCCTGAGGACTGATCAGCTCTTGTCTCAACATGTATTGTAACCTCCTCTTTTTGCAACTCATCAACAACATCATCAATGTCATTGAACAACACATCTAGTTCTTCATCATTGCCGAATGCATGAGACTCTTCCAACACATTGCCAGATTGCTTAGCTTGCTGTTCTCCACTTGCATCCTCATTCTTCTGCTTATCAGAACCACAATCTTAGCCCTACTGGCTTCACCTTCTTCTGAAGCATCGGCCACAGAATCTACAGCATGTTTCAATCCCTTCGGCTTCTTACTAACCACTTTGTCACCCTTATAACTCACTGAATCTTTACCAATCTCCCGTACATCCTCATCAACAAAATTGAGAGCAATAGCTTGGGAGTGAGAACAAGGGATTACCTTATTGAGGGGTGGTTCAGCCATCGCCTGATTGTCCTTCGCAGTCTGCACACTCCCTTTAGTTGGATTAGGATCAACCTTTGATGTCTTTGAAGTAACTTCTTTAAGTTCTGTCACAGCCGCCTCTTCTCCCTTCTTTTTCCCTTCTTCGATCTTAGGGTTTGCTGATATTGTATCCTCATCCAACTTCGATTCAACTGCCTTTTTGATTTCTCAAATATTTGGACTCCTCCACTTTCCAAAAGCGGTCATGTGTATATCTCTTGAGATATTTGTCTAATCACCTCTCTCCTCCTTAATATGTTCCAACGCCTCATAAAGCTGCAAATATGTTGAACTTAGTAATCAGTTCCAACCACGTACCATCTGTTCCAGCCCTCTTCTTTGGTAGGTCAGCCCATCTGATATGCTGGGGCTCTGCTCTTGGCTGACCTCCATCTGGAACACTTAGTTGGCGATAACACGCAGACCCAGAGAGGATCTAAGCATTTCAAACTGAGCGGCGTCTAGTGGCATGGTGAGTACGACAGTTATAGTGGTCATGTGTTTCGATGTGATGACCTTCTTCTCCACCATCTCTCTGATGAAGTGATATCTGCTCATGGAGTGTTGTACTGGGTTCTTGGGCAGAAACTTCTTCACCCGTTCCACTCCGTGTTCAGACAGATTCTGCTTCATCCATAGGAACTGAGTGCAGCATGCAGCGATGCTCTCCTGCTCTCCCAGCATCTGGTCAACGTGTGTTCCAGGAAGGTGTTTCATCTCCTTTTCCCCGAGTCTCACAAACTGTCCAAGCAGCTTCTGTGTACACGTGACGAACATACGCTCTACTCCCCCTCGCTCATAGCCATGGTCGATGAGGAACGTCTCGTACCATGCTCTGGGCGCTTGTGTGAGTCCGTACATAGTCTTCTTCAGTTTGTGACTATGCGTAAGATGATATGACATCCATGCTTTAGATCTGGTGAACTCTCCCAGTTCCACGTGAATGGCCACCACCCAAGTCTCATCAATAAATGTTTTGATGACATTCTTCGGACTAGATGAACAGGCAGCCAGCCCTCGACACTTGATCTCATTTGCTCGACTCTTAATTCTCCATGAGGGTTGCAGCGCAGGTGCATTGTCAAGTGTCCCAGCTGGAGTAGGTGTGGCTTCCTCAGCTGGACCTCCCTCTGGAGTTTTATCTTCTGTAGCCTTGGTCTGAATGGGTGTTTCAGACACTGTCCCACCTCTGCATTTATCATCTTCTGGGACTGAGTTTAGGGCAACTTCATCTTTCACCTTTCCAGAAGAATACACCATACCTGTCCCTTGCAATTCCATCTCATTTATCGTGTTTGTCGGACAGACAGTGGCAGCTCCTGTTCCAACTGTGCCTAGAACGTAGCTTTTGTTTGATGACCTACTTCCTTCCATCAGTGTGTCTCCATTCCTATCCAGTACTTGACAGGAATCACGAGTGAATGTAACAGACTGTCCTTCATCACACAATCTACTGATACTGATCAGGTTCACCTTTAACCCATCCACTAGGAGGATATTCTCGAGTGCAGTGAGATCCGGAACCTTCAATGTCCCACAGCCGATCACCTGACCCTTTCCTCCATCTCCGAACGTGACAAACTACTTCTTCATAACAGGTCGAATATGTGTAAGAAACTTAGGGTTACCTGTCATATGGGTGGAGCATCCACTGTCGAAGAACCAATGATCTTCCTCTACGTGACTCGATGAGCCGAAGGCAACCATACACATGGTCTCGCTTGTCTTGGGTACCCAGACCTGTTGCATTCTAGGTTTATTCTTGTCCCTCATGGCTCTTCGTTCAGCAAGAAACAAACGACACCTCGGTCTGATGTGTCCAATCTGGTAGCAGTACCAGCATGTGCGGGAATCTCTCTTCGAGTATGAGCTGATGTTGCTATTGCGAGTCCTTCTTTGACCAGCTGAAGATTTTCCTTGGTTCTGATTCAGCTTCTGTTCAGACTAATCAGATTGTTGTTCAGCCACCCTTTTTGCTTTAACAAGGGTTGTACCTTTCGAGCTGCCTTCTTTCATGTATCCCAGCCCTCGGTGACTAGACTCCATCGTTTGAGACCTGAGAATCTCGTTTAAATTCTTTGACCCAGAGTTTAGCATTTTCACCGACAGCTGGTTGAGCTCCTTTAAGGTGGCTGAATGATCCATTCTTTCAGATTCAACTTGGAGTTCCAGCGACTCTACTGGCCTCAAGAGGTACACCTCCTTGCGATTCAGATCTGTAATCATCTTCCTTAGTCCTGCCATGCCCACTGGATGAGTGTCATGGTCTTTCTCCATATCAGCTTTCAGAGAAGAAATAGTACCCAGGAGTTCCATTTTCTGTGCAAGCAGGCATGACCTTTCCTGTTTCATTTCAGTCAGTTGAGTGTTCAGTAAATCAACCTTACCTTGGAGTTCCACCTTCTGCGTATCCAGTATCTCAACCTCCTGCCACATCTTGTCTTTCTCAGCAGTCATACTGACTACAGAATCGGTAAGCTTTTTATTAAGGTTGATCACCAGCATCCATTTATCATATAGGTCTTTATAGGTTTCAGCCAGAGTCTCCTGTGTAAGTTCTTCAACATCACAGCTTGATGCGTCGTCAATAAGCTGTTCAGACAGTGCACTAGAGTAAGGATTCTCACTTGTCTCACTGCAGTCTTCAATAGTGACTACAAGTCCCATGATATTGATATTCTCATGCTCTTCTTCCTCATCGTTAGATTCACTGTCTGGACCCTCATACGCTATTCTGAGAATATCCCATGCTTCCTTGGCCACCTCACATTCAGCAATCAGTTTGAACACGTTCTCGTCCACTCCATAGAATATTACATTCAGGGCCTTTGAATTCCCAACAGCCGCTACATCATCTGCTTCAGACCACAGGGCTTCGGGTTTTGGCATAACAGCTCCTTCAGGGTTGACCATCATGGGTTCTGTCCATCCTATCATTACAGCTCTTCAAGCCTTTTCATCGAGGGATTTCAGAAAGACTTTCATCTTGGATTTCCAATAGGCATAATTCGGCCCTTCAAGCAACGGTGGTCGGTTAGTGCTCTGTCCCTCCTTCAAACTCATCTTGAACTGTCGCCGGATCACACTCTGTATGTCGAGTGCCTGCTTTGATACCATTTGTAATCTACTTGTCTTAGTCAAGATGAGTTCTAGATGGTGTTCGAACTGCGTCTCGAACACTTGTTGAACAGTTTCAGGTTGTGTTCAAACAGATGCTGGAACACCTTAGCAGACAGAACGTAAACAGAACAAACAGGAGCACACACGATATGTTACCCAGTTCGGCCTCGCCTACTCTGGGGGGTTTCCCACACCCTAAAAGGGACACAAATCGTATTACGAGAATAGAGCTACAAGTGGTCTTACTCTTACACAACACCTTGTTTGTAATCGCCTAGCCTCTACTTCTCCATCTCTCGGATTTGCAACCGAGGTTCACAACAAGCAACCTCGATCCCCTATGGGTAGGACGAGACTTCCCTCTCGGCCTAGTCTTGGACTTCTCGGAAGTCCAGTCGCCTTTTCACAAAGACGTATGTTGATCACCGTGTGTGTGTGCGCTTTGTTGTCCTTCAAGAATAGTCTAAACAGCACACTGAACAGACTGTTACTTCCCCGTTGATATTCCAGTGTGGAATAATCAACCGGCGGTCGCTCCTCCTCCAATCTCACGAACTCTCGTGTTTGTTTCTTTTCTCTCAGGAAGCGACGCAGATGATGGATGCCCTAGCCATGTATTTATACGCACGGGCGAAGTCCAAAATCTGCTCTAGATATCTCATCAAATATTTAGGAAGATATTCCTAAATATTCGATGCATATCTTTATCCAATCGGTGAGGAGAACATACGAAGACTTCTTCCCCAAGTCAGCCACGCCATCTTCAGATCTGATGTGAAGATATTCGTTTGAATATCTGAATCTTTGAATTCCTCGCTGACTCCAAGCAGAATATCCTTGTCAAATATTTCGGAGATACTCCTAAATATTTGATCGATATTCAATCTCTTCCATATCCAATCTTTGGAGATTACTTCCATGCCAAGTCATCCAATATTCTCGAATCCAAGCTGAAGATATTCATTTGAATATCTGATCTTTAATGATGACTCGTCAATTGATCCCAATCAGATAATCTCGCCAATCTTTTGGATATGCAAATCCTTGCATCTGCTGTACGATGTTCTTCTGTTCCAGCCCGTGGTTGAACTCTAGCTCGAACTGTCTAAAGCCGTTTTGCCAAAGCCATGCCATTCATGGGAACATCATATTCGGTCTTAGGGGCCTTGTATCATAGTCGTTTATCATTGACCGCTAATGATCATACTAAGTGTTCAAAGATGAATCGAGGCTATTTCTAGCACAAGACTTGCAACATCGTTTAGAACACTTGTTCTATTTAGACTAATTCCTCCTTTCGAAGTATCTTAGCCTTATGTGCATCCATTTGATCTTCAGTTACGATCAACCAAATGGTTTTTAAGAGAGGTCGAACTCCTCAGATAAGCTTTGCCCGTTAAAGCTTCCACTTACCCGAGTATGTTCACGAACCCCACGGAAGAGCTTTGCCCGTTAAAGCATCCACTCAACCTTGGAAGTTCTAACCTAATATGTGGCACATAGAACAAGTTTTGAACACAGAGAGGCACTAGGTGCAGGGTCTAAAACATTTTATGATACAAGTACACCCCTTCAACCGAATGAAGAGTTTAGCTACGAATATCCATAGAGGTGGATACCATAGCTAAGTACTTACAGTTTTTGAAAGACAGTAAGTAAAGGAAAGGGGTGAGTACTTCAAGAACCGACAAGAGTACTCAAGAATAGAGAAAAATAAAGCTTGAGTACTACAAGAACCGACAAGAGTACTCAAGAACCAACTACAATACTCAAGAGCCAACAAGAGTATTATAGATTTAAAACCAAACTTACAAAGTGCCAAACTTAGAGAGAGAAGTGTTTTTGATTTTTGGGATGTTCATTTACAAAGGAGGATGGCTTGTATTTATAGCCATGGGAGGAGGGAATGTGTGGAGGAGAAGCCACCACATGGCAAGCCATCCATGGCTTGCCAAAAGCCGCCGGTTGGAGGTAAGGGGAGGAGAAGCCGCCGGTCATGGAGGGGAGGGGAGGGGAAAGCCACCCCATGAGTCATCCTTCTTCCCCAAGTAGCCGGTCATGGAGGGGAAGGAGGAGGTTTGTGTGAGTTTTGTGATGTTTTCAAAAAACTATCGGTGTATTTCAGCTCCGGACTGACTTTGGCTGCTCTTCGGTTGGATTTGTTTTGAGTGATTCAATGTCAGGATTTTGATATTTCTTCAGTCGGCATCTGGTCGTGACTAGACCTGCACAAATGCGGGTTCGGGCCGGGCTATTTGCTATTTTATAGCCCATATAACCGGGCCGGGCTAAACCCGCCCGTTCAATTCGGGCTCAAAATTATGTCCAAGCCCGCCCATTTACTGGACCGGGTTACCCATCGGGCCAGCCCGGTACAAATATGTGTCAATACATATTTAAATTTCCTGTATAATTTGAATAAAAATAAACAATTCCCTATGCAAAAACAACACAATCTAATTCTAGAATGTGGCATCTGCTATATGAAATCTGGTTATCATACAAATAAATTACCGAGCTGTGAGCTTATTGAGATGCTTAGTGTGACTGTGCTTTTATATCTTTAATGACACTTAGTATATTAACTAGAATATAAGAACTATCAAGAAGTATTTCAAAAGAAAAAAATGGAAGTGTTTGTGAAGTCTATGTTAAAGTAAATAATTTCCTCACTGTCACAGTACATAAAACAAGCTTATTGCATGTATAGTCTCGGTGAAGAATATGCTCTATTTAACAGAAAATTATGTTTAAGAGTTTTAAATATTTCAATTCATTCACTCCACTCCACTTCATTCAATCAAACTCATTCACTCATACATGGGGATATGGAGTATGGACGGCCTTATGTTTGTTCAGCACTTGATTGAATGAGCCAATTCCAATTTGTTCTTTTTATTTTTAATACAATATATATTAATCATTATGTTTAATTTTTTTGCGGGTTAACGGGCGGGCTTTTTAGCCCGGTCGGGCTAAAATAAGTGTCCAGGTGATGGACCAAAGTTAGACGAGTCAGAAACACAGTAAAACCCCCTGAATTAGACTGTTTGTATGTTTAACATCTACGTGTTAGTCCCGATATATTTCCACAGGGCATTTTAGAGACTGAAGTGAAAACAAGCTAAGGAGAGGATTTTAAGCTGAAAAGATAACAAGAGTCAATCCAAGGTCAAGATCATATGCCGACTGAAGAAATGTCAAGGATCCTGACGTCAAATTGACCAGAATAAATTAATCAGAAAAATCAGGAGTGAAGTCAAGACAGCCCGGGGAAGAAACACATTGACAGTTTTGTGAAAAGACTGCACAAAACTGTACAAAATCACACATTTGGCAAAGATGACCGGCCACCATTCAAGGAGGTGGGCAAGGGAGGAGCTCCTCCCCCTTGGGTGACCGGCAACCGGCGGCGCCACCCTCCTCCACCAAAAGCCGCCGGCTCCTCCTCCTTGCGCCACTTGTCTCCTCCACAAGCTCCTCCTTCTCCTCCCTTGGATCAAAAGACATGTGCTTCCATCTCATCCATCCATTCCTCCTCACTTTGGCTATAAATACCAAGCCAAACCTCATTTGTAAAACACACCAATTCTCAATTTCACTTCTCTCTCTAGAAGTTGTAATACTTGTAACGTTGTAATCTTGCTTTGGAAATAAAGGATAGCTCCCTTGGCGCTTCAACGGTTGTAAGTATCTCTTAGTATTTATTTAATCAACTGTTGTCTTTAATTCCTTAGTATAATGTTTAGCGCGATGAATAGTAGCTAAACTAATAGTTCGGTAGACGGGGCGCACTTGTATTATAAAATGTTTTAGACTATTAACTTAGTGTCTCGAATTAGTAATCAACACTGATTCTATGTGCCATGTATAAAAGTTAGAATGTCTAAGGTATAGTAAACCATTTGGGAATGTGACCATAGGGGTCCAAATTCGTAAACTCTTCCTTAGATATTCGTGATCACACTCGGATAAATAAACCATTTAAAAACTGGGCCAAGGGGATTAAATGAATAAACTATTCGAAGAGGTCGACTATCAGAAAAACCATTTGAAAACTGGGCCAAAGGGATTGAATGGAGGCACATAGGCTAATATAACCGGGAATGGAGTATTAGTCTAAATAGAATTAAGTGTTCTACGTCCTTGGAATAGGCTAGACAGTGTACGCAAATCGAGTGCTTGGAATGGCCTTGATACACCGTAGAATACTTAGACGATTCACTAAAGGTCAATGATAAACATGATATAATACAAGCCCCCTGAAACCGAACATTTCTTTTAATTATAAACTGTAATTTACTTTCCAGTATTAAAATCAACCAACCAACCAATCAATCAATCAAAATAGCTGGTAGCTTTAAAACCAACCAACCGACCTTAAACACGCTCTCCCGTTAAACAACCCCCCTCAAGAACATCTATTCCCCTGATTCCTTTGGGTTCGACCCCTACTTACCAAGTACTACCCAGTAGTATAGTCGCAAGTAGTGGACTACTATAAATTTATTTGTACAAATCGCTTCGACGACGAGCGGTTCTGTCACCAGGCCCGGCCCTAATAGAAATACGGTCCGGGTCGGGCTGGCCCGTCGGGCTATAATATATGTCCAAGCCCGTGAAAACGACCGGGCGAACGGGTCGGGCCGGTCGGGCTGACCCGCATTTGTGCAGGTCTAGTCGTGACCTTGGAATGACTCGTAATATCTTTTCAGCGTAAAATCCTCTCCTTAGCGTGTTTTCTCTCTAGGCTCCAAAATACCCTGTAGATAAATATCGGAACTAACAAGCAAAAGTTAAATAGACAAACAGTCTAATTTAGTGGGTTTAACTGTGTTTATGATTCGTATAATTATGGTCCATCAATACTCAGATACTGGGCAATGTATTTTACGCATGTGTATCTGACAGGGTATTGTTATCATTAGCCTGTATTATAATCCGTATCATTGCAAGCATAATCCGTAGCTGAGGTATCTGATCCGTAGGCATCATAATCCGTAGCATTGTAAGCATAATCTGTAGAAATCTCAACATAATTCGTATCAATGTAATCATAATCCGTAGCATTGTAAGATTAAGCCAATGAATTATAATCATAATCCGTAGCAATGTAAGCATAATCCGTAGCAACGCAATCATGTATTTCTGAAATCAGTTGATAAAACAACATAAAGAACAATGACCAGTTTTTCATAAGAAGAATGAATCTTCATGTAAGAATTATACACTCAGGTGATGTATGTGTTATGAAGTACAGCAAAATTAACATCTACATGTTCGGAAGTAGCACCACGCATTCGTGAGTCATTCTCTACTCTCTTTGGACAGGTCCGCTTGTCATGGAGCCCTAACTCATTGCAATAACCACGTGATCTAAGAGGTTTTTTTGATTTCTCGATGGCAATTTTATGGGGGCCTCTAATTCTCTTACTGCAACCTTTGTTTCTTGACAATCTAGGGTTATGGACCACCACAACTGCTGGCTGTGTGGCATTTGCAAAATAGCCCGAAAATAATCATCTTTCATTGCACTGTAGAGGGCACCACCAGACGGCGCATGCTCCTTAACATACTCATATATGTGATCATGGAATTTCCTAATGGAATCAACATCATTCTTGAAGCTACAGATGGCAGCATTGACATGGAATCATATTTCAGACGCTAGCGTTATTTGTTCTCTTGTTTGATTCGGATTTTCATGATCAACAAGAAACATACCAGGATTGTGCTTCCTGGATGCATCAATATGCCATCTGTCCATCACCATATAATCAGGAATCTTCTCATAACGTAAAAAAACATGACTTTGAAGATGTGGCGACATATATAGCCACAAGATTCAAACTTCATGCAACTGCATTTTAACCTCCCTTCTATATCAGTGAATGTAACCTGCAATTTAAGCTGAGAATTTAGAATATGAAGTAAGCTGCGAACTATAAAAATATACATACAACAATAAGGAAAATACCTGAAACAGCTTACTATTCCTTGCAGCATCATTTATGATGTACATTCTACCAGTTTCATCTTTATTAATGGACTGAATCGCACATCCATAGGCTGAATCAGACATTTCAGACTGGATTTTCTTGAAAACAGGATATGAAAAGGTTTCCGAAGCATGCTTCTCTAATTTCTGAGTAGAATTCAAAGTAGGTACAGAACTTCTTGATTCTAGATATAGTTGTACTCTATTTTGCCTTTGTAAATCCATAGCACTATTGAAGCCAAACAAAAATTTCACAAGAGTCAATGATCTATGAATGTACCTTCCAAAAAATGAATTCTCGCTTTTCGAACGAGAGGTTGTCCTCAAAAGGTCACTCATATGTACATCTCTTAAATAAACAGGTATCCATGACGACCTTAGGTCATACATAGCAGCGAGCCATATATTGGCATGAAGATCATATTTGGTAATCAAATCCTGTCATGCTTCCTCAAATTCTTTACAGTCATTATATTGACCCCATATAACAGCTTTTATACTGTGTAAAAAACCAGACTCTCTGTATTTAGATATGCCCACCTTCAATCAAAAAAAAAGATATGCCCACCTATTTGCACAAAAGAAAACAACATCACAATAAGAACCTCCTTTATCTGGTTAACACAAAGGAATACGAATTATGAGGTATATTACGAATTGTGCAAGTATATATAAGAATTATGTCAACAAAACAACCAAAACAAACTACGAATTATAACTGTGTTACTATGGACAATGTGTACAGAATAACCAATATTATTCAATTTCAAAAATATGGCTGCTAATTGTAATTTGTTAACTACAAATTATGTATGCATAGTACCTTCGCTTGCAATTTTTCTGTAATATGCTACATGCAAAACCGATGTCGACTGGAAGGGAATATAGTGGCAATGGCAGCCTTCATAGAAGCATCTTGGTCAGTGACGATAACACTAGGTTCGCGTTCGGACAACTTCTTGAAGCACGTTAGGAGCCATGTATATGAATCAATATCCTCCTTTGAAATCAGGCCAGCAGCAAGAGTCACACTTCTCAGTTGGTTGTCTACACCGGTGAAAGGGACAAACACTAAATTGTACCTGCAAAATATGAATGACATATATTATTGACATTACATATTAAGGTACTAATATATACTGAATTTACGACACTTACTTATTCATTCGATACGTTGCATCAAATGAGACAACATCACCAAATATCGTGTTGTCTCTCCTTGAAATCACATCAGCCCAAAACAATCTGATTAGGATTCCTTTCTCATCTAAAAAGTACTCAAATGAATACCTTGGGCAAGTCTTTATCTTGTCCGATAAATTGTCAACAACCATCTAACCATCTCTAAGTCCAATATAAAGTTTCAAATCCCTCTTAAAATTCTTGTAATCAGTCACTGACAGCGCGTCATTGATACGCTGCAAATTTACATTTATAATTCCACTACTTTAATGGCTCACTATGGATAGCAAGCGGTAAGTAGGGGTCGAACCCAAGAGAGTCAGTGTGGAATGGTTGTTCTTGAAAAGAAAGAAAAATAAAGGAAAGACGGATTGGGTTTTTGGTTGTTTTTATGACAGAAAGTAAATGACAGAAAGTAAATAACTAAAAAGTAAATGACTGAAATGTAAAGTGCTGAAAGTAAGTACTGAAAAGTAAATTGCAGGAACAGTCGAGTTCAATATCAACCGCAACACACTTTTGGTTTGTCGCACGTTGTATTTCAAGCGCAATATGTGCCAAATGTTATGTTGGATTGATGTTGAAAACGTCTGTAATGAAAGTAAAGTGCGGAAAGTAAATTGCGTAAAGTAAATACTGAAAGTAAAGTGCGTAAAATTAAGTGCGTAAAAGTAAAGTGCAGAAAAGTAAAGTGCTGAAATGTAAATGACAGAAAAGTCAAGTACTGAAAGTAAATGACAGGTAAGTAAGGACAAAAGATATTCAGTCTAGGGTCTCTACTTGTGAGACAACCATCATAGACGTCAAAGATCTTACTTTGTGTTCATAAGTGTGGGTTATTCCTTGGTCCAGATATAACCCTAAAGTAAGGCCATTTCTAGCACTTACACCACAATCTACTCCAAAATCAAGACATAGACTTCTAGTTCTAAGTGCAGCCACTTGATTTTCAGTTACGATCAACCAAGCGACTTAAGGAAGAGTAAACTACTCGGCTAAGCTTTGCCATTTCAAGCATCCACTTAGCCTTGTTGTCTACTCAAGATTGAACCACTCGGCTAAGCTTTCCTCTTTCGAGCATCCACTTAGCCTTGTTGTTCAATCGAATAATGGCACCGAACTAGTTGACACAAAATAGCATTAAGTTCTAGTCTGAAGATGCATACACAAGTATGAACACCCCTTGACCGAATATGCTTAGCTACTTGTATTCATGGTAAAGAATACAAGCACCATACTTACGAAAGTAAAGAAAACAAGAAAAAGTAAAACAAGTGACCGAGAGCAACAAGAAAGTAAAGGGAAAGCCGTGGCTTTTGTGAAAGAAAGTAAAGGAGATGAGATCCAAATCAAGACAAGGGAAATTAAGTGAGCTTGCTGGAAAGTAAGAGCTTTGGAGCTCAAGAACAAGTGAAGAACATGAACAAAGTAAAGAGTGTTTGTATTGAAAATGAAGAGAAGAGAGTTAAGCTCTCTTCTCTCTAAGAACTTAGGATTTCGAAAACTTAGGACAAGGATTACATGAGGCAAGTCCTCTATTTATAGGCTAAGGAAACTTGGGGGCTAAGTTTAGCTTGAGAAATATCCCAAAAGCAAAGGCATTTGATTGGTTCTTCTAAAAGCCATCACTTGGGATATTTCAAGCCAAAGCCACCACTTGCTCTTATCACTTCCATGAGCCACGAATTGTCCTTGGTTGAAGCCAAAGGGCAACCACTTGACTTGGTTGAGGCTTGGAACAAGTCATTTGGACTTGGTTGAGGCTTAGTTTCTTCCCAAAGGTCAACCGAAGTGAATAGTAAGGCCAACCGGGAAATAAGTAGTTTGGATTTAGTTGGACTTCGCCGGAATGTGGCCGGAGCAAGAAATGACCGGAGCATGGTGGTGAGGATATGAGCTTGATCGGAGCATCACCGGAGGTTGGCCGGAGTTCACCGGAATATGGCCGGAGCTTTGGTCGGAGATTCTTGGATTTTGGAGAGTGTATTCTGAACGAAAAAGTCATTCTAAGATGATCTCAAGAAGGAAGTTTGGCCAGATTCTGCTCGGAACATGGTCGAAATCCCAAATCGGCCGAAATTGCCCTATTTTGGCCTTGACCGGGCTCGGGCCCTTGGTAGTGCGTTCTTATCTAAACGCCGACAGTTCTAGCATATTTGAGAGATTTGAAGTTGGGTCCATGAAGGTTGCTAAGGCTGAATTTGATCGTAGCATGGTCGTGCCCTATGATGGCCTAGAACTCGGTCCCTTGGCCTAGGATGGCTTGAATTTTGGACCTTGCGTTCTTTGCCTTTTGAGTGTGGATTTGGGACGACATTCTTCATAGAAATTGAATGGTTGAAGTGGTTTGGTCGGAACGCCGCCGGAGATAGGTCGTGGCCTAAGTTCTTCATGTCGGGCCTAGGCTCCTCGGGCAATGCTCGGGCATCAGCAGGTTCCACTCGGGCGTTTTGTCTGGGAAGTGAGATTGTCCGGGTTATTTGACATTTAAAACACTTTGGCCAAGCCAGAATTGCCATATTCTATGGTTTGGTCAAGCGACTTGGTTTCGGTGCCTACGCGCGTGGGGCCTTTGCTTTGGAATTGGGCCAACTGCCAATCTGCCCGGGCGTTCTCCTTGGTTTTTCGACATTGTCCACCTTATTTGCCATTTTGATCACTTTTCTCGAGGTGGATTTGTCAGATTAGCTCGTTTTCCATGGCAACTTGAATTCAGTGCTAGACAGCTCGGGCGTGGCCTGGGCGATGCCTGGGCGGGGACCTGGTTTTCTTGGATGGTCCCGGGACAGGGACCTGGCATTCTCGGATGGGCCCGGGTATGGCTCTCGGTACCCGGGTGAAGTTTCTCGGTCCCTGGCTGAGTTTCCTCGGGCCATGGTCGATTTTCCTCGGGCCTTGGTTGCGACTTCTCGGCCAGAAATGCTTGATGTGCTTTTTGGGCATAAATCTCCCCTTTTAGACATGTTTCCTCTTTAGACCCTAAAATAGCCTATATACACAAAAAGGCATTAACAAGCACTTGTTCGTATGATCAAATGTCTAATTTGGTGGGTTTAGCTGATTCGATGAATCGTATAAATACGCCATCAGTCACCGTGGCTCCTATATTCATAAACCCACCACATAACTCTTTCCTAATATGATGGGCTTTGGTAGCACGTATACAAACTTTACCGCACTCCATTACAAGCTGCTTGTCAATAAGGGACATCTCTCTGTGTGAAGTCAAAAACTGCTTACCTATGTCGGATTCTAAATAATGATTGTGTGATTCTTCAAACAGATAGACATGATATCTACCACCTTCAGCTATGTTAACCTGTATTCTTGCTTGACACCCACATTGAGTGTCCATCCTCGACCCGCAATTGTGATCGACAGTATTTATAATGTCCACCACTTTACTCTTTTGTTTGAACCCTCCCTTTGACACACCAAATACTTGATGGTGATGATCCCATCTGAACTATTACTGGTAGCCAGACGCACGACAAATCCAGCTATTTGAGCATATTCTTTATAAAACAATACAGCTTTATCGAGATTTGGAAATGACATCCCAACATGTGGCTTAAGCTCATCCGAACACTTGGGGATCCAACAATTTCTCCCATTGACAGAAACAAACGAGAAACTTTCATCCTCAAGGGCATGAGTTTGTTCATTGTTATCACCTGCAAAAATCAGCACTATGTTAAAAATGTTACGGATTATGAATTGATTACTACGTATTATACGAAGCGATTCAATCGCAAGTTTAAATACCATGGAAAATAGCATCAATGGGGGCGCTAACTCAGCAATTAAACACAGTACGTAAACATACTAAGTCATGATCAGAAATTTACAGAAACGAATACGATCATATCATGATCAAACTTGACAATCTGCAGACTGAAATTTACGTATGGATGAATCAGAAATTATTGCACGTTACGTATGGCTAGATCAACAAAACAGGGAACGACATGGAAATTTATCCGTACGGCTATGGATCATTGGGTGTACCTGCATTGAGGTCGTCGGCCATATTCCAACTGCGTCAAACGTCGGATTGTGATCAACAACAAAAATCGATCGACAGAGACGGAATGAGGAACGCAATCAGTTTGGGACGACCTGGACTGCCTAAGGTTTACCGCACGAAGACAGATACGAGGATTGAAAGACGCACGAATTCGGTTGCGAACAAACAGGCACGAATCAGTTGATTCCGCACGATTGCTGCTAATATGTTATTCCGAATATACCATTTAACCATATTTATCTTATAATTATATTCCAAATATTCTGTTTATTCACCACCGTTTGATCTTTAAAATCAATGGACTAGATAAATTTCTATTTCTCACAAAAATACATACTTCTCACCTGATCTTTTTTCTTATCGGATTTATTCTTATCTCTTCTTCCCTTCTTTAAAGGTTGATTTTATCGGATTTTTTTTATTTTTTTTATTTTATATATTTTTTATTGTGACATGTCACGCTGAAAAAAAAGGCTTCTCGGTTTCGTGTTGTAAAAACGTGCGAGGGTCATTGTTTCATACTGCTGCTATAATACTATTCCAATTATTTTTTTTTTTTTTTGATGAAAACTATTCCAATTATTTTGAAAATAAAATGTTATGCTCCCAAAAAAAAAAATTGGCATAGTTAAAAAAAAAGAGACAATAATATTCAGTCCAGTTCAGGCCCAATACGTGAACAAGGCCCAGGCCTTCAGAAGCGTGGATTCCCAGTATAAATTACATACGCTCCTCGCCGGGTCGGATTTCTCATTTCACTACTGCATCGCAAACCAGTCGCTCTACCAAACCCTAGCCTTAATTTTGCAGATTCGAAGGTAAATTGGAGCGCATAAACCTCCTCAAAACCCTTAATTATCGCAATTCCCTTGCAATTTTTTGTGCTCCTGGTTTGAATTTGGAGCTGGATCTGATGCTTTGATGTGCTGCGGTGGTTTGCAGAACATGGCTGATTTGAGAGAGAAGGAAGACTACGAGGAGGAGCTTCTCGATTACAATGATGAGGAAGATAAAGCTCTGGATGTTGTTAACAACAAAGTTAATGGCGAAGCAGGGAAAAAGTGAGGCCATTTTCTTCTTCAATTTCGATTTAAATATTTCGGTTGCTCGCTTAAGTTCTGTGTTATGAGATCAATTGTAGATCAGGAGTCTAGGTCATGACTAAGTTTTATGATTTGTGAAATTTCTTAGTTATCTAGATATATGATGTTTGGTGCTGATGCTGAGCTTTGTTAGTTCATCTTGTTATTATCGATTTATGTATTTCAGTTTGATTGGGAGAGTGGATACTTTATTTATTCATGCATCATTGTAAGGACGTTTCTTATTTTTTGTTCAGTCTCATCTTAGTGTCTAGTTTAAGTTTAAGCCGTACAGCTTCAGTTTTGTATAAGGATGTCCAACCAGACTTACCCAATGATGTATCTGTTTTGGAAGAACATAAGAATTGTTATGTTTGTTTTTTGATTATTCACCTAGGTTATTTGATCTTAACCCAAAAATACCATTATTATTATTTGCTGGAGATGGTGCTACTGTAACTGATCATGTTTTTATTTTTCCTTGGTTAGGGGCTATGTTGGAATTCACAGTTCCGGGTTCAGGGACTTCCTTTTGAAGCCAGAGCTTCTGAGAGCCATTGTTGACTCTGGGTTTGAACATCCTTCTGAAGGTAACATCTTACATTTGTTGAGTTCAAGCCGTAGTCATATAGTTCCTATGCTGTGGTGCATCAAACTATTGGCTGCAGCAGATCTGAATGTATATGTAACATATGCTTAATGTAATCTTAGTGCATGCATTTAAGCGTTTTGCATGCTCCACACGGATGAGTGAGTATCTGTTTTTGGATTCTTTCGTGGTAATCTCTTCTGCATCTGCCTACGTATGTTGTCTAAATGATCCGTTTCTCGCCTGTCTTAACACTATTATTCTCTTTGTTGCCCTTCGACTGTTTGTGGTTGTATGGTAATGTATTGTTTCTACTAATGAATTGTTCAGGGTGTGATGATTCTCTAGCAAGCTATGGGCTCATATGCTTACCTTAATATACATTTTATTTACTGATTTATTCTCCACTTAGTTTGAGTCAGTACAAGCCGATTAATGCCCCTCATAATGTGTCTCATGTGCAGGTAATCATTTCTGTCACACTCATGAATTTGGGGAATGGTAAAAAACTTTCAATTTAAAGAACCACGGAGATCATTTTGATTTATTGCGGGTTCCTTCGCCACGATTTTCTTTGGTTCTTTCTTCATTAGTGCAACACGAGTGCATACCTCAAGCTATCCTTGGCATGGATGTGATATGCCAAGCAAAATCAGGAATGGGAAAGACTGCTGTTTTTGTTCTTTCTACAATGCAACAAATAGAGCCAGTTGCAGGTCAAGTTGCTGCCCTTGTCTTGTGCCACACACGAGAGTTGGCATATCAGGTATGATGAGTCTTTGTACAACTTTAGTTTGTTAAAAGCCAATTAGTAATAAATGTTTTTAATGGTCACTCGTTTTTTGTGTTCGTCTATTACTTTTCAGATATGCAATGAGTTTGAGAGGTTTAGTACATACTTGCGCGACATCAAGGTTGCTGTTTTTTACGGTGGTGTCAACATCAAAGTTCATAAGGACATGCTGAAGAATGAAACCCCTCATATTGTTGTTGGGACGCCCGGAAGAATTTTGGCTCTATCAAGAGATAAGGACCTCTCATTAAAGAATGTGAGGCACTTTATCCTTGATGAATGTGACAAAATGCTTGAGTCATTAGGTATGTCATCTTAATGTTTATTGCTGGTATAATTCAGTAAATTCTGTTTACGTTGGACTCATTCATTTCTTTTACCATAACAGACATGAGAAGGGATGTCCAAGAAATTTTCAAGTTAACTCCACATGATAAGCAAGTTATGATGTTCTCTGCTACTCTGAGCAAGGAAATAAGGCCTGTTTGCAAGAAGTTCATGCAAGATGTAATGTCCTTGGCCAGCTTAACTGAAATTTCAAGTCTTGCATTTTCATATTGCCTGAACTCTGCAGGTTCCTAGTGATTTGTTGAAAAAGTGGCGATGCTAGCACTATATGTCTTGCACCACTTGTTTTATCTGTTTTTCTTGTCATCTGATATAATAGTTGGGGATTCGGCTCGGCATATAAAACAAATCACTCAGACAGTGGACGTATGCCTAACAACAAAATGAAGAAGGATATCAGTGTCGTAGGGCTTCTTATGTCTATTGATATACTTGGGTCTGCTTCGTGGGCATCCTTCTCTGACAGCTTTTGCTCATGATTGGGCATGGTTTTCAGTGTCACCATACAATTGGAGCTACATAAATAGGAAATATTAGTTGTTACATTCAGCAACCAAGTTGTGCTTGTCTTGGGATTTGAAGGGGGTCCTTTTCAGGCGTTTATAGACAGTATCGTATACATAATTATAGAATATTAGGACAGTTAAGTGGACGTGATATGGTGCTGGGGAAGAGAGCGGACGGAGGTTCTAACATTCTTTCTGCTGGATTCACTTATTTGAGAAAGACACCTAATCTGATTTCATGACATTCCTTACAGCCAATGGAGATATATGTTGATGATGAGGCAAAGCTAACCCTCCATGGGCTTGTACAGGTACAACCAATACTGATCAAGTTTCTTGTGGTTGCTTGTTTCCATGGATCTTATTTAGTTTCCTTTTATCTTTGTAGCACTACATCAAATTGGGCGAACTAGAAAAGAATCGCAAGCTGAATGATCTACTGGATGCACTGGACTTCAACCAAGTTGTCATCTTCGTCAAAAGTGTGAATAGAGCATCCGAGCTGAATAAGCTTCTTGTAGAGTGCAACTTCCCGTCCATATGTATTCACTCCGGGATGTCTCAGGAAGATAGGTTTGTACTTTATTTAATTTGCTGCTTTCGTATTGGACGATGGTTGGGGAATATTCAATTATAATGCTTGATTATATGCTGGATTGGTTAGTCTTCTAATCCGCAGTCAACAATAATCATGAACTGTCTGTTTAAAGGTTGACTCGCTACAAGGGTTTCAAGGAAGGACATAAAAGAATATTGGTGGCTACGGATCTGGTTGGCAGAGGAATTGATATTGAACGTGTAAACATTGTTATAAATTATGACATGCCAGATTCTGCGGATACATACTTGCACAGGGTAACTAATTGATTGTTTTTTTTTTCTTTTTTCTTAATATGGTTACTCAATGTTGCTGTTGTGTCTTGACTATTACGTAATTTTCAGGTTGGCCGAGCTGGTAGGTTTGGAACAAAAGGGCTTGCAATCACATTTGTTTCATCCGCATCCGACTCTGATGTTCTCAATCAGGTATGTAACTGTCATGCAATGGAAGGCCTTGTCCAAGTAGCTAGATATCCTTATGGCCTTTTGCGTGACATGTAATGCAGGTACAAGAGAGGTTTGAGGTTGACATAAAAGAGCTACCAGAGCAGATTGACACATCTACATACAGTAAGTATTGTTAAGTATTTGGTTACTTCACATTAAAGACCAGCATGTTTGGTGGCTGATTTATTCCAAGTACGGGGGAATATGTATGAATAGCTTATAATCATTTGCAATGGTTCTTGCAGTGCCGTCATAGAATGTGCGAAGGAAAAACAGACCAACAAGTATGTTAAGATATGCCTAGAGAGCATTGCTATTTTACTACCTTTGTGGAGCACAAACAGAAGCGTTGTTACTTGTTACATTTGAGGTGTTGGGCATGTAGTGTGTTAACTGTTATAATTCTGAAGTTCACAATTTTATATTGCAACACCCCAAGTTTTGTGTTTGTTATTCCTTGTTTATTTTGGCACTCTACCGTTGGTTGTGTTCTGCTAAAGATGACAGGATTTTTCCAAAGTGAACATGAAGCTGGTACTGTGTGGTCATTGTTGTTGTATGTTCATCACTGAGGCCGTAATCAGTTGCCTTGGCATCGAGATAAATCCGAACTTGCATATCCTGAAATCGGTTGCTTTTCTTACTTTCCTAAAGATTCCCAGATTGCAATTCGGTGATGTAGATTAGTCTAAACAGATTCCCGCCATAGTACACGTCTGGGGGTTTCAACCCATGGCGCCCCTAATTATTGTTATTTTATCACTTGCTATATTTCTATCCTACAGTGGGAAAAGTTAAGACCAAATATCTTTTTTCGTCATTTTGACTCTCGTTGACAATCATCATTTCAACTACTTACCCCTTGAAAGTAGGGGTCGGCATTAAGTCCTGGGTCAAAATAAGCCCTAGGGCGTCTCGCACCTGGCCCTAGTTTGAGCCCGTCCCTAGTCCTATGCGAGTCCTATTATGGCCCGATTCGAAGGGATTAGGATCAGGCTAAGCTTCGATTATTTGGCTCGGTCCAAAATATGAGCCCAATTTAAAATTGTATATTTATTTATTTAAGGACGATCTTGATATGAAAAGAATGTATTTTTTCACAATCATTAAATTTCACACGTCCAAACTAGTAGTATTTGCGTTTAAAGATTTATTTGTCGATTAATTAGTCATTCATTTAGCGCTGAAATTACCCCAAGCCCGACCCTAGCCCGAAAAATCCTATGAAACGAAAGTTCAATAACGATTTTAGGATTGATGAATTTTCTCAGGACCCGGCCCGATCCGACCCTAATATAGAAAGGGCTATGGCTATGGCTCACCAAAAACCCTACTCAGCCCGGCCCGATACCCCTACTTGAAAGTCTCTTTTGACCATTCTCAAATCCAAAAGAAAGAATAATTTAATAAATCCATTGATTTTCTTTTCATCATTGAGAAAAAAGGCTTTTAATGGATAGAGAATTTACGACCATTCAAATTTAGGTGTTGTTCTTCTATCAAAAAAAATTAGGTGTTGTTCTTTTAAGTTGAGTTTAATTATATGTAACTTAAATGAATTTACCTGAACTGAAAACAAAAAACAGAGTGATCGAAATTGAAGCAAATTTTAAGTCGTTCTTTCATCACTCATTTTCAACCAAGCTTAGGAGATGATCCAAGTAATCAATATAAAGATTGTAAAGAAACTAAAATATGAGATTTTGTTGTTAACTACGAACTACTTGAACTCATTTACCGACATTCATCTTTATTGAAAGGACATTTAAGAATTCGTTGAAGATACATAAAAGTCAAGCCTTAAGTGTCAGTCAGAGTCAAAATGACATAATTACAACTACGTTTACTTTGCATAACTTCATTTGTATGCATAGATATTCGATACTCCCTTTAGCTAATGAGTTGATGCAGGAAACTACAACTTTGAACTTGTTTGATAAATATTGAATGGAGTACATGAATCAAGTACGCGACATGATAACAATTCATTATTATAGAACATGTCCAGACAATGTAGTGGAAATAAAGATGGATGAAGATGAAGTTACATAGTGTCAAGTAACCATCAAATACAGAAATACAAACAAAACCATTCTAACAATTACCGTATTCACGATCTTGAGAAAAATAAAAATAGATATTCGAAAAGAAGCATGGACGTCTTATTCCTCCCTCGCGGAGGTAATTTGTCCCTCGTGGCGTTTTGTATTCTGCATGTAGGTACTGGTGTCTCGCTTATTCCTTTCATGTACGCATGGATGCGCTAAGTTTCAAGATAATGCTTGTGGGTTCAAGGTAGAGGTGCTTACGACCTGTGCTTCAATGTATGCAATTCAAAAACTGAATTCGGGTTCATGTCGTGCGCGACGCATGCTTCAAAGCTAGTATACACACGTACCCAATGAAGTTCTCATGTAATTTGTATAAGAGATATTCGTATGATGATTGGGATATATAAGATTTAAAAACCCACAATCAAAAAAAAAACTTTACATTGACACATGTATGAATTTCCATTTCTTGACTTGTAAAAGATAATCCCTCCTTAAAAGCTGATCATAATTACATCATATTTCCATAAGTTTTCAGTAGACATGTTACCATTTTTTTTCTTTGAAAAACGATTAATTTATTTGTTTTGTTAAAGATACAGTATCTTTTTTATTCAAGTGCTAAAGTATCTTTTTTATTGAACCATATTTTTCTTTAAAAAAAGGTAAGGATGTGTTACCATTTTATGAAGCACTGGAGATGAAGAAACTCGTAAATAAAGACAATGCGCATAAAGGAATGCATGATACTGTCAAAATAAATCGAGTAGAATTCAACCTAGTGGATAGCAATATTTTTACGACATGGTAATATTTTTTCCTTTAGCTGTGACCGTTAATTTGATTATTGACTGATAATCTTACCTTGCCGTGTTGTAGATGAACCTGGTTTTTGCAGTCCTTTTCATCTCAGCTGCATTTTTTTGTTATAAAACGAATGCAGCCGTGCACGATGTGACCAAATATGGCGCCACAGGAAGTTATATGGCGCCATATGTTTTCAGTAGACATGTTACCATTTTTTTCTTTGAAAAACGATTAATTTTTTTGTTTTGTTAAAGATACAGTATCTTTTTTATTCAAGTCCTACAGTATCTTTTTTATTGAACCATATTTTTCTTTAAAAAAAGGTAAGGATGTGTTACCATTTTATGAAGCACTGGAGATAGAAGAAACTCGTAAATAAAGACAACGCGCATAAAGGAATGCATGATACTGTCAAAATAAATCGAGTAGAATTCAACCTAGTGGATAGCAATATTTTTACGACATGGTAATATTTTTTTCCTTTAGTTGTGACCGTTAATTTGATTATTGACTGATAATCTTACCTTGCCGTGTCGTAGATGAACCTGGTTTTTGCAGTCCTTTTCATCTCAGCTGCATTTTTTTGTTATAAAACGAATGCAGCCATGCAAGATGTGACCAAATATGGCGCCACAGGAAGTTATATGGCGCCATATGTTTTCAGTAGACATGTTACCATTTTTTTCTTTGAAAAACGATTAATTTTTTGGTTTTGTTAAAGATATAGTATCTTTTTTATTCAAGTGCTACAGTATCTTTTTTATTGAACCATATTTTTCTTTAAAAAAAAGGTAAGGATGTGTTACCATTTTATGAAGCACATGAGATGAAGAAACTCGTAAATAAAGACAACGCGCATAAAGGAATGCATGACACTGTCAAAATAAATCGAGTAGAATTCAACCTAGTGGATAGCAATATTTTTACGACATGGTAATATTTTTTTCCTTTAGTTGTGACCGTTAATTTGATTATTGACTGATAATCTTACATTGCTGTGTTGTAAATGAACCTGGTTTTTGCAGTCCTTTTCATCTCAGCTGCATTTTTTTTGTTATAAAACGAATGCAGCCGTGCACGATGTGACCAAATATGGCGCCACGGGAAGTTATATGGCGCCATATGTTTTCAGTAGACATGTTACCATTTTTTTCTTTGAAAAACGATTAATTTTTTTGTTTTGTTAAAGATATAGTATCTTTTTTATTCAAGTGCTACAGTATCTTTTTTATTGAACCATATTTTTCTTTAAAAAAAGGTAAGGATGTGTTACCATTTTATGAAGCATTAGAGATGAAGAAACTCGTAAATAAAGCGAACGCGCATAAAGGAATGCATGATACTGTCAAAATAAATCGAGTAGAATTCAACCTAGTGGATAGCAATATTTTTACGACATGGTAATAGTTTTTTCCTTTAGCTGTGACCGTTAATTTGATTATTGACTGATAATCTTACCTTGCCGTATTGTAGATGAACCTGGTTTTTGCAGCCCTTTTCATCTCAGCTGCATTTTTTTGTTATAAAACGAATGCAGCCGTGCACGATGTGACCAAATATGGCGCCACAGGAAGTTATATGGCGCCATATGTTTTCAGTAGACATGTTACCATTTTTTTTCTCTGAAAATGATTAATTTTTTTATTTTGTTCAAGATACAGTATCTTTTTTAATCAAGTGCTACAGTATCTTTTTTATTGAACCATATGTTTCTTTAAAAAAGGTAAGGATGTGTTATTATTTTATGAAGCACTGGAGATGAAGAAACTCGTATATAAAGACAACGCGCATAAAGGAATGCATGATACTGTCAAAATAAATCGAGTAGAATTCAACCTAGTGGATAGCAATATTTTTACGACATGGTAATATTTTTTTCCTTTAGCTGTGACCGTTAATTTGATTATTGACTGATAATCTTACCTTGCCGTGTTGTAGATGAACCTGATTTTTGCAGTCCTTTTCATCTCAGCTGCATTTTTTTGTTATAAAACGAATGCAGCCGTGCACGATGTGACCAAATATGGCGCCACATGAAGTTATATGGCGCCATATGTTTTCAGTAGACATGTTACCATTTTTTTCTTTGAAAAACGATTAATTTTTTTATTTTGTTAAAGATACAGTATCTTTTTTATTCAAGTGCTACAGTATCTTTTTTATTGAACCATATTTTTCTTTAAAAAAAGGTGAGGATGTGTTACCATTTTATGAAGCACTGGAGATGAAGAAACTCGTATATAAAGACAACGCGCATAAAGGAATGCATGATACTGTCAAAATAAATCGAGTAGAATTCAACCTAGTGGATAGCAATATTTTTACGACATGGTAATATTTTTTTCCTTTAGCTGTGACCGTTAATTTGATTATTGACTGATAATCTCACCTTGCCGTGTTGTAGATGAACCTGGTTTTTGCAGTCCTTTTCATCTCAGCTGCATTTTTGTGTTATAAAACGAATGCAGCCGTGCACGATGTGACCAATTATGGCGCCACAGGAGATGGCACGTCAAATGACACTCCTGTAGAACTCAGATCTTATCTTGTAAAAAATACATTTCGATGACACTGTCGTAACAATTCAGCAACTTGAGGGTGTTTTTACCTGTTTTACTCACAGGCCTTCAAAAAAGCGTGGGCTCGTGCTTGCAACAGCAATGAATCGGTTACTTTGGTGATCCCAGATGGAAATACATTTTTAACCTATCCAGTCCGCTTCCAAGGACCCTGCCAAGCTCGAAACATCGAAATTCAGGTAAAAAGTCAAAATGCATATCGGCTCAATCTACAGTAATACTGTATGGCTGATTTACTTTTTAGTTGGTGAATAATTACTTGCAATGTATGAATTTTCATTTTTTTTTTCAGGTACTAGGAAATGTTGTCGCGCCCACAGACAACGGTGCCTGGAGAGGATGTCCGAAATGGATCTCTTTTGGAAATATTTCAAACCTGGTGGTCAATGGAACAGGAGAATTTGACGCTCAAGGAGAAACCTGGTGGACAGGACCCCTGAAAAAGGCATGCCAACATAAGCCAACGGTATGCAAAAATTCAGTGAAATGGCACTTAACATTTATTCTAAAAGAAAATTAGAAATAACTTTTTCTAAAATTGATCTGCAGAGCCTACATTTCGATACCTGTAACGATGTCTCAATAAGCGGCATACACCGCAAAAACAGCCCCAAGAATCATTTCAGTATCGCTCGGTGTAACAACGTCTCAATCTCCAATATACATGCCACCGCGCCCGAAGACAGTCCTAACACTGATGGAATTGATATTTCGTCTTCAACAAATGTCCGTGTAACCGATAGTATAATTGGCACAGGTACTTTTAAATCAACAGACACTTGACATTTTCCACATTGCTATATTTTTAGGTTTGTACTAATGCACTCTTTCATGCTGAAAATTTCTTTCTCAGGCTATGACTGTATCACTATTAATAATCACTGTTCTGGCATCCAGATTACCAACATCGAATGTGGCCCAGGTCACGGTATAAGGTCAGAATCAGATCGCCCAGTTAATTTTTATCTGGAAGACATTCGGTTCATTCGTATCAAAAGATTCTCTGATTCATCTGTAAATCCATCAGTGTTGGAAGCCTGGGAAAACATCGAGAAGTCGTAGCTGTTGAAAATATTCTTGTACAAAATTGTACCATCACTGGAACCCAAAATGGAGCAAGGATCAAAACTTGGGGGGTATCGATATGAAGCTTTAATTTCCCCTCTCGAATTTCATGACTCAAAAAAAATGGGCATCCTCTTTGTTTCAGGGGGCAAGTGGATATGCAAGATCAATTACTTACAGAAACATCACTCTGGTAAATGTAAGACATCTGATCATCATCAACCAGCACTACAGGGATAAGCACGCCTCACTACTCCAGAACGTAAGCTCTGCTTCGAGCAGATGATCAGCCTTTTCAAGATGTGGAGAACTTTTAAACTCTATTTCTTCTTTAATTTGCAGGAGCCAGGCGTGGAAATCAGTAATGTGACTTTCAGTGGCATAACCGGAACATCTGCTAATAAAAATGGAATCGATTTAAATTGTGTAACCACAGGACCAGGCTGCACCGGCATTGTGATAGAAGATGTGGATATAACGAGGGCGTCCGGTGGTACACCTCAAGTTAACTGTACCAATGCTCATGGAAGAAGTAGGAACACGACGCCTGAAGTCAATTGCCTAATCGAGGAGCAATCAATTTTTGAAGTACATGAGCTGCAATTATGAATGTTGTTCTTAGCAACACATATCTCATCCTTTCTAGTTAACAGAACCATAGTTGTACCTGAAATCAATCAATAAACACCATTTTCAGCATCATCAAAGAAATCTGTACTTTGTTGCTGATGAGAAATTTAAGAAGTCCCTTTATTTCACTTACCTGGATGATCATCTATACTCTATAGTACTTTCGAGCACTCAGCATTGCTCAACATGGAAGGCCAGTTTCGGTTAAATATATCCTGTAAAATATCCTTATATATTCTTCCTGTATTGTCTTACATACTCGTAGTCGTACGTATTTGGTGTATATTATCATAATTTTAATGTACGTTCAACCTTTTTTTTTAATAAAGCGAATTCATCCATTGAAACCAAAACGGAAAACTGCCTCCTAAAACGAACTAAACTCCAAGCTTTATTGCAGCGTTGATAATGAATGAAGCAATGATCTTTCTGCTTCACAACCCCAAGCTCTCCTCTTGAACCTTCCAGTTCCAATAAGGCCCTACCATGAATCGCAGCACTCACCGATGTCAGTCAGTTCAAGAACAAGTGGATAGGCATGGCCACGGGGCATTTGAAAAGCAAGAGCTGTTCGCTCTCCTCCTTGGACTCACACCACCAGCAAGAATTACCACCATGAAACGAGCCCCTGAGGTTATCTTTTGTGGTCAACCTGTTCCGGAAAGCTAACCGAGCACAGAAGTTGTGCTTGGGATGAAAGATTTTGTTCCATAACAGGTCAGCTCAAATTGACCCACACCTGTGAAATGCTAGCTAAGTAATTGATCGTCTGTTCATGCAATCCTTACCAATCGACTGAGTTCAAGACGGTGGCATAACGGTTCAGTTCATCATTCTTGTAGTTCATCGTATCTACCAGTCCTTTTCGACTACTGAAGAAGTCTCTAGTCAGAACCGTAGTGCTGGACCTGGATACAAAATATTGGGCAGTAGTAGTCAGTCATTCGATAGAACATAGAACAGAGGCATTTTCTGGCAAATTGCGGGTTTCCTTAATCTGCAGAATCAAAGTGTTCAAAACGGAATAAATGGTATCAGAGTCTCTGTGTGCCTGGTCCCGAGCAATAAAGACATGAACTTTGTTGTCCGATTCAATCCAGCTACATCCGGGTTCTTTCACAGTTCCACTCAAGTCCATCCTCTCCCGGACTTTCCTGGCATCTGCCCATTTTCCATCAGATGCCAGAATGTTGGATAACAAGACATAGGATGCACTGTCATTTGGATCATTCTGGATTGCCATCTCTCCAGCGTATCTGCCCAACTCAGTGTTTCCAGCAGCCCGACAAGCACTGAGCAAGCTGCGCCAGACTATTGCCGCTGGCTGAATCGGCATTTGCTGTATGAAATTATACGCTTCTTGAAGCTTGTCAGCACGACCTAGGAGCGAAACCATGGCTGCGTAGTGTTCAGTTCCAGGTTCAATACCAAAGCCTCGCATTGCTGTGAAGTGTCTGAAACCATCTTCTACAAAACCCACATGGCTACAAGCTGATAGCACAGACAGAAAGGTGACCGAATTCGGTTTTATACCTTCATTAACCATGTCATCAAACATTTTCAAAGACTTGTCTGCTTCCCCGTGATGGGCATATTTAGAAATTATTGAATTCCATATCACAACATCTTTCCAACATATGGAGTCGAACATCTTGTGAGCTTCTTCTATGCTTCCGCACTTGGCATACATGTCCACGAGGGCATTCGCTACGTAAAGGTTATCGTTGAAGCCAAACTGGAGAATTTGACAGTGGAACTGTTGACCATTCCGAAGACTTGCTAAATTACCAGCTGCTGAAACCATGGCAGCAAAAGTGAAGGCATCCGGTTTCTGCTCTGATAATTGTAATTCTCGGAAGAGGATGAGAGCCTCCTCGTCTTCAAGCTGTTGAGTGTACCCAAACAACATTGCATTCCATACAACCGTGTCCCTTTCATTCATAGCCTCGAATATAAATCTGGCTTCCTTCAAGCACGTGCATTTAGAATACACGTCAACTAAAGAAGTCCCGGTTAGTATGTCTAGAGAGATACCCACTTTTATTATGAGACCATGGATTTGCTTGCTCAAAACCAAGTTGCATAGTGAAGATGCAACACCTAGAATGCTTACAAAGATCAAGTTACTAGGTGATAAATCATGTAACCTCAACTCACGAAAAAGATCTGATGCCTCAACGAGTCGGTCCAAATTTGCGTACCCTTCAATCATGGCACCGTAGGAGATTATGTTGTGGCTGTGTATGGTGTCAAAAACTCTCCTAGCGTCAATTAAAGAATCACATTTTGAATACATGTCAATCAACCCATTTGTCACAAATTCATCTCCCTCGAGGTTGGCTTTAAAAGAATAAGTATGGACTTGTCGTCCAAGCTCAATAGCCTCCACTGAGCCGCAAGAATTGAGAACACTGGAGCACGCAAATGCATCAGGCTTCCAACTGAGCCTAAACATATCAGCGAACAACTTCATTGCTTCTCTGTCAAATGAATTTTGCATGTATCCAGAGATCATTGTGGTCCATGAAACGAGATTCTTAACAGCCATTTGATCGAAAAGTTTCCTTCCTTTATTCACTTGACTGCATTTCGTATAAAGATCAATTAGCACATTTGTCACTGAAATATCACTATCCAATCCTCTCCTAACCCCATAACAATGAATCTGCTCGCCACCTTCCAAAAACTTAAGAGTTGAACAAGCACTCAACGCACTTGAAATAACATACATATCTGGAAGAACCTCAGTATCCACCAACCGATTAAACAACACCAACGCCTCGTGACCTCTTCCACATTTGACATACCCGGATATAATCGTAGTCCAAGAAACAGTAGTTTTCTCTTCTAACTCAACAAATATCACCCTCGCTCGATCAATATCACCCTGCTTCGAGTAAAAATCAGTAAGTGAAGTGCCCACAAACACATCCTGATCAAATCCTAATTTCACGACAAAACAATGGACTTGCACTCCCGGGCCAGCTCCACCTAACTGCGTACATCCTCGAATCACACCTGCCAAAATAAACTCATTCACACTCTGTTCCGACCTCCTCAAACACTCCAAAAACACCAAGACCGCATCTTCACTCAACCCATGACCGTTATAAGCAGAAATCATAGTTGCCCAAGATACCAAATTTCTCTCCGGCATTTTATCAAACAACAACCGTGCATACTCCATACCCGTAGCCACACACTTACCCAACAACTTTAACATCAAGTTCGCCAGATAAGTATCTCCACTGAGCCCAAGTGCGACAATCTGCGCATGCACTCTCTTGCAATGCGCGACCTTGTCACCGTTTTTGGCGGGCATGTGCAAAAGATCAGCAATTGTCCACAACATGGTTCGGAGACGGGGCAAAGAGACACATGACCCGTGTCGAGGAGGATCAATGTGACATGGTTCTGCGGAAAAGCTGCGAGCTTGGTGACCAGAGTGGCGAAATAGTGAAAGGATTGCATTTGAGCCGACATTGTATCTTCTCATTCTATGTTGCTTTGTTGTTATTACATTCTATGGAAAAGTATAAAATCATTACTCCAATTATCACCTCATTTCAAATTAAGTATCAAACTACTTAATGTTTCAATTTAAATACTGAACTATCATCTCATTTGAAATCAAGTACTAAACAATCAACAGTTTCAATTCAAGTACCGAACTATCGATTCTTTTCAATTCAAGTACACACTAATCAAAAATCATATTTATTCTCTTTGATAATTAGATTTATTAAGTAAAATAGTATTAATCGGAAAAAATAGTAAATGAACTATTATGTGTTATCTTTAATCCGAATAAATAACTAAATAAATATATTTATCTGTAATTTTATTAATTGAATAATAAAACTTACATAATCATGACATAATATTTTCAAATGACAAAATTTCACCTAAATTATACAAGTATGTGTAATAATTTTAATAAAAATTTACATGCATTTAATTTTGGATTGTGTGTTTCAATTCAATTATTTGAATTTAACGGATAAATAGTTTTTAATTTAGTAAAGATATTTATTCAATTAAAATATTTGTTAAAATGAATAGTTATTATATAAGTAATACTGTACGATTAGTGATAACTGAATACTCATCATTAAAAATATATAACATAATATTGTATTACTATTTTTTTATATTTTTAATATTCAAATGTTAAATTAATAATAATAATTTTATGTTTCGGTACTTGGATTGAAAAGAATTGATAGTTCGGTACTTAAATTGAAATTGTTGATAGTTTAGTACTTGATTTGAAATGAGATAATAGTTCAGTACTTAAATTGAAATTTTTGGTAGTTCGGTACTTGATTTGAAATGACGTGATAGTTCAGGTTATATTTTTGTATTTTTCCCTACATTCTATTATGATCCTTTTTCTAAAAGTATTTGAGAAAGGAAAAAGATCAGGTACAAAGTTGATTTTTTGGTACAAAATATAAACTAATCATAGCCCTTGATCTTGTGATTTGAATGGATGAAATTAAATCCTGATTTTTGGTGCATTTTCTTGTGACGAATTATAAAATGAAACTGACGAACCATATCGTCTTTTTCATTTTTCGGCTCAAATAGTGACGAATTATATGTTCATTTTGACGAACTTTATATTTTGTACCAAAAAACAACTTTGTATCTGATCTTGACCCGTTTGAGAAAAGTACATAGTAGGACATCTGAGCAACAATAAAGAGATTTTATTGTTTATTGCTCTCATGCAGTAGATAAGCAAAAAAACGAAAAGCAATCATTGATAGGTGAACAATAATGGAGAAGGTATTGAAAAGGAAAGTAATAAGAGTATCCACATGCTTTATGAAGAAAAAGAAAAAGAAATGTGTTTTTTGTTAATTTAAAAAATAAATGAAATTCAGAAATATCATAAAATGAACGGAAGAGCATTCAAACCAAAAAATAAAAATAGAAAAAATTCCCAAAAATTAAAGAATTTTGGGACAATATAAAATGAAATAATAGAAATGATAATGTCAAATAATTGAAATGGTATGAACGTTGTTTTTTGCTTTCATTGCTGCAGAATAATTTTGAACCCGCCCCGGTACTAAGGTAAAACGGTTAGGGTTGACCCCGGGTGACTCGATCCCATAAGTGTTACCAAAGTAATTGCCTATCGAAAACCGAAACTACATCATAATTTCAGTATTTTTTGTCTGTGATTTACATAAATATAATTTTCTAAAGTCATGTTTAAGTACACAAAAGTGACACAATTATTATTTAGGATTGGGTTTGTGTTACTCGGTAATAATTTCGGTTCGGGTTAAGGTTTGACTAAATGAACTGATTATTGTTTCAGGTCGGATTAAGCACCAACTAAATCCATCGCCATAAGTATACTTCTAGCTCACATAATTGAATTAATAATTTAATGACGAGATGACTACGATACTCACGTTCGAAATTGTACTGATTCTTACTTTTGCTCTGATTGGAAGTTTTGATAGTTTAAAATTTTCGAGATATTGATTTGTACTTTTTCCCATTTTTAATTATGACCTGTTTTTTATAAAAAAATTTATTACCCTATCTCATTTCAATCTTTGCCGTCCAAGTCTTAATCAACTACTACTAATCATCAATCGACGGTGGAAATTCATCCACATCACCACGTCAAATCTCTTTGTTAATCATTTCCACGTGGATGGTCAAGTACCTGTGCACGTCATCACACATCAACAGAGAAAAGCGTTTCAGTACAATGCGACACCTCCGACAACTTTCCCAAGCTCCGTTTCGAAGTTTTCCGATCAGATTCCCGCGCGAAGATCAACGAAGCGCTTCAATGTTTAGGAGAGCCTCGTTCATCTTGACGAGTCGTCCACTATATCTGCGGCTTGTTCGCCGAGAGGTTTCTCGATTTTACTGCGATCGTTCCACTTCTTCTCAACCTAAACGTCCTGGTGAGTTCAGTTTTCGTGCCTCTTTAAGTTCGATCGGAAAATTTGACGTGATGCGGTACATGCTTCGGATTTTGTTATGTGCCATTTCAAAATGTGATTGCGCGATGTAATGCGAAATGAAGATCAGATGTTTGATATAAAATTTTAGGGATTTGTTTTAAAGTTGGTTAATTTTAATTTTATTTTGGTGTAGGGCCTCTTGCGCAATACAGGGGCTTGATTGAGCAGGGGAAGCTGAAATATGATCCTTTTCAGGAGAAGGTTGCTCAGGAATTGGAAAATGTTCTCGGAAGATTGGAGCAGTACGAGAAAGATATGGAAGAGTATCATGTGTGATGCGTATTTATTTACAAAGTTTCTTTATGCATTTGTTTAGAAAGGATTGAGAAATGATAAGATTCTGCTATAGGTAAAACTGGCTGAATGGGAAGACAAAAGGGAGGCTGAGAGACGCAAGCTTATGACAGAAGAAGCCAAGAATCAACAGGAAGGAGATGGATGGAGTAGTGTGAGGAAGGGAAAGAATAGGTTCCTGGATGCATGGAAGTCAAGGTACAAATGCCATTAGATATCACGAGAAGCAGAAGATGTAGTCTTCTTTGCTTATAAACATTTCTTTTCTGACTTAGGAAACTGTCTGAGAAGGTTGAAGTGGAATCTGGAGTTGGAAAATGGGTTTCATACCTCAACCGTGAGAGAAGATTGGATGTGACGGTTGGTCGGCGTCCAGCTGCTCCCCCAGCCCCCAAAGGATTATATTTATATGGAAATGTAGGAAGCGGTATGTCCACAAATTTGCTTACACCAACTATAGAACAAATGATAGTGATTTATTTCCCTTACAAGTCTGACCTGATGTACATGACAGGCCCCTCCGATATTTATCAAATTCATAATATATCATTTTCCAGTGTACATGTTCTTGGATTTATCTTCTGATCTTCCGTTTGTGTAAATGATTGATCCCAATAGGGAAGACAATGCTTATGGATATGTTCTACAATGCGACAGAAGGAATCGTTAAACATAGAAGAAGGTTTCATTTTCATGAGGTACAGTGGTGTCATTATATTTCTTGCACCCTGCAGTTTCTATAGTTTGGATTCTTAAATAAAAGACGTAACATTCGCACTTCAGAAGACACTGAATAACTTGAACAACACTACTTCTAAGAAGTGTCTATTGTTTTGTAATTTGGGCCTACAACCCAACAGACCTTATCAGGTCCTTTTAATATATCAAAAATAAAGAGAAAAGAAGTGTCTATTGTTTTCTTGTATGATCTTCATAATTGTTGATATTATACCATCATTCTAGAAATCAAATCTGACATCGTTCTTTTCAGGCAATGCTTGAAATGAATGAACAAATGCATAAGCTGTGGAAAGAACAAGTTGAAGAGAAGCCATCACAATCTGGAATCGCTAGTTGGATTTCTAGTCTTCCATTTGACTCAAATGTAAAGGAATGGCTAGCAGCAGAAGAGAGGTATCAAAAAGAAGCTCAATGGAAAAACATTCTTCCTGCTGTAGCAGATAAATTCCTGATTGATAGAGAAGCTGGACAACGGGGAGCTAGCATTCTTTGCTTTGATGAAATCCAGGTAAGGGACTTGATGAAAGTTATATACTTACTCTATTGAGCTCTGGAGATAACCAACCTTTATCTTCCAGAGAATGTAAATTTCATGGTATAGACTTCTACTGTATCAGTAATGACTCGGTGTAGCCTTTCTGTAGAAGTCGTCAATTTTTGCCTTTCGGAATTTTTCTTCACTGAATGATACCTCGACTTTTATGTTAGTGATTGGATAAAGCTACAAGTGAACTGGGAGATACCCTCACAATATGTAGTTATATAAGTAGATTATTGTATTGATAAAATGCTTATGAATCAGTTATGATATAGTCTCTTGTCATCAGACATTTCGTTTACAGAAATTATCTGATCCATTTGTGGCTTCTGATTGCATACTGTGCTGCGCACTGTTGTTAAGTCGCTTGACTAGTCGAGCAAGTCGTTTTTCGCTGGCCGACTAGGAAGCTCGACTTGGTTTTTGTGGGAAAGTCGGTCGACTTGCTCGACTTACGCAGCGACTAGTCGGTCGACTTGCTCGACTTATGCAGTGACTAGTTAGTAAAAGTAACAATTTTGGACTCGACCAAGCCCAATATGAAAAAAAAATAAAAAACCTAGGTCAGATTCAAAACTCGTCTTCGCTCCTGATTGCGGTCGTTCTTCCGTCTTCTCTTCTAAACTCCTCATCGTCTTCGCTCGAGGTATTTCAAAGGCCTCCTTTGTCCTTTCTCACTTTGTTTTTAGAAGCCAAGCTATTTGTTTGTTTAAAATCTGTTTTAACTCTAACAGATATTAAGTGTTTTCAGCTGCTCCGGGCTGAAAACATCGACTTATTGTTTAATTATTGTTTCTAAATGTTTTTTTAAACATCTGTTGCAACAGATTTAAATGTTTCTAAGCATGCCAGAGCTGTTTGTTTATCTACTACTTCTAAAAGCTAAATGTTATTCTATTTTTTGTTGTTGATGGCGGAACAAGATTATGATCCAGAAGCCTAAATTTTACATTTTTTCCCTTCACCTCTTATATTATATATATATATATGAATTATATATGTCGACTAGTCGACTAGTGATAACCCTACCAACTCGACTCGACTTGTCGCCTTGACAACCTTGGTGCTGTGGTCATTGGGTCCTTACTCCTTATGCCATTGTTTTACCAGAACGATCAATATCCATAAGGTTGATATTTTAAAACAGTTGACAAAAGGCTCTTGTGTTGTTAACCTGCTTCTAGGGGTAGAACTTTTGTTCATTTTGGAAAAAAGTGAGCATGCAGCCAGCTTTGGCTCAATGAAACTTTTTTATGACTATTTATCTGTATTACAGACTGTTGATGTGTTTGCTATTATCGCCTTATCGGGAATTCTAAGCAGACTGTTGAGTTCTGGGACTGTGCTTGTCGCTACGAGCAACAGAGCGCCCAGAGATCTGAATCAGGTTCTTTCTATGCTCTTCATGCTTTAGCTTGCCAGATCTGTTCTGGTTTAACTGTATGCAATATTAGTAGATTATTCGTGCAATAACTGAAACTGACACCTTCTGAAGGTTGCATAGAAATGTTGATCAAAGGCATTCTGTTTACGTCCGGGAAAGGATTCTAACATCCCTTTTTTGTTACTCAGCCTCTACGTTATTGAAGTGGAAATTCACGATATGCTGTGCTTGCTTCTTATCATAGAGATAAGGTTGTAGTGCAATGTAATATACACACTTCAGTATTTTCTGCATGTAGGATGGGATGCAAAAGGAAATCTTCGAAAAGCTCCTTAAAAAGTTTGAGGAACATTGTAATATTACGCTGATCGGAAGTGAGATTGATTATCGCCGCCTTATTCCTCAAAGAACTGTTGAAAAGGTAATGTTCTCTTCCACTTTAAGTGCAGATGAAAAACAATTCGCAATGAACCTTTTTCAGTCCTGGTTGTTGGTGGGTTAACCATAATTTTTGAGATTTTATTAAATGGTTACGACTATATGGATTATTGCATATGCCATAGTTCTATTCAACGCTGAGGCTCATTAAACTCTAAGCTTCGTAAAATAAAATCAGATGTTCTCAATCCTAGAGGAACTACTTATATATCACTGCACGCCCTTCTCGGCCATGAGTCATGACGAGACTGTATATGCAGGTCCAATATTTTGCCCCCCTAGACAGTAGTCAATGTGTGGAATTTGAGAACATGTGGAATGAAGTCACGCAACAATACGGAGGAAAGATTGCATCTAAAATCATTCCAGTGATGTTTGGGAGGTATACACAGTCTTTTAAGCTTTTCGCTATGCCTTGCGCAGTTTAATAAAGTATGAACTGTTTACTTCAGAAAATTGGAGGTCCCTCAGAGTTGTAGTGGAGTTGGGCGGTTTACATTTGAATATTTATGTGGTCGGCCGGTAATTTTTTTTTTCTTTACTAGATTTATTAAATATAAACAGCTTTTGCCACTCTATCCTCAGGCCTCTGTAGTGTTAATTTGGTATTTCGTGTCATTAGTTATTACTTTCTCATGTTTGTTTTCTTTTGGACTTGATACACTCATGTCAGTTAGGAGCGGCAGACTACATTGCAGTGGCAAATAATTATCACACAGTTTTTATGTCTGATATACCCGTCATGAGTATGCGTATACGGGATAAGGTACTTCTGATTTTCTTCATTGGTATTTATAGTGATGACTTTGACGTGTGTGATTTCATCAACGTTTAGTCAAGTTTTGGATGCTAATTAACTGAACATCTGACACTGGAGTCTCTTACACTTGGGATAGTTGCCACAGACGCTATTTGTTTTTTTTGCTTTCATACGAGTTATTTGTTTAGGCGATATGTAAAATCCACCCTTGATTAAGCTTCCGCTTTTTTACAGGCTCGTCGATTCATTATTTTTGTTGATGAGTTGTACAATCATCACTGCCGCTTGGTTTGTTCAGCAGCTACTTCTATAGAGGAGTTGTTTCAAGGATCCGAAGATGGAACACTATTTGATTTAGAGAGGTGAGTTAAGTCATAGTCACCCTTCTGTGCTCATTGCTGCTTTTTCAATACATGTTTTTATTTGTGAATATTGTGGTTTAAAATATCATTTGCAATGAATTGTTGGACATGCCAGCTTCCAGTTTGAGACGGAAATGGAAGATTCAAAGCTGCGACGGAATGTTATGATGGATGCCAGTGTCAGCTCAGTAGGCTCACCTGCAGCGATAATATCCATGATGTCCGGGCAAGAGGAAATGTTTGCTTTCCAGCGAGCAGTAAGTTTGTTAAACCCAAATTAGCCTGCAGTTATTATACAAACCTTCTCCCCTCTAAAATCAAATACCAACTTACATATAACGGCGGCACAGGTCTCTCGGTTGATTGAGATGCAAACACCACTGTACCTGCAGGGTGTTAATCAGCTTCATCCTTATTTCCAGAAAAATAAAGGAAGTCAACAGATCTCCCAATCCCTCAACTACTCACAGTCTTCAATACAGGCATGATTTCAACCCTTCCTGTAGATTCGGTGTTGCTTCTATTAATTCTACTCGCAGCATTGTCCATATGGTTGACTGTAGAGTAACCTAATAATATGTTGACATTTCAAATCGAATTATTTACATCTTGAGAAATTGTTGTTGGCATCAGCGCTTTTTGAAAAAACAACTGTAGTGAGACAATAGGGACGGAACCAGCTCTTCAAAGGGCGGTTCTTGTCACCCCACATTTCTAATTTTTTTTATAATACAAATAATCAATTAAAAATAATATATATATATATAATAAAACTAAAAATTATCCAAAACAGCAAAACATATCTCATGAATTATGTCAATGGTTTGTGAAGAAAAACAATCAAACATTCTTAGTAACATGTTATACCTCATTTTCGACTCTTCCGGTTTCCACACTTTTGCCCAATCCTCTTTTTTAAAAATGAATATAATAAAATATGCACTTCAAGGAATATGATTTCTTATCAGATTGCTTGGTTATTAACATTGAGAAAGACCTATCTAAAATGTTTAGCAATGATTCAATGATATTTATTTTCGTGACACGACAACATGTCGTTTTTATTTTATTGTAATAGTAATAGATTTTTTTTAAACTTTGCTAATTTTTTTAATAATATAGTATATTTTCAATTGTCACCCCTTTCTCATTTCCTGAGTCCGCCCCTAACTGTAGTATATCCCAAAATAGAAAAGTGCATGATGGTCACTTTTCAAAAGAATGTTCCTCAAATGTCAGGAACATCCATGATCGCATTACAATGATTACATACAACACTAGCTGACTTGCATATAACACTTTGTGCCAATCTTTGACGCTTTAGTGCCCCAACCCGCCCACATTTTGCTTCATGATTATAATAACCTCCCTAGCCGAGGGCCGCAAGCTGGGCGAGCCGTGCACGCACATAGCGGCTATCTCACCCATCACGCGCGCTTCTTCCAAATCGTATTTCCCACCAAGTCGTTGATCCACAAAATCCGGACTCAGATGACCCGACCCGTTCAAAACCCGACTTGTCAACATCCGACCCGTTTTGCAACAAAAGGCTTCCAAACCGGTTAAAAGCTCCATGAGAACTACGCCGAAGCTGTATACATCATTTTTCTTTGATGCAATTCCGGTGCGGAGGTAGTGAGAGTCGACGTAGCCGGGAGAGCCGGTGATGAGGTGTTTGCGAGACGGGATGAGGGCTGCGGAGAACCCAATTTTAGCTGACCCGAAATCGCACAACTTAACGTTGAAATTCGAGTCGAGTAAAATGTTGGAGGATTTAATGTCTCCATGGACTATGTGAACCTCGCATTGCTCGTGGAGATACTCGAGAGCAAGTGCGAGCTGGTACACTATTAAAATTCGCTTATTCCATGGAAGCGAGCAAGCGAGAGAGTTCTCCGTTCCATCCGAAGAGCGCAGATTCTCTCGCAACGTCCTGTTAGGGACGTGTTCGAACACGAGAGCTCCTCGATCTGCAAAATTAAAAAAATCCAAACTTGATCAGTAAATAACAGCATATCAGCATATGAAGTTAAGATAAAAATCGATAAAAACCGAATACTTTTATGAACCTTGATCGTCGCAATAGGCATGAAGCTTGACGATGTTCGGATGATCAAGCTTGAGCAAGATACTCAGCTCCTCCTTGAATCCATGGTTCAAACGCTCGCTGCTGTTATGTATTTTAAAAGCACTGACGACCGACATATGTTGCTTGACAAGCAAGGTACCGTAATAAACGATGCTGAACCCGCCCGAATCGATCACTTTCTCCAACCCATTTGTACATATCTGAACCTCGTCCCAACTCAGTCTATAAATTCCTTCAATACTCGATATGGTCACGACATCATCGCTCACAATTCTGTTCTTCCTCGGTCGAATTCTGAATCCAAAACAGCCGAACGGCGCCATAAAGAAAAACAGAGTAAAAAAGCAGAGCTGTGATTGCAGAAACAGAGACTGAGATTATTGAGTTGGGATTGGAATTATTGTGATTGTGAATGAATTTATTTAGAATTAGCGTCGGTGGCGAGGCGGATGGGGTTGGGGTTGGTGGAGAGTCAGGAAGCAGCCGAGAAGGAAAGGAGAAATGTTGAAAAAAAAGAGATGAATGGGATCCACCAGCAGACAAGGGATTGAGGTATCCAAATCCGAGCGTGTGGGTTTGAGTTTAAGTTTGACTGGTTGGATTTTTTGTCGGAATATCAAACTAGTAATAGATTCCGATTCACTACTTACCGGCAAAATTGAAACAGAGCAAATACAATTCAGAGCAGAACAAGACATGGTTTATTTAATGAAATATTTTATTTGTTTTTTTTATTGAAGTCCACCAGTGTTGTTGTTGTTGGAATATTTTTATATTTCTTTTGTTTATTATTTAATGATATTACTGTGGAAATGAGGCATGAAGCCATGAACATGAAGTCACACGTGGCTTCTATTTCCATGACATTTAATATTTCCATGTTAAATTTAAATCAACAACTAATGCTTGAGTTGAGATAGGAGTAAAATTTTGATTGTGGGTTTACATCCAACATATCAATAAATATAACAGATATATTTCGAGTACATATATATTTCTAGATCATTTGTAGTACATGTCGTACACAGACACCAACCCCAGAATTGAACTCGAATCACTCGTTGAAGTTGATGTAGGAGCGTTTAGGGTTCCGAATTAGTATTTTAGCTTTATTTCTTTGTTTTTAGATTTTAGCCGTTGTTGATTATCTTTAGCAGCTGATGATTATCTTTAGCAGTTGATGATTATCTTTTAGCAGCTGATGATTATCTTTTAGCAGCGGATAATTATCTTTTTAGATTTCCTTTCCTAATTAGGTCCTTTCTTAATTAGGTTTTATGTTTTCCTATTTAAACCCACATTAGGGTTTCAGTTATGTATCTAATTTTCTTTCAATAAAACCTTTGGTTTTTCATTTTTGGTGGATTCTAAAACTTTCTTGGTGGATTCCGAGTTTTCTTGGTGGATTCCAAGTTTTCCTGGTGGATTCCAAGTTTTCCTGGTGGATTCCAGGCTATCCACGAATTCATTGCTGGTGAATTCGTTTATCCGATTTTCCCGCTGCGTCAGTTGGTATCAGAAGCATGTCTTTCCCTGTCTCTCTTCTAGCTTGATTAGTATGGCAAATCAACCAATATCCAAGGCAGAATTTGAGAGGGTTTTTGCGGGTTTTACCGCAACCCTGGCTGCTATTAACGCACAGTTGACAGAATTGAGGGCGGCGAGAGGCGACTCGAATGGTGGAGAGGAGAGAGCCCAGAGGGAAGCGCCGATTAGAGTTCCTTGTGGTGAGCGTAATCGTGCGGTGGTCGCTGAGGACTTAAGCTCGACTAAGAAGTACTTCGAATGCGTTCAAGGAAAGAAAACTGTGACTGCGTACACGAATGGGTGTGTGAAGCAAGAGCTTCCAAAGCCAAATTCGAAGAAAGAAGATGTTATTTTTGCGGAGGAGACATTGGAAGAGAGTGATGAACTAGCGATGCTGAGGATTATGGGTGATGATTTTGAGGAGGAATGTGCCAATGGAAAGATTGGAGTGAAATCTCAAGTGCTAATAGAAGATTGTTCCGATATGTGTTGTTTTTTTAATACGCCTGTGGTGAGAGCATTTGATTCACAATCTGACCCATGTGTGTCAGAAATTGTTATGGATTTGGAAAGTGACGAGAAACTTTCAATATCAGCCATGTAGTCTACTTTAAACATTTTGAAAGATGTTAAGCCCGAGGATGAAGACAATGTTGATACAGCTGATCCAGTTCTAAGACTTGTTGAACTGGAAACTGAAAGTCCACTGTTGCCCAAACACTTGATAGAAGAAGAAGAGAAGCTACAAGAAGCTCGGGTCAAAGAGGAAATTGACAAATGTTCCGAGCAAACTCCTCAGCTAAAGGATTCTCAATTTAATAAGCTGGATGAGCTTCTAACGCAGACTCAACTTTACTCAGAATCTCTGCTGGAGAAGATGGACGATATATCAACTAATGGCATTAAACCTGAACCAGCTGAAGAAGAAGGAAGGCTGGAACAGAGTAAAGGTCGTGGAGCAAAGAGAAAAGCTACATTTAAAAATAAGAAAGCAAAGCGGGCTGTTGCGGCAATGCTTACTAGATCACATGAGGGTGCTGGGTCTGAAGATATGAATCTCACTAAAGAGGAGAGGGTTTCAAAGGGGCAATCAGAACTTGTTCCTCTACTGTCTTGTGGAAATTTGAAGCCTTATCAACTTAAAGGCATTAACTGGCTAATTTCTTTGTGGCAGAATGGGCTCAATGGCATTTTGGCTGACTTTAGGAAGTCCCTTGAATCCTGCGACTTCAAAAAGGTAAGCACTCAGTGGTGTAGGGTCCAAGATAGATTGGAGGATGATGAACGGTGCTTAGCGTATTGAGAAAGTGGATGTTGACAAGCGCGGGAGGGTCAAAAATTTAAAGGTAGTTAATGATGTGATACAGCTTCACAAGCATGGCCCATTCAAGGTGAATGAGGTCTACATTTAGAAGAGAACTCGGGGTCGAGTTCTTTTGAAGTGGACGAGACTGATGTAGGAGCGTTTAGGGCTCCGAATTAGTATTTTAGCTTTATTTCTTTGTTTTTAGATTTTAGCCGTTGATGATTATCTTTAGTAGCTGATGATTATCTTTAGCAACTGATGATTATCTTTTAGCAGCGGATAATTATCTTTTTAGATTTCCTTTCCTAATTAGGTTTAGTTTTCCTTTCTTAATTAGGTTTTATGTTTTCCTATTTGAACCCACATTAGGGTTTCAGTTATGTATCTAATTTTCTTTCAATAAAACCTTTGGTTTTTCATTTTTGGTGGATTCCAAAACTTTCTCGGTGGATTCCGAGTTTTCTTGGTGGATTCCAAGTTTTCCTGGTGGATTCCAGGCTATCCACGAATTCATTGCTGGTGAATTCGTTTATCCGATTTTCCCGCTGCGTCAGAAGTACAGGTCATCCGACACCTCTAGTTTGAAACCACACGAATCGACAGTCGACACAATCCTTCATGGTAGGATCATAGTGCCTAAGCACGCCTCCGTGAGGGATAAACAATAGACCATGCAAGCGTCCACAATTAACGAGGAAAAAATACCACGATGGGGTTTGAAACCTTGACCCTGCTATAGCAAGACATGTGTTCAATCCACTCAACCACCATCTTATTGACAGATGAGAGTACAATTCTTAATTCAAGTTAAATGATGAAATCAAAAGTTTATCATTTCCAATCTTAAATTTGGAGAAGGAAAAAAACATGTATTCGAATTATTTGAAAAATGTTTATTATTATTAAAAAGATATTTTAATTACCTCTAACTTTCAATAAGATTTTATGGGTCAAGATTAGGTACAAAATTAATTTTTGGTACAAAATGCAAAATTCGTCAAAATCATTTTATAATTCGTCAGTTTATTTTATAGTTCGTCAAAATTATTTTATAGTTCGTCACTTTTCGAGCCAACAAATGAAAAAGACGACATAGTTTTTCAGTTTCATTTTATAGTTCGTCACCAAGAAAAACACTTAAAATCAAGATTTAATCTCATTCATTCAAATCACAAGATCAAGGGCTATGATTAGTTTATATTTTATATTACAAATCAACTTTGTACCTGATCATTTTCCAAGATTTCATTATATATATACATATTTTTAATAAACTGGTTGAAACAGTTATAAAGGCAATATAGAGGAATTAAAGCTAGAGAAATTCTAGTTGGGACCAGTTCCAAGTTCCAACAACATAAACCTGCGAAATAGATAAGTGCACTACTGCTTCGCTTAGCCTCACGCCTCAGATGGTGGGCTCTCCAGCTGATCACTAACAACATCATAATCGAAATAGAAACCATATGCATACAGAAAAGAAAGTATTCAGCAAAAACATCCAATGCTTCTTCCTTTAACGACGTCCATAAGGGCACAAAAACACATTCTGAACGATTTTATTTTATATTTGATCACTTTGTGTAAAGAAAGAGAGGTTAGGGTAAACTACTTTCTTGCATTTTCCATTAATCATAAGGGATATATATATATATAGGAGTGTTCAAATGTTACACTCATTTTATTGTGTTATGTGTTACATCAGCCTTTAGATCAAATGATCTAAAGGTGCAAAATGAAAGTCAAAAAGTCAAAAATAGACAAAGTTGTTTGTCATCTTGCACTTTTGTCTTTTACCTAAAAGACAAAAGTGCAAGATGGAATCTGGACCTTTAGATCAAAAGTGTAACACATAACCCTCTAAAATGGGTGTAATATTTGAGCGCTCCTATATATATATATATATATATATATAGGGGCGCGCTCAAATGTTATGGGTTGTTAATGTGTTATGTGTTATGAAGGTTTTGATTGGTTGATAGTGGCAGGAATAGTGCCGGAATAGTGTTTTGGTAGTGGGATTTCACTGTTTGCTTTTTACTGTTGATAGTGGGTTTACTATTTGGACACGTGGCGCACCCACAAAGCACGGGGGGGGGGGGGGGGGGGTTGGATGTGTGGCTAAGATTGGTGTAACACATAACACATTAATTTGGGTGTAACATTTGAGCGCTCCTCTATATATATATATATATATATATATAGGAGCGTTCAAATGAGGCACGCTACAGTAATGTGAGGCAACGTGAGGCACGATCTCAATCATCCATCGAACCCCCTGCATTGTGGGTGCGCCACGTGTCCAAATAGTAAAACTCACTACCAACCGTAAAACCCACTACCAACAGTAAAAAGCAAAAAGCAAAATACTATTCTCTGCCACATCAACACAATGAGTGGCTCATATTGTGCCTCACTTGCCTCATTCTTATACCCCTGCCTCAACCGAACGCCCCCTATATATATATATATACAAGTTTGCTGTATCATTTTTGGAATCTAAAGTCTAAACCCCTAAGGAAATATTTACAACCATAATAATCAAATATATAGTATATTTTTAGAAAAAGGATTCGGTGCAAAATGCTTATTTTTGTCAAAAATACAAACTATTGAAAGCCTTTGATTTGGTTATTTGGACGGATGAGATTAAATCTCATTATATAGTTAATTTTTGGTTAATTTCTGGGTGACGAATTATAAAATATGTTTGACGAACTATATCGTACTTTTAGTTTCTCTGCGACAAATTATAATTCAATTTTAACGAACTTTGTATTTTACACCAAAAATATGTTGTGTACCTGATCTTTACTCTATTTCCTAATAATATAATACATCCCCTAATAGCCACTTTAAGCTCATGGGTCGCAGCAACATGAAGCTTGGAATGCATAGTGGCAAATTGAGTCGTACCGACCGCCTTGGTAAAGATATCTGCAACCTGATCAAGAGAGCGAACATGCTGAACAATAAGAGAATCATCTTCAACTTTCTCACGAACAAAATGATAATCAATCTTGATGTGCTTGGAGCAAGTTGATGGAAAACAGGATTGGCAGACATATATGTGGCACTCAAGTTGTCACACAAGAGGATAAGGCGGTGAGGATAAAGGAGCCTGAAGCTTCTAAAGGAGCTGCTGCAACCAGATAAGCTCCGTAACTGTAAATGCAATGACTCTATACTCTGCTTCTGAGTTGGATTTAGCAACAACATGCTGCTTCTTAGACGACCAGCTGATAAAATTACCACCATAATAGATCGCAAATCTATGTTGGGAGCGACAATCATTACCATTAGGGGGCAACATCTGAGAATGCAACAAAACAATGATCTGTACAAGGGCGGATAACAAGACCATAGTCAATAGTACCCTTCAGCTACCTGAGAATGCGCTTCACATCAGACCATTGAACATTAAAGGGGGGCTGCAGAAACTGACATACTCGATTAACAGCATATAGGAGATATCAGGTCGTGAAATGGTGACATACAGAAGAGCACCAACAATGCTCCTATAGAGATAAGGATCATCAACAAGATCACCATATAGGACAAGAAGCGACGCTGGCTCAGCAGGAGAAGCAATAGGCTTAGCGCGTCAGCCATCCGACCACGATGCAGCAGATCACGAGTATACTTCTGCTAAGACAGAATAATGTTGAATTTGTGTCGGACCAACTCAATGCCCAAAAAATAGTGTAACGGACCAAGAACAGGTAATGAAAACTTTAGATTGAGTAAGCTGATAAACTTTGAGATTACTTCTGAAGTATGATCATGCAAAATTTCAGCCCGACTAAAAACTGATGATAACGAACTATAAAATAAACTAACGAATTATAAAATAATTTTGACAAATTTTGTACCTAAAATTTAACTTTGTATCTGATCTTGACCCTTCCGTTGAATATTAATCGTAGCTTATAACACATTTTTTTTGTAATATTATGATCTTTTGTGATTGACACTATATATATTGGGGTAACCTGAATGATGATGGCATGAGACACTTGAAGGTCTGATAGCTAGGTTTATGAATTGTTACATAAATGATGAAAGAAACTTCTTCACATAAGGAACGGGATTCTCTACTCATCCTTTTTTTCCTCATATTTCCTCATAAATCAATCGTAGCCTTTCATTTTCTACCAAAGGCCAAGATTGAATCTTACCTTAATCTTTGCACGTGCCCTCACTCCCCTCTTCGTCTCCCTCCAATTCGAATTTCTCCGAGCTTCGATTGAATTTTTTTTCTCCAAACCGTCCTCAACCTTCATCGTCTATCAACGAGTCCGTAGATTGCGATTGAGATGGCGGTGAGGACGATTAGAAGCGGCGATTGTGCAGGCTCCATCTGAGTTTCGAGAAGAGGTTAGGGCTGTCCGGAAGGGATGTTGCCGCTGCCGGCGAGAAGAGGTTAGCGCTCGCGACCGCTTCGATTGTCCCATCTTCTCCAGCGTCGATAGCATTTGACTCGGGAAGTAAGAGAAATTGAATGATAAAACTTTGGGTGTCCAGAGTAATTAGTTGTTGCATATGATTGCATTCTAAACTTTGTGATCCTTAAAAAGGTTTTCATAATGGAAGACACTGTGGAAGAAAACAATGATAGTTTGGAGCGATCAAAAGAAGACATGAAACCTAAATACTTGATGGAGTTTGATTCTGAGACTGTTGCATATGACTTTTATAACAAATATGCACGTATGGAAGGTTTTAGCATTAGAAGAGATGGTTATGCTGCAGATAAAAATGGTGTACTCACTTCAAGAACATTTGTTTGTTGTAAGGAAGGTTTGCGGAAGGTGGATAAGAGAGACGATCTGACGAGAAATCCAAAAGCAGAGACAAGGACTAATTGTGGAGCGATTATGGGGATCAAGTTGGTCAGGCGTACAGGCAAGTACACTGTTTATCGTTTCTCTGAACAGCACAACCATCCTCTTATCAGCCAAGACTCTGTGCATTTGATGCCATCTCATCGAAAAATCACATCTTCAGATGAAGCCTTTTTAGACTTGACAGCAAATTCAGGTCTTTCCCCGAAGTCTGCATTTGAATTAATGGGTCAGCAAGCAAGTGGTAGAGAGTCATTGGGATTTACAAAGGTAGACCAAAAGAATTACCTTCGAACTGTTCGACAAAAAAAACTGAAATTTGGAGAAGCTGGTTATTTGATAGAATATTTTTCAAAGCAAATGTTGGAAAATCCTTCATTCTTCTATGAGATGCAGTTGGACTCTGAGGAACAGATTACCAATGTTTTTTGGGCTGATGCTAAAATGATAATGGATTATGGTATATTTGGTGATGTGGTAAGTTTTGACACAACTTACAAAATTAATGAAGCAAATCGACCATTTGCGGTATTTGTTGGATTAAATCACCATAGACAGACCGTTATTTTTGGAGCTGCCTTAATGTATGACGAGACAACAGCATCCTTTATATGGTTGTTTGAAACCTTTTTAAAGGCAATGTGTGGGAAGCCTCCACAAACCTTTTTCACGGATCAAGATGCAGCGATAGCCAAGGCTGTATTACATGTGATGCCAGGTACTTACCATCAACTTTGCATATGACAGTTTTTATTTAATGTATATGGCATTTTTTAATGCATATGGCATTTTTTTTTGTAAATGACAGGTACTTACCATCGACTTTGTATATGGCATTTAATGCAAAATGCTATAAAGAAAGTAGGCTTCTTATTCCGAGACCACGACGAAGAAGATAAAACTAATGTGTTCAACAAATTTCTTTATCAAATTGAGGAAGAGGATGAGTTCTTGAGTGCTTGGAAGTGTATGCTTGATGAGTACGAAGCACATGATGATACTTGGTTGGCTGCGACATTTGAAATAAGAAAAAAATGGGTGCATGCATATGTGAAGTGGACATGGTCAGCTGGAATGCAAACTACACAACTTAGTGAAAGCTTTAATGCTAGTTTGAAGGGGTATTTGAAATCAGACCTTCATTTGCCTGAATTCTTTACTCACTTTGTAAGAATTCTCTGTGATAAGCGATATAAGGAATTACAAGCTGAGTATGATTTGCTATTCCGGATTATTCACTGCAAAATGGAGGTCAGTATCTTAATACATGCACGAGAAGTTTATACCAAAGCCATATTCAAGGTATTTCAAGCTCAGTTTGAGGACTCTTTAAAGTCTTCCATAACGAAGTGTGTGTCAAATGGTGAAAATTTTATCTTCACTGTCGTTAGGGATGGGTTCTTTAAGGAGAGGCTAGTAAAAAGAGAAGGTCAATTTACAGTATCTTGCAGCTGTAGGATGTTTGAAACTATAGGTGTCTTGTGTAGGCATTGTATCAAAGTGATGACAGAAGGCAGAGAAACTACACTGATAAAAAAGATACCTGAGCAATATGTCTTAGAGAGGTGGACAAAAAATGCAAGAGTTGATAATGTTGTGCAAGACATGCATGGGCAAGAGATTGAAGAGAATCCAAAGCTAAAACAAACTTCTCGATATGGAAGTTTATGTTCTAAATTTGTTCGACTTGCATCAAGAGCATCAGAGAGTGAGAAGACATATGAGGCAGTATATATGGAAGCTGATAATTTAGTAAAGTTGGTTGAAGATATGTTACGTGTAGAAATAAACGGTGATAAAGAGGCGGAAGGTGAAGGCCTAAATGTTTTGGTTGATTGCTCTAATGATCTAACCGTTTTGAATGTAAAGGGTTTCAAAAAGAGAGAAGCTACACATCGTGGAAAACGCCGAGCAAAGGGAGGTTTTGAAGCTCAATTGAGCAAAAACAAAAAGAAGCCTGGACAGGTCCTATATTTAACTTTAATTGAAGTCATTAATTTACTTCTTGTTGAATATATCCATTATTGAAGTCTTACAATGATAGGTATCTAAAGTTCCAAATCATTATGATGCAATGGACCAATCTCATGCACCTTCTTCACATCAATCACAGGTACATCATGGAGTTTCAAAATAATGGTTTACATTTTGTTGTTGAGATAATGATCTTATGAGTAGGATGACTTTTTGTTATAGTTCATGCACTTTATGTGTGTCATTACTATAAAACATGATATGATATATTACTATATTTGATCTCATGTCCTATAATTCATTATTATACTGATCTCATGTCCTATGAGGTTTTATTATAAGATTAGTTTTTGTTATACTGATCTCATGTTCCTGTACTGTTATATGTTTCATTACTATCACTTACAGGTACCTATGCACTCTCCTATAATGGGTGGTAATGGTAGATACATGCCAGTACTCTTTCATCCATATAATGTGAGTGTGTTTGCTATAAATATATGATTTCCTTTTTTGCTACATGTTTATATTATTGGTTTTTTTGACAGATACATGGGCATCAATTGAATATGTCAAACCAAATGACTTGGATGCCTCATCAAGAATTCTCTAGGCCAATTTCACAAGAAGTTGATCAATCAAATATCATGGGATTTTCATTTGCACCAGACCCAAAAAAATCAAATTATAAGGAAAACTAGTGCATGAGTATATTGGCAGATATGTAGTCCATGTATAGTTTTGTACTGCAGGGATATATTGGCAGATTAGTAGGTAGTTTTGTTGTGCAGGGATACTTTTGTTGTGCAGGACATTGGCAGACTAGCTAGTGGATAGGTTCGTAGTGCAGGGATGTTTTGCAGGAATGTACATTGGCAGATATGTAGTGCAGGGACACATTTGTAGTGCAGGGATGTACATCAGATATGTAGTGCAGGAACACTTTTATAGTGCATGACACTTTTGTAGTGCAGGGACAGACACTTTTGTGTATTTGATCTGATATGGAATGAAAGTGTTGATATATTTGATCTGATATGCTACATACAATATTCTATTTCAAACAGGATGCACTTTACATTTTGATAAGTCTAATGCTACATACAATATTCTGTTTCAAACAGGATGCACTTTACATTTTGATAAGTCTAATGCTACATACAATATTACGTTTCAAACAGGATGCACTTTACTCATGACGCCACAATGCCCCAAAACTGCCTTCCTTTTTCTTATTTGTTGCCATCTACTCATGTCATGGTTCACTGTACACAGCCATATGATCTAGCTTTTGCCCACGTTTATTTGTAAACTCACCCTGCATAACACCAATACACCACAAATTAACGGAGTATTCAACCACTTCAACAAGCCAAAAATGCGCAATAGCTCAAGTAACATTACATCAAACACAAATAAGTAAATAAATTCAGCCATCAAAACATCAACTTAGCACTGATATCAATCAACTAGAAAAACTAAGCAAAAAATACACAGGCCAAAACAACATTCAGCCATCAAATATACTCCTTAAGATGGAAACTATACAATCAAACTTTCAAAAACAAATATTTTTCCACGTCTAATAAAAACCATCAAATAAAAATGACAACATATTTGCGGTCCAACTACAAACTACATCATATCCTTCACCAAAGTGCCTTCATAAATCATTTTTAATTTGAACATAAACAACTTGATAGACGAGGTGTCCAACAGTTAATATAGCTCATGATTCATAGATTCCCAAAGCAATAGACACCAATAAGCATACATCTAATAAAGGTTTGTAAAAATTAGATACTACATGCACCAATTAAGAGAGCAAGCTACTGGCAAAACAAAAGATTATTTGTTTAGGGATACAGGCAAAGTACCTTAGCATAGCAATCTTTCCAAACTCTGTGGAAAATTTGACGACCTCCCAAATTAGATGCTTCATTGCTCTTTGAATCACCCTTTTAATTTCACAAGGCCAATATCCTAGAGAACATCCAACGCCAACAAATAGTATTTCTAATAGTTCCAACTTTCTTTTCGATTCGTCATCCAGAACTTATCAACTCCCACTCTAAAAGAATCACCAAAAACAATTAAACCAATTCAGAAAACAACACTCCAAATTGATAACAGCATGAAGGAATCAATCAACAATAATCGTCACAACAAAAACAAAACATATACAAACAAAACGAATAGCAAACGATACACGAGGGGTCGCGATTGAGCATATCGCAGATCTCGAGGTTCATCGCCCAGTCAGGACCGATCAACATATCGTTGGTGGCCCTCTCCACCATCACGTTCACCATCTTCACTCCCGGCCGCCGATCGTGAAAATTCAAACGCCAAATACAAAATACACAACAAAGCAACGTCGCAAATTGTTGGACGTCTGTTATCTGAAAATAAATTTATTTCATGCGGATCTAACAATAATAAACCGTTTCAGCAGTGATGTTAATTAACCAACATGCATATATAAATCTGAACATGCATATATGAATCTGAACATGCATATATGAATCTGAACGAATACAGTTATCAGAATCTGATACAAACAAACAGATATTAAAAGGACAGCAAACCGAGTTGGTGATTCAGTCACGTCGTTGACGCTGTCCTTAAAGCTGATTTGCCTCCCGTGCTGGATTTGACGGCAAAAAGCTTCCCAGGATAAAAGAACCTCAGCAAGCGCGTTGAGCACTGTAGCCTTGCTGATCGAACCTATTCGATCTTCTGCTATCACAGATCGGAAAAAACAAGAGACGAGATGTGTAGGAGTGTTGTATTGTGTATTTTTTGAACTGAAGCGCAGGCTTCTTTATATAGTCGAGAGGAGAAACCGTTTTGCTGCTGGCTTTTTGGAAAAGATATGAACTGTCTTGTTTATCCGAACGCAACAGTCCAAGTTCTTATCTCGAAAAATCAACAACCGCCTCCAACAGCTTTGACTGACTCAGTCTCGCTGAAGACTTGCTCTTGTTCGGTTTAATTATGCAAAACCGAAATTAGAATAACCAAAAACGAACCGCGCAACCCGCTGAGAAAATTGACGGCATTCACCCGGATGATGTGGGCGCGCACAAGACAGGCCAAATTCGACGTCGTCGACCGGATGATTTCCCCCCCCCCCTGCGCACGCCCGCGAAGGCATTTTGGAAGAGTTTCTTTTAACAACTTAACAAGCTTGTTATGGAAATCATATATGAACAAACATTGTTCCCATTTGGCCTCCAATGTGGGATATAAGACTTTCACACAAGTGAAATCCAACCCATATCAATCCCTACCAAGGTCAAGTTCCATGGTTTTTGGCACTACTTTGAGCATCAATTACTCATTCGATTTAGCTTCGTTTTTGGCGATTCAATACTTGATTTCATACCTCACACGTCAAGGTATTTTAATCTAATTTTGTCAACAAGATTAGAGGTGTTCTCCACGCTCAATTTTAGGTCTCAAATGTGGCGCACCACCATTTTCTTCAACCCACTACAAACACATTTTCCAACAATCCCCCACATGAAGAAAATCGAGTGGTGAAATCAAATAAAACAATAATCCTCGATAATCAACTCGACACGAAGTGGTGATAGCTTCTACGGATAATATCTGCACAGGATAGGTAGGTTACCCCTTTGAACCTTCCATTGAGATAACATGATCTCTTTACTGACTATTCAGTAGACTTGATGTCTTTGAACTGTTCGTCTTATACTGTAAACGAAATCAAGTTTCCACAGATATTATCCTGATCTTATTCAGTTCTTACTGGTGGGCTCATTTTGGTCGTGATACCCCTTTCCTGGTTCTGCAAGAGTTTCTAAAGAATTAAGCCCTTTGAATTCTCCTTTGAAGCGACCCCACTTCTCTCTCACATAGGTGATTCTTTCTTAAAGTAATCCTGCATTACCCATTTGAATCTCACTATTCAAATTACTAGAATCATTAAAAGCTTCGAGCTTAGCCTCGTGCAGGAGTCACTGTTTTATCTGGGAATAGGATTGGGGTGTTACCCCCCACAGTGACCTCACACAGTCTTAGCAGGTAGGTTGTCCCTTTGAACCAAGTTCTTGGGATCTCCAGTCATCATGGTAGGGTTTTCCTTTGCCTCAACTTTTATAGCCCAAGGGCTTAAGCCTATGCTTTGATGTTAGCAATCAAAAGGCTTTAGTCCCATTCCCTTAGTTGTCTTCTCTACTTGGTCCCTATTTAACCCTTTGGTTAACGGATCCGATATATTTTCTTTGGACCTCACGTAGTCAATGCTTATGACTCCGGATGAGAGAAGTTGTCTTATGGTATTGTGTCTTCGACGTATGTGCCTAGACTTACCATTATACATGACATTCTGTGCCCTACCAATTGTTGATTGATTATCGCAATACACACATATTGGTGGCACAGGGTTTTTCCAACCAGGAATATCCTCTACAAAATTCCTTAACCACTCTGCTTCTTCGCCGCATTTATCTAATGCCACGAACTCAGCTTCCATCGTGGATCTGGTTATTAGAGTTTGTTTCGAGGATTTCCATGACACGGCTGCACCTCCCAAAGTGAATACATATCCACTAGTGGCCTTTGAGTCTTGTATATCAGATATCCAGCTTGCATCAGTGTAACCTTCAATGACTTCCGGATATCTGGTATAATGTAGACCGTAATCACGAGTAAATCGTAGATACTTCAGTACTCTCACGATGGCTTTCCAGTGTTCATAACCTGGGTTACTCGTATATCTTGCAAGCCTACTCACACAATAAGCAATATCAGGTCTAGTACAATTCATCAAGTACATTAGACTGCCTATTACTTTTGAGTATTCCACTTGAGAGATACTCTCCCCTTTGTTTTTAGACAGATGGTGGTTCATATCTATAGGAGTTTTATAAACTCCTACACTATCTTTCCCAAATTTGTCTAAAATCTTATCAACGTAGTGTGCTTGGCTTAAGACAAATCCATCTGCCGTCCTTGTGATTTTAATCCCTAAAATTACATCGGCCAGACCTAAGTCTTTCATATCAAACCTTGAGTTTAACATGGACTTAGTAGATTTAACCATTTCTTCATTGTTTCCCACAATGAGAATATCATCGACGTATAAGCACAAAAGCACATACCCGTGTTCAGTGTTTTTGCTATATACACATTTGTCACACTCGTTGATTTTGAATCCATTTGACAATATCACTTTGTCAAATTTCTCATGCCACTGTTTTGGTGCCTGTTTCAGACCATAGAGAGACTTAACAAGTTTACAGACTTTTCTCTCTTGTCCTGGCGCTTTACAACCCTCAGGTTGTTCCATATATATCTCTTCTTCAAGATCTCCATTCAAGAAGGCAGTCTTCACATCCATTTGATGAATTTCTAAATTGCGCAGAGCTGCAATTGCAATTATCATCCTTATAGATGTGATCCTTGTCACAGGTGAGAATGTATCAAAGTAGTCTAGACCTTCCTTTTGTCTATATCCTTTGATCACAAGTCTCGCTTTGTACTTTTCAACAGTACCATCAACTTTCATTTTCTTAGTAAAAATCCACTTTGAATCAAGTGGCTTACATCCCGGAGGAAGATTAACTAACTCCCAAGTATGATTTTGCATAATGGAGTCTAGTTCACTTTTTATGGCTTCTTTCCATATAGGGCCATCAACAGAGCTTATAGCTTCATTATATGTAGGAGGTCCCGCCTCAACCATAAAGGTTACAAAATCAGGTCCAAACGAATTTTCAACCCTTGCTCTTTTGCTTCTTCTTGGTTCCTCCACATTTGTATCATCCTCGGATACTTCTTCTTGTTGGTGATACATTTCAGTAGTATCTTCACCTATCTCATAAGGTGAACTCGCTGGTTTTTCTTTATAAGGAAACCGATGTTCAAAGAACGAAGCATTCTTAGACTCTATAATTGTGTTCTTGTGTATATCAGAGTTTTTAGACTCATACACAATGAACCTATACGCATTACTATTATGCGCATAGCCTATAAAGACACAATCAACTGTCTTTGGTCCTATCTTCATTCTTTTAGGACCGGGAGCCATTACTTTCGCTAAGCATCCCCACACTCGCAAGTGTTTGTAAGCAGGTTTTCTCCCTTTAAATAATTCATAGGGAGATTTCTCCTTCCTTTTTCGGGGTATTCGATTTAGCAGATAGTTAGCCGACAAAACGGCCTCCCCCCACATTGACTGGGGTAACCCTGAACTAAGTAACATCGCATTCATCATTTCTTTGATAGTGCGATTCTTACGTTCAGCTACACCATTCGATTGAGGAGAATAAGGTGGTGTAACCTCATGTATGATTCCAGTTTGTGCACACAGTGCCCCAAATGGTTCTACATATTCACCACCACGATCACTTCGTAGCCTTTTAATCTTTTTATTTAGTTGGTTTTCCACTTCCAACTTATACATGGCAAATTTCTCTACTGCTTCATCCTTGCTCTTTAGCAAGTATATTGAACAATATTTTGTACTGTCATCTATGAAAGTCACAAAATATTTATTTCCACCTCTTGTTGGCATGAATTTCAAGTCACATAGATCACTATGTATTAAGTCAAGGGGTTCAGTGTCTCTTTCAACACTATGAAATGATGTTCTTGTTAGTTTTGCTTCAACACAAATTTCACACTTGTGTTCGGAATCAAATTGAAATTTTGGTATACAGTCCAATTTCATTAGATTCCTTATCGAGTCATAATTCACATGACCTAATCTACCATGCCATAAATTAGATGACTCAAGCAAGTAAGCGGAAGAATTTTTATTGATAGAATTGATAGCAATTACATTGAGTTTCCACATTCCATCCTTCACGTAACCACGTCCCACATACATGCCGTTCTTTGAAAGAACGACCTTCTGGGACTCAAACACCATCTTAAAACCATGACTCGTAAGTAAGGTTCCAGACACTAAATTCTTCCTGACATCAGGCACATATGAAACATTGGTCAGTTTCAGCTCCTTGCCCGACGTCATCTTCAACATCACACTTCCTTTTCCCTTGACTTCTGAGGTGGCCAAGTTGCCCATGTACACCTTCTCTCCATTTTCAGTCAACTTCAGCTCAGAGAAGGCATTCTTGTCAGAGCAGATGTGGTGGGTTGCTCCAGTATCCAGCCACCACTCCTTGGGGTTGGAATCCACCAGACTCAGCTGAGAAATCACAGCCACTAGTTGCTCTTCATCTCCCTCGGCGACATTCGCCTTCTTCTTCTTTGGAGCTCTACAATCAGCAGATCGGTGACCCTCTTTGTCACAATTGAAGCACTTTCCAGCAAACTTCGGCTGTGCTTTCTTCTTGATAACCCTACTCTTGGGTCCAAGCTTGCTTAAGGGCTTCTTCCCTTTAGAGCTAGCACCATGCTCCACTATGTTAGCCCTTTCTGAAGGCAGCTTTGTCCTCTTATCAGAGAGTCGATTGTCCTCTTCATTCTTGAGGCGAATCACCAGGTCTTCCATAGACATTTCCTTCCGCTTGTGCTTAAGGTAATTCTTGAAGTCCTTCCACCCTGAAGGCAGCTTCTCAATTACTGCAGCAACCTGGAATGGTTCATTCACTACCATTCCTTCAGCGTTCATCTCATGCATGATCAACTGCAAGTCATGCACTTGACTGGTCACAGTCTTCGAATCCACCATTGAGAATTCGAGGAAGCGTCCCACCAGGTACTTCTTGGAGCCAGCATTCTCTGTTCGGTACTTCCGATCAAGCGCCACCCAAAGGTCCTTAGCTGAACTTTTGGATTTGTACACCTTGTACAACACGTCATTAAGACAGTTCATCACATAATTGCGACAAAGATACTCAGCATCTTTCCATGCATTGTATGCAAAGAGCACTTGATTGTCCGCCTCACCCTCAGCCACCGTAGGTGTCTCCTCGGTCAGATACCGGGACAACCCTAATTGGGAGAGGTAGAAATGCATCTTAGGCTGCCATGTAGTGAAGTTCAACCCAGTGAACTTCTCAGGCCTTTCAGCTGCCATAACTGCAGCAGGCACTTGTGCCACCATAGCATTTGGAACTGGACCCGCAGGTCCATTCCCGGCCGGAGCCATCAGTGGGGTAGTCGCAGCCGACTCAGCAGCATCCTGGTGATGTTGGACACCTTCCATGTCCACAGATTGAACATTGTTTTGTCCTTGTTCAGAATTCATTGCTACAACAGAGACAGATCTGTTAGTATGAAATATTTTTCAGATAATAACGAAGCAGAAATCAGCTTTAAGAATGTTGGACGTCTGTTATCTGAAAATAAATTTATTTCATGCGGATCTAACAATAATAAACCGTTTCAGCAGTGATGTTAATTAACCAACATGCATATATAAATCTGAACATGCATATATGAATCTGAACATGCATATATGAATCTGAACGAATACAGTTATCAGAATCTGATACAAACAAACAGATATTAAAAGGACAGCAAACCGAGTTGGTGATTCAGTCACGTCGTTGACGCTGTCCTTAAAGCTGATTTGCCTCCCGTGCTGGATTTGACGGCAAAAAGCTTCCCAGGATAAAAGAACCTCAGCAAGCGCGTTGAGCACTGTAGCCTTGCTGATCGAACCTATTCGATCTTCTGCTATCACAGATCGGAAAAAACAAGAGACGAGATGTGTAGGAGTGTTGTATTGTGTATTTTTTGAACTGAAGCGCAGGCTTCTTTATATAGTCGAGAGGAGAAACCGTTTTGCTGCTGGCTTTTTGGAAAAGATATGAACTGTCTTGTTTATCCGAACGCAACAGTCCAAGTTCTTATCTCGAAAAATCAACAACCGCCTCCAACAGCTTTGACTGACTCAGTCTCGCTGAAGACTTGCTCTTGTTCGGTTTAATTATGCAAAACCGAAATTAGAATAACCAAAAACGAACCGCGCAACCCGCTGAGAAAATTGACGGCATTCACCCGGATGATGTGGGCGCGCACAAGACAGGCCAAATTCGACGTCGTCGACCGGATGATTTCCCCCCCCCCTGCGCACGCCCGCGAAGGCATTTTGGAAGAGTTTCTTTTAACAACTTAACAAGCTTGTTATGGAAATCATATATGAACAAACATTGTTCCCATTTGGCCTCCAATGTGGGATATAAGACTTTCACACAAGTGAAATCCAACCCATATCAATCCCTACCAAGGTCAAGTTCCATGGTTTTTGGCACTACTTTGAGCATCAATTACTCATTCGATTTAGCTTCGTTTTTGGCGATTCAATACTTGATTTCATACCTCACACGTCAAGGTATTTTAATCTAATTTTGTCAACAAGATTGGAGGTGTTCTCCACGCTCAATTTTAGGTCTCAAATGTGGCGCACCACCATTTTCTTCAACCCACTACAAACACATTTTCCAACACAAATTTCACTACAGCCGATCAAGCCGTCGAGTCAACAACACAGTCAACCTCCTCACCCGATCTTTCTCTCTCTCCCTCTCTACTCTCTTACCTGAAGCGGTCGCGAGCGCTAACCTCTTCTCGCCGGCAGCGGCAACATCCCTTCCGGACAGCCCTAACCTCTTCTCGAAACTCAGATGGAGCCTGCACAATCGCCGCTTCTAATCGTCCTCACCGCCATCTCAATCGCAATCTACGGACTCGTTGATAGACGATGAAGGTTGAGGACGGTTTGGAGAAAAAAAATTCAATCGAAGCTCGGAGAAATTCGAATTGGAGGGAGACGAAGAGGGGAGTGAGGGCACGTGCAAAGATTAAGGTAAGATTCAATCTTGGCCTTTGGTAGAAAATGAAAGGCTACGATTGATTTATGAGGAAATATGAGGAAAAAAAGGATGAGGAGAGAATCCCGTTCCTGAAGACATAAGGTCCTACGACAGTAACCTGATAAAAATACATGGCCTACACAACTGGATCAAATATATATATAAACACTATTCCTTTATATTGCTCACAAGTCACACCCACATTAACCATCTATTGCATTTCCCTCTCTTCTCTCCCTCCCTCTCTGATCTTCATTTGATCACTCCTGTCTCCAACATGAACCAGCCCTCCTCCAGTCACTGTCAGTTTCACCCAATGGAAGTGTTCGTCGGTGTTTGTCCATACATTCTGCCTAAGTGAAAGGCTTCTCACTCTGGCCTCATTAAAACAAAGACATTACAATAAGCACAGATCACAACAGCACTGCGACCAAAAACATGTCAACAATAGTCAATTAATATAATATCGAGATCGATCTCATTATCAACCAACTATGTATTATACAAGAATAAAAAAAACTGTGTATTATACAATCATGTCGGTGAATATAATTGTCCAGTGAGATGCACAAATGTCTTCTTAGGATTCACTTCTCCAACATTATGTTTTCCACGACTACCAAAGAGTTATAGAATAAGCTAAGTAGCTAACCTTTTTTTTTGGATAGTGAATAAGCTAACCTTTTGATTATTTAAAATATTAAATGTTGTGTAGGGTGCTTTTTGTCCCGCCTCGGCGTGGACGCGTTGTTCCTCCCTCGTAGAGGTGTTATTCGTCACGACTCGGTGTGAACGTGTTGTTCCTCCTTCGCGGAGGCGTTGTCCGTCCCTTGTGGACGTGTTGTGCCCTTCAAATCCGCAGGTGTTGTTTGCTTGATGCTTGGAGGTGCGTGTATGCGATCGTGGGGTTTCAAGATAAAGGTGTTTTATGGCATGTGCTTCAATATAGACGATTCAAGTATCAATCCGGGTTGATGCCTTGCGTGACCGTGCTCCAAAAGTATAGAGATTGTACCAGTGTGATAAGTATTCATGTAATATATACAAAATGTACTCGTGTAGTACTTGATTTGTATTGTAACCCCCAATCAAAAAATGTTGTTAATGAACATTTATCGAACATAATCCACACCTAGCCATATGTTTAAATCTTATTTGGTTGAGTTGGTAGAACACTTGCCTTGCAATAGTAAGGTCAACGAACTCCACCGTGGCATTTTCCTTTCCACAATTTTGTGAAGGAGTGCTTTTCGTCTCGCCTACGCGTGGACGTGTTGTTCCTCATTCGCGGAGGTGTTATCCCGCGGAGGTGTTATTCATCCATTGTAAACGTGTTGTGTCCTGCAGATCTGCAGGTGTTGCCTGCATGATGCGCGGATGTGCTTATTCGATCGTGGGTGTTTTCAAGTTAGATGTGTGACGGAGCCCACTGCACTGTCGTTAAGGTGCAATGTTCTCTGTGCAAATAAATTTATAATTTCCGCTACTCGCAACTATCACTACTACAGACAGGACATTATGCAACGGTTCAAAAATTACATTATGCAACGGTTCTACTTTATGCAACGGTTCTTTTAAAAACCGTTGCATAAGATACACATTATGCAACGGTTTTTATTGAACCGTTGCATATAATGACCTTATGCAACGGTTCAATTTAACCGATGCATATGTGTTAATATTAAGCAACGGTTGTAAATAAACCGTTGCATAAAGTGAACAAACACTTAGGTTTTAGTTGAAATTTCGTCAGTCCGCTGCTCGCGTCTGCCTACCTGCTCGCGTCGCGACTCTCCCTCTACGCAATCGACTCTCCAATCTCCATCAACGCCGCGACTCTCCCTCGACCTGGCCTTCGACCGCCTTAAATCGATCGCACTAAGAGGCTCGGCGCTGCGCTTTTCGAGGCAGAGGAGTAGGGAGAGGGAATGGTCGTAGATCTGGCGATGATGGTCGGCGGATTGGTAAGCATCTCAGTAGCGTCTTCCGCCGTAATCAAATTGCTTCAATCTGCGTCCGACGCCAAGCAGGTCTCGAACGATTTCATCTGTTTTATGAATTTAAACATTATGATGATTTTGATTGTGTGGTGTGGTTTGGATTGAAAGAGAAAGGTCGGTCGGAGTTGCTTGATTTGTAAGGGAGTTGGATTTTACATATGCAAGCTGTGTAGATGCAACTCCACCATTCACTTGTCGCCCTTGTTTGATCCTATTGCTTTCAACCCTTGCCTTTGCCCTACCTGCGATGGCCACAAGTACTATTACATCTTTTCTTTATCTACTCTCCAACAACAATCATGCTTCTTACTACTTCTGCTTCGTTTGATTGATTTTTTCTGAATTTCAGGGTCCAAAGGTGTCTCAATTGCATTGGCAAGGGCTATTGGTGATACACTAAGACATAATATCATAGTGAAAAATTATTGCATATGTCTTTCTGATTTTCGTCGAGATTGTGTTTGTTCGATTCCGGCTATTCTCATATTTTGAGATGCCGATGTAGATTGAGTAAATTGATTTGAAGTTGCGTGTGCTTCTGAAGCAGTCTAGATCTGCAGCTATTGTATTGTTTGATATGTTTGGACGATTCTTTTTGTTTTGCAGAGCCGACATCACTTCTGGAACCGTGCTCATTGTTTTGGCTGGGAGGTTCAAACTGAACATGGCGTGACTTTTGATTCGGGGGCACAAATATCGGTCTTAATAGCTGAAGCATATTACTCATTAGTCAACGCTGTAAGTGAGAAAAGATGCGTTATTGTTATTTAGTCACTGTTTAATTTATTAATTGGATCTGATTGTTTTATTTTTCTGCTAGCTTCATTCTAAAAGGTTTATGTATTGTACTTGTTTCTTAAAAATGACAGCCCCAGTGTTAAGTGACAAGATTATTGTTTATGCATGACTTGAGTCATCGTCGGATAGGTTGGGTTGAACATGATTGTAAGTACTTGAATAAGGTTTATACCTAAAATTTTTGTACTAATTCGTCTTCATCTCCTGCGTTGTTTTCCAGCTCACTCCTTGAAATCGAATGCTCATGCGTCTAACATATTCAAGAAGAAAGATACAAGACGTGCGAGATGACATCGTCGGCTACTTGCACGACTATTTGTTTGAACATGATCTAATTTTGGCAAGACAAATTATTGTAGTGTTTACATTTGATTGTTTTGTGAAGTTGTATGAATGATGTAATGAATGATCGTATTTTGAGTGAAATGAAAGTATTTGATGTTTGGGAAATGAGTAACATGGAATTACATTTGTTTGCAATTTGTGTTTAATTTTTAAGGTGAATTTGAGCTATAAAACAACCAAAATATATCAAAATTTTCCGCATTTTATGCCACGGTTTTAAGGAAAACCGTTGCATAATGTCATACTTTATGCAACGGTTCTAGCAACAAACCGTTGCATAAGGTCATACATTATGCAACGGTTTGTTGCTAGAACCGTTGCATAAAGTATGACATTATGCAACGGTTTTTATTGAACCGTTGCATAAAGTATGACATTATGCAACGGTAGCTTATGCAACGGATGAGGAACCGTTGCATAATGGTCCTCAGAACCGTTGCATAAGGTCTGTTCTGTAGTAGTGTATACTACTGGGTAGTAAGTGGTAAGTAGGCGTCGAACCCAAGGGAATTAGGGGAATACGTTGTTCTTTAAGGGATTTGTACAGCGAGGGAGCGTATTTTTTGGGTTGAGATTTTAGCGCGAGTAATTTAGTAACCTTTTTTTGGTTGTTTTTGGTTTTTTATGCGGAAAAGTAAATGACAGGTAAAGTAAATACTGAAAATACAAAGAAGACTTACAGCGGGTGATGCGTGATTGTCAAGTCCTCCGGTAGATGAGCGGTTGATGGTTGCAGTTGATCGAGCGATTCGTAAAAGTAAATACAGGGGGTTTTGTAATTCAAGGAAAACATTCGGTTTCAGGGGCCTTGTATCATAGCCTGTTTATTGTTTTAGTAACCCTTCTAAGTATTCAAACGTGTATCAAGGCCTTTTCCGGCGCTCAATTTGCCACATTGTCTAGTCTTTTGCAAAAGTGTTCGAAAGTGAATCAAGGCCATTTCAAGCACTCGACTTGCAACACTGTCTAATCTTTTGCAAAAAACGTAAAGCCCTTGTTCTACTTAGACTAGCACCCCATTTCAAGGTATACTAGCCTATGTGCATCCATTTTGGGTTGTCTTTTCCGATTTACCCAAAATGGTGTTTGAGAGAGATCAAACTCCTCAGATAAGCTTTGCCATTTCAAGCATCCACTTACCCGAGTATGTTTGCGAACTTCCACGGAAGAGCTTTGCCATTTCAAGCATCCACTCAACCTTGGAAGTTCTGATCTAATATATGGCACATAGAACAAGTTTTGAATACAGAGAAAAGAAACTAAAAGAATTTAAAACATTTTATAATACAAGAACACCCCTTTAACCGAATAAAGAAGTTTAGCTACGAATATCCATAGAGGTGGATACCATAGCTAAATACTCGGGGGTTTTTGAAAACAGTAAGAGGAGAAGGGGTGGAATACTCAAGAACCAACAGGAGTATTCCTAATTCCTACTGAATACTCAAGAACCAACAGGAGTATTCTCTAAAGTATAATACTCAAGAACCAACAGGAGTATTATTTCATAAACCAAACTTACAAAGTAACACAAACTTAGAGAGAGAAGTGAAATGTTGATTTTGGGATCATACAAATGAGGAGGAGGAGCTCTCCTTTTATAGGCTAAGGGGAGGAGAATAGAGGGTGGAGATGGTGGCATGTGGAGTTGCATCCAAGGGAGGAGGAGATGGGGAGGAGCATGTGGAGGAGAAGCCACCACATGGCAACTTCTCATGGCTCACAAAAGCCGCCGGTTGCAATGGGAGGGGAGGGAGGAAGCCGCCGGTTGCAAGGAGGAGGGGAGGAGGAAGGAGGGGGTGAGTCACCCCATGACTCACCTCTTCCTTAAAGCCGCCGGTCACCTTGGCAAATGGATGAGTTTTGTGAGTTTTGTGCAGTCTTTTCACAAAACTATCAGTCCAATTTCGCTCCGGTCTGACTTTGGTTGTTCCTCGGTTGAATTTGTTTTGAGTAATTCAATGTCAGGATCTTGAGATTTCTGCGTTTAGCGTCTGATCTTGACCTTGGATTGACTCGTAATATCTTTTCAGCGTAAAATCCTCTCCTTAGCGTGTTTTCTCTCTAAGCGCCAAAATACCCTGTAGAAATATATCGGGACTAACAAGTAGAAGTTAGATAGACAAACAGTCTAATTTGGTGGGTTTTACTGTGTATTTGATTCGTATAATTATGGTCCATCAATGTGCCTTATGATCTTTTCTTCAACGTGGACGATTCAAGTATCAATCCGGGTTGATGTCTTGCATGGCCCGTGCTCCAAATTCTAATGATTGTAAGTAAAAAAAGAGCTCATATAATATGTATAAAATGTATTCGTGTAATACTTGATGAGATACTATAATCCATAATAGGGGACGGTTCAGGTACAAACCCTTAAGTATATACAAACTACAAAATAATAAGAATCGTTGATTTAATTAGATGAGCGGATAAGATTTACGTTAAATATTTAACTGGTGTTAAATCTCCGTTTGATTTCAAACGCTTACGGGTAATTAAGAGATTGAACAAATACTTTTAAATTACTTTTATTTCTAAATCTGTCGCTGCATAAAGCAACAAAACCCTAGCACTACACCAATTTACAGATTATGGCATACTTTTTTTCCGTCGCATAATGTCCTATAATGGTCGCCTATAATTTACGCGAGCAATCGTGTGTCGCGTAATGTTGGTCACAAAAGGCGAGTAGCGTAATGTTTACGCGAGAAACGTAAAAACGCTAGTCGCGTAATGTGAAAAGCTTATGCGGCATTTCTTTCACTTAGTCCCGTAATCAGTGAGTTGAGGTCCACTCTTAAATGCGTGTAAAAGACCATAGACGACGACTATTGAACATATCATTGTCGTATAAACAACATTTCGCGAATCATGTTGCTAATTGTAACGTCGTGAAAACCATGTGTCGCGACTAATATTCACGGTATAGGTGTCGTATAAACATTATTTTGCGATTCATGTTGATTAACCGCACGTCGTATAAATCAATTTTCGCGACTACTATTAAATGTATATATGTCGTATTAACACATTTCCCGATTAATGCGAGTGAAATACACGTCGAATAAAGCCTGTTTCCCGATTACTAATGACGTATATATGTCGTATAATAGTCCCTTCGCGACAAATGTTAAGCAATTAGAAGTCGTATAAATTCTTTAACGCGACCTATGTTGGACAGTTGGATGTCGTGTTAAACTGCTTTCGCGATTCGTATTGGATTTATAACATTCGCATAAAAGAGCATTGGCGACCAAAATGTGACATATAAATGTGGCAAAAACCTGTATAGGACGCAGACATGGCAGCTAACATTATGGCCAAAACACAAAATAGTTTTGATTGTAACACAAAACATCATCCAAGACACCAAACAACCATTTGGCCAAAAAAACTAGAATCCGAGCCAACAAAATACTACAGGGTACACACAACAATAGTTTAGGTGTGTACCCAAGCCAAAACATAAAAGTTTGACACAAACCTAGTTCACACCTCAGCTATTAGCATCAGGAACATAACTGGTAGCACCTTCTGAAGCATTTTGGCTTGCCAGATTCGCTGAACCACCTCTCACCACCAATTCCTCGAGCACACGTATCCTTTGCTGAAATTCAGCCTTCAGTTCTTCAAATTCATCTCTTTGCTTTTGCAATTTTTCATTAACCTTAGAAATTCTTGCACCTCCTTTAGGTAGGGGTGGTCTCTTGAAGGCTTTACCGGTCCCGGATACATATGTTCCACCCTTTTGCCCAACCACTCCGCTTATGATATCAATTTGAGTAGAAACTGGAAGGGGTTCTTGATCATCAAGTACACTGTGTTCAGACTCTTCACCATTCTGATCTAACAATGCTTGACGGACCATTTCTTGCATTTTTTCCTACAATACACATTGTGTAAATAAAATAGAATATCACAGCAAGTGTAAATACAACAGAAATACCACACTGTTTCACAAAGATACAACAGAACATGGCACATAACAGATATGTTAAACAAGATAACATGGCACATGAATTAATTGTTAAACAAGAGATATGTTATGTGCCACAATGTTTCACAAGAGAACATGGATAACAGATATAACAATATACCAACAAGTGTAAATACAAGAGAAAATATTAGATACAACAATATCTCAATTAATTGGTAAACATTAAAATGGCACATAACAAGAGCACGTATTTCCGCCGGATGTACATGTCATAAAATATTTGCACCATAAAATATTTACCAACCATGTGGGAAACAAATAACAAAAGATACAACCTAGTCGAACATCAACTTACGTAAATACCAAACACATGAAAATGAATAAAAAACTTACTGCAAGGGCAGCGCCCCTGGGATCACCGGAGTACACTTGGGAGAACGTTGCAATAAAGTGTGCATTGTCTCCCTTGGCAGCAAGATTGGCAGCCTTCATGTGGAATGGACATTTTCCAGCACGGTGGTTAATTCTATTAGGATCATTTCGAATGCCTGACATTTGCTTACCCCTCTCCTGTGACCAAATAAAATAATACAAGTTAATTAAAGAGTTCTTATAAAGTCAAAATGAATGACAAAATGTTAAACAAGTATTCTGAACAAAAAAAGTAAATTTGTAAGTAAATTGAATGCGTAACCTAAACTTTTGCTTCGCTAAAGTGGCTCTTAAGCCATTCCCACTGCTCAGCCCGACCCACGAACTCCCTGGGAAGTACATCGGGTCCATACTCTGTGTAGAACACTTTACAATCCACCTTCCAGTCACGATACCTCTCACATGCCTTCCTGAAAATGAAACTCCACAGCTGGTCATCCTCTTTTTCTATAACAAAGTTTGGCTGCATACGAACAAATGAATGGTTTAAAAATTTGCTGACAAGTAATCAAATAAATGCAAAGGTAAAATAAAAATTACTCACCTTCAAATGATCATACACAATGCGTCGATCTTGTTCCGTAAGTTTTCTGAATGACGTGGCTATTATCGGAACCTTGTCTTTCACAGCACTACCTATCTCATGCGTAAGAAGGCTTCCCACAGCTTGCGAGGCAGGGCAAGTCCCGTCAGATAAAAACTCTACCTTAAGAGGCTGCCCTTTATTATTGGTCTGTCTATAGCTGGCAATCGTCGAACCATTCACTACTCCACGGACCTTCCTCTTTTCCCCACTTTCATCTCCTGTCATATAAAAATCCAAATTTTTAGTTAACTACCGAACAAATAATAAGAAACACACTTATAATAAACAATACAAATAACAAACACAATAACAAACAAATATATTACCTGTTAGCACAAACCCAGAACTCTTGCATCTAATGCTTGGATAAGCATCAAAATTTACACTCGCATCATCCTCATCATCCGTTACACTGTTATCGAATGAGGGCATTGGTTCAAAGTCTGGAGCTGGTGGTTCGGGAGCAGCCACTTGCGTTGGTTGGGATATGGTAGCAGGGGGTGGAGGAGGAGGGTAAGAAGGTACAGGTTCTGGAAGAGGATTAGTGCGTCTCCCGGCTGACTTTGCTAAACTCCTAGGGGACCTACGGGGTAGGAAGGGATTAGGTTATGGTGTAGGGTTTGAAATGGTAGCTGCTGGAAGGTTTATTGCTTCAAGTTTGTGATGATTTGGGGCAGTACGAGGTTGACTGCTTGTGGCAGTGGTTTTTCTTTTCACAGGCAGCGGAGGATGGATGTCTTGTGGTGGTTCTATGTCGGGCAGGGCTTTCGGTGGTTGATTCTTCCTTCTCCAGGGAACTGGAAGACCATGACTGTTGTGGGTGACATGTTCTTCATGTGGTGGTACAGACAGTGCAGGGCTGACATGTTCTTCGATGTCGGGCAGGGCAGTAGGTTGCGATGCTAGTTTTTTGGCTTTGCGAGGAGGAGTGTTTCGAACACCATGACCGTGCTGGGCCATTTTCTTCTTCTTCTTCATCACAGGAGGAGTCTCAATTGCATCAAGCCTCTTCACACGCCTGTGTTGAGCCTCATCCGACATTGCATTCATGATAGCCCTCGATCTCTCAGTATTCCTGACCTCAGAACACATCAAACGCACCGGATCTGGCAACTCCGACGAAGAAACCAGAGATGACAGGCCCTGCGACTCAGCGCGCATAATCCCAGTCGTTGGCTTCGGCGGTGGAGTCTTCATAAGCTTGGTGGAAGGGCGACGAACCGACGGCGACCTCAGCTTCATACTCGGCTTGCGGCTAGTTACCTCAGCGTCGTCTGGACGTCTAATTGCTTTGTTCTTTGATTTCGCCATGCATGTAATTGAACGGAGGAGCGAAGGGTTCCAATACAAATGAAAAGAAGGTTGAACGGTAGATGAAATCGAATGGGGATGTGCGGCGAAAATCGAGTTGAGAGCGGCGGCGAATTTAGGGTTTGTGTTTTGAGAATGCTAGAGAGAATAATGAGAGGCGGAGGAAAAGAGAGGAGAATACACTAGGGTTTCTTCAGTTGGGCCTGTTAATTATGGGCCAATACTTATGTTTATGTGACATATGTATTATAGAGTAGTCGCATAAAGTGTTACGAAATTTGAGATTTCATATTCCCTCCGACGAAATGTACTTTTCCCCCGAAAATTGAAATTGTCTTTAGCGACCTTTCATCTATATATGTCCCGTAATCTAAACAGAACTAAATCACTAAAAAGAAGCTCCCCTGTTTTTGATTAACAAACACAAAACAACATTTTGCCCCTGTTTTTCGTTAATTACCAAACAAAAAACAACATTCATCAAATCAATACTCAACACTTAATCATCATCCGATGTGTCTTCCATTGCATAATTGTCTTGCATTAAATCATCACTTCCAACCACATCATCGTCTTCTTCTTCAAACAACATTTCATCGTCTTCGTCACATGTGCCACCACCATCATCTTCACTATCATCCTCCTCTTCGTCGCACATATCGGGTTCTTCATCCAAATACAATTGTCTCCTTGCTCTTGGAATTTCATGATCAATACGTTCGTCACTAGAATAGCATTGAGGACCCAAATCAGTGGGCATTTTCTCTTGATAAAGATCAACATCATCAACCGGCAGGAAGGTTGTTGAGTTCTCTCCACTTTCATCTTCTGTTGCTAGGGAACTATCACTATATAGCCCTCTATGTGATACAACATTTACAACCTTCCAATTGTCACCCGCTTTTAGATCATCCAAGTAAAAAACTTGTCTTGCCGTAGTGGCAAGACAATACGGCCAATCTTCATACCAAGTTGTGGAAGTGTCAATGGAAAGAAGGCCATAATCCCTTTTAGTGCTACCCCTCTCTTTGGGATAAGTGTCAAACTATGTGCAATGAAAAACGACTACTGGCATTCCATTTGCGTACTGTAGCTCAATAATGTTCGAGATAATCCCATAATAAGTTAACTCACCATCTTCGACCATCAGTCCCGAATTTTGAGTACTCTTCTTTCGATCCCGATCCCGATCCCAAACAACAAACTTCACACCATTAACATAACACTGTGAGTAGCAGGCATATGATTGAGGCATTCGTGCTAAACTGTGCAATTCAATAGAATATGCCTCACTCTTTTCTCTTTCCAAGATGTCCAACTGCAATATAAAAACATAGTTCATTATTTAGAGGTAAGACATTTAAAAGTGAATGACAAGTTTAACACTTATGTAAATCATACCCATCCATGAAAATATGGAATAAAATGGTTAACACGTTCTTTCTTTGATCTGTTTGGGCATTCCAGCTCGAACTTATCTTTATGCCTTTCAATAAAGCGTTTTGCTTGTATGCAGTGCTCCACAACACACCAGTGAGCCATATCAAGTTGTTTCTTACTCAACTTGATTCTGGGACAATGACCACTAACTCTGATAAGAGGAGAATGCACATTGAGGACATATGATGGAGCTTCGTTTGATATGTCCATTTCATTTGCTTCATTCATGTATAATTTACAATACATTACACACTCATGTGTAATGTACTGCTCAGCGATACATCCCTCTGGATATCTTGTATTCCGAACCGATCTCTTGTACTGAGCTAATTGTCTGCAAAATGGAACAAGTCATAATTAGTTTAGAAATATATATGCATGCACGTGATAAAAGGGAATATTTGAATATATTCTTGATAAGTAAATTGGGAAAAGTATATACCTCTCAATAGGATACATCCAGCTATAGTGTACTGGCCCCTTAAGCAAAACTTGATCTGGAAGATGGATCAATAGATGCACCATGATAGTGAAGAAAGCAGGAGGAAAAACCATCTCCAATTTGCATAGGATGATGACTATATCATCCTTCATTTGAATTGCGTCACTGACTGTAAACTCCTTACAACATAACTTCTGAAACCATCGTGATAATGATATAAGCGGCTCAATTACATAATGTGGCAAGTATGGTCGAATGAACACTGGAAGTAGACGCTGCAACATAACATGGCAATCGTGAGTTTTTAACCCATTAAATTTTTTGTCTTCCATGTTGATTTTGTTCTTCAAACTACCGGCATAACCATAAGGATACTTAGCATCTTTAATGAACTCAAATATCTCTGCCCTTTCTTCGGGCAAAACGGTATAAGGTGCTTGTGGAATCTTATCTTTCCGGGAAGATGACCCTATCCTCTTCCACCACAATTCCTTACGAATCCCTTGTTGCTCCAAGCCTTCTCGAGCTTTAATATCATCTTTTGTCTTTCCTTGAAGACCGAGAATAGTACCAATGATGTTATCAAACACATTCTTCTCTATGTGCATTACATCTAACGAATATGGTTGTTTCAATGTTCTCCAATAAGGCAACTCGTAGAAAATGCTCATATGAGTCCAACACAACTTCTCCTTATTCACCCCTCTAGATTTGAAATCTGGATGCAAGCTAAGTACGGGGTACTCATGGCTAAGTACAGCAGAAAAAATCTCTTCACCTGTTAGTGAAGGTGGGGCATCTCGTAATTCCACGTCACCGTTAAATTTAGAGGCCTGACGCCTCCACGAATGATCCCTATCAAGCCATCTGCGGTGGCCTAGGTAAGACATTCTTCCCCCTAAATGTTTAGCATCGGTATCATCTAAACACAAAGGGCAAGCTTTGTATCCTTTGCATTTTAGACCTCCTAACATTCCCAAGCCTGGAAAGTCACTAATTGTCCATATCACCGCAACTTTCATGTTGAATGACGATTTTTCATGCCGATCATATGTGACTACCCCTGTGTCCCACAAATAATTCAATTCATCTATCAGTGGTTGCATTAACACATTCAAGCACTTGCCAGGAGATTTTGGACCCGAGATCAACAAAGCAAGAATATTAAATTCTTTCTTCATCACATTGAAGGTGGCAAATTGTAAGGCATCACCACGATTGGCCATGTACTATGAGAAAGAGCTGCTGCTCCAAAGGGATTGAAGCCATCTGTGCTTAATCCAAGACGCACATTTCTAGGATCTCGTGCAAAGTCGGGATGTTTTTTATCAAACTCTTGCCATGCTTCGCCTCTTGGCGGGATGTCTAATATGACCATTTTTTACTTTTCTCTTCCGATGCCACTGCATCTCCTTAGCTATATGCGGCGACATATAAAGACGTTGTAATCTTGGAGTTAACGGAAAGTAGCGTACCACTTTTCTTGGAATCATTCTCTCGCTATCGCCGTCTAAGTATCTCGACTCATCACACACCGGACAATGTTCAAGGTCCTTGTAGTCTTTATAGAATAGAACACAACCATATTCACATGCGTGAATAATCTCATATCCCATCCCCATATTCTTCAAAAGACGCTTAACCTCACTATATGAACCGGGATAATTATTTGGGGTCGGAAGAAGATCTTGTGTGATTCTCAAATGATCGTTAAAGCTCTTATCGGACCATCCATTGTCGATTTTCACTTTCATTACACTTATAATAGTACCCAACACAGTTTTGTCACTCCCCTCATATATAGGAGTGTGTGCTTCCGCGAGTAGTCTTTGATATTTATCATATGCCTCCTTGCTCATGTTATTACCATTTTCAACGTCCTCTTCATGTGATTCGGCAAAAGGGAAAGCATCGTTAAGCATCTCTAATGTCGGATCCATGTAATAAGAACCATTTGCTTCAGTCGCGCCACAACTCTTTTCCATAACATATTGTTGTCTTTCTTTCATGTATAATGAAGATGAAGCATCGGCATCTACTTCCCCATGTAAAGTCCAAGTCGTGTACTCTTGCATTATACCATAGCGAAACAAATGTGTTTGAATTTCATCCAATGACAACATCTCATGGTGCAACCTACAACGCCTACATGGACATTTGTGCGTAGTTCTCCGGGGTTTGTGTTGTTTGACAAAGTTTATGAAAGCCATAATCCCATCTGCAAACCGCGGATCACATTTGTCCGACAAATTCATCCAAGTCTTGTCCATGATTAACCTATATATATGTATTACCAAATATGAGACGAAGTATAAGTGGGTTGCTATATGCCAAAGCAAATAGAAGGGGAAGGACATCAAAAAATGGAGAAATGTCCATGTATATAATTCAGCAGTGGCTGTTTGGGCACAAAAATGTAAACGACTTAAATTAGAAATGCCTAAGATTAATCAAAATGCAAAATGCTGCTGTAAAAGAGAACTTTCGAAATGCCTAATCTAAACCCAACCTTCTTTTCCCTCTCATTCTCTACACATTTAATTGATAATGTGTGATGTGCCTAAACGCCCCATATATTGCAAAATAATGCTGCTGCTGCCTAAACGGCCAAATGCTTTGAAATGCAAATCCTCCCAAATGCAAATCCCCGACGATTCTCATTAAGCACATGTACGTATATCATTAAGGTGCTGGCCAAAATGGCAAAGGAAGACAGCAATAAACATATTGAAGCTGCGCAGATTGAGTTTTAAGTCCAACAAAACAGTGTGAATTGAAGAAAAATGGAAATACAAAACATATGACAAGTTAAACCTATATGTATGCAAATGTTGTGTGAGTGTGAGTGTTTCGATCCACATACCTTCACAAGTGTGTGCTGTTTACAAGTGATTTCGAAAATCTGAAGCAAAACCCCACCATGGATCCTTGCAGAGAATAAACTTGCAGAGGTGTGTTTTAAGGTTGTTGAGAATCGCATTAATGAAGGCAGAGTACGGAACTGGCATGGTGCTCTGTTTTTCTGCAATTAATTTGTCCCCTTACGCGACTTACTTTGGATCAAACTGTCGCTTAATCCAAACACGGTAGGTCACCTCTCTTTAATGCACAGAAAGTTTGAAACATTCAAGGGTTGTCATGCAATACCTGCTTCGAAGATTTCATTTCGTAGTTTTATGCGGCAAAGTTTTACATGTCGCAAAATATAAGTCACATAATAGGTTTAACGTGACAACTTTTCCGCGTCGCTTTAACTAATGTCGCAATATCCATATAAAGGGACATAAATTTGGTGTCGCTTAAAGTAAAGTCGCGTAATCCACCTTATGTGACACCATGTTTTGCGTCGCGATAACTTATGTCGCATATTTATGTTTTGGCGACAACACATAAAATCGTCGTCGTATAAGCAGGTTTATGCGACAAAGCTTTTGCGACGGCTTTCAAAATTCGTCGCGTAGGATGTAAAATGGTGTAGTGTAGATACTCAGAAAATATCCGATCTTGAAATCCTAAGCTCGGTAGTGTTGGTTGTAATGCAAAACGAGAATATTTTTTGTTGTTTATTTCCTATTATCTCTGAAAGATATCTTTAGGACTTGGTCAAAAAGATAATAACTAACTTTTATCTATATTTCCTAATTTTGTTCCACAAGTTTAGGAAATATTTCTTAATTGATTAGTTTAGACGTAGGGTTTTTGAAGGGTATATATATGTGAGCTTTCTTCATATATAGAACAATTTATATAAGAAAAGAAAACCTAGTAGAGATTTGAGCAGTGCTTGAGCAGTTCCACCTTTCAAGTTCGGGTACACGGAGTTGGAGGAGGATTGTGTTAACCTTGGGGGGCGTTCGTCACTTGAGAGCCTGTACCGGTAGTGGCGAAATTCGCTTCTAAGTCAGTGGCCTTCATACCACGACACAATCAGCGTAATTTGGATATTGTCAATCAAGTAAAGTTATTCACGTTATATTACTTATTTGATTTCAATAGCATTATTTCCAACAATTTAGAAGCGAATTTGTTCTATTGAAATCATGTCTGGATTACCTCAATTTCGAGCGAGCTGTGCGAGTGATATTCTGTGAGATCGAGTTGGACTTGATCATTGCCGGAAAGTCAAGGAGGTGCCGTGACTACGATGACGTCGACGAGACAGTCAGGGAAGTAGTCAGATTATTGCTTGTGTAAATCTAGATTAGATTTATACTTAATAGGCAAGTTTTGTACCGCTGAGTGTACAGTATTAAATAGTAATAAAAAGGCTACTTTCATCGATGACTGGATTACCTCAATTTCGAGCGAGCTGTGCGAGTGATATTCTGTGAGATCGAGTTGGACTTGATCATCATGTCTGGATTACCTCAATTTCGAGCGAATTTGTTCTACTTTCATCATGTCTGGATTACCTCAATTTCGTATGGTGCTGGATTCTTATCAAAACTAGCATTAGTTTCAACAAGATTCGCTTTCACAGCAAGTTCGTTTTTGGGTTTCAATGGAGTATCGGTTTGCTTCTTCAACCTTCATATGACTCACTAACTCAACAAGAGTCAAATGGAGAGTAGGGGTGGCAAACGTTATTATGTTACTTTCATCGATGACTGTTCAAGGTATAGCAAAGTCTACCTTTTAAGGTCTAAAGATGAGGCAGAGTCCAAATTCTTGGTGTATAAAGCGGAGGTAGAAAATCAGTTAGATCGAAAAATTAAGAGAGTACGATCTGACAGAGGTGGAGAATATGGATCTACTTTCCTAAAAGAAGTGTGCGAGAAGGAAGGCATTATTCATGAGGTGACAGCTCCCTACACCCCACAACAGAATGGCATAGCAGAAAGAAAGAACCGAACGTTGAAAGAAATGATGAATGCAATGCTTTTAAGTTCAGGTCTTTCCGATAATTTGTGGGGAGAAGCAGTGTTATCAGCAAATTTTGTGTTGAACAGAGTCACTCACAAGAAGCTAGAAAAGACTCCATACGAGTACTGGAAAGGTTATGTTCCTAACCTAAGTTACTTAAAAGTGTGGGGGTGCCTAGCAAAAGTCGGCTTTCCTTCCTTTAAAAGATCAACCATAGGTTCAAGAACATTTGATACAGTGTTGATAGGCTATGCAGAAAATAGTGCAGCATACAGGTTCATGAACCTTGAAGATCGCTCGATATGCGAGGCTCGTGATGCAGAGTTCTTCGAGCAAGTATTTCCCTTTAAAGATAATATTGTTACAAATGTTTCTTCTAATATCACTCCCTTTGCAGGGCAATCTTCTCATGCTAGACTTTATGGAGAACATTTTGACACATCCAGTAGGGTTGATAATCAAGAGCAACCTAGGCGGAGTAAAAGGCAAAGAACAGAAACTAGCTTTGGACCTGACTTCCTCACTACGTTCCTCGCGGAGACGGGAAATATTGATGGTTTGGATGAGATACTGGTGTGTCTACAAGTGGTAGATGATGACCCTAAAACTTATGAAGAAGCGATAAGGTCCGTTGATGCAGGTTTCTGGAAGGAAGCAATCAATAGTGAACTTGAATCCATCATGACAAATCAGACTTGGGAATTGGTGAATCTCCCGAAAGGGAGTAAGGCCATAGGATGCAAGTGGATATTCACGAGGAAAAGGAAGATTGATGGTATAGTAGAAAGGTTCAAGGCGAGACTAGTGATTCGAGGATTATCACAGAAGTTTGGTGTTGATTATTTTTATACTTACTCTCCGGTCACTAAGATTGCGACTATTCGTATCTTATTTGCCTTAGCATCTGCATTTAATTTAAGTGTTCATCAGATGGATGATAAAACAGCTTTCCTAAATGGAGATCTGGAGGAGGAAATCTACATGGAGCAACCCCCTGGGTTTGTAGTTCCTGGCATGGAGAATAAAGTATGCAGACTGAAAAAATCATTATATGGTTTGAAGCAGGCACCGAAGCAATGGTATGAAAAATTTCATAATACTATCCTTAGTTTTGGTTTTGTGGTAAATGGCAGTGACGCGTGTGTCTACACGAAGATGTTTGGTACCGACTGTGTGATCATATGCTTATATGTTGATGACATGCTCATATTCAGTGCTTGTTTAGATGCCATAAATGAAACCAAAAACTTCTTATCCTCCAAATTTGAGATGAAAGACTTTGGTGAGGTTGATGTGATTCTTGGTGTGAGAGTCACAAAATTCGACAAAGGCTACATGTTGTCTCAGACTCATTACGTGGAGAAGATCTTGAAGAAGTTTGATTGCTTTGATGTGGTGCCTGTGAGAACGCCGTGCGATCCGAACAAGCATTTGTTCAAGAATAGTGGAACGAGTGTTTCTCAGGAGGAATATGCCAAGGTTATTGGTAGTCTCATGTTTCTGATGAATTGTACTAGACCAGATATTGCTTTCGCAGTGAGTAGACTCAGTCGTTATACCCAGAATCCAAGCGGGGAGCACTGGAGTGCGCTTAAACATCTCTTGAGATACCTTAGAGGGACCTTGGAATGGGGTTTAAACTTTAGGGGTTTCCCATTGGTTCTCGAAGGGTATTGCGATGCGAACTGGGTGACAGACAGTGATGAGGTGAGCTCAACAAGTGGGTATGTTTTTACCTTGTGTGGAAGCGCAATTTCTTGGAAGTCATCAAAACAAACATGCATTGCTCGATCTACTATGGAATCAGAATTCATTGCTTTAGATCTTGCGACACAAGAGGCTGATTGGCTGAGAAACGTGTTAGCTGACATTCCATTGTGGGGGAAGCCAGCTCCTTCTGTACCTATTCATTGTGATTCACAAGCCGCCATTGCCGTTGCGAAGAATAGCGTGTATAATGGAAAAAAGAGACACATTCGTATTAGACACGAGTCTGTGAGGCAATTTATTGTGAATGGTGTGGTTTCTCTGGAATATGTAAGAACGGAGAACAACCTGGCGGATCCCTTTACAAAAGGGTTGGAAAGAAGGAAGGTACTTGAGTCATCAAGAGGTATGGGTTTGAGAGATACTAAACCCATGTGGTGAGCCATCCTGAAATGGATGATGAGTATGAGCTTAAGGCTTTTGATGTATCTAGCCTCATAGACCGAGGTCACTTGTCTAAGTGATGTCATGAGATGGTCTTGTAGATATGGTGGTTTTTTTGATTAGCCTCATAGACCGAGGTCACTTATCTAAGTGATGTCATGAGATGCTCTTGTAAATACGGTGGTTTTTTTTGTTGATCCTCATAGACCGAGACCATTCGAGTTAATGGTGTCATGAGAAGATCTATTATAACTAGCCTCAATGACATAGGCCACTCGAGTTAGTGGTGTCGTGAGATGACCGGTGAGTTATATAGATGGAAGGTTGAACTTAAATGTTCTTAATGTTCGTGGAACACCTGCGGTGAATGTGAAGGGATAGCCTCCTTCCATGAGTGATGGGATATCTCTCTAGAGCGTTCACTTAGAGTCCCAAGATGAGTGGCTGTGTTATCGAGGAATTGCTCAAGTTCTTAAGGTGATGTGCGTGTTGTCGGGTCCCTTCAATAATCTAAGAGTTCAATCCTTTGGACACTCTCTAGACCGTTGAACACCCCACTCCACTATGTGTTAGTTCAAACCTTTGGATACTAACATTTAAGTACTAAGCCTTCTTCTTACTGCTCAAATCTCTAGGTCTCGTGTTTATGTTGTATTAGTGGGGGAATGTTGGTTGTAATGCAAAACGAGAATATTTTTTGTTGTTTATTTCCTATTATCTCTGAAAGATATCTTTAGGACTTGGTCAAAAAGATAATAACTAACTTTTATCTATATTTCCTAATTTTGTTCCACAAGTTTAGGAAATATTTCTTAATTGATTAGTTTAGACGTAGGGTTTTTGAAGGGTATATATATGTGAGCTTTCTTCATATATAGAACAATTTATATAAGAAAAGAAAACCTAGTAGAGATTTGAGCAGTGCTTGAGCAGTTCTACCTTTCAAGTTCGGGTACACGGAGTTGGAGGAGGATTGTGTTAACCTTGGGGGGCGTTCGTCACTTGAGAGCCTGTACCGGTAGTGACGAAATTCGCTTCTAAGTCAGTAGCCTTCGTACCACGACCCAATCAGCGTAATTTGGATATTGTCAATCAAGTAAAGTTATTCACGTTATATTACTTATTTGATTTCAATAGCACTATTTCCAACAGGTAGTTCGATATCAATTGACTGAGTAGTGGGAGCGATGCGACTCGAGTGGATGATTTTGGTGCTCAACTGTAATCGTTCCGATCTGAACCTCCGCGTCTTCCGATCTGATCTGAAACAAGTGAAGGATGAACGAGACTCGGCTGCGACTACTTAGAGCATCTGCAGCGGTGCAATCTCCAGGAGGATTTGAGGTCGTCCTCGGATGACAATCTTGTGCAGCGAGACAACCTTGCGGAGATCGCGACCTTGGAGAGGATTGTGGACGAGATCGTCCTCCCAGAAATTCTCCGCGAGATCGGCTGAGCGGACGATCTCCGCGAGTGAGTCTCGCGCGTGACTCGCGTGAGAAGCCTCAAAACCGATTAAATTGAAAGCTCAAAACTCATTTTCGAAACTTTTCGACATCAATGGAACATTAAAAAAAACAGCCGATCGAACAATCAGTCGATTTGAGAAAATGATGACAGTGCTCGACCTTCAAAATCGATCGAAAGCGTTTTGCTCGGATACACGATCGAAGGTGCGATCGGTTGCCTGGCGTTCACGATCGGAGGTGCGATCGGATACACGATCGGAGGTGCGATCGGAGGTGCGATCGGATACGCGATCGGAGGTGCGATCGTTTTGTCGGATACACGATCGGAGGTGCGATCCTTTTGCTCGCATGCACGATCGGAGGTGCAGGTGCTTTTTTTTTTTGCCTTTTGTCCCACTTCTTCAGCTGCCTTTGCCACCCTACAGAACGCACCTGTGACCCATGAAGCTCCAGTTAAGATGTACCGATTCTTCATAATTGCTGATCCAGCACTGCTCACTGTTTGCTCGGCAGCTGCAAATGCATTATTGGTCTTTTCGGAAACTTGGAACTTCTCATCCATTTCCTTCACTTTATCATTCACTATAGTCGTCCCAACACTGAGCTTCTCTGTGAACCCAATTTTCTGATCCAGAGAAGCCACTTTAGATGAGGCAGTCGATGTCAACTGAAGCCTGCTCATCCTGTACATCCTGCTCAGATGCACCTAAGGAAAGATTGCTGACTTTGACTGTTGTTACCTGTGAATGAATTCAGCACAGTGAATGAAATTGTTATGGTATGGGTTGACTTTTAGCCTCTACCAGCAACTGCTTCTCATCTTCACACAATTTTCCAAACAGATGAAGCCTAATAGTGTCTATATATCTCTAAACGCCTAATAATCCGAACAAAAATGTAACGAAATGGACATGTTGGTGGCAATTGAACCTAGGGTTACATCTTCGTGTGCTAGATTAGTTCGACAATCAAAAACAAAAAAAATGAAAAATTACCTCCATTGCAGATCAGATCGAAGCGGTTGCTTGCTCGGAGGTGCGATCGGTTGCCCTGATCTTCAAAACGATGAAGCCATACGCGGTTAGTACTGATCTTCAAAAAAAAATCTCAACGGTCTGATTTTCAATAAAAAATTTTGAATTTCAAAAAATGTCAAAAAATAATAATTTTTTATTCAAGAATAGTAGTAGGAAGATCTACGGAGGATTGCATTGCTGCACAAAATATGCAGAAATGCTGTTACTGTTCACTGAATAGTAGTAGGAAGATCTCCGTGAGGAAGATATCAAGGAGATAATAAGCTCCAACGGGTGCGGATGCTCTTACGTAAGCTTTTAATGAAAAGCTTGCTACTATCTTGTGGCTTTTTATCTGATCTAAACCTCCGCAGATTGGATTTGGATTGTGGCTTTTTAATTGTGCTTTTGATGAAAAATTGATATTGTCTTGCGCTTTGTAGTGGATGACGGATCAGGGAAAACCCCCTCATTGATGCTTGCTTGAATCCACGTAATTTGCTGCTGTATTGTTCTTATTTGTGTTTTTATAGTGTGAATATTGGGCTTAATTTGTTGTTTTCAAGAGAAGCACCTAATATGTTGTTTTTTAGTCCCCTATTATGTTTACATGTCGTTAGAATTCCAACTAAATCTGTGAACAATGCATTTGTTCTTTGCATATCTCTACCCAATTTTGTGAAATTTACTCTTATAATCGCTAAAACTGGTCTTATTTTGTGAATGCTGCTTTTTATTTTTATTTTAAGGCTGATCTTATTTAACAGTATCATATTTGTCGTTGCTGTGGAATTGAGAACACCAACATCTGTTTGTGTTGGAGAAATGGATCCTATAGACTTTTATTTAGTGAGTTTAAGTAGTGAACACCAGTCATTGAGATGTGAGTCAATCATTGAGATCAGTTTTACTATCATTTAGTGAACTTGAGTAGTGATTATTATGGTATCACCGGTGACCCATAGGTTGCAAACACTGTTAGTATCGTGTGAACCAAGATTTTTAATTCTTGAATGTTTGTGAACTGATTGTTTGATTTTTATTATATGATTTTGGTGAAAGTTAATGTCACCTATTTCTTTTATTTGTAACCTTTATGTTATTATCTTGAGAAAAGCTATTTTGTGAATGTTTTATTCATTTTGTGAACTGCTATTTGTGAATGTTATTCAATGTTTGAATGTTATACTCATATGATGACAAAAGCTGTTATTTTTGTGCAAGTTATACTCATGTTTGTATACTGTTTTGTGAATGTTATTAATGTTATACTAATTCTGTGAACTTAATATTTGATCGTTATTATCGCAAGATAAGAAGACCTCTGAATTTTGTGAATGTTATGCTCCTTTAGTGAAATGGTTTTCTGAATGTTATACTCTTCTGAGCTTTTAGTACCGTTCACTTGTATAGGAGACAAATCACCAAAACCAGTACAAGGAAATAAGCATGTAGGAAGTTTCACAGCAGTAGTCAGAGCAATACATGGGTCATTATTTTTAATGATAATACTTGGAACTCGCTATTTTCTCACAATATATGACAATTGTTTATGTATGATACTTGACAGGATTAGAAGAACAGCAGAACTTGTGACACACATCCGCACTGTAAAAATGCATGGCTAGGAGCTTCTTTTCACTAATTGGTTGAACACGGCTGACTTCAGCGAGTTGATTTTTGTTCTAGATGTGTCATGGTTGTGGTTGCTCGCCTTTGGAATTTGACGTTTGTTGTTTTGTAAATGGTCTTTTTATTTTGTGAACACGCCTATTTTTTGGTGAATACCATCACAATTATGTAAATTAAGTCAAACAAGTTAGCAGAATGTTCACAGTAAGCATATAAAGTTCACTTAGCCTATATAAAGTTCAAAATACAAATATAGAGTTCATCAAATTTGGGCAAAAAAATTATATAGTTCACTTTACAATTCTTAGTTCACAGTTCACTACGTGTGAGTATTGACTTATTTGTCAAAAGTGACACAATATTTCACAAAGACCACACAATTGAAGTTCATGTATGATGTTTTGAGCTTGATTTGTATGGGATAAAATTCATCTAGCCTATATGAAGTTCACAATACAATCGTAGAGTTCATCAAATGTTGACATTACAATTATAAAGTTCACTATACACTTGTTACGTTCATTAAGTGTTTGTATGTAATTTGTTTGGTAATGTTGACAATTGGCTGAACTGTTTTCATGTATGTAAATGAAGCCATACAAGCGAGTTAACATAAATGTTCACAATAAGCAGATAAAATTCATGTAGCCCATATAAAGTTTACAATACAAATGTAGAGTTCATCAAATGTTAACAAATCAAATATAAAGTTCACTATACACTTCTTACGTTCATTAAGTGTTTGGTAATGTTAACAATATACTGAACTGTTTTGATGTAGGTAAGTGAAGCCAAACAAGTGAGCTTGCACAATGTTCACAATAATCAGATAAAATTCACCTAGCCAATATGAAGTTCACAAATCAAATGTAGAAAATACAGTGCCTGTTTCGACTTAATTTTTGTGTGCTCCTCTGGATTTCCTATCTTTTTCCTTCTTGGGACAGTTGCGTTTATCGTGGTACCTCATTGCAATACCAGCAAAGTACTATTCATATCATCTTTCTCATTGAAAACATCACATCTTTTTTAAACACTAAATAATGGACCTAAATTCCCAAGGTAAAAGACCAATCACAATATAAAGCCAACATTAACAAATATAACAATCATAGTATTATTTAGTGAACCTTACTATTACTTGTGAACAAAGTTCACAATTTAAATGTATTAATCATATCATCGACACAAAAATTCACAACACAAAGAGACTGTTCACATTATAGAACCGACTTTCAAATAAGGGGTAAATGTTCAGAAAAATGTGAACTGTTCGACAATGCTCACTGTTGACAACCGAACAGCACACTCAAAGATTGGTGCGTATTTCAGGCTAGTTTGATAGCATCTTCCCATGAAGCAAAATTATGCCCATGAAAGAGCTTTTGATCTTCAAAATCACTCTGATCTGCAATCCATCTCCCCTAGCAGGTAGCGGGTTAGTAATCGATATATAACAAAGCACCGCGGCACTTAGCAGAACAGACGCAACAACTGCATAGCTAAGACAGTGCCCCCAAGTACCTGAAAAGATATATGTAGATGATAACAAATTTCCAAAACCTAGAGATTAAAGAACCAATTACAGGGCCAGGGATGTGAACAAACTAGTAATGAATCCCAAACAAAATAACTCTTTCATTAAACTTTCATGAATGAAAAAACTCTGATACAACCCAATAGATACTGAATAACCCAACTGCATAGCACAATTGCTTGCCCCCATCTAATACAGAAAAGTTTCATAACGGGCCACTGATTAACTATTGTAGGAAACTAAGATACACAAGTAGTATCAACAGAAGTTGATTCTTGATCGAATTCTTGCAGTGGAAGCACCCAAAATTTGAAGGCTATTACTTAGTATCAATTTGGCCTTATTCGTATGCTCCTGCTACTCTTATTAACTGTGTGTATTTTGTGATTGATAACAAAACAAGAACAATGCTGAAAAAGTAACCAAGAACAATCCTAGAATTGACCACCTCCATGGAGCTAGACACTAGCCCAATCCACTACCAAAATGTGACTCTTGTACAGGTTACAATTAACCAGTAACCCTAGACCACCGAGAAATGCATGTGCAACCCTAACGACTTCAGAGCCCTCCGGTCGACAGCTACAAGCCCTAACAGTCAGATATACACCCGATTTCGCATGAATCTCGATCACTGATTCAACTTACAATTCTTTGTTCGTCGGTCGCCTCACGCTCTTCTCTTTTTCTCAATTTCAGATTCGGATGAATCAACACAAACACAACTCCTGTCGACACACACTTATTAGGAATCAGTCGGGTTCACAACAACTAAGTTATAGGAATCTTTACCCAAATCACAATTTTGCAAACTGCTGCTGTGAGCGGCACAGCCCACAAAACCCTAACATCGGACATCTGTGCTGCCTGGCGTTGGCTAAAATCCCCTGCCGCCAGTTGTCCGAGCGACGATATGCTGCAGCGAGGACGAATCCGACGGGTGGAGAGTTGGGTTAGGTTGTAAAGGAGTCCAGTAGTGTCTTCAATATACTTGCTTTCCATGCCTTATCGAAAAAATAGGTAACAATATATTTGAATTTAACTATTAACCAAAGCAACAAAAAAAACTAAGATTAACGGAGTTAGTATTGGGTGTATAATACCCATCAAAAAAAAAAAGTATTGTGTGTATAATGACAATCCAATCCCCAATCTATTTAATTAATATAAAAATTCAGTTTTAATTGTGATTAAATATCATTCATTAGATATAATTTAAAGGTGTTAATTGGTTTGTAGTTTATATTTACTTAGGAAATTTGTACCTGAACTAAATCCATCCATAATATATATATATATATACAAAAATATCTAATCTTCAAAAAAAAAATCTGATCCTTGATAAACGTGTGTGCGTTATTAATTTATGTTCCGATGGTCCAATATTAAATAGATTTTGTTTGGTATGAAATATTCCATTAAGCTACGGCCAAAATATTCCGAGTTCCTTTTAACTAATGAAAGTTTTAATATGAAAGGTAAGGAGTCCGACACCTATCCTATTAAGAGAAAAATGATTCGGTATAAAGACATATTTTTATAGAAAATATAAACCAATTACAGTTCTTGATTTGATTATTTGGATGAATGAGATTAAATCTCGTATTAAACTTATTTAAGTTTAATTTCTCGGTGACGAATTATAAATTATTAGTGACGAACTATATCGTACTTATGGTTTTTCGAAGATGAATTATAATCCTATTTTGACGAACTTTACATTTTGCACCAAATGCTTTGCACCTGATCTTTACTTCCTATTAAGATATCAATGTCTAGTTGGACTTAAACTGAAACCCTAAATAAAGACATGACCCAAAAGTAAAGAAGAATAAGCCCAACCCAAGAAGAGAAGAAAGATGGAAAATTCGCTAGAAAAGTATGGATCCATGTGAAGGTTGATATTTATGTGGACTTTTCTAGATTAGCTAATTTTAGTTGTAGTATCAAAATGATCTTAACCCTTCATTTAGGAAGAGTTCTAGTATAAATAGGGGTGTGTCATTTGAGTTGTAGGCACTTGAGTTACAAAGTGTGACTGTAATGAAAGGTGTGAGTGGATCCCTCTTTTAATAGTTTCTTCATTCAATAATAAAAGTTGTATTTAATACGCGACACAACTTAAACATATACACTAATATCACACAAATGCTGAAATGCATATTATATAAACCAGGTCCACGTCCAACAAATGCTGAAATGCATATTATAGAAACCAGGTACAATAATTGCCCAATAAGCCCCGGACATCTATTCACTAACATCACACAAAAGGCTTTGATGAAAAAAATGTGTACTGTAAATAAATCACCACGATCATACTAAATCGCAGAAATCCCCAAGAATCATAACACACTCAATCAAAACATCATCTGGTCTAAGAATAAGCGGCAATTTATATCAGAGTGAAACAAGCAAAATTAAATACATAAAATCCAAAATCAATACCATGATGGATTCTGCCACATCACCTGAAACTGAACCAGATATACGGCAAAATAGATATGATAGAACCCTCTTATTTTGAATTTTCTATATATTTTTTATGACGCCCGTTGCATTTTTCTTTACTATTTTGGATTTTTTTATCTTTGTAATATTTGAATTTTTTAAATTATATAATGACATAATGTTCCATGCATTTGGTGAATTCAATAATGCAAAGTGGATTAAAAACATTTTTAACCATGCCAGTCTTTTCATTTATATTACAAAATCCTGACTTTTAACACAATGGAAAAACAATTCTGAAGAGTAAGATAGGCTGGCTCTGAAAAAAAAAAGTAACAGTTTGCAGTGTTGCAAAGTACTACTGTATTATTAATTACACCAAAAATAGCTAGCAAGTGGGTAAGCATTACTTCAAAGGGAAAAAAGATCTAACTCTTATTTGATTATTGGCATTGCCATCATTTGAAGATTATTTTGGGATATGCATTTATTCGCTCGAATACATTTTTCAAAAAAAGAAAAAATATAGTTTTTTTTTATCTTCTTGTGTCATTCTTGTGGCAGTCAATTTTATGTAGGCGATTTTTCAAATAAAAATTATCAAACATTCCTTAGAAATAAAATTCTACTCAAAGCGCCTTATTTTGTTCAAATTTTTTAGAAATTAGGGTATATCCAAACTAGAAATCTTAATCTAATTAGGAAGTAGGCGGCTGCCAAAATTATAAGCTTTCTAAAGTGGACTAGCCCGATAACCTCTACGACGCAATAATTAAGACCCATCTCATGCACTTTTTGATCCCCTCAGGCTTAAACCGAATACAAAGCACTTTAGCAAAAATTTCCAACAACTATTTTACAAGTTACGGAGTATAAAACAAGGCACCCATAGACCATATAGTTACTTCTTCTTCACTATTTAATCTAACCAAAACAAAATACTTTGTTTCACTGTGCACTGTGCATTATCAGAGTAGCTAAAATTTCACTGTGCACTAGCAATGAAATCATTTGGCTGGTGAAATCATTTTTATATATATTATAAAAAATGATTTTAAAATATTTAAAATTTCTAAAAAATGATTTTAAAATATTTAAAATTTCGTATTAATATATACAAATGATTTTAAAATATTTAAAATTTAGTATTAATATAATATATATTATATACTATAAATGATGATTTAAAAATATTTAAAAATTAGTATTAATATATTACATATATTATAGTTAATAATTTTAACTTACATGTATTTAGAAGTTAATATATGTAATATATATTAATTAATGAGATATTACTGTTAATTCAAAAAAATAAATTATGGACCTTGTCAGTGAGTTGTCTATTTTGTCGTAATGTATCAGTGAGTTGTCTATCGTAATGTATTTGGCGGAATGTATCAAAAAAATACTTTTTTTGCACCCTTATCATCCGGTGCCACCTGTACCAACATGGTGGTGGAATCATTCATCGTACGAAGCTAAAGGATGGGCATCCTCATATCAAGTACGAGCTGATTTATGGCGCGAAATCACAAGCATGGGGCCTCCAGGAGCACAATTTGGAGGAAATATTGATTAAATATGTCTACTTGTTTATGTATTTATTTTTAGCACCGTTGCATGTTTTGTTGAATCTAATTTAATGTTGAGCTATCCAATCAATTATTATTCGTCCTAAATCCAAACTAAACGAAATAAATTATTATTCGCTCTAAATAAAATAAAACTAGTTACTCACTCACTCCTAATTATAAGTTCAATTAAAATTTAAAAAATCAAGTACAATAATTTTTAAAAATTTTGGCACATGTTGTATTTTAATTTTAATTTTTTTGATTTATAATAATATAAATAAATATGATACAAATAACTTATATTAGGTACAATTAATTTATAATATTAATCATTATTTAATTGATTTTAAATTAGCATTTAATTAAACTTTAAAACATATACAAAATTAAATGGCATAACATGTAAATATGATTGTAAATAGGGGTAAAATTGTCAAATGGGCATGGGACGCACAAAGTTTTTGTTTTGTGAGGGGTGCGATTAACACCTCCCAATCATTTGGGAGCTGCTCCTCACACCCTCGGCGACAAAAACCCCAGCACAATGACTCTTATGCCCTCCTCTTTTGGATTAATTACATTCATATGTCAATAGTTTATATATTATTTAATTCAATTAAATGATAATTAAAATTCAATTAAATGATAATTAATATTCTATAAATTAATTGTATCATATTTATTTATTATTATTAATCAGAAAATATTCTATAATAATTAATAGTAAAAAATAAAAATACAACATGTAGCAATTTTTTTAAAAATTGGGGGGTGTGAGGAGAACCCAATCATTTGCAGGCAGCACCTATTAACTATTTACCCACTGGCCAAACTTCAATTTATGCTCTCTCTCCCGTACAAAAAGCCCTGGCTCTGGAATCAATTTTTCCAACTTTATGTAAAAGTTAAAATGCCATCCAAATGTAGCAGCAAATTCTTAACAGTGAGGCTCATCCAATATCAAATTTCTAACAGTTTCTGTGCAAGCCAAGTGTGATGAAATGAGACATAGCAATACACATTATTATGTAGTTACATACAGACTTGGTAAATGTGTCTTCTTCTACATTTTATTCCAGTAATCATCTAAATATTTTAGCTAGCAGCAGTAATGTTGCTCTTCTCAAGTCTCACCTCTATCAAGAGACAGACGACAGAAGTAACGGTAGTTATGTGGTTCCATCTATCTTGCCACCGCAAGCTATAACAAGTTAAGTCGTTGGATGAAATGGAAAAACCATACCTGATTAACTTAAGAAATAGAATACAAAAAGTTCTCTAATCCTTTTGCCCCCTCTACCTTGCCCAAGTTAATTACAGCCCAACAAAGCTCCAACCCTTTGCCACACTTCCAAATCAACAACAAACTGCTACCAAGTAAGAACTCAATACATTAGCATCCTATAAGATAAAAAGACAAGAAACAAAATTGGAGCTACTAATAGGTAAAGATAACAGAGTATACTGAAAAAAAAAGAGAGGGTTAAAGTGTCACTTTTATCCAATTTGCAGAAATGTAGTCAACCATGACACCAACAGGCCACTGGTCTTATAGTCCATCTTTAACTTAGGCCAGCTAACTAACTTGTCTGCTGACACTAAAAAAAAAAAAAAGGTGTCCCAAAGTTCCTAGTGTCCAGCCTCGGGTCATCCTCCAATGCTAACCACTTCCAGCTACAATATGCAGTCGTCACGCCATGAAAATGATTTTTCCGTGCCAAATAGGGAGCGATATATGATAATGAATGTTGAAACTACTATCGGACGACTTCATTAAAAGTTCCAATGAAGAGATGAAAATTGCCACTTGCCTTAAAAAATTGAGAGCAAACAGCACACTCATGAGGTTTATCTTTCTCCAGCCAGAACCATACCATATCATGCCCCTCTGAAATTAGGAAAAAGAAACGAAGGACCGAATAAGAAAAAACACAAGTATATGAGTGGTACGCACGCAGCATAAATTTCCTTACCTCCTGGACAACCAGCAATAATCCTGCTGTACAAGGACTGCACTACAGCCGGTGCTTCCTGCATGCATCGTGATTAAAAAGAGCTATCGTCAATCACAATAAGTTTCCAAAGCCAAGTACTACGTGTTGAAACCATTAATTTATACTAAGACGTACCGGTTGCAATCAGGCTAAAGATCTGTATGATCGCATATTTGTAAGTAGTGATTAAAATTACAGTACACATCATTATATTGTTCTAACTAGAATAATCCTGTACTGCAGGCATCATCATGAATGTGAAAATATCAACTCAGCTGACAAAGCAAATATTAAAAAACCTTTGTGCCAAAACGAACGCTGTTGTAATTCATCCCAAGCACGTCCTTGTTCTGAATCTTCATCAACGAAAACATGTTTAAATTTAGAGAAACAGTACCCGAGACAAAGATATAATATAACACCCAATTATTCAAGATATAATCAACTTCATTCGCATCATCTACCTTCTTCTGGTCCGACATTCATCTATTCAATACTACAAAAATAACATGTGATGAAATTCCAAAAACCAGGCAGAAAAACACCAATTCCAAATCTGAAAGCAGATGAATCGACAAACCTAATTTATTTTTATTTTTTTTTGGTAACGACGAATTCCTAAAAATTTGAAAAGAAGAAGAAGAAGAAGAAAAAACAACCGAATTCTGATGGTATTTAGGCAATAAATACCAAAACATATAATCCAGGCCTAATATTTGACTATTGACTTTAATTATGCACGAGCAACAAAAACGCCTCGTACGTAATCAGTTGTTATCTACGCAACGCAGCTCTACATGCGTTTTCTCACAACCAAATTCCATTCCTAGGGTTTACGCACGCACGCACGCTGCATACAATGTAGGGCACCGAGTTACCGAATCGCATCAATCAGACTCTTCGAGACACCGAAAATCGACATGGCACTCGGATTAGGAATATGATTAATCTGCTTCTCGTCTTTTTGGGATTTGCCTCGCACGCTGATCGCGCTTTGCTTCTTCTTCCCAGGAACAAAACTGTTGTGAGAGGACACGTGGCGTCGGGGGAGAGATAATTTCAAAGTTGGTGTGATCGCAGCCTTGCAATGAGAACTGTTCTATACGCCATTTTTTGTGTGGAGTGATGTAAAAAGATATTTTGATCAAATTTTAAAATTGCATCATTAGCTTAATGTCTGAATGTTACTGCCCTCCAGAGAGTTTATCATGTCTAAACAGCCGGAATCATATGCTTTCCAGTCCACAATTGGTGCGTATCAAGTAAAATAGATGACTTAAAAGGTTTAACAATCCAGAATGGCATTAGAGGGTTTATGAGCAGCATACATGAAGAACAACACTTAAAAGAGTTCAAAATTATATAATACTAGAGTGTACTCTTTACCAAGAAATGATCTAACCGTCAAACTCTTAGCCAGTACTTAAAATGCCGATGCAGTGTGCTAAGATGCTTTTAGATCTTTTTCAGTCAAGGTGAGTTATCGCCATAGGAGACGAGGCCCCTTTTTCCTGCAGGGCTTCGACTTCCAGAGGATGACCTTGACAGAGAGCCTGGTGAAGAGGAGGCACTCCTAGAGGGTGGTGATCTCTTCACAGGGCTCCTGCTCCTAGAGGGTGGTGATCTCTTCACAAGGCTCCTGCTTCTGGAAGGTGATCTCTTTACAGGGCTCCTGCTTCTGGAAGGCGACCTCCTGCTTGAGACCCGAGAGGAAGGGCGATATCTAGATGTTCTAATTGGTGATCTGCTGCGACCGTAGCGACGGCGATGGCGCGGTGGGCTGCGGGAGGCTGTCGGACTTCTTCTGTATCTACAATTAGGAGCCCAGAACAAAGCTCAAAACATATAAGAAAGTGATGGACATATGATTGTTACAACAACAACAAAAACATACGATTGTTAGCAGGATCTTCCAAGAGTGAAAATAAATAGAAACCTCTCTCTATGCCTAAACTGCTTCTATTGAAATTCAGTTCATATGCTGTTTTCACGCAGGATTAAATTCAAGTACCTGGGAGGGGTTCTTCTTCTTGGTGGAGTTCTATATCGTCTTGGAGAGTACCTTCTGTAAGATCTGTTGTCAAGACTCGAGAGAAACATATCAGTTCACTGCTTCTCAATAATATATTACTAGCAATTGTACTCTATTTCACATAAATATGCATTTACCTGTCACGATACGACCTCACAGGAGAGCGATCAGGGGAGGGAGTCCTATATCTCCTCGCATAGGAGTACTGGTTACTAAATCCTCGTCCTCTCCTGACACGTTTGGGAGACCCGTCTGGGGAGACACTTCTTGACACACTCCGTTGAGTATTTATTGGAGACCTTGCCCTGCGACCCACAGGACTCCTTGAGTAGCTTCTGCGGACACTTCTCCTAGGTACCCTAACTGGACTGCGGCTGATACTTCTTCGAGATGGAGGCCTCCCTGAGCTTCTGCTACAGCTTCTTTTTGATCTAGCAGGGCTTCTGCTGCCACTTCTTTTGGACACCCTAGCAGGGCTTCTACTTACTGATTTTGGTGACAATCTTCTAGGACTCCTGCTTACGCTTCTGGACTTCAGTGAAGATCTTGCAGGACTCTTGCTTCTACTTCTGCTAACCGACTTTCCTGAAGATGTAACAGGGCTCCTGCTCAGGCTTTTGCTAATAGATTTTCTAGAAGGTCTTGGCGGGCTCCCGGTTGGGCTTCTGCTAACAGATTTTCTAGATGATCTATGAGGGGTCTCACTCAAACTCCTGCTACGGCTTTTACTAGTAAACTTTTTAGTTGGAGGGCTTCTGCTAAGACTCTTTTTAGTAGATTTCTGCACTGATCTGGGAGGGCTACGCGAAGGGCTTCTTGGGCGGCGAGCATTAATTGGACTAATGCTCCTGCTGATGCTCCTCGCCTTTCTGCCACTAACTGGGCTGCTGCTTATACTCATTTCCTTCCTGCCTCTGACTGGACTTGGGCTGGTCTTTCTTTTCCTACCCCGCACTGGACTCCTGCTTGTCCTTGCAGGACTGTCACCGATTGAAGGACTCTTGCTAATCCTTCGAGTCTTCACCACGATCCTCTTAGGACTTCTCTCAAAAACTGGACTCCGGCTAACACTTCTTCTTGGACTCACAATTGGGCTTGTACTCGCACTCTTTTTTGAGCTATTATTTCTATTGCTGGTTCTCTTTGGGCTTCGACTTGGACTAGTACTCTGTTTGTATTTGGTGTGTTCTGAACTTCCATTCAAATGTGTTTCCCCATTTTCCTTGGATCGGTCAGCAATTCTGCCGATCCTATCTGCAGCCCCAACTTTTTCAGGGAGAGGCTGATGCATGTGTTCAACCTGATCTTGAGCTGAATGATTGATCAAAATGATAAGTTAAAAGTGTAATGGCTACTAACAGGAGACTAAAACACTGTAATAACAAAACCATGGATGCGCTAATGTAAGACTTGTGGCATGCTGTTAAGAAGATAAGAGAGAGATGGAGTCGAACAAAAGTTCCTCAAAGCACTAAAAAGGAAGAGGAATAATTACCAGGAACTTGAGGACTTTTTAGCTCCTCATTTGACCTACCAATTTCAGCTCCATTTTTGGTTGCTGCACCATCACTGTTCTCACTTTCAGCTTCTGAGGAGCTTTCCAGTTCTCTAAAAATGCAAAAGACAATGTAAGATCAGGGGCAAACGCATCAAGGTGTTTAAATCCAAAGCATATCGGACCATTGAAGAAGATTACTAAAGGTAATTCTAAAGCACATTCCATCACAAAGATGCATGAATGGAAACACTAAACAAAGATAACCTTTTGGATCTCCGTTTGGATTTTTTACTGCGCCTTTTACGCTTACGGTCCCGCGATTTATTCTTTCTCCTTCCGCGTCCACTCTTTTCTTTCTTAGAAGTTCTCTTTCTCTTTTTATGTCGGTCCTCACTGGAAGAGCTTCCTGAAGATGAAGAAACAGACTCTGATTCACTCTCAGATTCAGATGATTCAACATCTGAATCTGATGAACTAACAGATTCAGACGTATAATGTTTTCTCCGCTTTTTCCGTTTGTCCTTTGAAGACTTCTTATGCTTTGATCTATGTTTCAGATCAGCACTATGGTCATCCTCCAAAACTGCTTTTCCACCTTTCAATTTATTCAACTTTCTTATATCTACACAAAGAGTTGCAATTAGGGATTCTTCAAACAATAGTACACTTAAAAAGTACAGCGGTACAGCCAAAGCATGAATCAGCAGTGATCCTGCCTACTTCCCACGATTCAATTGCTGTAAAGGATTAGAATTATTACCCCCATGAAATTCACCACAGTTGATGATTTTCACAGTCACATTTGGCTTGCCATCTCCATCTCCATCATCCGCATCCTCAATCCTGCTTAAAACATCAAGTCCATGCACGAGCTTCCCAAATACCACGTTCTTCCTGTAAAATTCCGTATTATACTAAATACTATCAAGCCCCAAACTGATTTGATCTGGAAACAAGAAAAGGATGCATGATCGAAAGCGTCATAGATACACAATACACTACACTGTTGACTCCGGCAAAACAGAATTACATCAACTCCAAAAATATAAAGTCAAACAAGGAAACCATCAGGAAAAGGGCTAACCTGTCTAAACTATGATTGGCATCAAAGGTGATGCCAAAATGAGAACCCAAAGTATCACGATAGGCAACGGACATTGTCAGAAGACCTCGTTCATCATGTTTCAGCTTTGGTGACTCGTCTGGAAAAGAAATAATCATTCAAATTTTATGATAAACGGTTTGATTAATGCTTCGAGTTCCCAAGACAAGGTTGCGAGATAGGGATAGGAACCAAAGATACCACAAATCAATTATTCAAGATAAGCATAACCATCCACAGCTAATGGATTGGCACAGAAGTATTATTTCCAAATACATACCACTGTCCACTGCATGCACAGCAGCAGACACTATACCACCCATTGATGGTACACATAAATTACTCCCTCGAACCAAACAATAAGCATGGTTTTTGCTAGAAATACTATAAGATTACAAAGAATGCAGTACACTAGGGGTGGAGCAAACGTTGGTAGGACAACTGAACAGTATAAACTTCCTAACAAAGATGAGGCCAACCAAATAATAAAAAAGACAGAAAATCTAGTAACAGACGTATGTCTGCCATTATTTCTTTTTCTGGCATATCTCCAAACTCCCTACAGCCTACACAAGAAAACAGAAAAATCACCAAGCATTTTATATGGAAAATTCGGATTGCTCATAAGAAGATAAAGGCAAGCCTTACGTACTTCTGACATGAATGTATGGCCTGTTACACTCAATCAAGGCACCAAACTGGAAACAGGAACAAAAGCACACATCGACATATAAGCATGCCAACAAAAACGAAGAAAAGAAAGTATTGTGCCAAGCTATGATGCGAACAACTTTCATTTTAGCATACGAAGTCAATGAAGCATGTGTTACACTTCATTATTCATTATGTATCTACAGAGTGGGTCTTCCATTTCATTCTTATGATACAACTGCTACAAAAAACACATCACATATGGAACCACCATATCAAAGTGCGGACTGGGGAGCAAAAACTATATGCTAAATGAATATTTGACATCTCACCTGGAAACTTGCCACCATATATGCTTTCGCCACAAGTCCCTGGAAGGCATACATCATATGGCTAAGAGAGTGAAATAATAAGATTACTTAATTGAGATACGTCTAATGGGAAAACAAGCAGAGTCTGATGATGAGAAGGTATTTACCTCTGAGCCACATCATTTTTAAGCTAGCTAAATCAATATACTACTACCCATACAGTTTCCAATAAATAAATATTCGCACACCGTTGGATTCACTGAATTAGTTTCATCTCATTACCAAGTCGAAGTAGCAAGAGTATGGAGGTTGCTAAGAGCCTAAGACGCATTATAAGGCTGCATGGTACACGTGTTCCTAAATGGAAGCAAAGCTAACAGAAAAATGCAAGCGCACGTGAATCTAGCTATTGGCCTTCCATGCTAACAAACTATTCACAAAAAGGACTATAGTCGTACGATACGATACGATACGATATGATACGATGGGCATCATGATTCTAAATAGCTATTGACTGCACATATGCCCCGATTCGTCACTGGTAACCTAATATATCGTATGATGAGAGGTGAACAAAGTGGTCAACAAATGCATACCATCTCGTTTGATATAATCTCCACCCTGAAATAATTGAAAAAAAGTGGTCATTTTATATATAAAATAGTACATAGTTAAAACAATATCAGCATACAGTGCAGTGATATCAGTATAGTTTGGAGAATGGACAACACTATTATTTCAACCATAAAACTACATGACAATATAAGAAGTTGTGGCCATCAGCTCTGCACCCTACAGGGAGAACATATGTCGTGCGAAGAGCGGAAAAGGCAGCTAGTATGCATCTATTTTTTATGAAAGTAACTCATATGACTAACCTGAGCCAAATATCCTTTCACAATGCGGTGGAAGAAAGATCCCTTGTAGCGCAAAGGTCTACCATACTTGGAGCTTTCTCCTTTTTCTCCTGTATCACAACGAATAATTAATGCCAAAACATCCAAATAATGTGGCATGATTAACTAAGAGAAGCAAATATTTTATAGTAAATTTACTTGACTAACGCTGCAAAAGAAAACAAGGGAAGGCAAGCGCGAGGAACATATGCACAAAAACAGCAAACCAAGAAAGCGTACCACATATACCTGTACATAATGCCCGGAAATTTTCTGCCGAATATGGAGCTACATCATAAAAAAGCTGCACAAAAATTAATCACAAATCAAATCACTCATTGCAAAGTTTGAGTTTCCTCGTCACAAGAAAGGACCAACAACAAAAGAGTTTAGCACACAACAGTACCTCAAATACCATCTTCTCACCAGGGTCTCCATCAATGCAAACATCTAAGAATACCAGTGGATTCTTCCTCTTAGTCATTATGGCCTATTCGAATGTCCGACTTCAAACCTTACCCACACTACTTATCCCTGCAGCAATCAAATGATCAAATGCGTGTCAATGCACCGATAACATCACAGATCAAAATAAAAAGATAGATCCTAATTTGAACAAAGCTGCAAACTCCAAATCTCGGTCACTAAAACACATGACTACCAAAACCAAATTCGAGAACAATCTGAATAAAAGCTGGAAGAAAGTAAACCCTAGCTCAATCTGCCTAAACCCTAAATTCAAAATATGCAACTCCAAACTCGCCGCATCCATACGCATAGTAAAAAAATGAGCTGCAGCAGTCAGTCAAAGCCCGATTCCGACAAAAACCACACACCGCAAAAGATGAATCGAATTCGAGAATGCTTTCATCGAAATAAAAATCAACGCAACCGAGAGTTTAACTGAAAATCGTGCATCTACAAATCCTCAATTGAGTCATCGATGAAGCAGTTACCTGCCGGAATGCGTGAATCCGCAGAGCCAAACGCGAGCCGAAACGCATAAAAACCTAATGGTGGATAGATAGATATAAGCGATACTAGCTGCTTCTACTGGTGTGTACAATTTTACAATCTTGTCCCTGGTCTTCCCTTTAATGACCAGATTGTCCTCTAGTTTCATTTTACTACATTTTAAATCTTAATAAAAGTAAAATAAAAAAAAATAATAAAAGTAATTTTTTTCTTAGCATTCAGGTATTTTCTGTTGAATTTAAAATCCAACTGTTTAAAATTTACCTCAGTTCACAAATTTTATTTAAGTGCTTAATTTGAGTTAAAAAAAATTTGTTTCTTATTTTTATTATTGCCGAGTACTTAAAATTAAGTCACCTAAATTATTTGATTCTCATATTTAAATTAAAATAATTTTTTCAATTTTAATTCAGATCAAAAGAAGACACTCTTAGGCTAAAAATAATAATTTTTAAATTTTAAGTAATCCAAAATATTATTGATGATGGGATACTAATAACAAAAGCTACACTCTTATATTTAAAACTTGAGCTACTTGATGCTTTAGTTTGGACACTTTTCCTTACTTCCTCAATGAGATTTTTAATTGTCGGTATAATTTCGTAAATATTATGTGTTCGATACATATTTATTTCATGTACTACTGTCTAAATCACGGACTATCATTGACTTTCTGCACAATTTTAAAACTTAATGATGCATGGAATTGACGAATTAATCGAAGGAGAGCGATCATTTTGACAATAGATGAAGACAATGTTACCACTTGATTTTGCATCATGTTCTCAACCATGAAGCAAAACACTAACAAACTCGATGCTCTAGTTTGGACACTTTTCCTTACTTCCTCAATGAGATTTTAAATCATGTATAATTCCGTGAATATGACATGTTCGATACATATTTATTTATCGTACTTTTGTGTAATCACAAATTGTCATTGCCTCACTACACGATTTTAAAACTTAATGATGCATAAAATTGACGAACTTATCGAGAGAGCGCAAGCGCAACCGTGTTGACAAGTTTAGATGAAGACAATGTTACCATTTGACTTTTGCATCATGTTCTCAACTAAGTATTATACAAAACACTAACCAACTTGATGTTCTAGATTGGACACTTTTTCTTACTTCTCCGATGAGATTTTAAATTATGTATAATTTCGTAAATATTACGTGTTCGATACATATTTATTTACTGTGTTACTGTTTACTTACTACACGATTTTATAACTCGATGATGCATAGAATTAGCGAACTAATTGACGGAGAGCGACCGTCTTGACAAGTTTAGATGAACACAAGATAGGTTTGGACCAATTGTTATAGCCTATATTTGAGTCTTACTTTGTTAACATTTTATCTTTCTAGTTTGGCACACTTCATTTTTTTTTCCTTCAATTTGTTATAACTTAGCAAAACGCTTGGTTTTTTAACAGAACACATTGACACGGCGTCGTTGTCTTTCAAACAGCGCAAGGTATACGCGGCTCGAGTAGCGCGAAGAAGCAAATAGAATGGCGGAAGTTGAGCCGGCGGCGGCGATGGAGCGATGGAGAGCTCTGGAATTCTATAGTGGAATCGGCGGCTTGGTATGGTTTCATTCACTGCACCGAATGAGATTTTTAGGGCTTTTCCAATTTTTTTGTAAATGTATGAAAAAAATGGTGTTCAGAGATATTCACTGGAGAGGGCTAGGGTTAGTGCAACAGTAGTAGAGGCGTTTGATATCAACGATATGGCTAACGACGTTTACGAGCACAATTTTGGCCACCGACCTTTTCAGGTATTTGATTTTTATGTTTGAAGCTTTCCAGATTTATTTATTTTATATTTGAATAAATGCTTTCCTGATTTACTTGAAGTCAGAATTTTAATGGTTCTAAAAGAGGCATTGATATCATGTTATATATTTCACTAGCTAAATTGAACCGAAGCACGAATTTGAGTTATAATCTAAGCTTGCAACTCTACAAACTAGAATACCATTTAAGCTAGCTTATCACATCATCCTTGACTAGCCTAAATGTGCATTTTGAAAGTAAATTTCTACTCAATGGTTACCGTTTATGTGTATTACGAGTTATGACTTATGACTAAGGTGTGGTACATCAGTAATCAGTTGAAGCATTTTGGTATTTTGAATTATCTGACAGGGGTGTGTTGATGTGATTATTAGTGTTTTTTGTGATAAAGGGAAATATTCAGACTTTAACTGCGGCTGACCTGGATCTTTACGAGGCGCATGTATGGCTTCTTTCGCCTCCTTGTCAGCCGTACACAAGACAAGGTGTTGAAAGCTTGTTTATATATCGTTTGCTCTTCTTCTTTTTTTCTTGTATTTTGTTTTAACAATATTGGTTTGAGTTACTGAAAGTGTTTTGTATGGTCAGGTCTACAGAAGGGGTCAGCTGATGCTCGTGCTTTGTCTTTCCTTACGATTCTTGAATTGATACCTTACATGTCGAAACCCCCTGTTATGTTGTTTGTGGAAAATGTTGTAGGTTTTGAGGTTGGTTAATAAATTTAGCTTCAGTTGTTTACAAAGGGTTTTTCGTCGTTCAAAATTGTTTATTATAAATGGTGTTTGTGCAGACGTCTGACACACATTCAATGATGGTTGAGTTGTTTGAAAAGTCAGACTTTGTGACTCAAGAGTTCATTTTAAGTCCGTTGCAGTTTGGTGTGCCATACTCGAGGCCGCGTTATTATTGTTTGGTAATTCAGCATCTCAGCCTCAAACATCCTTGCACTCCTTCTGTGCTGGTTCAATGCGCCTGTTTTTTCTAAGTCTTTTAGCATCTTACTTCCGAATGCAACTACATACATTTCAGGCAAAAAGAAAACCATCATCTTTCAAGCATCCGCAGTTCAATAACGAGTTACTTTCAACTGCAGACCTGTTAGTTGGGGATAATGGTGCAAAATCCAGTGCTAACTTTGAAGGAAAGGCGAGCACGGACAATGAGAAATTTCTTCAACATTGTGAACCGATAGAGAGATTCCTTGAGGATGAACTGGTTTCTAGTCATCTGAGCATGTATCTGGTTCCTCCAAGCTTGATCGAAAGATGGGGAAGTGCGATGGGTATCCTTTTGTCCTGAAAATGACTCTTTGCTACTTCTTCCTTACATGTATGCCTTCCTATGTCTGCGAGAGTGTTCTTAACAAATTTTAAGATATTGTGTATCCGAATTCGAAGCGTTGTTGTTGCTTTACAAAAAGCTACTATCGCTACGTGAAGGGCACTGGGTCCCTTCTTGCTGCAGGTGACCAGGTATGTTTATTTTGGAAAAATGCAACAGTTTCATGGCCAGGGTTTCCTTCTTCTTTTTTCTTCATGGTTCTTATAGGTAATTTTTCCTTTCACTGAAGGGCGACGATAATGATAAATTATCTTCATTAACAAGCCAGCGCCTGAGATACTTTACTCCCAGAGAGGTAGGCAGACCAATAGGGGGGGCCTTTGGGTGGTGTCTATGACACATCATAACTGAAATTACATACCATGGCATGTCATATAGTCATATTTTTATATGGTGTCTGATCGGATTACATTTGTTTATGTCAATGTTAATTTTGTAACATGTTTATATGAATGAGGAGATGAGATGAATGTTACGCGTGCAATAAGTGACTAACACAGGGTGTATATTCAGGCAACTATTTATACCTGTTTGAGTTACTCATAGACTTAGTACTCACCTCAAACACCCAACACGTGTAAGTGACTTAACATGCCCTTTTTAACATGCACACAAACCAAACACCCATAGTTCACTTCTGTGTTATATATTTGTGTCTTTTCCGTCCTCCCAAATTTACATTGCTAATTTTACATTTTGTTCCAGGTCGCCAATCTACACTCATTTCCTGCCAACTTCCAGTTCCCACCACAAATAACTCTTAAACAAAGGTATTCACCGTAATGCAAGTGCATAAAAGGAACTGACCCTCATTTAAATCTAACATGTCATTAATATTCCTTGCCATTATCAGACTCTGAAGTTGCCACTGTGTCTGGCAGTCTAGCACTTAGTCGGCCATTTAGTTTTTTTCTTTAAAATATTTGTAATTAAATTTGTTTCCTTTGGTTTCAGATACGCATTGCTTGGAAACAGTCTGAGTGTAGCAGTAGTTGCTTCCTTGCTCCAGTATCTATTTGAAGACCCGTCAAGATGCTGACCTAGTATAAAGAAGAATAAGAAGAAGAAAAGGAGAGAGCACAACCTTACAAACGACACTACGAAAGCATATGCCTCCTAATTTTTAACTTTGTTATATGGATATATGAACAAGAGCACGGGCTACTCTTGTTTCCTATCTACAGGGCCAATGTCTTGTAACTCTGCCAATTTACCGTTACTTGAGCTTGGCTCTTCAGAAAGATTTCTGGTACCCGATTAATGCACTTTTGTAGTATACCACTTTTTATAATTTTTTCTTTTTATAATTTTCCTGTTAATGTACCGTTTCAGTTTATGAATTGCTAGCAGGTTAATCAGGTCCTACTGTCGGTACATTTTGTGACTCTTAGAATGCTTCATCACTATTATTTGTAAAACAGCGTGAAACAGCATACATGAGGAATTGATTGATCTTGATCCCACTAAAGTTAATAGTTGTTGTTTATCATAAAGTGAAGACAGATTCAACACTTTTGAGTTTGACATCATAACAAACTAATTAGTAAGAAATGACCCAATATATCTTGCTATTTTCCCCCACCAAAATTTCTTAACATATAATGATAGTGCATAGTGATCCATTCAGTGCAGATGTAAAGGTAAGGTGACAGTGAGCCATCTTGACTCAGTCCCCTTTTTTTTTATTTTTTTTATTGGGGGTTAGTCGTTAGTTCGGGGTTAGAGGGGGAGGAGGACTTCGAACCTGGGCTCTTTTTGGCACCAAGCGGACATGCCAACCGGTCACGCCCTTTTGCCTCCTCCTAACTCAGTCCCCTTGTTGGGTAAAAAGGGTCGGTATGTTTTAGACATATCCTCATTTTTATTTGCTACTGTTGAGGCATCAGCCTCCACGTTTTTGATGATTGACAAACCGGTTTAATGGTTTACTTGAGTTTGTGTAAGTCAGGACCTTACTGGAGTAGTCAAAGACGTAACGCGATCCTCAAGTACCTGTGGAAGTCTCCGAGCAACCAAGAACCTGAGAATCAGTCAAGTCAACTGAGCAGTTGGAGTCAAGTCCACAGAGCAGTTGAGAACCAGTCAACGGAGCAGTTGAGGAAGCGGTTAAGGACCGGAGTCAAGGACATCATGGAGTGATGGCACGTCCTCCTTAACACATCAAGGAGATCATGGGTTGTCAGTTACAAACCATGATCTAGGCAGTTCCCTGACAGTTACCTGACGGTTATTCAAGAACCTATATAAGTCCAGGAATGCTATTCAGATCCGCGCGCCTATATACACATCCGAGAGAGCTTTCCAAGTGGGGATTCCCAGTGAGAATATCGAGCGAGCTGTGCGAGTGATATTCTGTGAGATCGAGTTGGACTTGATCATTGCCGGAAAGTCAAGGAGGTGCCGTGACTACGACGACGTCGACGAGAGAGTCAGGGAAGTAGTCAGATTATTGCTTGTGTAAATCTAGATTAGATTTATACTTAATAGGCAAGTTTTGTACCGCTGAGTGTACAGTATTAAATAGTAATAAAAAGGCTATTTAAGTTTATTCCGCTGCGTACTTGAATTCAGTGATTATCTGCATACTAAGTTAGGTTCCTAACAGTCCCGAACTTGGTTAAGTCTTCGACTATTTGAACTTAAGTCTTTGACTAACTAACCACGATCCAAACAATTGGTATCAGAGCCAGGTTCTAGATTTTCTGGTTAGATTTGCAGATATGTCAGGAGATTCATTCTCAAATCCTCCGAAGTTGAAACCGGGTGAGTATGAGACCTGGGCGCCCAGATTTGAAGCTCATGTCATGGCTTATGATGGAGAAGTCTGGCAGATTATTGAGCAAGGACAGCAATATGTTTACATGGAGGGCAGTGAGATAGAACTCAAGCCGAGACTCATGTATACCACGAAAGACTACAAGAAACTTGAGAAGAATGCCAGGGCATTACGAGTTCTCCACAATGCGCTGGAACCTGGGGATCTCAAGAAGATCATTCAGTACAAGGATCCGAGTGATATCTGGGATGCACTGAAGAACATCTATGAAGGATCAAAAGATGTCAAGAGAAACCGAATTCTGGCAGTGCAATCTGAGTTCAACAACCTGAGACAAGTCAAGAACGAGCCCCTTCATGAATACCACTCCAGATTCCAAGGGTGCTTGACAACTCTTATCAACCTCGGAAAGAAATACAAGAAGTGGGAAATCACCCACAAATTCATGCAGGGACTTAGTCCAGAATGGGATGATTTCTCAAGGACCTTGACAGCTCTTCCGACCACTAAGGAGAAATCTCTGGAGGAACTGGTTGCTGCCTTGGACAGTAACAAGATCATTGAAGACATCAAAATGGAACGTCGAGAACCTCAGAAGGCTGCTCGACAAGTCGCATTGGCTGGTGAAAGTTCCAGATACAAGAAGTTCAAAGGGAAGGATTTCCAAAGAAATAAAGGAAAAGAAACCTCAAGGACTGAGGAACTCAATGTGATGACCAAGGCACTGAGAGTCACAGACGACAGGAACTCGGGTCGGAAACCCAGCGGCCGAAATGACTCAAAGAAAAACGTGGAATGTTTTTACTGCAAGAAGAAGGGTCATTACAGGAAGGACTGCTACAAGCTAAAGAATGACGAGTCTAAAACTGAAGGAAATCAGAAGGAGGACAACAAAGGCAAGAAGGCTATGTTCGCTTGGGGTGATTCAGATGATGAAAACAACATGGGAGACATTAGAAGAAATGTGTGTCTAATGGCAAAGGGAAGTTCCTCAAACTCAGAGACTTCATCATCAAGTTCTTCATCAAGGAAGACTGCTTCCAAGGAATCATCTACTGAAGTAAGTTCTGATGATTCTCAACATGGTTATTACTCACGTTCGGATTGCCTTGCTATGATCAAGAAGCTAGTTCTCAGAGTTGAGGAACTGAATGCTATCATTGCGGATCAAGATCAACAGATGGAATCAATGTTCGAGGAAAACCATCAATACTCCATTCAGATCCAGAAACTAGATAAAGCTACTGGCAAAAGGAAGATTGATTCAGATGACCAGTTCTTTGATTCTCCGAAAGGAAAGGAGAAGCTGAAGCTTAAGTCCAGACCGGGTCTTGGATATGGGGAAGTAACTATTGCAAAGCCTGTGCATAGACAGATTCAACAGAGCTCTACTCCCAGACTGAAGGTTGATCTGGATGACGACAGAACTTATGGAAAGGGTCATCAGATCTGGAAGAAACTCAACCGAAGAAACAGTCCAATTCCTATTGACTTCCAGAAACAAAAGAAGAAAGTTTCTGAGTCCAAAGATATAGACTTCAGAAAGCAAAAAGTCTGCTTTCATTGCGGAAAGGAGGGACATAGTCAGAGTAAATGTAAAGGACAGAAGAGCACTTCCAAGAAACTGTCAGAAACCTCAAGTTCAGAATCAGGGAACTACTCAGCCTCTAAACAAAGTGGAAAATCTGGAGCTGTGAATGATCCGTCAAGTTCCAGAGTGGTTAAGGATGTCTCTCACTCTCTAGCAGCTTCAAAATCTCATGTTCCTAAACCTAAAACTTTATCTACTTTAACTCATAAACCCAAAAGGCTCAGCTTGTTTGGGTTCCTAAAACCTGATTGTTTTTGTGCAGGTCGAGAGAGGAACAGGTTCCTGGCTGATTGATAGTGCATGTTCAGGACATATGACCGGGAAAATGGATCTATTCTCCTCTCTTCGACATCACTCTGGTGGCTCTATCACTTTCGGAAATGAAAGTAAGTGTAAAGTCATCGGTTCAGGTAAGGTACATCTATCAAACAAAGTCAGTGTAGATAATGTCAGTTTTGTTAATGGTTTGGAGTTCAATTTACTTAGTGTTTCCCAACTGTGTCGTGGAGGTAAAAACGAGGTTGTTTTTACTGCTGATGGATGTTGTGTTAAGTGTGTGTCGTCAGGTCAAGTACTTCTACGTGGAAATTGTGCAAATAGAGTATATCTTGTGGATCCGTCCTTTGACCCGGAGGAATATCTCTGTTTGTCCTCTAGATCAGATGAATCTGAGATGTGGCATCGTCGGCTAGGACATGTGAATTTCAGGTTGCTGAAGAGGCTACACAATCAGAACTTGGTAATTGGATTGCCTAAGATTAGTGAAGTACCTGATCAGGTTTGCAGTGCGTGTGCCAAAGGTAAGCAAACAAGAAGTTCATTTCACTCTAAGAACGTGGTTAGCACTCACAGGGCATTTGAGTTAATTCATATGGATTTATGCGGTCCAATGAGAGTGCAGTCTCGGGCAGGGAACCGATATGTGTTTGTGATTGTGGACGACTATTTAAGGTACACATGGGTCATCTTCATTCGCTCAAAAGATGAAGTCTTTGAGTAATTCAAGACGTGGGTCAAACTTGTTGAGCGCAGATTTGGTGAGAAGCTGAAGAGCATAAGAACAGATCATGGAACTGAGTTCGATAATGGTCTATTTGTTGATTTCTGCACGGATCTGGGCATTGATCACAACTTCTCAGCACCAAGGACTCCACAGCAGAATGGAGTAGTTGAAAGGAAGAACCGCACACTCGAAGACATGACGAGGACTATGCTTCTTGAAAACAGTATATCGAGAAACTTCTGGGCCGAGGCAATGAACGCTGCATGCCATGTCCTCAACAGATGTTACTTAAGACCCTTTCTCAACAAGACGCCGTATGAGCTGTTGAAAGGTAGGAAACCTAATGTTTCTCACTTACGAGTATTTGGATGTAGGTGCTATGTCCATATGAATGGGAAGGATCGTCTAGGGAAGTTTGATCCGAGAAGTGACGAGGGAATCTTTGTAGGATACTCACTGCACAGTAAGGCATACAAAGTGTTTAACAAAAGAACCAAGCAGGTTGAGGAAAGTGTCCATGTCATATTTGATGAAGAGTCTGCGGGAACTGACTCTGGACAGGTTCATGACGTTCATATCGAAGAAGTTGGTGATGACTTTGAGCTAATACGTCCGAGGGATGTTGAAGAAGCTGATGGTCCAGAGAATCAGGAAATACCTGATCAAGACAATGGTCAAGTTCCTGAAGCCGAGGAACCTGGAGAGCAAGTTGAAGTAAATGAACAAGTTCCTGAAGAAGGTGAAGTTCATGATGAACCTGAAGAAGTCCAACAAACTCAGGAGGTCACTGAGTTGAGGAGAAGTACCCGACTCAGGCAGCCGAGTGTCGCTCTTCGTGATTATATTTGCTATGCAGCAGTTCAGGTGGAAACAGTCATGAACGCGTTTGTATCATTGATTGAACCAAAGACTGTTCAAGAGGGACTGAAAGACCCAGACTGGATTCAGGCAATGCAATATGAATTGCATCAGTTTGAGAGGAATAAGGTTTGGAGACTTGTTCCTAGGCCAGAAAAACGTAAGGTTATTGGCACCCGCTGGATTCTGAAGAACAAGCTGAATCCCAAGGGAGAAGTAATCCGGAACAAAGCCAGATTGGTGGTGAAAGGATACTCCCAGCAGGAAGGCATTGACTACGAAAAGACCTTCGCGCCGGTGGCAAGGTTGGAGGCTATCAGGTTGTTGATAGCGTACTCGGTGCAGTTCGGTTTTAAGCTTCATCAAATGGATGTTAAAACGGCATTTCTGAATGGATATCTCAAGGAGGAAATTTTCGTGGAACAACCTCCGGGGTTTGAGGATCCAGATCGTCAGGACTGTGTGTATGTCCTTGACAAGGCCGTCTATGGCTTGAAACAAGCACCAAGGGCGTGGTACAAACGCCTGTTGGAATATCTACTGGCTCACGGATATGAGCGAGGTAAGGTAGATAAGACATTATTCCTGTTAAGGACTAATAAACACCTACTTATTGTGCAGGTATATGTGGACGACATAATCTTCGGATCCACAAGTGACGAGCTTGTGAAGTCCTTCACAAAACTCATGGAGAACGAGTTCGAAATGAGTATGGTCGGGGAGCTAACGTTCTTTCTTGGTATTCAAGTTAGGCAACTGGAGAATGGTACGGAGATTTCACAACAGAAGTACCTGAGTGAAGTCGTGAAGAAGTACGGTTTGGGAGGTTCAAAACATGTGAACACTCCGAGTTCTCCGAACGAGTCCCTGGTGAAGGATGATGGATCACCAAAGACGGATGCGACGATCTATCGAGGGATGATAGGTTCGTTACTATATTTAACTGCTTCAAGACCTGACATTATGTTTAGTGTATGTCAGTGTGCTAGGTTCCAGGCCGAACCAAGAGAGACACACGTGAAGGCAGTGAAGCGAATTCTCAGATACCTGAAGGGTACTGAGAAGTTAGTCCTGTGGTATCCAAGGGTGAAGTCCCTCAGGTTGGAAGGATTCACAGACGCAGACTTCGCAGGAGATAGGACTGACCGGAAATCCACGTCTGGGATGGCTCAGTTCCTCGGATCTTGCTTGGTGTCTTGGGGATCGAAGAAACAGAACTCTGTGGCGTTGTCAACAGCCGAAGCAGAATATATTGCAGCAGCAGCGTGTTGTGCTCAGATCCTTTGGATTCGAAATCATCTAAGTGATTTTAATCTGCACCTTGATCAAGTTCCCATATTCTGTGATAATACTAGTGCGATTAGAATTGCTAAAAACCCAGTCCAACACGGTAAGTCTAAGCATATAGAAATTAAACATCATTTTCTTAGAGACTGTGTAGAAAAGGAACTTGTCACCATTAATTTCTACAGAAGTGAAGATCAGGTTGCTGACATATTTACCAAGTCTCTATACAAGGATGCTTTTGAAAAGCTAAGGATGGAACTTGGGTTAATGAGCCCACAGTGAGGTACTCTTAAACTTCTCTCAATGATTGACCAGAAGTTAGAGTAATTTATATGCATATCAGTAATTTACATGAATAAACTTTTGAAGTCCCTGAGTTGTTGGTAATGTATGTGCTATTACTTCCTTGCTAAAACTGATATAGTACGTGCATCGTTGAACACTTCATTTCTTGATGCCTGACATAACTTCCGGATATTGTTGCCATTTACCCCATGAAGGAAGTTATGAGACCACCTGTCCTAGAATAGACCATTTTGCTTGATAATATATTCAATTCACCGACTGAACATGATTGATTACATATATATATGAGAATGAGTGATTGAACTGTGGTGTTCTTACTTCATATACCCTTATGGTAAGCCGACCCACCACAGTGTCCCTTGTGTCAAGTCCATAGTCAAGGAACTGGTCTGGTATTCTCTCAGTCAAGGATTGAATGACTCTGTGAATTGAAGAACTCTCCGAGGTATCTGATAGATGAAGGAAGTGGTCAACAGTAGTTATGAGAAAAGACAGTTCAGTGCTCTTCGCCTTGGAAGTCGGACAGTTTCAAGCAGATACGTGGATGAGAATTAATTGCAGATTTGAACGGGATTCGTTTTAAAGATATTTGAAGTCCGTAGGTATCTCTCATCACCCTCTCCTGCAAAGACGAAACCCTAAATCCCCAAATACGATCCACTCTAAAGTTCGAGTTACCGATGGCATCCAACTCAAACACCAACAACAGCAACATGTCTGACAATGGATTGGTGACCCTCACTATTCTGGGAATCAAATATGTAGTTCCGAAAGACGTGGCCGAACTACTGAAACCAAGTAAGTCGCACCTCACTATGTCAATCTACAATCCTAAATCTGTGAGATTTATAGAATATTGTGCTGGTACTTGGAGTATCGGTGAAAGGAGAGAATTGATATCTCTGGAATTGTTCGCAATGAGGAGAGTGTTGATGTGCTCGAAGAGGTGGAAACCGGAGGATGTACATGTGTTTGTGGTTTTGTGGAAGGAGAAGAGGAAGAAGTGGAAGTTGTCGAGGCTATTCCTGAGAACCCTGAAGAGGTTGGAGATTCTAAAAACACAGATTACTGGTTTGGGAACTCGGAAGAGAAGGAAGAGCATGCTATGGCTGAGGAATCCTCAGTTGAAGCAGAAATATCAGCTGCAAATCAGGTGTTGGAGGAACTGGTAGCGATGGGCAAGATTGCCAATGTCGACAGATCTGGAGGGGCAGATGATGAAGACTGTGAGATAGTTCAACCAACTCAAGCAGTCTCCAAGAGGAAGAAGAAAGAACTGCCTATGAGAATCCAACCAACCAGGGAAACTGGTAAAAGAAAACAAATAGTTAAAGAGGAACTTGTTGCTGCAAAGTCTGTGAAAAGACCAAGGAGATCGAAGTCAGGGAAACAGATTCTGCAAGAGGTGGAATGCTGTGAGGAGTTTCTCTTAAAGGAAGAATTAACAGAGATCCTTGACCTGTTAGAAGCACAAGGTTGGGAGAAACTGTGTGAGACAATGGACTTCATATGTCCTGAAGCTGTGGAAGACTTCTATAAGGAGTTGAAGTTAACTGATGGAGCAGTGCCAACTTTGTCTGTGAACTTCAGGGGGAGAAATTCACTCTGTCAAGTACAGAACTTGCAAAGATTCTGGGGCTAAAACATGAAGGCTTTGACTACTACTGCAAAACAAGTGTCTGGCCAAAAGAAGTTGGGGATAAAAAGAAACTGGTGAAGGAAATTTGTCAGCTGGAATCGGTTCAGAAGAGCTCTGGACTAAGCACCCAGTTTATGGAACCGACGGTGAAAATCATGCATAAAATTCTGGTGAGCAATTTTATGCAGAGGGGAGTGAAGCCTTCTTACGTTCAGCATCAGGACCTTCTGCTGTTGGATAAGCTGTTGAAAAAGGAGCAAATCAACCTGCCAAAGCTGATGATTCATCAGATAGATCACCTGAAGGACCTGACGCAGATTGGGTATTCAAGAGTAATTAAGAGAGATCTTCAAGAACACAATCTGTATAAGGTCACTTCTGGAGTTGAAGAGCAGATTGTGAAGGACTTTGATCCTGACGTGTTCCAGAAGATGCACCTGGTCAAGGACAAAGTTGAGGGGTGGGTCAAAGCTCCAATCCAACTACAAAAGAAGAAGGCTAAACCAGTTCTGAAGGAGGCTGATGAAGAGGCTGAGTCTGAGGATGAAAGTGAGGATGACAACTCTAAACTGATGAAGGTGTTTGAAAAGGTGGTCTCTGATATGAAGACTGAATTGAAGGGAATCAGGACAGAAATGAGACAGTTCAAACAGGAGGTAAAGGAGGCAATTGAGGAAATGAAGGATGAACTGATTGCTTTGTGTGACAAGCTCTAAAGTGCTTCAGTTCCAGGGATGATCTGCATTGACTCTGAGAATGCCGAGTTTAGTTCCCTCTATGAGATTTCCCCGTCCTTGCCATCCCACCTCGTCAATCACTTTTGTTATTTCTGAGAGTCAAAAACTTGTGTTTAACATGCGTGTTATGACTATCTATTTTATCTCTGAAGTCTTATGCATGACATGATTTACTACTCTGAATTTCAAGTTTTTATTCAAGTTTTTACTCGTGTTCTTAACTGTTGTGTGTTGATTAACTCTTCTTTGATGATGTCAAAAGGGGGAATAAGGAGTACTCAACTGAGGGGGAATTCAGTCTAAGGTTTCTGACTTAGAGGCTGACTAGAAATACCTGACTAGATTTATAAATAATAAGATGTCTGTTGAGTTTCTGAGTGTGCAGGAACTTAGGGGGAATTTGTTCCCAAGGAGAATATGTTCTCATATGATGCTGTGTGCATGCGTAGACATCTATTATGTGCTATTTCGGTATTTCTCTCTTAAGGGTTTGTCATCATCAAAAAGGGGGAAATTGTTGAGGCATCAGCCTACACGTTTTTTATGATTGACAAACCGGTTTAATGGTTTACTTGAGTTTGTGTAAGTCAGGACCTTACTGGAGCAGTCAAAGACGTAACGCGATCCTCAAGTACCTGTGGAAGTCTCCGAGCAACCAAGAACCTGAGAATCAGTCAAGTCAACTGAGCAGTTGGAGTCAAGTCCACAGAGCAGTTGAGAACCAGTCAACGGAGCAGTTGAGGAAGCGGTTAAGGACCGGAGTCAAGGACATCATGGAGTGATGGCACGTCCTCCTTAACACATCAAGGAGATCATGGGTTGTCAGTTACAAACCATGATCTAGGCAGTTCCCTGACAGTTACCTGACGGTTATTCAAGAACCTATATAAGTCCAGGAATGCTATTCAGATCCGCGCGCCTATATACACATCCGAGAGAGCTTTCCAAGTGGGGATTCCCAGTGAGAATATCGAGCGAGCTGTGCGAGTGATATTCTGTGAGATCGAGTTGGACTTGATCATTGCCGGAAAGTCAAGGAGGTGCCGTGACTACGACGACGTCGACGAGAGAGTCAGGGAAGTAGTCAGATTATTGCTTGTGTAAATCTAGATTAGATTTATACTTAATAGGCAAGTTTTGTACCGCTGAGTGTACAGTATTAAATAGTAATAAAAAGGCTATTTAAGTTTATTCCGCTGCGTACTTGAATTCAGTGATTATCTGCATACTAAGTTAGGTTCCTAACAGTCCCGAACTTGGTTAAGTCTTCGACTATTTGAACTTTAGTCTTTGACTAACTAACCACGATCCAAACAGCTACATTGTTTAATATAATGGCATAGTTCATACGCTATGAGCACATTGATAAATTTTTTTAAGTTCACTATGATAGGTAAGGATTGGAAATGCTCGAAACTCATGCCGAGGACGAAGTGCATCAAGGATGGTTCAAACCGTCGATTTCTTGATCATTTAATCAATACTATGACTGCTATAACATTACCTTTACTGCCACATTCATAACCCCATGAGTAAAAAAAACAAAACAACATTACATTTCGAAGTATAATCCTTATAAAATCTCAACCTCAATTATTACAAACTTTATATTTTTTCATCTTAACCCATACGCCTCGGATTACGAACGCTGAGCAGCTTCACATCATCAATCACGGGCCCACATAGCGACGCAAAGTCATCACTCCTCGTCGTATAAAAAGTACTATAAAACATGACACGTGTCCTGCTCGTCGTCGCCACGAACTTCAAAACGGCGCGTTTAAACCCTCCTTTACCTCTCGACTCGTACGGCACTTTCAACGTATCCTTACCCGCGAACGCCTCCACGATCATCGACCCTTCGCACGCGTTGCTCGCGTCGCCCACCGAGAATGTTAGAGTGTACGTTTTTCCGGGTATGGTTCTTGCCACCTGCGCGATTGCGCTCTCCTTTCCTGCCACGAGCTCGATCGCGTATTTGCCTTGTGGGACTGTGAAATGCGGCGCGTCGTTGTATTTTACGGCTTTGAGTGACTCGACAATCCAGCCGGGGAGCGGGGAGTGGTCGTCTTCGATGTTTGGTGGGATCAACACTCCCCACGTCGTGTTCGGTAACACGTACGGACCTTCCTCGAAATCCCCGTTCTTCAGCAAATTCTCTGCGCATTTCAAACGAAGAAGACGATTAAAACGACTGCGTTTCGTCACATAGTCAAAGGCAACGCTATCGTTTCTGTTGATGTCTGCCAGTGTTTTAATAAAAGAACAAAGGACGAGGTAAACGACAGCGTTTCGTCACGTAGTCAAACGCAACGAAGGAGCTTACTGTTAGTGGCTTTAGGAGGGAAGAGAGCTTTAATGGCGATTGAATCAATGAGCGGGCCACAAGCGGGATCCTCCTCAACGCCAGGATTATGAATAACAATCTCAGCGACGTCGTATTCAGCTTGAAACGCCCAAGCGTAAGAATCCCAACCGCTGCTGCTGTACAAAGTCTGCATAGGCAGAAGGCCGAAATCAGGCGCGACAGACACGTTGAGCTTCTCTTCTTGAGCGCAAGTGCGCGCGGCGCTGAAGGTGAGCGAGTAGTACATGCCCTTTTGAACTTTGAGACGTTGCTTGATGGAAGCCTCGTTGCCGAGACGGACAGCGAATGCGCCTTCGGGGACTACGAGGAGCATGTCGCCTTGCTTCTGTCCTGATTTTATGTACTCGATGAAACCCGAGAGCTCCCATTCTGGGATCGCGTGTCGGCCGATGACTTCGGTGCCTTTCAGATCTGACGGCCTCGGCCCGAGCTCGAAGTTGCCGTTCGGCAGAAGTCCTGCGTCAAGGGTAAAACCGTAAACATCTCATTAGCAGCATCTTTTTAATATCGCAATTCCGCCACTGGAATGTTTATTAATTACACTAAGAGCCTGAATTGATTGGAGGCTGATTCATAATTGACTTGCAAGTTTACCAGAAAATTAATGACATGAAAATCTGAACATGATTGGAACTTGAACTGCCACGTGGGAGACACGTCATTTACACGAAGAAACAGCAAATTCCAGCTGTGGTTTGCCAGGGAATATCTCATGACTGACAAATATCTTCCAAAAGGAAAAAGGTCCAAATGTTTTTTCAAACTTTTTACTATAAAATTTAGACATAAAAATGACAACAAAAAAGCATGGGTTTCTGAAACCAATCACGTGCTCTTTGTACTCTCCTCTGGTTATCAAAAAAGCATACTTGATTTGACCATATTTACATTTAATTACATCTACCATCACAATGGAAATTCAAACTAATTTGATCTCCTTAAAATGATAAACTAATCACGTCTTTGTTAAAAAAAAAAGATATTAATTGAGAGAGAAAAATAATATATAAGTCAATTTCTAAGATTAAAAATTACAAATTGTGATGGTTTATTATTATGAACACCCGACTGAACTTATACAGTCAATAATTCGAATTACACATTGACATAATTATATTACTTATGATCGATTATGGAGTTATTCGGTCATTATCAATTTTCATTTTAAAGAAAGAAAAGTACGAAAATGACCAAAATGCCCTTTAGTCTAACAATATCCTTACCATCTATGAACCCGAGCGCAAGGCTAGCGGAGAGCAGCAGGGCGGATACGAACAAGGCAGCTCGCGGCATCCTTCGCATATCGTGAAGTCTTTTTTTTGTAATGTTCTTCGGAGAGGTTGAGACGAAAGAAGCTGCGGAGACAGCGAGTGTGGTGGTGTCTGGTGTGTTAGTGTTATGCAGAATTTGGCCTTTATTTATGCATGACAGGAATTATGAAAGCACCTGGATTTCCTGTTAATTACGAAAATGCCACTGAATAATTCAGATGGGTGGGGAATGACGATTTTGCCCCTGAGCATGTGTGACGCAGGTTGAAAGGACAGAGCAGAGAAACAGCAGCAGCCTTTCTATTCTGTGCCCCAGTTTATCGGCGGGATGGATGTTTATCTGATACTCCCTCCGTCCCCATTTGTTTGTCCAAAAGGACACTGGACACGGGAATTAAGATAAGTAAATAAAGGATAATGATAGAGAAAAAGTGGAGGAGAGTGTATGTGAATATGGGTCCCGTACAGTAAATAAATGATAATAAGAGAGAGAAAGCAGAGGAAAGTACAATTTTCTTAATTAAAATAATTTTTTTGGTAGAAAAGAGAATATTGATTTGATTATTGAATTATGTATATAAAAGGAAAGTGAACAAACATTAGGGGACACCAAAAAAGGAAAGTGGACAAATAAATGGAGACAGAGAGAGTATTAAGTGAGAGGATGAGGACAAAGACGTGGTTCTTAGAGTAACATGGCCCTCTGCCCCCCTGCCTCTATTGAATTTCTATCTACTGCCAAATTTCATTGTGTCCGCCTTCTCTATCTCGATTTATAAGCTCTTTATTGTCTCTGTCCCTTTTAGAGTTTTTTTTTCCTTCTAAATACTATTTCTTTTGGGCTTTTAATTTTTAGGAATCTTTTTAATCAAATCAGTGCATGGGATGTTGATGTGTTGCATTTTGTAACTAATTGGTACATTGGGTAACTGTTTTGTTGCGAGAAAAAAAAAGGATAAGAGAAAAGCATCTCACGGTTGGACCAACTAATTAATCAGAATAGACTTGTTTGGACGGGTGCTGGCAGGGGCGGATTCAAGAATTTTTCGGACTGGGGGCGAAATAAATATTTTTGGATCGGTGCGGATCTAGCAATTTATTTTCATACTAGAGGGGGCATATAATCAAAATGACTGGGGGCGAAATGTAAAAATCATTCAAAAATACATCGAATTAGACTAGTATTAATGAACAATCGGAAAATCGACCGGGGGCGGGTGCCCCCCTTCCCCACACTCTAGATCCGCCCCTGGGTGCTGGGAATGGTTTTACTGTTAGAGATACTTATGATACATTGGTAACGAACTCGGTAGAGGTCGATTGGCATAAGCTTGTGTGGAACAGGTTCAGCTCCCCTAGAAGCGCTTTCCATTTGTGGTTGGTTGCGAAGAACAAGCTTCTCACAAGGGACAGGTTACGGGGCATGGGCGTTAATGGGGACGGTACCTGTGTGCTTTGTAGGAATGCTCAAGAATCTAGAGACCACTTATTCTTTGATTGTCCATTCGCCAAGTATCTTCTTCAGCCTTCAGCGGGCTATTTAAAGATGCGAACGATCCCAACGGTGTGGCATCTGTTGATTCCCTGGTTTAAAAACCTGAAGTCGAATGCTTTGAGAACAAGATTTCTGGCAGCAGCTATCTCCATGGCGGCCTACGAAGTTTGGAGAGCAAGGAATTTTTTTATCTTTAGAGGGGAGGTTCCAAGCCATTCCAGTGCAATGAGGAGGATTATTGGCTATCTTAAAATGAAAATTGGCGCTATTGACATAACAAAAATTAGCATAGATGATAGAAATTGGATTGATTCAATTGGATATAATTGGTATAGCAATTAGAGATTGTTAGTGCAGGTGTTTTTGCAGCAGGGCATTGGTGTGCTTGGTTTTTAGACAAAGCCGTGCTGTTTTTTTTTTCAGTTTTGTTCCGGGCTCATGTGAGCCGTCTGTTAGCGTAGCTAGCTTGAGGTCTTGGGTCGTTTTTTTTTGGAGTTCTGGAGTTTTGTAATTGTCTCCCCTTTTGAATAAATCACCATTATTCAAAAAAAAACTAATTAAAATCAACAATTCAATAAACTGAACTTTTCGTGGAAATGTGCTTATGCGCTATTATGACCTTACCATGAATGTGTATGTCAGCAAGTGGGTTTCAAAGTTAGATGTGTCATATGACATGTGCTTCAACGAATGATTCATGTTCAAGTTTCAAAGTTTGTGTGGTTTGTGCTTCAAATGGACCCGAAATATATGTGTACCCGAAATATACAATGTATGTGATATCTTCCTAGATATGTTTCATGTAAACCCCGATCAATAAAAATAAATTAAACTTTTTAAAGTCATTCAATAACAACAATTTAACCGCATTGAAATCCTAAAATAAACAAAGAATCAACAAATTAAAATTAAACTTTGATTCAACCTTAAGAGTTTGGATCATACGAGAAGCAGTAATTTCTATCAAAATTAAGAAATTATATCAGCCATTTGATAAAAGATTGAATGGCTCATCGAAATATTTTGCATATCTTTATTATGAAATTTGATTATAATGGCTCAATCGTCATTTCGTCCGACCCAATATTCTGCATATCCCCAAATCATATATTCGTGTACCCATTCGATTGATTTTTTCTCCCACTCGCCAGCAATCCCCAAATAGTAAACTAAAAATTGAAGTCGCTCATTCTAATTGAATAAGTGATGAGTCGTATTTATACGATTCATCGAGTCAACAAATCCCATCAAATTCAACACTTTGTCATATGAACATTTACTTGTTAAGTGCTATGTTGCATTTCATGTACTTTGGAAGGTCTAGGAGGAATCGGGCGTAAAGATGGCATTTTGTGCCAAAAATCATCACAATGCAGTTTGGCCCACTTGCATTGGCCCACACTCGAGTTCCAAGCCAAAACTGTCCCACATGCAAATCTCGGATGGTTCACGAAGGTTCTAGAAGCATTTCGTCATTTGGCTCATGCCAAACCTCTTTGGCTAATGCCAAGTCACGTGGGCTCAAGCAATAAGGTCGGTGGAACTTTGGCTCTCTCCAAGTCACTCACGCCAATTCAAACTTGGTGGCCAAGTTAGAGGAAACCCTAGATCATTTTCTATAAATGGGAGTATGGGACCTCTTGGTCTAAGAAAGGAGAGCCTCAGAATTCGAAATTGTTACCACTCAGAGCTTCTCTCTCTTGTTCTTCATTTTGGCATAGAAGCAAACCTTTACTTTTCTGTTATAGCTATTGTATTCTTCTTCATGAATACTAGTAGCTAAACCCCCTATTCGGTTTAGAGATTCATATATTGTGGCAAGGTTTTGAGACCCTTTACTTAATGCTATTTTGTATTCTACTAGTTCTCGTGCCATTTATCTCGGATTGAAAACCAAGGCTAAGTGGATGCTTGCAATGGCAAAGCTTGGCCAAGTGGTTCAATCTCTCTATTTGCCGCTTGTTTGATACTGAAACGTGAGATCAAGCGGCTGCACTTTGTCTAATACATCTTGAAATGGAGTATTAGTCTTGCTAGAACTAGAATTTATATCTTGAAATGGAGTAGATTGTGGTGTAAGTGCTTGAAATGACCTTACTTCGGGTTATAACCTGAAACGGAGTAGCCACGCTCATGGACACAAAATAAGATCATTAGAGGTCGATGATGAACGGAGCCACAATAGAAGGCCCCTAGACCGAATACTTCCTTTTGATCGAAAACCACTTAGTTATTTACTTTTGCACTAGTCTCTAAACCACTTGCAAAACCCCAACTATTTAATTTTCATTATTGCTTCCAAGAACAACAAGTAACCGAACTAACTCTCTTGGGTTCGACCCCTACTTGCCACTTTACTAACTCATAGTAAGCCAATAGTAGTGGACTTATAAATTGAAAATTTGAGAGGTCATGACGACGGCCTGTCAAATCTCCAAATCGTAGATTTAGGGTTTTGGGATTGCGTGGATGCTTTTAGACCAAAATTCATAACAGCTACGAACAAAATTTGTAACCGTCACTGATGACCAAATTTCGTAACATTTACGAACAAAATTAATGACAAATATGCTACGAATTTTGGTTGTAGTAACTATGAATTCATCATGAATCCATAATCAATGTTGTTCAGCAAAAGGTACGATATTTGATTTGATAACTACGAATTTTATAATGAATTCAGAACCAATGTTGGTCATCAAAAGCTACAAATTTTGATTTAGTAACCACGAATTATATTAGCTACGCAATGCTTCCCACTTGATCATTACATCCATTGCCGAAGTTGAATCGCTGAGAGATGGACGGAAGATGGCTAGTTTGTCGTTCGGTTGAATTCGTAGCGAGAATGATGAAGTTTTAGGCCGTGGGATTAGCTAGTCACAAGAAATCAACGGGATTACAGTTATGTTTGGAAATTTTATTGGACTAATATGCCATTTAAATTGTAGTTAGTCGTTAAATTAGTACGAAATTACAATTAATTGATTCTAACCTGACCGTTGATTAAATTAGATGGACAAATACTATGATTTCTCATCAAAACTAACATTCTCATATGATCCCATTTCCCATCCCTCAACCCTCAACCCTCAACAGTGAATAATAGTTAAACAGTTATTTTAAACGTGTCAATCGAAACGTTATTTAGAACACACAGACCACGTGCAACTCTTACGCAAGATAGATTTGTGAAATTTGGGTGACGGTTTGGCAACAATATCATGTGGTATGTGTGACACAAAGAGGATTCATCATATAACGAAAAAGTACACATTGACGTTGCAGATTCCATGAGAAATTTACGCTCTGTTTGGTTCTTGGATTTAAAGATGGAAAGCAAATATTAAAGAAAATAGTAAAGAAAGAAATTTCATGAAAATGAAATTTTCTGTTTTTGTGTGTGTTTGGTAATGGTTGTGTAGGAAAACTTAATCAAAAACAATTTGATTCATATTTTTTTTGTTTGGTGGGGAGCTTAAAGCTCAGAAAATAGTATATAAAGAAAATATATTTTAAAGGTCACTTCTCCCTTTGCTAAATTTAATTAAAAGATCAGAACCCCTTCCTCTCTTCCTCAATCAGATTCCTTGTTGTGCCCATCAATTCGTCGAGCGTCCATGTGACTGTGTTGTCTCCAAGAATTTTAATTAGCCGGAATGAGACGACAATGACAGATTTTCGGCAAGTCTGAAGTTGTCGGGGTTGAATCGGGTTGAAGTCTACGGCGCAAAATTAGGGTTTCGATTGGGTTAGTCGCGATCCTTGCGAGAATTAGAACACCACCCTAATCAGCAGCATCATGTTACGACCAGCTCATATGGTAACATGTTGCCTTTAGTGTACATGTTAAAGGGTTGGGATGGAAGTCGTGTGTTCGACACCCACCAACAACCTGTAAGGTTTCCCAACATATGTCATGGATCTTGAATCAGGTTGGAGTGTATGGCCTGCAGGCCTGTTATAGGTATGCGTAACACATCATCAGTTGGTAGACTTGTCCCTTGGCTAGTTTCGACAACTTGGATGCCTCTCAGGTACAATTTTATCAAAGCCAATGAATAAAATTTCTAAATTTACTTAAAATTTATTCATCAAAAAAAAAAATTTACTTAAAATTTAGATTTGGATCCTTTTTACTCGATCTTCAAATTTCATTTCCAATTTATACACGTTTTCTAAGGCATTTTTTAAAGACTCCATCTTTGATCATAACCACCGATTTTTTATCCAACCCAGTTACAAAACTGAGCAGGAAAATGAAAACAGAAGTGGAAAGTCGATGACTGTGATTCTGGGAAAGTGATTGAAAACAGGAGATGTCGTAGATGTGGGGTGATTGAAACGGAAGGAAGAGACAAAACTCACTATAATTGTGCCCTAAACCGCGACGCTTAAATTAAAAAGTCACGTCACCAGTTTGACTCAACATTATTTTTAAATATATGACACGAGATCAGGGACGGACCAGGAATTGGGATAGACGGTGGCGAGGTCAACTATATTGAAAAATATACGTTTTTTCGTATAGCACAAAAGTTGTCTATTGAATATGTATTAAATATTTCAGTTAATTCTTTGTCAATATTGATAACCAAGCAATCTCATAAAAATTCATCCCCCTTGTTGACTTTGTAAGTTTGGAGCCTTTGTAATTTTGGAGCATGATATTATTGACTATGTAAATGATTATCTTGCTATGAAATTTGGATAATTATTCAAATAGTAGAACCATATAACTCGCTCCAAAAACTAACTTTTCAGCTTAAAATTGTGATACAAACTTCTAATTTGAAGATGTACAATTTGTACACTTATAAAAATAAAAATCAATGAAATATAATTATATAAATAATAAATTAAACTAATTATACACATATGAATTAATTATATTATTTTACAAAAAATAAGGTTGAAAAAACCTTGGGAGGGACATGTGTCACCCTATCACTATCTAGTTCCGTCCCTGCACGAGACGTAAACCGTCGTCCACAAAAGCGGCTTAATTCTAAGGCGCTGTTGCCAACGACACCTTAGAAAACGTGAGTAAATTGGGAATGAAATTTGAAGATTGAGTATAAAGGGAACCCAAATCTAAATTTTGAGTAAATTGGGAAATTTTCCATCCGATGAAGCTCGTCGCTCTGACTTCGGACTTTACTTTCATATTTAAGAGGAAAATATTCGCGGAAAATGGTTCTAATTTTCTTTTAAATTTTCTTTCCATTTCGGTTTCCTTGTAACCAAACAAGAGAATAACAGGTTTTCCACCTAAAAACTTCTTTCTCCTAAATTTTCCTGCAACCAAACAGGGGGTTAGTTTAGGTGAAAAATTACAAATTATTTCAGTCATCTATCCTAATATATCTAGGGCCACGATTCAAAGAGATTAATTTTAGAATTCGTAATTAGTACACCATTAAATACGACTAAATGGTAAATTAGGCAAATAAAAATATCAAATCTTAAATCGTAATCTCGTATCCGATTCATGATAAAGCAAAATTCGTATTCATGATAAAATTCGTAGACTTAAATAATCAAAATTCGTAGACTTAGAACAAAATTCGTAATGTAAAAAGAATAAATCTTAAAGAATCAAAATTTGTAGACTTAAAGAATCAAAATTTGTAGACTTAAACAACAAGATTCGTAGACTTAAAGAATCAAAATTCGTAAACTTCGAACAAAATTCGTAATGTAAAAATAATAAATCTTAAAGAATCGAAATTCGTAGCCTTAAAGAACAAAATTCGTAATGTAAAAATAGTACAACTTTTTTTTGGCTAATAAAAATAGTAAAACTTAAAGAATCAAAATTCGTAATGTAAAAATAGTAAAAGTTAAATAATCAAAATTCGTAGACTTAAAGAACAAAATTCGTAACACCGGTAATTACATGTATACGTGTGCACAATAATGCTCTTGCGAACATATAATATAGATATTCAGTTTCAAAAAATCCAAAAAATAAGGGTCGTTTGATAAAATTTCGAATGGTTACGATTATTACTCATTCTCTCCAAATTTATCACTTCTCATATAATCTTTTCCTGATGTTCTAAACTAACATTGCTTTTCAGATTACTATTTAAACTAGTAAAAGTTCCAATAGGGGACAAAACAAAAATTAATTAATAATTTGGTGAACGCCATGATTATAATGATCATAATTCATAAACTTTTAATGTATTAAAATCGATATTTCTTCTTTAACACACATTGAACTTTTTATTGAGACGCTTTCAAATGGTTCACATAATTAAGTTAACCATTTACTCAGGGGATAACTAAAATATTCGATATTTAAAAAGTGGTCTCTCTTTTTTGATTTGATTAGAAAATTTTGTATTTTAGACTGTAGGTTTTTGTCAACTGAGCTATTTGAATTTTGACCTATTCAGATTTCAGAGAACCAAATATGTTATAATATGATGGGCAATTGTTTGTTTGACCGACATCAAAAATGAATTAGATAATTTCATTCCACATATGGACAAGAAACGCTCCAGTTGTATTATTCTCACTCTCCACTTTTTTTTGTCAAAGAAACATAAAGCATTTAAGAACAAACAATCATTTTATTTATTTTAGATGATTGCCGCTTTTATATTTTTATTGATTTGACATGTTTTGAGCAAAAGTATATACAAAATTGTTGTGTTGATGCAATCGAGAAATTTTTTGTTGTTGTGTGGATATCTTCCATTGTTTGAAAGCTTTATTCATGCCCCAGTTTTGGTGTGTAAATTTTTAGGGCGATCACTTTTTCATTGATACAGTTTGTTATGTTGAGTGAGAAGTCTTTGTATTTCTGACATGTTTTCCACATTGTATATTCACACTTTATATTTAATGAAGAGTTAAAGTCATCAAGTATGATCTTGTTAGGAGATGTGTATACCTTCATGGGACATCCGATAAAATTGAAACGATACAGAGAATATTAGCATGACCCATGCGCAAGGATGATGGATGACACGCATAAATCGAACAATGGTACAAATTTTGTTGCCAACAGGTGGTGGCCTGTTGGTTGAGGCGTTGCTTGCAATGTCTCAGGTGACGGATTCCATTCCTGGTGACTGCACCAATTTCTTTCAAAAAAAGGGATATGTATCAGATACAGCGCAAGCTCTCTTGCAATTAAAAATAGCAAATAAGATAGACATATAAAATGAATGACAACTTTATATGTAATTGTTAACGTTATGGCACATAGGGAATCTTTCATGGTTAATCAATTAATGTGTGCGGTAAAGGTGTCCAAATGTGACCTGTTTCTCCAAGTGTCAAAGATGCAGTACCGATGATTTGGGTGGATGTGTGCGGATTCATGGTAAAGGTGTCGAACGTGACCTGCGTTTCACAAGTGGAGAGATGTGTCAGATGCTTGCGGATCCGATTAAGATACATTGCTAAGAGCTCCGGAAATCAATATATGTACTAGATAATAAAAAAAATCCATATACATTGTAATGTTCCTAATTATTGTATCCGCCCAGTATATAAAAAAAACTATTCTCACATTTGATTCTCAATTATTCAGAGGATGTTTGCTTTGGGTTGGACTAAGAAAAAATTGTACTTAATATAACTCCACCATATGAAAATTACTAACATTATTATATTAATTGTTTCAATAATTTCTGTAATTAAATTATATTGTAAAAAATAATTGAAAAACAGTTGAAGACAAACAAGTGGCACAGCCAACAAGGATATTATAGTTTAACAAGCGGTCGTGATTCATAGGAAAGTTTGAAGAGCTTATATGAATGGGCCATACGGCTGAAGATCCATCTGACCTAACCCTAAAATCTGGACAGGTATGGGCTTTTTTTATTATCTCACGTGGGCCTGGTTTGAACCCACTTGTATTTCAATCAGATGGCTCTACTTTGTGGGACCTAGAGCTGCAAGCAAGTCGTCACTCGTGAACAAAACTTCGCTCGAATTCAAATGAGTGGAGTATGAGCATAAATTTTCAAGTGTGTTTAAAATTCGAGTAAGTTGAGTATATATATATATGGGGCGTTTAAATGAGGACATTAAAATTTGTAAGGACGTAGGGACAACCAACCACAACGCGTCACGTGTGCATAATAGGGTAGTGGGTTTTACTGTTTGCTTTTTGCTTTTGATGAATTTTTGATAGTGGGACACGTGGCGCGCCCTCAAAGCACGAGAGTTAGATGGACGATGATCTAATGGATGAGATTTGTCCCTACATCTTTACAAATTTTGGGTGTCCTCAATTGAACGCCCCTCTATATATATATATATATATATATATATATATATATATATATATATATATATATATATATATATATATATATATATATATATATATCAAAAAAGGCCCAAATATACATACAATACACGTAAGTATAAAAAGGCCCCAAAATAAATGTAAGGCTCTGTTCTTCAATACAGTTTTATTAAGTTTAGTAAAGTTAAATTAAGTTCAATACATTTTAATAAAGTTCAGTACAGTTAAATTAAGTTCAATACAGTTTAATAAAGTTCAGTACAGTTAAATTAAGTTCAATACAGTTCAATAAAGTTCAGTACAGTTAAATTAAGTCAATACAGTTTAATGAAGTTCAGTACAGTTAAATATACTTAAATTAATTTAAGTTAAAAAATGTAATATAATTTTTTTCAAGTAAATCCAGTTTTTTATAGTTTCCAACCCTATGAGGAGCTTTCAAATGAGGCACCCCAAATTAGAATGAGGCAAGTGAGGCACGATCTGAGCCAACACATCTAACCCCCCGTGCTTTGTGGGTGCACCACGTGTCCAAATAGTAAAACCCACTACCAAAAGCAAAAAGCATACTATTCTGGTACTATTCCCTGCCACATCAACAAAATGAGTGGCTCACAATGTGCCTCACTTGCCTCATTCTTACAACCTGCCTCAACCGAGTGCTCCCCCAACCCTAATATTCAAAATTTTAATTTATTTTTACTTTTTTATTGCATTTTTAGAAAAGCATAAGACATATATGATCTAACGGTTTTTCAAGTTTGTGTCCACACCTCTTCGGAAACTATTGCATCCGTTTTAAAATGGAAGTAAACTTTGTTGCAATTGATATGAATTTAAAGAATATGTGAAAATAAACATATGAATACAATATATTTTTTACATGTGAACGTACAATGACATTCAAGTGTAATTTTACATATCACCATCTTCATCCATGTTCATTTCCACTACATCATCAGGACAATCCTCAATAATTTGAAACGCTATCATGTCGCATATTTGATTCATCTGCTCTTTTTCCCTATTGATCAAATAAATTTGAATCTGCTCTTCTCAGCACGGTCTCATTAGCTAAAATGGGTATTGAAAAATTATGCATGTGAATGAAGTTGTGCATAGTAAATGTAGCTGTAATTATGTCACTTTGGCGCTCATCAGATACTTGAGGCATGACTTTGAGTATCTTCTGCGATTTCTTTAAGATGCCAAATTCTCTTTCAATGGTGGTTCGTAAAGATGAGTGTCGATAGTCGAATTTTTCATATACTCCGGTAGGTTGATCACCGTTACGAAACGTTGGCATATGATATCAAACTCTTTTATCTTTATAAGGTGCCAGATAACCAATTGTATTTGGATAGCCAGAGTCAGCCAAATAATACTTTCCTGTAGAATAATAAATGATATTAAACACAATTAAATTAAATTAGTGGTTACAAATAAAATACTAATGTTAAATTTCACCTCGAGGCGGATGTGGAAAACAATATTTTGATTGAGTAATTGCATCAGTCCAAATCGTCTGATCATGAACACTTCCTTCCCACCCAACATGGACATATGTAAAAATCATATCGAACGAGCAACAAGCAAGAACATTCCAAGTTTTTATTCCTTTGCGACCTCGATATTGATTTCCTTTGTCATCTGCCAAACTTGCTTGAATATGAGTGTCATGCAATGCTCCAATACAATCCCAAACACAATAAACATAATAATTTGCCGATGAAAACATAGTGACAATTTTTTATTTCATAATAATTTACCTTAAAAGAAGGTGAATACAAGCTGTTATTTAGTATCTTCAAAGGTACTTCTTCCAAAGATGTATGTGGGCTTCACGCAATTTTTTAGCTATATAATTTTAAAAAAAAATTAAAAAATACATATATATTTATCAGTTTGAAAAATGATGAAACTTTTTTGAGGAAGTTAATTAATGAATTATATAATTTTATCTTTTTGAAAAAATGATGATAAATACACACATATATATAAATATACTATACATATATATAATTTTTCAATTTTAGCAAATTAAGTTCAGTAAAGTTAAGTTAAATTAAATTCGATACAGTAAATTAAGTTCAGTATAGTTTAGTAAAGTTAAATAAAATTCGATACAGTTAAATTAAGTTCAGTACAGTTTAATAAAGTTCAATACAGTTTAATTAAGTGCAGTACAGTTTAGTTAAGTTCAGTATAGTTTAATTAAGTTCAGTACAATAAAATTCCAGTTAAATTAAGTTCAAAAGAACCACACCTAAATAACAGATAAAAGACCCCCAAATTTTGTGTTTGCTTAATGAGGAGCGTTCGACGACATTAGGGGTGATAGAATGAGACAGGTGAGACACGATCTGAGTCGTTGATGGAGTTGATTGGAGGTCGCCACGTGGCACGAGCCGATATTTGCGTTCACACTACGAAAGTAGTGGGTTTTACTATTTAACTCGTGGCGCGCCCACAATGCACATGGATTGATGGATGACTGAGATCGTGCCTCACCTGTCTCATTCTACCGAAAGTTGCCTCGCCACTAAAAAGTTTGATGTATCCATTATATATAGTTGGTAAGTTATCTTTGTCAAATAGAGACCAAAACCGGTCACGTGCTAGCCAATCCGATATTAATAAATACCTCAATGTACGTAGTTATTTAAAATCATATTGTAGTCATATTTCTAAAACATGAATGAATTTGTTATAAATTTGAACTTGTAAAGGCACAAAGAGGGTTAGCTCTTTTATTAAACCAACAGATGCAATTAAAGATATGGATATGGTTCATGCATCACATGGCAATTGTCCCATTCGAGCTTCATTTAATTTAAACCTTCATGCATCGAAAACAAAACACAATTTTGATGGACTTCGAACCGGTGCAGCTTGCCGCCTAATGCTGCAAAGCGTAAAATATGATGTTGTTTTGATTCAAGTAAAATTTATAACATAATAAAATGATATCGTTTTAATTGAAACAACGTTATTTTAACACACATATCAAATGACCGTGCTGCGTTTGGTATTTTTCAATTCTTATACATTACAAGTCAAATTTTTTTATCAGGCATTTCAATGAAGGTTGTCAGAATCAATTTTTTACCTTGACTCGTTTTGCCTAGATAGAATCGGAACGTAAAATCGAATCGTAAAATCGCCGAGTTTACCTTTTATTAAAATAATATTAAATATTAAATATATTTTTTAACCACTATAAAAATATAAATGAATCAAATTTCAACTTTATAATTTAATTATAAGGATAAACATGTTAAAGATTCTTAATAATTAGTTATTTTTTTAAATGACTTTTATATAACTTTATCAATTTTTTTCTTCATATTTTAACGATTTGACCCGATTTCACAACAGTAAAATCGTGCTACAGTCCGATTTTACCCCAAAACGATTTTACATGCGATTTGACTCGAAATGTACTTCTAGAATCGTAAAATCGTACAATTTCATGATTTAAAACGCGATTTTGACTACCTTGATTTCAATACTCGAATTCATACCCCCTTATTGCATGGTATTTTAATTCGATTTCATCAACACATTTCGAGATGTCTTCCACACTCAAATTTAGGTTTCAAATTAGACTCACCATCATCTATTTTCACCCTTCATTTACACAAATTTAAACAATATATGGCACAAGTGTATGTGTTGTCGACATCATCCGGCGGGCGAAGGGATCAGGCAATAGATTGAAATCTTTAGTTTCTTTTTGTGGTATCGGGTGGAGATGGAAATGTCAGCATCTAATGCAACATGGACCTGACTGAAAATATGGGTTGTGCCGACACATGAAGGTGCGACAAGTTTTACGCATTCCTACATGTTATGTTCGGTTTGTTTGACGGGGAACTCACATCTCTTCTACAATTCTTGTAGTTATGTGAGATGATTAGATCTAACTTTACTCACCTGAGAAAATGTACATAACCACTGTTTTTATTTTTACAACTAAGTTAAGCCACTGATGAGGCTTAACTTGAATCCTCGTGTATTGTATATTTGTATATCCCATCAACCATATTATTTATGGAAAATTAGTCACAACGATAGACAAATAGCAGCGGAATAAACTTTGTCCGACAAATCTTTCCCAACTTGAATGAACCTTTGAGGGCGCAAACAAATATGATACTTCAACAGAAACAAAAACCAGCAGCAATGTAGAAAATTAATCATAGACGAGACACCGAAATTTTACGTGGAAAACCTCTCAAATCGAGAGTAAAAACCACGAGACCTCTTAAGGCCGCTTAATTCCACTATCACTAATATGAGAGAGCAATACAAGTCTTCTCTAGATATACTAGAGGCATACAATCATCATATACTTGGAACAAATCACATCAAAATATGAAATAATCTCACTTAAAAATCTGCTACTGTTCAACCACATATACTCAACTTGTAGACTTCCAAACTGATCTCCACCGTTGAAAACGAAAGGCAAGACGTTGTGCGAAATTTTCAAGACAATCCGACGGTTCAATACTGATATTTTTTTGCTATATCCAAAAATACTCGTTCTTCAATCTCAATCTCATGTTGGAATGTCTTTTTTCACTTCTATTTATAACCACAAGTTAGGGTTTTGAAAAACTAGCATTGGGCGTTTGTTGGACTCTTTCTCATGGGTCAAAAACACCAAACAATTATCTCGTTAATTATTCTAAATACTAAATTATAAAACTTTCAATTGGTGACAAATATGAAGACATCAGGTATAGAATATAAATATCTAAAAGTATGAATTTATAAAAAATTAGTGTGTAAATAATATAATTCTATGCTCATTTTGAATAATTTATAATTCAACCTCTAGTCGAGTTTTCCCTTCATATTCGTTAAAATTAAGTTACATTTACAAAATAAAATCCACACATCCTTTAATAAAATAATATTCATACATCAAAAGTTTCATTTGGGCATTCAAGACTCAAGAGCTCAATTAAAGTGGACTTTATTAGCATGTCTTAATAAATTTGGGCAAAGCCCGTAATTCAAGTGAATGTGCTTATCGGAAGTATAACTACAGACTAAGAATTACAGATAGAAAAGAATATAGTTACTACACTGGAGTAATGATTGCTAAGGGAAAAGCAAGAAAATAGCTTTAAAGTTCTAGTGCTAGTTAAAGTCGCCCAACTTTTTGGTATGCACGGTGGGGTTACTGTCATTCTCATTCCAAATACAGTAATAATTATCCTCCTTGCTTTTCTTTCTATAATCTTTCTGACTTGCATCTTTTGCCCCATGCCATGAGTTCCTATACTTACCACGCCAGACTTTTAATAGTTAGTAGCTCTATACCTATGACCTGTCAGCACCCTCTGAGCAGCGTTGATTGATTCGATCATTAAAACTCACAGTTCTAAGTTTTAACTCCCCTCTATTGGTTGTCCGCTCATCCATAATCTCTCCATCATAGAATTCTGCTGCTTCATTCTCATTGATAGAATCGTGGCTGTACCTTTCCTGCTCATGCAACGCCATTAGAACCATTTCAGTCGGATGTGGTTGCTGATGATGATGCTCAATAAAGTGATAATTCACAGTAATTTGCAACAACAAAACATATCTAAACAACTAACCTTGAATGATAGACTCTTGCTGCGATGTGGAGTACCACAAATCTCTTCATACTCAGCAGCATCTAGCTCCTGAAGATGCCGGGGTTTGAAGAACTTGGGCAGCACATGTTCTCTTATACTTATAAGAAGAAAGAATGGCAATGGAAACAATATTCCAGCTATAGGTATCCATGTAATCCCAAAACAGAAGAGAAAATATAAGAACTGAAGGAGAGTAAAAGCAGCTATGGTTTTGAGAGGCACGGTTTCCACAAATGATGCATGATCCTCCTCCAGTACCCTGTCCAGTAGTAGCACAACATAACTTAGATTCATGATATCTATGAGAATCATAAGTCATTTATGTTCAGAGTCACTGCACCGAAATGTATTCACTATCCAAATTGCATAGAAATTTGTTATCCAAAAAAACACATCCTCAAACTAAATATAACAAAAACTAGCCATGGAAGATAGCAGATATACAACTTACTTGTAATGACGCGATGGAGCGACGAAGAGGAACATAATCCTTTCCCAAAACTGATTCCCTGGTAGACTGTCAATAGCCATGTAGGCAAAGTAACCCCATAAAGCTGAAGTAGGTATCAATCTGAGAACTGGGACAATGCACAATGATAAGCCCACTAGGAGAGACTGCAACAAGTTGCTAACTCTTTGTTCATTAACTCGGACTGGCAAATGAGCATCAATATGTTTCTCAGGATCAAATTTACTATTCACATCGCCAATATCTTCGAACTTCATGACCGCCACCTTCAAGTCGTTCAATTCTTTATCCACTGTAAGTGTCTGATATAAGGTTCAGATATGCTTGGTCAGTAACACGATGGAAAACAAACATGCATGTGCTGGTCATTTAGGATCTTACTGTTGGGGCTGTGTCCAGTTCAATAAAAACAGACTCCATCTTCCCATATATTTCTGAATTCGTTGCTTGTTGTTTCATGCATTCCTTGACACTCTTTACCATCTTGTTACGGATTAACTGAATGAAAAGGCATATTATAATCATTCGTGAAATTAACATGATAGCTCCTGAGAAAAAAAAAATGTAACCTGTCTCTTGAGAACTGCAAGACTCTTTGTGTGCATTGGTGACTGTGGGAGGACTCCATTTGATGGTGGAAGTCCAAGTAGTCCGCAGATCAAAGTCTATAAACCAAACAAACAAAATAAGAATAAAAAAGAGATAATCCCAAAGATTTTAGTGAGGGAGGAAAATTGATACCATTGGTATCTTACCATAAAGCCAAGAAGTAACAGATCATAGTGATAGGCTGAGGGATTTCTTAGGTTGAATTCCTTCTGTTGAGCCATCTGTGAAGCTACACTATGGTCAAAGAAATAGAGACCTGCTATCATAAGAGCTGGTATAATGGCGGCAAATATGTAAGCCACCGGAACGTTCCCCATGTCCTGTGATTCAAATTTCAAACCAATTACTCTAGTATGGAACTTCGGTTAATATGGAACATTTCAAAACCTAAATCAGGAGCTTATTGATTGATTTTGAATTGTGAATGATAATTCATAATACAAGAATTAGATATAATGTATATGTAATCTATACCCTAATAACAGTCCAGTGTGTTAACGATGCAGATTGCCAGGGAAGAGGACAAAAGAGCCTCCTAGGAACACCAGATGGGATTTTCCCGGGTACAGTGTATGACAATGCAGTCCATACCAAGACCATAAGCGGAACTCCATAGTCCGCAATGAAACTGCGAAGCCATCCTGTAAAAGTAGAAACAGTGTGAAAACAAAAACCTATGAAGCCAGCTAATGATCATCACTGAAGTTGAATGTTAGCAAGGTGAATTAAACAACATACCTGTCCCATATCTCCAGGCTCTTGCTCTTCTGCTCTTCAAGGCAGTACAGACTAAACCAAAACAAAAGATTATTGCTAGCAGCCCATTAGTGTACAGCCAATGGAACTGATACTTCTCCAGAGATACATTTTTGGCTTTAGGGACACGAAATTCACTGACCAGCCCCTGTAGGAAGATAATAGTGAGATTAGTATAGAACAAATTCTCTCGGTAAAAAATTCCTGCTTGTGGATAGAAAGAGAGATACCTTCACAGTTTCTTGAATAAATAGAACAGCAATTAGCATGCCGAAAAGTTCCCCAGCAACTCTAGTGAATTTGGAAATGATTGTGCAAGCATTGAATATTGCAAGTAAAAACAGAAAGAGAGCTGTCCATACACAAACCCTGCAATAACAAATCATTAATAGGCTTCCAACGTGACTAGATTGCAAGGCAAAGCTCTATTATATATAAGAGTGGAATTTCAGATGCTAACCATCCAGCCCATGCTAAATACAACTTCTGTCCCAACTCTGGCCTTCCCTTGGCGAAATTATACAAATAAGTGTACATTATCACAGTTGGTTCTGCTACTCCCAAAATTAATAGAGGCTGCCCACCCAAAATCGAATGGATGATTCCACACAAGGCGGTAGAGGCAAGAGTTTCAACAGTGCTTAAGCTTCCATCTGAGCAGTAATGTCAAATTCTTACTCAAAATCAGCACATGAATATTAATCATGCTTTCCAATAGATGCACAAGAAAAGTCATCAAGATCAATAGAGTCACCTGTTTCCCTACTCAGTTGTTCCCCAAATGCAATAACAGGCAGAGCAGAAGCGAAGAATATGTAAAATGTCGGAGCCAATATCCTGAACACGAGAGATGGTTAATCATGTAATGAAATCAGTAAATGCAGTGGAGTAGAGAAGGATCATACAGCATGAGTCGCGAAACCAGATACCTAGCACCAGAAGATACAGCACTGGTCCAGTCTTGTTTATAGCACTGCAACCTTCCTCTGACGTCCCGTTTAATTCCTTCAAATGGAGTTTTGACACTGTCCATTACTGGAAAATTAGAGTACCCAAGAAAACATTAGATAATGAATTATGTAAAACAATTGCTAAGTTTACAGTATATACTGAATAAACTTAGATCGAATGAATAAAAACACAAATCAGATATCTGCAAGATTCCTAAGACAGGAATTCGCAAGGCAAGTTGAACATCTTAAATAAAGCAAATGTTATTAACCGTGTCCCAGTTGCATGTGCAGATGTCAATTATAAACCGTTGATTACACATATATTATCCTAATTCCTGACACCTTAATCATGGTTCCATTATACAACAATATATCACCTGCAAATTCTTTACAATCAATCAAATGTGAAACATGAATAATTGATAGGAACTTCTTCTAATCAGGCTTTAAAATATCAATAAAATATATGAACGCAGTTTTGCAGAACTTCTAATCAGGCTTATGAACTCAACAGCATCCGAAGTCTCCTCGATTCAAATTCCATGCTAAAATTTGTAAAATGAAAATCTAATTTCCAAACACTTCGATCCGTAGGATATTCACAGATAAAGGCAATCGACCTTCCGAACTCAAACAGCTACATGAATAAACGACGACGACGCGACGAGTAAGAATGAGAAACGGTTTTCAAAAACGGCAATCGGATGCATCAACAGTTACGATAAAAATATCCATACTCTGCGTCGTTTTCTCCGCAATCAACGAAACTGAAATCCCCAAACATCGACATATACGACGAAGATTACAGAAGTGAGAGAGAGATACGAACCTCCGCCGACTAGAAATCCGAGTCCGTCTGCCGAATGTAGCTGTTCCGAAGCCCTAACAGCTGGACAGACTGTCGTCAAGTGACCGACCGCCGACGGTTGGCAACACTAATGCGTTTCGATCTCTCCGCTCAGAAAATGGCTACGCATGTGCTGTCTCCGTCAGTGTTCGTCACTCAATATCTCCTCCGCGCCGTTTAGAGAGATTGAGAGGCCGAGAGAGAAGCAAACGAGTGAACGACGAAGACCAGACGACGCGAGTCTTTAGAAGGTTTATACAGTTCCAATTTCTCACTACAACCCAAAACGGCGTCGTAACAATGACTACCTTGGGCACGTGGCGGAAAATGATTGGTTTCCTTATTTGACTATTTAATCGCCATAGTGGATGCTTTTATGGAGCGATTCACGGAGTGCATGGTCAAGAACGTATATTTTAATGGTCAATGGCGTGTTGGACTTGGAAAGAAATTATCACGTGATGACGGTGCAGGGTAGTTACGTAGGACTGATGACGTGGCAAGGCAGCTGGACATGTGCGTTTGGTGACATTTGTGCCAGCTGGAGGTTTGGACGGCGGTCATGCAGTGTGAATGGAACTAAAGGAGCACGTGATGTGTTGTGCCATTTTGGGCCTGAACCCGGCCCAAGTTCGGTAACGTGTAATTTTATTACCAGAAGTAGAAATCTGGTGTGTTTTTGGCCATCTAAAAAAAAGGAATGAATCAATCAAAATTAGAAGCGTATAGTTCTAAGTAATTGGTGATTTTGAATCTATTCAAACTAGAGCTGGCAATAAAATACGTGATTATTTAAAGGATATGCTAAATCTAACCGGACAATCCATCATTATGATTCAACTAGTTAATTAGAGTGATTCCTACCATACAAGATATTTGCTATTTTTGCCTCTAATGGACCAAGAAAAGATTTATATATAATTGAATTTTGCTAGTTCATAAACAATTATAACCACATTGTAACTCAATTGTTCAAGCTTGTAAGTCATGCTTTTATAAAATCAGTGGCCGATCCAGAGCTTCGTGGGAGGAGGGGTCCCAAATTTTTCCCCGAAGAATATTGATATAGGTTGGATTCAGAATTTTTTTCGGTACATATATATTGTTATACCTTGTATTTGATGATATAAGCTATTTTCTTGGAAATTATTAAAGTTTAACTCATACAAAGTCCATTAAAGATCTAACTTTGAGAGGCGTGGAAGCCACGACGACTACCCTATAAGGTTGGATTCGGAAATGTAGAGAGGAATTGTATTCTCATTGATGAAAAATCCTTCACAAATGACCCGTTTATATATAAAATCGGAACATTGCCCATTGGGCACAAGAAAAACTAAAGGAACACGTGAAAAGCTAAAGGTCATTCGGCACATGAAAAGCTAAGTGTCATTCGACACTTTAAGGGACATTGGACACATGAAAAGTTGATAGTCACCAAATTAAAATAGCAATATTTATAACAAAAATAGAAGTTAATTTTGAATAAAAGGACCATATGCAATCAGTTTTTTTTCCTTTTCCTTTTGGTTTTGACTATTTATCTCTTTATATAGGGAACTAAAATTAACTTGGGAAATAGTAAAGTTCTATTATTATCATATTTTGGTTATGAATTGAAGAATTAGCAAAACGAAAACAGAAAAGGTTGAAGTTCTAATTCACTTTTACACACATTCTTTCTATTGTCATCGGCCGACTCTAAGAAGAAACAGAACAACAACAGCCATGTCAAGACCACACAATATGATCTTATTAACGATTTCCACCATCATGATCTTTGCCTTGCCAGCCTCTCATGCGGACGTTGGGTCTGCATCTCATTACAATCCGCCATACTTACGTAAGCAACGAACCCTCAATCGACAAGAATTCCAATAATAATTCATCTGTGAATCGATCATATATGTAAATCTGGTGATTCACTTTTTTTTGTTTTTTTTATTTATGGGTTGGCAGCGACTGCATGTTATGGGACTGACCCGAAGCAGTTTCCGGGAGGTAGCATGTTTGGGGCGGCTGGAGAAGGGATTTGGGACAATGGGGCTGCATGTGGGAGGGAGTATTTGGTGAGATGTTTAAGCTCGGCCGAGCATAAGATGTGTGTTCCTGGAAAGACCATTCGGATAAAGATCGTGGATAGTGCTGCATCCGCTGTTTCAAGGCCGTCTAAGGACGGCACAACCTTGGTCCTATCAGCTAAGGCGTTTGGTGTCATTGCCAGTAAGGAGGCTTCATTTGTTACTGTAGAATATCAACATTAAGTGTTTATAATAAAATGTAGGGACAATAACTTATTTTTCTAATGTTACCAGTTATGGCCATTGATTTGGGTCGTCTATTCTCTTGTAGGGATTGAATTTATATGGAGTGCATTTTCTCAACTCAATAAGGAAGAAATGAAAGGCTTACAGTTGGCGTTGTGTTTGTAATGCACAAACTGAAACCCTACTTGAACCAAATAAACAACAGTGGCTGAGCAGCATTTTGTTTTTATCTTTCTTAACTTAGGAAAATCAAACAGTTGCACGATAAACTACAGTTGACAAGAAGCATTGGGTCTGCATTTACTTCCAAAGCTTGCGGAGCGACATGTTCTTCTCGGTCTCCTTTTTCATAACCTTAGCCACAGCCATCTCAAAGTCTTCCTGGGTTACATGGACCCTTCTCTCCCTAAGTGCAAACATTCCAGCTTCAGTGCAAACAGCCTGTAGGCCAGTTATATTTAACGAGTTAGATATCTTTTGTTGTTGTTGTTGTTGTTGTTGTTGCTGGTGGGCGGATCAGTATGCATATGAAGGATGAGGCCATAACCAACAATGCAGAAGATCAGTAAACAAATGTATTATTACCTTGAGCTCTGCCCCCGATGCACCGTTCATCTTCTCAGCTATCTTCTTCAGGTCAATTCCACGCATCAAGTTCATTCTTCTAGAGTGAATCTTGAGAATATCAAACCGAGACTGCCACACAAGAGGGAAAAAAAAGGAAGAACAAATGAATAATCAGATCACTGCCGACTTTGTAATTTCTGCATGCAGCTGATTTCTAAGACCTTTATTAGTACGCTCTTGTCAGAGATTACAGTTTCTTCCACAAGACCAACCAATATCCTACTAAGTGAATAAATCAAATGAAAAATCATATCAGGAAGATCCGGCTAAAAACTAACAAATAATGGTTACCATGTAAATTTCAATGTTCTTGCTGCTTCAAGAACCCAACTAAAAACTACCTCACCACAGTTAACTAAAACATTGAAGGATATTTATTTAATCACTTAGTGGATGCAAAAACATACATCTTCATTGGGATTGGGAAACTCAATCTTCCGATCAATTCGTCCAGGCCTGAGAAGGGCTTGATCTAAGATATCGATACGGTTTGTGGCCATAAGCACCTGCATGAAAATTAAACAGATTCAAATTCCACCGACAAAAAAACCATATGAAACATTACAAGTTACAACTTTTCTGCAACTGCAATCTATACCTTGATTTTGTTGGATGCCTCAAAACCATCTAACTGGTTGAGTAATTCCAGCATAGTCCGCTGTACTTCACTATCACCATTTCCACTTCCAGACTCCATACGAGCCGATCCAATACTGTCAATTTCATCCATAAAGATGATCGAAGGAGCATGTTCCCTGTAAAACAATGTAAACATAAGATATGACTACGCTGAAACCAGTATAAAGATTCAAATTCCATTCTAACGGATAGGATTTGCAACCAAACTTGTGAGCAATTATCACCACCATAAAAAATTTAAAAGTTCAACAAAATAATAATATCAATATGTAACACAAACCTTGCCATGACAAAGAGCTCTCTAACCATTCTAGAGCCCTCACCAATATATTTCTGAACGAGTTCAGATCCAGAAACTCGTATGAAAGTACAGTCAGTGTGGTGAGCCACTGCTCTTGCAAGCAGTGTCTTTCCTGTACCAGGAGGCCCATACAACAAGACACCCTATTGACAAAGACAAATAGTTATTGAAGACAGTTTGAAAGAAGAAGAAGAAGAAGAAGAAGACAAAAGAACATAAGACCTATAAGTCCTCATTCCTCAATACCATTTTATGCTCAGAAGGTATTTCTTTACCTTTGGTTGAGCAATTCCGAGACTCTCAAACAACTCGGGATGTTTGATAGGCAACTCTATAACCTGCAGACATGGTTTCAAAGATGTGAATATTCATTGATTTGTTTTGAACATTTTACAATGTTACATAGACAATGTATTATTACATGAAATATTAATCAAAAGTATCAATAATGCATAAACAGAACTGACCTCTTTCATCTCTTTAATCTGCTGATCAAGGCCACCGATCATGTCATATGTCGAATCAGGAACCTTTTCAACCTTCATCAAGTTAACCAGAGGGTCCACTTTGCTTGGCAATATCAAGTGAAGTGTGTAGCTATCATTGCGAAGTGCAACTCTGGCTGTTGGAGTGATCTTAGTGATGTCTATGCTCTTATCTATATCAACAACATATTTTCCTTCAGGGTGAACCTTCAAAGCAAGGTATGAATTTAGATCATCAGACTTGCATATATAACGGAATAATATGATGCAAGAAAGTGACACGAATTTTATACTCTGGCACCAAATATCAACCAATCATACTAACATGAAAAAGAAATAATACTGTTATGAGAAATATTGTCCACTATGCATCCTATTGTCATAGATCTAACATAGCATTAGTAAATGTGTGAAACACTGCCTTTATGCGAGTGCAGAAAAACAAAAACAAATAGGTTAGAGAAAGTTGACAAAAATAATCAGGTTACCTTCACCAACACTTTGGATTTGCCCATAACCTTCACGACTTCACCCACATATGAACCAGGCTCCTGAAGCAACTGCAATTCTTCTCGGAGCATTCTGACTGAATCCATTACCCACAGATAAATAAGAAAGGACACAAGGAAGTAACATGGACAAAAGTGACCCAAAGTACTTCACGTAATATTAATGAAGCAACATCAGAAAATCAAGTATCTACTAACAAAAGTCTCCACCATGCACAAAATATGCTTCAGATTACTAAATTTCTCACCAAGTTACAAATTCCCAAACCATCGCATGGTCCTTTTGACAGAATCCCAAGTAAGAGGAAACTAACATTAAAGATTAAACATTATGCCACTTTCAATACCAGAACCATGTAAATATCAAATATATATCAATGTTCATTACTGCTAACTTATCAATTACAAAAAAAAGAGTTCTGCATCTCTCCGAGGCTGGGGAAGAGAGAGCGGGGAGCTACGAGCCCTCTCCTGTTGTTGTTCCCGGACCACCCATACCTTCTTTCCCCTTCGCCCGGTCCGGTGTGATCAGATTTCTCGAACGTAGTGAAGTGATAGGATGAGAAGACGGCTGGCGGGAGATCTCTACTCATAAAACGCCCTTAACTAGTAAGGGGAAAACGAAATAATCCAGCTGTATCATTAAACTAGTCACACATACCAGCCAAATCATACCTTAACAGCATGACATCAATATATATCTGTGTCAAGGAATTCGCCCATTTTTAGAATTTGAGGCAGTGAAAAAAGAAGAAGGGCGAAATGGTCACATGGCCTAGGCGAGAGGCAAAACTATTTGGATCAAGGCGTCTTGATGCACTTCTTTGTTTATAGATGAAAACAATATCATATAACTCAAGAAGCTTCAATTTGCAAGTGTAAATCTATTTAATTAGGCATCCCAATATCCTATAATCATTATAATAAATAAACACAAATTAAGATCTTCTACTCGAAATCAAGTTGAATTTTTTCAGTTTAGGATTACATTTTTTTTAAATTTATTTATTTAGGATTACATTTGAAACACAGTTTTCACTAACTATAACGACATCTTTTTTTACTACTTCAGCATATTATAGGGTTTTCTGGCCGCCACAGCGGCTGCTTCTGCCTAAATTCTAGGGTTTGACCTAATTAATTTGATAGGTTGTTTAGCAGCTTCAGCCTATTTTCAAGGTGAATGCCTCTTGCCTTGTCGGTAAAAGGCGAACCCCTTACGGAAACTGCCCATAAAAGGCACGCGCAGATGACTGGGCGAGAGGCGTCGCCTATACTGGTTTGAGGGCAAGTTCAAAGCATGAAAGTTGTACAACGAAACCCTAGATGAACCAAAAAAAATTAACAAACAAAATTAAACCTAACAACAGCAACACATCCAAATTTCAGCTACACAACCGTCTAGAAGCCTCATTCACAAAATTACTTCAAGCAGGAAAAACTTCAAACTCAAAAGCATACACCACACGCAATTACGAAATAAACGAACAAGAATGGCAAAGTTAGATCGGAATTTCACTAATTCGACGCACCTCGGGAGTTGTGATCGTTTCTCTGAGCTTCAAGCCGGTTGAGATTGTGAGTCTTCTGACGAACCTGAAGCTGTAAATCATGGATATGCTGTTGATAATACTGCTTCAAACCCTCGCCTTGCTTCCTTGCTCCTTTTCCGGCATACGAATCAGCAACCAACAGCGCTTGAATCGTGTCTGTATCGACTGTCGCCATTTCTGATAGAGAGCTCCAAGCGGTGTAGAGTCGATGAGCAAATCTGAGAAACTTTGGGCCGAGGGAACTGCAGAATATATTCTGGCTTGCAACAAAAGTTAGAACTGCTGCTATATATTCGGGCTTTCGTGTATTTTAAATAAGTTGCAGGGTTTGCTTGTATTTATATCAGGGTTATTATGTGTTAGTATTTGCTAACGTATAGGGGTGTAAAGTGTATTTGGGGTGTTCATCCCACAGTGATAGAAAAAACATATTGTCCATATCTCTTCTATTGAGGGAGACAGTGAGGGGTCCTAAAATTTTTTTTCTAACAACAATATTATAAGTCGAATCGGGCAAAAAAAAAAGGGTCTACTAATCATTGTCAATTTTTTTCGAACAAAAAGGTCCGCTAATGATAAGCCAACCTTCTGAAGCTCATAAAGGTGTCATCTGATGTCCATTGAAGATGATCTATATATGGATCGAAAGCTAATTGAATGTTCTATAACTTTCATGTTTAACTCAAGATGAAATTCGGAGGTTAAGCCGATAAAAACAACGATCAAAGATAGATAAATAATTGAAATTTGCCGAAATCGAGGGGTCCGAGCCAATCTTCTAAATCATAGAGGCGTCATCCGATGTCCGTTGAAGATGATCCATATATGTATAGAAAATCTAATTGAATGCTCTACAACTTTCGTGTTTACTTTAAGATGAAATTTGACGGTTAAGCTGATAAAAACAGTCACTAAAGATGGATGATTGATCGAAATTAGCCAAAATCGAGGGGGTCCGAGCCAACCTTCGAAAGCTCATAGAGGCATCATCCGGTATCCGTTTAAGATGTTCTTTATACGGGTAGAAAGCTAATTGTATGGTCTATAACTTTTATGTTTACTCCAAGATGAAATTCGGAGGTTAAGCTCCCAAAAATAATGACTGAAAATACATGTTTGATCAAAATTTCAAAATACATATATATGTCTAAATTTTTTTCTGAGAATCGAGAGGGGTCCTGGGCCCCCCAGACCCCCCTAAATCCGCCTCTGGATGGAGGGGAAGGTTGGGAAAGAGAGAAGTGGAAATAGAGTTTGTTATTAATTTTTCTGCCCTTATTCGTTACATCCACTGTTTCATTTATATCATCACATTTTTCTCGGGATCGTTACCGTAACTAATTCTGTAGGTCGTATACTGCAGTTGGCAGCTCCCTCAAAGCTTTTCGAAGGCGAGTCACCCTGCATGGCAGTCCAGGAGTAGTAAGTGAGCTTTCGGTGTGCATGCTTTTGTCACGTGCTTGTGCCTGCATGCTTTTATCATGTGTCTGCAGGATTTGCTCTCCATCATTGCCACCCCCTTCAAAAATAGCCTTGTCTTCAAGATTGAAGGCAGTGAATTCGTTGAGAAGATCGTCTTTGAATTCCCAGGTGGCATCTGTAACGGGCAAAGTGCGCCATTTTACCAGCCACTGTGTTTTCCATCCATTAAGGACCTTCACTGATCGAGTCTGGAGGATGGACTCAGGCACTATAGTTGGACGGAGTCCCTCGAGGTCAGGTGGGAAATCTTGGGATATGTTGGTAGGATCACCTCGGAAAAGGACGCACCATCGAGATGTGGAAAACATTATGAGTACGAGCTGTTGGAGGCAGCCTTAAATGATACGCCACGTGTTCGATGCGGTCGGTGACTTGGAAGGGACCATAGAAGCGTTTGGGAAGCTTGGTGGTGGCTCGACGGCGGAGTGAGTTTTAACGATAAGGCTGCACCCATACATAGTCTCCCACATTAAAGGTCTTATCCAGACATCTATTTTTTTTCCCATCATATCAACTTTTGTCATCCCTCAAGACTAAACCAAACAAATACATCCCACTCATGGAGTTAGGATCATATGAGAAATACCAAAATTGATGAGAAATGAGAATTAATAATAACCGTACGATCTTTGATCCAACGATTCTTAATTTTTGAAATATATTGAATATGTATATCTATTTTAATGTGTTCATAAGAGCATATCTGTCGTTTTATCCATGCAATACGCAACTTTCCAAAAACGAATTCATACTTGGTGACAAATATGCTACGAATGTTGGCTTTAGTAACTATAAATTTTATTATGAATCCCAGAACCAATGTTGTTCAACAAAAGTTACAGATTTTGATTTAGTAACTACAAATTTTATCATGAATCAAGAACAAAATTTTGATACGTTTGTCACTTGTCGCTACGAATTTTAATTTTTAATTGTTGCCTGATTGCTCAAGTAAAAAAAATCCTACTTCTAAGTTATAAAAACACTCACTTCAAACCGTATGTTACATTAAAATTTGTCACCGACAATCTGAATCCCCATCTTCCGTCGCACATGGATCTATAGATCGTTTGACATGGTTGAGTTAGTGTTTTGACATAACACCAAGAAATGTCTCAACACCTAACCTAACGTCCAAACCAAAAATCTCGACGCAACACCAAAAAAAGCCTCAAAACCTTAACTCAACCATGTCGGACGACGGCGAATTCAAATCGGATTTTTCGATGTCGATTGGATTTCTCGGATGTCGACGATGGTGCGTCCATCGAACTCGCTGGGATGTGGGATTACGTTTTAATTTTGACATTTTTTGCCTAATTTGCCTTTTAAGTTTAATTAATCATGAAATAATTACGAATTTAAAACAAATCTCCTTTAACTCTGTCTTAGATGTATTATGATGGACAGATGAGATAATTCTTATTTCTCATCTAAACTAACCTTCTCATGAGATCCGCTCTCCCCACTCATGACCAGATATTTTTTTTATATAATCCATCTGTCTCATACTTTTTTCACATACATTTATTATAATTTCCATCCATACAACTATATTTAAATTTTTATTTAAAAATAATATTATAATTAAAATATTAATATAAGTAAACGAATAATAAATAATGTAAAAATTTATTAGATAATTTTAAAAAATAAAACAAAATTTTTATATTGAGAAGTGTATAAAAATATAAATATAGGAATATGGATATCAATTTATAGATCTAAAAAAGTTATGAATTTTGGTATACTTTTTATTCTTTGTTACTTTATATTTTTTGAGATATAACCGTTACAATATTGAAATCTAAATCAAAAAAATACCACATGTTGAATTTCTCTTGGAAGGTAAATGATATTGTGGGATCCAATTTTCATGACCAAATCCATTTTTGGGTCTTTTTTTCACTTGGTCATCCCAAGAACCATGATCATTTCTATAATACATTTGGTCATGATGTGAGATCATAATTGTTTTAGTCATCCCTGAACTCATGACTCTTTCTCATGATAAAAAAAAATCATCAAGGAGGATGCTCAAATGGTCGTTCCGTAGAACTTAAATTTCATGTTTTTAAGCTCAGAAAAATTAAATTAAGTTAAATAAAGTTCAGTACATTTAAATAAAATAAAATTAAATTAAGTTAAATACATTTTTTTAAGTTTCAATATTGTAGTTCAACTTGATTAAAACTTAAATTCAGCCCCTTTATTTAAAAAAATTAATTTTTTTTTATAAAGTTTAGTAAAGTTAAATAAAATAAAATTAATTTCAATACAGTTAACTTAAATTCAGTAACGTCAAATTATGTTAAATAAATTTTAGTTTAATTTTTTCCAACTCTCACGAATGTTGTAGAAAAGGGTCGTCTAGACGATCCTTTTTCATCAATCCGTTCCGATTACTTCAAAACGGATCAATTAATTGTCGAATGAGTTAATTCGGGTGTGTTTAGGCCTATTCTTGTGCGTTTAAACGTAACGGTGACTTGAAATGAATCAATTTAAGATTTAGAAGCTTGCTGCTCTTCCATGTCGATAATGGTGGACGACTACATCGGGTTTCGGGAGAAGATGGTCAACAATAATGAAAGATTTTTACATATTACATTTAAGTCTTCAAACTTCAAAACTTTACAACGAGATGTTAGAAAAACTTCATGTACCCCATGATCATAATATCCATATTCATATTAATCGAGCATATAGAAAATACAGAAGAAGATAAAACCTTCGTTGATGATTCTGAACTCTTCTGGCCGTCGCCGGTAATGAATCTTCTAGTTTCTTCGTACGACCTTTTCCAAGTGATATTTGAGAAATAAAACTTAGATCGATACGTGAAACTGGGGACCACTACCTATTTATAGCAGTGTACATAACTGCTACAAGTTTTCATAATTACGAATCCTGCTCCTCAAAAGAAACGTATTTACGAACTGGTATCTACACATATGTTTAATATTCCATGATCGCCTTAATTTATATACTCTAAAGCCAACTATATAATAGATCACTTTAATATTGTGAAATCTACTTGTCTTAGTCAAGACGAGTTCTAGATGGTGTTCGAACTGCGTCTCGAACACTTGTTGGACAGTTTCAGGTTGTGTTCAAACAGATACTAGAACACCTTAGCAGACAGTACCGAAAACAGAACAAACAGGAGCACACACGATATGATAACCCAGTTCGGCCTCGCCTACTCTGGGGGGTTTCCCACACCCGAAAAGGGACACAAATCTTATTACGAGTTTAGAGCTATTCGTGGACTTACACTTACACAACGCCTTGTTTGTAATAGCCTAGCCTCTAACACTCCGTCTCTCGGATTTGCAATCTCGGTTCACCGCAGCTCCCCTCGATCCCCTATGGGTAGGACGAGACTTCCCTCTCGGCCTAGTCTTGGACTTCTCGGAAGTCCAGTCGCCTTCTCTCAAAGACGTAGCTTGATTACCGTGTGTGTGCGCTTTGTTGTCCTTCCAGAACAGTCTGAACAGCACACTGAACAGACTGTTACTTCCCCGTTGATATTCCGGTGTGGAATAATCAACCGGCGGTCGCTCCTCCTCCAATCTCACGAACTCTCGTGTTTGTTTCTTTTCTCTCAGGAAGCGACACAGATCTGGTTGTCCTAGCCGTGTATTTATATGCATTGGCGAGATCCAAATCTGTTCCAAATATCCCTATCAAATATTTAGGAAATATTCCTAAATATTCGATGGATATTTCCAATCCAATCTTTGTGAAGATCTCGATCTTTCTTCCCCAACAAGTCAGCCAACCTTCTTCAATCTGATGCGGAGATCTTCATTTGAATATCTAATTCTTCATTGGCCGACTTCCATCTCGATCTTCGATCGTCCAAATCCAATCTGAATATCTTGTCAAATATTTCGGAGATACTCCTAAATATTTGATCGATATTCAATCTCTTCCATATCCAATCTTTGGAGATTACTTCCGTGCCAAGCCATCCAATATTCTCAAATCCAAGCTGAAGATATTCATTTGAATATCTGATCTTTAATGATGACTCGTCAATTGATCCCAATCAAATAATCTCGTCGATCTTCTGGATACGGAAATCTTCCTGCGTCTGCTGTACGCTGAACTGCAGTTCAAGACATTGATTGAACTCTTCTTGAACACCTTCTTGAACTGTCTAAAGCCGTTTTGCCAACAGCATGCCATCCATGGGAACATCAATCTCCCCCTTGGCATTTTTGGCAAAACCCAATCTAGGCTTTAGACACACTTGAGGGAACTAACTAGTCACCCCCAAAACACTCCCCCCTTTTGCCACAAATCGGCAAGGGGTCCAATCAAACAACCTGGTCTCCTCGGCATCTGGAATCTTGTCAACTCCCCCTCGAACATAGCATGGGACAGTGACACATGCTGTGAGTCTGTCGAACCATGGTGTCTCAGCAACTGTTTGACCACGGCTCAGCAAATGACAGGTTTTTGATGATCTGGTTTCTTGAACTGATTCAGCTTGTCCAGTACTGCCGCGTGGTAGTCCTTCTCCAGACATACCTCTCTTTGGCTCATGGCAGCATGTCTTTTCTTTAAGCAGGACATCAACTCTCTCCGTCTTCTTTATCATCACTGGGATATCGCAGAGCGCACGCCAATTTATTGATTCTTGTCCTCTGCGCTTATTCGACCTTCAGTATAGGCTTCACCTCCTCTAGTAGCTGTCCGCGTTCAGCTCGGGACAACTTCTCACCAGCAGCTCTCCTTATGGAAGACTCAGGTGCATCTTTCCTCTTCAGCTCGGGGTCCTTCAGATTATTCTTATGTCGACCTTTGAACAGCTTGTGATCAACTACCAACTTCAACAGAGCACTTGATAGTCTGTCCTGGTCAGTCTTCAAATCTGGATGCTGGTTGATGATCAGCTCATAGATAAGCGATGTGAAGATTATCTAGTGCAGAGACTTTGTAGATATGGCGTGTTCTGCAATCTGGTCGAACATAATTCTTCCCATGTCAAAGCGCATCCTGTTTCCAATCTGGTAGAGCAGCTGTCACATCTCCTTGCTGACCGTGGTTCTATGAGATGTAGGCTTCCAGTTGACTATGGTGATGAAGAACAACATCGAGAAGAATATAGTCAGATCTGCTACTGGGATGGAACTGTCTTCTCATTAAGAAGCCTTTCAGGGATGATCTTCCTTTTCTGCACTCCCTTCCACTTAGCTGCTGCGTCTATACTGACAAACCACATTCCATGCTTAGACACTCCAGTTGGTACACTAGGCGGAATAGATCCCGGAGCACTCCTCTTCCTTTTCTTGGATGCACTTGCTCCCCCTGCATCTGTTCGCTTATCATCCCTCTTGGTAGTTACTTCAGTCGAGCATGCTTGGATGATCACTTTCTTCTTCGATTTCTTCTTTTCAGACTTCTTGAGCTCAGCCAATGAAACTGAGTCCTCATCATCCTCTTGTGTGTTTTTCATCCTCAAGCTCTTCTGGAACAGTCTTCAGCAACTCCACAACTGGATCGACTGACTGTTTCAGCTTCCTTGGCATATCAGTCACAACTTCTTTTTGACTAACAGTCCCTTCCTTCTGCTTTCCTGTCTCCTTCAGCACGGAGCCAGTGGCATCTACCTTTGCATTCACCAGCTTCTGCTTATCAGAACCACAATCTTAGCCCTACTGGCTTCACCTTCTTCTGCAGCATCGGCCACAGAATCTACAGCAGGTTTCAAACCCTTCGGTTTCCCATTAACCACTTTGTCACCCTTTTGACTCACTGAATCTTTACCAATCGCCCGTACTTCCTCATCAACAAAATTGAGTGCAGTAGCTTGGGAGTGAGAACAAGGGATTACCTCATTGAGGGGTGGTTCAGCCATCGCCTGATTTTCCTTTGTAGTCTACACACTCCCTTTAGTTGGATTAGGATCAGCGGTTGACGCCTTTGAAGTAGCTTCTTTAAGTTCTGTCACCGCCACCTCTTCTCCCTTCTTTTTCCCTTCTGTGATCTTAGGGTTTGCTGATATTGTATCCTCATCCGACTTCGATTCGACTGCATTTTGATTTGAAAATATTTGGACTCCTCCACTTGCCAAAAACGGTTATGTGTATATCTCCTAAGATATTTGTCCAATAACCTCTCTCCTCCTTGATATGCTCCAACGCCTCATAAAGCTATAAATATGTTGAACTTAGTAATCAGTTCCAACCACGTACCATCTGTTCCAGCCCTCTTCTTTGGTAGGTCAGCCCATCTGATTTGCTGGGGCTCTGCTCTTGGCTAACCTCTGTTTGGAACACTTAGTTGGCGATAACACGCAGACCTAGAGAGGATCTAAGCGTTTCAAACTGAGTGGCGTCTAGTGGCATGGTGAGCACGGCAGTTGTGGTTGTCATGTACTTCGATGTGATGACCTTCTTCTTCACTAGCTCTCGGATGAAGTGATATCTGCTCATAGAGTGTTGTACTGGGTTCTTGGGCAGAACCTTCATCACCCGTTCCATTCCGTGTTCAGACAGATTCTGCTTCATACATAGGAACTGAGTGCAGCAGCTCCCTGCAGCGGTGCTCTCTTGCCCTTCCAACATCTGGTCAACATGTGTTCCAGGAAGGTGTTTCATCTCTCCCACCAAGGTCAGCTGGAGCTCCTTTTGCATCTGTCTCACGAACTGGCCAACCAGATTCTGTGCACTCGTGACGAACATATGCTTCTCTTCTCCCCCTCGCTCAGTGCCATGGTCGATGAGGAAAGTCTCGTACCATGCTCTGAGTGCTTGTGTGAGTTCGTATATAGTCTCCTTTAGTTCGTGACTGTGCACAAGATGATATAACTTCCATGCTTCATATCTGGTGAGCTCTTCCAGTTCCACGTGAATGACCACCACCCAAATCTCATCAATAAGTGTTTTGTTGACATTCTTCAGACTGAATGAATAGGCAGACAGCTCTCGATACTTGATCTCATTCGCTCTACTCTTAATTCTCCATGAGGGTTGCAGCGCAGGTGCATTGCCAAGTGTCCCAGCTGGAGTAGGTGTGGCTTCATCAGCTGGACCTTCCTCTAGAGTTTTATCTTCTGTAGCCTTGGTCTGAATGGGTGTTTCAGACACTGTCCCACCTCTGCATTTATCATCTTCTGGGACTGAGTTTAGGGAAACTTCATCTTTCACCTTTCCAGAAGAATTCACCATACCTGTCCCTTGCAATTCCATCTCATTTATCGTGTTTGTCGGACAGACAGTGGCAGCTCTTGTTCCAACTGTGCCTAAAACGTAGCTTTTGTTTGATGACCTACTTCCTTCCATCAGTGTGTCTCCATTCCTATCCAGTACTTGACAGGAATCACGAGTGAACGTAACAGATTGTCCTTCATCACACAATCTACTGATACTGATCAGGTTCACCTTTAACCCATCCACTAGGAGGATATTCTCGAGTGCAGGGAGATCCGGAACCTTCAATGTCCCACATCCGAGCACCTGACCCTTTCCTCCATCTCCGAACGTGACAAACTGCTACTTCATAACAGGTCCAATATGTGTAAGAAACTTAGGGTTACCTGTCATATGGGTGGAGCATCCACTGTCGAAGAACCAATGATCTTTCTCTACGTGACTCGATGAGCCGAAGGCAACCATACACATGGTCTTGCTTGTCTTGGGTACCCAGACCTGTTGCATTCTAGGTTTATTCTTGTCCCTCATGGCTCTTCGTTCAGCAAGAAACAAATGACACCTCGGTCTGATGTGTCCAATCTGGTAGCAGTACCAGCATGTGCGGGATTCTCTCTTCGAGTATGAGCTGATGTTGCTATTGCGAGTCCTCCTTTGACCAGTTGAAGATTTTCCTTGGAACTGATTGACGTGGTCATTGTGACTCTTCCTTTGTCTTGCTGGAGGTTTTCCTTGGTTCTGATTCAGCTTCTGTTCAGACTGTTCAGATTGTTGTTCAGCCACCGTTTTTGCTTTAACAAAGGTTGTACCTTTTAAGCTACCTTCTTTCGTGTATCCCAGCGCTCGGTGACCAGACTCCATCGTTTGAGACCTGAGAATCTCGTTTAAATTCTTTGACCCAGAGTTCAGCATTTTCACCGACTGTTTGAGCTGGTTGAGCTCCTTTATGGTAGCCGAATGATCCATCTTTTCTGATTCAACCTGGAGTTCCAGCGACTCAACTTGCCTCAGGAGGTACACCTCCTTGCGCTTCAGATCTGTAATCGTTTTCCTCAGACCCTCCATCCCTACTGGATGAGTTTCACGATCTTTCTCCATGTCAACTTTCAGAGAGGAGATAGTACCCAGGAGCTTTGTTTTCTGTGCAAGTAGACAAGACCTTTCCTGCTTCATTTCAGCCAGTTGAGTATTCAGCAAATCCCCCTTACCTTGGAGTTCCACCTTCTGTGTAACCAGAATCTCAACCTCCTGCCACATCTTGTCTTTTTCAGCAGTCATACTGGCTACAGAATTGGTAAGCTTCTTGTTGAGGTTGATCACTAGCAGCCATTTCTCATACAGTTCCTTGTACGTCTCAGCCGAGGTCTCATGAGCAAGTCCGTCGTCATCACTGCTTGATGCATCGTCAACAGGCTGTTCAGACAGTGCACTAGAGTATGGATTTTCACTTGTCTCACCGCAGTCTTCAAAAGTGACAACAAGTCCCATGATATTCTCATGCTCTTCTTCCTCATCGTTAGATTCACTGTCTGGACCCTCATAGGCTATTCTGAGAATATCCCATGCTTCCTTGGCCACCTCACATTCAGCAATCAGTTTGAACACGTTCTCGTCCACTTCATAGAATATTGCATTCAGGGCTTTGAATTCCCAACAGCCGCCACATCATCCACTTCAGACCACAGGGCGTCGGGTTTTGGCATAACAGCTCCTTCAGGGTTGGCCATCATGGGTTCTGTCCATCCTATCATTACAGCTCTCCAATCCCTTTCATCGAGGGATTTCAGAAAGGCTTTCATCTTGGATTTCCAATAGGCATAATTCGGCCCTTCAAGCAACGGTGGTCGGTTAGTGCTCTGTCCTTCCTTCAAACTCATCTTGAACTGTCGCCGGATCACACTCTGTATGTCGAGTGCCTGCTCTGATACCAATTGAAATCTACTTGTCTTAGTCAAGACGAGTTCTAGATGGTGTTCTAACTGCGTCTCGAACACTTGTTGGATAGCTTCAAGTTGTGTTCAAACAGATACTAGAACACTTTAGCAGACAATACCGAAAACAGAACAAACAGGAGCACACACGATATGATAACCCAGTTCGGCCTCGCCTACTCTAGGGGGTTTCCCACACCCGAAAAGGGACACAAATCTTATTACGAGTTTAGAGCTATTCGTGGACTTACACTTACACAACGCCGTGTTTGTAATAGCCTAGCCTCTAACACTCCGTCTCTCGGATTTGCAATCTCGGTTCACTGCAGCTCCCCTCAATCCCCTATGGGTAAGACGAGACTTCCCTCTCGGCCTAGTCTTGGACTTCTCGGAAGTCCAGTCGCCTTCTCTCAAAGACGTAGCTTGATTACCGTGTGTGTGTGCGCTTTGTTGTCCTTCCAGAACAGTTTGAATAGCACACTGAACAGACTTTTACTTCCCCGTTGATATTCCGGTGTGGAATAATCAACCGGCGGTCGCTCCTCCTCCAATCTCACGAACTCTCGTGTTTGTTTCTTTTCTCTCAGGAAGCGACACAGATCTGGTTGCCCTAGCCGTGTATTTATATGCATTGGCGAGATCCAAATCTGTTCCAAATATCCTCATCAAATATTTAGGAAATATTCCTAAATATTCGATGGATATTTCCATTCCAATCTTTGTGAAGATCTCGATCTTTCTTCCCCAATAAGTCAGCCAACCTTCTTCAATCTGATGCGGAGATATTCATTTGAATATCTAATTCTTCATTGGCCGACTTCCATCTCGATCTTCGATCGTCCAAATCCAATCTGAATATCTTGTCAAATATTTCGGAGATACTCCTAAATATTTGATCGATATTCAATCTCTTCCATATCCAATCTTTGGAGATTACTTCCGTGCCAAGCCATCTAATATTCTCAAATCCAAGCTGAAGATATTCATTTGAATATCTGATCTTTAATGATGACTCGTCAATTGATCCCAATCAAACAATCTCGTCGATCTTCTGGATACGGAAATCTTCCTGCGTCTGCTATACGCTGAACTGCAGTTCAAGACAGTGATTGAACTCTTCTTGAACACCTTCTTGAACTGTCTAAAGCCGTTTTGCCAACAGCATGCCATCCATGGGAACATCATATTGACTTATAAACTATGATAGTATACACATCTTAAACTATTTACATTATGATCCAAACATTAGATTATAAAATAATCTAACATGAGACACCATTTTTTAAAATAATTGTTTAAATCAAATTAGTATAATATAAAATAATATAATATAACATATAGAGAAAGGATCCGGTGCAAAGTCTATATTTTTATAAAAAATACAAACTAATCACATCTCTTGATTTTGACATTTCAATGGATCAGATTAATTGGAACTAAATCAGTTTAAATTCAAATATCAATTAAAATAAAGGTAATTATGTCTTTACACCATCTTATCTTTAAGGAAATCACAAATTAGCAATCGCATTGATATGGAAACCCTAGATACAACTTCCTCTCCACTGCCTCAGACATCATCGTCTGACCATCGCATCGCTCCAGCGACTCGATCGGCGTAACTGCCAGATCGATCTTGAAATGTTTACACGGAATTCACCGGACGGAATTTCGACATGATGGTCGGCCAATTGCAAAGTGTTGAGCAGTCGCCGCAAACTTAATGTCTGTGCTTGAATTTTGGTTTAACTTGTTCGGAGGTTTTTAGGGTTTGTGGATGAACGATTTGGCTGATTGTGAGTGAATTTAGAGGGAGGGGGTTCGGATTGTGGAAAAACATGGACGAATTCATGACGAATTATAGTCAAATTGTGACGAATTATGTCACAGTTCGTCACAATTGGACTATAATTCGTCAAGATTTCTGACGAATTTTAGTGCACTTTCGACGAATTATGACATAATTCATCACAATTGGACTATAATTCATCATGAACTGAAGAAAACCCTTCACCCAAAATTCATGCATTGCTCTCCCCCACATCTCCCTTGTTATCCCGACAACCCTTTCCGTTCGAAGCTCGAAATTTCCAGGCTCTGGTGGCTCGAAAAGCTTTGAATCCCACACAAATCTGCACCACTGGACACCTATCGAATCCAATTGCGCTGCTCAGCAGTAGAACCAGTTGAATTAAACACTGCAAGAGTATCCAATCCAAGCTTCAAAACCCTTCTGCGTTTCTTCTGCGTTTTTTGATTTCGTCGGAGGAGGACAACCTCTCTTCGACCCGGTGACCTAGATTGGGGTGTAGGATTATGGTTCCCAAATCGTCGGGTTTTTGTGGGGAGGAGAGATTTGGGGTTGATTTCGAATTTTGTTGGGTCGATTATACCCTCCTTTGGAGAGAGACACGTATAAAATTCAGTTTTCTAATTTATTTAATCTAATTAATATCAGCCATTAGATTTCCATAATGAACAGTCTAGATGAGTTTGTATTTTGTATGGTTTTTGGGCTTTGCACCAGATCCGACCTCATAACATATATATTAAATATCTAAAAATTCTAATCGATTAATCACCGATTAATTTTCGATTAATCCCCGATTAATGCTTAAGGATACCTTTCCGTCCGATTACTGCCTAACGTTTTTCATAACATTGGTCACGATGAATACATGATTTTTCCTTCCAAAAAATTTCTTCCATTGTTTCGCCCCGCTCCTGTTGAATCAGACGAGCTTTGAGAGGCTCCAATTGTGACGATCTTCATGGTATCCCAGCCGACATCATCAATCTAGGTTGATTTTGATCAATCGTTGCTATTTGGTTTAGTTCTGTTAGTTGATTTTTGTAAGTCAAGTCGGCTCCTGGTTCATCTAATATTTAGAGTGCTGGACGATTAGGTCAGGATGTAGGAGTCGATGATCCTTATCTGGTCACTAACAACGGGATTACTAGTGTGTCGATTGTCTTTGAGGTTCTCATAGGAAGACAACACTTCGTACATTAGAAGAGGGCGATGGAAACGGCACTTTTTGAAAGGCTGAAACTCAATTTTGTTTTTGGATATTATCCGAGACCTAAACATCCGATGATGAGGATCAAGTGGCAAAGATGGAATGGTTCTTTTTGAAGCAAAGATGCAATTAGTGGCGGATCCAGCGACTCTCGAGAGGGGGTTCCCAAAATTGTTTTTATCTGAGAGTGGTCAAAAAAATTAAAATTAAAATTTATTTTAATTTTTGATAATATCATCTAAATTGATTGGAGTTAATTATAATTAGTAAATATGTACTGTATTTTATCATTATAATTTAGTGGTCGAAAAATAAGTTAAATAAGGTCAGAAAAAGTAAATAATATGAAGTTGAGTGTGATTTAGAGGTTGAACATACTTAATTGAAACATTAAATTAAATGATCATTTTCAAATATTCAAATATTACTCTTAGCTAAGTTAAAACATAAACACTAAACATGTCAGTTGGTAGAGTTAGGGTCTAATGTACAGCCCCTGGAACCGCCACTGGATGCGATGATGTCATCATGTCATGGATTAGAAGCTTGTTCTAAGAAGGTTGTAGGAGTGATTCTCCATTCACCAGATGTAATCTCTGCTCCGAAGACTTTACACACCAGTTATGGGTTCAAATCTAGCTAGAAAATTTTCTTTGAGAAAAGACTTATGTAACTTAATGCAAGGAAATTTAGATATTGCGAGCTACTATAAGAAATTGTCAAATTATTGGGAGGAATTGGGCTCCACGAGGGGAAGGAGAATGAGTTATGTAACAAATAATTTCATTGAGTGTAAAGAAAATGCAAAAGAACGACAAGGGGTGAGGATTATGCAATTTTTGTTAGGCTTAAATGATGTGTTTCATGTGGTTAGAACACTGGCATTACAAGGGTTGCTTGTAATAGATGTGGTATATGAGATGGTTTCATCGGCAGAGTCTCAAAAGATGCCGGTCAGGGCACCTATGGTAGAATCGTTAGCCTTGTATCTCATCAATCTGCTAGTAATTTTAACAGACAACAGGGGAGGAACATATATGCTTCCTCAGGCAAGGAGCATTACTATAAGCTTAATAGATATCCTCCGGGCCATAAATATTACAAGGGACATGAGAGGCAGAATTCTAATAATCTGGAGCAAATTTTGAAACACGAAAAGCTGCACATGGAGCTATGAATGCTAGTAATCCAAGTAGTAATGAAAATTCTTTTGGTATTATTTCTAACACACATGGTATACAGCTCACATAGGGCGCGGAGCTAAAATACACACTGCTAGATTATTAGAATTCAGCCTCTCATGTCCCTTGTAATATTTATGGCCCTAGGCTAAACACATATATGTTAGTGTAGGTGTTGACAATAGGCGGGGCAGGGCCGGCCTTGCCCTTACTGAAAGGGCTTAGGGCCGAACAATTGTAGTTTTGACAAGGCCTTTTGAAAAAATTAGGGCCGGGCTTGCCTCAATTATCAAGCCTAGGGCCTGCCTTAGGGCCAAGTAATGAAAGGGCTTTTAGGCTGAATCGAACCACCCTTAATTTTAGGGCCGAACATAGGGACGAACTTAAAAAATCATTTATTAGGATTAGCATATCTTTGAAGAATTACAAAGGCACAAAATATTTAACAACATCAATTTCCTATTCTCCTAAGAAAAAACAATTTTATATAATTAAATCATATTGATATAAGTTAAATGAATTAGTAAAATTAAATATAAATACAAAATTAACATGATATATTTAAATATCATTATCATTATGTAAGAAATTATAGATAAAAATTAATCTAAGTGACTTAAGTGTATTAAAAATTATTGATTTATAAAAGGTGAAATATGAAAGGGCTTAACAGTCGGGCTTTTTTAGGTCGGGCCGAGTAGAACATTATTAGGTCGGACTTTTTAGGTCGGGTAGGGGCGGACTCAATTAGGTCGTAGTTAGGTCAGGTCGAGGGCCGAATAGGGCTTTGAAATCATGGCCTTTGTTTGACTTTGAGCCTTTAGGGCTTAAGGCAATAGGGCCAGATCTCTAGGCCGGGCCGCCCTTAGGGCTCATAGGTCATAGGGCTTTGTGCAGGGCTTTTGAGCCCTAGGGCTGAATGTTGACCCCTATGTTAGTGTGTATGCAAAGAACATTTTAAGTGACCGCACCCTAAGAGCATTTAAAGTGAATGCGCACTTAAAATGCACATAGAGCGCGACGACTTAAAATGTGCGCAGAGCGCTGCTATATGCAGAATAAGTGGAACTCCTCATGTGAGGGTCACTTCTTTTGCTCGTATCTTCTCCTCTCCTATATAAGGGAGGACAGAATTCCCATGCAAACATATAAAAAATGCTCTGAAATCTAGTTTCCTACAAACCCCAGAGCCCAATTCTAATTCTATAGCATAGTTTAAAAATGGAATCAATATTTGTTGAATTAGTTGTTGCTGCAAAAGAAGCAGAGTGGTTAAGAAACATGATTTATGAAATTCCATTATGGGAAAAACCAATATCATAATTATCTATACATTGTGATAGCACTGCAACGTTGGCTAAGACATATAACCATGTGTACAATGGGAAGTCTCAAAACTTGAGTGTGAGCATAGTGTAGTAAGAGAGCTCATTCTGCACGAGGTCATTTCGGGATTTTGTTAGGTCACAGATGAGTTGTATTTATACCACTCATCAGATTAATTAATCACATTTATTTTGACTCGTTTACATGCGCACATTTACTTTTTATTATGGTTTGGCATTTAAGGTATTTCGGAAGCTCTAGGAGAAAATGCATAATAAAAGATGATGTTTCGTGCCAAAAACACCACAATGGTAGATCTTAAAACATATTTGGGACCCTAGCATCATATATCGTTGGTTCTATTCTGATTTCTAATATAATCAATCATTTGACATTCGAAGAGGGCTCTGGAGAAGACGAAGAATGCGAAGCTTTTGACGAGGGAGAAGAGATTTTTTTACTTCTTCGACATTCAAAAATATTTGTGTTTTATTTCAATGACGATGAGTAGCTATATTTGTGTTTCAGTTTGGGTTTGGATCTTGTGACGAATGTTTTGAGACTCTTTTTCTTAATGCTTAGTTCATATTTTCCTAATTCTTGCTCTTCATGGCATGAATTGACTTGTTAGGCTAAGTGGAAACTTTGCCGTAAAGCTTAGTTTAACAACAACCAATTCTTATCGTTAATATCTACTGGAAACTTTTCCGAAAAGGTAGATCGTAACACCTAGGTTTAATTTTACCTTTGACCGAATATTGTGCTTAGGAGAACTAGAAGCCTATTACTTTTGCCGGGGTAGGTTGTGGTGTATCACCTTTGTCGCAATAACCACGCTTATAAACATGAATTATGATTATTAGTTGTCAATGATGAACATGTCACAAGTGAAAACCCTACGCTGAATATTGTCTTTGATAGAAAAAACCTTTCTTTATATTCTTTTGTGCACTTATAATCACTCACAAAACCCATTTTTTATTGTTTACAGGATTACAGCTTGAACAATCAGTTTCCTTGTGTTTGACTCTGCTAGCCAGTAACTAGTTGTTCGCAGGATAATATAAATAAGTCAAAATAAAATTTAGAGTTTGGGAAGTAGCTCATGTGTGTTATATTCAGGTACCCAAATGGATTGGCTGGTTCAATTTTTAGGACATCAAGATTTCCGCGCATTTGGAATGTGTAAGTATATTAATCATTGTGACATTTTTGTTTATGCATGAGTTGCATTAAAGGTATTCTGGAAACCAAAGATCACTCTAAAATGACGGAGGTTTGTTGGGATTTCAAAGTGTCATAAGTTAGTGAAATGTGGTGATTCGAGAAAATGTTTCTCAAATAAGTACACGGTTTCAGCGTGTATGCACCCTAAGAGCATTTTAAGTGACACGTGCGGCCACAAAATGCAGGTAATGAGCTAAAATATGCAGTGCACACGGCTAAATGCAGATATGTCATCGTGTATCACGTGTAAAGAATATTTTAAGTGACCATGCCCTAAGAGCATTTTGAGCGACGACGCACTTAAAATGCACGTAGAGCGCCGCGAATTACAAAGTACATAGAGCACGACAATAGGCAAAATAGGTGCGGCTCTTCATGCAATGACACTTTTTTATTCGTATTTTCTCCTCTCCTAAATAAGGGAGGACGAAATTCCCATGCAAACATATACAAAAAAACATTCTATAAATCAAGTTTCTAACAAACCCTAAAGTTTGATTATAATTCTACAACCTATACTAGAATCGGTTGATTTGTCTTGTCTCATGCATTTCGGAATTCGTAGTAACCCTTGACTAAAGTAGGGGACAAAATATCAATTTTGGAAAGCGATTAAGCGATTCAAATCGTCTCAGGTTTTTCTATTGATCATCCCTTGACGTTCATTTGAAGAAATTCTTCATTGACGACATCGAAGGAATTACAAGACATTTAAAATAAGCTTGAGATACGAGCCTAGCAAACAACTACCAACAACTATAAGTTCACATTTAGAAAATTGATGAACACAAATGAATGTCTCCAAGTGTGTGTTCATGGTCATGAGTTGAAGATGAACTATTCATAATGGTTCATTTTCAAAAGTGCTTGTTGTAGGAGCTCAATAGTTCAATGTTAGCTACTAAAGGATCTACCTATATGGATGACGGAGCCCACCGCACTGTCGTTAAGGTGCGATGTTCTCTGTGCAAAAATAAATTTATATTTCCGCTACTCGCGACTTCACTACTGGGTAGCAAGTGGTAAGTAGGGGTCGAACCCAAAGGAATTAGGGGGATAGTTGCTCTTTGAGGAGTGTACTGAAAGGGAGCGTGATTTTTGGTGGATTGAGGTTTTAGCGATGAAAGGTGAGTGTCTTTTTGGTTGGTTTTGGTTTTTTAGTGCAGAAAGGTAAATGACAGAAAAGTAAAATACTGAAAGTAATTAATTAAAGGAGAAGACTTACAGAGAGTGGTTGCGTGAAGGCCAAGTTTTGCGGAGAGTAAGCGGTTGATATTGCAGTTGATATTGAGACTGAAAAGTATAATGCAGGTGATGTTTTAATTTAAGGAAAGATTCGGTTTCAGGGGCCTTATATCATAATCCGTTTATCATTGACCGCCAATGACCATACTAAGTGTTCAAAAGTGTATCAAGGCTATTCCTAGCACAAGACTTGCCACACCGTCTAGTCTTTTGCAAGACGTAGTACTTTTGTTCTAATATGTGCATCCATTTGACCATCATTCCTGATAAATCAAATGGTCTTTGAAAGAGGTTGAACTCCACAGATAAGCTGTGCTCTTCCGAGCCTCCACTTATCCACGGAGGTCACGAATTCATGGTAGAGCTTTGCTCTTCCGAGCATCCACTCTACCAATGAAGTTCTGACCTAATATATGGCACTTAGAACAAGTTGAACACAAAGAGGCATTAAGAAAAGGGTCTAAAACATTTTATGATACAAGTAAACCCCTTCAACCGAATGAAGAGTTTAGCTACGATTATCCATGGAAGAGGACATCATAACTAAGTACTTGAAAAGTAAAGGTTTTTTGAAAGACAGAAAGTAAAGTTTGCAGTTTTGAAAGACAGGAAAGTAAAGTTTTCGAAAGTAAAAGACAGTAAAGGAAAGGGGTAAGTACTTCAAGAACCGACAAGAGTACTCAAGAACAGTGAAAAGTAAAGACAAGCTTGAGTACTTCAAGAACCGACAAGAGTACTCAAGAACAGTGAAAAGTAAAGGGAATGCTTGAGTACTTCAAGAACCGACAAGAGTACTCAAGAACACTAGAATACTCAAGAACCAACAAGAGTATTATAGATTAAAACAAGTGTTTACAAGAGTTGTGCCCAAAATCTAGAGAGATAAGTAACTTGTGGATTGTGGGATGTTGGAATTGTGGATGTGTAGAGAGATGAGATCTCCACACTTTGGGATGCATTACAAGGAGAAGGGGATGTCTTATTTATAGGCTAAGGGAGGCAATGGATGTGGAAGAGAAGCCACCACTTGGCACAAGATGAGAGGAATGTGGATTGAGATCACAACACATGGCAAGGAATGAGAGGGCAACCCAAAGCAGCCGGCTGCTCTCCCAAAGCCACCGGGACAGGTGGCCAAAGGTGGAGGAGGAAGTGAGTTGAGTGGATTGAGATATTTGTCTTCAAAAAGCCATCGGTTCCCATACAACTCCCGGTTAGAGATTAGTTTGCCTTTGGTTTGCTTTGGCCGGAATTGTCGCCGGAGCAAGAAATGACCAGAGCATGGTGGTGGTCGGAATTGGCTTGATCGGAGCATTGCCGGAGCTTCGCCGGAGTATGGCCGGAGTTCGCCAGAATTTGACCGGAATCTGACCGGAGCTTTGGCCGGAGCTTCTTGGATTTTGGAGAGTGTATTCTGAATGAAAATATCATTCTAAGATGATCTCAAGAAGAAAGTTAAGCCAAATTCTGCCCCGAACATGGTCGAAATCCCAAATCGGCTGAAATTGCCCTTGTTTGGCCTTTACCGGGCTCGGTGCCTTTGCATTGCGTTCCTGTCCAAATGCCGACTGTTCTAGCATATTTGAGTGATTCCAAGTCGGTTCTTGAAAGTTGGAATTTGGTCGTGTCCTGGAATGACTCGTAATTCATTTTCAGCTTTAAAACTCCTCCTTAGCCTGTATTCTCTCTAGACTTCAAAATACCTTGTAGATAAATATCGGAACTAACAAGCAAAAGTTAAATAGACAAAGAGTCTAATTTGGTGGGTTTAACTGTGTTTATGATTCATACAATTATGGTCCATCAGATCACCCCACACTTTTAGTTGTTCGTCCCGAACAATGCTTTTTAAGGGCGGAACACAATCTAAGTAAAAACTTTTAAATATGAAAGTGAGACTGTGGGACTAGATTTATCTTAATTCATGCATTACTTACTTATTACCAAATTAAACCGTGTAAATACTTAGAAGAAACTTGATACTTGTACCTTTGTGCCGATATGCAAATTAATTCGGATGTTTCGGGAGATAGCCCTTTTCAGGCTCCTGGACTGCATTCTCGGGATCGACTCGCACTATATGGTTTCCTTGTAGCTTCTTCTAGCACGTGATTCGGTTCGGGTTTCACTGAGTTGAGCTCTTTGATTTCTTTTTGGCGAGGGACAGCTTTTGTAGTGAATCGGCCTTTGGCCTTTGGCCTTTGATGTTGAATTGGAGTTTCTTCACTTTTGTTCGGTTAAAACCTTCACAATTTTGGCCTTTGGCCTTTGATTAGCTTCTTTGAGCTTTTGCTTCTTTGTGACTTGCTAGTCCATTTTCTCAGCCTTTTTGGGAGGTCCAATCGTCGCCCGCAAGCATATGGAAATACCTTCCCGCTCTTTCTCATCCTCGCCGTTTCGCGCGGGTCAAGATGAGGGTCGCTCATCTATTTTCCCGGTTACTAGGACTAAAGATAGGATGGTTTGATTACCGTCCCGCCTCTTGCATAAATGCTGCACGACGGAGATGACTTCAATCTTCACTGAAACCCGAAGTGCAGCCTCCACTGACTTCGAAAACCATATAGTTAGATTCGATCCTTCGAGTGCTTGCCAAGCTTCTCTAGGGCAGTTTATGTCAACTCCACATCCCCTGTATATCTATGCACAAAGGGACAAATGAGAAGTTACATTCTAAGTTTTTAAATAGTTGAATTTTCACAAGGTAAATGCATGAATTTAGATCTATCTTTTTCACATTCTCAAGTTCATATTTTCAAAAAGATAAAAATAAGGGAAAAGGAAAAGAAAAACATGTTATGTACACAGGCGGTTCTCACCCTACACTTTTGAACGAAGGCGTGCCTTAGTTCAAAAGTCATGCAAGCAAATATATACAGGAAAGGTGAGAATGAAAAAAACTAAATGACAGAAATTAAATGACTGAAAGTAAGATAGGTGTCGGGTTACCTCCCGACCAGTGCATTTGTTTAACGTCGTTAGCTCGACAGTACCTCATTTAGGGATCATAAGGTGGGATCCCATGAGCATGTGAGGTCGAATTTCTTCTTGGCTGCCCTTTTGCTCTGAGAGGGTGAGCTTCATTGACCATAGCTGCTGGTCCAATGAGTCGTGCTCGCTTGTTACTCCTTCCGGGTTTCCATTCTTTCGGCCCATGTCTTTGCCGCTTCTTCATGTTTGAATAGTTGGCACCTTTGCGAGTTTGGAAGTTTGGTTTTGTGCCATTAAATGTAGGCGACATTAAGCATGCGCCTTTGCCAATCCTCTTCATTGTGGTAGTGATGGATGGTTGTCTTGGGACGAGTGAGTTTTCAGGCAGTTTTCCTTGGCTTGTGACGAGTGAGAGTTCCTTTGTCGGCTTTTTTGGCTCATGCTCCTCCTCTAACTCCCCTTGCACCTCATCAGTTTTGATTATATGATCTTCGGTGGCTATGATCGGCATAAAACACGAAGGGTTAAGTTGAGGCTCTTCGACCATGAGGACTGGGTCTGTTTCAGGTGCTCCGACAGTGAGGACCAGGTCTTTCTCGGACAGTTCGGTAATGAGGTCTGGGACTTCCTCGGGTGCTCCGAGCGCAAGGACCGGGCCTGGCTTGATTTCTTCAGCTGCTTCGGCAGTGAGGTTCGGGACTTCTGTTGTCTCGGCAGTTAGGACTGTGATTTCCTCGGATGGATTGGTGATAAGGACCGGGCCTGATTTGGGCAGTTCTTCTTTTAACTCCCAGGGATAATCTGAATGGAGCTCTTCTTCAGGCAACCATGGGTCCTCATCCTCGTCAATCATATGGTCTCCGGGGGCAATCATACTGAGGTCCGGGTCTATTTTGGGCAGTTCGGCACTGAGGTCTGGGTATGTCTCGGGCAACTCTTCAGTTAGGACCGAAATTGATTTGGGCAGTTTGGCAATGCGGTCCCAGATCAGTTGTGTAGCCGCCCAGAATGCCTCATTTTCGACCTCGTCTTGGTGTATCGGGGCACTCATTTGCTGGATGCTAGCTGCCAATTCTTCCTCCTTGTCCTCGAGTGGCTCGGCAATGTGGACCTGGGCTTCCTCGGGCATTTCAGAATTGTGTACCGGTACTGATTTGGGCAGCTTGTTAATGAGGTCCCAGAGCTGGTTTGATGTTTCTTTTTGAGCCACCCATGATTCGTCGCTTTTGACCTGGATTTGGTGTATCGAGGCACTCAATTACTGTATATCTGCGGCCAACTGCTGGGTGCTAGCTGCCAGCTCCATTATATCGTCCTCGAGTAGCTTGGCCAGATCTTCTCTTGGTCTTGACCTCGCGACCAAATCGTTTATCAATTTCTAAAGATCATCTATGTTTAAGTTATTTACCGAACCTCCTGCCGCATCATTAAGCCAATTCCACTCATATGGCATCATCCCATCGAGATACCTTTGGAGAAGATATAAGTTTGTGAATCCATGGTGCGGGCAGCTCGTAACAATGGAATCGAAGTACCATAAGTACTCGTCCAATGTTTCATCCCGGGATTGCTTTATGTTGTTGATTGACAGATGCTTGTCGTCAGAGCAAATGTACAAATAAATTTATAATAGTCCACTACTCGCAACTATACTACTGGGTAGTACTTGGTAAGTAGGGGTCGAACCCAAGGGAATCAGTGGGATTGTCATTCTTTGAGGGGGTTTATCCAGCGAGAGAGCATGTTTTAGGTTGGTTGGTTGGTTTTAAAGCTACCAGCTAAGTGATTGATTGATTGATTGGTTGGTTTTAGTACTGGAAACTAAATTACAGTTTATAATTGAGGAGAAATGTTCGGTTTCAGGGGCCTTGTATTATATCCTGTTTATCATTGACTCTTAGTGAATCTGCTAAGTATTCAAACGGTGTATCAAGGCCATTCCAAGCACTCGATTTGCGTACACTGTCTAGCCTATTCCAAGGACGTAGAGCACTTATTCTACTTAGACTAATACTCCATTCCTGGTTATATTAGCCTACGTGCATCCATTTGATCAATCATTCCCGATCAACCAAATGGTGTTTAAGGGAAGTCAAACTTCTCAGATAAGCTTTGCCATTCCAAGCATCCACTTATCCGTATAAGTTTACGAACCCCCACGGAAGAGTTTTGCCATTCCAAGCGTCCACTCAACCTTGGACGTTCTGACTTAATATATGGCACATAGAATAAGTTTTGAATACTAAGGCGAGACACTAAGTTAATAGTCTAAAACATTTTATAATGCAAGTGCGCCCCTTAGACCGAACTACTAGTTTAGCTACTATTTATCGCGTTAAACATTATAACTAAGGAAATAAAAACAGTTGAATAAATACTAAGAATTACTTACAACCGTTGAAGCGCCAAGGGAGCTATCCTTTATTTCCAAAGCCAAACAAATATTACAACTTACAAAACTTTAGAGAGATAAGTGAATTTGGATTTTGAGGTGTGTTCTAAATGAGGAGGAGGAGCTCCTCCTTATATAGCCATGGGAGGATGGAGATGGAGGGTGGAGATGGTTGCATGTGGAGGCCATCCATGGAGGAGGAGAATGGAGGGTGGAGGAGCCACCACATGTCTTTTGATCCAAGGGAGGAGGAAGGAGGAGCAAGGAGGAGGAGACATGTGGAGGAGCCAAAAGCCGCCGGTCAAGGGAGGAGGAGCCGCCGGTTGCCGGTGGTGGAAGGGGAGGAGCTCCTCCCTTGGTCACCTCTTCAACAAGTGGCCGGTCACTTTGGTCCAATGTGTGAGTTTTGTACAATTTTGTGCAGTCTTTTCACAAAACTGTCAATGTGTTTTGTCCCGGGCTGTCTTGATTCCTCTCCTGATTCTTCTGATTAATTTGTTATGAGTGATTCAACGTCAGGATCCTTGATATATCTTTAGTCGGCATATGATCTTGACCTTGGATTGACTCGTAACATCTTTTCTGCTTTAAAAGCTCCTCTTTAGCATGTATTCTCTCTAAGCTCTGAAATACCCTGTAAAAATATATCTGAACTAACAAGCAAAAGTTAAATAGACAAAATGTCTAATTAAGGGGGTTATACTGTGTTTATGATTCGTATAATTTTGGTCCATCAGATCACCCCACACTTTTAGTTGTTCGTCCCGAACAATGCTATTCAAGGGCGGTATGTTAAGTTGACTTTGGAATATAAAAATTAGACTGTGGTACTCGATCTATCCTAATTCATGCATTACTACTTATTACTAAATTAAACTGCGTAAATAAATAGAAGAAACTTAATACTTGTACCTCCGTGCTGAGATGCAAATTATATTGGATGTCTCGGGAGATAGCCCTTTTTAGGCTCCTGGACTGCAATTTCGGGATCGTCTCGCACTATATGGTTTTCTGGTAGCTTTCTCTAGCACGTGATTCGGTTCGGGTTTCACTGAGTTGAGCCTTTTTGATTTCTTTCTTTTTTGGCGAGGGACTGCTTTTGTAGTGAATTGGCCTTTGGCCTTTGATTTGACTCTTTGAGTACTTCACTTTTTGTTTGGTTAAAACCTTCACAATTTTGGGCCTTTGGCCTCTTGATTTGCTTCTTCGAGCTTTTTGCCTTTTTGTGGCTTTGCTAGTCCATTTTCTCAAGCCTTTTTGGGAGGTCCAATCATCGCCCGCAAGCCTATGGAAATACCTCCCCGCTCCTCTCATCGTTTTCGTTTCGCGCGGGTCAAGAAGAGGGTCGCTCATCTATTTTCTCGGCTACTTTGACTAGAGAGAAGACGGTCTGATTCCCGTCCTCGCCTTTTCTTTTCTTTTTGCATAAACACTGCATGGCGGAGATGACTTCAATTCTTCACTGAAACCCGAAGTGCAGCCTCCACTGACTTCGAAAACCATATAGTTTGATCTGATCCTTTGATTGCTTGCCAAGCCTCTCTAGGGCAGTTTATGTCAACTCCACATCCCTGGTTATCTCAGCACAAAGGACAATTGAAAAGTTACATTCTAAGTTTTTAAACAGTTTGAATTTTCACAAGGTTAATGCATGAATTATGATCTATCTTTTTCACATTCTTAAGTTCATATTTTCAAAAAGATACTACTACTAAAAAAGAAAAAGAAAATAGCAAGCATGTTATTTATGTACACAGGTGGTTCTCACCCCCCACTTTTGAACGAAGGCGTGCCTTAGTTCAAAAGTCATGCAAGCTTAAAACTAAATACTGAATTTAAATGACAGAAATTAAAAGTGCGGAAAGTAAGATAGTGTCGGGTTACCTCCCGACCAGTGCACTTGTTTAACGTCGTTGGCTCGACAGTACCTTATTCCTGGATCACTGGTTGGGATCCCATGGGTGGCTCAGGTCGAATTTCGCCACTGTTTCTGTGTTGATCTCGCCATGGTAATGTTTGACACGCTGCCCATTTACCATGAATTTTCTTCCATCGTCTAGGCTTTCCAACTCGACTGTCCCATGGTTGAATACTTTAGTTATGGTGAAAGGGCCGGTCCATCTAGATTTAAGCTTTCCAGGCATCAATTTCAGTCGCGAGGAGAAGACCATCACTTGTTGTCCTTCCTCAAATGAGCGCCTGAGGATGAATTTGTCATGATACATTTTGGTCCGTGCTTTGTAGTCCGTTTGCCCTTCATAGGCCTCAAGCCGCAATTCCTCAAGTTCACACAGATTAAGTTTCCTATTTAGTCCGGCAGCCCTTACATCTGGATTGCAGTGCTTGAGTGCCCAATAGGCTTTATGTTCTACCTCTACCGGAAGGTGGCATGCCTTCCCATAAACAAGTCGAAATGGGGAGGTTCCAATAGGTGTCTTGTATGCTGTCCGATAAGCCCAAAGAGCTTCGTCTAGCCTCTGACTCCAATCTTTCCTACCAGGTTTCACCATCTTTTCTAGAATACCTTTGATTTCGCGGTTGGAGATCTCTGCTTGACCATTGGTTTGGGGATGGTATGCTGTGGATGTTTAGTGGTGGACATGGTAGCGTTTTAAGGTGGCAGCCATCATGCGGTTGCAGAAATGAGTTCCTTGGTCGCTGATTATGGCCTTGGGTACCCCGTACCTACAAAACAGGTTAGTGCGCAAAAATTCTATGACAGTCTTTGCATCGTCGCACCTTGTGGCCTTGGCTTCTACCCATTTTGACACATAATCCACAGCGACTAAAATGTAAGTATAACCGCATGAAACTGGGAATGGTCCCATAAAATCAAGTCCTTAAATGTCGAAAACATCGTTTACTAATATGGGTACTTGAGGCATTTCATTTCTAGCTGACACATTTCCTACTCTTTGACACTTATCGCATTTTTTACACTTTTTATTGGCATCTCTAAATATACTTGGCCAGAAAAAGCTGCTATCTAAGATTTTTCTAGCGGTTCTCCTAGGCCCGAAGTGTCCTCCACATGCAAACTCATGGCAAAAGCTAATAACAGACGCTATTTCATTATCGGGGATGCATCTCCTAAGTATTTGATCTGGTCCTATTTTCCATAAATAAGGATCATCCCATAAGTATTGTTTAGCATCATGTCTAAGTTTCATGCATTGTGCTTTAGTAAAAGAGGGAGGAAATGTACCTCCTACAAGGTAGTTGACGATTGAGGCGTACCATGGTACCTTGGTTGAGACTGCATAGAGATGCTCGTCTGGAAACGACTCAGTTATATGTCCTTCTTCCTCCTTTTGGACAATCCTGCTTAGATGGTCGGCCACAGTATTCTCGATCCCCTTTTTGTCCCTTATTTCCACATCGAATTCTTGTAGTAGTAATATCCACCGAATGAGTCTTGGCTTGGCCTCCTTCTTCTTCATTAGATAACGGATGGCAGCATGGTCGGAATAGACTATCACTTTTGCTCCGAGCAAATAGGGTCTGAATTTTTCCAGAGCGAATACTACTGCCAGGAGTTCCTTCTCGGTGGTGGAATAGTTTCGTTGGGCAGGATCTAGGGTTCGTGAGGCATAGTAGATCACACCTGCCTTCTTATCAATCTTCTGGCCGAGAACTGCTCCCACAGCAAAGTCGCTTGCGTCGCACATGATCTCGAATGGTTTTTTCCAATCCGGAGTTTGGATGATGGGTGTGCTCGTGAGGGCTTTTTTGAGCTCATTAAAGGCTTCCTTGCATGCATTGGTGAATTCAAAAGGAACTTCTTTTTGGAGAAGAGTGGATAGAGGCAACGCTTTTTGGAGAAGTCCTTGATAAATCATCGATAGAATCCCGCATGCCCAAGGAAGGATTGGACGTCTCGGACAGTGGAGGGGTAAGGTAAAGTCATGATCAGGTCTATCTTAGATTTATCCACCTCTATGCCTTCTTGGGAGACGACGTGTCCTAAGACTACTCCATGAGTTACCATGAAGTGGCATTTCTCATAATTGAGCACGAGGTTCATTGAGACACATCGTGCCAGAACCGTGCTCAAGTTATCAAGGCAAGCGTCGAATGTATTGCCATAGATGGTGAAGTCGTCCATGAAGACTTCAATGAGTTCCCCGATCATGTCTGAAAAGATGCTGGTTACTACCCTTTGAAAAGTCCCCGGGGCATTGCATAGGCCGAATGACATTCTTTTGAAGGCGAAAGTACCGAATGGGCAGGTGAATGTAGTCTTTTCTTGGTCCTCAGGTGCTATGGGGATCTGGTTGTATCCTGAGAACCCGTCCAAGAAGCAGAAATATGGCTTGCCTGCCAGTCGGTCTAGCATTTGATCGATAAATGGTAGGGGGAAATGGTCTTTCCTTGTGACAGCGTTCAATTTTTTCTGTAGTCGATGCACATTCTCCAGCCGTTCTTGACCCTTGTTGTTACCATTTCTCCTTCGGCATTTTCCTCAACTGTGATCCCACTTTTCTTTGGGACAACGTGGACAGGACTCACCCATTGGCTATCTGATATGGGATAGATAATGTCTGCATCTAGAAGTTTTTGTATTTCCTTTTGGACGATCTCCATCATGATTGGGTTGAGTCGTCGTTGAGGCTCTCTTGATGGCTTTGCTCCGTCCTCCAGTAGAATACGGTGCATGCATACAGCCGGGCTGACTCCTCTTAAGTCGGCCAGAGTCCACCCAATAGCTAACTTATGTTGCGTCAGTACTTTTATCAAGCTTTGTTCCTAGCCTGGTTCCAAGCCACTCTTGATGGTTACTGGGAGTGTGTTATTATCTCCTAGGAAGGCGTACTTCAGATGTCCAGGCAGGGGCTTCAGTTCTATTTTGGGAGCTTGCATCACCGAGGGTATAAAAGTATTTGATTTGAATAATTTTACCTCGTTGACTTCATATTCTAGTGCGAGAGGTTCCGAAACTGTTAAGTGGGCCACCATTTCATGCACGTCTTTGGTTAATTCGTAAGAGCCTTTGGCTCCGTTGAGTATGGTTTCTAAGGGATCTGCTCTTGGTTCTATTTGAATTTCTTGGACCAGGTCGTCTAAAGCATCGAGAGCGTGAACTTCCTCGAATTCCATAGGGTACTTCATTGCTCGGAATATATCAAAGCTGAAAACCTCTCCTTCTACTTCCATTGATAACGTCCCACTTCCGCAGTCTATTTTCATTTTTGAGGTTCTAAGAAATGGTCGACCGAGAAGGATAGGAGCATGGTCTGTTGGCCCACTATTTTCCATTTTAAGGACGTAGAAGTCTGCTGGAAACACCAATTCTCCTACTTGGACCAAAACGTCTTCAATTTTGCCCTCGGGCTGTTTGCACGACCGGTCTGCCAGTTGAATAGTGAGACCGGTGGGTTCGAGCGGCCCAATCCTAAGGCATGAGTAGATAGAGTAGGGTAAGACGTTGATTGATGCTCCAAGGTCTAGCATGCAATTCTCGATCCGGATGTTGCCAATTGTGCACGGAATGGTGTAAGTTCCAGGATCTCCACATTTGGGGGGCACTTTGCGTTGTATGACGGCTGACACGTTTCTACTCATCAGCTCTTGATCGTGTTTAGTACTCCTCCTCCGGTTGGTGCAAAGATCCTTTAGAAACTTAGCATATCGAGGTATTTGCTTGATGGCTTCTAAGAGGGGGATGTTGATTTCGACCTTGCTGAATAACTCGAACACGTCTTCATCCATGACATGCTATTTTTGCATGCGAGCAGGTACTGGAAATGGGAGTGTTGTGCTGATTTTAGGGGTTTCGGTTCTGGGTATCGGGTCAGGCCTGTGTTCCTTGGACGTATTTTCTTCTTCTTCGGCTACGTCCCGTTCTTCCTCAAATATGTCGTCGTCTTTATCGGCTGCTTCTTCCTCTAGAGTTTCGAGAGACTCGGGCCTCATTTGCTCTTCTTCGGGTAATCTTGGGTTCTTGTCCTCTTGCTCCAAAGGTTTGCCGACAAGCGTTTTCCCACTCCTAAGAGTCAAGACGTTCACATCTTCCTGTATTTGAATGGTTTGTGAGAGGAGTCTGCTAGATTCATTAGCGAATGCGGACACTGAGGCGGCGAGTTGGGAGACGTGATTCTTCAAATCTGATAATTCTCCCTTTGTCTCGGCTTGGGTTTTATGCATAGTAGTGCTTAACAGCTGCACAGTACTTGACAATTGCATCATCATGTCCTCAAGAGATTTGTTTCGTCCTGGATGATGGCTCGGGCATGTGTCAGTTTTGTGGTCCGTAGAACCACAGAACTCGCAAGGTCTTACTTGAACTGTTTGCTTTTGTAAGAGCTGCATCACCATTTCCTTCATTTGTCTCATCTCTTCTGGCATGGAGTTTACTAATGCATCGGCTTGTGAGACATTTTTTGTTTGGAAGAATTCATCATGACGAGTAGTCTCCTCTCTAAATCGAGCATTTTCAGCAACGTTGGTGATGAGATCCCTTATACCACTCAATGATAGATTCATCATGGAACCTCCTGCTGAGGCATCCAAGAGCATTTTATCTAAGGGTCTTAATCCATCAATGAGGTACTCGATGACCAGTTTCTCGGGCAGTCCAAGGGTACAGCAGCTCCTTTCTAGGTGATTGAATTTTTCCAGGTAATCGTACATGGTTTCATTTGGACCTTGCTTGATTTCTTGTAGTTGCCTCCTTACTTGCATTGCTCTTCCAGCTGGGTAGTATTTGTCTAGGAACTTCTTCTGCATCTGAGCCCATGTTCTTATGCTTCCGGAAGGCAATGAAAGGAACCAGTCGTTTGCCGAATCAGTGAGGGAAAAATAGAACGCCTTTAATTTGAAGTCGTCCATATTCACTCGATTGGGCTTTAGATTCTGGCAAATACCATGTAAGCGTTGGAGGTGAGTTGTGGCAGATTCTCCTTGAGCTCCTGAGAATTTTGGCAGGCTGTGCGCCACTGATGCGTTGATGGTTATGTTTTCTAATTCAGGGCTCTCATAGATGCACCACGGCTGTGTCTCGAAATTAGGGGCATTTAACTCGCCCATAGTTGGTTCACGGTAGTTGTTATCCCCGTAGTAGTCGTCGAAAGCGGGTTCTCTTCTTGGCATGTATCGAGGTTGAGGTTGTGGGGATGAATAGGAGGTTGTACTGGACCAGCTGCATTTCGGTCCTTGGGTGGTTCTTGGTTTCTTCTGAAGGCCTCCCTATCACGAGCCCTTCTGTTTCTAATGAGTTGTTCCGGATCATCGAATAATGGAGGTGGCACCTCGTCATTCAGATCGTATATTTCTTCGTCATCCTGGTAGTCATGATGGCTTTCTTCGCGAGACATGGTTGTTTTGAAGCGCGTAACGATTCAAAGAACTTTATCCGATTAACTGATTCCCCGGCAACGGCGCCAATTTGACAGATGCTTGTCGTCAGAGCAAATGTACAAATAAATTTATAATAGTCCGCTACTCGCAATTATACTACTGGGTAGTACTTGGTAAGTAGGGGTCGAACCCAAGGGAATCAGTGAGATAGTCGTTCTTTGAGGGGGTTTATCCAGCGAGAGAGCGTGTTTTAGGTTGGTTGGTTGGTTTTAAAGCTACCAGCTAAGTGATTGATTGATTGATTGGTTGGTTGGTTTTAGTACTGGAAAGTAAATTGCAGTTTATAATTGAGGAGAAATGTTCGGTTTCAGGGGCCTTGTATTATATCCTGTTTATCATTGACTCTTAGTGAATCTGCTAAGTATTCAAACGGTGTATCAAGGCCATTCCAAGCACTCGATTTGCGTACACTGTCTAGCCTATTCCAAGGACGTAGATCACTTATTCTACTTAGACTAATACTCCATTCCTGGTTATATTAGCCTACGTGCATCCATTTGATCAATCATTCCCGATCAACCAAATGGTGTTTAAGGGAAGTCAAACTTCTCAGATAAGCTTTGCCATTCCAAGCATCCACTTATCCGTACAAGTTTACGAACCCCCACGGAAGAGTTTTGCCATTCCAAGCGTCCACTCAACCTTGGACGTTCTGACTTAATATATGGCACATAGAATAAGTTTTGAATACTAAGGCGAGACACTAAGTTAATAGTCTAAAACATTTTATAATACAAGTGCGCCCCTTAGACCGAACTACTAGTTTAGCTACTATTTATCGCGCTAAACATTATAACTAAGGAAATAAAAATAGTTGAATAAATACTAAGAATTACTTACAACCGTTGAAGCGCCAAGGGAGCTATCCTTTATTTCCAAAGCCAAACAAATATTACAACTTACAAAACTTTAGAGAGATAAGTGAATTTGGATTTTGAGGTGTGTTCTAAATGAGGAGGAGGAGCTCCTCCTTATATAGCCATGGGAGGATGGAGATGGAGGGTGGAGATGGTTTCATGTGGAGGCCATCCATGGAGGAGGAGAATGGAGGGTGGAGGAGCCACCACATGTCTTTTGATCCAAGGGAGGAGGAAGGAGGAGCAAGGAGGAGGAGACATGTGGAGGAGCCAAAAGCCGCCGGTCAAGGGAGGAGGAGCCGCCGGTTGCCGGTGGTGGAAGGGGAGGAGCTCCTCCCTTGGTCACCTCTTCAACAAGTGGCCGGTCACTTTGGTCCAATGTGTGAGTTTTGTACAATTTTGTGCAGTCTTTTCACAAAACTGTCAATGTGTTTTGTCCCGGGCTGTCTTGATTCCTCTCCTGATTCTTCTGATTAATTTGTTATGAGTGATTCAACGTCAGGATCCTTGATATTTCTTCAGTCGGCATATGATCTTGACCTTGGATTGACTCGTAACATCTTTTCTGCTTTAAAAGCTCCTCTTTAGCATGTATTCTCTCTAAGCTCTGAAATACCCTGTAAAAATATATCTGAACTAACAAGCAAAAGTTAAATAAACAAAATGTCTAATTAAGGGGGTTATACTGTGTTTATGATTCGTATAATTTTGGTCCATCATTGATCTTCTCGCGGACATCAAGTTCGAAGGGTGATGGGGAAAACTTTTCATAGTACCAAGGCTCGCTTCCGTAGTATGACGACATGGTTGCGTAGAAGTGATTTCGAGAATTGAGAGAGAGAAAGAAAAGAAAAGAACAACTAATCGGAAGCTAACTCCCCGGCAACGGCGCCAATTTTGACGGAGCCCACCGCACTGTTGTTAATGTGCGATGTTCTCTATGCAAAAATAAATTTATATTTCCGCTACTCGCGACTTCACTACTGGGTAGCAAGTGGTAAGTAGGGGTCGAACCTAAGGGAATTAGGGGGATAGTTGCTCTTTGAGGAGTGTACTGAAAGGGAGCGTGATTTTTTGTGGATTGAGGTTTTAGCGATGAAAGGTGAGTGTCTTTTTGGTTGGTTTTGGTTTTTTAGTGCAGAAAGGTAAATGACAGAAAAGTAAAATACTGAAAGTAATTAATTAAAGGAGAAGACTTACAGAGAGTGGTTGCGTGAAGGCCAAGTTTTGCGGAGAGTAAGCGGTTGGTATTGCAGTTGATATTGAGACTGAAAAGTATAATGCAGGTGATGTTTTAATTTAAGGAAAGATTCGGTTTCAGGGGCCTTATATCATAATCCGTTTATCATTGACCGCCAATGACCATACTAAGTGTTCAAAAGTGTATCAAGGCTATTCCTAGCACAAGACTTGCCACACCGTCTAGTCTTTTGCAAGACGTAGTACTCTTGTTCTAATATGTGCATCCATTTGACCATCATTCCTGATAAATCAAATGGTCTTTGAAAGAGGTTGAACTCCACAGATAAGCTGTGCTCTTCCGAGCCTACACTTATCCACGGAGGTCACGAATTCATGGTAGAGCTTTGCTCTTCCGAGCATCCACTCTACCAATGAAGTTCTGACATAATATATGGCACTTAGAACAAGTTGAACACAAAGAGGCATTAAGAAAAGGGTCTAAAACATTTTATGATACAAGTACACCCCTTCAACCGAATGAAGGGTTTAGCTACGATTATCCATGGAAGAGGACATCATAACTAAGTACTTGAAAAGTAAAGGTTTTTTGAAAGACAGAAAGTAAAGTTTGCAGTTTTGAAAGACAGGAAAGTAAAGTTTTCGAAAGTAAAAGACAGTAAAGGAAAGGGGTGAGTACTTCAAGAACCGACAAGAGTACTCAAGAACAGTGAAAAGTAAAGACAAGCTTGAGTACTTCAAGAACCAACAAGAGTACTCAAGAACAGTGAAAAGTAAAGGAAATGCTTGAGTACTTCAAGAACCGACAAGAGTACTCAAGAACACTACTATACTCAAGAACCAATAAGAGTATTATAGATTAAAACAAGTGTTTACAAGAGTTGTGCCCAAAATCTAGAGAGATAAGTAACTTGTGGATTGTGGGATGTTGGAATTGTGGATGTGTAGAGAGATGAGCTCTCCACACTTTGGGATGCATTACAAGGAGAAGGGGATGTCTTATTTATAGGCTAAGGGAGGCAATGGATGTGGAAGAGAAGCCACCACTTGGCACAAGATGAGAGGAATGTGGATTGAGATCACAACACATGGCAAGGGATGAGAGGGCAACCCAAAGCAGCCGGCTGCTCTCCCAAAGCCGCCGGGACAGGTGGCCAAAGGTGGAGGAGGAAGTGAGTTGAGTGGATTGAGATATTTGTCTTCAAAAAGCCATCGGTTCCCATACAACTCCCGGTTAGAGATTAGTTTGCCTTTGGTTTGCTTTGGCCGGAATTGTCGCCGGAGAAAGAAATGACCGGAGCATGGTGGTGGTCGGAATTGGCTTGATCGGAGCATCGCCGGAGTATGGCCGGAGTTCGCCGGAATTTGACCGGAATCTGACCGGAGCTTTGGACGGAACTTATTGAATTTTGGAGAGTGTATTCTGAATGAAAATGTCATTATAAGATGATCTCAAGAAGGAAGTTAAGCCAAATTCTGCCTCGAACATGGTCAAAATCCCAAATCAGCTGAAATTGCCCTTGTTTGGCCTTTATCGGGCTCGGTGCCTTTGCATTGCGTTCCTGTCCAAATGCCGACTGTTCTAGCATATTTGAGTGATTCCAAGTCGGTTCTTGAAAGTTGGAATTTGGTCGTGTTCTGGAATGACTCGTAATTCATTTTCAGCTTTAAAACTCCTCCTTAGCCTGTATTCTCTCTAGACTTCAAAATACCCTGTAGATAAATATCGGAACTAACAAGAAAAAGTTAAATAGACAAAGAGTCTAATTTGGTGGGTTTAACTGTGTTTATAATTCATACAATTATGGTCCATCAATGGACATGAGGTTTCTGGCCGCTTCATGAAATTTCGGGTCGATTTCAATACGTTCATAAATGGATTAGGAATCAAGGACTATGAAGAGTCAAGTTAAATCTTTAGAGTTTGGGAAGTGGCTCATGTGAGCAGGGACGGACCCAGGAATTTTGATAATGGGTGATAGAGGAATTTTTTTTGCTTTATGAAGAAAATTTACCATTGCTTAAAAATGAATTATTACATTAAAATAAAGAGCGTCTTGTTTCCATATCACCGAAATCATCTATAATTGAATCAGTGCTAAACATTTTAGTTATTTCCTTCTCAATGATGACAATCAAATACTCTGATAAGAAATTATCTTCCATCTTGTTGCGAAGTTTCTTGAAAAAGAGCGTTCGGTAGTAGTAGTGGAACCTGGAAGAGTCAGAATAAGAGTTGAAAGATGTTTGATTTTCTTGTTCTCGTCAACCATTGACATAATTCAAAAATTTCAGTCAGAGTGTTAAAATCAGGAAGTTGTCGAACCAGCTCAAAATGTTAAAGTTTCATGCGCAACGATGTACTTTCATCTTCATCAAAGTATATTGGATAAAATTTCTCAACCATGTTGCATATATCATCGACTCTGAATGCTGTACGCAACTCTTTAGGATTTAAAGCTGAAGAGAGAATCATCAATTCCACAGTAGTATCATCATTGAATCTGTTGTTTAGTTCTTGCAATTGAGAATCTATCATATTTAGTTTATATACTAGATATAATATTAAAATCTGAATAATATTATATTTATATTTTATTATGTTTAATTTAGAATTTATATATTATATAAAACGTCCCTCAAATTTTTTTTAAATATAAAACGGAAATCTCCGTCCGTCCCTGCATGTGAGTGTTATCTTTAGGTACCTGGTCGATTGATTGGTTCAATCTCTTAAGACACCATGATTTTCGAGTATTTGGAAAACAAAGGTCACCCTAAAATGTGGAAGATTTTTTACGATTTTAGGATGTCTTAAGATATTAACATCTGGTGATTCAGGGAAGTGTTTCGCACGAAATAAGTACACTATATTTTAGTGTGTATCGCGCCCTAAAAGCATTTTAAATGACCTCGCTCGGCCAATAAAATGCACGCATAGGGCGCGGAGCTAAAATACACATTGCACGTGGCAAAACGCAGATATGCCTGTGTGTACCATGTGCAGAGAACATTTTCAGTGTGACCTCGCCCTAAAAGCATTTTAAGTGACCTCGCCCTAAGAGCATTTTAAGTGACATATACGTAGAGCGTGGCAACTTAAAATGTACATAGAGCACGGCTATACACAAAATAAGTGCAACTCTTCATGCAATGGTCACTTTCTTTGCTCGTATCTTCTCATGTCCTATATAAGGGAGGACAAAATTCTATGCAAAATATAGAAAAATCATGTTGAATTCCCGAGCCTTAAAACCCCAAAAGCATGTTTTTAATTTTACGGCCTAGATTAGAAACATAGATTTGTTTTTATCTCACTTCGAATTTCGCAGTTACCCTAAGTAAAAGTAAGAGACGAAATATCAATTTCAGAAAGCGTTTACGTGCTTCAAATTATATCCGCTGTTGCTATTGATCATCTCTTGAAGTTTATTTAAAGCAATCCTCCAATAACGGCGTTGGAAGAATTACAAGACGTTTACAAGAAGCTAAGATAGGAACCTAGCAAACCACATTACAAAGAACTACAACATCTTGGATAGCTTGAGGCAGTTACTCTGATATATATATTATCTAGATTTGATACCTAACTTTGGTAGTTATAAATGTATATAAGCAAGTCTATAACGCATGCGCAGCTATGACATAGAATATGTATAATGGGGTAGGTTAATTTGACGCAGATCATACTCTAACTATAGCAGTTACAAATAATAGTACATACAAGTACAGAGGCCAGAGCCACACTCCGTTACATCCTTAAATTGGCGAGTCCGTGATCCTTATCTCATTTAATACTGGATGCACGCATTTTGAACTATATGCATGTTTGGTTTTGTCGTTTTGCACATGATGTAAAAACGCACTACAGTACCGAAAGTGTATTTAGTGCAAAGCGTATGCATCCAATATAAAATGGAAAGACAATTCACGGATTCACCAATTTGAAATGAAATCATTTGAGCATTCCTCTATAATAGAGGCGCAAATGCCAACATAATACAAATTGAACCACATGGATTACAACTTGCTTAATATCTTAAGCAGATTATTAATCGAGAGAATCAATATACTGAATACAGATACACACATTGAAACATAGATCATTAAATAAAACACTCGCAAGCAGAGGCAGCAACAACAGCTAGAAGAGACCATTGACATGTTCTTATTTAACCGGGCATGCACATATTCATAAAAGCGGTAATCGAGATCCAGCAGCATCAGCTAGCCACTTAGTCCCCATAGGCAGAAATGTTCGGCCTCGGTTGGAAGCTTTCTGCAACTGGTTCATCATGGTAGGATGAGATAGTAAGTCTTGGTTCAAAGCTTTTGGACATGCCTGGTTTCTCTGCTAATGAATTGTTGGCTTCTTGGTCGTCCTCTACTTGGGAATTGTCACAAATATATATTAGGAGAGTTATATATATTAAATATGAGGAGCACATAAATGAGAATTCCTTTTTTGTTGTTGTGAGATTTTGAGACCCCAATTTTGATCTTCCAAAATGCATCATCAAGTCATTTTGGTGGTGACACGTGTCTCATGTGCATATTCAAAGTTGCTTTTAATGCAAAGTCAAATCCACCATGTTTGATTTGGCTTTTTGAATATGTGTCACACGCACATTCAAATATGCATCATGATTTAATGGTGAGACTTGAGTTCTCACGTTCTCGAATTTTTAAGTGTTCTCAACCGAGATTTGAGTTCTCACATTCTCGAATTTTTAATGCAAAGTCAAAGCCACCATTATAATTCGTATCCTATGCAGCCAAGTCAAAAATAGTCATCTAAAACGACGTAGAACAACATCAAAACTATAAGTCGTTTTATTAATATAACATATAAATTGAAATTGAACCATTTTTGAAAACTACGTAGCTTTGACTAAAAACACACAAAACTATACCGTTTTATTAAATGATTATTTTTTGCTATACCGCATTTCATTCCAAAATAAATGAGTAATAATAAAATATACTGATATATCTAAGTTTGTTAATATATATCTGCAACACCGAGTGTAGGTATACTTACTAGTTGAGCAGTTGGGTTTTTTGACAAGGGATGATTTTTGAGCAGGATTGGGCAAGACTAGGGCTTCAAGTGCGGCCGGCATTGGCTCGTCTTTCATAACTCCTTTCCAGTAGTCTCCGGAGTCCTTTCTCGCATTTGCACTGCAACAAAACTGATCCAAATGCAACAATTAATTAGGCCAGATATAAATGTTGTGAGAAGCCTTAATTGGCGTGTATATGAAACCCTAGCAAATTGAGAATTGAAGCCTTGTAGTAAAGTAAGCTTAATTACTGCAAATAGAACCGAGATGAGAATAGTAAATGCCAGAGACAGACGCTGCGCCATTGTGTTATAGTTTTATCTTACTTGAAGATTTAAGCATGTATTTATAGAGCAGTATCCATATGCTATTATGACGTCACACTGGACCATAATTATGTACAGTAGACAAAAATAGGGAAAAGATAAAATAACAAAACAAGGCATGTGCATCGAGAGAATAAACAAATTAAGAAACACGCCCCACATTTAAATAAATTTTATCCATGTTGTTAGATAAATAATCCTAAATGATTGTTTCTGATATGTAGGGCCTAGAGATGAGCTACAGTGCACCTCTCACAATGATAAAAGGAGCTAGTTAGATTGTACATACATTTCATTTTTCTTTTAATAACATGTTTAGAAATAATGATCGAGACCTTGTGAAATCTAGTGAGGTAAATATACGAAAAGCATAGCACCACTAGCATTTCGACATTTGCATGACCTTGACATATTCTCATACTTTGTTCGGGACGAACAAAACTTAAGTGTGGAGTGTTGATGAGTCGAGTTTTCGACTCATTTATGGTCATTCTTCACTATAGTTTTGAATCATTTTCGATGTTATTTTGATGTCATTTGACCTCTATCTCTACATTTCAGGTAGAAAACAAGTTTCCCCCATGGTCAAGGCCTATATATGACGATTGGTTGAAAAACAGAAGTTTCGGCGCAAAACAAGGAGTTTCGGGGCAATACCGAGCATATTGACCTTTGCAACTTGTTTTGGACGTCCAGGGCGCATCCCATGTCCGATTTGGCTGATCTTTAGCTTGGTGGAAAGGTATTTCAAAGGGCTACAACTCTCTAGTTGAAGCGAAGACCAAATTCGGACGGGAAGACCACCAAAAAGGCCCCAGTCGGTCTACTGAGACTCTAGTCGGTCGAGTTGATTAAACTTCAGGAGCTCATCAGATCCTGCACATCCCAGTTGACCGACTGGGTGTCAAGCAAAGCCCAGTCCACCGACTGGATGAAAAACTCAGATTTCTGCACCCAGATTTCAGTCGAATCTATAAATAGAAAGCAAGGATTTTGGACCAAGTGTGGGGGTTTTTGGGGAGAAGAAGATTGGAAAAGAGGCTCATCCAAGGTCATCAATCATCATCCAACCAAGGAGAAGTGAAGATCAAAGGGAGACATTAGGATTAACCATCCTACTCTATTCCTCTTCTATTCTACTTGTTGTTGCCAATAAACCCTACTCACACCATGTTGTCTTACATGATGTGTGAGTAATGGATCTTGTGTTTTGAGGGTCTTATGACCCTCCTTGGTACTCTTTGATCACATATATACATTGATATTCATATGGATGATTGTTAATTTCATTTTCTCTTGTGTTATGAATGTTATGCACTCTAGGTGTTTAATAAAATGCCTAAGTGACAATTTGGACTAAACTTGAACCTAGGACTTGGAAACCCTTGGGGATAGTTCTAGGATGGAGAAATGATCTATATCTTGAATCATGTAAATGAACCTTAGGATATGGATGCTTGACTAAGGATTGAATGTTTGATTTATTGGAATTAGTCATTGAGCGAATCATCAATTTATCCCATCTAATGGTGTCAAATTCATGTTCTCTATGCACTTCATGTATGACATGCTACTAAGTGTTTGACGAAATGCCTAAGTAACATGTTGAATCCAGTTTGGATAATAGAGAACGTGATCCTATCTAATGTATGCATTTGTTGTTAACTAGGACTCGAGTTCATAGAAGTTATTACCTTAGGAAGACATTCCAAGGATAATGGTGCTATGGAATGAACCAATTATCTTGAGAGAGTGAGGTTTGAGCTATAAGAGAGCTTGGCTAAGACTAGATTCAATGAGAATTGGTCTACCTTAGTCTAAGCTAGGTTTTCTACAATGCATGGATAGGAAGTGAACTAGGAGTCGAGTTCATGGTATTTATTGCCATGGAATGAACCGAGAGGTTCGAGCTATAAGAGAGTTTGGCTAGGAATGGATTTAAGTGACATTTAGTCTATCCTAGTCTAAACTAGGTTCAATACTATTTGACTACCATGAAATGTTTGAATATCGTGTATGTGATCATTGAGAAAATGCCAAGGAGGGGAGTAACCCCTCAAAACGCCTCTTACTTAACGTTTATCCCCAATTACTAACTACATAGGATTTAGATATATACACATCTTTATACATTTTGTTTAGAATAGCCGAATGGAAACACAATCTTAAATAGTGCATGTGCTTGGCTTGCTCCTTTGGGTTCGACCCGGTACCCTACCGGTCATTATAAATTGTTTTTGACCTCTACGACGACCCTCTTCTAAACTGACACGTCGGGAGGGTAAAAATAGACGTTGTCAAAATGGCGCCGTTGCCGGGGAGCAACTAGTTAGCACATCCCTAGATTAGATTGTGTGGAAGTTCCGACTATTCTTGTGAATATTTTTCTTTTTCTTTAATTTGCACATTCTCTTTTTCTACTCATATCCCCTACTAAATTTGTTTATCTTATCTTGCGAGGATGGATAACTACAACCAACAAGTCATGCACAATGAAGATTATTATGAAGAGGATCAACCAAATGCCCATTGTGAAGACTCTTGGATGTACAACCACAACCAACAAGTCTTTTCGAATGAGGGATACTACCAAGAGGAGGAGCACATAAATTCTTATTGGCAAGAACATGGCTATCCGGCAAGTTATTACACTCTAAATTGTGATGATAGCCAATGTTTTGAAGTTGAAGACTCCTACCCTCCATACCCTCAACCTCCTCAACCCTCAAGTGAGCCCTCCAATTTAGAGTCCATGATTGCTAGGCTTCTAGCAATCAAAGAGAAGATCCTTGCCGACCAAGAGAAGGAGGATAGAGATAATTTGGAGATCAAACAAATCCTTTTAGCTCAACAACAAGACCTTCAAGAGATCGAAGCTCAATTGGATGAATTGATAGAGAGGAGAGCTCACTACAAAATATTTGACGCTATATTTGGGCAAAGAACAATTGAAAATGAGAACTTGGATGGGGAAGAGGAGGTATCCGAAGAAAAAGTCCTTGAATCTAATGCCTCAAGACAAGAATGGGGTCAAGAAGGGGAAGATATGTTTTGGAGAGTCGCGACCCAAGCTTTTAATGAAGGGCAGGACGGTGAACCTTGCAATAGGGACGAGATGGAACACATAAGTGAATTATCCTACGCTACTAGCACATCTCAAGACCATTCAAGTGAGAATATGCAAGAGTTCACCATTCCACCAACGCCTATGCTCTCCGATGATGAATTCTTCAATGATGATGCCTCTTGTATTGTGGATATACCTCTTGTTGATGAAAAAGAATTCCTCCCTCCCAGCATAGAAGAGCTTGAATGTGAATCCCCATTTCTTGAGGATAAGATAGAGGAAGATCATATAGAGACCAAAGGACTTCAAGGGTATAAGGACTTCGTTGAGGTGTACATGGAAGGAATTAAGGAACAACCTCGCATTCAAGAAGACAAAAGGGTAAGAAAGGGATATTGAGGATGGGGCACCCAAGGACATCATGGAAAAACTCGAGGAGGTACCCATCAATCTCAAGACAAGTTATGAAGACCCTTTCTTCACTATTTCGTCTCGAGACAAGTTTTGGAGCTTCTTGCCATATTTTCAAAGATTAATTGGAAAAAGCTCCGATGGCCCCTTAATTTTTAAGGGATCTTCATACTTGAAGGGGTCATGCTCCCAAAGGAAAGTCCATTGTAGACTTGATGGGAGGAATTTCAAATGGGATTTGAAGGTGGATTGACACGATCAAGTCCAAGGCCCCGTGAGAAGGGATCCTAGCAAAGGACTTCTCAACGAGTGATTCTATGGGGCGCTTTGCTACGTCTTTGCCAAGACGGGAAAAACTAGGCCCTCGCGGGAGGTAACCCGGTTTGTAAGTGTTTCATTCTTGTTCTTTTATATGTTTAAGTGTTTGGCATGATTCTGAGTAGCTAAGACTCTAAAGTGTGGAGTGTGATATGTGTTATTAGTGGGTAAAATTTTAAGTGTGGAGTGAATTCTACTCACTCCAATCCCACTTCACACCTCCATACCCTCCACATTTCCCTTGATTTATCAATGAATAATGATGTTGCCCTTAGTTCTCATGTGCATATTATGAAGGATGTAGATCACTTTCCTTGTTTGAGGTCTATTAATCGTATGCCATGATGTTATTATGCAACTAGTGAAGCTTTCTTGCTCATACTTGCGTTTCACATAACCTTGTATGTCACTTGTTACTTTTAGCCTCTCATGTCTTCTTGTCATCAAGAAAGTTATTTGCATCATGAACAATCATGTTTAGCACAATGACGTCTTTTCAATTGGCGGGGCACATCTACAAACGAGGGGAGTTTCTATGCGCCTTTATCTCATTTTCTTCATTGTTTGCGCTTAGGGACTAAGCTATGTTTTAAGTGTGGAGTGGTTTAATGCGCATAGTTCACTCATATCATGCCATGCCTACCATGTTTGAATGAACACTTGCATTCATGTATTCTATCCCTAACATGAGAGTGTTTTTAACCACATAGGCTTGTGACTATCGATTCTAAATCCCTATATATCACATCTAGCCTAATTTTCATTTATCGGATCTTGAGCTTAGAACCGACCTAGTCCCTTGAATGTGCATTCTTGTGAATCAATATCATTGCTATCTCTTGTCTATCAAATTTTCTAAGTATTTTCGTTGAAATACCTTGGATGAAGTTTTAGCAAGCACTTTTAAAATCTTTGTGAAAAACTTAGACCTCTTGTATGCTCCTTGGTGACTTGAGTTCTTCTAACTTAGTGCCTTACTTATGATTGTTTCCCGCACATTCCATACATTCCTTGAACATATTGTCAAGTTTTAAGTGTGGAGTCAAAAACAAAAGAGGGCGAAAAAAGCCCCATTTTCATGGTCAAAAGAGGGCAAAGCCCCGACCAAAAACTTTCTCAAGTACACGAGAAGTTTTGTGCAAAAATATACAAATGCCGGGGGTTAGGAAGAAAAGTTCCCTCTCGAAAGCATTTGTAGGCCAAAGGCCATTTGAAAAAAGAAAAGAAAATAAGAAGCACTTAAAACTTGACTTTATGTTCTTCCATCATCCTACATTGCGCGGGTGCATTATTTGTATTGTGTGCTAGTTAGATTAACTCTTGGACGACCCTTGTGCTTGCACGGGAACTATCATTTGGTCTTTGCTTGTTTGATAAGAACTCTAGTGTCGAACTCCTCTTCCTTTACGGATTATGACTTAAGCGCCTAAAACTTGGGAATGAGTTCCACGTCGTGAACCCATGGACTAGCCCTAGCTAGCATAGGTGAGCGGTTGACACTCTTTTGTGCAAAACTATTAACTTTGCTTCATTGTATTGCCTTGAAAATGAGTGGAACTTTGGATGAGGCATTTGATAGCTCTAGTATTGATGATCTTGAATGCTCAACCTCATGTGATACTTAAATGTTTCAAAAGTTCTTTTGATGAAAATGTGATGGTAGTCCTAGTTTTGGGTGAAGGATATGTTTTGAGAAATCCTCACCTTGGTTAAGCACTCTTGCATTCATTCTCATGGGATAGGTGCATTTGGGGATTTGTGAGTATTCCCTTTTCTGAAAACTCTCACGAGACTATAACTTGTCCACTAGGGTAGCCTAGGGGTTTAAAGGCTTAATGCATACGCTAAATGCATTCGTAACGCCTACGAAAAGGAGCTAGTTAGATTGTACATACCTTTCATTTTTCTTTCAATAACATGTTTAGAAATAATGATCGAGACCTTGTGAAATCTAGTGAGGCAAATATACGAAAAACATAGCACCACTAGCATTTCGACATTTGCATGACCTTGACATATTCTCATACTTTGTTCGGGACGAACAAAACTTAAGTGTGGAGTGTTGATGAGTCGAGTTTTCGACTCATTTATGGTCATTCTTCACTATAGTTTTGAATCGTTTTCGATGTTATTTTGATGTCATTTGACCTCTATCTCTACATTTCAGGTAGAAAACTAATTTCCCCCATGATCAAGGCCTATATATGACGATTGGTTGAAAAACAAAAGTTTCGGCGCAAAACAAGGAGTTTCGGGGCAATATCGAGCATATTGACCTTTGCAACTTGTGTTGGACGTCCAGGGCGCATCCGATGTCCGATTTGGCTGATCTTTAGCTTGGTAGAAAGGTATTTCAAAGGTCTAGAACTCTCTAGTTGAGGACAAGGCCAAATTCGGACGGGAAGACCACCAAAAATGCCCCAGTCGGTCGACTCGGACTCCTGTCGGTCGAGTTGATTAAACTTCAGGAGCTCATCAGATCCTGCACATCCCAGTCAACCGAATGGGAGTCAAGCAACGCCCAATCGACCGACTGGATGAAAAACTCAGATTTCTGCACCCAGATTTCAGTCGAAACTATAAATAGAAAGCAAGGGTTTTGGACCAAGTGTGGGGGATTTTTGGGGAGAAGAAGATTGGAAAAGAGGCTCATCCAAGGTCATCAATCATCATCCAACCAAGGAGAAGTATATATCAAAGGGAGACATTAGGATTAACCATCCTACTCTATTCCTCTTCTATTCTACTTGTTGTTGCCATTAAACCCTACTCACACCATGTTGTCTTACATGATGTGTGAGTAGTGGATCTTGTGTTTTGAGGGTCTTATGACTCTCCTTGGTACTCTTTGATCACATCTATACATTGATATTCATATGGATGATTGTTGGTTTCATTTTCTCTTGTGTTCTGAATGTTATGCACTCTAGGTGTTTGATAAAATGCCTAAGTGACAATTTGGACTAAAACTTGAACCTAGGACTTGGAAACCCTTGGGGATAGTTCTAGGATGGAGAAATGATCTATATCTTGAATCATGTAAATGAACCTTAGGATATGGATGCTTGACTAAGGATTGAATGTTTGATTTATTGGAATTAGTCATTGAGCGAATCATCAATTTATCCCATCTAATGGTGCCAAATTCATGTTCTCTATGCACTTCATTTATGACATGCTAATAAGTGTTTGACGAAATGCCTAAGTAACATGTTGAATCTAGTTTGGATAATAGAGAACGTGATCCTATCTAATGTATGCATTTGTTGTTAACTAGGACTCGAGTTCATAGTAGTTATTATTACCTTAGGAAGACATTCCAAGGATAATGGTGCTATGGAATGAACCAATTATCTTGAGAGAGTGAGGTTCGAGCTATAAGAGAGCTTGGCTAAGACTAGATTCAATGAGAATTGGTCTACCTTAGTCTAAGCTAGGTTTTCTACAATGCATGGATAGAAAGTGAACTAGGAGTCGAGTTCATGGTATTTATTGCCATGGAATGAACCGAGAGGTTCGAGCTATAAGAGAGTTTGGCTAGGAATGGATTTAAGTGACATTTAGTCTATCCTAGTCTTAACTAGGTTCAATACTATTTGACTATCATGAAATGTTTGAATATCGTGTATGTGATCATTGAGAAAATGCCAAGGAGGGGAGTAACCCCTCAAAACGCCTCTTACTTAACGTTTACCCCCAATTACTAACCACATAGGATTTAGATATATACACATCTTTATACATTTTGTTTAGAATAGCCGAATGGAAACACAATCTTAAATAGTGCATGTGCTTGGCTTGCTCCTTTGGGTTCGACCCGGTACCCTACCGGTCATTATAAATTATTTTTGACCTCTACGACGACTCTCTTCTAAACCGACACGCCGGGAGGGTAAAAATAGACGTTGTCATGTTGCACATTTGAATGAAACGCTTAAGGTGCTGGTGAGGGTCTTCAGTCGTCCTTCACGAAAACGGGTTGTTCTGCACCATCTGAATGAGTTCCGTTTTGAGCTCCCAATTGTTGTTGTCTATACCAGGTGGTGCAATGACAGACTGGAATCCTGAGACGCGCGGAGCAGTGTAGTCTCCAAGAATCCTGCGAGCTGGCTGCTACATGGGACGCTGCCGGTCATCCCCGACCAGACCAGGTAATGCTGGGGTTTGATTCATTCTTAGTTACCGAGCTCGTAACCTGGTTAAAGGAACGTCTTCTCTGTCCACCCGAGGTGTCTATTGATCCCTCGAGTCGCTTCGATCGATTGCCCGCGCCTTCTTCTTGCTCCTAGGTGTTTTACTTGGCATGTACTAAGCAGTACCTGCATAAAGCCAAGGGAAGAGTGAATGTAGCAAGAAAAACCAGTCAGAGATGAGCAGCGAAAAAGAAAAGGGAATAGTCTAAACTACACACGTTTAATCTAATATCACACTAAGCGCTGTTCCCCGGCAATGACGCCATTTTGACAAGCGTATTTTTAACCCTTTATAGTTGTCAAGTTATGTGTTTTAGGGGTCAAGTTGCAGTCAAACAAAATTTATAAACCTTGGTAAGCCAAGTGTCGATCCTAGGAACAACGTGTGTGAATACTAGCTAACAAGTGACCTATTTAGCTATTCCGATTAACAAGAGGTTTTGATGTGAAACAAATAGCAGAAATTAAATACGAAAAATAGAAAGGTTTTGACTTGATCAGAGAAAGAATCCCAGGATCAAACTTCACCCGTGTCAACCCACTAATCAAGCAATCACATAATGTAAATTCATCATGCTATCGAATATGGAAATAAACCAAAATAACACTAGACAAGCCGCCCATCCACGAATCATTGTCTAGATTAATCTCATTCATTGAACGCCGCCCATGCACGGATTATCAACGATCTCGATTATTAAACTTAGGGGTTTTCAGACAAAAGTCAACTTTCCTATTAATTCTACCATTGTAGCTACCATGACCTAATATCAATTTCATGCAATCCGGTTAATACCTAGGACCCATCCATCTTTTGTTAATTAACCTAACTACGTTTTAGCATGTAAACATCCCATTCAATGTAAAACTTGCAAGAACGATAAAATTAAGCGCGATGAAATTGAATATTTGAATTGCAATAATGAAAGACGTTCAATTGATCACACGAAGAGTTGGGTACATAGCACGGGATCTATAGGATTTCAGAATACGGAAGACTACTCACTACTCATGGTAAGTTAACCAAAAATAGTATAGATGGAAAAATCAAGGACGAGGAAACCGTGTAGACGATGAAGCTCGTTGAGTTGTTGATCTCTCCCACTAATCCGCTCTGTCTTCTTCTCCAAAAATCAGGTCTCCTCTTTCCCAAAAGTTAACTTTCTATTTATAGGTCCGAATTTCCTAATTCTGTTCCGATATTTAGAAACACCCGTGACGAATATCTCGGTCACGGCCTGTCACGGGATGCACAAAAACAGCCATCTGCTCAGCTTTTGAAAGTCCCGTAACGCCCGTGACCAAATAGGCCGTCACGGTGTCCTCAATTTGCTCGATATCTGATCCTCTCATGAAAAGTCCGTGACGCCCGTGCATCCCGTGGCGTTGCGATGCATCACAGGGTCTTGGTTAGAAGACGGAGATTTTCACTCAATTCTTTAACTTTTCGTCCATTCGCCATTCATCGGCCCTAGGGGAGAAACAGACCTGAAACACTAGGGAAACCGTTAAAAGACACTAAAACATTGGGGAGAATCGAGCTTATCCATCATCGAATGGCGTGATTAATTGATCAATAACTAAACCGATTAGGGGTCTAATTGCAGTCAATTTTTTTTATAAACCTTGGTAAGCGAAGGGCCGATCCAAGGAACAACGAGTGTGAGTACTAGCTAACAAGTGACCTATTTAGCTATTCCGAACGATTAAAGGTTTTCGTGTGATGAGAATTTCAGAAATTAAATGCAGAAAAATAAAGGTTTTCCTTGATCAGAGAAAGAATCTCAGGATCAAACTTCACCCATGCCAACCCCACTAATCATGCAATCATATCACGTAAATTCATCATGCTATCGAATATGGAAATAAACCAAAATAACACTAGACAAGCCGCCCATCCACGAATCATTGTCAAGATTAATCTCAATCGTTGAACGCCGCCCATCCACGGATTATCAACGATCTCGATTATTAAACTTAGGGGTTTTCAGACAAAAGTCAACTTTTCTATTAATTCATGTACTACCATTGTAGCTACCTTGCCCTAATATAAATTTCATACAATCCGGTTAATACCTAGGACTCATTCATCTTTTGGTAATTACCCTAAATACGTTATAGTATGCAAACATCCCATTCAATGTAAAACTTGCAAAAATGATAAAATTAAGCACGATGAAATTAAATATTCGAATTGCATTAATGAAAACAGCTCAATTGATCACACGAAGAGTTGGGTACAATGCACGGGATCCGTCGGATCCCAGAATAAAGAATACTACTCACTATTCATGGTAAGTTAACCACAAATAGTGTAGAAAAAGAAATTAAGGACGAGATTAGCTCGTTGAATCCTCAATCTCTCGCGATGTTCTCCGACTTCTCTCCCAAGTTAAGGTTCTTCTATCTCAATTCAAGCTCTGGTCAATGTCGCACACCCTCTTCAATTTGGTTGATCGCCTTTTTATAGCTCATGAAAAAGGGCCAAAAGCCCAAAAAACGAAATTAGGAAATCAGGGCTTTCTATTTTTAGAACTTAGAAATTCTGCTCCCGACGACGAACCGGGGCGGTTCAATCAGGGCTGGCTTGTGCACGAACTCTCTAACCTTTTGAAGCGGGCGGTTCAACTCTGGTGCATTTCGGTGAACCGGGCGGTTCAACATCCCAGAGCCTTTTCTCTTAGATTTTTCGCTGTCTTAACATCCGAATCTGATCTTGAAGTAAACTACAAAGTTGTAGGCCTTCGAGTTAGCTTTCCAACAAGCTAAACATAACGATTTTTAGTGTTCTGATCGATTTATCTCTTAAAATTGTTTTATATATGAATTTCGTCAAATTATAATTTATAATTTATTAAGTGGTTTGTAGTTTATATAAATAAATCAAGTTTGTATGTTGTCCTACTCTAATAAATAGAATATCTTAGATTTATCTAAATTAGGAGTTCCATAAATATGATAAATTCGAGGAACCTAATAAAACTTCACGATCCAAAAATAAGTTAAACGTTAAAGTTGTGAAATGCCTTATCTGGATCCGCCCTGAGTGGACACTGCTACTACACGTGAATTACGTTTCTAGAGCTTTAATGATACATAGCGGACAAAATCAGAACAAATATGGTAGAAGGTAAGTTTTGTCCCTTATCAATTATTTGTTTATCAAGAGAGAGATGGAGACGAGTATCCAATGAAAGCTATGAACCAAAATCTGATCATATCACAATGGATATCCCAGGGAAGGAGGTAAAAAATGTAAGTATATTTAATCAAATGTATAGTCATTATTTTTTTCCGATATAAGCTGTGAATTACAAAGACAACGGCGAGCTGAGGTCTTAAAGCGGAGACAAGGTAACCAGCCGGGAACCATACAGACAAGAAAAAAAACATGAATAAACGAGAGTCCGCAGCTCCACTTTGCCTTGGCGTGTGCACGTCATCCCGTCATTCACAGCTGGAAAAAGGCTAAATCACTCTGGAAAGCATCCGCGCAGCGTCCGTCTGGCCTAAACGAAAACCTGTACACACAAATATGTACAGCCAACACAGCAGCCCTACCACAGCCACCGTCCACCTGACCACCGCCGCACAAGGCGTGGCCGAGAAAGGGCACCTCCGGCTTAGTCGAATCCATCCACAACGACGACCCTCCCCCGCAAACGCCAGAGACGGCAAACAGCAAACCGGCGTCCCATGAGGCCGGCAAACCCGATCAACTGAGCAGCGCCCCTATGTACACCCAAAGCCACCAAAAAAACTCCAAAAGCCAACCCCCTCTCGTCCACCCGTCACCGACTCAGACAACCCCCGAAAGCCGATCTGAACCGCCATCACCACCCGTACGAACCGACGACCAGCGTGGAGGCACCGAAGACTCCCGAAGATGAGGCGGTGAAGGGCGGACGCAATAGCTCGAAACGTCGAAAACCCTAAAAAAGAGTTGAGAGAAGATGGTAAACCTTAAATTAGTTAAGTGGTGAGTGTACTAATCAAAAAGAAAAAAAAGTGGCTCATTTGATCCAGTGTGAAAATAATGAAATACTAGCGTGTGTCGAGATGTTATACTAATAGTTTGTAGAATCATTAACTAAACAACTTTATTCAAATTAAATATCTCTAAGTATAGAACGTAAATAGAGATGCGCAACTTGATATCCAGTTCGACAACCAGCCTACTCTGGGGTGAAACCAATTCACTATATCGAGTTTAGAGTGCAGATGAACTTACGATTATAGACTCCTCTTAATCAGCCTACTCTAACATTCCGAGTGAACTTGCGATCTATGCTCCCCCTAGACCCAGAGACTCGCTCTCTATTTTCACCTTGACCCTCTTCCGAAGATCAGCGCTTTCTCCCGAAGAACGCCCTCTCCCGAAAGCATAGCAGCAACCACACGTTAGTGCGTGCAGCGTCAGTACGTTCCACGGTCAGTCTGGACTGTACTCAGATGAAACTAACTCCCAACGCTTAATACTCACTAGAATGATGAGCTTAAGCCGATCACCGCCTTCTACCCTCGTTGTGTATATGCGTGAATATTTCTCCAAAAGTGCTTAGTGATTCGAGATCCCTAGCACTCTTTATATTGGGGTTGGATCTTTCTTAAATCTTTTAGGAAATCTAATCCTAACTGTCTATATCTTTAGGGAATATTCTCCAATCTCTTAGGAAACATTTCTAAAAGCATGCGCCGCGTCTTCTTGATAATCATCCAATATTTGTCTTCAATATCTTCTTCCCAAATATCTTTTGTGCGCATATCTTCCCTATATACTCTCAACCGACTCCAAGCTTTGTCACCGACCTTCTATATATGACTTAGGAGGGAAATTTTGCACCTCTGCTCTGCATCAGTCTTGGTCCACGTCGATTGTCTCTTTGGTCTTGAACACCTCCTTGTTTGATAGCTTCAACAAATTTTCAGGATTTTGCCAAAACACATGCCACTAAAACTAACAATCTCCCCGCAAAAGAGGTGTTGGTCGAGTTGGCTTGAACTCTTGACAAATTGTCAAGAGGTCAAGGGTTCGACTCCCTTGAGTAGCATATTTCTCCTCAATTTTGTGAGGAGTATTATTCATCCCTTGTGGACGTGTTTTCGTCCCGCCTCAGTGACACGCGTATTTTTAACCCTTTATAGTTGTCAAGTTATTTGTTTTAGGGGTCTAATTGCAGTCAAACAAAATTTATAACCATTGGTAAGCCAAAAGTCGATCCAAGGAATAACGAGTGTGAGTACTAGCTAACAAGTGACCTATTTAGCTATTTCGAACGATTAAAGGTTTTGGTGTGATGAGAATTTTAGAAATTAAATGCAGAAAAATAAAGGTTTTGCTTTATCAGAGAAAGAATCACAGGATCAAACTTCACCCGTGCCAACCCCACTATCATGCAATCAGATCACGTAAATTCATCATGCTATCGAATAAGGAAATAAACCAAAATAACACTAGACAAGCCGCCCATCCACGGATCATTTTTCTAGATTAGTCTCAATCGTTGAACGCCGCCCATCCATGGATTATCAACAATCTCGATTATTAAACTTAGGGTTTTTCAGACAAAAGTCAACTTTCCTATTAATTCATGTACTACAACTGTAGCTACCATGCCCTAATATCAATTTCATACAATCCGGTTAATACCTAGGACCCATTCGTCTTTTGGTAATTAACCTAAATACGTTCTAGCATGCAAACATCCCATTCAATGTAAAACTTGCAAGAATGATAAAATTAAGCACGATGAAATTGAATATTCGAATTGCATTAATAAAAAATGTTCAATTGATCACACGAAGAGTTGAGTACATGACACGAGATCCGTAGGATCCCTGAATAAAGAAGACTACTCACTATTCATGGTAAGTTAACCACAAATAGTGTAGAAATAGAATTTATGGACGAGATAACCGTAGCGACGATGTAGGTCGTTGAATCCTCAATCTCTCGATGTTCTCCGTCATCTCTCCCAAGTTAGGGTTCTTCAATCTCAATTCAAGCTCTCTTCAATCTGGTTGATCGCCCCTTTATAGCTCATGAAAAAGGGCCAAAAGCCCAAAAAACAAAATTAGGAAATCAATGCTTTCTATTTTTGGAAACTTAGAAATTCTGCTTCCGATGGCGAATCGGGCGGTTTAATCAGGGCTGGCTTGTGCGCGAACTCTCTGACCTTTTGAACCGGGCGGTTCAACTCTGGTGCATTTCCGTGAACCGGGCGGTTCAACATCTTAGAGTCTTTTCTCTTGGATTTTCGCTATCTTAACATCCTAATCTGATCTTGGTGTAAACTAGAAAGTTGTAGGCCTTTGAGTTATCTTTCCAACAAGCTAAATTTCGACCCATTTGGACATGATATAAGCTCTAGGCATGAAAAATTTGTCGCAAAGGTCCGTCTGCTCTGTTTTGTCTTATTTTTGCCCAAATCTTCACCAAATGCTTTGTTTTACTTTGGATCAATCCAAAAGTCTTAGGTACGTGATATTTGACCTGAAACACTAGAAAAGAGATTAAATGACAATAAAATGTCTGGAAAACATAATCCATCGTCGAATGAAGTGAATAATAGGTCAAGAATTCGAACGATCAAAACACTCCTCACTCAGGATTTATTCGTCCCGAACAAACATTAAGTTCAAGTCAATAAATTGCAAAATAGTTACCCACTCAAGTATCTTGTGATCAATCTAACTAAAAAAAACTTAACTCACTGTTGTAGAGGACACGAATGCATTTAGGATATGCATCAAGCCTTTAAACCCCTAGGCTGCTCTAGTAGGATGAGTATACGTGAAGGTTTTCAGGAATGGGACTACCTACAAATCCCCTGTACAACTAACTAACTAACTAACTAACTAACTAACTAACTAACTAACTAACTAACTAACTAACTAACTAACTAACTAACTAACTAACTAACTAACTAACTAACTAACTAACTAACTAACTAACTAACTAACTAACTAACTAACTAACTAACTAACTAACTAACTAACCAACCAACCAACCAACTAACTAACTAACTAACTAACTAACTAACTAACCAACTAACTAACCAACTAACCAACTAACCAACTAACCAACTAACCAACTAACCAACTAACCAACTAACCAACTAACCAACTAACCAACTAACCAACTAACCAACTAACCAACTAACCAACTAACCAACTAACCAACTAACCAACTAACCAACTAACCAACTAACCAACTAACTAACTAACTAACTAACTAACTAACTAACTAACTAACTAACTAACTAACTAACTAACTAACTAACTAACTAACTAACTAACTAACTAACGTGTATGCATGAAAAGATGCTCAACGAGTCACAGTAAAGTCATGTCATACCTCGGATTCATCGTGTTACCTTGACTTTCAGTCGAACATCTTCATCAAAGTTTTCGGACAATCATAGATTAAACGAGTCATGCATTCAACGGTCAATACACACAGATAGCAAGCGACTAATCACATGTTTTAAATAGTTCTGTAGCAACATAATAAGGACATGAATAGTTACACAGAACATGTTCGCCATTCACCTCTGCTATCTAGGGATAGTCCACAGGCTCTTGCCACAAAGCTCATTCTCAAGTGCCAAGGACTAGGCAATGACCCGTAAGAGTAGAGGAGCTTGGCTTAAGAATTTTCTAAAAAAATAGTACGAAAATCACATTAAAATTTTAGTGCAAGCACGAGGATCGTCCCTTAGTTTCGAATACATGAATTCTCAAGACAAGTCATGATTGCACGCAATGAAAAGGTGGAAATATACTACATCAAGCGAAAGGTGGCAGAAATTTCATTTTTTTCATACACAAGGGGTGACTTTTCTCACTTTGCCTCTGGTATTATTATTATTTTTTTTGCAAAAACAACTATGCTTAGGGTCAATTTTTCACCCTCATTTGAAAATTCAAAACTTTGTTCTTGATTGGGGGCCTATTTTTCGCCCTCATTTGAAAAACAAATATACATCTTCAAAGCCCGCTCTAGCAAGAACACTTCCTTTATACTCTTTAGATAAGATATCAGGTGCATATACTTCAAAATTTTCCTTCACTATCATATGTATGCGTATGCGAGGGTCTGATGGACCATAATTATACGAATCATAAACACAGTATAACCCACCAAATTAGACTGTTTGTCTATTTAACTTTTGCTTGTTAGTCCCGATATTTATCTGCAGGGCATTTTAGAGACTAAAGAGAATACACGCTAAGGAGGAGTTCTTACGCAGAAAAGATGTTACGAGTCATTCCAAGGTAAAGATCAGACGCCGACTGAAGAAATCTCAAGATCCTGACATTGAATCACTCAAAACAAATCAAACCAAAGAGCAATCAAAGTCAGTCCGGGGCCGAAATACACCGATAGTTTTGTGAAAACATCACAAAAATCACAAAACTCATCCTTTTTGCCCAAGGTGACCGGCGGCTTTGGAGAGTGATGAGTCATGGGGTGACTCACCCCCCTCCTTCCCTCCTCCATGACCGGTGGCTTCCTCCATGGTGACCGGCCACCGGCGGCTTTAGCTCATCCCTCCTCCTCCCTTGGATGAAACCATGTGGTTTCATCTCATCCATCCATCTCTTCCTCCTTTTGCTATAAATACCCCCCTCCCATCCCATTTGTAAACATCCACAAATCATCCCAAAAATCATACACTTATCTCTCTAAAAGTTTGGTACTTTGTAAGCTTTTGTTCTATATCTATAATACTCCTGTTGGTTCTTGAGTATTGTAGATCGTTCTTGAGTACTCCTGTCGGTTCTTGAAGTACTCACCCCTTTCCCTTACTTACTGTCTTTCAAAAACTGTAAGTACTTAGCTATGGTATCCACCTCTATGGATATTCGTAGCTAAACTCTTCATTCGGTTGAAGGGGTGTACTTGTATTATAAAATGTTTTAGACTATTTTAGTGTTTTTTCTCTGTATTCAAAACTTGTTCTATGTGCCATATATTAGGTCATAACTTCCAAGGTTGAGTGGATGCTTGAAATGGCAAAACTCTTCCGTGGAAGTTCGTGAACATACTCGGGTAAGTGGATGCTTGAAATGGCAAAGCTTATCTGAGGAGTTCGATCTCTCTCAAACACCATTTGGATATATCGGAAAAGATTGTCCAATGGATGCACATAGACTAGTATACCTTGAAATGGGTTGCTAGTCTAAGTAGAACAAGGGCTCTACGTTTTTTGCAAAAGATTAGACAGTGTTGCAAGTCGAGTGCTTGAAATGGCCTTGATTCACTTTCGAACACTTTTGCAAAAGACTAGACAGTGTGGCAAATCGAGCGCTTGAAATGGCCTTGATGCACGTTTGAATACTTAGAAGGATTACTAAAATGATAAAACAGGCTATGATGCAAGGCCTCCGAAACCGAATGCTTTCCTTAAATTACAAAACCCCCCTGTATTTACTTTCCTAGTATAACTGCCTTAATCAACTGCACTCACCATCCGGAGGACTCGCAAATCACGCATCACCCACTGTAAGTCTTTCTTTTTATTTTTTAGTATTTATTTTTCTGTAATTTACTTTCCGCACTAAAAACCAAAACAACCAAAAAAAGGTCACTTAGTTATAACCGCTAAAATCCCAATCAACCTTAAAACACACTCCCTCGCTGTACGATTCCCTCAAAGAATAACTTATCCCCCTAATTCCCTTGGGTTCGACCCCTACTTACCACTTGCTACCCAGTAGTGAAGTCGCGAGTAGCGGATTTATAAATTTATTTGTACACATTGCCTCGCCACAAGGCAATGCTGTCAAATTGGCGCCGTTGCCGGGGAATCAGTTAATTAATCGGATAAGTTCTTTGAATCGATACTCGCTTCGAAACAACCATGTCTCGCGAAGGAAGCTACCATGACTACCAGGATGACGAAGAAATAAACCTGTACGATCGAAATGATGAGGTGCCACTTCCATTTGTCGACGATCCGGAACAGATCATCCGTGACAGAAGAGATCGTGATAGGGAGGTCGCCCGAAGAAACCAAGGACCACCCGAGGACCGAAATGCAGCTGGTCCAGTACAACCCCCTAGATATCCACCACCCCCTCAACCTCGACGAATGCCGAGACGAGAACCCGCTTTCGATAACTACTACGGGGACAACAACAACTTCCGCGAACCTACTATGGGAGAACTCTCAGCACCGTATTTCAGAAACCAGCCTTGGTGCATTCACGAAGGCCCTGAACTGGAAAATGTCATCATCAACACTTCAGTGGCCCACAACTTACCGAAATTCTCAGGAACACGTGGAGAATCAGCAATGACTCATCTCCAGCGCTTACATGGTATTTGCCAGAACTTAAAACCAAATGGCATAAACGTAGACGACTTCAAGTTGAAGGCGTTCTATTTTTCCCTCGTCGACGCGGCAAACGACTGGTTCCTTTCATTACCTTCCGATAGCATCAGATCATGGGCTCAGATGCAAAAGAAATTCCTGGACAAATATTACCCGGCAGGATGGGCGATGCAAGTACGGAGGCAACTACAAGACATCAAGCAAGGACCCAATGAAACCATGTACGATTACCTGTAAAAGTTCAACCGCCTGGAGAGAAGCTGCTGTACCCTTGGACTGCCCGAGAAACTCACCGTCGAGTATCTCATTGATAGATTAAGACCCTTAGACAAAATGCTCCTGGATGCCTCAGCTGGAGGATCCATGATGAATCTGTCATTAAGTGGCATAAGGGATCTCATCACCAACGTTGCTGAAAATGTCCGATTTAGAGAAGAGACGACTCGTCAGGAAGAATTTTCCCGAACAAGGAATGTGGCAAAAGCTGAAACACCGATGAACTCCATGCCAGAAGAGATGAAACAATTGAAGGAGATGATGATTCAGTTCCTACGAAGACAACCAGTTCCAGTTAAGCCTTGCAAATTTTGTGGTTCTACGGACCATAAAACCGACGCATGCCCGACATTAATAGAAGAGGAACCAGCAGAAGTGAATGCATTGGGAGGATACCAAGGATACAACAACAATAGCAATGACAGAGCCAGACAAAACAGACAGTATGGTCAAGCAACCAACCCAAGCTGGCGTAACAACAACTATCCTCAGAAGGAAGCACAACCAGCTGTTCCTCAACTAGCTCAGTCATTCTACCAACCTCTCCACCATCAGTATAACCAGAACGCTCCATCAGTAGGCCAATATCAGCAAAGAGGACCCAATCAGTACCAAACCGGCCCGCATAATCAGCAAGAACCAACCAAGTTGCTTGATGACACGATGAAGGAGCTCGCAGGAAGCATAAATCAATTGGGTACTTCGTTACACCAATACCCGGCGAAAACTGACGGGGCAATTTCAGAATTGACCAAACAAATGTCCCAGCTCGCCACTGCAATGTCAACACTCACTAATGAGCCTGGCAGACTTCCTTCACAAACCATCCAAAACCCAAAGGCGAATCTTAGCATGATAAAGAGGTCAAACGAAAAGGCGACACTGGGAGAAGTAGCACGATCCCCAACTTACAAACTTACAAACAAGCACTTCACCCGGAGGCGTCGTCCTGATCGGAACCAAGAGGAAGACCGACCCAATGATGGTAAAACATGGGTTACGCATGCTGACAAAGGACGGTACGCATTCACCGTTTGCATAACACCACCACCGATCATACACTCCGACATACCAGCACCTGGATGGGATGACAATAACGAATTAAAGTGGGACTCTCCAACTAATATTTATGCTCCGAAGCGAAATATTAAGGGGTCCAATTATACAAATCCTAAGCCAAGGAACGGGCAGAATGGCCCGACAATAGAAAGAGCCCTCACTTCAGATCATGAGTCACAATCGGAAAGAGATAAAGACCCTGGGGCCTTCACAGTCACCTGCGGTATTGGTGAAGCACAGATTCATAAGTGCTTAGTCGATCTTGGAGCGGCTGTCCATGCCATGCCTTCCTCCTTATACTACTTATTAGGACTTGGTCCATTGAAACCACCCAGGTCAAATATCGAGCTAGGAGATAAATCGTGCATCCATCCGGTTGGAGTACTGGAAGACGTAATACTCCATGTGGGAGAGCTCGTCGTTGCTGCAGACTTTTATGTGATACAAACGGGAGAGACCAGCGAAGACGACCCTCCAACAATAATATTGGGACGACCTTTCCTCTACGCTACTAAAGCAAGGATCGATGTGGGCAAGGGCTCATTATCGCTTAAGTTCGGCGGCAAAATTGCAAATTTCTACATTGATAATAGCCGCACGGATACAAAGAAACCGCCAGATATTATACCTATCTCATATTGCGGTACACAGATTTCTGACCTACCAAAGGAGACCGAAAGAGTAACAAGACCAGCAGCTATGGTCAAAGGTCCCCCACCTTCTCAGAAACAATGGAAAGAAAAAACACCAAAACCATGGGGTTCTAACCCAAGCAAGAAATCAGGAAGAGTCAAGGCCAAAATCAACACAGGAACAGTGGCAAAATACGACCTAAGCCACCCATGGGATCCAAACCAGTAATCCAGGAATGAGGTACTGTCGAGCCAACGACGTTAAACAAAGGCACTGGTCGGGAGGTAACCCGACACCTATCTTACTTTCAGTACTTTTATTTTCTGTCATTTAGTTTTTTCCGTAAGTCGCTCTCACCCACTTGGTGCATAGAAGAAATGACTATTCAGGAATCGGACTTGGGTGCAACATTAAGCCAGCCAGGCCTATGCCAAGAGTTCAAGGCCCCAGCCGAACTCCCTCGATTATCCAGCCTCATGCCATGTCGTTCACTCAACACCTTAAAGGGAGTTCCGTTCTTCCCTTTTCCTTAATGTCATTTCCTTCTCATAATTGTCTGCTTGCATGGCTTTTGAACTAAGTCTTGCTGAAAGGCACGCCTTCGTTGAAAAGTGTGGGGTGAGAACCACCTGTGTACATAAAGATGTTTTCTTTTTTTATATTATCTTTTTGTAAATATGAACTTAAGAATGTGAAAAAGATAGATCATAATTCATGCATTAACCTTGTGAAAATTCAACTGTTTAAAAACTTAGAATGTAACTTCTCATTTGTCTCTTTGTGCTGAGATATACTAGGGATGTGGAGTTGACATAAACTGCCCTAGAGAGGCTTGGCAAGCAATCGAAGGACTGAATTTTGCTATATGGTTTTCGAAGTCAGTGGAGGCTGCACTTCGGGTTTCAGTGAAGATTGAAGTCATCTCCGCCATGCAGTGTTTATGCAAAAAGAAAAAAGGCGAGGATGGGAATCAGACCGTCCTATCTCCGAGTCAAAGTAGCCGAGAAAATAGATGAGCGACCCTCATCTTGACCCGCGCGAAACGGCAAGGATGAGAGGAGCGGGGAGGTATTTCCATATGCTCGCGGGCGACGATTGGACCTCCCAAAAAGGCTTGAGAAAATGGACTAGCAAGCCACAAAAAGGCAAAAGCTCAAAGAAGCAAATCAAGAGGCCAAAGGCCCAAAATTGTGAAGGTTTTAACCGAACAAAAAGTGAAGTACTCAAAGAGTCAAATCAAAGGCCAAAGGCCGATTCACTACAAAAGCTGTCCCTCACCAAAAGAAAATCAAAGACCAAACCATTGAAACCCGAACCGAATCACGTGCTAGAGAAAGCTACAAGAAAACCATATAGTGCGAGACGATCCCGAGGATGCAGTCCAGGAGCCTAAAAAGGGCTATCTCCCGAAACATCCAGAATAATTTGCATCTCAGCACGGAGGTATAAGTATCAAGTTTCTTCTATTTATTTACACAGTTCAATTTGGTAATAAGTAAGCAATGCATGAATTAGGATAAATCGAGTCCCACAGTCTAACTTTCATATTTTAAAAAAAAGCTTACTTAGTGCCGCCCTTTAATAGCATTGTTCGGGACGAACAACTAAAAGTGTGGAGTGATCTGATGGACCATAATTATACGAATCATAAACACAGTAAAACCTACCAAATTAGACTGTTTGTCTATTTAACTTTTGCTTGTTTGTTCCGATATTTATCTGCAGGGCATTTTAGAGACTAAAGAGAATACACGCTAAGGAGGAGTTCTTACGCAGAAAAGATGTTACGAGTCATTCCAAGGTCAAGATCAGACGCCGACTGAAGAAATCTCAAGATCCTGACATTGAATCACTCAAAACAAATCAAACCAATGAGCAATCAAAGTTAGTCCGGGGCCGAAATACACCGATAGTTTTGTGAAAACATCACAATAATCACAAACCTCATCCTTTTTGCCCAAGGTGACCGGCTGCTTTGGAGAGTGATGAGTCATGGGGTGACTCACCCCCCTCCTTCCCTCCTCCATGACCGGTCGCTTCCTCCATGGTGACCGGCCACCGACGGCTTTAGCTCATCCCTCCTCCTCCCTTGGATGAAACCATGTGGTTTCATCTCATCCATCCATCTCCTCCTCCTTTTGCTATAAATACCCCCCCTCCCATCCCATTTGTAAACATCCACAAATCATCCCAAAAATCATACACTTATCTCTCTAAAAGTTTGGTACTTTGTAAGCTTTTGTTCTATATCTATAATACTCCTGTTGGTTCTTGAGTATTGTAGATCGTTCTTGAGTACTCCTGTCGGTTCTTGAGTACTCAAGCTTTTCTTTATTCTCAAGTACTCTTGTCGGTTCTTGAAGTACTCACCCCTTTCCCTTACTTACTATCTTTCAAAAACTGTAAGTACTTAGCTATGGTATCCACCTCTATGGATATTCGTAGCTAAACTCTTCATTCGGTTGAAGGGGTGTACTTGTATTATAAAATGTTTTAGACTATTTTAGTGTTTTTTCTCTGTATTCAAAACTTGTTCTATGTGCCATATATTAGGTCAGAACTTCCAAGGTTGAGTGGATGCTTGAAATGGCAAAACTCTTCCGTGGAAGTTCGTGAACATACTCGGGTAAGTGGATGCTTGAAATGGCAAAGCTTATCTGAGGAGTTCGATCTCTATCAAACACCATTTGGATACATCGGAAAAGATTGTCCAATGGATGTACATAGGCTAGTATACCTTGAAATGGGGTGCTAGTCTAAGTAGAACAAGGGCTCTACGTTTTTTGCAAAAGATTAGACAGTGTTGCAAGTCGAGTGCTTGAAATGGCCTTGATTCACTTTCGAACACTTTTGCAAAAGACTAGACAGTGTGGCAAATCGAGCGCTTGAAATGGCCTTGATGCACGTTTGATAACTTAGAAGGATTACTAAAATGATAAAACAGGCTATGATGCAAGGCCCCCGAAACCGAATGCTTTCCTTAAATTACAAAACCCCCCTGTATTTACTTTCCTAGTATAACTGCCTTAATCAACTGCACTCACCATCCAGAGGACTCGCTAATCACGCATCACCCACTGTAAGTCTTTCTTTTTATTTTTCAGTATTTATTTTTCTGTAATTTACTTTCCGCACTAAAAACCAAAACAACCAATAAAGGTCACTTAGTTATAACCGCTAAAATCCCAATCAACCTTAAAACACACTCCCTCGCTGTACGATTCCCTCAAAGAATAACTTATCACCCTAATTCCCTTGGGTTCGACCCCTACTTACCACTTGCTACCCAGTAGTGAAGTCGCGAGTAGCGGATTTATAAATTTATTTGTACACATTGCCTCGCGACAAGGCAGTGCTGTCAAATTGGCGCCGTTGCCGGGGAATTATTTAATTAATCGGATAAGTTCTTTGAATCGATACTCGCTTCGAAACAACCATGTCTCGCGAAGGAAGCTACCATGACTACCAGGATGACGAAGAAATAAACCTGTATGATCGAAATGATGAGGTGCCACTTCCATTTGTCGACGATCCGGAATAGATCATCCGTGACAGAAGAGCTCGTTATAGGGAGGCCGCCCGAAGAAACCAAGGACCACCCGAGGACCGAAACGCAGCTGGTCCAGTACAACCCCCTAGATATCCACCACCCCCTCAACCTCGACAAATGCCGAGACGAGAACCCGCTTTTGATAACTACTACGGGGACAACAACAACTTTATAGTTGTCAAGTTATATGTTTTAGGGGTTGACAAATGTATTTTTAACCCTTTATAGTTGTCAAGTTATGTGGTTTAGGGGTCAAGTTGCAGTCAAATAAATTTTATAAACCGTGGTATGCCAAGGGTCGATCCTAGGAACAACGTGCATGAATACTAGCTAACAAGTGACCTATTTAGCTATTTCGATTAACAAGAGGTTTTGATGTGAAACAAATAGCAGAAATTAAATACGGAAAATAGAAAGGTTTTTACTTGATCGGAGAAAGAATCCCAGGATCAAACTTCACCCGTGCCAACCCCACTAATCATGCAATCACATAACGTAAATTCATCATGATATCGAATTTGGAAATAAACCAAAATAACACTAGACAAGCCGCCCATCCACGAATCATTGTCTAGATTAATCTCATTCGTTGAACGTCGCCCATCTACGAATTATCAACGATCTCGATTATTAAACTTAGGGTTTTTTGACAGAAGTCAACTTTCCTATTAATTCATGTACTACCATTGTAGCTACCATGACCTAATATCAATTTCATGCAATCCGTTTAATACCTAGGACCCATCCATCTTTTGGTAATTAACCTAACTACGTTCTAGCATGCAAACATCCCATTCAATGTAAAACTTGCAAGAACGATAAAATTAAGCGCGATAAAATTGAATATTCGAATTGCAATAATGAAAGACGTTCAATTGATCACACAAAGAGTTGGGTACATAGCACGGGATCCGTAGGATCCCAGAATACGGAAGACTACTCGCTACTCATAGTAAGTTAACCAAAAATAGTATAGATAGAAAAATCAAGGTCGAGGAAACCGTGTATACAATAAAGCTCGTTGAGTTGTTGATCTCTCCCACTAATACGCTCTGTCTTTTTCTCCAAAAATCCAGTCTCCTCTTTCCCAAAAGTTAACTTTCTATTTATAGGCCCGAATTTCCTAATTCTTTTCTGGTATTTAGAAACACCCGTGACGAATATTTGGGTCACGGCATGTCACGGGCTGTGCGAAAAACAACCATCTGCTCAACTTTTGAAAGTCCCGTAATGCCCGTGACTAAAGGGGCCGTCACTGTGTCCTCAATTTGCTCGATATCTGATCCTCCCAGGAAAAGCCCGTGACACCCGTGCATCCCGTTGCGGTTGTTTTGCGTCACGAGGTCTTGGTTAGATGACAGAGATTTTCGCTCAATGCTTTAACTTTTCGTCCTTTCACCATTCATTGGCCCTGGGGGAGAAACAGACCTGAAACACTAGGGACAACCGTTAAAAGACACTAAAACGCTGGGGAGAATCGAGCTAATCCATCATCAAATGGCGCAATTAATTGATCAATAACTCAACCGATCAAAACACTCCAGACTTAGGATTTGTTCGTCCCGAGCAATACAAAACACCAGTCAATAAGTAGCAAAAACAGCCACCCACTTGTGTATCATGCGATCAATCCTAACTAAAAAGAACATAACTCACTATCGTAGAGGACACGGATTCATTTTGCATATGCATCAAGTCTTTAAACCTCTAGGCTGCCCTAGTAGGACAAGTATTGTCTCGTGAAGGTTTTCAGGAATTGGACTACCTACAAATCTCATGTACAACTAACTAACATGTATGCATGAGATGATGCTCAATGAGTCATATTAAAGTCATGTCATACCTCGGATTCATCGTGTTACGTCAACTTCAGGTCAGACATCTTCATCAAAGTTGTCAGATAATCATAGATTAAATGAGTCATGCATTCAAACGGTCAGTACACATGGCTAGCACGGGACTAATCACATCTTCTAATTAGTTCTATAGCAACACAATAAGAACATGAATAGTTACACAAAACATGCTCGCCATTCACCTATGCTACCTAGGGATTGTCCATGGGCTCTTGGCGCAAATCTCATTCTCAAGTGCCAAGGACTAGGCAATGACCCGTAAGAGAAGAGGAGCATAGCTTGAGATTTTTTTGAAAAATAGTACGAAAATCACATCAGAATTTCAGTGCAAGCACGAGGATCGTCCTTTATTTTCTAGTACATGAATTCTCAAGACAAATCATGATTGCACGCAATGAAAGAGTGAAAATACACTACATCAAGCGAAAGGGGGGCATAAATTTCATTTTTTTTAATACACAAGGGGTGACTTTTCTCACTTTGCCCTTGGTATTATTTTTCTCTTTTTTTTTCTGCAAAAAAAACTATGCTTAGGGTCAATTTTTCACCCTCTTTTGAAAATTCAGAACTTTGTTCTTGATTGGGGGCCTATTTTTCGCTACTCTTTTGACTATATTTTTCTAACTCCACACTTAAAACTTGACATAGTGTATGAGTAAAGACGGGCACATGCAAATCACAGCAAGTATAGAGAAAGACATACTAGTACTAAGGTCACCTAGAAAAAGAGATGCAATTTAAGTTTTTGACATTTTGTACCGGTGCCTACTTATATCAAGTCTCAAACATGCTTCATGAAATACATAAAACACATGATAGGCAAAGGCTAGCAATGATACTGACACGAGAAAATACACTCACAAATAAAACTATTTCAAGTCCTAGGCTTCGAATCCAAAAGAATGACAATCGGTCAAGGAGCATCGTAGAAAAATGAGGATTTCAATCACAATACATAGACAGTTGAGCATATGCAAGAGTGAATGTGATATGCGATGCGTGTGACTATGCGCTACCCACTGCACACTTAAAATGAGCTTAGTCCCAAAGTGAAAAAATAAAATATAAGAAAAGCGCATATGAACTTCCCTCGTGTGTGAAAACTCGATATCCATGGAGATTAAGCGATGCCCGGGGAGTGAAATGTGACTCGTGAGCTGGTAGATAAATAGATAAAAACACAGAGCTACACGAGTGATAAGTTAGCATCGAAAATCGTGGAGGGGCTAGGGCAGTCCACACTTAGAACTCTGAAATGTCCACACACAATGCAAATGAAAAATGCAACTAACGAATACTTACAGCGCGGGTTACTCCGCGAAGAGGCCAAGTTTAACGAGACATAGCTAGGGAGGTAGGACTAGAAGCATTCTCGGGAAGTCCCTTGCTGGGATCCCTTCCCGAGAAGTAGGTTATCATCAATGTCGTCAGGTAGTTCCTGGTGCTTTAGGACGTGGTAATGCTTAAGGCGCTGCCCGTTGACCACCATTGATTTTCCTTCCTCAATGCTAAGCTCCACGTGGTCGTCTGGGTACGCTCTCACCACTGTGTATGGACCACTCCACTCGGTGCGCATCTTCCCAGGTAATAATCTAAGGCGGGAGTTATAGAGAACAACTCGCTCGCCTTTATTGAATTTTTTGTGCACTATTCACTTATCATGCCAGTTCGTCGTCCTCTCCTTATAGATACCACTGGGGTCAAGATGAGTTTTCAGCTCTACCTTGCAATGTTCCTTTCCTGAGCCGGTGGTCTGTTCAGCTTCAGCTCCTCTCGCAGTGCTCATTGTGCATATATTCATCGGTATTGGACAGCCTGATACAACTCTGTAAGGCTCAATAGAGGTCAGTGTAATAGGGTTATCAACATCTGCAGAGTCCAATACATCACAGTCAGCTAACAGACTAGGACTCTTACACGTGTCAGGCAAATTAAACACAGCTCTTTCACTACCCACTCGCAAGGCTAAAGAACCCCTATCCATGTCAATGACTGCATTAGCCGTGTAAAAAAATGGCCTACCAAGAATAATTGGGATATCTATGCCCTCAGATATTTCCAGCACTATAAAATCAACAGGATGTAAATGTGCTTCACCTTGACGGGGACATCCTTCAAAATCCCTCTCGGAAGTCTACACGAACGATCCGCAAGGCGAATAGTGACATTAGTAGGACAAAGATCACCCAACTTTAGTTTAGCATACAAATAATATGGCATGATAGACACACTAGCACCTAGATCACATAGAGCATGACAAATAGTAATACCACAAATATCACAAGGGATAGAAAAACTCCCCGAGTCTTGAAGTTTGGGCGGCATGGGCTGGTGCATGGCTGTGATCAGTTGATATTTCGACTAGTTAATTACTTCATACGATGAAGGATATCATTCGTTCTCCTGAAAAATTGTCACTATTTGATATATTTTCTTTAGTGTTTCAGGTTAAAAGCAGTTATCCATCGAAACCATGGCCTAAGACCAAGACTCGAAGAAAATCCATGCTTTTGGGCAAAAAATGCGCACAAGGAAGTCCAACCGACCGGTTGGACAAATTGGCCCAAAGCCAACCGGCCGGCTGAATAGAGACCAGGCACAAGGATGTTTCTGAGGGCTAGAACCGGCCGGCTCAATCCAGTGTGCATAGCTCAACCGGCCGGCTCAAAGGGTCAAAGACTTCGGGCCTTGTGGAGCTTCTCCGAACCGGCCGGCTCACATCAAGGCAAAATACTCAACCGGCCAGCTCAACCCCAGGCCAACAAACTCAACTGAGCGGTTCGCTGTCGGTTGCAGAAATTTCAGCTTGTTTCCTAATTTCGTTTTTGGAAAGTTTTTGGGCTGTTTGGGCTTTTAGGTCGTTTTTGGCTATAAAAGAGAGACAACCAGAGTGGATTAGGTGTGCTTGAATTGAGATTGAAGAACCCTAACTTGAGAGAGAAGACGGAGAACATCGCAAGAGATTGAGGATTCAATGAGCTACATCGTCGCTACGGTTATCTCGTCCTTAATTTATATTATTACACTATTCATGGTTAACTTATCATGAATAGTGAGTAGTCTTCTTTATTCTAGGATTCTACGGATCCCGTGCCATGTACCCAACTCTTCGTGTGATCAATTGAATGTTTTTCAATAATGCAATTCAAATATTCAATTTCATCGTGCTTAATTTTATCGTTCTTGCAAGTTTTACATTGAATGAGATGTTTGCATGCTAGAACGTAATTAGGTTAATTACCAAAAGATGAATGGGTCCTAGGTATTAACCGGATTGTACGAAATTGATATTAGGTCATGGTAGCTATAATGGTAGTACATGAATTAATAGGAAAGTTGACTTTTGTCTGAAAAACCCTGAATTTAATAATCGAGATCGTTGATAATCCGTGGATGGGCAGCGTTCAACGATTAAGATTAATCTAGACAATGATCCGTGGATGGGCGGCTTGTCTATTGTTATTTCGGTTTATTTCCATATTCGATAGCATGATGAATTTACGTTGCATGATTGCATGATTCGTGGGGTTGGCATGGGTGAAGTTTGATACTGGGATTCTTTCTCTGATCAAGCCACAACCTTTTTATTTTCTGCATTTAATTTCTATGATTTGTTTCACCACACCAAAACCTAATCATTTGGAATAGCTAAATAGGTCACTTGTTAGCTAGTACTCACACTCGTTGTTCCTTGGATCGACCCTTGGCATACCAAGGTTTATAAATTTTGTTTGACTGCAACTTGACCCCTAAAACACATAACTTGACGACTACAAAGGGTTAAAAATACGCTTGTCAAAATGGCGTCGTTGCCGACGAGCAGCGCTTAGTGTGATATTAGATTTAACACATGTAGTTTATACTATTCCACCTTGTTCGCTACTTGACCTTTTTTGAATTTCTTCACTCACGGTGATTCTTGGCTCTTGCAGGTACTAGCTAGTTCATGCCAAGGAAAACACCCTGACATAAGAAGCAAGTTCAAGTATCAGATGAGGATACACCAGACTAACGAAGAACTCTTCGCAAGGTCCAAAATGAAGCTCGACAACTCCGAGCACAGAATCGCAATTTTGCAGCACTCAATATGAATCAAAATCCAGCATTGCTGAATGGGCTGGTCGAAGATGACCAGTAGCGTCCCGCGCAGCAGCCAGCTCGTAGGACTCTTGGAGACTACACTGCTCCACGTGTCTCAGGATTCCAATGGGCCTTTGCACCGCCTGGTGTAGACAACAACAACTGGGAGATCAAAACCAGACTCATTCAGATGGTACATAATAGCCAGTTCTCAGGAAGGATGAATGAAGGCCCTCATCAGCACTTAAAGCGGTTTGTCCTGATGTGCAACACAGTAAAGACTAATGGTGTTCCTCCAGAGTCCTATTACCCGAGGTTATTTCCATTCTCACTCTTTGACAAGGTTATTTCCATTCACTAATTGGGGTAAACTGGCTGAAGCTTTTCTACAACAATACTTCCCACCTTAGCACATTTCAGGAACATGATCATCTCGTTCCGCTCTATGGATGGTGAGACTCTCTACGAGGCTTGGGAAAGGTACAAAGAGCTGATGAGGATGTGCCCTCACCACAACCTGGAGCTGTGGTAGATTATAGACACTTTCTATCAGGGAATCAACCAGGGGATGCACACATTGATAAATCAAGCGGCTGGTGGAAGACTAAATGGAGTCCCGCTAGAAGAGACCTATGATATAATAGAGAAAGAAGCTCAGGACTACCTCTTCTGGACGAGTGACCGATGAAACCAAGAAGGGTGTGCAAGACCTATACCTCGCTGACGGCACTAATGATATTACTGAGTTGACCAACACAGTGAAGATGCTTGCAACTGAAATAAAAAAAAATCTGAAGACAGACTCCGCTATGAAGTTGTTTGATGTTACTATTGTGGGTGTCTACTATCAAATATGTGGCTCCCCTTCTCCTTTTGCAGATGGCTGTCCGGTGATGGGACAAGATGATAACGTGGAAACCAGGAAGATGCCAATTATGTTGGGTAAAATAACCAAGGGATTGGTTTCACTTCTAGAGCAGCCCCTAATAGGTGGGATAACCCGAATCGGAATCATCCTAACCTCTCTTACAAACCATAGAATCAGGCGCCGCCTAGCTTCCCTTACAGACAGCAGCAGAGCAATGCACCGTACCAGCCACGAGGACAATACAACAATCAAGCTCAGTAGCCGCAGAATAGTGCCCCCTATCAGTCGAGAAATCAGTACAACAACCAACCCCAACAACAACAGAATCAGAATTCAGGGAACTACAATAATTCATCTCAGCTGCAACAAGCCCAGGTCTCAGGACCGACGTCAAATATAGAAGCCATACTAGCAAGCTTCATAGCCGAACAACGAAAGACATCGGCCGACCAGGATAGGAGGCTTCAAGGAGTTGAGTAGTCAATAGAGCAGCTCGCTATTCAAAATAGAATGCTGGAAACTCAGATAGTTCAGCAGGCAAACTTGGTAAACAGAGAACATGGGAAACTCCCGTCAAAACCAGACCCAAATCCTATATCAGTGAATGCCATCACACTCCGAGGAGGGAAACAGCTTGAGGTGCTACCAGCTCAGTCCACTCAATCTCCAGCTACAAAATCAGCATCTGATTCTACACCTGCTGAAGAGCAAACATGGAAGGAGGCTGATAACGGTGTCGAAAATTCTGCGCAGACAGTGGAGCCAGCCCTTTATTGACCGCCAATTCCATTCCCTCAGAGGCTAGTGGTCACACGGACAGACAAGGCTTTCAAGCAATTTGTAGACAAGATTCGTACACTGTACATCACTCTGCCCCTCACTGAAGCAATCACCCAGATTTCGACTTATGCCATATTCATGAAGGAGATTCTGACTGGGAAAAGAAAAATTGACGGGACCAAAATGGTGGCCCTGAGCGAGGAGTGCAGTGCAGCCCTACACCTGCCCATGCCACCTAAGCTTCAAGATTCAGGGAGTTTTTCTATGCCTTGTGATATTGGTGGTATTACTATTCGTCGTGCTCTTTGTGATCTTGGTGCCAGTGTGTCTATCATGCCATACTCTTTGTATGCTATACTGAATTTAGGTGATCTTTGTCCTACTAATGTCACTATTCTCCTTGTGAACTGTTCTTGTAGACTCCCGAGAGGGATTCTAAAGGATGTGCCCGTCAAGGTGAAGAACATATATATCCCTGCTGATTTTATAGTGCTAGAAATTTCAGAGGACATAGATATCCTAATTATACTTGGTAGACCATTTCTTTACACGACTAAGGTAGTCATTGACATGGATAAAGGGTCTATAGCTTTGCGAGTAGGCAGTGAACGAGTCATCTTTTATTTGCCTGATATGTGTAAGAGTCCTACTCTGTTAGCTGACTGTGATGTACTGGACTCTGCTGATATTGATGACCCTATTACACTGAACTTTGTTGAGTCTTACAGAGTTGTACCAGGCTGCCCAATACTGATGGATATATGCGTAGTGAGCACTGAGGGAGCAGCTGAAGATGAAGCAGAATAGTCCACCGATTCAGGTAAGGGACCTTGCAAGGTAGAGCTGAAACCTCTACCTGCAAGTCTCAGGTATGAATTTCTTGTCCCTAACTCGACTTACCCGGTGATTGTGAATGCATTCTGGACTGATGTAGAGACCCAGAGATTGTTAGATGTCCTGAGAGAGCATAGGCCAGCCCTAGGTTATTTGATTGATGATATTAAGGGGATTAGCCCAGATATGTGCATGCATGGACTCCATCTAGAGGGCGATGCTAGGCTTACCAGAGACGCTTTGAGACGTCTAAATCCTAAGCTAAATGATGTAGTGAAGAAGGAAATTCTGAAATTGCTAGATGCCGGTATTATTTATTCTATTGCTGATAGTGAGTGGGTAAGTCCTGTGCATGTTGTCCCTAAGGAGGGAGGTTTGACTATTGTTCGTAATGAGAAAAATGATTTGATTCCTGCTCGTACTATGACTGGTTGGCGTATGTGCATAGACTATAGGAAGTTGAATAATGCTACTCGTAAGGATCACTTTCCTTTGCATTTTATTTTCAGATGTTAAAACGTCTTGCAAAGCATAAGTTTTTCTGCTACCTCGATGGTTATAGTGGGTATTTCCAGATCCCTATACACCTCGAGGACCAGGAGAAGTCTACTTTCACTTGCCCTTTTGGCACATTTGCTTATAGACGCATGCCTTTCGGTCTTTGCATTGCACCAGCTACTTTTTAGCGTTGTATGAAGGATATTTTTTCTGACTTTATAGAAAACACCATGGAAGTATTTATGGATGATTTTTTGGTGTATGGCTCTTCATTCGATTCATGCCTCTCTAACCTTACTAATGTCCTTCGTCGTTGTGTTGACACTATCCTGGTTCTCAACTGGGAGAAGTGTCAGTTTATGGTGCAGTAAGGTATTGTGTTGGGACACCTAGTCTCCAACAGAGGCATTGAAGTTGATCGCGTGAAGGTGGAGGTGATTGAAAAGCTACCCCCACCAAAAGACGAGAAAGGAATCAGGAGCTTTCCAGGGCATGCAGGTTTCTATAGATGTTTCATTAAGGATTTCTCCAAGATAGCTAAGCCACTCACTGACTTACTCTGCCAAGACGCTAAGTTTAATTTTGATGAATCATGTTTTAATGCTTTCCACAATCTGAAATCTGCTCTTACTTCTGCTCCTGTAGTGTAGCCCCTCTAACTAGGAGATGCTATTTGAACTAATGTATGATGCTAGTGATTTTGTAGGGGAGCAGTTTTAAGGTAGCGCATTGACAAGAAGCTACACGTGATTTACTATGCAAATAAGGTCCTAGCTAGCGCAGCAGAAAATTACACTACGACAGAGATGGAGATGCTGGCCATCGTTTATGCTTTTGAGAAGTTCAGGCGGTATCTGATAGGGTCGAAGACCATAGTGTTCACCGACCATGCTGCGATTAAGTACTTGCTATCTAAGAAGGATTCAAAACCTAGATTGATTCGATGGGTCCTCCTCCTTCAAGAGTTTGACATTGATATTGGAGACAAGAAGGGAGCTGGAAATCTAGTTGCTAATCACCTGTCATGCCTCGAGCTAGGAGAGCTCAACCGCAAAGAGGACAAACTCCTGATGACTGATTTTCTAGCAGGGGAGCCGCTAATGAGTGTCGATGTGGGCATCGCTCCATGGTACATAGATTTCATCAACTATTTGGCATGCAATATTATTCCTCCTGAACAGTCGGACAACCAGAAGAGGAAATTTCTGTACGATGCAAAGAGGTACTTCTGGGATGACCCATTTCTATACAAATTATGTGCTGACGGTCTCTACAGGACTTGTGTTGATGAGGACCAGATTAGATGGATCCCAGAGCGCTTCCATTCGTCACAATATGGTGGCCACGGTGCTTGTTTGAAAATAGCTGCAAAGGTCCTACAGTCCGGGTTCTACTGGCCTACTCTATTTAAGGATGCACACGAGTTTGTCAAGGCTTGTAATCAGTTCCAGAGAATAGGAAATATTTCTAAGCAGCAGGAGATGCCCCAACAGAGCATTCTTGCAGTGGAGTTATTTGATGTATGGGGCATCGATTTCATGGGACCGTTCCCACCTTCTTATGGAAATCAGTACATCTTGGTAGCAGTCAACTATGTTTCCAAGTGGGTTGAAGAGTGGCTACTCCTACTTGCGACGCCAAGGTGGTCATGAAAATGTTTCAGAAGGTTATTTTTCCTCTGTTTAAGGTTCCCCGAACGGTTATTAGTGATGGAGGCTCCCACTTTAAAGAGAGAAATTTCGAGACCTTGTTGAAGAAATATGATGTTTATCACAAAGTTGTCACTCCATATCACCCCCAGACTAGTGGGCAGGTAGAGATCTCTAACCGAGAGATCAAGAGCATACTAGGAAAGATAGTCTCGAGCCACAGGAAGGACTGGGCGTCCAAGCTAGATGATGCGTTGTGGGCATGTAGAACTGCATTCAAAACTCCCATCGGAATGAGTCCTTTTAGGCTTGTCTACGGAAAAACCTGCCATCTGCCAGTTGAACTCGAGTACAAGGCTCTATGGGCAATCAAAGAGCTAAATATGGATATGAACGCAGCTGGGGAAGCGACTGCTGCAGCTAAATGAACTTGATGCGATCAGATTGGACTCCTATGAAAATGCTCGTATCTATAAGGAGAGGATGAAGAACTGACATGACAAATGAATAGTGTGTAGAGAATTCAAAGAAGGTGAGCGAGTTCTTCTCTATAACTCCTGCCTTAGATTATTTCCTAGGAAGTTGCGCACCAAATGGAGTGGTCCCTACACAGTGAAGAGAGCATACCTAGACGGCCACGTGGAGCTTAGCATTGAGGGAGAAAATCAATGGTGGTCAGTGGGCAGCGCCTTAAGCATTACCACTTCCTGAAGCATCTGGCGCCTCCTGAAGGCATAGACGATAACCTACTTCTCGGGAAGGGATCTCAGCAAGGGACTTCTCGAGAATGCTTCTAGTCCTACCTCCCTAGCTATGTCTTGCCAAGACGTTAGACTAGGCCTCTTCGGGGAGTAACCAGCGCTGTAAGTACTAGTTAGTTGCATTTTTCATTTGCATTATGTGTGGACAATTCAAGGTTCTAAGTGTGAAGTTCCCCTCCACGATTTTCGATGCTAACCTAACACTTGTGAAGCTCTGTATTTATATCTATATCTCTACTAGCCCACAAGTCGTGTTTCACTCCCCGAGCATCGCTTAATCTCTATGGATATCGAGTTTTCACACACGAGGGAAGTTCCTATGCGTCTTTTCTTATCTTCTATTTCTTCGCTTAGGGACTAAGCTCAGTTTTCAGTGTGGAGTGGGTAGCGCATAATCACATACATCGCATGTCACACATTCACTCTCGCATATGCTCAACTGTCTATGTATCGTGATTGAAATCCTCTTTTTCTACTAGACTCCTTGATTGATTGTCATTCTTTTGGATTCGAAGTCTAGGACTTGAAATAGTTTTAATCGTGTGAGTATTCTCTCATATCAGTACTATTTCTAGCCTTTGCCTATCACGTGTTTTACATATTTCATGAAGCATGTTTGAGACTTGATATTAGTAGGCAGCGGTACAAAATGTCAAAAAACCTAGATTGCATCCCTTTTTCAAGATGACCTTAGTACTAGTATGTGTTTCTCTATACTTTTTGTGATTTGCATGCAGGCCTTCATTCGTACACTATGTCAAGTTTTAAGTGTGGAGTTAGAAAGAAAAAATAGTCAAAAGAGGGGCGAAAAATAGGCCCCCAATCAAGAACAAAGTTCTGAATTTTCAAATGAGGGTGAAAAATTGACCCAAAGCATAGTTGTTTTTGCAGAAAAAAAAGGGAAATAATACCAAGGGCAAAGTGAGAAAAGTCACCCCTTGTGTATGAAAAAAAAATATTTTTGCCTTGATTCTAGATTTGACGAGACACCTGATCCTCCCAGGAAAACCCCGTGACGCCCGTGCATCCCGTGGCGGTTGCGATGCGTCACGGGGTCTTGGTTAGAAGACGGAGATTTTTGCTCAATTCTTTAACTTTTCGTCCATTCGCCATTCATCGGCCCTGGGGGAGAAACAGACCTGAAACACTAGGAAAACCATTAAAAACACTAAAATGCTGGGGAGAATCGAGCTAATCCATCATCGAATGGTGCAATTAATTGATCAATAACTCAACCGATCAGGGGTCTAATTGCAGTCAAACAAAATTTATAAACCTTGGTAAGCCAAGGGTCGATCCAAGGAACAACGAGTGTGAGTACTAGCTAACAAGTGACCTATTTAGCTATTCTGAATGATTAAAGGTTTTCGTTTGATGAGAATTTCAGAAATTAAATGCAGAAAAATATAGGTTTTGCTTGATCAGAGAAAGAATCCCAGGATCAAACTTCTCCCGTGCCAGCCCCACTAATCATGTAATCTTATCACGTAAATTCATCATGCTATCGAATATGAAAATAAACCAAAATAACACTAGACAAACTGCCCATCCACGGATCATTGTCTAGATTAATCTCAATCGTTGAACGCCGCCCATCCAAGGATTATCAACGATCTCGATTATTAAACTTAGGGTTTTTCAGAGAAAAGTCAACTTTCCTATTAATTCATGTACTACCATTGTAGCTACCATGCCCTAATATCAATTTCATACAATCCTGTTAATACCTAGGACCCATTCATCTTTTGGTAATTAACCTAAATACGTTCTAGCATGCAAACATCCCATTCAATGTAAAACTTGCAGGAACGATAAAATTAAGCACGATGAAATTGAATATTCGAATTGCATTAATGAAAATAGTTCAATTGATCACACGAAGGGTTGGGTACATGGCACGGTATCCGTAGGATCCCAGAATAAAGAAGACTACTCACTATTCATGGTAAGTTAACCACAAATAGTGTAGAAATAGAAATTAAGGACGAGATAACCGTAGCGATGATGTAGCTCGTTGAATCCTCAACCTCTTGCGTTGTTCTCCGTCTTCTCTCCCAAGTTAGGGTTCTTCAATCTCAATTCTAGCTCTTGTCAATGTCACACACCCTCATCAATCTGGTTGATCACCTCTTTATTTCTCATGAAAAAGGGCCAATTGCCAAAAAAACGAAATTAGGAAATCAGGGATTTCTATTTTTGGAAACTCAAAAATTATGCTCCCGACGGCAAACCGGGCGATTCAATCAGGGCTGGCTTGTGCACGAACTCTTTGGCCATTTGAACCGGGCGGTTCAACTCTGGTGCATTTCCATGAACCGGGCAGTTCAACATCTCAGAGCATTTTCTCTTGGATTTTTTGATCTCTTAACATCTGAATCGGATCTTGAGTAAACTACAAAGTTATAGGCCTTCGCGTTAGCTTTCCAACAAGCTAACGTTCGACCCATTTGTACATGATATGCGCTCTGGGCATGCAAAATATGTCGCAAAAGTCCGATGACAGCACTGCCTTGTCGTGAGGCAATGTGTACAAATAAATTTATAAGTCCGCTACTCGCGACTTCACTACTGGGTAGCAAGTGGTAAGTAGGGGTCGAACCCAAGGGAATTAGGGGGATAAATCGTTCTTTGAGGGATTGTACAGGCGGGGAACGTGATTTTAGGGTTGATTAAGGTTTCAGCGCGAATAACTACGTGACATTTTGGTTGGTTTTGGTTTTTGGTGTGGAAAAGTAAATAACAGAAAAGTAAATACTGAAAATAAAAGGAAGACTTATAGCGGTTGTTGCGTGATCGGCAAGTCTTGCGGAACGTCAGCAGTTGATAATGCAGTTTATACTAAGAAAGTAAAGTGCAGGTGATGTTTTAAGTCAAGAAAAGATTCGGTTTTAGGGGCCTTGTATCATAGTTGTTTATCATTGGCCGCTAATGATCATACTACGTGTTCAAAGATGAATCGAGGCTATCTCTAGCACAAGACTTGCAACATCGTTTAAAACACTTGTTCTATTTTAGACTAATTCCTCCTTTCGAAGTATCTTAGCTTTATGTGCATCCATTTGATCTTCAGTTACGATCAACCAAATGGTTTTTGAAATAAGTCGAACTCCTCAGATAAGCTTTGCCCGTTAAAGCATCCACTTACCCGAGTATGTTCACGAACCCCACGGAAGAGCTTTGCCCGTTAAAGCTTCCACTCAACCTTGGAAGTTCTAACCTGATATATGGCACATAGAACAAGTTTTGAACACAGAGAGGCACTAGGTGCAGGGTCTAAAACATTGTATGATACAAGTACACCCCTTCAACTGAATGAAGGGTTTAGCTACAAATATCCATGGAAGAGGACATCATAACTAAGTACTTGAAAAGGTTTTTGAAAAGACAGTAAAGTAAGTTTTTGAAAGTAAAGACAGTAAGGGAAAGGGGTGAGTACTTCAAGAACCGACAAGAGTACTCAAGAATAATAAAGTAAAGCTTGAATACTCAAGAACCAACAAGAGTACTCAAGAACGATCTACAATATTCAAGAACCACCAAGAATATTATAGATTGAAAACCAAACTTACAAAGTGCCAAAACTAGAGAGATAAGTGTTTATGAGATTTGAGGATGCTTTTACAAGTGAGTTTGGCATTTGTATTTATAGCCAAAATGAAGGGAAATGGAGGGCTAAGATGGCTTTCATCCAAGGGAGGAGGAGGAGGAGATGAAGATGTGGTGGAGAAGCCACCACATGGCAACTTCTCGTGGTGGCTCATTTAGCCGCCGGTTGTGGGTTGTAAAAGGGGGAGGCTCTCCTCCTTTGGTTACCTCCAACCAAAAGCCACCGGTCACCAATGGATAAGGATGAGTTTTGTGTGAGTTTTGTGCAGTCTTTTCACAAAACTATCAGTGTATTTCAGCTCCGGTTTGACTTTGGTTTGGTTTTCCTTCGGTTGGATTTGTATTGAGTGATTCCCCGTCAGGATCTTGAGATTTCTTCATTCAGCGTCTGATCGTGACCTTGGACTGACTCGTAATATCTTTTCAGCGTAAAATCCTCTCCTTAGCGTGTTTTCTCTCTAGAGTCCAAAATACCCTGTAGAAATATATCGGAACTAACAAGCAAAAGTGAAATAGACAAACAGTCCAATTTAGTGGTTTAACTGTGTTTTTGATTCATATAATTATGGTCCATCAGATCACCCCACACTTTTAGTTGTTCGTCCCGAACAATGCTATTAAAGGGCGGCACACTAAGTAAGCTTGTAAAATATGAAAGTTAGACTGTGGGACTCGATTTATCCTAATTCATGCATTGCTTACTTATTACCAAATTGAACTGTGTAAATAAATAGAAGAAACTTGACACGTGTACCTTCGTGCTGAGATGCAAATTATTTTGGATGTTTCGGGAGATAGCCCTTTTTAGGCTCCTGGACTACATTCTCGGGACCGTCTCGCACTATATGGTTTTCTTGTAGCTTTCTCTAGCACGTGATTCGGTTCGGGTTTCAATGGTTTGGTCTTTGATTTTCTTTTGGCGAGGGACAGCTTTTCTAGTGAATCCGCCTTTGGCCTTTGATTTGACTCTTTGAGTACTTCACTTTTTGTTCAGTTAAAACCTTCACAATTTTGGGCCTTTGGCCTCTTGATTTGCTTCTTTGAGCTTTTTGCTTCTTTGTGACTTGCTAGTCCATTTTCTCAAGCCTTTTTGGGAGGTCCAATCGTCGCCCGCGAGCATATGGAAATACCTCCCCGCTCCTCTCATCCTTGTCGTTTCGCGCGGGTCAAGATGAGGGTCGCTCATCTATTTTCTCGGCTACTTTGACTAGAGATAGGACGGTCTGATTCCCGTCCTCGCCTTTTTTTCTTTTTTTGCATAAACACTGCATGGCGGAGATGACTTCAATCTTCACTGAAACCCGAAGTGCAGCCTCCACTGACTTTGAAAACCATATAGTTTGATTCGATCCTTCGATTGCTTGCCAAGCCTCTCTAGGGCAGTTTATGTCAACTCCACATCCCTAGTTTATCTCAGCACAAAGGGACAAATGAGAAGTTACGTTCTAAGTTTTTAGACAGTTGAATTTTCACAAGGTAAATGCATGAATTTTAGATCTATCTTTTTCACATTCTCAAGTTCATATTTTCAAAAAGATAATATTAAAAGAAAAGGAAAAGAAAAACATGTTTATGTACACAGGCGGTTCTCACCCCACACTTTTGAACGAAGGCGTGCCTTTCAGCAAGACTTAGTTCAAAAGCCATGCAAGCAAATGTTATATGAGAAGGAAATGATATTAAGGAAAAGGGAAGAACAGAACTCCCTTTAAGGTGTCGAGTGAACGACATGGCATGAGGCTGGATAATCGAGGGAGTTCGGCTGGGGCCTTGAACTCTTGGCGTAGGCCTGGCTGGCTTAATATTGCACCCAAGTCCGATTCCTGAATAGTCATTTCTTCTATGCACCAAGTGGGTGAGAGCGACTTACGGAAAAAACTAAATGACAGAAAAATAAAAGACAGAAAGTAAGATAGGTGTCGGGTTACCTCCCGACCAGTGCCTTTGTTTAACGTCGTTGGCTTGACGCTACCTCAATCATGGATCATAAGGTCGGATCCCATGGGTGTTTGAGGTTGAACTTTTTGTTGGTAGCTCTTTTATCCCGCTTAAAGAACTTGTGGATTGATGGGCTTGGTTTGGTTCTCCATTGGTTCGGCAGGTTCTTCTTTTCATAGCTCCGAGAAGGTGAGGCTTCCTTGACCATAGCTGCTGGTTCATCGAGCCGTGCTCTCTTGCTTCTCCTTCCGGGTTTCCATTCTCTTGGCCCATGTCTTTGCCGCTTCTTCATGTATGGCCGGTTTGCATCTTTGCAATTGTGGAAGTTCAGTCTTTTGCCAAGCGACCTCAAGCATGCCCCCATGCTAACCCTCTTCTTCATGGCAGCGATGAAAGGTCGTCCTAGAACGAGTGAGTTTTCCGGGCTGCTTGGCTGGCTCGTGGCGAGGGAGTGCTCCATTGTCGGCTTCTCGAGCTCAAGCTTCTCCTCCAACTCGCCTTGCACCTCATCATTGATTACTTCATCTTCAGGGGCTGTGATCCGCATAAAAACCGAGGGGACAAGTTCGGGGACTTCCACCACAATGGCCGGATCTTTCTCGAGCAGCTCTTCAGTGAGGACCGGGCTTGTCGTGATTTTCTCGGTTAGTTCGGCAGTGATGTCCGGGACTTCTTTTGGCTCGGCAGTGAGGACTGTATTAGACGTGGCTGGTTCGGCAATCAGGTCCGGGACCGGCGTGGTTTCCTAGGGCAGATTGGTGATGAGGACCGGGACTGAATTGGGCAGTTCGGCATTGAGGTCTGGGTATGTCTCGGGCAACTCTTCAGTTAGGACCAATATTGATTTGGGCAGTTTGGCAATGCGGTCCCAGATCAGTTGTGTAGCCGCCCAGAATTCCTCATTTTCGACCTCGTCTTGGTGTATCGGGGCACTCATTTGCTGGATGCTAGCTGCCAATTCTTCCTCCTCGTCCTCGAGTGGCTCGGTGGGCTCTTCTTTAGGCGTCAGTGGGCCGTTTTCTTCTAAATGCCCGGGATAATATGATCTAGGCTCCTCCTCGCTAATCCTTGGCTTCGCATTGAGCATCTCATTGACCTGATTTGCACATTTTTTTATGAGCGCCTTTTTCTCTGCCCAAGATTTCTCGGCTTCGGCCTGGTTTTGGTCTATCATGTTGGCCTGCTGCTGGTTGCTAGATGCCACCTCTGTTGTAACGTCCTCGAGTGGCTCAGCCTGATCTTCTCTTGGTCTTGACCTTATGGCCAAATCGTCTATTAGGTTCCATAGATCATCCATGGCTAAGTTATTCACCGAACCTCCCGCCGCATCATTAAGCCTATTCCACTCTTGTGGCATCATTCCACCTAGAAACCTTTGAAGAAGATCTAAGTTCGTGAATCCATGGTGCGGGTAGCTCATTACAAGGGAATCAAAGTACCATAAGTACTCGTCCAAAGTTTCGTCCCGGGATTGCTTTAGGTTGTTGATCTTCTTGCGAATTTCAAGTTCGAAAGATGGCTGGGCTCTTTGACAGAGATTGGTGCCATAATTTGACAGGGGAAACTCTTTTAGAAATTTGGCTCGAAGATTTTCATAACAGCTTTCATACTCTGCACATGAGTAATACCACTCTATTGCCGAGTCAGTTAAAGAAAATTTGAAGCATTTCAGCTTAAACTCCTCTAACATCTCATTCTCAGGTTTCATGTGGCGGCAGATGTGGTGAAACTGTTGGCAATGTATCACAGGGTCCTCTTCAATGGTACCTCCGAATTGGGGGAGACAGCTAAGCATTTCAAACATAAGGTTGCTGCCCCCAACTTCCCAAGGTTCTATGTCGTAGTATGAAGACATGGCGAATTATGTACAACAAAAAGAACAACTATCCATTTGCTAATTCCCCGGCAACTGCGCCAATTTGACAGCACTGCCTTGTCGCGAGGCAATGTGTACAAATAAATTTATAAGTCCGCTACTCGCGACTTCACTACTGGGTAGCAAGTGGTAAGTAGGGGTCGAACCCAAGGTAATTAGGGGGATAAATCGTTCTTTGAGGGATTGTACAGACGGGGAACGTGATTTTAGGGTTGATTGAGGTTTTAGCGCGAATAACTACCTGACTTTTTGGTTGGTTTTGGTTTTTGGTGTGGAAAAGTAAATAACAGAAAAGTAAATACTAAAAATAAAAGGAAGACTTACAGTGGTTGTTGCGTGATCGGCAAGTCTTGCGGAACGTCAGCAGTTGATAATGCAGTTTATACTAAGAAAGTAAAGTGCAGGTGATGTTTTAAGTCAAGAAAAGATTCAGTTTTAGGGGCCTTGTATCATAGTTGTTTATCATTGACCGCTAATGATCATACTACGTGTTTAAAGATGAATCGAGGCTAACTCTAGCACAAGACTTGCAACATCGTTTAAAACACTTGTTCTATTTTAGACTAATTCCTCCTTTCGAAGTATCTTAGCTTTATGTGCATCCATTTGATATTCAGTTACGATCAACCAAATGGTTTTTGAAATAAGTCGAACTCCTCAGATAAGCTTTGCCCGTTAAAGCATCCACTTACCCGAGTATGTTCACGAACCCCACGGAAGAGCTTTGCCCGTTAAAGCTTCCACTCAACCTTGGAAGTTCTAACCTGATATATGGCACATAGAACAAGTTTTGAACACAGAGAGGCACTAGGTGTAGGGTCTAAAACATTGTATGATACAAGTACACCCCTTCAACTGAATGAAGGGTTTAGCTACAAATATCCATGGAAGAGGACATCATAACTAAGTACTTGAAAAGGTTTTTGAAAAGACAGTAAAGTAAGTTTTTGAAAGTAAAGACAGTAAGGGAAAGGGGTGAGTACTTCAAGAACCGACAAGAGTACTCAAGAATAATAAAGTAAAGCTTGAGTACTCAAGAACCGACAAGAGTACTCAAGAACGATATACAATATTCAAGAACCACCAAGAATATTATAGATTGAAAACCAAACTTACAAAGTGCCAAAACTAGAGAGATAAGTGTTTATGAGATTTGAGGATGCTTTTACAAGTGAGTTTGGCATTGGTATTTATAGCCAAAATGAAGGGAAATGGAGGGCTAAGATTGCTTTCATCCAAGGGAGGAGGAGGAGATGAAGATGTGGTGGAGAAGCCACCACATGGCAACTTCTCATGGTGGCTCATTTAGCCGCCGGTTGTGGGTTGTAAAAGGGGGAGGCTCTCCTCCTTTGGTTACCTCCAACTAAAAGCCACCGGTCACCAATGGATAAGGATGAGTTTTGTGTGAGTTTTGTGTAGTCTTTTCACAAAACTATCAGTGTATTTCAGCTCCGGTTTGACTTTGGTATGGTTTTCCTTCGGTTGGATTTGTATTGAGTGATTCCACGTCAGGATCTTGAGATTTCTTCATTCAGCGTCTGATCGTGACCTTGGACTGACTCGTAATATCTTTTCAGCGTAAAATCCTCTCCTTAGCGTGTTTTCTCTCTAGAGTCCAAAATACCCTGTAGAAATATATCGGAACTAACAAGCAAAAGTTAAATAGACAAATAGTCTAATTTAGTGGGTTTAACTGTGTTTTTGATTCATATAATTATGGTCCATCATCCGCCTACCCTGTTTTGTCTTGTTTTTGCCCAAATCTTCACCAAATGCTTTGTTTTACTTCGCATCAATCCAAAGGTCTTAGGTTCGTGATATTTGACCTGCAACACTAGAGATGAGATTAAATGACAATAAAATGTCGGGAAAACAAATGTAATCCATCATCGAATGAAGTGAATAACAGGTCAAGAATTCGACCGATCACTCGGCGTGGGCATGTTGTCCCTCCCTCGCGGAGGTGTTATTCGTCCATCGTGGTGTTGTTCCTGCAGGTTCGAGAAGACGGTTCGTCTATTCCTTCCATGTGCGCGCGTGGAGGTGCTTATTGCAACCTTATGCTCGTGGGGTTTCAAAGTGAATGGTGCTTCAATGGACACAATTCAAGTATCAAATGCAGGTGGTGTCGTGCGTGGCATGTGTTCCAAGAGTCGAATATCACATGTACCCGATAAGAAAAGTTCTCATACAGTATGTATAAGATGTATTCGAATGTTGATTGATATGTATGAGAAACCCACTATCCAAAATAAACTAACAATCTTCCCCTTGGCTGTTTGGCAAAATACCTACCTGTCGTACTTATACATATGAATCTTTGAAGGATATTTCAAACTCACAGGCTGTACTACTGAATGAATATTTGAGGAGATTTAAACTCCCACAATGCTAGTACAAATGAATCTTTGTCGGAGATTTCAAACTCCCCAAAAATACTCCCCCTTTTTGCTACAAAGTGACAAGGAGGGTATAACAGCAACATAAATTTTTCAACGATCAGAGTGTAACAGACACAATATTAAAAAATTCTTTTTTATTGAGCTTTCGTTTATTCAATTTATTTAAGTTTACATCTCAGTTTAGTACAATTAAATTAAGTTCAGTGTAGTTAAATTACGTTCAATTAAACTCAGTACAGTATAATTAAGTTCAATATAGTTAAATTAAATTAAGTAAAGTTAAACAAATTTTAGTTTACATTTTTTCAGCTCAAAAGAATAGCACTTTAGTTCAGCAACGTCGCCTCCTTTATGATACTTATCTCCCACACCGTACAACGTACCTTCGTTCCTGTGAAGAAGATGTAAAATAAAAGATAGGTAGCAGATATTAAGCTTGTAATTGGACAATTTTATTCAATAGAAAGAGCTCTTAACTATATACATAGCTTATATAACAGAAATGCTTAAAAATAGGAACCAGTTAACAACTCATCTAATGGTCAAAAAACATGGTCAACAAACCGTTATTGTATAAAATTTTAAATAGAAAAGTAACATCATTTTACCAAGAACTGCGAACTAACGACGTCGTTTGGCCCTTCGGCTGATGTCGTTTTTTTCTAACTTCGTTTCTTCTAAGATCATCTCGGAGCCAAAAACGATGGCATCGTGTTCATCATCTCTACTCATTCCGACCGCCAGCCTCGCCTTCTCGAAATCCTCAAGCTTCGAGAAACCTCCAATAGGTGTCTTGCGCCTTCGAGCTTCCGCTGACATACCTGATTTCCTATCCGCCCATTGGTATGCATCATTTTTTCCTTCTTTTTTTGTGTGATTTTGGAGTCTTACTTATGATGAAATTTTGTTCGAAGGCAAGAGACTTAGTGGAACTGTGTCATTTTGTTCGAAGGCAATAGACTTAATGAAGCTACGTCATTCGAGTAAGCAAGATTTTCGGTCTTGGGCAAAATACAATCATATTTTTCCAACTACTATATTTAAGCAGGAGCACGCCTGGAGCTGGATTTAGTTTTTTTTTCAAAATTTTGGATTCGAAATGGAGTATGAAAGTGTTAGAGTAGCATTGAGCTGTACACACATCAATTTCAACCAATTATGCATGTCTCTCTAGCTGGACGTATATATGTGTCATGCCAAGGTGGCCGAACCGGGATAAATTTTCTTTAAGGAAAATGTTAGAGATGGGGTATGAACTATCACCCATTGATAAATCACGGCACGATAATATGAAAATTGACAATTAAGAGCAATTTCAAAATATTTAAATTCCCATAAAACACTTAACTGACGGAATATCACTCCGTCAATTAACGAAGTTAACTAAACGAATAAATTGAAATACCTTCATGCCCTTTAATTGTGAAATTGAGGATTAAAATATTTTTAAATTGTCCTAATTTGTCAATATACATAGTTCAGACCGTAATTTGTGAATGAGTGATAGTTCATAGCACATTTTTGTCATTTTTCCTTTCTTTTTATTCTCACGTTGGAATGTAGAAAATGGGATAATAACAACTTTAGTTTAGTACGTCAAGCGCCTCAGCCCAACATAATACAAATCGAATCACGTGCATTACTTGCTTAATATCTTAAGCAAAGATTATTAATAGGGAGAAGCAATAAAACTAAATACACACATTACAAACATTTGTATATGAATAAAACACACACGCAAGCAGCAGCAGCAGCTAGAAGACCTTTGAAATGTTCTTATTTAACTGAGCATCATGCACAGTACACTCATAAAAGCGGTAATGAGATCCAGTCACTTAATCCCCATAAGTCGTAACGTTAGGCCTCGGTTCGAAGCTTTCTGCAACTGGTTCATCATGGTTGGATGAGACATTAGGTCTTGGCTCAAAGCTTTTGAACATGGATGGGTTCTAATGAATTCTTCGCTTCTTCATCGTCCTCTCCTTCGAAATTGTTAAAAATATAGAGTTATATGTATTAGATATAGAGCGAGTTGTTATTGATTGTAGATGAAATAACTAATATATACAGCACAAAATAATAGAGATTTACCATCCAAAAAAATTGAGATTTATAGCCCGTGCAACCAAGCCAAAAATAGCATGTATAGTTTAGATTAAAACAATATCAAAACTACACCGTTCATTAATATACTAAATAAAAATTGGAGTATTTTTAAAACTACGCAGTTTGACTAAAACATATAAAACAATGTCATTTTATTGAATGATGATCACATTCCAATGATAATAATCAAATATACTGATATATCTAATTTTCCTAATATATCTGTAACAAAGTCATTAGAAACTAGGGGTGGGCGTGGGACGGGTTTTGCTCGTTCCTAACTCGATCCAACATACCGGATCAATCATGTAAACCCAAACCCGACTTGAAACTAAAATTTATAATAGGCATACAACATTCAACATCATCTATCATAATATAGAAATACCCATCCACTTGTGGAGGAATTATCTTTCTAATTTGAGATCCAACTTGCATCCAAAAATCCTTCTATGACCGAAAGAAAATCTGAATATACAAGACCAAAGTTCATAGTCCCCTTAAGGTACCTAAGGACCCCTATGAATTGCTTGCCAATGTTGCATACTATGGTTACTAGTATATCGACTAAGCTTCCCTACCGCAAATGCGATATCTGGCCTTGTACTAGTCATGGCGTACATCAAACTGCATATGACCTTAGCATAGTCCAATTGGGACTTACGATTTCCTGTATTAGGATATAGGTGAGTAGAGGAATCATAAGGAGTACGTACTGGATAACAATCAATATAATTGAACTTCTTTAACACATTCTCAATGTAATGAGATTGTGTTAAGGCAAGACCTCCTTCAACTCTCTTTATTCTTATCCCAAGAATAACTTCCGCCTCTCCCATGTCCTTCATGGATAACTTAGATGACAGAAATTCTTTTGTTTGATTTATGCACTTTAGATTAGTGCCAAAAATCAACATGTCATCTACATATAGGCAAATGATAACTCCATTTCCTGAGTTGTCAAACATGCTATATACGCATTTATCCGACTGATTCAAAATGAATCCATCGTATAGTACCACCTCATCAAATTTTTGATGCCATTGCATAGATGCTTGTTTAAGCCCATATAACGACTTAATAAGTTTGTTGTGCTCTTGCCCGGGCATTACGAAACCTTCCGGTTGTTTCATGTAAATCTCTTCCTCTAAATCACCATTGAGTAAAGCAGTCTTTACATCCATTTGATGTACTAGTAACTTATGAATAGATGCTAAGGCTATCAACAATCTAATTGTTGAAATTCTTGCAACCGGTGCATAAGTGTCAAAGTAGTCCATACCATATTGCTGTCTACAGCCTTGAATTACCAATCTTGCTTTAAATTTATCAATGGTACCATCTACCTCCATCTATTTTCGGAAGATCCACTTGTTTACCAAAGGTTTATGCCCTTGTGGTAAATCTACCCAAATCAAAGTATTATTTCCTATTATTGAGTCCATTTCATCATTTATGGCTTTTTTCTAAAATGATACATCTTGAGATTTCATAACTTCATCAAATGTTTTGGGGTCACTTTCAATAACATGACAGTACATGTATTGTGAGCTAACCTCATCCCTAGATCCTTCCACTAGGTAGATGTGAAAATCATTTCCAAATGATTTTTCTTGTCTTGCTCTTTTACTCCTTCTAATTTCAGAAATTTGGGTGTTATATGAATCTTGATTTGCACTATGCACAAGATTCAAATCTTTAGGCATGCTAATTGATGAAAATCTCTTTTCATCAAATATGGCATCTCTCGATTCGATGATTGTATGAATCGATACATGCTTATTAGGTTCTATAACATAAAACCTATAAGCAATGGAGTGATGAGCATATCCTATGGATATGCATTCAACTCCTTTTTCTCCTAAAGTCTTATTTTTAGGGATAGGTAGTCTCACTGCCCTACAACCCCAAACTCAAACATGATTCAAATTTGGTTTCTTATTATACCAAATTTCATAAGGAGTAATGTTGCCCCTTTTGTTAGGAACCCTATTCAATAAATAGCAAGCCGTTAGGATGGCTTCTCCCCAAAATCCATCATTTAGTCCCGAGTAAGAAAGCATGGCATTCACCATCTCTTTCAATGCTATATTCTTCCTCTCCAATACACCATTTTGTTGTGGTGTGTAGGGAGCCGTGGTTTCATGAATGATACCAACACTCTAGAAATAACTTGGATTAAAGTATTCCCCACCTGTATCGGTGCGCAACTTCTTTATAGAAGTTCCTTTTTGAAATTCAACTTCACTCTTATAAACTTTAAATTTATCAAGAGCCTCATCTTTTGAATGCAACAAGTAAACATAGAAAAATCTAGAACAATCATCAATGTATGTCAGTACATATTTCTTGTTTCCTAAAGAAGGTGATGCATGAAAATCACATAAATCGCTATGTATTAAATCAAGTATGTTGCTTTCTCTTTCAACCTTATGAAATGGTTGCCTAGTAATCTTAGTAAGCATGCATGTTCTACACTTATCAATATTCACATCAAAAGAGGGAATTAAATCATGTTTAGACATTTCATGCAATCTTTTGTAACGAACATGTCCTAAACGTGCATGCCAAAGTGTAGAAACATCATTATTCAAATGTGTAGATTCAATAGAAAAATCATGCTCACAATTCATATAAAGAGAAGAAACAACTTTATTGATACTAAGCTTGAACATTCCATTACACAAGTATCCTTTTCCGACAAATACACCACCTTTTGATAAAATATAGTTATCGGCTTCATACACTTGCCGATAACCTGATTTATTCAAAACAGTACCTGATACAATATTTTTTTCTAATATTTGGTACATATAGAACATTAGCAAGAACAATATTCTTTCCCGAAGAAAATTCTAAATCTACTTGGCCTTTTCCTAGGATAGGGGCGGTCGACTCGTCACCCATGTGAAGAACTCTTCCTTAACTTGTAGTAGCAAAGGACTTGAACAAATCTTTGTCTCTACAAACATGTGCCGTAGCACCGGAGTCAATCCACCATGAAATCTGATCATCGTGCATAGCAAATTCAGAAAAATTAGAAACATAGTCCACGTTAGAATATGTATCTAACTTAGTTTCTAAACTTGAAACTAAACCTTTCTGACCTTGAGATTTCTGCTCTTGGTTTTTAGCACCAAAAGCATTGCCTTTGGCCTTCTCGCTCTTCCCCTTTCCTAAGCGACAGTCTCGCTTGAAATGCCCCGCTTTTTTGCAAGTCCAACATACGTTTCCTTTCGAAGGATGCTTCTTATTTGGACCGTTGCTAGCATAACCATTAGGCCTTTTTTTGCCTTTGTTCTTGTTCACCTTTTGAGAACTAGCTTCCAATACATTTACCTTAGGCAAATTTTGATCCGGTTCCATTGTGTCATTTTCCCATGCACGAAGTTCTTCTTCCATTCGCAATTCTTTTGCATGTTCTACAAGAGACATCTCTTCCTTTTTGTGCTTCAAGATACGTCGAAAGTCCTTCCAAGCTGGTGGTAATTTGTCAATTATACTTGACACCGAGATGCATTCATCCATCTTCAAATTACGTTGAGCAAACTGCCCTAAGATATGCTGTATCTCATGGAATTGTTTCATCACTGGCCGAGAGTCCACCATCTTGTAGTTGTTGAAATTACTCACAAGAAACTTGACGCTCGAGGCGTCCTCAGCTATGTATTTGAATTCAAGCGAATCCCATAATTCTTTTACAGATTCAGCATTTTGATATAAGTCAAATAAAGGGTCTGACATACCGTTGAGGATATGTCCTCTAGAGATGTAGTCGTCATTGTCCCACTTGCTTCGTTGCCGGAAATCAACCACTGGTCCATCGTCTCCAACTTCGGGGCATGGTGTAGACAGCACGTACACCACCTTCAAATTTGTTTGTAAGAAGTGCATCTTCTTTCTCCAACGCCGGAAGTCAGTTCCTTCAAATTTGTCAAGCTTCCGGAACTGATGCATCATCTCTCGCATGCTCGCCATTGAGTAGTAAATATCGAATTCATTTGTTGGGGAAGGTCTTCAAATTGGCAGCAGGAGAGTCTTCAAATTGTAAAGCAGCAGAGCAGGAAAAAGGCAGAGAACAACTTATTCTTCTTCTTGTGATGTAATGATTCTTTGAAGAATTAGTAATTGTCTGGATATCAAATTGATCGCGTAGTCGCTTTTCGAATTTGATATTTCAACTCTGTATATTAGTCGGGGGTGGCACGAAATTCGAACGGGGATAATACAATTTGAAAATTCCTACTCTCGACTAAAGACGTAGAAATCAAAACTAGAATTTGAGGTTTTGGAAATGCAGAGAGACTTAGAATCAATGAATGATTCTGAGAGTTCTAGTAGTTTTTTTTGATGTTTTTCAATGTAGCCACGTCCTCTTATATATAGGAAATGAGCGGGGATGAAGAACAGATGCGTCCGCAGCTCAAACATGCATCTCCGCCAGTCCGCCGCGCGCCCACTGCACACATTAGTGTGCCGCGCCCAGCTAAGACATTAGCATAATGTCTACGCTGGACGCGCCAAACTTTATGTCCATTGTGGACGCGGTTCTCACTGACTCCAATACTGAAAATCGCTCAATCGGTCTTCAAAAGTTTTCATTTCATTAGGGTATCCTCCCCTAACATGTAGGAACATGATGAAAGATCCATAAACCCTAAAATCACTAACAATAACCCCTTTCCAGTAGTCTCCGGAGTCCTTTCTCGCATTTGCACTGCAACAAAACTGATCCATATTGCAACAATTAAGGTCACATTGAAAATATGTGAGAAGCTTTATTTGTGTGTATGTATGAAAGCCTAGCAGCTAGCAATTGAGAGAAGCCTTGTAAAAGTAAAGCTTACTGCAAATACTACCGAGAGGAGAATAGTAAATGCCAGAGACAAACGCTGCGCCATTATGTTTGTTGTGAGATCTTCCTTGAAGATTTAAGCATGTATTTATAGAGCAATATCTTTTGTCTAACAAGCCATTATGACGACGTCACATTGAACCCTAATTACGTACAGTAGACAAAAAAGGAGAATAAATAAAATAACAAAACAAGGATTATATAAGAAACACTTAATTAGATGAAAAATGAGTAATTATCGCAGCCGTTCGATTTAAGATCGAACGACCCTTGAATATCGAAATAATCTACATAAATTTATTCATAAAATTGATTTTAAGAGTAGAGTGCCAGATGACTCTCCAGAAAGGGAAGGATCAGTAAGGAGAACGGTTGAGGAATAAACAACGATTAAATGGAGAATGTGGATCCGTTCCCAGGCAAGCAAGGAGCCTCGACGTGACTGTGGAAGAAAGCGAGCCCAGATCCAAGAAGGCGAGACCCACTACGTCCAAGGTCAAGAAAGAGGCAAGAAAGACCCCTGAAAGAGAAGGGCAAGCTTAGACGGAGGGAAAGGAGGTTGAACTTGAGTCTCGTAGGATCGTGAAGGCGCTGATAATGGATCCTTCTTTCTTCATGGCGAACGGATTGCATGAAGTGAGTGCTGCAATTATGGCCCAATGGTGGGAAGAGCTGTTTGTCACGGAGACAACCGTGAACGGAGATCTGGTGAGGGAATTCTATTTTAAGCTTTTATTTTTAAAGTATTTATATTATGATAGATGATGTTGAATGTTTTATCCCTATTATAAATTTTAGTTTTAGTCAGGGTTGGGTTCACATAACTGACCCGATCTTTCGGGTCTCGGGTTAGAGTTTTAAATAAATGACCCGGTTACTATTTCGGCTCGGGTTAGGAACGAGCAAAACCCGTCCCACGCCCACCCTTAGAGAACACTATAATACAAGAGGTTACTTTGAAATCCTTCTAGTCCTACTAGAAGGTAGTGGTTTTTCTCAGATACTATATTAAGTATCTGAGTTTCCACTATAAATAATCGTGTCATATTACTTTTTACTCTGCATTAAGTTTCCGCTGTGTTACCTTTACCTTGGAGGGATCGACTCCTTCAAGGGAATGCTAACTAAACGATCCTAACACTGAGGATGCTACGCATTTTTATCATGTTTTTTTTTGAAAAAACGCATTTTTATCATGTTAACCATAACCAAACCCATCAAACACTGATTCTACTAAACTATTAAATTCATTTTTACTAGGCATCGAAAGAAATCAAGTTCGCGGAGAGCGCAGAGAGTTGCAGCTTCATTGGATCAAATTCGCAGATCAATTTGTGCGATGATATGTTTAGGTCGTCGGACGAGGGAGAGAATAACGGGATTTCTATTTAAATCTGATTGTTTGTTTGTCTAATTTGCCCTTAATGACATATTAATCGTGAAATAGTTACGAATTTTGAAATAATTATTTCTGAAATATAGGGCTAGAGATGAGCTACAGTACTTAGGGTTCATGGCTTGGTGTTGGCTGTCATACAAAAAAAATGTTAATCTGCGCTTAAAATTAGTAATAATTTTTAAAAATCATTATGTAATAAAGAGATGATAACTAATTCAAAATTATCATTCATTAAGTATATAATTTTGGTAGGCGGATTGTTAGGAATTTAAATTTGCAAGATGGACATGCCAACATGGTGGGGACCTGTTGGTTAAAGAGTCACAAACAATTTATTACTTCCCGGGTTCGAGTCCTGGAGACACCATTTTCCCCTTTCACTCTTCCTCATCCCGCCTCACGCGTGGATGATTCTTACATCCCTCGTGGATGCTTTCCTCTTCACGTCTCGTGCATGATGCTTCCTCCGGCCGTCAAGGATGTGTCGTATCTTACAACGATAAAGGTGTCCAAGGTGGCATGAGCTTCAAGTGTAGAGAATGTACCGATGGTGATTTGTGGTAGATGTGCGGATCCATGCATGGTAAATGTGCCGAACCCGACCTGCGCTTCAGAAGTGAAGAAACGTACCCTATAATTTTGGATACGGTCAAGATGCCTTACTAGACTCAATTATAATAGTCAACGCGTGAATATATATATAGAGTTACATCTAAATCTTAATCTATTTAGTAAATAAAATATGCTATATCAACCTAAATTAAAAACCATAAAATTATGATAAATTGGACATACTTAAATACCTATTCAAACGAGTGGACATTGCTACTACACGTGAATTACGTTTCAGGATCCGAGCTTCAATCATACACAGCGGACAAAAAACAGAACAACGATGGGCTGGAAGGTAAACTTTGTCCCTTATCATTGTTATCAATTATTTGTTCATCAACAGTTATCAATTATTTGTTCATCAACAGAGAAAGAGCGAGAGTATCCAATGAGTGTTAGCAACCAAAATCTGATCATATCTGTAAGGATTTATTAATCCTAATTCGTGCTCCTATAGGTTATGATAAGCAAGCCAATGAGTCCTAGTGTTGTAATTGTCCAAAGGAATCATGTATAGATTTTTTTAGGGCATGCAGGTTGAGCTGGAATTGATGGAAGAGCTGCTGGAAGTGAGGAAAGAGCAGCTGACGGAAGCTGGGGTATACAGGGAAGGACAACAACGTTTGCATCAGGCGGCAAATCCCGTTGTGGTCGTTATTGGAGACGTCGTTGTTCATGGCCTGGAGCGAGGTTTGGAGATCGAGCGAGTCACAATGTTTCTGTTGTTCCCACGTATGACATGACTTTTGGCAAAACGTCTTCAAAGTGTTCAAGCAGAAATCAAAGAGCTGTTCAACGAGAGATTGAAAATAAGAATCTCCATATTTCACCCTTGAATTATAAGGTCCAAGAGTTTACAATTTTGAAGAAGAAGATTTGAGATTTTGTACTTTTTTTAGTCATTTGATTCAAAGATGCATATGGAAATTCATTGATTCACCAAATGACCAAATAGCTAAAGAGGTTATCATTTAAGCGCTCCTCAATGAATGCATCGTATCTAAGGCTTTTTTATATAACAATCATGTATCTTATCGTCAGGCTAGTTATACGCATGCCATGTCTATTAAAGCATATTGATTATTATATTCTGCATTCTCTAGGCCACTTCAATCTAAAGAACGCGAGTATAGTTTCTCTAATTATTATGTATATTTGTCATGTCTAAACTTATGACGATATTAATTTTTACATTTTTATGAGGATTTGTCCATCTTTCTCTTTCTTTCTTCTTCATCTTCTCGGCGTGGATAATTCCTTCATCCTTGTGGATGTCTTCCTCATCCACTGCACTGCCATGTATCCTTTCTTCATCCTTCACGGATGCCTTCTTTTGCTCGTCTCGGGCGGACGTGTGTTGTCTGCAGGTCATGCTTTCAGTTAGATGATTTTGTGCTTGCTTCAGTCATGGATTACATTTTGTTATGCTTCAGTGGTGAATACATATGCCGAAAGACTTGTGAAATACTCGTGTGTGTGTCGAGATGTTGTCCTACCTAATTATGGAACAATTCGTTAGACAACCTATGCAGAACAAATAATGGTGCAGAACGAACTATCGACACGCAACTTGATACCCAGTTTGGTAACTGCCTACTCTGGGGTGAAAAGAAATTCACTATATTGAGTTTAGAGTGCAAATGGACTTACTTTTACAGACTCCCTCTTAATCGGCCTACTCTAATACTCCTCAGCGAACTTGCGATGTAGGCTACTCCTTAGACTAGAGATCCTCTCTCTATTTTCACCGTGACCCTCCACGAAGATCAGCGCCTTTTCACGAAGACGAGCGCCCTCTCCTGAGTGCGCATCAACCAAGTAGTAGTGCGTGTATCTCCAATCTATTCCACGGTTAGTCTGAACAACACTCAGAACAGACTTACTTAGAGCGCCGTGACTTTATTAGAATGATAAGGTCACCGGCCGATATCCTCCACCTCTTGATCGGTATGTGTGAGCGTGTATAATATCTCTAAGAGTGCTTGATCTGTTTGAGAACCATAACACTGTTTATATAGGGGTAGACGATTCCTAGTACATCTAGGAAATAAAATCCTAACCTCCTATATCTTTCAGGGAATATTTCCCAATGTTTTACGGTTTCCTAAACTCTTCAACAGCCTCTTCTAGATAATCCTCTGCCAATATATCTTCAATATCTTGTTGCTAAATTATTTCAAAGCGTATATCTTCCCTAAAAGCTTCAACCGACTTCAAGATGTATCACCGACTTTCCACGTCAGTTGTCTCTCTGGTCTTTGAACTCCTCCTTGTCCGATAGATTGTACAACTTCATAGGGTTTTGCAAAACCACATGCCACTAAATCTAACAATCTCTCCCTTGACATTTTGACAAAACATCTTCCTATACTACTTTTACATTTGAATCTTTGAAGGAGATTACAAACTCCTAAATTGTACTAACAATAAAGTGCTACTGAATGAATATTTGAACAGATTTCAAACTCTCAAAATGTCTAGCACATACAAATCTTTTAAGGAGATTTCAAACTCCCAAATTACTCCCCCTTTTTCCCCTTTTTGCCACAAAGTGATAAGGAGGTAAATCAGTAACAAAAATGTAGTTCAATGACAGAGTTCAACAGCAATAAAATAAAAATAGAATAAAATGTTTGTAGCATAGAGAGTAGTGAGAGTACTCACCATCATATCAGTTCTCAGACTCATCATCCTCTTCATCCTTTTCCTCTGGGTATCTCAAGTTCACAAGCATCTTTGTAATCTTCTTCCTACGGACAGCCAAGTGAAAGGCCATTTGATTTGTACTGGCGAGCTCCTCCTCTAGATAGGTTATCATTTTGAATCTCATGGCTTCTGGAACATTCTCAGTTGAACGAGTTCCGTGCATAAGAAGATCAGGAACTGCTTTGCCACGACTCACTAGAACATGTTCAGCCACATCAAGAACATGTTTCCCTTTGAAAAGTTTGTTGTCCATTTCGAACACCTTTGAAGCATCTGGAAGCACATCTTGACTTGTTCTGATGTCAATATGCTGAGCTATGATTAGCTCATATAGGAGATATGGAGACCCAATTGGATGGTTGGCCTTGTACGAGTTAGCATGTGCAGCGATTTGTTCAAAAATTATCTTTCCCAGATCACACTTCTGCTTACAACTGATGGCATAGATGAGATGTCCCAGTTCCTTGCTAACTGTTGTTCTGTGACTCATTGAGATCCAGTTTCTAATTCCAATGTGGTATAGACATGCAAACTTAGTGGTCAATTCAGATGCCTGGATCGTGGTATCCCTTCAATCATTCTTCATGTCACCGGTCAACACAGCGACTACTTTGTCCAAGCCTATATCCTCCTCGGCTTCCTCTTCTGACGGGGTTATACCATAGTAATCATTTATGATCCTTGGGGTGATGGATATAGTTCTTCCCATAATCCTTAATTTTCTATAATCAGGGTCCCCAATCTTTCCGAATCCTTTTGATAAGTTTGCTATAGCTTCTTTCACCACTTGTTCCACAAAGGGTTTCGCCATGATTACTGAGTTGAACAAATCTACTTCCTTCAGTAGGCTCACCTTCTCCTTCAGTAAGCTCACAATCTCCTTCACTGAATACTTTTCAGCTTTTAAGATTCTTTTAGACATAATCTTTCTCCTTTGAACTAAATCCCATTTTTCTACGTGTTTGTATGTTTTAAACCAAACTCATCAAACAACCACTCCTATGACAGGCTGAACTTTCACTCCTTTCCTGACAGCTTTTACTCCCCATACAGCGAAGCTGTGCTTAGACTTCTTAGGCACCCGATTCTATTTATCCGTTGTCTCAACTTCATTTTGTTCACTAAGCTCTGCTTGTACCGACTCACAAGTCTTCTGTTTTCTTTTGGCTTGTGCACCTTGTTCCACGACAACAGGAACTTCCTCACCCACAAATTCCGATATGCCTTAGTGTACTTCGGCAGTTTTCTTCCTCTTCAGTGTCTGCTTGGTTTTACTTGCTAGTTTAGCAACACGTGGTTCATCTTCTTGAGCTCCTACATCTGCTTCTGGAGACTTTCTTTTTCAAATTCAGGAACCTCTTCCTGTATCGTCATCTCCACATCACCAACATCATCTATGGTCTGAGTTAACTCCTGTGTCCATATATTGTTTTACAGCATCAAAAAACTTCTGGAGTGAGTCAGCTGCTTTGCTGGATTTGATCTGTGAAGTACTGTCATCTGTGCCATCATCAGCTTGAACATCCTATTGTTCTTCAATTTCCACCGAGTATTCCGTATCCTCACCTTCAGAAACCATTTATTGTTCCTCAATCTCCTCGACTTGAGATTCACGAGCATCAGGAACCTCCACTTGTTCCCCTATCTCATCCTCTTCAGCAGATTCTTTAGACTCATGATCACTTTCTTCTGGACTCTCTTCGTAACCAAGATCGTCATTACAAACTTTCTCATCAGTTCCTTGAACATCATCCAGTTGTTCCTCTACATTCATAGTAGCTTCTGGATTTTCCTCCTCAGATTCTGAAACTACGACTTTACGATGAGCAACCTTAAACTTCTCCACATACTCCTTTGAAGGCGTCGGCTTATGTCCTACCATCTTAACCCTAGTACCCTTAGATTTAGGTGTAGTAACTGTACCAAAGTAGGTCGCGTCTCCCCCTGGACCAAAACCGCTACCTTCGACTTCTCCACTACCATCTTTGAACCCTCAACAGATTTTGCATGCTCACTACTAGGTATCGAAATAGAATTCGTAGATTTAGGGTTTACTGATTTTCCAGTTTTCTTAGTCATCGTCTTGGTTTTGACTATTTTTGATGGATCTTTCTCCTTAGGGATTGAACCTGGAACAGAAGCAGCAGCCTCCTTAGCCTTCATGGGCTTATCAGTTGAAACCTTCGTCGCCACTTTCTTTGCAGCCTTATCTTTAGTAGATACTTTTGCCTCCGTCTCTGTAATCGTCTGAGCTTTAGCTGTTCTCGAATCAATTTTTACCTATTTAGGATTTTCCACCAAGCTCTTATTTTCTTCGACCGGCTTTGACGAGGCTTCATTAGCACTAGCCTTCAGAGTCTTCATTTTACGAGTGTTCACCATCTTTTAATTTTCTTCATTTGTTGAAGTGATACTCCGCCTAGGGTTTCGACGAGAGAGAGAGAGAGTAGATGAGTTAATAGAGATTTGAAATTTGAAAATACCAGCAGAACTTCTTATATTTTCATGCATCTTTCCAAAGTGCCACGTCATTCAAGCCGTTTGAACTATCCATGTATCTTGGTTATACCAATCGTCACCTGGCACAACTTCTTATGTAGTTTCGGCCTTGCCTTCCTTGTCAGCCCTCAAAACATATTTCGTTCAAGCTCTGGCTGACTACCTCTTGTTGGAACAACTTGTTGTCAATGACACACAGACGAACGAGGATCTAAGTGTCTCAAACTGCGAGTTGTACAAGGGCTTGGTGCAACAACTTCTAGCAGCTATGTATTCCGCCTCTACATTATATAGGGAGATGCTATTCTGCTTCTTGCTAAACCAAGACACCATATTGTTGCCCAGAATGAAGCATCGTCCAGATGTACTCTTTCGATCCTTAACATTCCCAACCCAATCAAGGTCACACTACCCGACACGAACTAGTATCCTTTGGTACCAGAGACTATAATCAACTACCAAAAATACTTAACAATCCTCTTCATGTTCATCAGGTGGCTCTTCTTAGGATTCACTTGGTATCTCGCACAAACTCCTACATCATGGGTGATATCAGGTCTGCTAGCCAACACGTATAACAAGGTTGCAATCATACTCCTGCACAAGGTCTGGTTCACACTTGTGCCAGCTTCATCCTTGGTAATCTTCACGTGAGTAGCAGCATGAATTCTTTTTGAAAGTAGCTTTCTCTAGATCAAATTTTGAAATCTAGTTTTCGTATTCAAGACGAGTTCCAGATGGTGTTCGAACTGAGTCTCAAACACTTATCTAACAGTCACTGTAAACAGAACAATAGGAACACACACGATATGATACCCAGTTCGGTACCTACCTACTCTGTGGGGCTTCCCACACCCTAAAGGGTCACAAATCTTATTAAAGAGTTTAGAGCTATAGATGGTCTTATGCTTACACAACTCCTCATTTGTAATCGCCTAGCCTCTAACACTCCTTCTCTCGGATTTGCGATCTCGGCTCTCCCTCGATCCCCTATGGGTAGGACGAGACATCCTCCCGACCTAGTCTTGGACCACCTCGAAGTCCAGTCGCCTTCTCTTAAAAGCGTGTCTTGATCACCGTGTGTGTGCACATAGTTGTTCAGCAAGAGCAATCTGACCAGCACACTGAACAGACTGCTTCTTCGCCATTGATATTCCGGTGTGGAATGATTAGCTGACCGTCGCTCCTCCTCCTCCTCTACTCAAGATCACTCTCGCATTTTCTATTTTTCCAAAAGCGATATTGATCAAGGAAACCCTAGCCTTGTATTTATAGTACACGGATGGTTCCTAAATCAGTTAGGATATCCAATCTTGAGTATTTAGGAAATCTTTCCTAAATATTCTCAATCTTCCAAATCTTCTATCTACAAGTATCTTTTGAATATCCTTTTGAAAATCTTGGCAACTTGATAATGTAGCTCGAATATATTGCCAACCTATCTGATCTTCAACCGATGCCAGTCTCGAACCGACTCCAATCTGTATATCTTCGATATTTGGAAATTCCCAGATTAGGAAACGTCCCTGCTTCTGTTCCACGCTGTATGCGAGTTCCAATCTTTGGTTGAACAGCTCTTTGACTTCTTCTTGAACACTCTGAAGACGTTTTGCCAAATGTCATGCCATTCATAGGAACACAATTTTCTCCCTTGGCATTTTTAGCAAAACCAAATCATCTAGTTCTAACTACCAAAACTTCAGAGACTCGTACTGGTAAGATTGAGGGAACTAAGTCTACCTCAAAATTACTCCCCCTTTTGCCATAAATCGGCAAGGGGTGTTCAAAATAAGAGTTCAAACAAATAAGTACGAAAACAACAGTACTTCTAACAGTACAACAAGAATAACATGTTCAAAAATAGTTGCGAGTTAAAGTGTTTTTAGCATGAACCTTCAAGCGGACGAGTCTTCATCGTCTTCTTCATTAGCTTCACCAGTCTCGTCATCACTAGGATATCTCGAAGAATGCAGCAATCTGTTCATAATATTGCAAATATTTTGAATTGAATAATGAGTTCCACCCATGCACCATCTGTTCCAGCTTTCTTCTTTGACAGGTCAGCCTAACTAATTTGCTGGGGTTCTGCTCATGGATGACCTCCTTCTGGAACACTTAGTGGGTGTCACCACATAGACCCAGCGAGGATCTAAGTGTATCGAATTGAGTTGTATCCAGTGGCTTGGTCATCTCTCCCACCACGTCCATCTTGAACTCCTTTTGCAGCTTCTCTACTACTCCCCCTCGCTCGCACCATGCTCTGGGCGTTTGTTTGAGTCCAACCAGTGCCTTCTGCAGAGTCTTGAGAAAGGGATGTCTCAAGCATCTGTGCCACACCTCTACTTCATTACTTTTGCTTACCAAAACACGCAGGTGTAGCCTCTATTCCATCAATTCCTGTCATATGTACTAAGCATCCACTGTCAAAGATCTAGCGATTTCCTTCATAGGACTAGATGAGCTAACGGCAACCATGCATATGTCTCCCTTGGCTTTCGGTCTCCAAACTCGTCTCATGCGTGGGTTGACTCTGGGTTCCATTGCATTTCGTTCAGCTAGAAATAGTCGACACCTTGGTTTGATGTGTCCCATCTGGTGGTAGTACCAACATGTACGAGTGTCTCTCCTCCATTCAGTACTAGGTCTGACACGTGTGGTCACAGTCCGAGTCTTCGTCTGATTACTAGATGCCTTCTTGGAATTCAGAGTCATCCTCTGTCCTGTCTTCTGGGCCATCCTGTGTTCTGCTTTCACAAACGTTATCTTGCCAGAACTGCTTTCACCAGTAAAGCCGAGGACCCTGTGACCATCTTCCATTCTTTGGGATCTCAGAATAGCATGCAAATTCTTTGAGCCAGAGTTTAGCATCTTTACCGATCTTTTGAACTTGCTCAATTCTTCCATGGTAGCCGCATGACTATCTCTCTCCATCTCGATTTGTAATTTCAATGACTTAACTTCTTCTAGAGGACATATCTCTCTTTGGCTCATGGCAACATGTCTTTTCTTCAGTTCTTCCATGTCTCTAGCGTGCATGTCTCTGTCTTTCTCCATCTGCATCTTTAACGATGAGATAACTTCAAGGAGTTATGCCTTTTCTTCAATCAGGACATCAACTCTCTCCCTTAGTTTTTCCTTCTCATCCTTCATGCTTGTCATGTTAAGGTTAAGTCTATTGTTCAGATCTATCACTTCCTCGCACTTCTCATATAGAGCCTTGTAGAATTCGAAGACACATTCGACTGTGACTTCTTCATCATCACTGCTGCTGGAGGGGTCACCAGACTATTTTGGCACCGTCCTTTAAGAAGTGCTTTCAGGCTCTTCACCTCTACGATCAGTTGCATTAGTGAATGCAACGAAGTTGTTCGAGTCATCCTCCTCCGAGTCATTATTGCTACGGCTAACAGTACAAGCCGTCTATTTCTTGGGAGTATCAGCACTTTTATCTTGACAATGGCCTAAACCTTTGCACTTCCTACACTGGATTACTTTACCTTTATCACCCTTAAACTCGTTGTTGTTCTCTCCAGGCCCGTTTCTCCTATGAGAGTTTTCTCCTCTTTGACTATGCGAGTTAGATGTGGATTGCTATTCCTGAGTTGGTGATGAGTCGTATTTATACGACTCGTTGAATCAACTAATCCCATTTATTTTGACACTTTTATATGCAAAAATTTACTTTTTAGTATGGTTTTGCATCTCAGGTATTTTGGAAGCTCTAGGAAGAAACGCGCATAAAAGACGGCATTTCATGCCAAAAACATCACAATGGCAGATCAGACCTTTAGACGCTCGACGGAGTGCTGGGAATGGACTGCTGAGCAGGAAAATATCAGCCACGCGTCATTGTCTAGATGACTCAATTACCTACAACTCTCTAGTTTACATCGAGAGCATCCGAGGTCATTTGGATGGTCAAATCAAGAGTCCAAGTCAGAACTGGTGCGCAGACTCAGAGAGATCCGAGGAACTAAAATGTACATGGTCCGCGGCCGAGGTAAGCAAAACCGAGATTTGGAAGTCCAACCCAACAATCAGACTTGGAAACTCAGTTTTTGCTATAAATAAGAGGCTTGGGTTAGGGTTTCCATCATCTCATAATCATCCATCATTCAGAAGACGGGTCTGGAGGAGAAGGCGAAGCTTTCGACAAGAGAAGAGATTTTTCTACCTTTCATCATGCATTATGTTTTTATTTTAATTATGCGTAGCTAAACTCTCAATTCAGTTTAGGATTTCGCATATTGTGACTTATGTTTTGAGACTTTATTCTTAATGCAATTTCATGTTTCTCTAGTTCTTGTGCTTCATCCTATGAATTGAATTGTTAGGTTAAGTGGAAACTTTGCCGTAAAGCTTAATTTTACAACCAATTCTTATTGTTAATATCTATTAGAAACTTTGCCGTAAAGGTAGATCGTAACACCTAGATTTAATAATACCTTTGCCGGATTGTTTAATTTAGGAAAGAACTAGAAGTCTAACACCTTTGCCGGGTTAGATTGTGGTGTATCACGTTTGCCGGGATACTTTAGGATATTCCCTTTGCCGGAATTCCACACTTAGAAACTTGAGATTTGATATTTAGCTGTCGATGATAAACATGTCACAATAGAAACCCTAAGCTGAATATTCTCTCTGATTAAATCTTTGCTATTTTTCTCTTTTGCACTCACAAAAACTCACAACCCCATTTTCTTTAATTGTTTTTAGTGACAGCTTCAGCAACACTAGCTCCCTTAGGTTCGACCCTACTTGCCGCTACACTAGCTTATTGCAGGAGATATAAATATTAAGTTTGATGCGTCAGACAACGCGCGTCAGTTGGTCCTCGTCTATTTAGCCATTTCACAATCCTTTCAAGGTTTTTGGCTATTATGGAAAGCTGTTTGGACATGTCCTCGACGCTGTTCCACTCTTCAGTTACATCAGCCTTCAGTGCAACACATTTACGATCCTTTATTGAAAATCATCTGGAAAATTCATCTCATATGTCCTTAGAGACCCCCACGAGCTCGTCAAGCTTCACCTTGGTTATGTCTTGCATTTCCTCAATGGCAGTCACCTTCATTGCAACTCTTTGGGGGTAAGGATCTCAAAACTTTGCCAGCCAGTCTCTCTTCCTCAATAGGTTTTCCCAGTGCTGCAGCTTCATTAGAGAGATCTAGGACTCTAATGTTAAACTCAACAATTGCCTCTTCCTCCTTCATTTTCAGATCCTCGAATTTTGTAGAGAGCATCTGCATCCGCGAGTTCCTCACTTTATCTGTCCCTTCATGAGCTGTTCTGAGAATTTCCCATACAGCCTTGGCGATCTCACAGTTAGTAATTAGCTTGAATACATTCTCATCCATGGCTGAAAAATAGCGTTCATAGCTATTGAGTTTCCAACAGCAGTCTTGTCCTCAGTTTTAGTCCAACGCTCTTCAGGTTTCGGCACCACTTGTCCCTCAATTCGTCATTGTTGGAGTGGTCCATCCAACCAGAACAGCGTTCCATGCCCTTTCATAAAGAGTTTTCAGGAGTGCCTTCATCATAATTTTACAGTATCTATAGTTCGGCCCTTCTAGCAGTGGTGGTCCGCTGATGTTCTGCCATTCCTTCATACTCGTCTTGAACAGAATCTGGATACACTCTGTGTGTCGAGTGCCTACTCTGATACCAATTGAAATCTAGTTGTCTTATTCAAGACGAGTTCAAGATGGTGTTCGAACTGTGTCTCAAAGACTTATCTAACAGTCACCGTAAACAGAACAATAGGAACACACACGATATGATACCCAGTTCAGCAACTACCTACTCCAGGGGGCTTCCCACACGCTAAAGGGTCACAAATCTTATTAGAGAGTTTAGAGCTACATATGGTTTTACGCTTACACAACTCCTCGTTAGTAATCGCCTAGCCTGTAACACTCCTTTTCTCAGATTTGCAATCTTGGCTCTCCCTCGATCCCTTATGGGTAGGACGAGACATCCTCCCGACCTAGTCTTGGACCTCCCCGAAGTCCGGTCATCTTCTCCCTAAAGCGTATCTTGATCACCGTGTGTGTGCGCTTGGTTATTCAGTAAGAACAGTCCGATCTGCACACTGAACAGACTGCTTCTTAGTCGTTGATATTCCGGTGTGGAATGATCAGTCGGCCGTCGCTCCTCCTCCTCCTTTACTCAAGATCACTCGCGTCTTTTCTATTTCTCCAAAAGCAATGCTGATCATGTGCTGATCAGACCTTCTTCTTCGCTGTTGATATTCCGGTGTGGAATGATCTGCCAGCCGTCGCTCCTCCTCCTCCTCGACTCAAGATCACTCTCGTGTTTTCTATCTCTCCAAAAGCGATGCTGATCAAGGAAACCCTAGCCTTGTATTTATAGTACACGGATGATTCCTAAATTAGTTAGGATATCCAATCTTGAGTATTTAGGAAATCTTTCCTAAATATTCTCAAGCTTACAAATCTTCTATCTTCAAGTATCTTTTGATTATCCTTTTGATAATCTTGGCAACTTGATAATGTAGCTCAAATATATTGCCAACCAATCTGATCTTCAACCGATGCCAGTCTCTAACCGACTCCAATCTGCATATCTTCGATATTAGGAAATTCCCAGATTAGGAAACGTCCCTGCTTCTGTTCCACGCTGTATGCGAGTTCCAATCTTTGGTTGAACGGCTCCTTGACTTTTGCTTGAACACTGAAGACGTTTTGCCAAATGTCATGCCATTCGTAGGAACAACAAATTTTTTGGTCAAGTTCTGGGCATACTTGTTATGAGACGTATTTATACGACTCGTTAAGTCATTAAAACCCACCATTTACGACATTTGATCATGAGAACGTTTACTTGTTAATGTCATTTTGGATTTCAGGGTCTTTTGGAGTCTAAAGAGGAAACGAGCTTAAGAATGGCATTTTAGGCCACAAAAGCATCACAAGGTGTTTTGGGGATGAAATGGGATCTAAGGACTCGAGTCGGGTCTCAAAACCATGTCCGGGACTTAAGAACTTGAGTTGGGATTGAGAACCATAGTCCAAGTCCAAGACCGGACTTGCCCAAAGAAATCAGTGCCAAGTAGAGTCCGGTACGCGTTCCTCGCCTAAGCCCGAAGACCGGACGCCCGATCGAGTACCCGAGTGCCCGAGGACCGGACGACCGACCGAGTACCCGAGTGCTTGAAGACCGGACGCGTCCCATGCCAAAGACCGAGACCTTGCGCCCGAGGAACCTCTGCGCTGATCCAAGCACCCGGACGCATCCCAGCCATCCGACCAGACATCCGAGCGGGCATCCAAGCGTGCATCCGAGCGGGCATCCAAGCGGGCATCCAAGCGTGCATCCGAGCGGGCATCCAAGCGTGCATCCGAGCGCAACTCATCCTGCCCAGCGTCCGAGAGTCCAAGGACCAACCTTCAAGCCACGTCCAAGGACCTCAGTTCAGACCAATCCGAGGACCCTATGGACTCAATGCCGGACGCCTAAAGGACTCAAGGACTCAAGGACTCAAGGGACCTTCTTCATGGACTCAACTTCAAAGACCAAGACCCAAAGTCACATGGTCAACCCTTTGACCATTTCTCGGCTCGCTAATCGAGGATGACATCATCATTGGTGTGTGCTTCTTCCAAGCAAACTTCACAAATGCCAATCCTCCCCTTCCCAATATAGAAAGTCGGCTATAGGAGTTCATTGTGCCAAATTCCTTTCGCCAATCCAAGGTCTAGATCCTTCCTCATGTTCCTATAAAAGGAGGACCTTGGATCATTGTAAAACATTCGAAAATCAACTCAAAAATTCCATAGTTGTTACTCTTGTCATTTGGCTTGAAAGAAATCCAACATCTCTCTACTCCTTCTCTTCTTACATTACGCAATTTACATTCCACACTACACATTTTAGGTTGAGCCTAAATTCCGATTGTGATTCCCTTAGTTCTCATATTCATTTCATGAATATGAGTGGCTAAAACCTTCACAATTCGGTTTGGGGATCCCTAGTGTTGTAGCAAGGGTTTGAGACCTTGATCTTAATGCTTCCTTGTATTCATTTGCTAGTCGTGTGCCAATGGTTTGGGAATGAATACCTAGGCTAAACTAAGGCTTGAAAGGGCAAGGTTTAGCCGTGTGGGTTCACTACCTCCATTGTGCTTGTTGTCATTGAAAAGTGAAACAAGCTTTTGCACCTAGTCTAGTACACCTTGAAAGGGGTTATTAAACTTGTTCGCACTAGAAATCCAAGTCTTGAAAAGGAATGGATTGTGGTGTATGCGCTCGAAAGGGCCTTACTTTAGGGGTTTTGTCTTGACATGGAACTAACCCACACTTAGGGATACAAGGATAGATCATTAGAGGTCAATGATGAGTTGAGCTATAACTAAAGGCCCCTAGACCGAATTCCATTCTCTTGATCACAATCCTCTTGCATTTACTTTCTTTACTTACATGTTCGAAACCATTTTCAAAACCCCAACTTGTCTTTACTTTACTTTTCATTTCGCAAAAGAACAACAAGTATTTGAACTATTTCCCTTGGGATCGACCCCTACTTGCCGCTCTACTAGTTTACTAGTGAGTTAATAGTGGTGGACTTATAAATATTAGATTTGATTTGCACACTACGACAAGTGCTTGTCAACTTTCTTTGTGAGATAAAGATCCAATCCGACTTCTGCTTCACTTGAAGTTCGAGAAAGTATGTCATCTCTCCTACCATGCTCATTTTGAATTTGCTTTTCATTTTTTCCACGAACTTGTCCACCATCTTCTGATTGCTTGATCCGAACACAATGTCATCCACATAAATTTGAGCAACAATGAAATCTGACATTGTGTGTTTGACGAAAAGCATCTTATCGGCTCTCCCTCGCACATAGCCATGGATAGTTAGAAACTCTGTGAGCCTCACGTACCATGCTCTGGGTGCCTGCTTGAGTCCATACAGAGCTTTCTTCAGCCGGTACACATGCGCCACATATACTTCTTCATTAAGCAACCCGTTCAAGAAAGCACTTTTGACATCCATTTGGAACAACCTGAACTTCAGATGGCAGGCAAGGGACTGGAGCACTCTTATAGCCTCTAATTGAGCAACTGGTGCAAAGGTCTCATTAAAGTCTACTCCTTCAATCTGTGTGTATCCTAGAGCGACAAGCCTCGCCGTGTTCCTAGTGATGTTGCCTTTTTCGTCAAACTTATTCTTGAAGATCCACTTTGTTCTAATAATATTCATACCATCAGGTCACGGAACAAGATTCTATTCATCGTTTTGTAGGAATTCACCAAGTTCCTCTCGCAAGTCCATCACCTAGTATTCGCCGCCAGTTGCTTCTTTAATATTCTTTGGCTCCACAGTTGATAAGAAGCTTGAATGACTAGCCAAATCTCGATAATTTACCTGTTTACCGCGAGTCTTCATGCCTTCAGTTGGTTCACCAATAACCGTCGTAGTAGGATGGTTCTTCTCAAATGTTCGTGATGGATGTAGAAATCGAGTTGGAGCAGCAGATGACTCGTATTCAAGTTTAACACCAGTTGGGCTATCTTCTCCATCGAGTTGTTCAGACTTAAGTTTCCCCCCATCCGCTTGTGCCAAAGGTTCATCTCTTATGTTTTGCTCAGTAGACAAGTTGTCTCAGCAATTGGTCGACCAAGGTTCAGTAGATAGAAGTTGTTTGATGATCTTCTTTTAGTCAGCACAGGTTCACCATCCTTGTTCAGCACCAGACATGCATCATGTGTAAACTTAACGTGATGCTCACCATCACACAACTCACTTATGTTAATCAGGTTTGCTAGGAATCCTTTGACAAGAAGAACTCCCTTCAGTCGTAGCGGCCTTGAACATTCATTGTTCCTTTTCCCTGAACCTTCCCTTTCACTCGATTTCTGAAAGTCACATACTTTCCATTGAATTCCTACATATCAGTTAGGAAAGCCGGATTGCCTGTCATGTGCCTTAAGCAGCCACTGTCAAAGTACCGTCGTCCTTACATTTTATTCTCCATACTTGTTTAGATCGTTATGCAGATCTCAGCTTCTGCTTCCTGAGATAGCTCATGAATTCATGACACCTTGGCTTAATGTGTCCTACCTGATTACAAAAGTCACATGTTCTACTGTCTCCTCTCCATCATGCATTCAGTCTTGGTCTTCTTTGTGGGGGATGAGAGATCGACTCCTTATGAGCAGGATGTGTAGCTTTGACAAACATCAGTTTCCCTGAACTATTTCCACTAGTGAATCCAAGTCCATTCTGACTACGAGTGACGGTCTCCTTATGAATAGGGTGTTCAGTCTTGACAAACTCTATTTTCCTTGAACGAATTCCTCAAGTGATCCCAAAACCTTTCTGACCCTCACCAACTCTCTGGGACTTCAGAATAACATCAAGTCTGTTTTGACCAAGATTTGAGCATCTTAACGTATTTCTTGAGATTATTCAGCTCTTCCACAGTTTCACCATAACCACGAGTATCCATACCATACTTTACATGTAATGCATCAATAACTTCAAGTAGATGTACCTCTTTTTTTATCAGAAAGGCATTGGTTTTCTTCAGTTCCTCCATAGCTTTAGTATGATCGTCCTTGTCTTTCTCCATCTAGATTTTTAATGTCGAAATAAATGCTAAGAATTCCGCCTTTTGTTCAACTAGCTCAGCTTTCTCATTTCTAGCTTTCTTCATCTGGAGATTCAGATCCGAGATAGTCTCTTAAGGTTCCGCCTTCTTTGTAATCAGGCTAGCACTTCCTCCCATAGCTTTTCTTTCTCTTCTTTCAGATTGGTCAAATTGCAATTGAGCTTCTTGTTTAAGGCAATCACTTTCGTCCATTTGATGAACATCTCTTTGTAGTTTTCAAAATTACATTCATCAGTAATTTCTTTATCGTCACTACAGCTCGAGTACTCAGTGGGGTGCTCAGATGAGGTGTTAGCGTCAACTCCTTTCACATCTTCTCATCCCTGATCCATGATGCTTGCAAGTGCAACAAAGTTATTTGATTCATCATATTGCTTATCATCATCAGACTCGCTGTCGCTCTAGTTGACGGCAAGTGGCTTCTTCTTTTTGAGAGTGTTTACACATTCAGTCGGGATATGTCCGAACCCTTCGCATTCTTTGCATTGAATTCCTTTAGATTTCTTTTTCTTTTGAAATTTTCATTCCTTTTGATTCTGGAATTTCGAGTTTGAATCGGATCCTTTCCTGTTCAGTCTTTTCATAAATCTCCCGAAATTCTTGGCCAACATAGCTAATTGTTGTTCAGAAATGTCTTCCTCATTCTCCTGAACATCAGTGACTTCTGTCTTCAAACCAACACTCCTGACTTTCTTGTTTTGAACATCTTCCTGCAACTCTAGCTCAAACGTTTGTAGGGATCCCATTAGTTCATCCAGCCCCATCGTTTTTAGATCTTGAGTTTCCTTAATGGCAATTGCTTTCATAGAAAATCGTTGAGGCAACGATCTCAGTACATTACTTACCCATCTTTCTTCAATTATAGGTTCTCCAAGCACAAACGACTCATTAGAGTTGTCTAGAATCCTTGCGTTGAAATCAAGAACAGTCTCATCTTCCTTTATCTTCATATTTACAAATTTTAAAGTAATCATCTCCATTCTACAAATCTTGACCTTATCCGTACCTTCATGAGTTGTTTGCAGTATGTCAAAAGCAGTCCTAGCAATCTCGCAGTGAGAATCATCTATAAGGTCTTTCCATCAACTACCAAGAATTCGCATTCATTGCTTTGGCGTTTCCCACTGCAACTTTCTGCTGTTCCTCAATCCACTTGTCTTTTTAAGTTGGCACCATCTTACCATCAGCTTTAGCTGTCATAGCGTGTGTCCAACCTTTTTCAACAACTCTCCAAGCTCGATCATCCATCTATTTTAGAATGCCTTCATTCTCACCCTCCAGTAGCTATAGTCTGTTCCTTCCAGCAATGGGGTCGCGTGATGTTCCGCCCCTACTTTGGATTCATCTCAAAAAATCTTTGGATCTCACTCTGTGCGTCGGGTGATCTGCTCTGATTCCAATTGAAATACTCTCATGTGTGTCGAGATGTTGTCCTAGCTAATTATGGAACAATTTGCTAGATAACCTATGCAGAGCAAATAATCATGCAGAACGAACTATCGACACACAACTTGATACCCTGTTCGACAACTGCCTACATGATGGACCATATTTATATGATTCATTAAGGTAGTTAAACCCACCAAATTAGACACTTTGTCTTAACAACTTTTACTTGTTAGTTCCATTTTTGCTCTACAGGCTATTTTGAGGTTTAGAGAAGAAACAAGCTAAAAAGGAGTTCTTAAAGCCAAAAAAGGGATTACAAGTCAAAACGGACCGAAGAGCCCAGCCGGGGACCAAAGAGCCCAGCCGGGGACCAAATTTCACTACCGGGCCGCGTCCCAGGTCCCAGCGCCGAGAGGTCCCAGGCCGCATCCCAGGGCCCGTGCCGAGAGAGCCGAGCACCCGTGCGGAGACCCACATCCGAGAGCGCCGAGAGCCGAGTCCGAGAGAACCAGGACCGCGCCGAGAGCAGCACCCGGGCCCGGTCGATCGAGTGCCCGAGGAAAACTTAACCCCGGGCCATGACCATGCTCCGGCCATAATCTGGCTTAACTTCCGTGACGAAACATGATTGTATTGATCTTGTCGTTCAGAATCAATGGTCGTCGACCCAACCTACTCCTGCCAAGATTCCGGCAGCTTCGGCCACTTTCCGGCAATGCTCCGGCAAGCTTCCGGTGATGCTCCGATCAAGACAAATCCAACCACCACCTTGCTCCGGTCATTTTAGCCCAACTCCGGTCAAAATCTGGCGAAGTCCAACCAAACTACTTAATTCCCGGTTAGGTTATACTATTCACATCGGTTGATCTTTTGGTTTGAAACCATACCTCAACCAAGTTCAAGCGACTTGCCCAAAGCTCAACCAAGTCAAATGGAGTTGCCCAAGCCTCAACTAATCAAGTAGTTGCCCTTTGAGGTCCAACTAAGCTCACTTGAGGAGCAACCAAGGCCAAAATTGGTTGGCTTGAGATATTTGCTAGCCAAGTTTGTGGGTTTTTAATGCAAGCCAATCCACAAGTCAAGTGCATTCCGCTTGGCTCACCAAGCTCTAGCCGCCCATGTGTCATGCTGATGGACTATAATTGTATGAATCATAAACACAGTTAAACCCACCAAATTAGACTCTTTGTCTATTTAACTTTTGCTTGTTAGTTTCGATATTTATCTACAGGGTATTTTGAAGTCTAGAGAGAATACAGGCTAAGGAGGAGTTTTAAAGCTGAAAATGAATTACGAGTCATTCCAGGTCACGACCAAATTCTGACTTTCAAGAACCTGATGTGGAATCACTCAAAACAAATCCAACCGAAGAGCAACCAGAGTCAGTCCGGAGCTGAAAGGGAGCCGATGGCTTTTGGAATTGCCACCTTGCCCGGTGGCTAAGCTCTCCACCTCTCCCTTCATGCCACATGGGCGGCGGCTAAGGAGGAGGACACTTAAGGGCCGGCGGCTTTGAGCTCCTCCACCCTCCTCTTGCCAAGTGTCTTCTCCTCCTCCACATCTCTTCCTCCCCTTAGCCTATAAATAGAGCCTTCACCTCCTTGTATTCAATCATCCCATTTTGTGTGCAAGAAGCACAAGTCACTTATCTCTCTAGATTAAGAGCACAATCATGTAATCGCTTTACTTTGGAATCAAAGCTTGATCTTTAGCACTCTCAACGGTTTTTGTAAGTACTCTCTTCTTTACTTTACTGTCTTTCAAAGTATTTTACTTTCCTGTCTTTACTTTCGAAAACTTTACTTTACTGTCTTTCAAAAACCTTTACTTTTTCAAGTACTTAGCTATGATGTCCTGTTCCATGGATATTCGTAGCTAAACTCTTCATTCGGTTGAAGGGGTGTACTTGTATCATACTATGTTTTAGACCCTTCTCTTAGTGCCTCTTTGTGTTCAACTTGTTCTAGGTGCCATATATTAGGTCCGAATTCCATTGGTTGAGTGGATGCTCGGAAGAGCAAAGCTCTGCCATGGGTTCGTGACCTTCCGTGGATAAGTGGAGGCTCGGAAGAGCACAGCTTATCTGTGGAAGTCAACCTCTTTAAAACACCATTTGGTTTATCAAGAATGATGATCAAATGGATGCACATACTAGAACAAGAGTTCTTTATCTTGCAAAAGACTAGACGGTGTGGCAAGTCATGTGCTAGGAATAGCCTTGATTCACTTTTGAACACTTAGTATGATCATTAGAGGTCAATGATAAACGAAAATATGATACAAGGCCCCTGAAACCGAATCTTTCCTTTAATTGTAATATCGACTGTTGCTTTACCTTTCAGTACTAAAAACCAAAAAACAACCCCCCAACTGCTTTATTTAATCCCCCCTTTTCGAAAGAACAACTATTCACCTGACTCCCTTGGGTTCGACCCGGACTTACCACTGACTACCCAAAATAGTTAAGTCGCGAGTATCGGAGATATAAATTTATTTTTGCACAGAGAACATCGCACCTTAATGACAGTGCGGTGGGCTCCGTCAAAATTGGCGTCGTTGCCGGGGAATTAGAGTTAGAATCAATTTTTCTTTCTTTTTCTTTCGAACTCGCTTCTGTACAACCATGTCTCGTGAAGGAAGCATCCATGACTATCAGGATGACGACGAGGTCAATCTGTTCGATCGAAATAACTCTTCCGAAACCAAAGAGCTCGTGATAGGAATGCCATCCTAAGAAACCAAGGACCACCCGAAGGCCGAAATGTAGCTGGCCCAGCGCAACAACCCCCTAGACATCCACCACCCCTGCAATATCGACGAGAGCCAAGACGCGAACCCGTCTTTGATGACTACTACGGGGATAACAACAACTTCCGCAAACCTACTATGAGAGAACTGTCGGCACCAGATTTCAGAAATCAGTCGTGGTGCATTTACGAAGGCCCTGAGCTAGAAAACATTGCCATCAACACTTCAGTGGCCCACAACTTGCCAAAGTTCTCAAGAAATCGTGGAGAATCAGCAACGACTCATCTCCAACGCTTACATGGCACTTGCCAAAACTTAAAACCAAATGGCGTGAACGTAGACGACTTCAAGCTGAAAGCGTTCTACTTTTCCCTCACGGACTCAGCAAACGACTGGTTTCTTTCATTGCCTTCCGGTAGCATCAGAACATGGGCTCAGATGCAAAAGAAATTCTTAGACAAATACTACCCAGCAGGAAGAGCAATGCAAGTAAGGAGGCAACTGCAGGACATCAAGCAAGGGCCCAATGAAACCATGTACGACTACCTGGAAAAGTTCAATCGACTGGAGAGAAGCTGCTGTACCCTTGGACTGCCCGAGAAACTCATAATCGAGTACCTCATTGATGGATTAAGGCCCTTAGACAAAATGCTTCTGGATGCCTCAGCTGGAGGATCCATGATGAATCTATCACTAAGTGGCATAAGGAATCTCATCACCGACGTTGCTGAAAATGCCCGATTCAGAGAAGAGACAACTCGGCAGGAAGAATTTTCCCGAACGAAGAATGTGGCAAAGGCTGAAACACCGATGAACTCTATGCCAGAAGAGATGAAACAAATATAGGAAATGATGATTCAAATCCTACGATGGCAGCCAGTTCAGATAAAGCCTTGCGAGTTTTGTAGTTCTACGGACCACAAGACTGACGCATGCCCAACACTGATAGAAGAGGAACCGGAAGAAGTGAGTGCAGTGGTAGGATACAGAGGATACAACAACCACAACAGCAACGATAGAGCCGGTCCAAGCCGGTAGTATGGTCAAGCAACCAACCCGAGCTAGAAAAATGAGAACCACCCTCCAAGGGTGACACAACAAGCCGCACCTCAACCAGCTCAATCATTCTATCGACCGCCCCACCAACAGTACAACCGGAACGCCCCACCAACAGTACAACCGGAACGCCCCACCAACGGGCCAATACCAACAAAGGGGGCCAAACCAGTACCCGACGGGCCAATATCAACAGAAGGGACCAAACCAGTACCAAGCCAGCTCGAGCAATCAGCAAGAACCAAACAAGTGGCTAGAGGACATGATGAAGGAGCTCTCGAGTACTGTGCAACAATCCTCGGGTACTGTGCAGCAATTGTCATGCACTGTGTAGCAGTTGAGTACTACTGTGCATCAAAACCAGGCGAAAAATGATGGAGCAATAGCCGACCTGAAGAAGCACATGTCCCAACTCGCTACCGCAATATCCGTGCTCACTAATGAACCAGGCAAACCATCCAAAACCCATCACCCATAGGCACCGTCCTGATTGGAATGTCAGCATGATAAGGAAGTCAAACATGAAGGTAGCACTGGAAGAAACAACACAATCCACAACTTACAAACTTACGAACAAACACTTCACCCGTAGGCACCGTCCTGATTGGAATCAAGAAGAAGACCGACCCAATGATGGCAGAACGTGGGTCACGCATGCTGACAATGGACGTTATACATTCACGGTTAGCATGACACCTCCACCGATTACACACTTTGACATACCGGCATCTGGCTGGAATGACAATGACTCTAATGGTCTCAGATGGGATTCCCCAACTAACATCTATGCATCAGAGCAAAACATTTACCTAGAAGATCGTGAGTTAAAAGGGTCCGATCATACAAATCCAGAGCCAAAGGATGAGCAGAATGGCCCGATAATGGAAAGATCCCTCACTTCAGATCAGGAGTCACAACCGGAAAGGGATAAGGACCCAGGGGCCTTCACAGTCACCTGTGGTATTGGTGAAGCCCAAATTCACAAGTGCTTAATCGATCTTGGGGCTGCCGTCAATGCCATGCCTTACTCCTTATATTACTTATTGGGGCTTGGCCCATTGAAACCACCAAGGTCAAATATCGAGTTGGGAGATAGATCATGTATCCGACCGGTTGGAGTGCTTGAAGATCTAATACTCCATGTGGGAGAGCTCGTCGTTGCTGCAGACTTTTATGTAATACAAACGGGAGAGACCAGCAAAGACGACCCTCCAACCCTTATTTTGGGACGACCTTTTCTCTACGCCACCAAAGCATGGATCGACATGGGAAAGGGCTTGTTATCACTTGCATTTGGCGGCAAAATTTCAGATTTCTACATCGATGATTATGATGGTCGCCCAAGGACAAGGAAACCACCAGACATTGTACCTATCTCGGATCTCAGAACACAGATTTCTGACCTGCCAAGAGAGACCGAGAGAGTGACAAGACCAGCAGCTATGGTCAAAGGTCCCTCGCCTCCTCAGAAACAATGGAAGGAGAAACCACCAAAACCATGGAGTTCTAACCCAAGCACATCATCTCACAAGAAATCAGGAAAAGTCAAGGCTAGAATCAACGCAGGAGCTGCGGCAAAATTCAACCTGAGCCGCCCATGGGATCCAAACCTGTGATCCCCATGCGTCGAGCCAACGACGTTAAACAAAGGCACTGGTCGGGAGGTAACCCGACACCTATCTTACTTTCAGTCATTTATTTTCTGTCATTTAGTTTTTACCGCAAGTCGCTCTCACCCATTTTTAGTATAGAAGGAATGTCTAACATGTAGGAATCGATTTTTGGAGCAAGATCAGATCAGCCAGGCAGCTTCCGAGAATTACCGGGCCTGCGCTGAGAGTTCAAGGCCCCAGCCGAACTCCCTCGATTATCCAGCTCTGAGGCATGTCGTTCCACGACACGACACAGTAAAAGGGAGTTCAGTTCTTCTCTTTTCCTTAATGTGATTTCCTTCTCTTGTATATATTTGCATGACTTTTGAACTAAGTCGTGCTGAAAGGCACGCCTTCGTTCAAAAGTGTGAGGTGAGAACCACCTGTGTACAAAGTTAATTAACATGTTTTTCTTTTCCTTTTCCCTTAATATTATCTTTTTGAAAATATGAACTTGAGAATGTGAAAAAGATAGATCTAAATTCATGCATTTACCTTGTGAAAATTCAACTGTTTAAAAACTTAGGATGTAACTTCTCATTTGTCCCTTTGTGCTGAGATATACAGGGGATGTGGAGTTGATATAAATTGCCCTAGAGAGGCTTGGCAAGCACTCGAAAGATCGAATCTAACTATATGGTTTTCGAAGTCAGTGGAGGCTGCACTTCGGGTTTCAGTAAAGATTGAACTCATCTCCGCCGTGCAGCGTTTATGCAAGAGGCGGGAAGGGAATCAAACCATCCTATCTCTAGTCCTAGTAGCCGAGAAAATAGATGAGCGACCCTCATCTTGACCCGTGCGAAACGGCGAGGATGAGAAAGAGCGGGGAGGTATTTCCATATGCTCGCGGGCAATGATTGGACCTCCCAGAAAGGCTGAGAAAATGGACTAGCAAGTCACAAAAAAGCAAAAGCTCAAAGAAGCTAATCAAAGGCCAAAGGCCAAAATTGTGAAGGTTTTAACCGAACAAAAGTGAAGAAACTCCAACTCAATATCAAAGGCCAAAAGCCAAAGGCTGATTCACTACAGAAGCTGTCCCTCGCCAAAAAGAAATCAAAATGCTCAACTCAGTGAAACCCGAACCGAATCACGTGCTAGAGAAAGCTACAAGGAAACCATATAGTACGAGTCGATCCCGAGAATGCAGTCCAGGAGCCTGAAAAGGGCTATCTCCCGAAACATCCGAATTAATTTGCATCTCGGCGCGAAGGTACAAGTATCAAGTTTCTTCTAAGTATTTACACGGTTTAGTTTGGTAATAAGTAAGTAATGCATGAATTAAGATAAATCTAGTCCCACAGTCTCACTTTCATATTTGAAGTTTTTACTTGGATTGTGTTCCGCCCTTAAATAGCATTGTTCGGGACGAACAACTAAAAGTGTGGGGTGATCTGATGGACCATAATTGTATGAATCATAAACACAGTTAAACCCACCAAATTAGACTCTTTGTCTATTTAACTTTTGCTTGTTAGTTTCGATATTTATCTACAGGGTATTTTGAAGTCTAGAGAGAATACAGGCTAAGGAGGAGTTTTAAAGCTGAAAATGAATTACGAGTCATTCCAGGTCACGACCAAATTCTGACTTTCAAGAACCTGACGTGGAATCACTCAAAACAAATCCAACCGAAGAGCAACCAGAGTCAGTCCGGAGCTGAAAGGGAGCCGATGGCTTTTGGAATTGCCACCTTGCCCGGCGGCTAAGCTCTCCACCTCTCCCTCCATGCCACATGGGTGGAGGCTAAGGAGGAGGACACCTAAGGGCCGGCGGCTTTGAGCTCCTCCACCCTCCTCTTGCCAAGTGTCTTCTCCTCCTCCACATCTCTTCCTCCCCTTAGCCTATAAATAGAGCCTTCACCTCCCTGTATTCCATCATCCCATTTTGTGTGCAAGAAGCACAAGTCACTTATCTCTCTAGATTAAGAGCACAATCATGTAATCGCTTTACTTTGGAATCAAAGCTTGATCTTTAGCACTCTCAACGGTTTTTCTAAGTACTCTCTTCTTTACTTTACTATCTTTCAAAGTATTTTACTTTCCTGTCTTTACTTTCGAAAACTTTACTTTACTGTCTTTCAAAAACCTTTACTTTTTCAAGTACTTATCTATGATGTCCTGTTCCATGGATATTCGTAGCTAAACTCTTCCTTCGCTTGAAGGGGTGTACTTGTATCATACTATGTTTTAGACACTTCTCTTAGTGCCTCTTTGTGTTCAACTTGTTCTAGGTGCCATATATTAGGTCAGAATTCCATTGGTTGAGTGGATGCTCGGAAGAGCAAAGCTCTGCCATGGGTTCATGATCTTCCGTGGATAAGTGGAGGCTCGGAAGAGCACAGCTTATCTGTGGAAGTCAACCTCTTTAAAACTCCATTTGGTTTATCAGGAATGATGATCAAATGGATGCACATACTAGAACAAGAGTTCTTTGTCTTGCAAAAGACTAGACGGTGTGGCAAGTCATGTGCTAGGAATAGCCTTGATTCACTTTTGAACACTTAGTATGATCATTAGAGGTCAATGATAAACGAAAATATGATACAAGGCCCCTGAAACCGAATCTTTCCTTTAATTGTAATATCGACTGTTACTTTACCTTTCAGTACTAAAAACCAAAAACAACCCCCCAACTGCTTTATTTAATCCCCCCTTTTCGAAAGAACAACTATTCACCTGACTCCCTTGGGTTCGACCCGGACTTACCACTGACTACCCAAAATAGTTAAGTCGGGAGTATCGGAGATATAAATTTATTTTTGCACAGAGAACATTGCACCTTAACGACAGTGCGGTGGGCTCCGTCACATGCCCATGTGCCATGCCCATGTGCCTTGCCCTTTGGCTCGAACCAAACTCCAATCGAAGAGCAACCGAAGAGCAAACCAAAGTCTAACCGGAGTTGAGGGAGAACCGAAGGCTTTTGGGAGAAAATATCCCACTCAACTACCACCTCTAAACTGCCACATTTGGCTATAAAAGGAGGAAGAGCCCTCCTTGAAACATATCTCCTAGACACAAAAGAAAACCTCATGTCACTTGTCCTTGGTTACTTATCTCTCTAGTTTTGTACTCACAATCAAAAGCTCTTGTTTGTTCTTGAGTTTGAGTGTGTTCATGTGTGTGTTCTTGATCCCAAACCCTCTTTATTTCCTTGTCCAAAACCGAGCCCTCTCTTTACTTTTCTTGTCTTAGATTTACTTGTTCTTGAGTACTCTTGTTGGTTCTTGAGTACTCTTGTTGTTTTTGAGTTTTTACTTTTCAAAACCTTTACTTTCTTTGTCTTTCAAAAACTGAAAACCATTTACTTTTATAGCACTTAGCTATGATATCCTCTTCCATGGATACTCGTAGCTAAACCCTTCATTCGGTTGAAGGGGTGTGCTTGTATCATGCAAACGTTTTAGACCCTTTTCTTAGTGCTTCTATTATGTTCAAACTTGTTCTATGTGCCATATATTAGGTTGGAACATTAATGGTTGGGTGGAGGCTCGAAAGAGCAAAGCTCTTCCATGGGGTTCGTGAACATACATGGTTAAGTGGATGCTCGAAAGAGCAAAGCTTTTCCATGGAGTTCAACCTCTTTTAAACACCACTTGGTTGATCGGAAATGATTGATCAAGTGGATGCACATAGGCTAAGATACTTCGAAAGGAGGAATTAGTCTATCTAGAAAAAGTGCTCTATGTCTTGAAAAGGACTAGACGGTGTGGCAAGTCGAGTGCTAGAAATGGCCTTGATACATCGTTGAACACTTAGAACGATCATTAGAGGTCAATGATGAACGGACTATGATACAAGGCCCCTAAAACCGAATCCTTCTCTCAATCAAAACATCACTTGTCATTTTACTTTCAGTCTCATTATCAACTGTTTACTTTCAATACCCTTTACTTTCAGTACCTTTACATTCAGCAACTAACTTTACTTTCCGCACATTTACTTTTCAGTCATTTACTTTCCGCACATTTACTTTTTAGTCATTTACTTTCAGTCATTTACTTTCAGTACGCTTACTACAGACGCTTTCAATATTAACCCAATATATCTTTGGTACGCATTACGCTTATAGCGTGCGGCCAGTACCAAAAGTATATTGATCAGTTGATATTGAATTCGACTGTTCCAGCAATTTACTTTACGCACTTTACTTTACACACTTTACATTTCCGTACGTTACTACAGACGCTTTCAATATTAACCCAATATATCTTTGGTACGCATTACGCTTATAGCGTGCGGCCAGTACCAAAAGTATATTGATCAGTTGATATTGAATTCTACTGTTCCAGCACTTTACTTTCAGCACTTACTTTCAGTACTTACTTTACGCACTTTACATTTCCGTACGCTTACTACAAACGCTTTCAACATTAACCCAATATATCTTTGGTACGCATTACGCTTATAGCGTGCGGCCAGTACCCAAAGTATATTGATCAGTTGATATTGAATTCGACTGTTCCAGCAATTTACTTTACGCACTTTACTTTTACGCACTTATTTTCAGCACTTTAATTTCAACAATTTACTTTCAGTCTTTACTTTTCAGGACTTTCAATTTTATCATTTACTTTTCAGTACTAAAACTACAACCAACCCCAATCGCACTTACATTTCTGTACAATTTCCTCAAAGAACTGCTATCCACCAATTTCCCTTGGGTTCGACCCCTACTTACCGCTTTACTACCCAAATAGTGAAGTCACTAAAGTAGTGGACTTATAAATTTATCTTTTGCACATTGCCTCGCGACAAGGCAATCTGTCACTACTCTGGGGTGCAAAGTAATTCACTATATTGAGTTTAGAGTACTGATGGACTTACGATTACAGACTCTCTCTTAATCGGCCTACTCTAACAGTCCTCAGTGAACTTGCGATCTAGGCTCCCCCTAGACTACAGATCCTCTCTCTATTTTTACCGTGATCCTCTACGAAGATCAGCGCCTTCTCATGAATATGAGCACACTCTCCCAAGTGCGCAGCAACCAAGTAGTAGTGCGTGTATCTACAATACGTTCCACGGTCAGTCTGAACAGCACTTAGAATAGACAGACTCAGAGCCGTGACTTTATCGAAATGATAAGCTCGTCGGCCGATATCCTTCACCCCCCCCATTTATTATGTATGAGCGTGTATAATATCTCCAAGAGTGCTTGACTGGTTTGAGAACCCTAGCGCTCTTTATATAGGGACGCATGAATGCTAATTCACCTAGGAAATCAAATCTTAACCTCCTATATTTTTTAGGAAATATTTCCCAATATTTTAGAAAGGTTTCCTTAACTATTCAACCACCTCCTATAGATAATCCTCCGCAAAAATATCTTAAATATCTTGTTGCTATATTATCTTGAAGCGTATATCTTCCCTAAAAGCTTCAACCGACTTCAAGATGCATCGCCCACTTGCCAAATACAAATTAGTTAATTATACTCCTCTGTCATGAGTCAGTCTTGTTCCACGTCGGTTGTCTCTCTGGTTTTTGACCTCCTCCTTGTCTGACATCTTGTATAACTTCACAGGGTTTTGCCAAACCACATGCCATTAAATCTAACAACTTGGATATGCAGAAGTATCCTATGAAACATGTGCTTCAATTGTCAATAAAAATGACGATACTAAATGATAACTAAGAGCTTGAATAATTTGTATCATATCACTTGTAACCTTTTGATGAAAAATCTGTTGATTTCTACTTCAGTTTACTAAGTATAGGTGGACATTTTTCCAATTTGATAAATTTGGATGCATTGATTCCGAATCTATTCATTTTCAGAAATTAATGAACGAACTGACTACTCTTCTGATGCTTGGACTTTATTACAAAGATTATGAAACCAGAAGGCTATCAAGTATTACTCTTCACTTTCAAGACAAAACTCTTTCGAGGGAAGTTTAAGAGTATGTTAAATTTAGTGGCATGTGTTTTGGCGAAACTCGGTGAAGTTGTTCAAGCTGTTGTACAAGGAATAGTTCAAGGCCAGTGGGAGACAACTGACGTGGAACAAGACTGCCGCAGCAGATGTTTCCTAATTCATATTAGGCAAGTTGGCACAGCATATACATTGAAGAGATGTTGCAGATATTGAAGTCGGTTGACGCATATATATGATGCATATCTTAAAGACGGTTGAAGATCTCTTAGGGAATATATGCGCATAAAGATTATTTGGGAAGAAGATAATCAAAGATCTAAATTGAAGAATAAAGATTCATTGAAGATTATCTATACGGAAATATTTCCTAAAGAGATAGGCGGTTGAAGATTGGAAATCTTGATCTTTTAGGATTTCACCGCCCTATATAAAGAGAGCTAGGATTCTTGAACCATTAACACTCTTGGAGAAATTAATCAGTCGCATACTTTGATCGGGAGGTGGACGCAAACGACCCGTGAGCTTATTATTCCGATAAGATCACGGCGCTCGGAATCAGTTTGTACTGGGTACTGTTCAGACTGATCGTGGAACAACTGAAGACATACGTAATATTCTTTGCTGTTGCGCACTCGAGAGAAGGCACTGATCTTCGTGGAGGATAAACTGGTGGATACAGAGGGAGACTCTGATCTAGGAGGAGCCTAGATAGCAATTGTTAGAGTGTTAGAGGTACTGGCGGTTTAAGAGGGATTCTGTAAACATAAAATTCTTGTACTCTAAACTCATCATAGTGAATTGCTTTCCGCCGGGCATGGGAGAAGCCACCAAGACGTAGGCTCGTTAACGCCGAACTGGGTGACCATATTTCGTGTCTTTATTTCAGTTACTGCACTTAAGTTCATTGACTTAATATTCTGTACGAGTTGTTCTAGTGAGTTGTTCCATCACGTCCGTAACAACATCTCAACATACACGTGAGTATTTCAATTGGTATCTGATCGGTTGAATTCTTGACCTATTATTCACTTCATTCGATGATGGATTAGGTTTGTTTTCTGGATATTTTATTATCATTTAACCTCTTTTCTAGTGTTTCAGGTCATGTATCACATACCTAATTCTTTTGGATTAATCCGAAGCAAAGCAAAGCATTTGGTGAAGATTTGGGTAAAAACAAGACAAAATAGGGCAGACAGACCATTGCGACGTATTTTACATTCCCAGAGCGCATATCGTGTCCAAATGGGTCACAATATAGCTTTTTGGAACGCTAACTCGAAGGCCTACAATTTGGTAGTTGACACCAAGAGCAGATACGAAGGTTTAGATCTCAAAAAAGGCAACGGAAGTCAGGTCCCGTGACATTCCCGGGTGTCACGGGATATCAGTGGTGTCACGGGACGTGCCCGAGCATGTGCAAAGTTGTGAAGCCCGTGACACACCCTCTGTCATGGGCCCGTCGTCAATTTTGGGCTATATATAGCAGTTTCGGACCAAATTTTGAGGTCGCTGACTTTGGGTATCGATTTTGACCTAGATTGAAGAAGGAGGATGACTAAGAGCTCAAGAAAGACCAAGATTCGAGGCTACACTTCATCCAAATACGATTTTGACCTATATTTGTGGTTGATAGCCATAAATCGTGAGTAGTCATTGTATTCTGGGGTCCTACGGATCCCTTGCTTGTACCGAACTCTTCATGTGATCAATTAAACAATTTTCCATTATTGCCATTAGAATTATTCAATTTCATTCTTTTTAATTTTTTCGTTCTTGCGAGTTTTACATTGAATGGGATGTTTGCATGCTAAAACGTATTTAGGTTAATTACCAAAAGATGAATGGGTGCTACGTATTAACCAGATTACATGAAATTGGTATTAGGTTATGGTAGCTACACTGGTAGCACATGAATTAATAGGAAAGTTGACTTTATCGTCTGAAAAATCCTAGGCTTAATAATAAAAATTGTTGATAATCCGTGGATGGGCGGCGTTCAACAATCTAGCTTAATTTAGACAATGTTCCGTGGATGGGCGACTTGTATAATGTTATTTTGGTTTATTTCCATATTTGATGGCATATTTGGATTACATGATATTATCATACGAATTGTATGGCAGGCACGGGTGAGGTTTGATCTCGGAATCATTTCTCTGATTGAATCAAACCTTTCCTAATTTCAGTGTCACTTAAGAATTAGAAATAAAAAAACTTTTTTCCTATAAGAGTAGCTGAACACATTACTTGCATACTAGTACACGCACACGTCTGTTCCTTGAATCGACCCTTGGCTTACTGAGGTTTATAAATTGTTTTTGACTGCAACTTAACTCCTAATACTTATAACTTGACAACTATAAAGGGTTAAAAATACGCCTGTCAAAATGGCGCCGTTGCCGGGGAACACCATTTAGTGCGTTATTAGGTTCTTCGAGTATAGTTTAGGACTATTCCATTTTTTATACTTCCTTGTGCAAACTTTGTTTACTTCTTCACTTCACTAATCACTTTTATTTTGCATGTTGCGAGGATGTTCTCTTTTGGTCATCAAGACACCTACCCAAGTAAAAGAACCTTAGAGCATCTGCACCCTTTCAAGCATTTTATCTCCTCGAGAACTTTCTCAGGGAGCAATTTCTATTACTATTCGTTGAACAGTAACAGCATTTCTGCATATTCTGTGCAGCAATGCCATCCTCCGGAGAACTTCATATTACTGATCAATAATGTAGCCAGAATTTGGTAATCAATAGTTGAAGTGGTGTTTCATCACATCAATTTAAAAGGAATTGAAATTACATAAATGCAAAATACATAACTGAATGGAAATAACATTTTAAGAAATTGAAAATTACACAAACTAAAAGCTCGGACGGTAACAGTTTGAATAATCTCCGGAAGCATCTTGGTCATTGCTAGCTTCGTCGTCCTCGTACTCTCGAAGGATGGCAGCCTTCCTCTTCGAAAAATATCTTTTGGACTTTGGAGTCATCACATCTGTATTCCTTTGCATGTTCTTCGTTTGTTCCTCCATTTTTGCAAGGTTAAAAGCTTTTTCTTGCAATTTCCAGTCATTCTCCATTTGCTTTTGGTTCAAATCGACAAATTTCTTTTGAGTTTCTGCAATGGTCAACAAAGCCTCATTTGTGAAAGGATTTGCGACTTTCTTACCTTTTCTTCTAGCTTCCTTCGCCGCCTTCACTCCAGGCGGCCTAATCGGACTCGTGGAACTTCCAGGATTGCTTTCGGGTGTAGAAAATTCTGGAACATCAGAGGACTGACTTGGAGGCATGTCATGTGTATGCACTTCTTCGACTACCGGACTTGCTTGATATGTGTAAGAAGGGGGGTGGGGGGTAATTGCTTCAATAATTGCAAATGTTTGGTGATTTTTTACTTGTTCCCAATAATCAAAATGTATGAATGTTTTCTTCTTTTTGGCCACATATAGTACTTGTGCTTTCCTTATCTATCAATTAAATATTCAAAATTTAAAATCATAATCAATATATTATAATATAAAAATTGCATTTAACAATTTACGCGAATAATTTACCTCATCTTGCAAATTGCATCCCGATTCCGGATTTCTTCTAGCGTACGAAATACAAGAGCCCCAAAAAACCAAATTTGGCTTCAGCTTAGCGAAACGTGATTGAAGAGCAGATTGAGACCTAGATTCGGTCGTAGTTATTTCATCCTCTCCCATGACCCAATTTGCTTGAAAATCGATGTGAACTTTTTCCCACAACTTGTCAACTTTTTGTATGGCACCAGAAATTGGATCAACCGATTGACGACAATAAGATATGCAAAGTTGCACATCTTCGGACATAGACCAATTGCTAGACATGTTTCAAAATAAATGAGATTGAAAATAAATAGAAAATATGAGAAAGATTATGAGAGGAATGAAAAAGAAATATTATTGTAAGCAATTTTGGTGTGAATTGTTGTTGAAATGAATGATATATTTATAGGGAATTGTATGTTTATTTTAAAAAAAATTCAATTTTTTTTTGAAATATTTCCGTTGGTGAGAATTATACCGTTGAAATATTTTTTCAGATTTTTGATTTTTTTTAATATTCATGTTGGTGTCGACCGCGTCACGTTGGTACAGTAGTGGGCGCGCTCGAAGTAGACATCAACTGTTACTGTCTTATGTGGGCGCGGCGTACTAATGTTGAGGCAGGAAGCGTGACGGATTGATGTCGCATTCATTGTAAACATTAGGGCTGCATCACATTGAATATAAACATTAGGGCTAATGTCTACGTGGGGCGCGACGGTAATGTCAATGCCGGGCGCCCGGCAGGTCGTTTTCTGATTTTGAATCGGCAAGTTTATCTGTTCGAAAACTATCGATTGAAGGTATATTTTGAGTTCGATTGATGTCAAAAATCATCTAGCAACTGAGCGACTGAGTTTTCAAGGTTCAATTTGATTGATTTCGTTCGATCGGTTTTACACGCGACACTCACGCGCATAGCTCACTCGTGTAGGATGTTCACTCAGGCATTCTCGTCCAGCATTTCTGAGCGGATGTTCTTGTCCAAAAATTCTCCTCCAGCAAGCGATCTCGACGAGGATGCATTCGCTGCACAATAAATCGAAGATTTTCGATCCCAAATCCTTGTAAGCATTCCACCGCTGCATATGCCCTTACTATAAGACATATCCATATGATACGAATTGGGAAGAAAATCAACATGAATTTTATGATCGACCCTATTATCAAGATGACCATTATTATGAGAGCTACCAGAACCAGTCACAGCAGCAACAACCTCAGAACACTTGTGAATCAATGCGTAAGAGTCTCTACTGACTACTTTCATGGCAGAGCAAGACATGCGACTTCAGGGTGTAGAGAGGTTAATAGAGCAACTCGCAGCTAGACAAAAAATAATTACGGACCAGTTAGAGAAACAAGCTAGTGCATCCATGGATCTTATAAATGAGGATGTTGAGATGGAAATGGCCAGCCATCAAGAAATTCAAATTTATGAAGCTCCTAGACCATCAACTTTATTCTCTATGGACGCGGACGATGATCATGATACGAGATTGCCTTCTAGACTAGACTTGGAGATGGAGCACTTTGTCCCATCAAATGACCAGAAGTACGAAGACTTTGTTGATGTGTATATGAGCTCGCTTAAAGAGGACCCTCGCATACGCCTAAATACAATAGTGAAGGGAAATTCTGAAGTATATGCACCTGCGATCTTATCTAAAGAGTATAAAGGAAGTGTTCTTGCTGGAGCTGACTTTGAAGATGTATATCTTGTTGCACGGCCTCCAGACAAGTTTCGACTGTTTTTTCCTTACATCTTAAAACTGTCATTTGGGAGTCACTACTCTCCCTTGATTCTCATAAGATTCAAATTCTTGAAGGGAATGTATGCTCCACTTAACGTCCATATCATTCTTGATGGACGTAAATTTCAATGGGATTTGAAGGTGGATTGACACGTCTCTCTTTTGAAGGTCCCGTGAGAAGGGATGCTAGCAAGGACTTCTCGCGAGTGATTTATATGGGGCGCTTTACTGAGTCTAGCCAATACGTTAAATTAGGCCTCTTCAAGGAGTAACCCGCGCTGTAAGTATTTCTTTTGCATTTTCATCACGTGATATCTTGAGTATTGTGCTTTGAGTTTAAGTTTGTAGTCCCTATGCGCTATTCTCATTTTTATTTTTCTTTGCTTAGGGACTAAGCTCATTTTTAAGCGTGGAGTGGGTAGCGCATAATCACACACATCGCATGTCACACACATTTACTCTTGCATATGCTCAACTGTCTATGTATTGCGATTGAAATCCTCATTTTCTACGATACTCCTTGAAGAGGACTAATTTAACGTGATTGTCATTATGCGATGTGTGTGATTATGCGCACATGCGATGTGTGTGATTATGCGCACAATCACTTGAAATAGTTTTATTCGTATGTGTATTCTCTCGTGTGAATATCATTGCTAGCCTTTGCCTATCACGTCTTCTACGTATTTCTTGAAGCATGTTTGAGACTTGATATTAATAGGCATCGGTACCAAATGTTAAAAACTTAAATTGCATTTCTTTTTTTAGGTGACCTTAGTACTGTAAATGCTTCTCTTTACTCATCATGATTTGCACGCACCCGCCTCTATTTGTACACTATGTTAAGTTTTAAGTGTGGAGTTAGAAAAAAAAATAGTCAAAAGAGGGAGAAAAATAGGCCCCATTCAAGAACAAAGTTCTGAAATTTCAAAAGTGGGTGAAAAATTGACCCCGAGCATACTTATTTTTGAAAAAAAAAACAAAAGAGCAGAAAAATAGCACCAAGGGCAAAGTGAGAAAAGTCACCCCTTGTGTATGAAAAAATAATCGAAAAAATGAAATTTCTGCCCCCTTTTGCTTGATGTAGTGTATTCCCACCTTTTCATGTACTGGAATGCTAAAGGACAATTCTCGTGCTTTGCACTAAAATTTTGATGTGGTTTTTGTACTATTTTTCAGAAAATTCTTAAGCCAGGTTCGACTTCTCTTAACGGGCCATTGCCCAGTCCTTGGCACTTGAGAATGAGCTTTGCGCCGAGAGCCCGTGGACTATCCCTAGATAACATAGGTGAATGGCGAGCATATTTTGTGTGACTATCGTCTTGTTCTTAATACACTGCCATGGAACTATTTAGAACTTGTGATTAGTCGCTTGCTAGCTATGTGTACTGACCGTTTGAATGCATATCTCGCTTAAACTACAATTGTCTGACAATTATGATTAAGATGTTTGACTTGAAGTCAAGGTAACATGATGAATCCGAGGTATGACATGACCTTACTATGACTCGTTGAGCATGATCTCATGCATACATGTTAGTTAGTTGTACATGGGATTTGTAGGTAGTCCCATTCCTGAAAACCTTCACGAGAATATACTCATCCTACTAGGGCAGCCTAGAGGTTTAAAGGCATGATGCATTCGTGTCCTCTACGACAGTGAGTTAGGTTTGCATGTTAGTTTAGTCTGAATTGATTACATGATATTTGAGTGGGTAACTACTCTGCGATTTATTGACTTGTGCTTAATGTTTGTTCGGGACGAACAAATCCTAAGTGTGGAGTGTTTCGATCGGTCGAATTCTTGACCTATTATTCACTTCATTTGATGATGGATTAGGCTTGTTTTCTGGACATTTTGTGATCATTTAACCTCTTTTTTAGTGTTTCATGTCATATATCACATAGCTAATACTTTTGGATTGATCCGAAGCAAAGCAAAGCATTTGGTAAAGATTTGGGCAAAAACAGAACAAAACAGGGCCGACGGACCTTTGCGACGTACTGTATATGCCTAAAGCGCATATCGTGTCAAAATGGGTCGAAATATAGCTTGTTGGAAAGCTAACTCAAAGTCCTACAACTTGCTAGTTGACACCAAGAGCAGATTCAAAGGTTTAGATCTCAAAAAAGGCAACGGAAGTCAGGTCCCGTGACACTCTTGAGTGTCACCGGATATCAGTGGTGTCACGGGATGTGCCCGAGCATGTGAAAAGTTGAGAAGCCCGTGACACACCCTCTGTCATGGGCCCGTCATCAATTTTGGGCTATATATAGCAGTTTCGGACTAGATTTTGAGGACGCTGACTTTGGGGATCGATTTTGACCTAGATTGAAGAAGGATGACGACTAAGAGCTCAAGAAGACCAAGATCCGAGGCTACACTTTATCCAAACACGGTTTCCTTGTTTCTAATCTTTTCATATATATATATAATTGTGGTTGATGGCCATGAATTGTGAGTGGTCGTTGTATTTTGGGGTCATGCGGATCCCGTGTTTGTACCCAACTCTTCATGTGATCAATTAAACGTTTTTCCATTATTGCCATTAGAATTATTCAATTTCATTGTGCTTAATTTTATCGTTCTTACAAGTTTTACATTGAATGGGATGTTTGCATGTTAGAACGTATTTAGGATAATTACCAAAAGATGAATTGGTCCTAGGTATTAACTAGATTGTACGAAGTTGGTATTAAGTCATGGTAGCTACACTGGTAGTACTTGAATTAATAGGAAAGTTGACTTTATCGTCTGAAAAACCCTGGGCTTAATAATCAAAATTGTTGATAATCTGTGGATGGGCGGAGTTCAACAATCTAAGTTAATTTAGACAAAGATCCGTGGATGGGCGGCTTGTCTAATGTTATTTTGGTTTATTTCCAAATTTGATGGCATATTTGGATTACATGATAATATCACATGAATTGTATGGTAGGCACGGGTGAGGTTTGATCTCGGAATTATTTCTCTGATTGAATCAAACCTTTCCTAATTTCAGTGTCACTCAGGAATTAGAAATAAAAAAACCTTTTCTCTATAGAAGTAGCTGAACACATTACTTGTATACTAGTACACGCACGCGTCTGTTCCTAGGATTGACCCTTGGCTTACCGAGGTTTATAAATTGTTTTTGACTGCAACTTGACCCCTAAAACTTATAACTTGTCAATAATAAAGGGTTGAAAATATGCCTGTTAGTATCAGAGCAGATCACTCAATATACAGAGTGAGATGCGAGGGCTGTTGAGATTTATCTAAGAGAAGGACAGAACATCTCGCGACCACTATTGCTGGAAGGAAATAAGTATTGATACTGGAGGGTAATAATGAAGGTGTTCCTGAAATTGCTAGACTTGGTCTGGAAAGCTGCTGAAAAAGGTTGGAAACATCCTACAACAATTGGAGAAGATGGTTAGGCAGTGCCCCTTGCCAAAGACAAGTGGAATGAGGTGGAACGAAATGCTAAGGCTGGAAACTCTAAAGCAATGAATGCCATATTCTCTGCCGTAGATGGGAAGAATTTCAAGATGATCTCAAACTGCGAGATTGCTAAAACGACGTGGGATATGCTACAAACGGCTCATGATGGTACGACTAATGTCAAGATTTCAAGAATGGAGATGGGAACATCGAAATTTGAAAGTCTGAATATGAAGGAGGATGAGACCATTGCTGACTTTAACACAAGGGTCCTTGATATCTCAAATGAATCATTTGCGCTTGAAGAGCCCATTAGCAAAGAAAGACTGGTAAGAAAGGTGCTAAGGTCACTGCCACAACAATATGGCATGAAGGTAATCACTATTAAGGAAGCTCGGGATGTGAAAACTGTGAGGCTGGATGAACTAATGGCATCTCTGCTGACTCATAAGATGGAGACGAACGAAGAGGAACAACACAAGAAAGTGAAGAGTGTTAGTCTAAAGTCTGAAGTAACTGATGTTCTGGACAACGAAGAGGTGATATTCGAACAACAGTATGCTATGCTGGAAAAGAACTATGGGAAGTTCATGAGAAGACTAAATAAGAAAAGGTTAGATCCAGGACAATCATCTTGCTCAAGATTCCAAAAAGATGAGAGGTTTCAGAAGAATAATAAATCTGGAGACTACAGCCAGGACAACAAAGGCAAAGGGATCCAATGCAGAGAGTGCGAAGGCTACGGACATATTCAGGCAGAATGTGCAAACACTCATAAAAAGAAGAAAGCCTATGCGGTCAACTGGAGCGACAGTGAATATGGTGATGAGAATTAGGAAGGTGAATCCAATAATATCGTAGCTCTAGCAAGTGTTACTAACCAAGGAAAAAACCTGGTGGCCATTAGAAGTGATCAGGGCAAGGAGTTTGAGAACAGCACCCTGACCAATTACTGTGCTGAACATGGAGTAGCACATCAGTTTGCATCTCCCATCACTCCACAACAAAACGGTGTGGTGGAACGCAAGAATCGCACAATCCAAGAGATGGCCCGAGTTATGCTACATGCCAAGAAGGTTCCTCTTAAGTTCTGGTCTGAAGAAATGAATACATCATGTCAGATCATCATCTGAGTTACAGTGCGCACTGGGACGGATATGACCTGCTATGAGCTATGCAAAGGCAAGAAGCCAACTGTGAAATACTTTCACATCTTTGGCAGCGTGTGCTTCATCCTAAATGATAGAGAGTAGAGACAGAAACGCGACCCCAAGAGTGACGAGGGGATCTTCCTTGGGTACTCTACTTACAATTGGGCCTACCGGGTGTTCAACAAATGTACAGGCTTAGTCATGGAATCTACCAATGTAAAGGTGAATGATGAAGTTCTCGAGAGACCAGTACATGAAGATGATGATGTTAGTGGTGGCACGGTGGCTACATCACCTTCTTCGTCTACTGGAGATGAAGGTCCATGGGGAGCACCTATGGAGGACAACAATGCCTCGGACTCTTCCTCTGACAAAGATGAAGACACCAGCACACCTACTGGAACACGAGACACGGTGGCCGAATTACAGCCATCTCGACGGATTGCCAAAAATCATCCAATTACTAAAGTGATTGGTGAACCATCTGAAGGAATGAAGACTCGTGGCAAGGAGATTAATTACCGAGAATTGGCTGCCTGCTCATGCTTTATGTCCACCATAGAGCCAAAGAATGTCAAGGAAGCACTACTTGATGAGTACTGGTTCCTAGCGATCCAGGAAGAACTGGAAGAGTTTACCAGGAATGATGTGTGGGACTTAGTTCTGCGACCTGAAGATGTGAACGTCATCGGACTATAGGATCTTCAAAAACAAATCTGATGAGAAGGGCAACATCACCATAAATAAGGCCAGATTGGTGGAACAAGGCTACACTCAGATAGAGGGCATTGACTTTAACAAACATTTGCTCTCGTCGAAGGACTTGAAGCCATTCGTCTGCTCCTTCCTCTTGCCTGTCATCTGAAGTTCTGACTGTTCCAGATGGATGTAAAGAGTGCGTTCCTGAACGGCTTTCTGAACGAGGAAGTATATGTTGCTCAACCCAAGGGATTAGAAGACCCACATCATCCCACTCATGCGTATCGTCTGAAGAAGGCACTGTATGGCCTCAAACAAGCACCCAGAGCATGCTACGAGCGTCTCACAGTGTTTCTACTCAACCATGGCTATGTGCGAGGGGCAGTAGATAAAACACTATTGGTAAAGCACACAAGGTAAGGTTTTATTATTGCGCAAATCTATATTGACGATATAGTGTTCGGGTCCAGCACACTGAAGCTCATGGACCAAATTGTGGAACAGATGCAAAAGGAGTTCAAGATGAGCGTGGTGGGAGAGATGAACTACTTTCTCGGACTCCATGTTAAACAGAAGGACGATGGAATTTCCATCTCACAGAGCAAGTATGCCAAGAATCTAATAAAAAAGTTTGACCTTAAAAAGGCAAGTCACAAGAGGACCCTAGCTGCTACGCACTTGAAGATCACTAAAGATGACGCTGGAACAAATGTTGACCAGATACTATATAGGAGCATGATTGGGAGTCTCCTATGTCTAACAGCCAGCAGACCAGATATCACTTACGTGGTAGGAGTTTGTGCAAGATACCAGGCAAATCCGAAAGAGAGTCATCTGCTGCAGGTAAAGAGGATCAATAAGTACATCTGTGCAACTGATGAATATGGCATCTAGTACACCAAGTACTAGGGTTGCACAATTTGAGACCCGACCGGAAAACCGGACCGGACCAAACTGGATTTGGACCGACCCGTAAAAATTTTGGTCCACGGTCCATAATTTTCATAAATTCTGGTCCATCGGTCCGACCCGGATCGTAAAATTCCGGTCCGAGTTTGGTCCGGACAGTAAAATTAAGGGTATTCGGTCCAGTTCACTTTTTACACAAAATCCGATCCACGGTCTGGTCCCGGTCCATATATACCCCGGTCCAGTCCGGTCAATGATCCAAAGTTTTGAAAAATTTTGGCCCACCGGTCTGGACCGGACCATAAATTTTGGTCCGGTCCTGACCGGTTGTGCATCCCTACCAAGGACACCAAGCATTCCTAGCTGGATACTGTGATGCAGACTTGTCAGGAAACGCTGAAGACTGAAAGAGTACCTCTGGAGGTTGCTTCTTCTTGGGCAATAACTTGGTTTCGTGGTTCAGCAAAAAGAAAAATTGCGTCTCTCTCTATGGCCAAAGTAGAGTATATCGTTGCAGGAAGTTGCTGCACTCAGTTGCTATGGATGAAGTAGATGCTGTCTGAATACGGAGTTGAATAGGAAGAGATGGCTCTGTACTGTGACAATACGAGCGCCATCAGCATATCAAAAAATCTGGTACAACACTCCAAGACGAAGCACATAGACATCAGACATAATTTCATCAGAGAGCTAGTGGAGAAGAAAGTCATCACGATGGAGCATGTGACTACCGACAAGGAACTCGCTGACATCTTCACCAAGCCACTAGATGCTACTCAATTTGAGACACTTAGTTCCTCTCTGGGTCTATGTGTTGTCAACAACTAACTGTTCCAGGCTATGTCCAGTCATAAGCAGAACTCTAGCAAAACCGTTGGACTGACCAATCAAAGAAGAGAGCTGGAACAGATGGTATGTGGCTGAAGTTTATTAAATTCAAAATATTTCACAGATATTCCTTTGAGCCGTTCAGAAGAGAGAAATGATTGGACAAATATCTCAAGCAATATACGCAAGTTAGTTTTGGGAAGTTGAGGAGTCTAAATATTTTAAAATCAAATTGCTCGTCAGTTGTTCTCTCTCGCCAAAGTTTCCAAAACCCTAAATTCAACAACCTCTCGAGATCTCTTCAAGCTACTGCAAACGCAGCAACAATGGTGAACACACGAAAGAATGCCAAGACCATCATCAAAGCTTCACCTGAATCGAAGAAAGAAAACAAAGACGTTTCAGAAAGCGTTGCTGCTGGAGTTTCGACAGAAAATTCAAAGATTGTCAAAACAGCAAAATCTAAGATGACAAAGGAGAGGAAGTCAAAAGCGACGGAGAGTAACACATCAAAGAAAGCCGTGGAACCAAAGGCGGCAGAGGCAGCTATCCCATTTAGCCCTAAGATTGGAGATGAGAAAAAGAAGGGAAAAGAGGCGGTTGTTTCAAAACAAAAGGAAGCGTCTTCAAAGATATCAACAGCTATCCCTAAAAAACCTGATGCACGCCACCAGTCGATGGCAGAACCCACACTACAAGAGGTAATCCCTAGTCCTAAACCTCAGATTTCTTTGTCTATGCATGTGAATGTGAAATCAAGGATGAATGTAGAGGATAAGGGTGATGATAAGGGAGACAAAGTAGTGGATGCTTTGATAGTTAAACCACAGACTATTGGAAGTAGTGTGCCTGAGGTTATGAAAGAAAGGGAAGCCAGTAGGGCTGAGGCTGTTGAGTACATACCATATGTTTTGAAAGAAGTTGACTGATGACTCGTATTTATACGACTCGTCGGATCAACTAATGAAAAGCGTATTTTTAACCCTTCATAGTTGTCAAAGTATGAGTTTTAGGGGTCAAATTGCAGTCAAACAAAATTTATAAACTTTGGTAAGCCAAGGGTCGATCCAAGGAACAGGTGTGTGAATACTAGTTAACTAGTGACCTATTTAGCTATTCCGAATTAACAAAGGTTGATTGTCACAAAAAACAGTAGAAATTAAATTGCCAAAAATAAAAGGTTTGTACTTATCAGAGAAAGAATTCCAGGATCATACTTCACCCGTGCTAACCCCACTAATCATGCAATCATTATCATGTAATTCATCATGCTATCGAATATCGAAATAAACCAAAATAACACTAGATAAGCCGCCCATCCACGGATCATTATCTAGATTAATCTCAATTGTTGAACGCCGCCCATCCACGGATTATCAACAATCTCGATTTATTAAACTAAAGGTTTTCAAACAATTTCATACAATCCGGTTAATCCCTAGGGCCCATCCACCTTTCGGTATATAACCTAAGTACGTTTTAGCATGTAAACATACCCTTTGATGTAAATACTTGCATAGAACGATAAATTAAGCACGATGAAATTGAATATTCGATTTGCATTAATGAAAAACATTCATATAATAACATGACGAGTTGGATACAATGCACGTGATCCGTAGGATCCCAGAATTAAGAGACTAGTCACTATTCATGGCAAATTAACCAAAAACAGTGTATAGAGAAATTAAGGACGAGTAAACCGTAAAGACACGGTGGCTCGTTGAATCTCTCACGATGAATTGCTGTCTCCTCTCCAAGCTAGGGTTTCTTTTCACCAAAATATGCACACCGAATTAGTCTGATCGAATTTCCTTTTATAGTCCATCCAAAAAGGCTGAAAGCAAAAAAAACGATTTTTGGAAAGAACTTGAAGATCTGCCTGCCGACGGTCCCGTGACACCTGTGACCGCCGGGTGTGTCGAGGCTGTCACGGTTTGAGCCAAAACTCTCAGGGCAATAAGTGTGCCGTGACACCCGTGACAGTCGAGTGTGTCACGGCTGTCACGGGTTGAGCTGAAACTCTCGGGGAAATATGCATGTCGTGACACCCATGACAGTCCAATGTGTCACGGCTGCCATAGCTTGTCACGTCATGCCTTGTATCTCTCGGGGGAGAACAGGTGCTGTGACACCCGTGACTGTCCAACGTGTCACGACTGTCAAGGGCTGTTGTCGGTGCAGAGTCTTTTTGGCCTTTTTCGGTCGATCTTTTCGTTCTTTCCGTATCTTATGCCCAAGGAGCGACGATATGTGTTACTGTCCTGAAACACTAGAGAAAGACATCAAATATGGACAATTTGTCTGGAGAACAAGCGTTATCCTTCATTGAATGTAGCGAATAATCAGTCGAAATATCGACTGATCAAAACACTCCACACTTAGGATTTGTTTGTCGCAAACAAATGTCAAACAAATGGTAGAATAAATACATGAGTGAATGTAATGCTCAACGACCATAAGTTTATAAGCTACCCACTCAAGTGACATGTAATCAATCCTAACTAACACAAAAATAAAAAGATAACTCACTGTCGTGAAGGACACGAATGCATTTAGCGTATGCATCAAGCCTTTAAACCTCTAGGTTGCCCTAGGAGGACGAGTATAGTCTCGTGAGGGTTTTAAGGAGTGGGACTACCTACAAATACCCTATACAACTAGCTAACGTGTATGCATGAAATGATGCACAACTAGTCACAGTAAAGTCATGTCGTACCTCGGATTCATCGTGTTACCTCGACTTCAAGTCAAATATCTTCATCAAAGTTTTCAGACAATCATAGATTAAATGAATCATGCATTCAAACGGTCAGTACACACGGCTAGCAATCGACTAATCACATGTTCAAAATAGTTCTATTGCAACGTATAAAGAACACGAATAGTTACACAAAACATGCTCGCCATTTACCTATGATATCTAGATATAGTCCATGGGCTCTTGGCGCAAAGCTCATTCTCAAGTGCCAAGGACTAGGCAATGGCCCGTAAGAGAAGAGGAGCCTGGCTTAAGGATTTTCTGAAAAAACAGTACAAAAATTTGCATCAAAATTTCAGTGCAAGCACGAGGATCGTCCCTTGGACTCTAGCACACGAATTCCCAAGACAAGTCATGAATGCACGCAATGAAAAGGTGGAATTACACTACATCAAGCAAAAAGGGGGCAGAAATGTTTTCAAAATTATTTTCCATACAGAAGGGGTGACTTTTCTCACTTTGCCCATGGTATTTTTCTGCTATATTTTTTTTCTTTTCAAAAACAACTATGCTTGGGGCCAATGTTTCACCCACTTTTGTAAATTCAGAACTTCGTTCTTGATTGAAAACATTGAAAACCAGATTTTCTGACTTCACACTTAAAACTTGACATAGTGTATGTAAGAAGGCGGGTGCATGCAATTCATGACAAGTACAGAGAAATGCATACTAGTACTGAGGTCACCTAGAAAAAGGGATGCATATTTGAGTTTTTTTTGAAAATTTTGAACCGGTGCCTACTAATATCAAGTCTTAAACAAGCTTCAAGAAATACGTAGAACATGTGATAGTCAAAGGCTAGCAATGATACTGACTCGAGAGAATACACACATGAATAAAACTATTTCAAGTCATAGACTTCGAATCCAAAAGAATGACAATCAATCAAGGAGTATCGTAGAAAACGAGGATTTCAATTGCAATACATAGACAGATGAGCATATGCAAGAATGAATGTGATATGCAATGCGTGTGACTATGCGCTACCCACTCCACACTTAATAATGAGCTTAGTCCCTAAGCAAAGAAATATTAGATAAGGAAAAGTTCATAAGAACTTCACTCGTGTGTGATGGTATGATATCCATGGAGATTAAGCGATGTCCGGTGAGTGAAGCACCACTTGTGAGCTGGTAGATAGATAGAGAAACATATAGAGCGTCACAAGTGATAGGTTAGTGATGGACCAAAGTTATACGAATCATAAACACAGTATAACCCCCTTATTTAGACATTTTGTCTATTTAACTTTTGCTTAATAGTTCAGATATATTTTTGCAGGGTAATTCAGAGCTTAGAGAGAATACATACTAAAGAGGAGCTTTTAGAGCAGAAAAGATGTTACGAGTCAATCCAAGGTCAAGATCATATGCCGACTGAAGAAATATCAAGGATCCTGACGTTTAATCACTCATAACAAATTAATCAGAAGAATCAGGAGAGGAATTAAGACAGTCCGGGGAAGAAAACACATTGACAGTTTTGTGAAAAGACTGCACAAAACTGTACAAAACTCACACATAAGGCAAGGTGACCGGCCACTTGAAGAAGTGGTGGCCAAAGGAGGAGCTCCTCCCCTTCCACCACCGGCAACCGGCGGCTCTCCTCCACCACAACCGGCGGCTTTGCTCCTCCTCCACATGGCACCTCCTCCTTGCTCCTCCTCTCCTTCCTCCATGTGTGGCCATCTCCTCCCTTCATTTTCTCCTCCAATCACAATGCAACCCTTGCCTCCATCTCCTCCTCCTCCCATGGCTATATAAGGAGGAGCTCCTCCCCTCATTCAAATCATCCCTCACTTGTAAAAATCACTTCTCTCTCTAAAGTTATGTATTTGTAAAGTTTGGCTTTGGAAATAAAGGATAGCTCCCTTGGCGCTTCAACGGTTGTAAGTAATTCTTAGTATTTATTCAACTGTTTTATTTCCTTAGTTATAATGTTTAGCGCGATGAATAGTAGCTAAACTAGTAGTTCGGTAGAAGGGGCGCACTTGTATTATAAAATGTTTTAGACTATTAACTTAGTGTCTCGAATTAGTATTCAACACTTATTCTATGTGCCATATATAAAAGTTAGAATGTCTAAGGTAAAGTAAACCATTTGGGAATGTGACCATAGGGGTCCAAATTCGTAAACTCTTCCTTAGATATTCGTGATCACACTCGGGTAAGTGGACCATTTAAAAACTGGGCCAAAGGGATTAAATGAATAAACTTATCTGAAGAGGTCGACTATCTTAAAAAACCATTTGAAAACTGGGCCAAAGGGATTAAATGGATGCATGTAGGCTAATATAACCGGGAATGGAGTATTAGTCTAAGTAGAATAAGTGCTATATGTCCTAGGAATAGGCTAGACAGTGTACGCAAATCGAGTGTTTGGAATGGCCTTGATACACCGTTTGAATACTTAGACGATTCACTAAAAGTCAATGATAAACAGGATATAATACAAGACCCCTGAAACCGAACATTTCTCTTTAATTATAAACTGCAATTTACTTTCCAGTATTAAAACCAACCAACCATCCAATCAATCAATCAATCACTTAGCTGGTAGCTTTAAAACCAACCAACCGACTTAAAACACGCTCTTTCGCTGGACAACCCCCTCAAAGAACATCTATTCCACTGATTCTCTTGGGTTCGACCCCTACTTACCACTTGCTACCCAGTAGTAAAGTCGCGAGTAGCGGACTTTTATAAATATTATTTTTGACGTTTGCACATAACGACTGTGCGTCCATCAAAAATTGGCGCCGTTGCCGGGGAATCAGTCGTCAAATAGTTGTTCTTTCCCTCCCCTTTCTTTTTCTTTCTTTTCCCTATGTCAGCACCCATTACGCATGCATGGACAACGCGATTTCTGCCCCTGTTCGGAGGAACGGAGGGAGAAGACCCTGTACAGCACTGCCGAAACTTCCACGACGTCTGCCACAACATCAAACCTGAGAACGAAGCATTAGAGGAATTTAAGCTGAAATGCTTCAAATTCTCTCTAACCGACTTTGCCACAATATGGTACTACACATCCACCGCTTGCAGTGCAGAACGTTTCGTAGACCTCTGCGTTCCGTTCCTGAAAGAATTCTCCCCACCATCTTTACGCCAAGAAACCCGTGAGAAGATCATGAGCCTTCATCAATCCCGGGATGAGACTTTGGACGAATACTACATGAACTACGATGCCATCGTCTCAAGCTGCCCGCACCATGGATTTACGAAGAAGGTTCTTCTCAAAAAATTTCTTCGTGGGATGAGGGCCGAAGAGCTGGGAAGAGTTAACGAAGCTATGAAAAGGTCTGCCATAAACTTCACCGTTGCAGACATGTGGTGCCTTATAATCGGCCTGGCCGCTGCCACAAGACGAGTACCCCAAACTGACGGGGAAATGCAGACAGAAGAAGCTGACCCTGAGGCTGATGAAGAAGAAACCACCGAACCGTCGGAAGAGACTCCTGAACCGTCTGAAGAATCAGACATGGAAAGCACCGGAAGCAACGAAGTAGGAGTCCAGAACATCACTGACGAGCTGCCCATGCCATACCCAACTATCATTACCCAGGCAGCTGAAACTATCTACGATCAGTTCTTCATGAACCAACATAACGAGGCAGAACCAAGCCTCATGAGGCCTTCCCAACTTTTCCCCTTAATTAATGAGCAAGTCGCCGCGAACTATGCGATCAATGAAGAAGCTCAAAGGAGAATGGGAAAAGCACCTCTGCAGAATGACCCCTCGATGGAGCATTGCTATGCCGCAACAGGACTAGGCAGTTCAAAATACAAAAACTTCGAAAGGCTGGTAGTGAAAGGTCCATCACCCCCTCCGGGGTATTGGAAGGAAAAAATCCCGAAACAAAGGAATCCTGACCAGAACACAACATCCGGCAAGAAGTTAGGAAGAAGCAACACTGGAACGGTGGCAAAGTACGACCTCAGCCACCCATGGGACCCAAACCAGTAATCCACAACGAGGTACTGTCGAGCCAACGACATTAAACAAGTGCACTGGTCGGGAGGTAACCCGACACTATCTTACTTTTCCGCACTTTAATTTCTGTCATTTAAATTCAGTATTTAGTTTTAAGCTTGCATGACTTTTGTACTAAGGCACGCCTTCGTTCAAAAGTGGGGGGTGAGAACCACCTATGTACATAAATAACATGCAGCTGTTTTTTTTCTTTTTTAGTAATAGTATCTTTTTGAAAATATGAACTTAAGAATGTGAAAAAGATAAATCATAATTCATGCATTAACCTTGTGAAAATTCAACTGTTTAAAAACTTAGAATGTAACTTTCCATTTGTCCTTTGTGCTGAGATAACTAGGGATGTGGAGTTGATATAAACTGCCCTAGAGAGGCTTGGTAAGCAATCAAAGGATCAGATCAAACTATACGGTTTTCGAAGTCAGTAAAGGCTGCACTTTGGGTTTTCAGTGAATAATTGAAGTCAACTCCTCCAAGAAGCATCTATGCAAAGGCGAGGACGGGAATTAGACCGTCCTCTCTCTAGTCAAAATAGCCGAGAAAATAGATGAGCGACCCTCATCTTGACCCGCGCAAAACGACAAAGACGAGAGGAGCGGGGAGGTATTTCCATAGGCTTGCGGGCGATGATTGGACCTCCCAAAAAGGCTTGAGAAAATGGACTAGCAGTCACAAAAAGGCGAAAAACTCAAAGAAGAAAATCAAAAGAGGCCAAAGGCCCAAAATTGTGAAGGTTTTAACCGAGCAAAAGTGAAGCACTCAAAAAGTCAAATCGAAGGCCAAAGGCCGATTCACTACAACAAAAAAGCAGTCCCTCGCCAAAGAAGAAAATCAAAAAGGCTCAACTCACTGAAACCCGAATCGAATCATGTGCTAGAGAAAGCTACAAGAAAACCATATAGTGCGAGACGATCCCAAGATTGCAGTCCAGAAGCCTAAAAAGGGCTATCTCCCGAGACATCCAATATAATTTGCATCTCAGCACGAAGGTACACGTATCAAGTTACTTCTATTTATTTACGTAGTTTAATTTGGTAATAAGTAAGCAATGCATGAATTAGGATAGATCGAGTACCACAGTCTAATTTTCATATTTCAAAGCCAACTTATAGTACAACCCTTTAATAGCATTGTTCGGGACGAACAACTAAAAGTGGGGGGTAATCTGATGGACCAAAGTTATACGAATCATAAACACAGTATAACCCCCTTATTTAGACATTTTATCTATTTAACTTTTGCTTGTTAGTTCAGATATATTTTTGCAGGGTAATTCAGAGCTTAGAGAGAATACATACTAAAGAGGAGCTTTTAGAGCAGAAAAGATGTTACGAGTCAATCCAAGGTCAAGATCATATGCCGACTGAAGAAATATCAAGGATCCTGACGTTGAATCACTCATAACAAATTAATCAGAAGAATCAGGAGAGGAATTAAGACAGTCCGGGGAAGAAAACACATTGACAGTTTTGTGAAAAGACTGCACAAAACTGTACAAAACTCACACATAAGGCAAGGTGACCGGCCACTTGTAGAAGTGGTGGCCAAAGGAGGAGCTCCTCCCCTTCCACCACCGGCAACCGGCAGCTCTCCTCCACCACAACCGGCGGCTTTGCTCCTCCTCCACATGGCACCTCCTCCTTGCTCCTCCTCTCCTTCCTCCATGTGTGGCCATCTCCTCCCTTCATTTTCTCCTCCAATCACAATGCAACACTTGCCTCCATCTCCTCCTCCTCCCATGGCTATATAAGGAGGAGCTCCTCCCCTCATTCAAATCATCCCTCACTTGTAAAAATCACTTCTCTCTCTAAAGTTATGTATTTGTAAAGTTTGGCTTTGGAAATAAAGGATAGCTCCCTTGGCGCTTCAACGGTTGTAAGTAATTCTTAGTATTTATTCAACTGTTTTATTTCCTTAGTTATAATGTTTAGCGCGATGAATAGTAGCTAAACTAGTAGTTCGGTAGAAGGGGCGCACTTGTATTATAAAATGTTTTAGACTATTAACTTAGTGTCTCGAATTAGTATTCAACACTTATTCTATGTGCCATATATAAAAGTTAGAATGTCTAAGGTAAAGTAAACCATTTGGGAATGTGACCATAGGGGTCCAAATTCGTAAACTCTTCCTTAGATATTCGTGATCACACTCGGGTAAGTGGACCATTTAAAAACTGGGCCAAAGGGATTAAATGAATAAACTTATCTGAAGAGGTCGACTATCTTAAAAACCATTTGAAAACTGGGCCAAAGGGATTAAATGGATGCATGTAGGCTAATATAACCGGGAATGGAGTATTAGTCTAAGTAGAATAAGTGCTATATGTCCTAGGAATAGGCTAGACAGTGTACGCAAATCGAGTGCTTGGAATGGCCTTGATACACCGTTTGAATACTTAGACGATTCACTAAAAGTCAATGATAAACAGGATATAATACAAGACCCCTGAAACCGAACATTTCTCTTTAATTATAAACTGCAATTTACTTTCCAGTATTAAAACCAACCAACCATCCAATCAATCAATCAATCACTTAGCCGGTAGCTTTAAAACCAACCAACTGACTTAAAACACGCTCTTTCGCTGGACAACCCCCTCAAAGAACATCTATTCCACTGAATCTCTTGGGTTCGACCCCTACTTACCACTTGCTACCCAGTAGTAAAGTCGCGAGTAGCGGACTTTTATAAATATTATTTTTGACGTTTGCACATAACGACTGTGCGTCCATCAGTTAGCATCAATAATCGTGAAGAAACCTGGATGAGGGGTGCCAAGCAAAGAGAATGATAAACGATGTGAGCAGAGATTGAAAAAATATTTCAATCATCGAGTAATCATGTAGATAGTAAATCATGCCAAACGTCAGTGTATAATAGATAAGAAAAGGAAAGTGCAACAACTGACAAAATGACAAAAAGTCATATGAAGAATAATATGCATGAAGAACTAAACAGCGCCATCGTCCTCAGAATCAGCGCCAACACCAAAAAGAGTGTCTGTATCATCCGAGTTCTTAGCACCGGGGGGTTGAGAATTGCCAGCCCTGACATCATTAGGAGCGTGAGGAGCAAAGGGCGGAGGTGGATAGGAAACTGTCCCAGGATTCTGCGACCACTGATGCGCCGCCTGAATGCGGAAATCTACGAAGTGGTCCCTGAGCTGATTATGGGAGACGGAAAGTGGCAGGTTGTCGTCGGTACCTGCAAATTTAAATTTATAATTCCTTACTCTTGGCTATGGGTTAGTACAGCGACAAGCAAGGGTCGAACCCTAGGGAGCTAGATGGTTACTTGTTGTTTCGAAAAAGGAAAGACAATTGGTTGTGAGCAATTTAGGAAATAAGTGCAAGAATAGGAAATAAAGAGTGGGGTTTCAATCAGAGAGGGAATATTCAGACTAGGGTTTCTAATTGTGACTTGTTATCCTTGACTACTAATAATCAAATTCAATGTTTCTAAGTGTGGTCGTCCCGACAAAGGTGACTTCCCAAATAACCCGACAAAGGTGTTATTCCACAACCTAACCCGACAAAGGTGAAAGGATTCTAATTCTCTTCTAAATTAAACAACCCGACAAAGGTGCTATTTAACCTAGATGTGCTATCTACCCAAACGACAAAGTATTAGGTAGATAATAATGATAGAAATATTGATCAACAAAGCTTTGCGACAAAGCATCCACATAGTCTAGCAATATTTCATGGAATATATGTACGAGAATTAGTAAAACATGAAATACCATTAAGGACAAAGTCTCAAACAATAGTCACAATGTATGAAACCCTAGCCCGAATAAAGGGCTTGGCTACACATTGCCATTGAAACAAAGCAATAATTAAAAGGAAAGATTTCATCTTTATTGCCGAACGAAGAGGAAGAGGAGCCGGAATGATGATGAGCGCCGAGGAGAACTTCGAATGTGGAGGGATGAGACTCTCGAATTTGGGATGTAGAATGGGATGATTATTGGCCTTGAGGAGAGGTCTTATTTATAGAGTAGACAAGGCCCTTGAAGTTTCCATTTGAAGTCGGTCCATAAACGGTTTTAGGAAACATGTCCTAAAACCGACTTTGCTTGATTTGTAAGAAAACTTAGCCAGTAAGTTTACTTGATCGACAAGTCTTCTAGAAGCTTCCAGAACCGCCACGCATGGAATTAGGAATTTTCCCGAAATCACTGTTCACGAACCCGAGTACTGTTCATCCCAGATTTACTGTTCACGACCCGAAGTTACTGTTCACGACCCGAAAAAATGTTCACGAGCCGAAGTTACTGTTCACGATGAGCCGGTCGGTTCAGGTGGTCAAATGCTCCTCTGGCTTTGATCTTCAACTGCGATGTTTCTGACTTGGAATGCCGTCTTGTAAGCGTGTTTCCTCCTAGAGCTTTCAAAACACCTGAAATGCAAAACAACACTAAGAAGTAACTATTTGCATGATAAAGTGCCGAAATTGGTGGGATTTGATGACTCGATGAGTCGTATAAATACGGCTCATCAAACCACCCTACACTTAAACTTGTTTGTCCCGAACAAGGACTAGGTCAGAAGAGGAAAATAAACTGAAACATCACAATTCCTTCGGCATCCTAGATATTGCTACATGAATATGACTCGCTAATCTAGACTTCACCTTTCCATGCATATCTCGTTACTAAAAGTCTTATGCTCAAACATGGAAGTAATTGATACGTGTTACCTTTGGGTCGAGATGCAAATCAATTCGGATGTATGGAAGATAGTCCTCTTTAGACCCATGAACTGCACTCTCGGTTCCAAACTCTTGCTATATGGTTATACTTCATTGCTTTTTCTTGCACATGATTGATTCGAGCTTCAAGGTGCTTGAGTTCTTTTCGGACAGCTTTTGTAGTGACTTGGCCTTTGATGTAACAGTGGTGTACTTCACTTTTGTTGCGTGTAAAACTTCACAATTCACTGATTTTTCTCTTTTTTGCTATTGATTGTGAACTGCTCGTACCTCCTTGCTCTCACTCATCCTCGTCCTTTTGACACGAGTAAAGCCGAGGGTCGCTCGTCTATTTTCCCGGCTACTTGGACTAGAGTTTGGACGGTGTGTTGTTTTCCCGTCCCACCAAACCGCATAAATACCGCAGTGGCGGAGAGACCTCTTAACCATGTCGTCTCGAAGTGCTAGCCTCCACGAAATCCACATAACCATATAACTCGAATTCGGTCCTTTGAATGTTCTGTCAAGTCTCTCTAGGACGTTTCTATGAATTCCACATCCCTGTTTATCTCATCTTACAAAGGCACGTAAAGGGTTAAGTTCACATGTAATTGCACAATTCTAATTTCACCAAAGACATGCATATACTCGGTTCTATCTATTTCACATTGTCAATCTTTCAATACTGCAAGTCTAGGAAAATAGAGAAAACGTGTACAAAAAATTTAAAATTTTCAAGGAAACGTGCTGACTCTATGCAATGTGCTAAAAGTAAACGTGCTGACACAACGCAACGACATGACTCTCCCACCCCACACTTTTGAAATAAGCCATGTCCTCACGGCACGACTTAGACTCTAGACACACAATGCATGCAAAATAGAATGGACAGGAAGAGAAAAAAAGGGTCGGAACAATACTCCCCTTGGGTTCGGTCGGTGGCTGGTCAGACTCGGACGAGGTCCAAAATAAAAAGTCAGGCGCGGCTCGGTTTTGCTCGGGCGCGGCCCGGTTCCATCTTTCCGAAACCCGGTCATGCGCGCGCATGGATTACCTTGTGCGAACGCACACTCTCGACCAGTGGCATGAAACCTCGTGCGTTCGCACGGATGGCCTTGTGCGCTCGCATGGTGTGCTTTGTGCGATCGCACACTCTCGACCCGTCGCATGAGATCCTCATGCAATCGCACGCTTGGTCCTACGCGCTCGCATGCACCGAGGCCCAGTTCTGAATCTGGGGCGCTTCTGTTCCTGCATAGAAAATCATCTCCTTTTCCAAGTACAATGTGATGAATATGACTCAAAACTTAAACAAACATAAACGACACAATAACTAAGAAAAACGAAAGAATGCCGGGCTGCCTCCCTGCGAGCGCCTTTGTTTAACGTCATTGGCTCGATGGTACCTCTTTGGGGATCACCAGTTAGGATCCCATGGGCATGTGACGTCAAACTTTGCCTCAGCTGCTCCCCTTCAATCTTCCCAAAGTCACCGTGTAATGATGTGCTCGGATCTGCTCTCCATCGATCAGGCAGGTTCGCCTTCACATTCTCCCGAGTTGGCGAGGACATCTTGACCATAGCTGCTGGTCCATTCACATGCGTGGTCTCTTTTGGTAGGTCAGGGACTAGGGCACCAAAACCTGATGTGTTCACAATGTCCGGCGGTTTCCTTGCGCATGGCCGATCAGCATCCCCATAGACATAGAAATCTGATGTCTTTCCATCGAATGCAAGTGACAGTAAGCCTATGCCCATGTCAATCTTGGTCTTGGTGGTGTGAAGGAATGGCCGTCCCAAAATGAGTGCTGGTGGCTTATCGCGTTTCTTCCTAGAGCTTCCGAAACACCTGGAATGCATAGCCATACTAAAAAGTAACTGTTCGCATATAAAAGTATCGAAATAAATAGGATTAGTTGATTCGACGAGTCGTATAAATACGACTCATCAGTGCCCCTACAGCGTTACATCTAAATCTTAATCTATTTAGTAAATACAATATCCTATATCAACCTAAATTAAAACCCACAAAATTATGATAAATTGGGCAAACTTAAATGCCCATTCAAACATCACGATCCAAATATTAGTTAAACGTTGAAGTTGTGAAAATCCTTATCTGGATCCGCCCTGAGTGGACATTGCTACTACACGTGAATTACGTTTCAGGATCCGAGGTTCAATCATACACAGCGGACAAAAAACAGAACAAAGATGGGCTGGAAGGTAAACTTTGTCCCTTATCATTGTTATCAATTATTTGTTCATCAACAGAGAAAGAGCGAGAGTATCCAATGAGTGTTAGCAACCAAAATCTGATCATATCTGTAAGGATTTATTAATCCTAATTCGTGCTCCTATAAATTAAGATAAGCAAGCCAATGAGTCCTAGTGTTGTAATTGTCCAAAGGAATCATGTATAGATTTTTTTTAGGGCCTGCAGGTTGAGCTGGAATTGATGGAGAAGAGCTGCTGGAATTGATGGAGAAGAGCAGCTGATGGAAGCTGGGGTATACAGGGCAAGACGACAACGTTTGGATCAGGCGGCAAATCCCGTTGTGGTCGTTATTGGAGACGTCTTTGTTCATGACCTGGAGCGAGGTTTGGAGATCGAGCGAGCCACAATTTTTCTGTTGTTCCTACTTATGACATGACTTTTGGCAAAACGTCTTTAGAGTGTTCAAGCAGAAATCAAAGAGCTGTTCAACGAGAGATTGAAAATAAGAATCTCCATATTTCACCCTTGACGTATAAGGTCCAATAGTTTACAATTTTGAAGAAGAAGATTTGAGATTTTGTACTTTTTTTAGTCATTTTGATTCAAAGATGCATATGGAAATTCATCGATTCACCAAATGACCAAATAGCTAAAGAGATTATCATTTGAGCGCTCCTCAATGAATGCATCGTATATAAGGCTTTTTTATACATATCAATCATGTATCTTATCGTCAGGCCAGTTATACGCATGACATGTCTAGTAAAGCATATTGATTATTATTTTCAGCATTCTCTAGGTCACTTCAATCTAAAGAACGTGAGTATAGTTTCTGTAATTATTATGTATATTTCTCATATCTAAACTTATGACGATATTAATTTTTACATTTTTATGAGGATTTGTCCATCTTTCTCTTTGTTTCTTTTTTTCTTTCTTCTTCATCTTCTCGGCGTGGATAATTCCTTCATTCCTTGTGGATGTCTTCCTCATCCACTGCACCGCTATGTATCCTTTCTTCATCCTTCACGGATGCCTTCTTTTGCCTCGTCTCGGGCGGACGTGTGTTGTCTGCAAGTCATGCTTTCAGTTAGAGGATTGTGTGCCTGCTTCAATCATGGATTACATTTCGTTATGCTTCAGTGGTGAATACATATGCCGAAAGACTTGTGAAATACTCGCGTGTGTGTGTCGAGATGTGTTCCTACCTAATTATGGAACAATTCGCTAGACAACCTATGCGGAACAAATAATCGTGCATAACGAACTATCGACACGCAACTTGATACTCAGTTCGGTAACTGCCTACTCTGGGGTGAAAAGAATTTTACTATATCGAGTTTAGAGTGCAGATGTACTTACTTTTACAGACTCCCTCTTAATCGGCCTACTCTAACACTCCTCAGTGAACTTGCGATGTAGGCTCCCCTTAGACTAGACATCCTCTCTCTATTTTCACCGTGACCCTCCACAAAGATCAGCGCCTTTTCACGAAGACGAACGCCCTCTCCCGAGTGCACAGCAACCAAGTAGTAGTGCTTGTATCTCCAATCTATTCCACGGTCAGTCTAAACAACACGCAGAACAGACTTACTTAGAGTGCCGTGACTTTATCAGAATGATAACGTCACCGGCCGATATCCTCCACCTCTTTATCAGTATGTGTGAGCGTGTATAATATCTCTAAGAGTGCTTGATCGGTTTGAGAACCATAGCGCTATTTATATAGGGGCAGACGATTCCTTATTCATCTAGGAAATCAAATCATAACCTCCTATATCTATTAGGGAATATTTCCCAATGTTTTAGGGTTTTCCTAAACTCTTCAACCGCCTCTTTTAGATAATCCTCCGCCAATATATCTTCAATATCTTGTTGCTAAATTATCTTGAAGCGTATATCTTCCCTAAAAGCTTCAACCGACTTCAAGATGTATCGCCGACTTGCCAAATACAAATTAGGAAATTCTGCTCCACTATCATGCGTCATTCTAGTTCCACGTCAGTTGTCTCTCTGGTCTTTGAACACCTCCTTGTCCGACAGATTATACAACTTCATAGGGTTTTGCCAAACCTCGTGCCACTAAATCTAACAATCTCTCCCTCGGCATTTTCGGCAAAACATCTTCATGTACTACTTTTACATTTGAATCTTTGAAGCAAATTACAAACTCCTGAGTTGTTAACAATAAAGTGCTACCGAATGAATATTTGGGGAGATTTCAAACTCTCAAAATGTCTAGCACATACAAATATTTTAAGGAGATATCAAACTCCCAAATTAATCCCCCCCCTTTTACCAAAAAGGGGCAAGGAGGGTTAAATCAGTAACACAAATGTAGTTCAATGACAGAGTTCAGCAGCAGTAAAAGAAAAATAGAATAAAATGTTTGTAGCATAGAGAGTAGTGAGAGTAGTCACCATCATATCAGTTCTTAGACTCAGCATCCTCTTCATCCTTTTCCTCTGGGTATCTCAAGTTCACTAGCATCTTTGTAATCTTCTTCCTATGGACAGCCAAGTGAAAGGCCATTTGATTTGTACTGGCGAGCTCCTCCTCTAGATAGGTTATCATTTTGAGTCTCATGGTTTCTGGCACATTCACAGGTGAACAAGTTCCGTGCATAGGAAGATCAGGAACTATTTTGCCACGACTCATTGGAACATCTTCAAGAACATGTTTCCCTTTGAAGAGTTTGTTGTCCATTTCAAACACCTTTCGAGCATCTGAAAGCACATCTTGACTTGTTCTGATGTCAATGTGCTGAGCTATGATTGGCTCATAAAGGAGAGATGGAGACCCAATCGGATGGTTGACCTTGTACGAGGTAGCATGTGCAGCGATTTGTTCAAAAATTATCTTTCCTAGATCACACTTCTGCTTACAACTGATGGCATAGATGAGACGTCCCAGTTCCTTACTAACTGTTGTTCTGTGACTCATTGAGATCCAGTTTCTAATTCCAATGTGGTATAGACATGCAAACTTAGTGGTCAATTCAGATGCCTGGATCGTGGTATCCCTCCAATCATTCACACTATATATACTAGGCTAGGGTTTCCTGATCGGTATCTATCACTTTTGGAGAAAATAAAAACACGAGTGATCTTGAGTTGAGGAGGAGCAGAGACGGCCGGATGATATTTCCCTACTGGAAATTCAACAGTGCTAAAGTAGTCTGTTCAGTGTGCTGATCAGACTATTCGGATTGAACAAACCGCTGCACATACATTGCTACCATTCACGTTCGAGAGAAGGCGTTCGAGCTTAAGGAAAAGTTCAAGAAAGTTTGGGAGGGAGTCTCGAACTCAGGGGATCTAGGGGGGCCGTGATCGCAAATCTGAGTGAAGAAGTCATAGAAGCTAAGCAGTTACATTCGGGAGATTGTAAGTGTAAGACTATCTGTAGCTCTATACTTTTTAATAAAGATTTCCTACCATTTAGGGTGTGGGAAGCCCCCTAGAGTAGGCTATTGCTGAACTGGGTATTACTTCGTGTGTGCCTGCATTATTCTGTTCCGCGTACTGTTGGATTTGTGTTCCAGTATAAGTTCGAACAGTTTCTAGATTTTTTCTTGGATAAGACAAAAGTATTTCACAACTGAAAGAACATGTTTGTTGACCAAAATCGAAGAGATGAGTCTTTGGCACCAATGAATTGGACACCTGAATTTGAGGACACTGAAGAAGGTTGCCCCTGAAGGACTAGTTCGTGGGTTACCTAAAGTGGAAGGCGATGTAAGTACTACTTGTGAAGACTGTCAGATTAGGAAGCAAATCAAAGTCGCTCACAAAGGAACCACTCAGATCAACACTAGGAGATCTCTGGAATTTATGCACATGGATCTGATGGGGCCAATGCAAGTGGAAAGCTACTCTGGGAAAAGGTATTTGCTAGTCTGTAGGGGTGAGCAGGACCCGTCCCGACCCGATGACCTATCCCGACCCGGTTGAAATTTGGATGAATATGAACCCTGTCTGGTACTATATAAGTTGGATTCGGGTTAGTCATCGGGTTAACCGTCCTTATTGATATCCAACAAAATAAGATCCAATAACTTTTATAGTTAAATTTTTAAATAAAAATGTTTTAGAAAGACTTCAACCTGAGTCTAATCTTAAAATGAGTATATTAACTGTGTTATAAGTCTTCTTGATGTCTAGTTTTAGATACTTGGTATTAGAATGGACTTCCAACTGAGACTTTTGTAGATATTTTGTTTAACCTACTTTATATTTATATTATAAGTCTATTTTTTTGATGGCTTTGGGTTACCATATACGACTCGATCAATATTTAGTGTCGGGTTTGGGTTGAACTAAGTGACCCGCTCATTATTTCGGGTCGGGTTAGGGACGAACCAAACTCGTCATAACCCGTCCCACGATCACCCCTACTAGTATGTGTTGATGATTACTCTCGATTCACATGGACAAGTTTCTTGCAAGAAAACTCAGATGCTATTCAGGCATTTGTTTAACTATGCACTTGACTGTAGCGCGAAAGAGAAGATAAAGGCGAACATTTAGTAGCACTAATGAGTGATCATGGAAAGGAGTTCGAGAACAATGCCCTTACCGACTTCATAAAAAAAGGGATTGCTAAATAGTTCTCGTCTTTGATCACACCTCAACATAATGGAGTTGTCGAAAGAAAGAATCGAAACATTTAGTAGATGGCTCGGGTAATGATTCATGCGAAGGCAGTTTCATTAAAGTTCTGGGCAAAAGCCATGAACACAGCGTACTACGTCATAAATAGGGTGACAATTTGGATTGGCACTGAGAAGACATGCTATGAGATATGGAAAGGAAAGAAGCTGACGTTGAAGTACTTACATATCTTTGAAAGTCATGCTAAATTCTCAGAGACCGGGAGTATCAACAGAAGTTGGACCCTAAGAGTGATGAAGGGATCTTTCTAGGTTACTCTAGTAACAGCCGGCTTATCGAGTCTACAACAAGCACACTGGAGCCATCATGGAGTCGCTTAATGTGATAGTGAAAGATGTTCTGACCGACTAACCTGAAACAAGTAAGGAGGATGATAATGTTACATCTCGCCTGGAACAATATGCTGCACCAAATCCTGAAGTTCTTGAAATTGTCACGGATGAAGTGTCAGAACAACATACTAATGAAGATGGCCAGACTGACTACAAAACTGACTTGGAATCACCGCCTGCTTCTTCTCGGGTCCTTCAACCTTCTAGGACTATTGAGAAGAATCATCCCAATACGGAGGTGATTGGTGAACCCACTGAAGGCATGAAGACTCGAGATAAACATGTAAACTTTCAAGAATTAGCTGGTTTTACATGGTTCCTATCAACTGTAGGGCCCAAAAACATTAAAGAGCCCATCAATGATGAATACTGGGTGGTGGCTATGCAAGAAGAGCTTGGTGAGTTTCAGCGAAAAGATGTCTGGGATCTTATTCCACAACCTGATGGTGTGAATGTCATTGGAACAAAGTGCATCTTCAAGAATAAGTCAGACGAACATGGGAACGTCACTAGGAACAAAGCAAGGCTTATTGCTCAAGGTTATACTCAGATTGAAGGGGTGGTCAATATAGAGCTTTCTTCAGCCGATACACATGGTCAGTATGGTGAGATCTTCAAAGCCCTTTGGTTGCTCTACATAGACTCTTCAGTCAGCAACCCATATAGAAAGGTACTTTTAACATCCATCTGGAACAACTTGAATTTCAGGTGACAGGCAAGTGCCAACAGCAACCGTATGGCATCCAATCGAGCAACTAGGGTAAACGTCTCATTTAAGTCCACCCCTTCAATCTGAGTATAACCTTGAGCAATAAGCCTTGCTTTGTTCCTAGTGACGTTCCCATGTTAGTTCCTACTTCCTAGGATGAGCATTCAAGATGAGCATGGTAGGAGAGATGTCTTACTTCCTAGGATTACAAGTAAAGCAGAGGGTGGATGGTATCTTTATATCCTAAAGTAAATATGCTAGGAACTTCATTAAGAAGTTTGATCTAGAGAAAGCAGCACATAAGAGAACCCCCGCTGCAACTCATGTGAAGATCACCAAGGATGATGCTGACACAAGTGTGGACTAAACCTTGTACAGGAGCATGATTAGGAGCATACTATACGTGACGGCCAGTAGACCAGACATTGCTCATGTTGTAGGAGTTTGTACCAGATATCAAGCTAATCCCAAGGAGAGCCACCTAATGAACATGAAAAGGATCATCAAATATGTCTGTGGAATAGCTGACTATGGTCTCTGGTATACTAAAGACACTAACTCGTGTCTGGTAGGCTATTGCAATACAGACTGGGCAGGGAATGCTGAGGATCATAAAAGTACATCTGGAGGATGCTTCTTTCTAGGCAACAATCTGGTGTCATGGTTAAGCTGAATAGCATATCCCTATCAACGGCTGAGGCAGAATACATTAATGCTGAAAGTTGTTAAACCCCGATGTTATGGATGAAACCGATGCTGGAAGAATATGGAGTGGAACAAGATGTGATGACACTCTATTGTGACAACATGAGTGCAATCAACATATCTAAGAAGCATGTTCAGCATTCTAGAACAAAGCATATCGATATCAGACATCACTTCATTCAAGAGCTAGTAGAAAAAAAGTGATTACACTAAAGCATGTATCAACAGAGAAAAAGTTGGCAGATATCTTCACCAAGCCCTTGGACAACGTGCAGTTCGAGACACTTAGACCCTCACTAGGTCTGAGTGTCATTGATAACTAAGTTGTTCCAGTAGAAGTCGGTCAGCCGGAGCATGAACTAAATATGTTTTGAGGGCTGATGTGGAAGGAAGGTCGAGGAATTCAAATACTGGTGCGAGTGACGATTGGTCTCACCAAGATATTAAAATATATTAAACAGCTCAAATTGACGTGGCGACTTGAGAAGATGCGAGCGAATACAAGGCATGCCAAAAGGAGATTGGGAATTTAAAATTCAAATCAACTATTTCTGTCTCATTCTTTCTCTCCAGACGAAACTTCAAGTGACCTTAGTTGAAGCAAATCAATCATGGTGAACACAAGGAAGAATAAGATTGCTAAGGCGACTGCCACTAAAGCATCATCAAAGGCAGTTGGTGAAAACAAGCTGTTCAAGAAAACCCTAAATCGACGGACGACAAGGCGACAACAACAAAACCAAAACCAACTGCGATGGAGAAATCATATATTCTTGAGAAATCAAAACCAAATGTGGCAAAAAAGGTGACAATTCTAAAGAAAACAATGGCAGAGAAACCTGTTAAGGAGGCGACGACTGACAATTTGGCTAAGGAGAAACAGATTCCTAAATCTGTTCCTGCTCAAAACCCTAAGAAACCAACATCTTCAAACCCTGCGTTGAATAAGGAACCTACCAAGAAGATGGCACAAGAGGTAATCTCAAAAACTATTACTGTGCATAGTCCTAACGTGCCTAGTGTATCTGTGGAGGGTTCAAAGATGGTGATAGAAAAGCCAAAGGTTGTGGCGTCAGTGCGGGGGGAGAGTTGTCTTATTTCTCGATCTGTAGCTTCTCCTAAACTGAAGGGAACTAGAACTAAGATGGTTGCTTAGAAGAAGACATCTGTAAAGGATAGTTTTTGTGTTGTGAGACGAAAAGTAGTGGTCTCTGAATCTGAAGAAGATCTTGATGATGTTGCTAAAAATGAGGGTGTAGACTTGCGTGATGAAGTATCCGGTGAAGATAGTCCAAAGACTTATGAAGTTCAAGAGAATATTGATATAATTGAGGAATCAGATCATGAACCCGAAGAGAATGTAGTAAAATCGAACAATGAGGAAGATGTAGAACTTGAAGAAAAGGAAGAAGGTGACATAGAGGAGCAAGTTGAGGCTCCGGAGGAGAGTGAAGTTGGTCAAACAGAAGTAGTAGAAGAAGAAGTAGAGGTGCATATCGATGTAGGAGAGGAACTTTCTCAAAATGAGTCAAGCAAGCAAGCTGACTCACTTCAAGAACTATTTGATGTGGTAGAGGAGTATGTAGAAGAAGAACTATTTGCTAGTACTGCTGCCAAAGGAGTAGATAACTAACCAAACCAGACAAGTAAGGATGTCGAGATGGAGGAACAAATTCATGTTCAAGAAGATGTGCAAGAGGGGAGAGCTGAGTCGGTGGAAGCTGTATCTGAGGTTGCTCCAGCTCCTGTGAAATCAGTGGGTAAGACAAAATGGCTAATAAAGATGAAGAAAAATGTGGTGAACCAAACAGCTGAACAGAGTGCCCCAACATTGGTAGAGAAGACTGTGACTAAGAAGAGAAAGGCATCTTCACTTGCCCAAAGAAATGAAAAGGATCCAAAACAAGGTGAATCTGCTGGTCGAAAGAAGGTAGCTACTCTTGTGGCAAAGAAACCCAAAACAAGTACAGTTGCGGGAGAGGCTAAAGGTGATAAAAATGGGAAGAATGTGTAGTTTGATATTGGCTTTGTAGTGGATGGAGTCTGGTTTGTTTCAGAAAAACATGCTGAAAAAAGGGAAGTCGTGCAAAAGTGGAAGATTGTGGCAGAACGTGTTTTGGAGGCTGACAAATATGCAGCTAAAGAGATTGTGAGCTTGATCAAGGAGCTAGACCTGTGGTCGTCTGTCACCATGGCCAAACCATTTGCTGCGAGCATTGTGAGGGAAGTTATTGCGAATCTCCCAGAGGCATTTACTGATTTTGAGAATAAGTCTTATGGAAAGGTGACTGTGAGAGGGAAGGAGGTGATTATTACCCCGGAAGCCATCAATGATTATTAAGGAGTCGAGGGTCAGAAGGTTAGTATCAATGAACCGAATTGGCACAAGTTTGCTGAGATCATAACTGCTGGAGCGCGATCGGGGTGGAACAAGTTAACTTTTCTAGTGACAGATTTGTCCTCAAAACACTCCTTGCTTCACAGCATAGTAGTTTGATTGGTCAATATTTTGACCGATTTTTTATTCCTTTCCTTGTAGAGTTGCTCTCGTTTCTCGAACATTTTATGCTTTATAATCCATTTTCCTAGCGCTTTATGTTAGATTTAGTTGAGCAAAAGAAGAATGAGCGAAACAAAAGAATGAAGCAAAAATGAGTCTATTTAGAGCTGCACAACCAAGAAAGTGCACAATTAAAATATTTACGCTGAAGTTGTGCAAGGATGAGCTTGTTTTGATCTTGCACAATCTGGAAAATGCATAATCTGTGATAATTCGCTGAAGTTGTGCAAGAATCTGCCTGTGCAAAGCAAATTTAGCTGTGCACAACCAGAATGCAAACAGTCCAACTCTAGGTTATAATGTAAAACGTGGAAAAGAACCAACGAATCTGATTTTTATCAAGCGACACATTTAGAGGTGGAGAAGACCACCATCTAGGGTTTCGAAGAAGAGAAGAAGAAGAGGAGAAGTGAAGACTCACGACAAAAGTTTGTTTCTTATCGATTCTTGTTGTATTCTCTTATAGTTTTCAAACATATGCACTTTGAAACCCAGAAAATGATGTGTGAGTAGTGACCCTATTTCGGGGTCCTACAGATCCTATTGTACACAAACTCAATGTCATGCAATAATAGGTTGTTTATGTTTATGAAATTATGCAATAATAGGTTGTTTATGTTTATGAAATTATGTTTCCTTGTGTTGATGTATGAATGTTGTTCTATTTGAGATATCGTTATAAGTTTATGCATGCCAGATGTTTAACGAAATGGTTAGCCTATGTTAACATTAAGGTAAAGGACTAACAAACTGAAAGGGTGAAGTCTAGAACCGGAAATCGATAGAACTTCATTGAAACAAGGTGTTTATGAAGGTAACTCGTGTTTCAATGGAATAGAAGACTAGTTCGTTTAACTAACTATTTTGGTTATTTACGCAACGACAGTTGGTAGAAAATCAAAGTAGCTTAGATTGGTTTGTCGGCTCGAAGGAGAGGCAAACCATAGCTTATATGCGTAGTTGACGAGTTTAGGCGCAACGAAGGTTGGTCTTGCTCGTGTTTATGCATAGTCTTTTCCATTCGTCTTTAGCATAAATTGCATGACATTTTATGTTGCATGACTTGGGTGTACAATTAGGTGCAGTAGGTCCTTGAAATACCTCTTTGAATTGAACTTGATAAAATTAGAAATTCGATAAAAATAATACTTACAAACATTCGAATCGGAATAGCTAAATCGAAGCACAACTTTACATAGTACATGAGTTTACATTGCTCCCTTGGGTACGACTCGGTCTTACCAAATTTATAAATCTTGTTTGACTCTACGACGATCCTCTTTATTGACAAATCGAGAGGGTAAAAATAGACCTGTCAAAATGGCGCCGTTGCCGGGGAGCAACTAATCAACTTGTTACTAGCTTAGGTTGTGTGAACGTTTAGACTATTTACTTTTATTTTCATGTTTTCTAATGATGGGGTATGAAGTGTGCAAGACCTTGCGAGACTATGAGACACCTTGCATCCCTGATTTTGGATTCACTATTGAGAACCATATACCACTCAATTCCTACACAATGGATCATATGAATCCACTCTTTCAAGACGAAAATCAGGCTCCACAACAAACTCAATCATCAGCGGTCGAGAGTATGCTTGCAAAGATCATAGCTAACTAAGAAAGGGATAAGCAAGAAACACGTGCATTGATCCTAGACTTACAAGCGCAAGTGAACCAACTCATGACCCGAAACACGATGATTCAGAACATATTGTTGAATTAGCACATCCCTTTGAAACTGACCAACCAATTATGGGTGATGACTATGACAATATGTTGGAGATAATGACTATGACAATATGTTGGAGATAACGACTCAAGATTGTGATGAGTTTGAGGATGTCAAATCATGTGCTAAAGAGGTGGCAATATTAGTACGGGATGACATCAGTCAAGAGTTGTCTTCACATTATGTAGAATCTGAGGATATTAAGAAGAGTGAGTTAGAGATGGAACACCTAGAGCAAAAATCAAAAAGGATTGAGTACGAGGATTTTGTTGAGGTATGGATGAACTTGGTAAAAAGGGGTCCTCGAATACATGTGGAGATGATGCTAATGGAAGGTGAATCCAATAAAGGTGGTGTGATAGGTGTATGGCTTGTAACACATCCTTTATATGAGTTTCAATCATTCATGCCACACGCCATGGAACTCTCGGGAGGAAACATCAATACCCCTTTAATCCTCAAAGGGCTGAGCTTTTCAAAGAAAATTGATGTTCTTTTTTAATGCCCATTGCAGGATTGATGGACGTAGGCTCAAATGGGATTTGAAGGTGGCTTGACGCCTTAAGCACCAATGGCCCCGCGAGATGTTATTCGAGCAAAGGACTTCTCCCAAGAGAACCTATGGGGCGCTTTGCTAGTCTCGACAAGATGCTAAACTAGGTCTTCGAGGGAAGTAAAACCAATTGTAAGTTGCCTTATCAAATTAATTTTGCACTCGCATCATTACTCACTAGACGCTTCTAATTTAAGTGTGGAGTTCCCTACTATGATGTGCATTATACTTGTGACATGTTCTAATAATTTCTATGTAGTGGTCACGTGTTTGTTTTACAGATTTTCATGTCATATGAGGGAAAGGAATGAGCAAACCATGAATCACGCTCCACGTGCTACAATTTCAGTGAAGCCCTTTGCACTACACTTTTTATTTTTATATATTGTCGCTTAGGGACTAAGCTTTCTCTGAAGTGTGGAGTGGGTGCGTAGTCCCTTTTATTGAAAATAGTCCATGTTTAGGCACTTGCACTTTTTATGCGCTAGCTTACATTTGAGTACTCAAATTTTGAAGGCATCCGCATTACCCCATTACTCAACTGTCTAGTTTCATTGCTCTCGTCTTAATTTTGAATCTAGAATTGCCTTGACTTTTATGAGTGCAACATTCCTAGGCGCCAATAATGTTGTTATCTTTTGTCTATCTAATGATTTAGGCAACCTTTTTGCATCACTTGAACATTGAATTAGCAAGCATGAAAATCCTTTTCTCCTCTTCGAAAATTTTGTCATTGCTCTTAGGTGATCTTTATTCTTTCATATTGTATGCACACACCGTTTATATTCTTAGTACATTGCCAACTCTTAAGTTTGGAGTCAATGTGGGTGAAAAGTTGACCCTAACAAAAAAAATTGTATATGCAAGCACAAGCCAAAATAAGGCAAGCTACAAAACAAAAAAAGCGAAATTTTTTTGCAAGCACAAGCCAAAATAAGGCAAGCTATCAAAAGAAAAAAATTCGTGAAGCATATCGTAGGCAAAATGCCTTGGAAAAGAAAGAAAAAAATGAGGCACACACTTAAGTTTGGCAATGTCCTTTCCATCATTCCTTTTAGTGTGTACGCATTGTGATTTGAGTAGAGAGATGACCCTTGTACTAGTATACATGAGCATGACTTGGTTCGAGATAGTTTTGAAAATGAAGTGTCAAACTCCTATTTCCTTATGGATTATGGACTTAGCTCCTAAAACTTGGAAATGAGTTTTGTATCGTTAGCCCGTGTACTATCCTTCATGATAGCATAGGCGCACGATTGGCACGCATTTTGTGTTTCTAATGTTCATGTTTCGAGAATCTTGCAAAAAGGTTTAGTGAATTGTTAGGTTAGCCATTTGATAACTCTAATGTTGATTGTCTTTGAATGAGCATCTTGTAAGGTCATTGGTGGTTCGAAATTCTTTTGAAAAGGAGTTAGTCTTTGACTACTATTTTAGTTGATGTGCATGGGTTGTTCGTTGCGCATTGCCTAAATAAATGAGGAACTATCTTGTTCATGCACATAGCTAGTTTCATTTGGGATTTGTGAGTGTTCCCTTTTCTGAAAACTCTCACGAGACTACAACTCGTCCTGTAGGGTAGCCTATAGGTTTAAAGGCTTGATGCATATTGACAGATGCTCGTCGTCAGAGCAAATGTACAAATATTAATTTATAAGTCCGCTACTCGCGACTTCACTAATGGGTAGCAAGTGGTAAGTAAGGGTCGAACCCAAGGGAATTAGGGGGATAAGCTATTCTTTGAGGGAATTGTACAGCGAGGGAGTGTGTTTTTAGGTGGATTGAGGTTTTAATGCTAACAACTAAGTGATTGGTTGGTTGGTTTTGGTTTTTAGTGCGGAAAAGTAAATGACATAAAAGTAAATACTGAAAATAAACGAGAAGACTTACAGCGATTGTTGCGTGATCTGTACGTCTTGCGGAACGTCATCAGTTGATATTGCAGTTTATACTAAGAAAGTAAATGCAGGTGGTGTTTAAATCTAAGGAAAGTATTCGTTCTTAGGGGCCTTGTATCGTAATCCGTTTATCATTGACCGCTAATGACCATACTAAGTGTTCAAAAGTGAATCGAGGCTATTCCTAGCACAAGACTTGCCACACTGTCTAGTCTTTTGCAAGACGTAGTACTCTTGTCTAATATGTGCATCCATTTGACCATCATTCCTGATAAATCAAATGGTTTTTGGAAGAGGTTGATCTCCACAAATAAGCTGTGCTCTTCCGAGCCTCCACTTATCCACGGAGGTCGCGAGTTCATGATAGAGCTTTGCTCTTCCGAGCATCCACTCTACCAATGAAGTTTTGACCTAATATAAGGCACTTAGAACAAGTTGAACACAAAGAGGCATTAAGAAAAGGGTCTAAAACATTTTATGACACAAGTACACCCCTTCAACCGAATGAAGGGTTTAGCTACGATTATCCATGGAAGAGGACATCATAGCTAAGTACTTGAAAAGTAAAGGTTTTGAAAGATAGGAAAAGTAAAGGTTTGAAAGTAAAAACAAGGAAAGTAAAGTTGCAGTTTTGAAAGACGGGAAGGTAAAGGTTTTGAAAGTAAAGACAAGGAAAGTAAAATTGCAGTTTTGAAAGACAGGAAAGTAAAGTTTTCAAAAATAAAAGACAGTAAAGGAAAGGGGTGAGTACTTCAAGAACCGACAAGAGTACTCGAGAATAAAGAAAAGCTTGAGTACTCAAGAACCGACAGGAGTACTCAAGACCGAACTATAATACTCAAGAACCAACAGGAGTATTATATATATAAAACCAAACTTACAAATGCCAACTTTCTAGAGAGAAGTGTTTATGGATTGTGGGATGTTGGATTATGAAATGAGGAGGAGGAGCTCTCCTTTTATAGCCATGGAGGATGGAGGAGAAGATAACACTTGGCACAAGATGATTGGAGGAGCAAGGATGTGGAGGAGAAGAGCTCCCATGGAAGCTTGGAAAGCCGCCGGCGGCTTTGGGAGGAGGAGGAGGAGCCGCCCCATGTGGCACAAGGGGAGTGGATGAGTGAGTTTGAGATCTTTTCTCCAAAAGCCATCGGTCCATTTCAGCTCCGGACTGATTTTGGTTGCTCCTCGGTTGGATTTGTTTTGAGTAATTCAATGTCAGGATCTTGAGATTTTTGCATTCAGCGTTTGATCGTGACCTTGGATTGACTCGTAACATCTTTTCAGCGTAAAATCCTCTCCTAAGCGTGTATTCTCTCTAGAGTCCAAAATATCCTGTAGAAATATATCGGAACTAACAAGCAAAAGTTAAATAGATTAACAGTCTAATTTAGTGGGTTTTACTGTGTTTTTGATTCGTATAATTATGGTCCATTAGATCACCCCACACTTTTAGTTTTTCGTCCCGAACAATGCTATTAAAGGGCGGCACACTAAGTTTGGTTTTAAAATATGAAAGTTAGACTGTGGGACTCGATTTATCCTAATTCATGCATTACTTACTTATTACTAAATTGAATTGTGTAAATAAATAGAAGAAACTTGATACTTGTACCTCCGTGCTAAGATGCAAATTATTCTGGATGTTTCGGGAGATAGCCCTTGTTAGGCTCCTGGACTGCATCCTCGGGACCGTCTCCCACTATATGGTTTCCTTGTAGCTTTCTCTAGCACGTGATTCGGTTCGGGTTTCAATGGTTTGGTCTTTGATTTTCTTTTGGCGAGGGACAGCTTTTTGTAGTGAATCGGCCTTTGGCCTTTGATTTGACTCTTTGAGTACTTCACTTTTGTTCGGTTAAAACCTTCACAATTTTGGGCCTTTGGCCTCTTGATTTGCTTCTTCGAGCTTTTTGCCTTTTTGTGGCTTGCTAGTCCATTTTCTCAAGCCTTTTTGGGAGGTCGAATCATCGCCCGCAAGCCTATGGAAATACCTCCCCGCTCGTCTCATCCTTGCCGTTTCGCGCGGGTCAAGATGAGGGTCGCTCATCTATTTTCTCGGCTACTTGACTAGAGAGAGGACGGTCTGATTCCCGTCCTCGCCTTTTTTTCTTTTTGCATAAACACTGCATGGCGGAGATGACTTCAATCTTCACTTAAACCCGAAGTGCAGCCTCCACTGACTTCGAGAACCATATAGTTTGATTCGATCCTTCGAGTGCTTGCCAAGCCTCTCTAGGGCAGTTTATGTCAACTCCACATCCCTGGTTTATCTCAGCACAAAGGGACAAATGAGAAGTTACATTCTAAGTTTTTAGACAGTTGAATTTTCACAAGGTAAATGCATGAATTTTAGATCTATCTTTTTCACATTCTCAATTTCATATTTTCAAAAAGATAATAAATAAAAAAGAAAACATGTTTATGTACACAGATGGTTCTCACCCCACACTTTTGAACGAAGGCGTGCCTTTCAGCACAACTTAGTTCAAAAGCCATGCAAGCAGATATTATACGAGAAGGAAATGATATTAAGGAAAAGGGAAGAACAGAACTCCCTTTATTGTGTCGAATGAATGACATGGCATGAGGCTGGATAATCGAGGGAGTTCGGCTGGGGCCTTGAATTCTCAGCGCAGGCCCGGCTGGCTTAATGTTGCACCCAAGTCCGATTCCTGAATAGTCATTTCTTCTATGCACCAAGTGGGTGAGAGTGACTTATTGGAAAAAAAACTAAATGACAGAAAATAAATGACAGAAAGTAAGATAGTGTCGGGTTACCTCCCGACTAGTGCCTTTGTTTAACGTCGTTGGCTCGACAGTACCTCATTCCTGGATTACTGGTTTGGATCCCATGGGTGGCTTAGGTCGAATTTCTTCTCGGCAGCTCTTTTGATTTGCTCAAAGAACACATATGGCGGCGGGCTCAGTTCTGCTCTCTCTTGATCCGGAGGCTTCTTTTTCACATATCCCCGAGAAGGCGAGGACTCCTTGACCATATCTGCTGGTCCATCAAGCCGTGCTCTCTTGTTCCTCCATCCGGGCTTCCATTCCACCGGGCCATGTCCTTGTTGCTTCTTTGTGTATGGACGGTTGGCATCCGGGTTGTGCTCTTCACTAGCCCTCTTCTTTGCGGTAGAGGTGAATGGCCGTTTCATCACGAGTAAGTTTTCAGGGCTGTTTGGTTGAGTCGTGGTGAGTGAAAGCTCCATTGATGGTTTTTCTTGCCCTTGTTCTACCTCCATCTTGCCTTGCACCTCATCATTGATCACTTCATCTTCAGGGGCTGTGATCCGCATACAAACCGAGGGAACAAGTTGGGGGACTTCCACCACAAGGGTCATGTCTTTCTCGGATAGATTAAAAATGAGGACCGGGCCTGCTTTGATTTCCTCGTCCACTTTGGTAGTGAGAGCAGGGTAAGTCTCGGGTAGCTTGTTAGTGGCATTTGGGACTTCCTCTTCTGCCGGCTCGGGAGTGAGTTTCCACGAAGGTTCTTCCTAGTCCCACACTATATCGGTTTCCGGTTCTAAGTCTTCTGATGGCTCGGGAGTGATATCCCATATGGGTTCTTCCTCGGTGCTTCCGGTTCCCGACTCGTCCATCATGGCCTCTGTCAGCCTTGTGGGCACCAATGTTGGCTCTTTTAGAGCCGCCTCCATATCCATTACTGCCCTTGTACTGATGTCTTCTCTCGGTTTTGTTGCGGGCAAGATAATAGGTGTGGTGTCGGGCTCGTTTTGTACTGAGTCCACTTTCATCGTTGGTGCCTTATCTTCATTTTGGTGCATTGGCCCTCGTTTTGTGCTTGTGGCCAAATCCTTAATGAGGCTCCAGGCTTTATTTTCGCTTAATTCCATTATTGACCCTCCTGCGGCAGTATCTAGCAAGCAAAGCTCCGAAATTCTCATCCCAATAAGAAATGTCCGAAGAAGATATGAATATGCGAATCCGTGGTGCGGGCAGCTCGCCACAATGGAAATGAAGTACGCCAAGTACTCGTCCAAAGTTTCGTCCTGGGATTGCGCAAGGTTGATGATCTTCTTGCGGACTTCAAGTTCGAAGGGTCGTGGGGAAAACTCTTCATAGTACCAAGGCTCGCTTTCGTAGTAGGAAGACATTATGTATAACAGAAAAAAGAACAACTATCCATTCGCTAAATCCCCGGCAACGGCGCCAATTTGACAGATGCTCGTCGTCAGAGCAAATGTACAAATATTAATTTATAAGTCCGCTACTCGCGACTTCACTACTGGGTAGCAAGTGGTAAGTAGGGGTCGAACCCAAGGGAATTAGGGGGATAAGCTATTCTTTGAGGGAATTGTACAGCGAGGGAGTGTGTTTTTAGGTGGATTGAGGTTTTAATGCTAACAACTAAGTGATAGATTGGTTGGTTTTGGTTTTTAGTGCGGAAAAGTAAATGACATAAAAGTAAATACTGAAAATAAATGAGAAGACTTACAGCGATTGTTGCGTGATCTGCAAGTCTTGCGGAACGTCAGCAGTTGATATTGCAGTTTATACTAAGAAAGTAAATGCAGGTGGTGTTTAAATCTAAGGAAAGTATTCGGTCTTAGGGGCCTTGTATCATAATCCGTTTATCATTGACCGCTAATGACCATACTAAGTGTTTAAAAGTGAATCGAGGCTATTCCTAGCACAAGACTTGCCACACTGTCTAGTCTTTTGCAAGACGTAGTACTCTTGTCTAATATGTGCATCCATTTGACCATCATTCCTGATAAATCAAATGGTTTTTGGAAGAGGTTGATCTCCACAAATAAGCTGTGCTCTTCCGAGCCTCCACTTATCCACGGAGGTCGCGAGTTCATGATAGAGCTTTGCTCTTCCAAGCATCCACTCTACCAATGAAGTTCTGACCTATTATAAGGCACTTAGAACAAGTTGAACACAAAGAGGCATTAAGAAAAGGGTCTAAAACATTTTATGACACAAGTACACCCCTTCAACCGAATGAAGGGTTTAGCTACGATTATCCATGGAAGAGGACATCATAGCTAAGTACTTGAAAAGTAAAGGTTTTGAAAGATAGGAAAAGTAAAGGTTTGAAAGTAAAAACAAGGAAAGTAAAGTTGCAGTTTTGAAAGACGGGAAGGTAAAGGTTTTGAAAGTAAAGACAAGGAAAGTAAAATTGCAGTTTTGAAAGACAGGAAAGTAAAGTTTTCGAAAATAAAAGACAGTAAAGGAAAGGGGTGAGTACTTCAAGAACCGACAAGAGTACTCGAGAATAAAGAAAAGCTTGAGTACTCAAGAACCGACAGGAGTACTCAAGACCGAACTATAATACTCAAGAACCAACAGGAGTATTATATATTAAAAACCAAACTTACAAATGCCAACTTTCTAGAGAGAGAAGTGTTTATGGATTGTGGGATGTTGGATTATGAAATGAGGAGGAGGAGCTCTCCTTTTATAGCCATGGAGGATGGAGGAGAAGATGACACTTGGCACAAGATGATTGGAGGAGCAAGGATGTGGAGGAGAAGAGCTCCACATGGCAAGCTCCCATGGAAGCTTGGAAAGCCGCCGGCGGCTTTGGGAGGAGGAGGAGGAGCCTCCCCATGTGGCACAAGGGGAGTGGATGAGTGAGTTTGAGATCTTTTCTCCAAAAGCCATCGGTCCATTTCAGCTCCGGAGTGACTTTGGTTGCTCCTCGGTTGGATTTGTTTTGAGTAATTCAATGTCAGGATCTTGAGATTTCTGCATTCAGCGTCTGATCGTGACCTTGGATTTACTCGTAACATCTTTTCAGCGTAAAATCCTCTCCTAAGCGTGTATTCTCTCTAGAGTCCAAAATACCCTGTAGAAATATATCGGAACTAACAAGCAAAAGTTAAATAGACCAATAGTCTAATTTAGTGGGTTTTACTGTGTTTTTGATTCGTATAATTACGGTCCATCACATATGCTAAATGCACCCGTGCTTCCTACGAAAGTGAGTTAGTTACTATTTAGATTTTCCTTTCAATAAATTGCATGAATTTCGAGTGTGTACATGACTTGAATAGCTTGTCTTGTGCTTTACACTTATTCGCGACGAACAAGTTCTAAGTGAGGAGTGTTGATCGGTGAATATTTTGACCAATTTTCTATTCCTTTCCTTGTAGAGTTGCTCTCGTTTCTTGAACATTTTATGCTTTCTAATCCATTTTCCTAGCGCTTTATGTTAGATTTAGTTGAGCAAAAGAAGAATGAGCGAAACAAAAGAATGAAGCAAAAATGAGTCTATTTAGAGCTGCACAACCAAGAAAATGCACAATTAAAATATTTACGCTGAAGTTGTGCAAGGATGAGCTTGTTTTGATCTTGCACAATCTGGAAAATGCACAATCTGTGATAATTCGCTGAAGTTGTGCAAGAATCTGCCTGTGCAAAGCAAATTTAGCTGTGCACAACTAGAATGCAAACAGTCCAACTCTAGATTATAATGTAAAATGTGGAAAAGAACCAAGGAATCTGATTTTTATCAAGCGACACACTTAGAGGCGGAGAAGACCACCATCTAGGGTTTCGAAGAAGAGAAGAAGAAGAGGAGAAGTGAAGACTCACGACGAAAGTTTGTTTCTTCATCGATTCTTGTTGTATTCTCTTATAGTTTTCAAACATATGCACTGAAACCCAGAAAATGATGTGTGAGTAGTGACCCTATTTCGGGGTCCTACGGATCCTATTGTACACAAACTCAATGTCATGCAATAATAGGTTGTTTATGTTTATGAAATTATGTTTCCTTTTGTTGATGTATGAATGTTGTTCTATTTGAGATATCGTTATAAGTTTATGCATGCTAGGTGTATGACGAAATGCTTAGCCTATGTTAACATTAAGGTAAAGGACTAACAAACTGAAAGGGTGAAGTCTAGAACCGGAAATCGATAGAAATTCATTGAAACAAGGTGTTTACGAAGGTAACTCGTGTTTCAATGGAATAGAAGACTAGTTCGTTTAACTAACTATTTTGGTTATTTACGGAACGACAGTTGGTAGAAAATCAAAGTAGCTTAGATTGGTTTGTCGGCTCGAAGGAGAGGCAAACCATAGCTTATATGCGTAGTTGACGAGTTTAGGCGCAACGAAGGTTGGTCTTGCTCGTGTTTATGCATAGTCTTTTCCATTCGTCTTTAGCATGAATCGCATGACATCTTATGTTGCATGACTTGGGTGTACAATTAGGTGAAGTAGGTCCTTGAAATACCTCTTTGAATTGAACTTGATAGAATTAGAAATTCGATAAAAATAACACTTACAAACATTCGAATCGAAATAGCTAAATCGAAGCACAACTTTACATAGTACATGAGTTTACATTGCTCCCTTGGGTACAACTCGGTCTTACCAAATTTATAAATCTTGTTTGACTCTACGACAATCCTCTTTATTGACAAATCAAAAGGGTAAAAATAGACGTGTCAAAATGAAAAGTGGAACAAGTTAACTTTGGGAGTGCGATCATAACTTTTGGAGTGAGATCATAACTGCTGGAGTGCGATCGAGGTAGAACAAGTTAACTTTTCTAGTGACAGATTTGTCCTCAAAACACTCCTTGCTTCACAGCATAGCAGTTCATACTTAGTTACCTAATCATCATCACACTACATTTGGACATTCCATGGGGGCTCTTCTGAAGACTATGGGATGCAAAGAGAAGATTGATCTGGGTCAGCTTATCTTTGATCAGATAGCATCACACGCTACCTCGGTGAGAATTAATCATCCTATTAGGTTTCCATCACTGATCTTCCAACTTGTACTAGCTCAACATCCAGCTATCAAGACGAGTCAGGGCAGAATTATAGGTGCACCAAAGGTGTTCTTAGCAGATCATAAGAATTTATCTGGAAAACACGCAATGGATCTGGAACAAGATGCACCGATAAAGACTAAGAAGATGCTCTCTGAATAGTCCCTTTGAGAACTAAGGGCTCAAGTTCCTGTCGCAACTCGCAAGAAAGCAATCACCCATCTGGAAGAAGAACTAGCGGAGGAGAATGAGCGGATTCTCTCACTGATGGCTCAGAAAAGGAAGATCACGAAGCTGCTGATGGAACTAAGGTATCCTGAGGAGGATGAAGAAGATGTTGCTGATGAAAGTGATGATGATTCAGACTACTAGTGTCACGGTGATCTCTCTGTCCCTGCTACAAACAATTTAATTTAATTTTCTATTATGTTTATTGAACTCTGCTACTACTAGATCTTTTGCTACTGCCCCTGCTACTATTTATTGCATACTGCTCCTTGTCACTTTATGGCAAAAAGGGGAAGTAAATTTGGAGTTTGAAAGCTCCTTAAAAGATTCGTGTATGCTTGCAATTTTTGGAGTTTGAAATCTCCTCAAATATTCATTCGGTAGCAGTTTATTGGTAGCACAACTTGGGAGTTTGAAATCTCCTTCAAAGATCCTACAGTAAAAGTAGTACAGGTAGATGTTTTGCCAAAAATGCAAAGGGGGAGACTGTTAGATTTAAAGGCATGTGTTTTGGCAAAACTCTGTGAAGTAGTTCTAGATGTTGTATGATGGACAATAATTATACGAATCATAAACACAGTTAAACCCACTAAATTAGACCTTTTGTCTATTTAACTTTTGCTTGTTAGTTCCGATATATTTCTACAGGGTATTTTGGACTCTAGAGAGAAAACACGCTAAGGAGCGGATTTTACGCTGCAAAGATATTACGAGTCAGTCCAAGGTCACGATCAGACGATGAATGAAGAAATGTCAAGATCCTGACGTGGAATCACTCAAGACAAATCCAACCGAGGAACAACCAAAGTCAGTCCGGGGCTGAAATACACCGATAGTTTTGTGAAAACATCACAAAAATCACAAAACTCCCTCCTTTGCCCTTATGACCGGCGGCTTTGGGGAGTATGATGAGTCATGGGGGTGGCTTCTCCCCCTCATGACCGGCCACCGGTGGCTCCTCCCCTCCCCTCCCATATAGACCGGCGGCTTTTGTGAGCCATGGAGAGCTTGACAAGTGTTGGCCTCCTCCTCCACACATCTCCTCCTCCTCTTCCTATAAATACATGCCTCCCCTATCATTTGTAAACATCCCAAAAATCATACACTTATCTCTTTAAAATTTTGGTACTCTGTAAACTTTTGTTCTATATCTATAATACTCCTATTGATTCTTGAGTATTGAAGATCGTTCTTGAGTACTCTTGTCGGTTCTTGAAGTACTCAAGCTTGTCTTTACTTTTCACTATTCTTGAGTACTCTTGTCGGTTCTTGAAGTACTCACCCCTTTCCTTTACTGTCTTTTACTTTCAAAGACTTTACTTTCCTGTCTTTCAAAACTGCAATTTTACTTTCCTTGTCTTTACTTTCAAAAACTTTACTTTACTGTCTTTTACTTTCAAAACCTTTACTTTCCTGTCTTTCAAAACTGTAACTTTACTTTCCTTGTCTTTACTTTCAAAACCCTTACTTTTCCTGTCTTCCAAAACCTTTACTTTTCAAGTACTTAGCTATGATATCCTCTTCCATGGATAATCGTAGCTAAACCCTTCATTCGGTTGAAGGGGTGTACTTGGATCATAAAATGTTTTAGACCCTACTCTTAATGCATCTTTGTGTTCAAAACGTGTTCTATGTGCCATATATTAGGTTAGAACTTCCAAGGTTGAGTGGATGCTTTAACGAGCAAAGCTCTTCCGTGGGGTTCGTGAACATACTCAGGTAAGTGGATGCTTTAACGGGCAAAGCTTATCTGAGGAGTTCGACTTATCTAAAACACCATTTGGTTGATCGTAACTAAAGATCAAATGGATGCATATAAGGCTAAGATACTTCGATAGGAGGAATTAGTCTAAATAGAACAAGTGTTCTAAACGATGTTGCAAGTCTTGTGCTAGAAATAGCCTCGATTCATCTTTGAACACTTAGTATGATCATTAGCGGTCAATGATAAACAGACTATGATACAAGGCCCCTAAGACCGAATACTTTCCTTAGATTTAAACACCACCTGCACTTACTTTCAATTTTAGTATAAACTGCTTATCAACTTCTCACCTTCCGGAGGACTTGCCAATCACGCATCACCCGCTGTAAGTCTTCTACTTTTATTTTTAGTACTTTACTTTTCTGTCATTTACTTTTCCGCACTAAGACCAAAACCAACCAACCAATCACTTACTTATCCCTCACTAAAACCTCAATCAACCTAAAACACGCTCCCTCGCTGTACAATTCCCTCAAAGAATAGCTTATCCCCCTAATTCCCTTGGGTTCGACCCCTACTTACCACTTGCTACCCAGTAGTAAGGTCACGAGTAGCGGACTTATAAATTTATTCTTGACGTTTGCACACGACGACTGTGCATCCATCATTGTACAAGGAAGAGTTCAAGGCTAGAGGGAGACAATCGACGTGGAACAAGACTGTCGCATCAGATGTTTCCTAATACATATTAGGCAAGTCGGTGCTGCATATACATTCAAGAGATGATGCAGATATTGAAGTCGATTGATGCATATAATGATGCATATCATAAAGATGGTTGAAGATATCTTAGGAAATATATGCGCATGAAGATTATTTCGGAAGAAGATAATCGAAGATCTAAATTGAGGAATGAAGATTCATTGAAGATTATCTATAAGGAGTTGCGCATAGTTTATAGGAATGTTTCCTAAAAATTCTAAGGAAATATTTCCTAAAGAGATAAGCGGTTGAAGATTGGAAATCTTAATCTTTTAGGATTTAACCACCCTATATAAAGAGAGCTAGGGTTCTTGAACCATTAGCAGTCTTGGAGAAATTATTCACTCGCATACTCAGATCGGGAGGTGGAGGCAAATGGCCGATGAGCTTATTATTTTGATAAGATCATGACACTCAGAATCAGTCTGTAATGGGAGTTGTTCAGACTGATCGTGTAACAACTGATGACACCCGCATTGTTTTTTGCTGCTGCGCATTCAGGAAAAGGCGCTGATCTTCGTGGAGGATCAACTGGTGGAAAAAGAGGGGAGACTCTGATCTAGGGGGAGCCTAGATAGCAATCGTTGGAGTGTTAGAGTTACTGGCGGCTTAAGAGGGATTCTATAAACATAAGATCCTTGTACTCTAAACTCATCATTGTGAATTGCTTTCCGTCGGGCTTGGAAGAAGCCCCCCATACGTAGGCTCATTAACGTCGAACTGGGTGACCTTATTGCGTGTCTTTATTTCAGTTACTGCACTTAAGTTGGTTAACTTAATATTTTGCACGAGTTGTTCTAGTGAGTTATTCCATACACGTCCAGAACAACATCTCAACATACACGGGAGTATTTCAGAGTAGATAGACTAGACCATATACTATGTGTCATTCTTTTCCGGATGGGCATGTTGAAATCAAGAGGGATGACATTACGTTTACGAAAAACAGACATAGGTTGAAGCATTATCGCATATATGACCTCCCGAAACTCTTCTCGGGTAAGCTTAAGAGTAGATGGACTGAGCCATATGTTGTGAGTCATTCATTTCCGGACGGGCATGTTGAAATTAAGAGGGATGAAATTATCTTTACGATAGACAGTCATAGGTTGAAGCATTATGGCATACGTAACCCCTTGGCAAACACTTTGGCTATATACTGAAAGATGATCTTGAAGCTCAAGGAAGTGCCTCGCTAAGACGATAAACTAGGCAACAATATCTCTGTACATTGTGACCCTCTAATAATAAAATATATATTTTATCAGTGAGAGAAGTAACGGCTCCACCTTCTTTCAATGGACTCGCGTGGTCGGACGACGCATTTAGGCAAAGGACCCGCCTCTATAGGCAACACCTTCTTTCGTAGGCGGTGCATAGCAGGATTGCAACTATTAAAAAAAATTTGCTGTTACTAACATCTTTAACAAACTTAATCAGTCTCCTTAGCCATGCGAAGTACTTGGCATCGAGGAACTTATAAAGAAACTGACAGAGGGGATAGAAGACGTTAAGCTAAAACAAGCCAGTATAGATAGTGAAAATAGACTTCGTCATTGATTTACCAGCAAAGGTGGAAAAGAAAGTTGAAGATATCGGTGAAATCACATGGAGGAGTACGGAGATAAGTTCGAGAAGATAGAAGTGGGTGCAATTTAAATCAGTGGAGCAGCGCATCATTCGGGAATATGTCAACGTCCCGGTAATTTCACCTAGTTTGCAGCTAGCAATGGTAAGATTGAAGTCCATTGCAAAAAAGAAAGAACCCCTGAAATTTCGCGAACATCATATGCTTGGGAAATAATGAAATAATAATTTACAAATTTTGATGAGGCGTATTTATACGGTTCATCTAAGTAGCTAATCTTTTTTATTCTGATACATTTATGTGCGAACATTTACTTCTTAGTATTTTTTTTATATTGGTGTACTGGAAGCTGTAGAAGAGAATACCTAATTAGAGACACCATATCGGTGTCAATATGCCACAAGGACATATTAGACGCTCTACGCTTCGATGGAATGTTGGGTTAAAATGTAAAATCCAATGGACACAAGCCATTGTTTGCTACGAAGCCGACTAAAATCCCTAAAAGTTCGCAAATCACACCGAGAATAGATGAGATCGTTTAGAAGGTTGAACTAGAGTTGAAGTCAAAGCAACTGCAAAATATGGACGAAAACAACCAGTTTTTCCAAGCTCAAAAAACACTTTAGGAGCCGCAAATGACTGCTAAAGTGAACGTAGTGCCCAGCTGTCTGCTGCCTGCTGACGTCAACATGTACGGAAATTGGAATTGTAAGTCCTGATTTTTAACAAAGAAGAAAATATCTTTTGGACACGAGAAGAATTTCAATTGTCTCTGACGACTCCTCAGATCCGATGAACGCAAAAGATGAAGAGAGAAACGCGTTCTATGACGAAGAGATCTTCACTACTTTCATTATCTTTTAGTTATTCTGATGTTGAATTTCATGGCTATGAGTAGCTAAACCTCTTTTTCAGTTTAGGATTGAATCTTGTGACGACACTTTTTGAGACTTAAGTTTAATGCATATTTCATGATTTCCACTAGTTATTGTTCTTATTTATGTGAATTGAATTCCTAACTTAAGTGTAATCTTTGACGTAAGACTTTCTTTATGTATTCAATTCTCGCCATTAATACTTATTGGAAATTTCACCGTAAAGATAAGTAGTAATATATAGGCGTAGTATTGTGCCAGGAGTTTTGTTTTGGGAGGGGAGGCGTTTTTGTTAGCAGGGTGTTGTCGAAGGTTTGGTAGTACTCTGCTTGTTATTCCTTTTTGATTGATGATATCATCATTCTTTCAAAAAAAAATATAGGCGTAGTATTACCTTTGTCAGAATACATGTGCTTCGGGAACTAGAAAATATATTAACTTGGTCGGAGTGTGTTTATGGTGTATCACCTTTGTCGAGATACTTTAGGATACTATCTTCGCCGGAGTAGACACATCTCAGTATGAATTCTGATTATTAGTGTTGATGATAAGCATTTGTCATAAGTGATAACCCAGAACGTAGTATCGTCATTGACAGAAAGACAATCTTCGTATTCTTTTGTGTTTACAACAAATCACTCACAACTCTATGTTTTAATTGTATTATAGATAAAGAACTTGTAAACCAGTTTCTGTGGGACCCTGCTTTTCGTTATACTAGCTAACAGTGGTAAAATAAAATAATTAATTTGATGTGTTAGGGACGTTGTTTCATTAGTTTCTTTTTATTTAGTTTTTTGTGGTTTTACTGCTTGCTTCTACTATGGTGCACGCAGGTAGTCTGCATGGTGGAGATGACCATCATGAAGATGAGGATGTTGACCAGAATGTCTTGTTGTATCACGAGGAACTGGGACAATTTTTTCATCAAATTCATATGGAGAATAGAGCCAGACAGACGCAGAAAACCACCAGATGCGAGCTGCACACAATGCTGGACACTGTGGGTATGGTTGAGCTGCACACCCTTCGCTCATGGAGACAGCTAGGGAGCAAAGGCGCGCCATAAAAGAGTTGTCAGCCCCTATTTATCAAGAGTAGCCTTGGTGCATCCACACAGAACCAGAGACAAAGATGATTTTGAGCTGAAAAGTATTGCAGTCCACCAACTTCTCAAATTTTTAAAGCTCGTCGAGTTCGAATTTGATATATATTCACTCGAGTCGAGTTTGAGCAGCTTAATACTCGACTCAACTTAGCTTGTTTGAAGCCCTATCTACTCTTCTTTATCCGCTTAAGTCTGCAAGATGTTTAAGCACAGCTTCCCGATTACCCTTGAATTTCACTCCAAGCTTGTTAGCATACTCTAAAGTACACTCAGCTTCCTTCCTACTTTCTTCACTTAAAATTTATTTTCCTTTCTTTCGGTTCTGATTTTGAGAATCATTGCTTTCCTTATCTTTACCCATGGCTACTTTTGATTTCTGCAAACACTGGTTCTCTTTCCTCATTAGCCTCTGATATTTCTTTTCTTCCTTTTCTTTTGACTGTCTCCTCCTCATAATTGTCCATGAGTCCATATCCTTTCCAAAAAGTTCCAACGGCTCCTCTTATAAAATTTCTTCTTCTTTCAGTGCAGTGAAATTACGTTAAATTAAACACAATACAGTTAAATTATGTGCAATATAGTTAAATTAAATTAAGTAAAGTTAAACAAATTTTAGATCGCTCTCTCTCTCGAAGCATCCGAACCTCACCACCTCTAAACCCATTCCAACCAAGTTTTTCCGACACCGACTGCTCCTTTTGTTTCTCTCTTAGGTTTTCCTCCGCAGGAAATCTAAAGGGAGTGATTTTGCTTCGTTCGATTCTCTAGAATCAGAACGTTTAATGTTTTTCCCACGGCCCCTCCCTCCTCTCATCTTCTTCCCACTGCCGCCTCCCCTCGCCTCGCCTTCTCCTCCCTCGGGGGTGAGGGAGGTGTGGATGGGGTTGCGGTGCAGTGGTGGGTGGTTGTTGGGCGGGATGGTTGGGGTGGTGGGCTAGTCCTCTTTTTTTGTGTTCATATTTGTCTTTGACTTGTTTTCTTTCTTTTAGTTTATTCGGCTTCACTTGTTGCAATAGTAGTCTTCTGTCTTCGGTGATCTGGTCACCTCCCTGGCGTGAGGCAAAGTGAAGCATCTCACTGTTCCCGGCTAGTTAACTTGTCCTAGCTCTTAAGTCCTCTTTGATGCCGTTTATGGTGTTCAGGTGGCGTGCTACCATTGGCAGGAAGCCGGCTTATCAAGATCACTTGTGTAGCCTTGTCCAGTGTTCAGAGGAAATTTGGCCAGAGCTTCATTGTTGCTTCGAAGTTGACTGACAAGTCACTTCTTCTGTTTGGCCAGTTTGGCATGGCTTGGACCTTGGAGCATTCTTTGTTCGAAGATAACTAAGCAGCAGATGGATGGACTAACTTTGCATGGATTACTTATCATGTTTGGATGTTCTGTTCCAGTATTAGTTGGTCGATTGTTTTACTGTTGTTGTTCTTCCTTTTCTTCAGGTCCTTGTATGCCATTTTCTTCTATAAAAAACAAATTTTAGTTTACATTTTTTTAGCTCAAAAGAACAGCACTTTAGTTCAGCGATGTCGCCTCCTTTATGATACTTATCTCCCACACCGTACGACGTAGCTTCGTTCCTGGGAAGAAGATGTAAAATAAATGATAGGTAGCAGATATGAAGCTTGTAACTGAACAATTTTATTCAATGGAAAGAGCTCTTATTATATACATATCTTACATAACAGAAAAGCTTAAAAATAGGAACTAGTTAACAACTCATCTAATGGTCTAAAAACATGGTCAACAAACCGTTACTGAACTTATTCAAACCTGAGAATATTTCTAACCGAAGATCCGGTATTCTGGACTACACGACTATTTTTCTGTTAGAGCAAAGAGACGTCATTTTATTGTATAAAATTTTGAATAGAAAAGTAACATCATTTTACCAAGAACTACGACGTCGTTTGGCTCTTCGGGCTGTGGTCCAAAGGGAAAGCCCATATCTGGGTTTTATTTTCTAACTTCATTTCTTCTACGATCATCTCAAAGCCAAAAACAATGGTGTCATGTTCATCATCTCTACTCCTTCCGACCGCCAGCCTCGCCTTCTCCAAATCCTCAAGCTTCGAGAAACCTCCTATAGGTGTCTTGCTCCTTTGAGCTTCCGCTGACATACCCGATTTCCTATCTGCCCATTGGTATGCATCATTTTTTTCCTTCTTTTTTTGTGTCATTTTGGACTCTTACTTATGATGAAATTTTGTTCGAAGGCAAGAGACTTAGTGGAACTGTGTCATTTTGTTCGAAGGCGAGAGACTTAACGAATCTACGTCGTTCGAGTAAGCAAGAGTATCGGTCTTGGGCAAAATACAATTGTATTTTCCAACTACTATATTTACACATGAGCACTCTTGGAGCTGGATTTAGTATTTTTCAAAATTTTGGATTCGAAATGGAGTGTGAAAGTGTTAGAGTAGCATTGAGCTGTACATACATCAATTTCAACCAATAATGCATGTCCCTCTTGCTGGACGTAGGTGTCATGTCAAGGTGGCCGAATCGGGATAAATTTGCTAGTATTTTCTTTAAGGAAAAATGACAGAGATGGGGTATGAACTATCACTCATTGACAAATCACGGCCCGAAATATGAAAATTGACAATTAAGAGCAATTTCAAAATATTTAAATCCTTATAAAACACTTAATTGACGGAATATCACTCCGTCAATTAATGAAGTTAACTAAACGAATAAATTGAAATACCTTCTTGCCCTTAATTGTGAAATTGAGGATTAAAATATTTTGAAATTGTCCTTAATTGTCAATATTCATAGTTCAGACCGTAATTTATGAATGAGTGATAGTTCATAACATTTTCCCTTTCTTTTTATTCTCACGCTGGAATGTGGAAAATGGGATAATAACAACTTTAGTTTAGTACGTGCCTCAGCCCAACATAATACAAATCGAATCACGTGCATTACTTACTTGCTTAATATCTTAAGCAAAGATTATTAATAGAGAGAAGCAATAAAACTAAATACACATATACAAACATTGTATATGAATAAAACACACACGCAAGCAGCAGCTAGAAGACCTTTGACATGTTCTTATTTAACTGAGCATCATGCACAGTACACTAATAAAAGCGGTAATGAGATCCAGTCACTTAATCCCCATAAGTCGTAGCGTTAGGCCTCGGTTCGAAGCTTTCTGCAACTGGTTTCTCTCCTAATGAATTCTTCGCTTCTTCATCGTCCTCTACTTGGAAATTGTTAAAAATATAGAGTTATATGTATTAGATATAGAGCGAGTTGTTATGGATTGTGGATGAAATAACTTTTATATACAGTACAAAATAATAGAGATTTACCATCCAAAAAAATAGAGATTTATAGCCCGTGCAACTAAGCCAAAAACAGCATATATAGTGGATGCTATATACTAAATAAAAATAACATATAAAACTACGTCGTTTTATAAAAACAACATCAAAACTACGTCGTTCATTAATATACTAAATAAAAATTGGAGTATTTTTAAAACTACGCAGTTTGACTAAAAACATATAAAACAAAGCTGGTTTATTAAATGATGATCACATTCCAATGATAATAATCAAATATACTGATATATCTAATTTTCCTAATATATCTGTAACAAAGTCATTAGAAACTAGGGGTGAGCGTGAGACGGGTTTTGCTCGTTCCTAACTCGGTCTGACAGACCGGGTCAATCATGTAAACCCAAACCTGACTTAAAACTAAAATTTATAATAGAAATAGAACTTTCAACATCATCTATCATAATATAAATACTTCAAAAATATAAGCTTATAACAATGATTTATGATGTAAAGTTTAGTATTACGATATTATTTTTCATTGCAAACCAATCACTTATTCATATGTGATGTGATATTTCAAGAGATTACAAATAGAATAATTGGTATGGTTGTCACATTTATTCAGGTGAGGTGTAAGGTTCGAATGTTGTTAAAAATCTAATATTTTTTATATTATTTATGAAATCGGCTAACCCGATCTTCAATCATAATCTCACCCGAAACTAATATCGGATTGGGTTAAACCCGACACTAAGTTGATCGGGGCGAACCAGGCCCGAGCGGGGTTCGGTTTTGCCCACCCTATTAGAAACCATGTCCATGTGCTTCTATAACACCGAGTGCAGGTACTTACTGCTTGAGGATGTATTACTTGTAGGTACATCATCATGGTTGCAGTTGGGCTTTTTGACAAGGGATTCTGAGGATGATTTTTGAGCAGGATTAGGCAAGATTAGAGCTTCAAGTGCGGCCGGAATCGGCTCGTCTTTCATAACCCCTTTCCAGTAGTCTCCGGAGTCCTTTCTCGCATTTGCACTGCAACAAAACTGATCCATATTGCAACAATTAAGGTCACATTGAAAATATGTGAGAAGCTTTATTTGTGTGTATGTATGAAAGCCTAGCAGCTAGCAATTGAGAGAAGCCTTTTAAAAGTAAAGCTTACTGCAAATACTACCGAGAGGAGAATAGTAAATGCCAGAGACAAACGCTGCGCCATTATGTTTGTTGTGAGATCTTACTTGAAGATTTAAGCATGTATTTATATAGCAATATCTTTTGTCTAACAAGCAATTATGACGACGTCACATTAAACCCGAATTATGTACAGTAGAAAAAAAGAAGAGGAGAATAAATAAAATAACAAAACAAGCAGGCATGTGTATCGAGAGAAGAAACAAAAGAAACACGCCCCACATATTTTTGTCCATTTCATTAGAAAAATAAAAGTAAGGATTATATGAGAAATACTTAATTAGATGAGAAATGAGTAATTATTGCGGCTGTTCGATTTAAGATCTAACGATCCTTAAATATCGAAATAATCTACATAAATTTATTCATAAAATTTGATTTTAAGAGTAGAGTGCCAGATGACTCTCCAGAAAGGGAAGGATCGGTAAAGAGGACGGTTAGGGAATAAACAAAGGCCAAAAGGAGAATGTGGACCCGTTTCCAGGCAAGCAAAGAGCCTCGACGTGACTGTGGAAGAAAGCGAGCCCAGATCCAAGAAGGCGAGTCCCACTACGTCCAAGGTCAAGAAAGAGGCAAGAAAGAGAAGGGCAAGCTAAGACGGAGGGAAAGGAGGCTGAGCTTGGGTCTCGTAGGATCGTGAAGGAGCTGATAATAGATCCTTCTTTCTTCATGGCGAATGATTGAACGAAGTGAGTGCTGCAATTACAGCCCAAGGGTGGGGAGAACTGTTTGTCACGGAGACAACCGTGACTGGAGATCTGGTGAGGGAATTCTATTTTAAGCTTTTATTTTTAAAGTATTTATATTTATGATATATAGATGATGTTGAATGTTTTATGCCTATTATAAATTTTAGTAAGGGTCGGGGTTGGGTTCACATAATTGATCCGATCTTTCAGGTCGGGTTAGAGTTTTAAATAAATGACCCGGTTACTATTTCGGGTCGGGTTCGGAACGAGCAAAATCCGTACCACGCCCACCCCTAGAGAACACTATAATACAAGAGGTTACTTTAAAATCCGTCTAGTCCTACTAGAAGGTACGTAGTGGTTTTTTTCAGATACTATATTAAGTATCTGAGTTTCCACTATAAATAATCGTGTCATATTACTTTTTACTCTGCATTAAGTTTTCGCTGTGTTACATTTACCTTAGAGGGATCGACTCCTTTAAGAGAACGCTAACTAAACGATCCTAACACTGAGGATGCTACGCATTTTATCATGTTAAACATAACCAAACCCATCAAACACTGATTCTACTAAACTATTAAATGGCATCGAAAGAAATCAACTTCGCGGAGAGTCACAGAGAGTTGCAGCTTCATTGGATCGAATTCGCAGATCGATTTGTGCGATGATATGTTTAGGTCATGGGACGAGGGAGAGAATAACGGGATTTCTATTCAATTATGATTGTTTGTTTGTCTAATTTGCCCTTAATGACGCATTAATCGTGAAATAGTTACGAATTTTGAATAAATCTCGTTGAATCTTAGTTCTAGATCTATTAGGATGTATGAGTCAAATAATTTCTCATTTCTCATCTAAACTAAGCTTCTCATAGAATCGGAAATGATGAATAATTGTTTCTAAAATATAGGTCTAGAGAGATGAGCTACAGTACTTAGGGTTCATGGCTTGGTGTTGGCTGTCATACAAAAAAAATGTTAATATGCGCCTAAAGTTAATAATAATTTTCAAAAATCATTACGTAATAAAAGATTATAACTAATTTAAAATTATGATTCATTAAGTATATAATTTTGGTAGGCGTATTGTTAGGAATTTAAATTTGCAAATTGTACATGCCAACATGGTGGTGACCTACTGGTTAAGGAGTCACAAACAATTTATTACTTCCCGGGTTCGAGTCCTGGGGACACCATTTTCCCCTTTCACTCTTCTTCATCCCGCCTCGCGCGTGGATGATTCCTACATCCCTCATGGATGCTTTCCTAATCACATCTCGTGCGTGATGCTTCCTCCGGCCGTCAAGATGGATGTGTCGTATCTTACAACGATAAAGGTGTCCAAGGTGGCATGAGCTTCAAGTGTCGAGAATGTACCGGGTGATTTGGGGTAGATGTGCGGATCCGTGCGTGGTAAAGGTGCCGAACCCGACCTGCACTTCAGAAGTGAAGAAATATGCCCTATGATTTTGGATATGGTCAAGATGCCTTACTAGACTCAATTATAATAGTGAACGCGTGAATATATATATAGAAGTTGGATCAAATACAAACCACAATTATAAATAAAAACTACAAACCCACCAAAATATTGTCACGTGTAAATATCGACCAATCAGAATTCATCCCGTTCGGGGTTCTTTTTATAAATAAAAAAACACACGCGGAATTATTTAAAAATACATAAAAGATAGGAGGGGTATAATCGTCCTAAATTTGCTACAGTAACATTTGATCATCATGCGTTTAAGTCTCATCATTTTGGTCCATGCGTTCAGCCTTAACATTAGCACCGCGCCCAGTGTAGACATTAACTTGTTAATATCTACACTGGGCGCGACAAACTAATGTCTGAACTGGGCGCGCGGCATGTCATGTACTGTTCATCCATCGACTAAAAACATAGAAAATCGACTTATGAGGACTGGGAGAGAATATGTCAACTAGGAGAGGCCAGAACGGCGATTTAGACAAAGTTTTAAGTCTGATCATAATAATTTTAAGTTTGATCATTACTGGTTTAAGTCTGATCATTACTGGTTTATGTCAGATCATTGTTTTTTAAGTCTGATCATTGTATGTTTAAGTCTGATCATTGTTTTTTAAGTCTGATCATTACTGGTTTAAGTCTGATCATTGTTTTTTAAGTTTGATCATTACTAGTTTAAGTCTGATCATCAACTGTTTAAGTCTAATCATTGTTGTTTTAAGTCTGATCATTATCTGTTTAAGTCTGATCATTGTTTTTTAAGTCTGATCATTATCTGTTTAAGTCTGATCATTTGTGTTTTAAGTCTGATCATTGTTGTTTTAAGTCTGATCATTATTTTTTAAGTCTGATCATTGTTATTTTAAGTATGATCATTAACTGTTTAAGTCTTATCATTGTTTTTTAAGTCTGATCATTGTTGTTTTAAGTCTGATCATTATTTTTTTAAGTCTGATCATTAACTGTTTAAGTCTGATCATTATTTTTGAAATCTGATCATTGTTGTTTTAAGTCTGATCATTGTTTTTTTTAAGTCTGATCATTCTCCGTTTAAGTCTGATCATTGTTTTTTAAGTCTGATCATTGTTGTTTTAAGTCTGATCATTGTTGTTTTAAGTCTGATCATTCTCTGTTTAAGTCTGATCATTGTTTTTTAAGTCTGATCATTGTTTTTTAAGTTTGATCATTGTTTTTTAAGTTTGATCATTTGTGTTTTAAGTCTGATCATTGTTATTTTAAGTCTGATCATTAACTGGTTAAGTCTGATCATTGTTTTTTTTAAGTCTGATCATTGTTTTTTAAGTCTGATCATTAACTATTCAAGTCTGATCATTGTTTTTTAAGTCTGATCATTGTTTTTTAAGTCTGATCATTAACTGTTTAAGTCTGATCATTGTATGTTTAAGTCTGATCATTGTTTTTTTAAGTCTGATCATTAACTGTCTAAGTCTGATCATAAATATAATTTTAAGTATGATCATTGTTTTTTAAGTCTGATCATTACTGGTTTAAGTCTGATCATCATTTTTCTAAGTCTGATCATTGTTTTTTTAAGTCGGATCATTATTTGTTTAAGTCTGATCATTGTTTTTGTAAGTCTGATCATTCCAAATTTAAGTCCGATCATTAACAAATCGAGGACTAAATTGAAAATAACATTATTAGTTTTTATACCCCTCAGTGTGGAATGACTATAATACTCCTCCGTGTGTTTGTTCGGGATTTCGACTAAATGGGACACGTGCAGCTTGAAATTGACCTGAATTGCACTCATATATATATAGTTACATCTAAATCTTAATCTATTTAGTAAATAAAATATCCCATATCAACCTAAATTAAAACCCACAAAATTATGATAAATTAGACAAACTTAAATACCTATTCAAACATCACGATCCAAAAATTAGTTAAACGTTGAAGTTGTGAAAATCCTTATTTGGATCCGAGCTTCAATCATACACAGCGGACAAAAAACATAACAACGATGGGCTGGAAGGTAAACTTTGTCCCCCCTATCATTGTTATCAATTATTTGTTCATCAACAGTTAATTATCAATTATTTGTTCATCAACAGTTAATTATCAATTATTTGTTCATCAACAGAGAAAGAGCGAGAGTATCCAATGAGTGTTAGCAACCAAAATCTGATCATATCTGTAAGGATTTATTAATATTCTAATTCGTGCTCCTATAGGTTAAGATAAGCAAGCCAATGAGTTCTAGTGTTGTAATTGTCCAAAGGAATCATGTATAGATTTTTTTTAGGGCTTGCAGGTTGAGCTGGAATTGATGGAAGAGCTGCTGGAAGTGAGGAGAGAGCAGCTGATGGAAGCTGGGGTAAACAGGGCAAGACAACAACGTTTGGATTAGGCGGCAAATCCCGTTGTGGTAGTTATTGGAGACGTCGTTATTCATGACCTAGTGCGAGGTTTGGAGATCGAGCAAAGCCACAATGTTTTTGTTGTTCCTACGTATGACATGACTTTTGGCAAAACATCTTCAGAGTGTTCAAGCAGAAATCAAAGAGCTGTTCGACGAGAGATTGAAAATAAGAATCTCCATATTTCACCATTGAATTATAAGGTCCAATAGTTTACAATTTTGAAGAAGAAGATTTGAGATTTTGTACTTTTTTTAGTCATTTTGATTCAAAGATGCATATGGAAATTCATTGATTCACCAAATGACCAAATAGCTGAAGAGATTATCATTTGAGCGCTCCTCAATGAATCCATCGTATCCAGTGGTCTGGAAAACGACCGCCTAGCAATTTTTTAGTACCCGTTTCGTTTTTATCGAAACGGTCTAATTAGGCGGATAGAGGATATTAGGCGGTGCCTGGGCGGTCGAGGCGGAGCCTATGCGATGTAATGGGCTTCTGGGCGGTTTAATCGGCTTCAAGGCATTCCAAATCGGTTTCTAGGCGGAATGGTCAACTATATGTCAATAGTCAATATTGAAAGGCTTATTTATTAATTTTTTAAAATTAACTTATTGAAACTAGGGATTTGGATTTCGATTCTTCAATTTGTATTGTTTCTGCTGCATGGTTCTTATTTTTCATAATTAGGATTTGATTAAGTATTCATATTTCTTTGCAATGTGCATGAGGCCATGAATTGATTAGAAGTCTACATTCTGAAGAATATGGAAGAAGAAGTTTGTATATTAATTAATGTATATATAGATATATATTTTAAAATATTAAAAATTCAAAACCGATTAATCCCCGCCTAGGCCCCGATTAATTCTTAGAGACCCTTTCCGCCCGACTAGCGTCTAGTGTTTTTTACAACCTTGATCGTATCTAAGGCTTTTTATATATCAATGATGTATCTTATCGCCAGGCCAGTTATACGCATGCCATGTCTAGTAAAGCATATTCATTATTATTTTCTGCATTCTCTGGGTCACTTCAATCTAAAGAACGCGAGTATAGTTTCTCTAATTGTCATGTATATTTCTCATGTCTAAACTTAAGACCATATTAATTTTTACATTTTTATGAGGATTTGTCCTTCTTTCTCTTTCTTTCTTTTTTTTCTTTCTTATTCATCTTCTCGGCGTGGATAATTCCTTTATCCCTTGTGGATGTCTTCCTCATCCACTGCACCGCTATGTATCCTTTCTTCATCCTTCACGGATGCTTTCTTTTGCCTCGTCTTGGGCGGACGTGTGTTGTCTGTAGGTCATGCTTTCAGTTTGAGGATTTTGTGCTTTCTTCAGTCATGGATTACATTTCGTTATGCTTCAGTGGTGAATACATATGCCAAAAGACTTGTGAAATACTCGTGTGTGTGTGTCGATATGTTGTCCTACCTAATTATGGAACAATTCGCTAGACAACCTATGCAGAACAAATAATCGTGCAGAACAAACTATCGACACAAAACTTGATACCCAGTTCGGTAACTGCCTACTCTGGGGTGAAAAGAAATTCACTATATTGAGTTTAGAGTGCAGATAGACTTACTTTTACAGACTCCCTCTTCATCGGCCTACTCTAACACTCCTCAGCGAACTTGCGATGTAGGCTCCCCCTTAGACTAGAGATCCTCTCTCTATTTTCATCGTGACCCTCCACGAAGATCAGCGCCTTTTCACGCAGACGAGCGCCCTCTCCCGAGTGCGCAGCAACCAAGTAGTAGTGCGTGTATCTCCAATCTATTCCACGGTCAGTCTGAACAACACTCAAAACAGACTTACTTAGAGCGCCGTGACTTTATTAGAATGATAAGGTCACCGGTTGATATCCTCCACCTCTTTATCGGTTTGTGTGAGCGTGTATAATATCTCTAAGAGTGTTTGATCGGTTTGAGAACCATAGCGCTATTTATATAAGGGCAGACGATTCCTAATTCATCTAGGAAATCAAATCCTAACCTCCTATATCTTTTAGGGAATATTTCCCAATGTTTTAGGGTTTCTTAAACTCTTCTATTGCCTCTTCTAGATAATCCTTCGCCAATATATCTACAATATCTTGTTGCTAAATTATCTTGACGCGTATATCTTCCCTAAAAGCTTCAACCGACTTCAAGATGTATCACCGACTTGCCAAATACAAATTAGGAAATTCTGCTCCTCTGTCATGCGTCATTCTTGTTCCACGTCAGTTGTCTCTCTGGTCTTTTGAACTCCTCCTTGTCTGATAGATTGTAAAACTTCATATGGTTTTGCCAAACCTTATGCCACTAAATCTAACAATCTCTCCCTTGGCATTTTTGGTAAAACATCTTCCTGTACTACTTTTACATTTGAATCTTTGAAGAAGATTACAAACTCCTGAGCTATACTAACAATAAAGTGCTACCGAATGAATATTTGAGTAGATTTCAAACTCCCAAAATGTCTAGCACATACAAATCTTTTAAGGAGATTTCAAACTCCCAAATTACTCCCCCTTTTTGCCACAAAGTGACAAGGAGGGTTAAATCAATAACACAAATGTAGTTCAATGACAGAGTTCAACAGCAGTAAAAGAAAAATAGAATAAAATGTTTGTAGCATAGAGAGTAGTGAGAGTAGTCACCATCATATCAGTTCTCAGACTCAGCATCTTCTTCATCCTTTTCCTCTGGGTATCTTAAGTTCACAAGCATCTTTGTAATCTTCTTCCTACGGACAACCAAGTGAAAGGCCACTTGATTTGTACTGGCGAGCTCCTCCTCTAGATAGGTTATCATTTTGAGTCTCATGGCTTCTGGCACATTCACAGTTGAACAAGTTCCCTGCATAGGAAGATCAGGAACTGCTTTGCCACTACTCACTTGAACATCTTCAGCCACATCAAGAACATGTTTCCCTTTGAAGAGTTTGTTGTCCGTTTCAAACACCTTTGGAGCATCTTAAAGCACATCTTGACTTGTTCTGATGTCAATATGATGAGCTATGATTAGCTCATATAGGATAGATGGAGACCCAATCGGATGGTTGACCTTGTACGAGGTAGGATGTGCAGCGATTTGTTCAAAAATTATCTTCCTCGGATCACACTTCTGCTTACAACTGATGGCATAGATGAGAAGTCCCAGTTCCTTGCTAACCGTCGTTCTGTGACTCGTTGAGATCCAGTTTCTAATTCCAATGTGGTATAGACATGCAAACTTAGTGGTCAATTCAGATGCCTGGATCGTGGTATCCCTCCAATCATTCCTCGTGTCACCGGTCAACACAGTGACTACTTTGTCCAAGCGTATATCCTCCTCGGCTTCCTCTTCTGAAGAGGTTATTCCATAGTAATCATTTATGATGGATATAGTTCTTCCCCTAATCCTTAATTTTCCATAATCAGGGTCCCTAATCTTTCCGAATCCTTTTGATAAGTTTGCTATAACTTCTTTCACCACTTGTTCCACAAAGGGTTTCGCCATGATTACTGAGTTGAACAAATCTACTTCCTTCAGTAGGCTCACAATCTCCTTCAGTAGGCTCACAATCTCCTTCACTGGATACTTTTCAGCTTTCAAGATTCTTTCAGGCACAATCTTTCTCCTTTGAACTAGATCCCATTTTTATGTGTGTTTGTATGTGTTAAACCAAACTCATATAACAACCACTCATGTGCCAGGCTGAACTTTCATTCCTTTCCTGTCAGCTTTTACTCCCCCTGCAACGAAACTATGCTTAGACTTCATTTTGTTCACTAATCTCTGCTTGTACCTACTCACAAGTCTTCCTTTTTCTTTGGCTTGTGCACCCTGTTCCATGACAGCAGGAACTTCATCACCCACAACTTCCGACATGCCTTAGTGTACTTCAGCAGTTTTCTTCCTATTCAGTGTCTGCTTGGTTTTACTTGCTGGTTTAGCAACACGTGGTTCATCTTCTTGAGCTCCTACAGCTGCTGCTGGAGACTTTTCTTTTTCAAATTCAGGAACCTCTTCCTGTATCGTCATCTCCACATCACCAACATCATTTATGGTCTGAGTTAACTCTGTGTCCATATATTGTTTTACAGCGTCAAAAAAGTCCTGGATTGAGTTAGCTGCTTTGCTGGATCTCATCTGTGAAGTACTATCATTTGTGCCATCATCAGCTGTAACATCCTCTTGTTCTTCAATTTTCACCGAGTTTTCCGTATCCTCACCATCAGAACCATTTATTGTTCCTCCATCTCCTCAAACTGAGTTTCACGAGCATCAGGAACCTCCACTTGTTCCCCTATCTTATCCTCTTCAACAGATTCTTCAGCACCAGATCCTGTTCTTTAGACTTATGATCACTTTCTTCTGGACTCTCTTCGTAACCAAGATCGTCATTACAAACTTTCTCATCAGTTTCTTGAACATCATCCAATTTTTCCTCTACATTCATAATATCTTCTAGATTTTCCTCCTCAGATTCTGAAACTACGACTTTATGTTGAGCAACCTTAAACTTCTCCACATACTCCTTTGAAGGCGTCGGCTTATGTCCTACCATCTTAATCCTAGTACCCTTAGGTTTAGGTGTAGTAACTGTACCAAAAGTAGGTTGAATCTCCCTCTGGGCCGAAATCGCTACCTTCGACTTCTCCACTACTATCTTTGAACCCTCAACAGATTTTGCATGCTAACTACTAGGTATCTGATGTTCTCTTGAGTGGCATGTATTTGGCAAAACATAGTTAGACAGTTCGAGCAGGAGTTCAGGGGGAGTTTAAACACTTTCTGGGACTACAGTACAGCGTGGAGCAGACGCCAAGATGTTTTCCGGAAGGTTCGAAAGATCGAATGTCGTTTCGATCTGAAGTCGGCCAGTGAAGAAATCGATCTTCAGATATTCAAATGAATATCTTCATATCAACTTTAAGGTGGCGTGGCTGACTTGGCGAGGATATTCCTCTCACCGGTTTGAGAAAGATATACATCAAATATTTAGGAATATTTCCTAAATATTTGATGGGATTATCTGGAGCAGATTTGGATATCGTCCTTGCATATAAATACAATGCTAGGGCATCCATAATTTGCATCGCTTTTAATATCAAATACACACGAGTATACCCTATCGATTGGAGAAGAAGAAAGCGACGGCCGGTTGTTTTCCCTCACTGGAAATTCATTGGTGCAAGAGCAGTCTTATCAACGTGCTACTCAGACTGCCTGGAAGCGATCCAACTGTTGCACACAACAAAGGCGAACACGCTTTCGAGAGAAAGATACCAAACTTCAAGTGAAGGTCGAGCACGTTCGGACAGAAGGTTCGGACGAAGGGGATCGAGGTGAACTGCTGTGAACCTTGGTTACAAATTTGAGAGACGAAGTGTTAGAGGCTAGGCAATTACAAGGTGTAAGCGTAAGTCCACGTGTAAGCTCTAAACTCGTAATAAAGATTTGTGTCCCTTCTAGGGTGTGGGAAACCCCTCAGAGTAGGCGAGGCCGAACTGGGTTATCATTCTGTGTGTGCTTCTGTTATTTGTTTTGTCTGCTGAACTGTTGGGAAAGGAGTTCAAGGTCTGTCTCAACTGTACCTTGAACACAAGCTTGAACAGGGTGTAGAATTTCAGTATCGAAATAGAAGTCGTAGATTTAGGAATTACCGATTTTTCAGTTTTCTTAGTCATCGCCTTGGTTTTGACTATTTTTGATGAATCTTTCCCATTAGGGATTGAACTTGGAACAGAAGCAGCAGCCTCTGATGGATGCACAATCGTCGTGTGCAAACGTCAAGAATTAATTTATAAGTCCGCTACTCGTGACCTTACTACTGGGTAGCAAGTGGTAAGTAGGGGTCGAACCCAAGGGAATCATGGGGATAAGTTATTCTTTGAGGGAATTGTACAGCGAGGGAGCGTGTTTTAGGTTGATTGAGGTTTTAGTGCGGAAAAGTAAGTGATTGGTTGGTTGGTTTTGGTTTTTAGTGACAGAAAAGTAAAGTACTGAAAATAAAAGTTGAAGACTTACAGCGGGTGATGCGTGATTGGCAAGTCCTCCGGAAGGTGAGCAGTTGATAGAGCAGATTATACTAAGAAAGTAAATGCAGGTGGTGTTTAAATCTAAGGAAAGATTCAGTTTCAGGGGCCTTGTATCATAATCCGTTTATCATTGACCGCTAATGACCATACTAAGTGTTCAAAAGTCAATCGAGGCTATTCCTAGCACAAGACTTGCCACATCGTCTAGTCTTTTGCAAGACGTAGAACTCTTGTTCTAATATGTGCATCCAGTTGACCATCATTCCTGATAAATCAAATGGTTTTTGAAAGAGGTTGATCTCCACAGATAAGCTGTGCTCTTCCGAGCCTCCACTTATCCACGGAGGTCACGAGTTCATGGTAGAGCTTTGCTCTTCCGAGCATCCACTCTACCAATGAAGTTCTGACCTAATATATGGCATTTAGAACAAGTTGAACACAAAGAGACATTAAGAAAAAGGTCTAAAACATTTTATGATACAAGTACACCCCTTCAACTGAATGAAGGGTTTAGCTACGGGTATCCATGGAAGAGGATACCATAGCTAAGTACTTAAAAAGTAAAGGTTTTGAAAGACAGGAAAAGTAAAGGTTTGAAAGTAAAAACAAGGAAAGTAAAATTGCAGTTTTGAAAGACAGGAAAGTAAAGTTTTGAAAGTAAAGACAAGGAAAGTAAAATTGCAGTTTTGAAAGACAGGAAAGTAAAGTTTTCGAAAGTAAAAGACAGTAAAAGAAAGGGGTGAGTACTTCAAGAACCGACAAGAGTACTCGAAAATAAAGAAAAGCTTGAGTACTCAAGAACCGACAGGAGTACTCAAGACCGAACTATAATACTCAAGAACCAACAGGAGTATTATATATTAAAAACCAAACTTACAAATGCCAAACTTTCTAGAGAGAGAAGTGTTTATGATTTTTGAGATTTTGAGGATGATTTACAAGTGAAGAGAGGCTTGTATTTATAGCCAAAAGGGAGGGGAATGGAGGGCTAAGATGAAAGCACATGGCTTCATCCAAGGGAAGCTCCATGGGAGGTAAGAGCCGCCGGTTGGAGGTCATCCATGGAGGAGAGCTTCCTCCCAAGCTCACCTCCTCCCAAAAGCCGCCGGTCTTCATGGATAAGGATGAGTTTTTGTGTGAGTTTTGTGATGTTTTCACAAAACTATCAGCCCAATTTCGCTCCGGTCTTATTTTGGTTGTTCCTCGGTTGGATTTGTTTTGAGTGATTCCATGTCAGGATCTTGAGATTTCTGCATTCAGCGTCTGATCGTGACCTTGGACTGACTCGTAATATCTTTTCAGCGTAAAATCATCTCCTTAGCGTGTTTTCTCTCTAGAGTTCAAAATACCCTGTAGAAATATATCGGAACTAACAAGCAAAAGTTAAATAGACAAAAGGTCTAATTTAGTGGGTTTAACTGTGTTTATGATTCGTATAATTATGGTCCATCAGATCACCCCACACTTTTAGTTGTTCGTCCCAAACAATGCTATTAAAGGGCGGCACTAAGTAAGCTTTTAAAATATGAAAGTTAGACTGTGGGACTCGATTTATCCTAATTCATGCATTACTTACTTATTACCTAATTGAACTGTGTAAATAAATAGAAGAAACTTGATACTTGTACCTCTGTGCTGAGATGCAAATTATTTTGGATGTTTCGGGAGATAGCCCTTTTCAGGCTCCTGGACTGCATCCTCGGGACCGTCTCGCACTATATGGTTTTCTTGTAGCTTACTCTAGCACTTGATTCGGTTCAGGTTTCAATGGTTTGGTCTCTGATTTTCTTTTGGCGAGGGACAGCTTTTGTAGTGAATCAGCCTTTGGCCTTTGATTTGACTTTTTGAGTACTTCACTTTTTGTTCGGTTAAAACCTTCACAATTTTGGGCCTTTGACCTCTTGATTTGCTTCTTTGACCTTTTTGCTTCTTTGTGACTTGCTAGTCCATTTTCTCAAGCCTTTTTGGGAGGTCCAATCATCGCCCGCAAGCCTATGGAAATACCTCCCCGCTCCTCTCATCCTTGCCGTTTCGCGCGGGTCAAGATGAGGCTCGCTCATCTATTTTCTCGGCTACTTTGACTAGAGATAGGACGGTCTGATTCCTGTCCTTGCCTTTTTTCTTTTTGCATAAACACTGCATGGCGGAGATGACTTCAATCTTCACTGAAACCCAAAGTGCAGCCTCCACTGACTTTGAAAACCATATAGTTTGATTCGATCCTTCGAGTGCTTGCCAAGCCTCTCTAGGGCAGTTTATGTCAACTCCAAATCCCTAGTTTATCTTAGCACAAAGGGACAAATGAGAAGTTACATTCTAAGTTTTTAAACAGTTGAATTTTCACAAGGTTAATGCATGAATTATGATCTATCTTTTTCACATTCTTAAGTTCATATTTTCAAAAAGATAATATTAAAAGAAAAAGAAAAACATGTTATGTACACAAGTGGTTCTCACCCCACACTTTTGAACGAAGGCGTGCCTTTCAGCACAACTTAGTTCAAAAGCCATGCAAGCAGACATTATGAGAAAGAAATGACATTAAGGAAAAGGAAAGAACAGAACTCCCTTTAAAGTGTCGAGTGAACGACATGGCATGAGGCTGGATAATCGAGGGAGTTCGGCTGGGGCCTTGAACTCTTGGTATAGGCCTGGCTGGCTTAACGTTGCACCCAAGTCCGATTCCTGAATAGTCATTTCTTCTATGCACCAAGTGGGTGAGAGCGACTTATTGGAAAAAACTAAATGACAGGAAATAAAAGACTGAAAGTAAGATAGGTGTCGGGTTACCTCCCGACCAGTGCCTTTGTTTAACGTCGTTGGCTTGACAGTACCTCATTCCTGGATTACTGGTTTGGATCCCATGGGTGGCTCAGGTCGTATTTCGCCACTGTTCCTGTGTTGATTTTTGCCTTGCCTTTTCCTGATTTCTTGTGAGATGATGTGCTTGGGTCCAGTTCCCATGGTTCTGGTGGTTTCTCCTTCCAACGTCTCTGAGAAGGCGAGGGACCCTTCACTACTAGTCTCTTGAACTGGGTTTTCTGGTGTTTAGGGCTGCCTTGTCCAGTCATGGCGAAAACATGCTCTATCGAGGAGTCGTTCTGCTCAGGCCCTTTTCCCATCCTCCTTCTAGCCTCTTCATTGATCACATAGTTTTCAGCGATTTGCCTATTGATCGAGGGGAAAAGTTGGGAAGCTTGCATCTTAAGGCTTGGTTCTGCCTCATTATGTTCGTTTGTGAGGATTTGGTCGTAGATGGTCTCGGAAGCTTGGGTGATGATAGCTGGGTATGGGTCGGCTGCATGCTGGTGGTATTCTGGACTTCTTCCATTGCTGACACGGCATTCAGTTCCCATGAAGGTTTTTCCTCGTTGCTCCCGATACTTTCTATATCCTAATCTTCTGATGGCTCGGAAGTCTCTTCTGATGGCTCGGGAGTTTCTTCTTCGTCTTTCTCTGGACCAGCTTCTTCTATCTGCATTCCTCTGTCAGTTTGGGGTATTCGTTTTGTGGTTGCGGCTAGGTCATTTATGAGGTTCCACATGTCTGCCATGGTTAAGTTCCTGGCTGATCTTCTCATTGCTTCGTTAATCCTTGTCAGCTCATCGGCCTTCATCCCACGAAGAAATCTTTGAAGAAGAAATTTCTTCGTGAATCCATGGTGCGGGCAGCGTGAGACGATGGTGTCATAGTTCGTGTAGTATTCGTCCAAGGTCTCATCCCGGGATTGTTGTAGGCCCATGATCTTCTCTCGGGTTTGTTGTCGTAAGGATGGAGGGGAGAATTCTTTCAGGAATGGAACGCAGAGGTCCACAAAATGTACTGCACTACTAGCGGTTGATGTGTAATACCAGATCGTTGCAAAATCAGTTAAAGAGAATTTGAAGCATTTAAGCTTAAATTCCTCTAACATTTCATTTTCAGGTTTTATGTGGCAGCAAACGTGGTGAAAGTTTTGGCAGTGTAGTACTGGGTCTTCTCCATCCGTCCCTCCGAACAGGGGAAGATGTCTTGTTGTCCAAGCATACGTAGTGGGTAGCGTCATGAGGAAATGAGAAGGGAAGGGAAAGAACAACTTATCCGACGGCTAACTCCCCGGCAACGGTGCCAATTTTGATGGATGCACAGTCGTCGTGTGCAAACGTCAAGAATTAATTTATAAGTCCGCTACTCGTGACCTTACTACTGGGTAGCAAGTGGTAAGTAGGGGTCGAACCCAAGGGAATTAGGGGGATAAGTTATTCTTTGAGGGAATTGTACAGCGAGGGAGCGTGTTTTAGGTTGATTGAGGTTTTAGTGCGGAAAAGTAAGTGATTGGTTGGTTGGTTTTGGTTTTTAGTGCGGAAAAGTAAATGACAGAAAAGTAAAGTACTGAAAATAAAAGTTGAAGAATTACAGCGGGTGATGCGTGATTGGCAAGTCCTCCGGAAGGTGAGCAGTTGATAGAGCAGATTATACTAAGAAAGTAAATGCAGGTGGTGTTTAAATCTAAGAAAAGATTCGGTTTCAGGGGCCTTGTATCATAATCCGTTTATCATTGACCGCTAATGACCATACTAAGTGTTCAAAAGTCAATCGAGGCTATTCCTAGCACAAAACTTGCCACACCGTCTAGTCTTTTGCAAGACGTAGAACTCTTGTTCTAATATGTGCATCCAGTTGACCATCATTCCTGATAAATCAAATGGTTTTTGAAAGAGGTTGTTCTCCACAGATAAGCTGTGCTCTTCCAGCCTCCACTTATCCACGGAGGTCACGAGTTCATGGTAGAGCTTTGCTCTTCCGAGCATCCACTCTACCAATGAAGTTCTGACCTAATAAATGGCATTTAGAACAAGTTGAACACAAAGAGACATTAAGAAAAAGGTCTAAAACATTTTATGATACAAGTACACCCCTTCAACCGAATGAAGGGTTTAGCTACGGCTATTCATGGAAGAGGATACCATAGCTAAGTACTTGAAAAGTAAAGGTTTTGAAAGACAGGAAAAGTAAAAGGTTTGAAAGTAAAAACAAGGAAAGTAAAATTGCAGTTTTGAAAGACAGGAAAGTAAAGTTTTGAAAGTAAAGACAAGGAAAGTAAAATTGCAGTTTTGAAAGACAGGAAAGTAAAGTTTTCGAAAGTAAAAGACAGTAAAAGAAAGGGGTGAGTACTTCAAGAACCGACAAGAGTACTCGAAAATAAAGAAAAGCTTGAGTACTCAAGAACCGACAGGAGTACTCAAGACCGAACTATAATACTCAAGAACCAACAGTAGTATTATATATTAAAAACCAAACTTACAAATGCCAAACTTTCTAGAGAGAGAAGTGTTTATGATTTTTGAGATTTTGAGGATGATTTACAAGTGAAGAGAGGCTTGTATTTATAGCCAAAAGGGAGGGGAATGGAGGGCTAAGATGAAAGCACATGGCTTCATCCAAGGGAAGCTCCATGGGAGGTAAGAGCCGCCGGTTGGAGGTCATCCATGGAGGAGAGCTTCCTCCCAAGCTCACCTCCTCCCAAAAGCCGCCGGTCTTCATGGATAAGGATGAGTTTTTGTGTGAGTTTTGTGATGTTTTCACAAAACTATCAGCCCAATTTCGCTCCGGTCTGATTTTGGTTGTTCCTCGGTTGGATTTGTTTTGAGTGATTCCATGTCAGGATCTTGAGATTTCTGCATTCAGCGTTTGATCGTGACCTTGGACTGACTCGTAATATCTTTTCAGCGTAAAATCCTCTCCTTAGCGTGTTTTCTCTATAGAGTTCAAAATACCCTGTAGAAATATATCGGAACTAACAAGCAAAAGTTAAATAGACAAAAGGTCTAATTTAGTGGGTTTAACTGTGTTTATGATTCGTATAATTATGGTCCATCAGCCTCCTTAGCCTTCCTGGGCTTATTACCCCTGAAGAAAATGTGTTATAAGCTACGACTTAAATCCAACGGAATATATTTTGTTGATAATATGTATAAAACCTTCAAAAAATTTGTTGGAAATAAATCCGTTGGAAATTTATGAATTATAAGCGACAAATTAAATTCAACAAAAATATGTTGTTGATAATATATATAAAACCTTCGAACTTTGGTTGAAATTAAATCCGTCGAGATTTATATGTTATAAGCTACAAATTAAATTCAACGGAAAATATATTGTTAATAATACATACATAAAACCGTCGAAATTTTGTTGGAAATAAATCCGTTCAGATAAACGTGTTATAAGCTACAAATTAAATTTGATGAATAAATATATTGTTGGTATTATATATATATAACCTTTAAACGTTGGTTGGAAATAAATCCGTTGCGATTTATGTGTAATAAATTACAAATTAAATGCAACGGAAAATAATTTGTTGATAATATTTATATAAAATCGTCAAAATCGTTACTAATAAATTTATTGAGATTGATGTGTTATATGCTATTAATGATGAAGATAATGCTCCTAACAAAACTATTTCACCAAAGACCGTCTACTATAAAAAAAATGTTCATTTACAACAAATAATCACACAAAATTAAAAATGTAATAACAAATTTACAATTGTCACTTGTTATCAGTTAGTATGATGACCAAAATCAAATAGATTTGTCATATAATTAAATACACATAACTGTAGATTGATTGAATTTGTGACAAATATGAAAGAAGAATTGGACGCATATAGTAGAATTTGAGCTCGTATAATTTAGTAAAAATAAAGTTCAACAAACAATTTGTGCATTCGGTTATGATTTTATTATTTTGATTAAACTTCAACAAGTAAGTTATTATCTAGTTATTATATTAGTTTAGTGATTCATAAATAAAGTATACATACATAAAAAAATATAAGATGACAAGACTAGAAGACTGATTCATAAATAAAATATAATACATAAATAAACAAATGGTGACAAGATAACTCTTGTAGCCTAGTGGTAAGATGTGTGTTTTATGGTTGAGGGAGCTAGGGTTCATTTCCTAGCAAATGCAATACTCATTTAATTTTTTTAAAGTGTCTAAAGACTAGAGAGGGGAGGGCGTCCGGCGAGGAGGAGGTGGTCCGGCGACTGACCGGCGATGTGGAGGTGGTCCGGCGACTGACCGGCGAGGTGGAGGTGGTCCGGCGACTGACCGGTGATGTGGAGGTGGTCCGGCGGCTGATCGGCGAGGAGGTGGTGGTCCGGTAGGGGAGGTCCGGTGAGGAGGTGGTTGTCTGGTAGGGGAGGTCCGGTGAGGAGGTGGTTGTCTGGTAGGGGAGGTCCGCCGAGGCGGTGGTGGTGGTCCGGCGAGGCAGTGGTAGAGGCTTCCCGACGAGGTGGAGGTGGTCTGGCGGCTGATCGGCAGGAGGCAGTGGTTCGGCGAAGGAGGTGGTGGTACGGTAGGGGAGGTCCGGCGAGGCGGCGGGTGGGGGCTGGGGCGTCTGTCGAGTGTATAATAGTAATTACATTTATTTCCTATAACTTATAAAATCAACGGAATAAATCCGTCGTAAATAATGCAAAGGGTATAACAGTAAATACATTTAATTGCTACAACTTTTAAATCAACGGATTATGCGTCGATTTTCTTGATTTTTTCACTCTTTTAATTTGATAAAATCAACAGAAATATCCGTTGTAAATGATGTTAACATCGACGGATTTGTTAAAATCTACAGCCTTATAATCAACAACTTTCCAACGGAATATTCCGTCAATTTTAATAACATTTCTTACGGAAAAAGTGTAAAAGCAACGGAATCGGCTGTTGATAATAAGCAGTTTTCTTGTAGTGTTAGTTGAAACCTTCGTCGCCACTGTCGATTTGTCAATTGACACTTTGTTTGCAGCCTTATCTTTAGTAGATACTTCTACCTCCGTCTCTGTAATCGTCTAAGCTTTAGCCGTTCCCGAATCGATTTTTACCTATTTAGGATTTTCCACCCAGCTCTTATTCTCTTCGACTGGCTTTGACGAGGCTTCAGCAGCACTAGCTTTCAGAGTCTTGGTCTTACGAGTGTTCACCATCTTTTAATTTTCTTCATTTGTTGAAGTGATACTCCGCCTAGGGTTTTGACACGCACTGCCTTGTCGCGAGGCAATGTGTACAAAAATTATTTATAAGTCCACTACTTGTTACTTCACTATTGGATTAGTAAAGCGGTAAGTAGGGGTCGAACCCAAGGGAATTAGGGGATAGTAGTTTTCCGTGGAAATGTCACAAAAATAAATACAGTTGGGATTGATTGTGGTTTTAGTACTGGAAGTAAATGATAAAAAGTAAATACTGAAAGTAAATGCGTAAAAGTAAAGTGCTTGAAGGACAAGGCTTGCTGAAAGTAAGTACGTAAAAGTAAAGTGCTTGAAAGACAAGGCTTGCTGAAAAGTAAATGCTTGAAGGACAAGACTTACGAGAAGTAAATGCTTGAAGGACCAGACTTACGAGAAGTAAATGCTTGAAGGACAAGACTTGCGGAAAGTAAGCAGTTGATATGGGTACTGAAAGTAAGCAGTTGATATTGGTACTGAAAGTAAGCAGTTGATATTGGTACTGAAAGTAAATTGCAAGGTGGTGTTGTGATCAAAGGAAAGCATTCGGTTTAGGGGTTTTATATCATATCATCGTTCATCATTGACTTGTAATGATCTCACTAAGTCTTCAAGGTGTATCAAGGCCATTTCTAGCACTCGACTTGCCACACCGTCTAGTCCTTTTCAAGACACAGCTTACTAGTTCTAGCTAGGCTAATTCCTCCTTTTGAAGTATCTTAGCCTAAGTGCATCCACTTGATCAGTCATTTCCGATCAACCAAGTGGTTTTAAAGATGGATTAGACTACGCTACCAAGTTTTGCCCTTTCGATGCATCCACTTGGTTTTGCAGTCTAATCCGGATCGAACTACCCGACTAAGCTTTGCCCTTTCGATGCATCCCCTTAGCCTTGTTATGTTCTATCCCAATATATGGCACAAAGAACTAGTTAGAACACTAAGTAGCATTAAGCAAAGAGTCTAGAACGGTTTATGATATTAATACACCCTTCAACCAAATGAAGAGTTTAGCTACGAATATTCATTGAGGTGAATACCATAGATAAGTACAGGAAAAGTAAAGGGGTTTGGAAAAAGTAACTCAAGAACAAACAGGACTACTTATGAACAAACTGGAATACTCAAGAACAAACAGGAGTATTCAAGTTAGAATACTCAAGAACAAACAGGAGTATTCAAACTAGAGAGATGTACTTTAAGAACAAACAAGAGTACATAAGAGCGATTTTGGGATGGATGAGGGATGATAATTCAAGGAGGGGTGCACCTCCTTTTATAGCCATGGAGTGGCGGTTTATGGGGAGATATTTTGCTCCCCACTTGGCTTTAGTTCTCTCCAAATGCCTCTAGTTCCTCCCCAACTCCGGTTTAGACTTAGTTGCTCTTCGGTTGTATTTTGGATGAGCCAAAGGGTGGCACATGGAGATCACATGGGCGGCTAGGGCTTCAAAGGGCCACCACTTGCTTTAGTTGAGCTTGGTTGAGGCTTTGTTGAGGCTTGGTTATTGGTTACAAGGGTAGTTTCATTCTAAAAGATCTACCGACTAAACTAGTTAGAAACCAACTGGGAATATTGGATCTTTAAGATATTTAGTTGGTCTTCGCCGGAGTTTGGCCAGAGCATGATTGGTCCATGGATGCCCTTGATCGGAGCTTAACCGGAGGCTCGCCGGAGCTTGGCCGGAATCTTGTCCGGATTTTTGGTCGGAGGTGCTTTGCTCTTGGATTGCTGATGGGCCATATTTATATGATTTATCGAGTCAACTAAACCCACCTAAAACAACACTTTATCCTTTAAACATTTACTTGTTGAGGTTGTTTTGTGTTTCAGGTGATCTTGGGGTTTATTGGAGAAACAAGCTTAAAAAGGGATTTTTGTGCTAAAAAGATCGCAAGTCATTTCTGGCCCAGCCACGCCTGAGAAATCTTAGTCGGGGTCCGAGAAGAACTTCAAACTAGGCCGCACCCCAGCGTTCCAGCGCGCCAACCGAGCTGTCCAAGTCCAAATTCAAGTTTCTCGGGCAAACCATCTGATATAATGAATCCACCTCGAGCAAACTGATCAAAATGACAAACAAGGCGGACAATGTCGGAAAACCAAGAAGAATGCCCGAGCCAATTGACAGTTGGCCTGATTTCAAGCAAAGGCCCCGCGCGCACTGGGTACCAAAACCAAGTTGCTCGAGCAAACCGGCGAATCTAGCAAATATGGCTCGACCTAGATGTTCTAAATACCAAATGACTTGGATGATATCGCTTCCCAATCAAAACGCCCGAGTAGAATCAGCTCAAGCCCGCTCAAAGATAAACTTGGCCAAATTCCAGTCATTCTAGGCCCGGCAAGGCCTTGTTGAGATTCCGGAAAAACGACTTCGACCATTAGGGTTAGAATTGTCTCAGCATTCTAAATCAGCATTCCAAAAGCCAAAGTCATCCGACCAAAATTCCGACCAAAAAACCCGATCAATTTCCAGCTACTTGCTACTCAAGTCCGGTGGCCTTTGGAAGCACTCAGCTCATTGAGCAGCTGGCCTTTGGAAACACCCAGCTCAAAGGCGGCTGGCCCTTGGAAGCACCTAGCTCAAAGGTGGCTGGCCTTTGGGAAGAGCCAAGTCATAGTGGGTTTGCTTTTGGGATATTTCCAAGCCAATACATATCTTCTTCACCTAAGTCGGTTTAGCTTGCCTATAAATAGACCAAGAGGCCTTAGAAACTGATCATGTACATACACCAAGGGTTGAGAGCTTCTCTCTCTTCTCCTCACTTCAATAGAACACACTTTATTTTGTTCTTTGTTCTTGCTTTTGTTCTTAAGTCCGAATTGCTTCTACTCCTTCTTTGTTCTTGTGATCTTTACTTTCCTTGTTTTTGTTACCAAAGTCACGGTTTCCTTTACTTTTATAAGTATGGTGCTTGTATTCCTTGACATGAATACAAGTAGCTAAAGCATATTCGGTCAAAGGGTGTTCATACTTGTGTATGCATCTTGAGACTTGAGCTTAATGCTTCTTTGTGTGTCAACTAGTTCTTGTGCCCTTCATTTGGTTTGAACAACAAGGTTAAGTGGATGCTTGAAATGGCAAAGCTTTTCCGAGTGGTTCAACCCCCCTTTAAGTCACTTGGTTGATCGGAAATGAGAGATCAAGTGGCTGCACTTTTAAACTAGAGGTCTATGTCTTGATTTTGGAGTAGATCGTGGCGTAAGAGCTTGAAATGGCCTTACTTTAGGGTTTATGTCTTGAAATGGAATAAACCCACACTTATGAACACAAAGTAAGTCTATGATGGAAGTGTCACAATGTGAGACCCTAGACTGAATATCTTTCATCCTTACTTATCGCACTTTACATTTATGCACTTTACTTTCCTGTCATTTATTTTTAGCACATTTACTTTCTCGCACATTTACTTATTGTCTTTACTTTCCTAAGACTTGGACCTTCAAGCATTTACTTTCCTCACACCCTTACTTTATTGCACATTTACCTTCAGTTATTTACCTTTCAAGTACTTATTTTCAGCACTAAACCACAATCAAAAACCCCAATTGTCTTTACTTTATTTTTTGCTTCCAAAAGAACAACTATTTCCAACCAAACTCCCTTGGGTTCGACCCCTACTTACCGCTTACTATCATTAGTGAGCCACTAAAGTAGTGGAAATATAAATTGTAATTTTGCAGGTCACAACGACAGCCTGTCAAATTTTGGCGCCGTTGCCGGGGAGTTAGTGAATCAGAATAGTTGTTCTTTTTGTTTTACTGTTTTTGTTTAGTCTTGCAGTTTGCCATGTCATCTTACTACGGCAGAGAACCTTGGAATGATGAGGGCGGCAACCTTATGTTTGAGATGCTTAGCTGTCTCCCCAAATTCGGAGGTGACATTGGAGAAGATCCCGTGAGGCATACACAAACGTTCCACTCCATATGCAGCCACATGAAGCTTAAAGATGAAACGCTAGAGGAGTTTAAAGTTAAATGCTTTAAATTTTCTTTAACTAACTCCGTAATAGCTTGGTATTACTCATGTGCAGCTTATGAAGGCGATTATGGGGATCTACGAGCCAAATTTCTAGAAGAGTTCTCCCCGCCATCTCTCCAACTTGAAACTCGCGAGAAGATCATCAACCTTGAGCAATCCTGGGACGAGACATTGGACGAGTACTACATGTACCTTGACTCCATTGTTTCGAGCTACCCGCACCATGGATTCACGGACTTTGTTCTTCTTCAAAGGTTTCTTAGTGGGATGACGCCCCTTGAGTGGAAAAGACTTAATGATGAAGCGGGATGTTCGGTCATGAAGTTGACCATGTCTCAAATCTGGGACCTTATTGATGATTTGGCCGAGAGCTCAAAACGAGGAGCCACATGCACCGAGCCAGCCGAGGATGAGGACCCGTGGATGGCCGAAGAAAGAACTGCCCAAATCGGGCCCGGTCCTCATTACCAGTCTGCCCGAGGAAGTCCCGATCCTCACTGCCGAGCCAACAGAAAACCCGGACTTCACTGCCGAAGTGGCCGAGGAAATCAAGCCAGGCCCGGTCCTTGTGCTCGGAACACCCGAGGAAGTCCTGGACCTCAATAACGGGCTGGCCGAGACAGACCAAGTCGTGCCCGCGCTGGCCGAAGCACCCGAGCTGGCCAAAGCAGACCCGGTCCTCACGGACGGGCTGGTCGAGAAAGGCCCGGTCCTCATGGCCGAGAAACCCCAACTTAACCCTTTGGTTTTTATACAGATCATGGCCACCGAAGAGCATGTAGTCAATGATGATGCGGTACAAGGGGAGTTGGAGGTGGATCAAGGGCAAAGGTCGCAAATGTTTGAAGGCACAATACCGAGCTTTCCGAATTGCAAGGGTGCCAACCACTCAAACATGAAGAAGCGGCCAAGACATGGGCCAAAGGAATGGAAACCCGGATGGAGGAAAGACAAGAAACCACGGCTCATCGGACCAGCAGCTATGGTCGAGGAAGCCTCATCTTCTCGGCTGTATATAGAAGAGAACTCGCCGGAGCAATGGAGAACTGAACCAAGCACATCACTCCATGAGTTCTTTGGGCAAAGTAAAAGAGCTGCCAAGAAGAAGTTCGACCTCACACACCCATGGGATCCGAACTTTTGATCCATGAGTGAGGTACCATCGAGCCAACGACGTTAAACAAAGGCACTTGCCGGGAGGTAACCCGACATAGTTTCTTCATTCGTTACAGTTTTTATGTTTTTATCGTTTTTTCATACTCACCCCCTTTGTATTTGGAAGGAAATGACTTATTGTGCAGGAGCCAAGGCCACAACCGAAAATGACCGGGCTTCGCCCGAGAATGACTGAGCCGCGACCGAGGAGTATCGGATCGCGCCCGAGAAACCCAATCTCCTACCGAACTTCCTCGAGCATCAACCGAATCTGCCCAGACCAGGGCCTGTCGTTTGCTCCTACATCCACGACTTAGCATCGACGCTATAAGGGGAGTTCGATTCTTTTACTCTTATGTCATTCCCTTTCCATGTTCCCTTACTTTTTGTGTTTTGAACTAAGTCGTGCCGTGAGGCACGACTTTGTTCAAAAGTGTGGGGTGAGTCATTGCACATAGTCAGCACGTTTTCCTTCTTTCCTTAAAATTTTTATCTTTTTGGAACTCTTTGAATATAAATTTCATGATGCGAAATAGATGGATCCAAATTCATACATTACCTTGTGAAATCTAAACTGTGTTAAAACTTTAGCATTTAACTTCCTCTTTGTCCTTGTGTGCCGAGATAAATAGGGGATGTGGAGTTGAAAGAAAATGCCCCAGAGAGGCTTGACAAGCACTCCAAGGACCGGGTCTAACTATATGGTTATACGAAGTCAGTGGAGGTTAGCACTTCGGGTTACTTGGGTTTCGAGTAGACTCCACCGTGCAGCGTTTATGCAAGAGGCGGGACGGGAATCAAACCGTCCTATCTCTAGTTCGAGTAGCCGGGAAAATAACCGAGCGACCCTCGTCTTGACCCGCGCGAAAGGGCAAGGATGAGAAAGAGCGGGGGGGGGGGGGTATTTCCATATGCTTTAGGGCAATGATTGGACCTCCCAAAGGTAAAGAAAATGGATGAGCAATTCACACAGGAGCAAAGCTCAAAGATTCAAATTAAAGGCCAAAGGCCACCTTGTGAAGGTTTTAACCAAAGCAAAAGTGAAGTACTCAAATTCAAATATCAAAGGCCGAAGGCCAATTCACTACAAAATGTCGTCCTTCCAAAGAAAAATCAAAGCTCAACCCATTTAGCCCGAACAAATCAAGTGCCAGAGAAAGCTACCAAGAATAACCATATCGTGCGAGTTCGGACCAAAGAGTGCAAATCAAGGGCCTAAGAGGGCTATCTCCCACTCATCCAAATTGGTTTGCATCACGGCTCAAAGGTACAAGTATCAAGTTTCTTCTAAAGTTTAAGCCAAGTTTAGTTTGGTAACAAGTAAGCAATGCATGAATAGGATAAATCTAGACTAGCATTCTATCAATCATGTCTAGGACCTTTTGATATTTAGTTTGCCTCTTTTGCCTTGTTCGGGACGAACAAGAATAAGTGTGGGGTGATTTGATGGGCCATATTTATATGATTTATCGAGTCAACTAAACCCACCTAAAACAACACTTTATCCTTTGAACATTTACTTGTTGAGGTTGTTTTGTGTTTCAGGTGATCTTGGGGTTTATTGGAGAAACAAGCTTAAAAAGGGGTTTTTGAGCTAAAAATATCGCAAGTCATTTCTGGCCCAGCCACGCCCGAGAAATCTTAGTCGGGGTCCGAGAAGAACTTCAAACCAGGCCGCGCCCCAGCGCGCCAGCCGAGCTGTCCAAGTCCAAATTCAAGTTTCTCGGGCAAACCATCTGATATAACGAATCCACCTCGAGCAAACTGATCAAAATGACAAACAAGGTGGACAATGTCGGAAAACCAAGATAAAAGCCCGAGCCAATTGACAGTTGGCCTGATTTCAAGCAAAGGCCCCGCGCGCACTAGGTACCAAAACCAAGTTGCTCGAGCAAACCGGCGAATCTAGCAAATCTGACTCGACCAAGATGTTCTAAATACCAAATGACTTGGATGATATCACTTCCCAGGCAAAACGCCCGAGTAGAACCAGCTCAAGCCCGCTCAAAGACAAACTAGGCCAAATTCCGGTCATTCTTGGCCCGGCAAGGCCTCGTTGAGATTCCGGAAAAACGACTTCGACCATTAGGCTTAGAATTGTCTCAGCATTCTAAATCAGTATTCCAAAAGCCAAAGTCCTCCGACCAAAATTCCATCCAAAAAACCCGATCAATTTCCAGCTACTTGCTACTCAAGTCCGGTGGCCTTTGGAAGCACTCAGCTCATTGAGCAGCTGGCCTTTAGAAACACCCAGCTCAAAGGCGGCTGGCCCTTGGAAGCACCTAGCTCAAAGGCAGCTGGCCTTTGGGAAGAGCCAAGTCATAGTGGGTTTGCTTTTGGGATATTTCCAAGCCAATACATATCTTCTTCACCTAAGTCGGTTTAGCTTTCCTATAAATAGACCAAGAGGCCTTAGAAACTGATCATGTACATACACCAAGGGTTGAGAGCTTCTCTCTCTTCTCCTCACTTCAATACAACACACTTTATTTTGTTCTTTATTCTTGCTTTTGTTCTTGAGTCCGAATTGCTTCTACTCCTTCTTTGTTCTTGTGATCTTTACTTTCCTTGTTCTTGTTACCAAAGTCACGGTTTCCTTTACTTTTATAAGTATGGTGCTTGTATTCCTTGACATGAATACAAGTAGCTAAAGCATATTCGGTCAAAGGGTGTTCATACTTGTGTATGCATCTTGAGACTTGAGCTTAATGCTTCTTTGTGTGTCAACTAGTTCTTGTGCCCTTCATTCGGTTTGAACAACAAGGTTAAGTGGATGCTTGAAATGGCAAAGCTTTTCCGAGTGGTTCAACCCCCCTTTATGTCACTTGGTTGATCGGAAATGAGAGATCAAGTGGCTGCACTTTTGAACTAGAAGTCTATGTCTTGATTTTGGAGTAGATTGTGGCGTAAGAGCTTGAAATGGCCTTACTTTAGGGTTTATGTCTTGAAATTGAATAAACCCACACTTATGAACACAAAGTAAGTCTATGATGGAAGTGTCACAATGTGAGACCCTAGACTGAATATCTTTCATCCTTACTTATCGCACTTTACATTTATGCACTTTACTTTCCTGTCATTTATTTTCAGCACATTTACTTTCTCGCACATTTACTTATTGTCTTTACTTTCCTAAGACTTGGACCTTCAAGCATTTACTTTCCTCGCACCCTTAATTTCTCGCACATTTACCTTCAGTTATTTACCTTTCAAGTACTTATTTTCAGCACTAAACCACAATCAAAAACCCCAATTGTCTTTACTTTATTTTTTGCTTCCAAAAGAACAACTGTTTCCAACCAAACTCCCTTGGGTTCGACCCCTACTTACCGCTTACAGTCATTAGTGAGCCACTAAAGTAGTGGAAATATAAATTGTAAATTTGCAGGTCATAACGACAGCCTGTCAATTGCATATTTTGAATGTTGAAGGAATTCTAAGACTAATGGTCGAGACCGTTTTGCCGGAATCTGGTCGAAACATGGTCGTGACCGTTTTGCCTGATTTGAAGTTCAGCGTGGGCGCAGGCCTCGGACGCGGGCCTGGTTTCTCGGCCGTGGCCTCGGGCGCTGGTCTCGGGCGTGCTCGGGTCAGGACCTGGGCACGGCTTGGGCGGTACCTGGGCGCGACTTGGTTTTCTCGGCCATGGATGAATTCACTCGGGCGTTTTGTCTGGAATTTGAGATTCACCGAGTCATTTGACATTTTAAACACTTTGGTCGAGCCAGATTTTCCAGATTCCATGGTTTGGTCGAGAAACTTGGTTTTGGTACTTGTGCGCGCGGGACCTTTGGAATTGGATGTGGGCCAACTGTCAATCGGCATGGGCGTTCGCCTTGGAGTTTCGACATCTTCCACCTTATTTTCCATTTGGAACATTTTGGTCTAGGTGGAATTGTCAGATTAGGTGGTTTGCTCGAGCGACTTGATCTAAGCCCTTGGAGGCTCGGCAGGGCGCGCTGGTCGCAACCTGGGCTATGGCCTGGCAAGCGCTCGCATGGGGCTCTTTGTGCGCTCGCATGGAATGGTCTTGTGATGATTTTGGCTTAAATCTTCCTAATTAAGCGTGATTCCTCTTTAGACTCCAAAATGGCCTGAAATGCAAATACACATTAACAAGCACATGTTCGTGCACTCAAAGTGCCTAATTTGGTGGGTTTAGCGTACTCATTGAATCGTATAAATACGCTCCATCAAATACCCCCACACTTATTCTTGTTCGTCCCGAACAAGTCTAGTCAAGAGGAACGACAATACCCTAAGTCCTGAATATGAATGATCGATGCAAAACTAGCCTTCACCTTTTACATGCATAACTTACTTGCTTCCAAACGAAATCATGCTCACATATGAAAGTAACTAGATACTTGTACCTTTGAGCCGTGATGCAAATTAATTCAGATGATTGGGAGATAGTCCTTTTTAGGCCTTTGAACTGCACTCTCGGATCCGATCTTACTATATGGTTATGTTACTTGCTTCTTCTACCACGTGATTGATTCGGGCAACTTGGGTTGAGCTCTTTTTCTTTGTTTGTGTGGTTGGACAGCTTTTGTAGTGAGGTTTGGCCTTCGGCCTTTGATTTGACTCTTTGAGTACTTCACTTTTGCTTCGGTTTGGTTTTCATCATATTGGCTGATTTCTTTCTTTTCTTATTTGAGCTTTGCTCCTTTGATGATTGCTCGTCCATTTTTATTCACTTTTGGGAGGTCCAATCATCGCCCGAGAGCATATGGAAATACCTCCCCGCTCTTTCGCATCCTTGTCTTTTTCGCGCGGGTCAAGATGAGGGTGCTCATCTATTTTCCCGGCTACTTTGGACTAGAGAATGGACGATTTGATTCCCGTCCCGCCTCTTGCATAACGCTGCATGGCGGAGTCCACTCTTCACCAAGAGCCCGAAGTGCAGCCTCCACAATTTTCACATAACCGTATAGTAAGGATCTGGTCCCTTAAGTGCTTGTCAAGCCTCTCTAGGGCATTTCTTTCAACTCCACATCGTACGTTATCTCAGCACACAAGGACAAGTAGAAAGTTAAATTCGCATGTTTTTACACAATTAGGTTTTCACAAGGAAATGCATGAATCGGGTCTATCTATTTTCACATCATGGAAATGTATATTCTCAAAACATGCTATTTATTATGTGCAACTACTAGTATGTACAAGACTACTCAATCACCCCCACACTTTTGAACGAAGCCGTTCCTCTCGGAACGACTTAGTTCATAACACAAAAAAACAAGTTAACAAGAGAAAGGAAATGACAAAGGGGTGAGTATGAAAAGAAATGACATAAACATAAAAACTGTAACAAATGAAGGAAATATGCCGGGTTACCTCCCGGCAAGTGCCTTTGTTTAACATCCTTGGCTCGACGATACCTCACTCATGGATCATAAGTTCGGCTCCCATGGGTGTGTGAGGTCGAACTTCTTCTCGGCTGCCCTTTTGATTTGCCTAAAGAACACATATGGCAGCGGGCTCAGTTCTGCTCTCCCTTGATCCGGAGGCTTCTTCTTCACATATCCCCGAGAAGGCGAGGATTCCTTGACCATAGCTGCTGGTCCATCAAGTCGAGCTCTCTTGTTCCTCCTTCCCGGCTTCCATTCCTTTGGCCCATGTCTTGGCCGTTTCTTCATGTTTGAATGGGTGGCACCTTTGCAATTCTGGAAGTTTAGTATTGTGCCATTGAACACGAGCGACCTTGAGCTTGTTCCCATGCCAAGCCGCTTCTTTGTGGTAGCGATGATTTGCCATCCTAGAATGAGTGAGTTTTCAGCCGGCTTTTCTGGCCCTTGATTTGCCTCCAACTCCCATTGCACCTCATCATCATTGACTAAGTTATCTTCGGTTGCTATGATCTGCATAAAACATGAAGGGTTAAGTTCGGGCTTCTCGGTCATGAGGTCCGGGTCTTTCTCGACCAGCCCGTCTGTGAGGACCAGGGCTGTCTCAGCCAGCTCGCCAATGAGGACCGGGTCTTCTGTTGTCTCGGCAGTGAGGATTGTGTTAGACTCGGTTGGTATGGCAATGAGGTGCTGGACTGGCGTGATTTCCTCGGGCAGATTGGTGATGAGGACCGGGATTGAATCGAGCAGTTTTTCTTCTAAATCCCAGGGGCAATCTGAGTGGAGCTCTTCTTCAGGCAACCATGGGTCCTCATCCTCGTCATTTATATGGTCTCCGGGGGTAATCACACTGAGGTCCAGGTGTGATTTGGGTAGCTCGGTAGTGAGAACCCAGCCTGCCTTGGCTGGTTCTTCTTCAATCAACCGTGGGTTCTCATCCTCTGCCGGCTCCGTGGGCTCTTCTTTGATGACCCATGGCTTGGGCATCTCATTGATCAGATATTTAGCTTCTTTCATAGCCACCTCTATTTCTGCCCTTGCTTCCTCGGATATGGCTTAATTTTGGTCCATTATGTAGGCCAGTTCCTCGAGTGGCTCCGTGGGCTCTATTGTAAGATCTTCCTCGCTGACCCTTGGCTTGAGCATCTCATTGATCACGTCGATGTTGGCCTAGATTTGGCGCATCGTGTTGTCCGGTTCTTCGCGCCGCATGGCCTGATCTTGTCTTTACCTCTCGGCCAGATCATTTATCAAGTTCCAAAGATCATCCATGTCCAAGTTATTCACCGAGCCTCCCGCTGCATCATTTAGCCAATTCCACTCTAGTGGCATCATCCCATCGAGAAACCTTTGAAGAAGATCCAAGTTGGTGAATCCATGGTGCGGGCAGCTCGTCACAATGGAGTCAAAGTACGCCAAGTACTCGTTCAAAGTTTCGTCCCGGGATTGCTCTAGGTTGTTGATCTTCTCGCGGATTTCAACTTCGAAGGATGGTGGGGAAAACTCTTCTAGAAATTTGGCGTGTAGATCCTCTTAATAGTCTGCACAATCTGAATCCGATGAGTAATACCAAATTATTGCGGAGTCAGTTAATGAAAACATAAAGCATTTTAATTTAAACTCCTCTAAGGACTCGTCATTGGGCTTCATGCGACCGCAGATGGAATGAAATGTTTTTACATGCTTCACATGGTCTTCTCCAATGGTACCTCCAAACTGGGGGAGATACCGAATCATCCAGGAAAACATTGTGAATCATGTATTGAACTAAAAGAAAAAGAAAAAGAACAACTAATCCGATTGCTAATTCCCCGGCAACGGTGCCAATTTTGACACGCACTGCCTTGTCGCGAGGCAATGTGTACAAAAATTATTTATAAGTCCACTACTTGTGACTTCACTATTGGATTAGTAAAGCGGTAAGTAGGGGTCGAACCCAAGGGAATTAGGGGATAGTAGTTCTCCATGGAAATGTCACAAAAATAAATACAGTTGGGGTTGATTGTGGTTTTAGTACTGGAAGTAATGATAAAAAGTAAATACTGAAAGTAAATGCGTAAAAGTAAAGTGCTTGAAGGACAAGGCTTGCTGAAAGTAAGTACGTAAAAGTAAAGTGCTTGAAAGACAAGGCTTGCTGAAAAGTAAATGCTTGAAGGACAAGACTTACGAGAAGTAAATGCTTGAAGGATAAGACTTACGAGAAGTAAATGCTTGAAGGATAAGACTTGCGGAAAGTAAGCAGTTGATATGGGTACTGAAAGTAAGCAGTTGATATTGGTACTGAAAGTAAGCAGTTGATATTGGTATTGAAAGTAAATTGCAAGGTGGTGTTTTGATCAAAGGAAAGCATTCGGTTTAGGGGTTTTATATCATATCATCGTTCATCATTGACTTCTAATGACCTTACTAAGTGTTCAAGGTGTATCAAGGCCATTTCTAGCACTCAACTTGCCACACCGTCTAGTCCTTTCCAAGACATAGCTTACTAGTTCTAGCTAGGCTAATTCCTCCTTTCGAAGTATCTTAGCCTAAGTGCATCCACTTGATCAAACCATTCCGATCAACCAAGTGGTTTTAAAGATGTATTAGACTACGCTACCAAGTTTTTCCCTTTCGATGCATCCACTTGGTTTTGCAGTCTAATCCGGATCGAACTACCCGACTAAGCTTTACCCTTTCGATGCATCCACTTAGCCTTGTTATGTTCTATCCCAATATATGGCACAAAGAACTAGTTAGAACATTAAGTAGCATTAAGCAAATAGTCTAGAACGGTTTATGATATAAATACACCCTTCAACCGAATGAAGAGTTTAGCTACGAATATTCATGGAGGTGAATACCATAGCTAAGTACAGGAAAAGTAAAGGGGTTTGGAAAAAGTAACTCAAGAACAAACAGGAGTACTTATGAACAAACTGGAATACTCAAGAACAAACAGGAGTATTCAAACTAGAGAGATGTACTTCAAGAACAAACAAGAGTATATAAGAGAGATTTTGGGATGGATGAGGGATGATAATTCAAGGAGGGGTGCACCTCCTTTTATAGCCATGGAGTGGCAGTTTAGGGGGAGATATTTTGCTCCCCACTTGGCTTTAGTTCCCTCCCAATGGCTCTAGTTCCTCCGCAACTCCGGTTTAGACTTAGTTGCTCTTCGGTTGTATTTTGGATGAGCCAAAGAGTGGCACATGGAGATCACATGGGCGGCTAGGGCTTCAAAGGGCAACCACTTGCCTTAGTTGAGCTTGGTTGAGGCTTTGTTGAGGCTTGGTTATTGGTTACAAGGGTAGTTTCATCCTAAAAGATCTACCGACTAAACTAGTTAGAAACCAACCGGGAATATTGGATCTTTAAGATATTTAGTTGGTCTTCGCCGGAGTTTGGCCGGAGCATGATTGGTCCATGGATGCCTGATGAGACGTATTTATACGACTCATTAAGTCAACAAAACCCACCATTTACGACATTTGATCATGAGAACGTTTACTTGTTAATGTCATTTTGGATTTCTGGGCCTTTTCGAGCTTAAAGAAGAATCGGGCTTAAAAGATGGCATTTAAGGCCAAAATCACCACAAGGCATTATTGGCCCACACGTGAAGCCCAAGCCAAACCTAGCCCACTTGCAAAGTCTTGATGATTCTAAAAGCATCTCATTATTTGCTCATGCCAATCCATTTTGACTACTTCCAAAGCAAGAGTGCCTTGATGATTCTAGAAGCATCTCAACATTTGCAATGGCCAAACCAATTATGCCACTCCAACTTGGTGCCCAAGACAAGAGAAACCCTAGCTCATTTCCTATAAATAGAACCCCTTGGCCTTGTGTAATCTATTCGAAAATCTACTCTAAAATTCCATAGTTGTTACTCTTGTCATTTGGCTTGAAAGAAATCCAACATCTCTCTACTCCTTCTCTTCTTACATTACGCAATTTACATTCCACACTACACATTTTAGGTTGAGCCTAAATTCCGATTGTGATTCCCTTAGTTCTCATATTCATTTCATGAATATGAGTGGCTAAAACCTTCATAATTCGGTTTGGGGTTCCCTAATGTTGTAGCAAGGCTTTGAGACCTTGATCTTAATGCTTCCTTGTATCCCATTTGCTAGACATGTGCCAATGGTTTGGGAATGGATACCTAGGCTAAACTAAGGCTTGAAATGGCAAGGTTTAGCCGTGTGGTTTCATGACCTCCATTGTTCTTGTTTTCATTGAAATATGAGACAAGCTTGCACCTAGTCTAGTAACTAGTTCTTGTGTATTCCATTTGGATTGAACTATGAAGTTGAGTAGATGCTTGAAATGGCAAAGCTCCTCCTAATAGTTCATTCCCTCATTAGTGGCTTGGTCGATAATAAATCATGACACCAAGCGGCTACACCTAGGCTAACATATCTTGAAATGGAGTGTTAGTCTAGTTAGAACTAGAAATCCATGTCTTGAAATGGAATGGATTGTGGTGTAAGTGCTTGAAATGGCCTTACTTTAGGGTTTATGTCTTGAAATGGAATAAACCCACACTTATGGATACAAGGATAGATCATTAGAGGTCAATGATGAGTTGCTCCACAACAAAAGGCCCCTAGACCGAATTCCATTCTATTGATCACAATCCTCTTGCATTTACTTTCCTTACTTACACGTTCAAAACCAATTTCAAAACTACCAACTTGTATTTACTTTACTTTACTTTTCTTGCATAAAAGAACAACAAGTACGTGATCTATTTCACTTGGGTTCGACCCCTACTTGCCACTCTACTAGTTTCTAGTGAGTTCAAGGTAGTGGATTATAAATTTAGATTTGATTTTGCACACGACGACTGTGCTCCATCAAATTTTGGCGCCGTTGCCGGGGATCTAGTTAAATCATTGAAAGTTGTTCTTGTTTTTACCTTTTTGTTGCTCTTAGTGCTTGGACATTGTGAACCATGTCTCATCATAGTGATCATTTTGATGAAGATGTGGTAAACAATGACATGGAACAAAACGACGGGATTCCTCCATTCTATGAGAACCCGGAGAACTTGTTCCAAGAAATGAGGCAAAGGCAAGCGGCCGAGAGAAACCAAGGGTTGCCCGAGGACCAAGCTCAAATGGATCCGAGGCAACCGGTTATACCCCCGCTTAGGCCTCAACCTCAACAACGCGCCCCAAGAGCGCAATATGAAAACTTTGAGAATGTGTTCTACCAAGAACCCACCATGGGGGAACTATCGGCTCCTAACGTTAGAAACCAATCTTGGTGTATCTATGAGAGCCCGGAACTAGAGGATATATTGGTTAGCACCGGAGTTGTGCACAATTTGCCTAAGTTCGCGGGTACTCAAGGAGAGCCCGCTGTTTCCCATCTCAAACATTTTCATGGAACATGTCAAAATCTCAAGCCCTATGGAGTAGAAGTAGATGACTTCAAGTTGAAGGCCTTCTATTTCTCTCTAATGGATTCGGCCACTGATTGGTTTCTCTCTTTGCCCTCGGGTAGTATTCAGTCTTGGACCCAAATGCAAGCAAAGTTTTTGGCCAAGTACTACGCCATTGGCCGAGCCTCACTAGTGAGGAGGCAATTGCAAGAGTTGAAACAAGGGCCGAATGAGTCGATGTACGACTATCTTGAGAAGTTCAACCAACTCGAGGGGAGTTGTTGTAATCTAGGGCTTCCCGGGAAGCTCCTAATTGAGTACTTGTTGGATGGATTCAAGCCCTTAGACAAAATGCTTTTGAATGCCTCGTCCGGAGGATCAATGTCTAGTCTTATATTGCGAGAAATAAGGGACTTGATCGGGAAAGTGGCCGAGAATGCTAGATTTGAGGAAGCTAATAGCCGTCAAGAAGAGTTCACAAGGACTAGAATTGTGGCTAAGGTCGAGGTCCCTATGAGCCATATTTCCGAGGATGTGAAACAAATGAAGGAAATGATTATACATTTGATGAGGAGGGAACCGGCCAAAACCAAACCATGTGAGTTTTCTGGTGCTCTAGACCACAAGACGGATTCTTGCCCGACGTTGCTAGAAGAGGGCCATGAGGAGGTGAATGCTGTGGGGGACTATCAAGGGTACCAAAACCGGGCCGGACCTAGTCGCCCTTATGGACAAGGACTGGCCGGTCAGACTTGGCGCCATGGCATTCCGAGGGACTTCACTCAACCGTCTCATCATCAACACCATCAACAAGCCACTCCTCAAGCTACCCCACAAGTCTATAAGCCTCCTCATCGTCAATTTCAACAAAATGGACCTACACAAAACCGCCCGGGACCAAGTCACAATCAAGGCGGTCCAAGCCCGGTTGGACAAAACCAGTCCTTAGAGGACATGATGAAGGAGTTGGCCGCGAGTAATATGCATATGAATTCCACCATTGAGCGACATTCATCCATGATCCAGCAAAATCAAGCCAAGACCGATGGTCAAATAGCCGAAATCCAAAAGCAAATCTCCCAACTTACTACAACCGTGTCCGAACTAAGGAAGGAGACCGGACGGCTTCCCTCTCAAACTGTGCAAAACCCAAGGGACAATGTGAGAGCCATCACCCTAAGGAATGGCAAAAAGTTGGTTGATGAGCTAGAAATACCAAATGAAGAAGAAAGTTCAAGGGAGAATGAAGAAGACCGAACCGGACTTGATCCCACGTCCAGACCTTCGGACGTGCCCCAGGCGCTCGGTGCTCCAGCGAGTCCGGTTCTTCAGCAGACGTCCAAGGGACTTGAGACCTTAGGCCGAGACTCGGCTCCCTCAGCGCACCAGGCGCCCGGATCAGTTCCTTCAGCGACCCCTGGACGAGTCCCAGCAGTGAGCCCGACCTCAGTTCCCTCGGACAGACCTCAGTCTTTTTTTGCACCCGATACGTCCGGACTAGTCCCAACGTCCAGAACTAAGCCCAACTGCATTTCCCTCCCATTTCCTGTCCCAAACCGTGCCCCAAAAAGATATGTGATGGACAAGGATGTTTGGGAGCTCTTTAGCCGAGTTGAGATCAACATTCCCCTATTGGAGGCCATCAAGCAAATTCCGAGGTATGCTAAGTTCTTAAAGGAACTATGCACTAACCGGAGGAGGGGAACTAGTGTTGATCAAGAGTTGATGAGTAGGAACGTTTCGGCGGTAATCCAAAGGACGGTGTCCCCAAAATGTGGTGACCCGGGCACTTACACCATTCCTTGCACTATAGGCAACATTCGGATCGAAAATTGCATGTTGGATCTTGGAGCCTCGATAAATGTCCTACCATACTCCATCTATTCTAGCCTTCGGATTGGACCTCTTGAGCCCGCCGGACTCACCATCCAATTGGCGGACCGGTCATGTAAGCAACCCGAAGGAAAGATTGAGGACGTTCTAGTCCAAGTTGGAGAGCTAGTTTTCCCGGCAGATTTCTATGTCCTTAAGATGGAGAACTGTGGCCCTAATGACCATGCACCGATCCTACTCGGCCGACCTTTCCTCAAGACCTCCAAGACAAAGATTGATTGTGGAAGTGGAATGCTCTCTATGGAGGTTGAGGGGGAAGTGTTTAGCTTCGATATATTCCGGGCCATGAAGCACCCATTAGAGTTTGAGACCGTGCATGCCTTGGATACCTTGGACGATCTAGCACATGAGGCTCAACTGAAGTGAGAATTGGATCCCCTTGAGATAGTCCTTGACCGAGCCTTGTATTCGGCCGAGAGTTCTTTTGACTTGGCCGAAGGCATAGAAGGAGCACTCCACCACTTGGAAGTTTCTAGGCCACTCACGCCGAGGTATGAAGTAAACCAAATCAGCCTTTTCAAGACTAACACATGTTTACCTTATATTGTGCAGGCGCCCGAGGTTGAGCTCAAGCCATTGCCCGATCATTTGAAGTATGTATTCTTGGGGGAAAATGGGACTTTGCCGGTCATCATCAAGAATGGTCTCGAGATGGACCAAGAGAGGAGATTGATAGATGTGTTGGCCCGGCACAAGATGGCGATTGGTTGGACTTTGGGGGATTTGAGGGGTATAAGCCCGGCGGTATGCATGCATCAGATTCTATTAGAGGATGGGGCTAGACCATCAAGAGAGCCTCAAAGACGTCTCAATCCTATTATGATGGAGGTGGTCCAAAAGGAGATCCAAAAGTTGCTAGACGCGGATGTGATCTATCCTATCTCAGATAGTCGGTGGGTGAGCCCGATTCATGTCGTTCCTAAGAAGACCGGAATTACAGTTGAGGAGAATGCCGAGGGCAATATGGTGGCTACAAGGGTCAAGAATGGGTGGAGGATGTGTATTGATTACAGAAAGTTGAATGCCGTCACAAGGAAGGATCACTTCCCCCTTCCATTCATCGATCAAATGTTGGATAAAATGGCGGGCAAACCATTCTTTTGTTTCTTGGATGGGTTCTCGGGGTACAATCAGATTCCTATAGCTCCCGAGGACCAAGAAAAGACCACATTCACATGCCCATTTGGCATGTTTGCCTTTCGGAGGATGTCGTTTGGATTGTGCAATGCCCCGGGCACATTCCAAAGGGTGGTGACTAGTATCTTCTCAGATATGATTGGGAGCTTTATTGAGGTGTTTATGGATGACTTCACCGTGCATGGGGACACTTTTGATGCTTGCTTGGAGAATTTGAGCACGGTTCTAGAGCGTTGCATCTCTATGAACTTGGTGCTCAACTATGAGAAGTGCCACTTCATGGTTACTCACGGTGTAGTCTTGGGGCATGTCGTCACAAAGGAGGGAGTGGAGGTTGACAAAGCCAAGATTGATGTTATTATGTGACAGCACTGCCTTGTCGCGAGGCAATGTGTACAAATATATTTATAAGTCCGCTACTCGTGACCTTACTACTGGGTAGCAAGTGGTAAGTAGGGGTCGAACCCAAGGGAATTAGGGGGATAAGTTGTTCTTTGAGGGATCGTACAGGGAGGGAGCGTGTTTTAGGTTGATTGAGGTTTTAGTGCGGAAAAGTAAGTGTTTTTTTGGTTGGTTTTGGTTTTTATTGCGGAAAAGTAAATGACAGAAAAGTAAATACTGAAAATAAAAGAGAAGACTTACAGAGATTGTTGTGTGATTGGAAAGTCCTCCGGAAGGTGAGCAGTTGATAAGCAGTTTATACTAAAATTGAAAGTAAGTGCAGGTGGTGTTTAAATCTAAGGAAAGCATTCGGTTTCGGGGGCCTTGTATCATAGCATGTTTATCATTGACCCTTAGTGATCCTACTAAGTATTCAAACGTGTATCAAGGCCATTTCAAGCGCTCGATTTGCCACACTGTCTAGTCCATTTCAAGGTCGTAGAGCACTTGTTCTATTTAGACTAGCACCCCATTTCAAGGTATACTAGCCTATGTGCATCCATTTGATCAATCATTTCCGATCAAACCAAATGGTGTTTTAGAGAGGTCGAACTCCTCAGATAAGCTTTTCCATTTCAAGCATCCACTTACCCGAGTATGTTCACGAACCCCACGGAAGAGCTTTGCCATTTCAAGCACCCACTCAACCTTGGAAGTTCTGACCTAATATATGGCACATAGAACAAGTTTTGAATACAAAGAGGCACTAAGAGTATAGCCTAAAACATTTTATGATACAAGTACACCCCTTCAACCAAATGAAGAGTTTAGCTACGAATATCCATAGAGGTGGATACCATAGCTAAGTACTCGAAGGTTTTTGAAAGACAGTAAGTAAAGGAGAATACTCAAGAACCAACAGGAGTAAACTCAAAAACTACTAGAATACTCAAGAACCAACAGGAGTATTATAGATTTAACACAAAAGCTTACAAAAGTGCCCAAAAGTCTAGAGAGATAAGTGAAGTATGGATTGTGGGATTGTGGGATTGTGGATTTGTGGATGGGATGATGGGGTATTTATAGCTAAGGGGAGGAGGAAGATGTGGTGTAAAACCACAACACTTGGCAAGCTCTCCATGGAAGGAGGGAAAGCCGCCGGTTGTAGGTCATGAGGGGGAGGAGCCGCCCCCATGACTCATCACTCCCCCAAAAGCCGCCGGTCATCTAGAGGGGAGAAGAGGTTTTGTGAGTTTAGTGAGGTTTTCACAAAACTATCGGTTCATTTTAGCTCCGGACTGACTTTGGTTGCTCTTCGGTTGGACTTGTTTTGAGTGATTCCATGTCAGGATCTTGAGATTTCTTCAGTCGGCATCTGGTCGTGACCTTGGAATGACTCGTAATATATTTTCAGCTTAAAAACTCCTCCTTAGTCTATTATTTCTCTAGACTCCAAAATACCCTGTAGATAAATATCGGAACTAACAAACAAAAGTTAGACAAAGAGTCTAATTTGGTGGGTTTAAGTGTGTTTATGATTCATACAATTATGGTCCATCAGATCACCCCACACTTTTAGTTGTTCGTCCCGAACAATGCTATTAAAGGGCGGCACACTATCTAAGTAAACTTTTAAAATATGAAAGTGAGACTGTGGGACTAGATTTATCCTAATTCATGCATTACTACTTATTACCAAATTAAACCGTGTAAATAAATAGAAGAAACTTGATACTTGTACCTTCGTGCCGAGATGCAAATTAATTCGGATGTTTCGGGAGATAGCCCTTTTCAGGCTCCTGGACTGCATTCTCGGGACCGTCTCGCACTATATGGTTTCCTTGTAGCTTTCTCTAGCACGTGATTCGGTTCGGGTTTCACTGAGTTGAGTTCTTTGATTTCTTTTTGGCGAGGGACAGCTTTTGTAGTGAATCGGCCTTTGGCCTTTGATTTGACTCTTTGAGTACTTCACTTTTGTTCGGTTAAAACCTTCACAATTTTGGGCCTTTGGCCTTTGATTAGCTTCTTTGAGCTTTTGCCTTTTTGTGGCTTGCTAGTCCATTTTCTCAAGCCTTTTTGGGAGGTCCAATCATTGCCCGCGAACATATGGAAATACCTCCCCGCTCTCTCTCATCCTTGCCGTTTCGCGCGAGTCAAAATGAGGGTCGCTCTTTTATTTTCCCGGCTACTTTGACTAGAGATAGGACGGTTTGATTCCCGTCCCGCCTTTTTTCTGCATAAACGCTGCATGGCGGAGATGACTTCAATCTTCACTGAAACCCGAAGTGCAGCCTCCACTGACTTCAAAAACCATATAGTGAAATTCAGTCCTTCGATTGCTTGCCAAGCCTCTCTAGGGCATTTTCTATCAACTCCACATCCCTAGTTTATCTCAGCACAAAGGGACAAATGAGAAGTTACATTCTAAGTTTTTAAACAGTTGAATTTTCACAAGGTTATTGCATGAATTATGATCTATCTTTATCACATTCTCTAGTTCATATTTTCAAAAAGATAATATTAAGGAAAAAGAAAAAAGAAAAAGCATGTTATGTACAAAGGCGGTTCTCACCCCACACTTTTGAACGAAGGCGTGCCTTTCAGCAAGACTTAGTTCAAAAGCCATGCAAGCAGACAATTATGAGAAGGAAATGACATTAAGGAAAAGGGAAGAACAGAACTCCCTATATTGTGTCGAATGACATGGCTCGAGGCTGGATAATCGAGGGAGTTCGGCTGGGGCCTGAACTCTTGGCATAGGCCTGGGTGGCTTGATGTTGCACCCATAACCGATTCCTGAATAGTCATTTCATTCTATGCACCAAGTGGGTGAGAGCGACTTATTGGAAAAAACTAAATGACAGAAAATAAAATTGACAGAAAGTAAATGACTGAAAGTAAGATAGGTGTCGGATTACCTCCCGACCAGTGCCTTTGTTTAACGTCGTTGGCTCGACAGTACCTCATTCCTGGATCACTGGTTTGGATCCCATGGGTGGCTCAGGTCGAATTTCTTTATTGCGCCAACCTTGATTCTTGCTTTGACTCTTCCTGTGTTTTTGGGGGATGATGGGCTTGGGTCCAGTTCCCATGGTTCTGGTGGTTTCTCCTTCCAACGTCTCTGAGAAGGCGAGGGACCTTTTACAACTAGTTTCTTGAATCGGGTTTTCTGGTGTTTAGGGCTGCCTTGTCCAGTTATGGCGAAAACATGCTCCATTGAGGAGTCGTTCTGCTCAGGCCCTTTTCCCATCCTCCTTTTAGCCTCTTCATTGATCACATAGTTTTATGCGATTTGCCTATTGATCAAGGGGCAAAGTTGGGAAGCTTGCATCTTAAGGCTCGTTTCTGCCTCGTCATGTCCGTCTGTGAGGATCTGGTCGTAGATGGTCTCTGCTGCTCTGGTAATGATAGCGGGGTATGACTCGGGTAGCTTGCCAGTGGAGTTTTGGACTTCTTCCCTTGTTGGCACGGCCTCGAGTTCCCATGAGGGTTTTTCCTCGTTGCTTCCGATGCTTTCCATGTCTGATTCTTCAGATGGCTCGGGAGTATCTTCTTCATCTATCTCTGGACCAGCCTCTTCTATCTGCATTCCTCTGTCAGCTTGAGGTATTCGTTTTGTGGCTGCGGCCAGGTCATTTAAGGTTCCACATGTCTGCCATGGATAAGTTCCCGGCTGATCTTCTCATTGCTTCGTTAATCCTTGTCAGCTCATCGGCCCTCATCCCACGAAGAAATTTTTGAAGAAGAACTTTCTTCGTGAATCCATGGTGCGGGCAGCTTGAGACGATGGTGTCATAGTTCGTGTAGTATTCGTCCAAAGTCTCATCCCGGGATTGTTGCAGGCACATGATCTTCTCATGGGTTTTTTGGCGTAAGGATGGGGGGGAATTCCTTCAGGAATGGAACGCAAAGGTCCACAAAATATTCTGCACGACTAGCGGTTGATGTGTAATACCAAATCGTCGCAAAATTGGTTAAAGAGAATTTGAAGCATTTGAGCTTAAATTCCTCTAACATTTCATTTTCAGGTTTTATCTGGCGGCAAATGTGGTGAAAGTTTCGGCAATGTTGTACTGGGTCTTCTCCATCCGTACCTCCAAACAGAGGAAGATGTTGTGTTATCCATGCATACATAGTGTGATGAAGAGATGAGAAGGAAAAGGGAAAGAACAACTAATCCGATGGCTAATTCCCCGGCAACGGCGCCAATTTAACAGCACTGCCTTGTCGCGAGGCAATGTGTACAAATAAATTTATAAGTCCTCTACTCGTGACCTTAATACTGGGTAGCAAGTGGTAAGTAGGGGTCGAACCCAAGGGAATCAGGGGGATAAGTTGTTCTTTGAGGGATCGTACAGGGAGGGAGGTGTTTTAGGTTGATTGAGGTTTTAGTGCGGAAAAGTAAGTGTTTTTTTGGTTGGTTTTGGTTTTTAGTGCGGAAAAGTAAATGACAGAAAAGTAAATACTGGAAATAAAAGAGAAGACTTATAGCGATTGTTGCGTGATTGGCAAGTCCTCCGGAAGGTGAGCAGTTGATAAGCAGTTTATACTAAAATTGAAAGTAAGTGCAGGTGGTGTTTAAATCTAAGGAAAGCGTTCGGTTTCGGGGGCCTTGTATCATAGCCTGTTTATCATTGACCCTTAGTGATCCTACTAAGTATTCAAACGTGTATCAAGGCCATTTCAAGCGCTCGATTTGCCACACTGTCTAGCCCATTTCAAGGTCGTAGAGCACTTGTTCCATTTAGACTAGCACCCCATTTCAAGGTATACTAGCCTATGTGCATCCATTTGATCAATCATTTCCGATCAAACCAAATGGTGTTTTAGAGAGGTCGAACTCCTCAGATAAGCTTTGCCATTTCAAGCATCCACTTACCCGAGTATGTTCACGAACCCCACGGAAGAGCTTTGCAATTTCAAGCATCCACTCAACCTTGGAAGTTCTGACCTAATATATGGCACATAGAACAAGTTTCGAATACAAAGAGGCACTAAGAGTATAGCCTAAAACATTTTATGATACAAGTACACCCCTTCAACCGAATGAAGAGTTTAGCTACGAATATCCATAGAGGTGGATACCATAGCTAAGTACTCGAGGGTTTTTGAAAGACAGTAAGTAAAGGAGAATACTCAAGAACCAACAGGAGTAAACTCAAAAACTACTAGAATACTCAAGAACCAACAGGAGTATTATAGATTTAACACAAAAGCTTACAAAAGTGCCCAAAAGTCTAGAGAGATAAGTGAAGTATGGATTGTGGGATTATGGATTTGTGGATGGGATGATGGGGTATTTATAGCTAAGGGGAGGAGGAAGATGTGGTGTAAAACCACAACACTTGGCAAGCTCTCCATGGAAGGAGGGAAAGCCGCCGGTTGTAGGTCATGAGGGGGAGGAGCCGCCCCCCATGACTCATCACTCCCCCAAAAGCCGCCAGTCATCTAGAGGGGAGAAGAGGTTTTGTGAGTTTTCTGAGGTTTTCACAAAACTATCAGTTCATTTCAGCTCCAGACTGACTTTGGTTGCTCTTCGGTTGGACTTGTTTTGAGTGATTCCATGTCAGGATCTTGAGATTTCTTCAGTCGGCATCTGGTCGTGACCTTGGAATGACTCGTAATATATTTTCAGCTTAAAAACTCCTCCTTAGCCTGTATTCTCTCTAGACTCCAAAATACCCTGTAAATAAATATCGAAATTAACAAGCAAAAGTTAAATAGACAAAGAGTCTAATTTGGTGGGTTTAACTGTGTTTATGATTCATACAATTATGGTCCATCATTATGACTCTGCCCTATCCCTCCACGGTGAGAGACATCAAGTCTTTTCTTGGACATGCCGATTTTTACCGAAGGTTCATTAAAGATTTTTCTAAGAAGGTGTTGCCCTTATCTACTCTCTTGCAAAAGGATGTCCCTTTTGAGTTTACCGAGGCTTGTAAGGAGGAATTTGATGAGTTGAAGAGAGCTCTCACTAGCACACCTATCAATCGTGCTCCGGATTGGAGCAAGGGATTTGAAATCATGTGTGATGCTAGTGACTATGCGGTGGGAGCGGTCCCTGGGCAAAGAGATGAGAAAAAGCCCGTGGTGATTGATGGACCATAATTATACGAATCAAAAACACAGTAAAACCCACCAAATTAGACTGTTTGTCTATCTAACTTCTGCTTGTTAGTCCCGATATATTTCTACAGGGTATTTTGGCGCTTAGAGAGAAAACACGCTAAGGAGAGGATTTTACGCTGAAAAGATGTTACGAGTCATTCCAAGGTCAAGATCAGACGCTGAATGAAGAAATCTCAAGATCCTGACATTGAATTACTCAATTCAAATCCAAACGAGGAACAACCAAAGTCAGACCGGAGCGAAATTGGACTGATAGTTTTGTGAAAAGACTGCACAAAACTCACAAAACTCATCCATTTGCCAAGGTGACCGGTGGTTTTTGGAGAAGTGGTGACTCATGGGTGGCTTCCTCCCCTTCTCCTCCTTGGGTGACCGGTGGCTTTGCTTGGAGGTGGCCAAGGGAGGAAATCCTCCTCCATTTCTTCCCTCCAACCGGCGGCTAAATGAGCCACCATGGGAATGTGACATGTGGTGGCTCCTCCACCACATCTTCCTCCCCTCCTCCTCCACCCTTGGATGAAATCAATCTCCTCCACCCATTCCTCCTCCCTTAGCCTATAAAAGGAGAGCTCCTCCTCCTCATTTATCATCCACAAATCCATAAATCCACAAATCATATTTCACTTCTCTCTCTAAGTTTGGCAATTTGTAAGTTTGGTTTTTGAAATAATACTCATGTTGGTTCTTGAGTATTATAACGGTTTGAAATTATAATACTCCTGTTGGTTCTTGAGTATTATAATACTGTAGAGAATACTCCTGTTGGTTCTTGAGTATTCAGTAGGATTGGGAATACTCCTGTTGGTTCTTGAGTATTCCACCCCCTCTCCTCTTACTGTTTTCAAAACCCCCGAGTATTTAGCTGTGGTATCCACCTCTATGGATATTCGAAGCTAAACTCTTTATTCGGTTAAAGGGGTGTACTTGTATTGTAAAATGTTTTAGACCCTGTACTTAATGTCGCTTTGTGTTCAAAACTTGTTCTATGTGCCATATATAGTCAGAATTTCCAAGGTTGAGTGGAAGCTGTAACAAGCAAAGCTCTTCCGTGGGGATTCGTGAACATACTCGGTAAGTGGAAGCTGTAACAAGCAAAACTTATCTGAGGAGTTCGACTTATCTAAAAAATCATTTTGGGAAATCGTAACAGAAGATCAAATGGATGCACATAAGGCTAAGATACTTCGAAATGAGGAATTAGTCTAAAGTAGAACAAGTGTTTTAAACGATGTTTCAAGTCTTGCGCTTAGAAATGGCCTCGATTCATCTTTGAACACTTAGTATGATCATTAGCGGTCAATGATAAACAACTATGATACAAGGCCCCTGAAACCGAATGTTTTCTTCAGATTACAAAACCCCCTGTATTTACTTTTAATATTAGTATAACTACAATCATCAACCGCTCATCTTCCGGAGGACTCGCAAATCACGGATCACCCACTGTAAGTCTTCTCCCTTTCTCTTTTATTTTCAGTATTTTAATTTCTGTATTTACTTTTCTGTAATTTACTTTTCCACACTCAAAACCAAAAACAACCAAAAAAGTCACTTAGTCATAACCGCTAAAATCTCAATCAACCTTAAAACACGCTCCCTCGCTGTACAAATCCCTTAAAGAACAACGTATCCCCCTAATTCCCTTGGGTTCGACCCCTACTTACCACTTACTACCTAGTAGTGATGTCGCGAGTAGCGGAAAATATAAATTTATTTGTACAGAGAACATTGCACCTTAACGACAGTGTAGTGGGCTCCGTCAGTGATCTACTATGCGTCTAGGACATTGGATGCAGCCCAAAGGAACTACTCCACCGCTGAAAAGGAGCTTGACGGAGGGCCACCGCACTGTCGTTAAGGTGCAGTGTCCTCTGTACAAATAAATTTATAATATCCGCTACTTGTGACTACACTACTGGGTAGTAAGTGGTAAGTAGGGGTCGAACCCAAGGGAATTAGGGGAATAGGCTATTCTTTTAGGGTGATTGAACTGGGGGGAGCGTGTTTTATGGTTGATTGAGATTTTAGCGCTCTAATTAACTACGTGATTTTTTTGGGGGGTTTTTGGTTTTGATTGCGGAAAAGTAAATACAGAAATTATAATGCTGTAAATACAAAGAAGACTTACAGTGGGTGATGCGTGATTGTAATTCCTCCGGTAGATCAGCAGTTGGTGATTGCGGTTTAACAGTAAAGAAAAGCATTCGGTTTCAGGTACTCTTGTATCATAACATGTATATAATAAACTGTTAGTAACTTTTCTAAGTATTCAAAGATGAATCGAGGCCCTTTCGTAGCGCAAGACTTGCAACATCGTTTAAAGCAACCCTTGTTCTATTTCAGACTAATTCCTCCTTTCGAAGTATTTTAGCCTTTTGTGCATCCACTTGATCTCACAGTTACGATTGACCAAGTGGTGTTTTAGAAGAGTCGAACTTCTCAGATAAGCTTTGCCCTTTCGTAGCATCCACTTACCCGAGTATGTTCACGAATCCCCACGGAAGAGTTTTGCCCTTTCGTAGCATCCACTCAACCTTGGAAATTCTGACTATAAATGGCACATAGAACAAGTTTTGAATACAAAGAAATGAAACTAAAAGATATTACAACATTATATAATACAAGAAAATACCTTCCACCGAATAAAGAGTTTAGCTACGAATATCCATAGAGATGGATACCATAACTAAATACTCGGGGGTTTTTGAAAACAGTAAGAGGGAAAGGGGTGGAATACTCAAGAACCAACAGGAGTATTCCTAATTCCTACTGAATACTCAAGAACCAACAGGAGTATTCTCTACAGTATTATAATACTCGAGAACCGACAAGAGTATTATAATTTCCAGTATAATACTCAAGAACAAACAGGAGTATTATTTCAAAACCGAACCAAACTTACAAGTAACAAAATGTAGAGAGAGAAGTGATTACAATTTTTTGGGATGATTTATGAGGAGGAGGAGCACCTCCTTTTATAGGAAAAATGGGTGGAGATGGGTGGTGGAGATTGGTTTGATCCAAGGGAGGAGGAGGAGGTAAGGAGGAGCCAAGGAGGAGCCACCAAGTGGCAGAGGAGGAGTGGTGGAGCTCAGCCGCCGGTAGCCGGTTGTGGTGGAGGAGCAATGGGTTGTTTCCTCCACCTCCAAGGCAAGTAGCCGGTCACCAAGGAGGAGGAGGGGTGGCGCCGCCGGTAGTGGGTGGTGGAATGGGGAGGTTTTCCTCCTTTGGTCACCTCTTCATCAAGTCACCAAGTCATCTTGCCATATGTGAATTTTGTACAGTTTTGTGCAGTCTTTTCACAAAACTGTCAGTGTGTTCCTTCCCCAGACTGTCTTGACTTCACTCCTGATTCTTCTGATTAATTTATTCTGGTCAATTCAACGTCAGGATCCTTGATATTTCTTCAGTCGGCATATGATCTTGACCTTGGATTGACTCTTGTTATCTTTTCAGCATAAAATCCTCTCCTTAGCGTGTTTTCACTTCAGTCTCTAAAATGCCCTGTGGAAATATATCGGGACTAACAGATGGATGTTAGATAGACAAACAGTCTAACTTGGGGGGTTTTACCGTGTTTTTGATTCGTATAATTGTGGTCCATCAGAATACCCCCCACTTTTATTTGTTCGTCCCGAACAATGCTATTAAAGGGCGTAAGTTCTAGGTTCGGATTTGGCATATGAAAATTAGACTGTGGTACTCGATCTATCCTAATTCATGCATTGCTTACTTATTACCAAATTAAACTGCGTAAATAAATAGAAGAAACTTAATACTTGTACCTCCGTGCTGAGATGCAAATTATATTGGATGTTTCGGGAGATAGCCCTTTTCAGGTTCTTGGGTTGCAGCCTCGGGATCGTTTCGTACTATATGGTCTTCTGGTAGCTTTCTCATGCACGTGATTCGGTTCGGGTTTCTGTGAGTTGAACCTTCTTGATTTTTTTCTTTGGCGAGGGACTGCTTTTTTGTTGTAGTGAATCGGCCTTTGGCCTTTGATTTGACTTTGTCGAGTGCTTCACTTTTGCTCGGTTAAAACCTTCACAATTTTGGGCCTTTGGCCTCTTTTGATTTTCTTCTTTGAGTTTTTCGCTTCTTTGTGACTTGCTAGTCCATTTGTCAGCCTTCTTGGGAGGTCCAATCATCGCCCGCAAGCCTATGGATATACCTCCCCTCTCCTCTCGTCTTCGTCGTTTTGCGCGGGTCAAGATGAGGGTCGCTTATCTATTTTCTCGGCTATTTTGACTAGAGAGAGGACGGTCTGATTCCCGTCCTCGCCTTTGCATAGATGCTTCTTGGCGGAGTTTGACTCAATTATTCACTGAAAACCCGAAGTGCAGCCTCCACTGACTTCGAAAACCATATAGTTTGATCTGATCCTTTGATTGCTTCCCAAGTCCTTCTAGGGCAGTTTATGTCAACTCCACATCCCTAGTTATCTCAGTACAAAGGACAAATGGAAAGTTACATTCAAAGTTTTTAAACAGTTTGAATTTTCACAAGGTAAATGCATGAATTCTGATTTATCTTTTTCACATTCTTAAGTTCATATGTTCAAAAAGATACTATTACTAAAAAAAGAAAAACAGCAAGCATGTTATTTATGTACACAGTCGGTTTTCACCCCCCACTTTTGAACGAAGGCGTGCCTTAGTTCAAAAGTCATGCAAGCTTAAAACTAAGTACTGAAAGTAAGTGCGGAAAGTAAGATAGTGTCGGGTTACCTCCCGACCAGTGCACTTGTTTTACGTCGTTGGCTCGACGATACCTCGTTGTGGATTACTGGTTTGGGTCCCATGGGTGGCTGAGGTCAAACTTTTTGATTCCACCGACCTTGATTCTTGCGGTGAGTCTTCCTGATTTTTTAGCAGATGACGGGTTTGGGTCCAGTTCTGATGGTATCTCCTTCCAACGTCTCTGAGAAGGCGAGGGACCTTTCACTATCAGCTTTTTGAACTGGGTGTTCTCCTGTTTAGGGCTGCCTTGTCCAGTCATGGCGAAAGCGTGCTCCATGTAGGAGTCATTCTGCTCAGGCCCTTTTCCCATCCTCTTTTTAGCCTCTTCTTTGATCACATGGTTTTCAGCAATTTGCCTATTGATCGAGGGGAAAAGTCGGGAAGGCCTGGGAAATTCGTCAGTGGTGTTCTGGACTCCTACTTCGTTGCTTCCGGTGCTTCCCATGTCTGATTCTTCAGATGGTTCAGGAGTCTCTTCTGACGGTTCGGTGGTTTCTCCTTCATCAGCCTCTGGGTCAGCTTCTTCTGTCTGCATTTCCTCGTCAATTTGGGGTGCTCGTCTTGTGGCAGCGGCCAAGCCGATTATAAGGTGCCACATGTCTGCAATGGTGAAGTTTATGGCAGACCTTCTCATAGCTTCGTTAACTCTTCCCAGCTCTTCGGCCCTCATCCCACGAAGAAATTTTTGGAGAAGAATTTTCTTCGTAAACCCATGGTGCGGGCAGCTTGAGACGATGGCATCGTAGTTCATGTAGTATTCGTCCAAAGTCTCATCCCGGGATTGTTGAAGGTTCAGGATCTTCTCGCGGGTTTCTTGGCGTAAAGATGGTGGGGAGAATTCTTTCAGGAATGGTGCACAGAGGTCCATGAAACGTACCGCACTACTAGCGGGTGATGTGTAATACCAGATTGTTGCGAAATCCGTTAGAGAGAATTTAAAGCATTTAAGCTTAAATTCTTCTAACGTTTCAGTCTCAGGTTTAATGTGGCAGCAAACGTAGTGAAAGCTCCGACAGTGTAGTACTGGATCTTCTGCATCCGTTCCCCCGAACAGTGGAAGGTGCCGTGTTGTCCATGCATATGAAGGTGGTTGCGTCATGAGGTCATGGGAGGGAACGAAAGAATAGCTTATTCGATGGCTAATTCCCCGGCAACGGCGCCAATTTGACGGAGGGCCACCGCACTGTCGTTAAGGTGCAGTGTCCTCTGTACAAATAAATTTATAATATCCGCTACTTGTGACTACACTACTGGGTAGTAAGTGGTAAGTAGGGGTCGAACCCAAGGGAATTAGGGGAATATGCTATTCTTTTAGGGTGATTGAACTGGGGGGAGCGTGTTTTATGGTTGATTGAGATTTTAGCGCTCTAATTAACTACGTGATTTTTTTGGGGGTTTTTGGTTTTGATTGCGGAAAAGTAAATACAGAAATTAAAATGCTGTAAATACAAAGAAGACTTACAATGGGTGATGCGTGATTGTAATTCCTCCGGTAGATCAGCAGTTGGTGATTGCGGTTTAACAGTAAAGAAAAGCATTCGGTTTCAGGTACTCTTGTATTATAACATGTATATAATAAACTGTTAGTAACTTTTCTAAGTATTCAAAGATGAATCGAGGCCCTTTCGTAGCGCAAGACTTGCAACATCGTTTAAAGCAACCCTTGTTCTATTTCAGACTAATTCCTCCTTTCGAAGTATTTTAGCCTTTTGTGCATCCACTTGATCTCACAGTTACGATTGACCAAGTGGTGTTTTAGATGAGTCGAACTTCTCAGATAAGCTTTGCCCTTTCGTAGCATCCACTTACCCGAGTATGTTCACGAATCCCCACGGAAGAGTTTTGCCCTTTCGTAGCATCCACTCAACCTTGGAAATTCTGACTATAAATGGCACATAGAACAAGTTTTGAATACAAAGAAATGAAACTAAAAGATATTACAACATTATATAATACAAGAAAATACCTTCCGTCGAATAAAGAGTTTAGCTACGAATATCCATAGAGATGGATACCATAACTAAATAGTCGGGGGTTTTTGAAAACAGTAAGAGGGAAAGGGGTGGAATACTCAAGAACCAACATGAGTATTCCTAATTCCTACTGAATACTCAAGAACCAACAGGAGTATTCTCTACAGTATTATAATACTCGAGAACCGACAAGAGTATTATAATTTCCAGTATAATACTCAAGAACAAACAGGAGTATTATTTCAAAACCGAACCAAACTTACAAGTAACAAAATGTAGAGAGAGAAGTGATTACAATTTTTTGGGATGATTTATGAGGAGGAGGAGCACCTCCTTTTATAGGAAAAATGGGTGGAGATGGGTGGTGGAGATTGGTTTGATCCAAGGGAGGAGGAGGAGGCAAGGAGGAGCCAAGGAGGAGCCACCAAGTGGCAGAGGAGGAGTGGTGGAGCTCAGCCGCCGGTAGCCGGTTGTGGTGGAGGAGCAATGGGTTGTTTCCTCCACCTCCAAGGCAAGTAGCCGGTCACCAAGGAGGAGGAGGGGTGGCGCCGCCGGTAGTGGGTGGTGGAATGGGGAGGTTTTCCTCCTTTGGTCACCTCTTCATCAAGTCACCAAGTCATCTTGCCATATGTGAATTTTGTACAGTTTTGTGCAGTCTTTTCACAAAACTGTCAGTGTGTTCCTTCCCCGGACTGTCTTGACTTCACTCCTGATTCTTCTGATTAATTTATTCTGGTCAATTCAACGTCAGGATCCTTGATATTTCTTCAGTCGGCATATGATCTTGACCTTGGATTGACTCTTGTTATCTTTTCAGCATAAAATCCTCTCCTTAGCGTGTTTTCACTTCAGTCTCTAAAATGCCCTGTGGAAATATATCGGGACTAACAGATGGATGTTAGATAGACAAACAGTCTAACTTGGGGGGTTTTACTGTGTTTTTGATTCGTATAATTGTGGTCCATCAGAGCTCTTAGCTGTGGTATTTGCCTTGGATAAGTTTCGATCTTACTTGCTCGGAACAAAGGTGACAGTCTTTTCAGACCATGCGGCTATTCGGTATTTGATGACCAAGAAAGAAGCCAAGCCGAGGTTGATTAGATGGATCTTGTTATTGCAAGAGTTTGATGTGGAGATCAAGGACAAGAAGGGCATTGAAAACACCGTGGCGGATCACTTGAGCCGACTAGTCTGAGAAGAGGAGCCCGGGTCCATAACCGAGACCTTCCCGGACGAGCATCTCTTTGCTCTCTCGGCCAAACTTCCATGGTATGCGCCTATTGTGAACTACTTGGTTGGAGGTACATTTCCTCCCTCTTACTCTAAAGCACAATGCATGAAGCTTGGACATGATGCTAGATTCTATGTGTGGGATGATCCTTACTTGTGGAAAATAGGTGTAGACCAATTGCTTAGAAGGTGCATCCCCGATATTGAGATTGCTTTTGTTATTAGCTTTTGTCATGAGCATGCTTGTGGTGGACACTTTGGGCCTAGAAGGACCGCTAGGAAGATCCTAGATAGCGGTTTCTTTTGGCCTAGTGTCTTTAGAGATTCATATGAGCATTGTAGGAAGTGTGATAGATGCCAAAGAGTTGGCAATATTTCAGCTAGAAATGAGATGCCCCAAGTGCCCATCTTGGTTAATGATGTCTTTGACATATGGGGCATCGATTTCATGGGGCCTTTTCCTGTTTCATGTGGATTTGCTTATATCCTTGTTGCGGTGGATTATGTTTCAAAGTGGGTAGAGGCAATAGCTACTAGATGTGATGATGCTAAAACTGTTGTGGATTTTCTTCGCACTAACATCTTTTATAGGTATGGGGTGCCTAAGGCCATCATAAGCGATCAAGGCACACATTTTTGCAATAGAATGATGGCCGCCACGTTGAGACACTATCACGTCCATCATAGGACCTCCACGGCTTACCACCCCCAAACAAATGGACAAGCGGAGATCTCCAACCGTGAAATTAAGGGGATTCTTGAGAAGATGGTAAAGCCAACAAGGAAGGATTGGAGCCAAAGGTTGAACGATGCTTTATGGGCTTATAGGACGGCTTACAAGACACCCATTGGGACCTCTCCCTTTCGGTTGGTCTATGGTAAGGCATGTCACCTTCTGGTGGAATTAGAGCACAAGGCATATTGGGCATTAAAGCAATGCAATTGGGATCTTGGAGCGGCTGGGCTTGATAGGAAGATGCAATTGAATGAGCTTGAGGAGTTGCGCCTAGAGGCCTATGAGGGCCAAACCGACTACAAGGCGAGGACGAAGCTTTATCATGATAAGTTCATCCTTCGGCGCTCCTTTGAGGTGGGACAACAAGTCTTAGTGTTCTCTTCACGACTCAAATTGATGCCGGGCAAGTTGCGCTCCAGATGGACCGGTCCCTACAAGGTGACTAAGGTCTTCAATCATCGGGCACTTGAGCTAGAGGGCCCGACCGATGGAAGTCGGTCATAGTCAACGGGCAAAGGGTCAAGCACTACCATGAAGATGCGGATTTGGCCATTAAGAAGTTCGACCTTGCCCACCCATGTGACCCCAACCAATGACCTATGGTTAAGGTCCGTCGAGCCAACGACGTTAAACAAGAGCGCTCGTCGGGAGGCAGCCCGGCATTTCTTTAGTACTTCTTGCATTTTATTTGGTTATACTAATCCTCACCCCATTTTGTTTGAAAAGGAAGAAAAGGTATGTTTTGTAGGTCGGGTGCCGAAGAGCTACGCACTTTGCCGGTTCTGCTACGCATTTTAGGCAGAACCGGGCGAGGCTGAAGGAGGACCAAGGCGCGTCCGAGTCCCAGGCCCGACTGACCGATGCTGCTACGCACGTTACCGCGTGTCCGAGGCCTGCGCCCGGACACGTCCGAGAGAGAGACAAAGCCCCGACCTAGTCCCCATGAGTTTCAGCAATTTGATGCTAGTCCGAGCCTTGTCATCTCATGGCATGCAAGGACGTCATAAGGGGAGTTCCATTCACTTTAGTACCTTGTTCCTTTTCCATTAATATTGCGCATATGGTCTTGATTGAGTTGTGCCGTGAGGACACGGCTCATTTCAAAAGTGTGGGGTGGGGTGATTAGTAGTTTGTTGTGTCTCACGTCTATTTTCTTGTTCATGCATGAGTCAGCACGTTTCCCTTTGAAAATTTTAAATTTTTTGAATAAAATGCGTAGGAGAGAGGTATTGAGCTTTCATGATGTGAAATAGATGGATCCTAGTACATGCATTACGCATATGAAATCGTAATTGTGCGACTAACATGTGATTGAACTTCTTATATGTCCTTATGAGTTGGGATAAATAGGGATGTGGAGTTGATAGAAATGTCCTAGTGAGGCTTGACAAAAGCACTCAAGGATTCGGGATTCGAGTTACATGGTTATACAAACTTGTGGAGGCTGCATTTCGAGACTTGTGGTATAGAGTGACTCCACCATTGCAGCGTTTATGCAAGTGGTGGGACGGGAATCAAACCGTCCTATCTCTAGTCCTAGTAGTCGGGAAAATAGATGAGTGACCCTCATTTTGACTCGCACGAAACGACAAGGATGAGAAAGAGCGGGGAGGTATTTCCATATGCTTGAGGGCGATGATTGGACCTCCCAAGAAGGAATGGACAAGAAAAATCACAAAAAGGAGCAAAGCTCAAGGAAAAATCAACTCATGTGAAGGTTTACCCGAAACAAAAAGTGAAGGATCATCAAAGTCATACAAAGGCAGAAGGCCAAGTTCACTACAAATATGTCCAAGAAAAGTATCAAAAGGACTCAACCCTTGAGCTCAAATTCATCACGTGCTAGAAGAAGCAACAAGTATAACCATGTAACAAGAACCGGACCCAAGAGTGTAGATCATGGGTCTAAAAAGGACTATCTCCCACTCATCCGAATTGGGTTGCATCTCGACTCAAAGGTACATGTATCTAGTTAATTCCATGTTTTAGCAAAATGCCTTGAGTAGTGATTGAGAATGCATGGAAAGGGGAAGTCTAGACTAGCATTTATCTTGGGGTGCCGAGAAGGACTTGTGGTGTTTGTATTTATTTTCCTCTTGTGACTTAAGGCCTTGTTCGGGACGAACAAGTTCAAGTGTGAGGTGGTTTGATGAAACGTATTTATACGACTCATTAAGTCAACAAAACCCACCATTTACGACATTTGATCATGAGAACATTTACTTGTTAATGACATTTTGGATTTCAGGGCCTTTTGGAGCTTAAAGAAGAATCGGGCTTAAAAGATGGCATTTAAGGCCAAAATCACCACAAGGCATTATTGGCCCACACGTGAAGCCCAAGCCAAACCTAGCCCACTTGCAAAGTCTTGATGATTCTAGAAGCATCTCATTATTTGCTCATGCCAATCCATTTTGACTACTTCCAAAGTAAGAGTGCCTTGATGATTCTAGAAGCATCTCAACATTTGCAATGGCCAAACCACTTATGCCACTCCAACTTGGTGTCCAAGACAAGAGAAACCCTAGCTCATTTCCTATAAATAGAACCCCTTGGCCTTGTGTAATCTATTCAAAAATCTACTCTAAAATTCTATAGTTGTTACTCTTGTCATTTGGCTTGAAAGAAATCCAACATCTCTCTACTCCTTCTCTTCTTACATTACGCAATTTACATTCCACACTACACATTTTAGGTTGAGCCAAAATTCCGATTGTGATTCCCTTAGTTATCATATTCATTTCATGAATATGAGTGGCTAAAACCTTCATAATTCGGTTTGGGGTTCCCTAATGTTGTAGCAAGGCTTTGAGACCTTGAACTTAATGCTTCATTGTATCCCATTTACTAGACATGTGCCAATGGTTTGGGAATGGATACCTAGGCTAAACTAAGGCTTGAAATGGCAAGGTTTCGCCGTGTGGTTTCATGACCTCCATTGTGCTTGTTTTCATTGAAATATGAGACAAGCTTGCACCTAGTCTAGTAACTAGTTCTTGTGTATTCCATTCGGATTGAACTATGAAGTTGAGTAGAGGCTTGAAATGGCAAAGCTCCTCCTAATAGTTCATTCCCTCATTAGTGGCTTGGTCGATAATAAATCATGACACCAAGCGGGTACACCTAGGCTAACATATCTTGAAATGGAGTGTTAGTCTAGTTAGAACTAGAAATCCATGTCTTGAAATGGAATGGATTGTGGTGTAAGTGCTTGAAATGGCCTTACTTTAGGGTTTATGTCTTGAAATGGAATAAACCCACACTTATTTATACAAGGATAGATCATTAGAGGTCAATGATGAGTTGCGCCACAACAAAAGGCCCCTAGACCGAATTCCATTCTATTGATCACAATCCTCTTGCATTTACTTTCCTTATTTACACGTTCAAAACCAATTTCAAAACCCCCAACTTGTATTTACTTTACTTTACTTTTCTTGCATAAAAGAACAACAAGTACGTGATCTATTTCACTTGGGTTCGACCCCTACTTGCCACTCTACTAGTTTCTAGTGAGTTCAAGGTAGTGGACTATAAATTTAGATTTGATTTTGCACACGACGACTGTGCTCCATCAATGCCCTCGATCAGAGCTCAACCGGAGGCTCGCCGGAGCTTGGCCGGAGTTGACCGGAATCTTGGCTGGATTTTTGGTCGGAGGTGCTTTGCTCTTGGATTGCATATTTTGAATGTTGAAGAAATTCTAAGACTAATGGTCGAGACCGTTTTGCCGGAATCTGGTCGGAACATGGTCGTGGCCTGATTTGAAGTTCAGCGTGGGCGCAAGCCTCGGACGCGGGCCTGGTTTTCTCGGCCGTGGCCTCGGGCGCTGGTCTCGGGCGTGCTCGGGTCACGACCTGGGCACGGCTCAGGCGCTACCTGGGCGCGACTTGGTTTTCTCGGCCATGGATGAATTCACTCGGGCGTTTTGTCTGGAATTTGAGATTCACCGAGTCATTTGACATTTTAAACACTTTGGTCGAGCCAGATTTTCCAGATTCCATGGTTTGGTTGAGTAACTTGGTTTTGGTGCTTGTGCGCGCGGGACCTTTGGAATTGGATGTGGGCCAACTGTCAATCGGCATGGGCGTTCGACTTGGAGTTTCGACATCTTCCACCTTATATTCCATTTGGAACATTTTGGTCAAGGTGGAATTGTCAGATTAGGTGGTTTGCTTGAGCGACTTGATCTAGGCCCTTGGAGGCTCGGCAGGGCGTGCTGGTCGCGACCTGGGCTATGGCCTGGCATGCGCTCGCATGGGGCTCTTTGTGCACTCGCATGGAATGGTCTTGTGATGATTTTGGCTTAACTCTCCCTTTTTAAGCGTGATTCCTCTTTAGACTCCAAAATGGCCTGAAATGCAAATACACATTAACAAGCACATGTTCGTGCACTCAAAGTGCCTAATTTGGTGGGTTTAGCGTACTCAATGAATCGTATAAATACGCTCCATCATGTTTCTACGAGAGAGAGAGAGAGACTAGATGAGTTAATAGAGATTTGAAATTTGAAAATACCAGCAGAACTTCTTATATTTGCATGTGTCTTTCCAAAGTGCCACGTCATTCGATCTGTTTGAACTATCCATGTATCTTGGTTATACCAATCGTCACCTGGCACAACTTCTTATGTAGTTTCGGCCTTGCCTTTCACGCCAGCCCTCAAAACATATTTCGTTGAAGCTCTGGCTTACCACCTCTTGTTGGAACAACTAGTTGTCAATGACACACAGACCAAAGACGATCTAAGTGTCTCAAACTACGAGTTGTCCAAGGGCTTGGTGAAGATGTCTGCTAGCTGCTTCTTAGTTGATAGATGCTTCAGGATAATCACCTATTTCCAATAGGTCTTGAATGAAATGGTATCTTATGTCAATGTGCGTTGTTCTGGAACGCTGGACAGGATTCTTGGATAGGTTGATCGCGCTCATGTTATCACAAGAATGTATCATCACATCTTGTTGAACTCCTCCAACATCTGTTTCATCCAAAACCTCTGAGTGCAACAACTTCCAGCATCTATGTATTCCGCCTCTACAGTAGATAGGGAGATGCTATTCTGCTTCTTGCTAAACCAAGACACCAGATTGTTGCCCAGAATGAAGAATCCTTCAGATGTACTCTGTCGATCCTCAGCATTCCCAGCCCAATCAGCGTCACAGTAGGCTACCCAACACGAACTAGTATCCTTTAGTACCAGAGACTATAATTAGCTGCCAAAAATACTTAACAATCCTCTTCACGTTCAATCAGGTGGCTCTTCTTAGGATTCCCTTGGTATCTTGCACAGACTCCTACATCATGGACGATATTAGGTTTGCTAGCCATCACGTATAACAAGGTTCCAATCATACTCCTGCACAAGGTCTGGTCCACACGTGTACCAGCTTCATCCTTGGTAATCTTCAAGTGAGTAGTTGCAGGAGTTCTTTTGTGAGTAGCTTTCTCCAGATCAAATTTTGAAATCTAGTTGTCTTATTCAAGACGAGTTCTAGATGGTGTTCGAACTGAGTCTCAAATACTTATCTAATAGTCACTGTAAACAGAACAATAAGAACACACACGATATGATACCCAGTTCGGCTACTGCCTACTCTGGGGGCTTCCCACACCCTAAAGGCTCACAAATCTTATTAAAGAGTTTAGAGCTATAGATGGTCTTACGCTTACACAACTCCTCGTTTGTAATCGTGACGGAGCCCACTGCACTGTCGTTAAGGTGCAATGTTCTCTGTACAAATACATTTATATTTTCCGCTACTCGCGACTTCACTACTGGGTAGTAAGTGGTAAGTAGGGGTCAAACCCAAGGGAATTAGGGGGATACGTTGTTCTTTAAGGAATTTGTACAGCGAGGGAGCGTGTTTGAAGGTTGATTGAGTTTTGGCGGTTATGACTAAGTGACTTTTTTGGTTGTTTTTGGTTTTGAGTGCGAAAAAGTAAATTACAGAAAATAAATACTGAAAAGTAAAAAGAAAGACTTACAGTGGGTGATGCGTGATTTGCAAGTCCTCCGGAAGATGAGCGGTTAATGATTGTAGTTATACTAATATTAAAAGTAAATACATGGGGGGTTTGTAATCTGAAGAAAACATTCGGTTTCAGGGGCCTTGTATCATAGTTGTTTATCATTGACCACTAATGATCATACTAAGTGTTCAAAGATGAATCGAGGCCATTTCTAAGCGCAAGACTTTCAACATCGTTTAAAACACTTGTTCTACGTTAGACTAATTCCTCCTTTCGAAGTATCTTAGCCTTATGTGAATCCATTTGATCTTCTGTTACGATTTCCCAAAATGGTTTTTTAGATAAGTCGAACTCCTCAGATAAGTTTTGCTTGTTACAGCTTCCACTTACCGAGTATGGTCACGAATCCCCACGGAAGAGCTTTGCTTGTTACAGCTTCCACTCAACCTTGGAAATTCTGACTATATATGGCACATAGAACAAGTTTTGAACACAAATCGACATTAAGTGCAGGGTCTAAAACATTTTACAATACAAGTACACCCCTTTAACCGAATAAAGAGTTTAGCTACGAATATCCATAGAGGTCGATACCATAGCTAAATACTCGGGGGGTTTTGAAAACAGTAGAGGAGAGGGGGTGGAATACTCAAGAACCAACATTAGTATTCCCAATCCTACTGAATACTCAAGAACCAACAGGAGTATTCTCTACAGTATTATAATACTCAAGAACCAACAGGAGTATTATAATTTTAAACCGTTATAATACTCAAGAACCAACAGGAGTATTATTTCAAAAACCAAACTTACAAATTGCCAAACTTAGAGAGAGAAGTGAAATATGATTTGTGGATTTTTGGATTTGTGGATGATAAATGAGGAGGAGCTCTCCTTTTATAGGCTAAGGGAGGAGGAATGGGTGGAGGAGATTGATTTCATCCAAGGGTGGAGGAGGAGGGGAGGAAGATGTGGTGGAGGAGCCACCACATGTCACATTCCCATTGTGGCTCATTTAGCCGCCGGTTGGAGGGAAGAAATGGAGGAGGATTTCCTCCCTTGGCCACCTCCAAGCAAAGCCACCGGTCACCCTAGGAGGAGAAGGGGAGGAAGCCACCCATGAGTCACCACTTCTCCAAAAACCGCCGGTCACCTTGGCAAATGGATGAGTTTTGTGAGTTTTGTGCAGTCTTTTCACAAAACTATCAGTCCAATTTCGCTCCGGTCTGACTTTGGTTGTTCCTCGGTTGGATTTGAATTGAGTAATTCAATGTCAGGATCTTGAGATTTCTTCATTCAGCGTCTGATCTTGACCTTGGAATGACTCGTAACATCTTTTCAGCGTAAAATCCTCTCCTTAGCGTGTTTTCTCTCTAAGCGCCAAAATACCCTGTAGAAATATATCGGGACTAACAAGCAGAAGTTAGATAGACAAACAGTCTAATTTGGTGGGTTTTACTATGTTTTTGATATTCGTATAATTATGGTCCATCAGATTACCCCACACTTTTAGTTGTTCGTCCCGAACAATGCTATTAAAGGGCGGCACACTAAGTAAGTTTGTTGAAATATGAAAATTAGACTGTGGTACTAGATTTATCCTAATTCATGCATTACTTACTTATTACCAAATTGAACTGTGTAAATAAATAGAAGAAACTTGTTACTTGTACCTCCGTGCCGAGATGTAAATTATTCTGGATGTTTCGGGAGATAGCCCTTTTTAGGCTCCTGGACTGCAACCTCGGGACCGTCTCGCACTATATGGTTTCCTTGTAGCTTTCTCTAGCACGTGATTCGGTTCGAGTTTCAATGGGTTGAGTACTTTGATTTTCTTTTGGCGAGGGACTGCTTTTGTAGTGAATCGGCCTTTGGCCTTTGATTTGACTCTTTGAGTACTTCACTTTTTGTTCGGTTAAAACCTTCACAATTTTGGGCCTTTGGCCTCTTGATTTGCTTCTTTGAGCTTTTTGCGTCTTTGTGACTTGCTAGTCCATTTTCGCAAGCCTTTTTGGGAGGTCCAATCATCGCCCGCAAGCCTAAGGAAATACCTCCCCGCTCCTCTCATCCTTGTCGTTTCGCGCGGGTCAAGATGAGGGTCGCTCATCTATTTTCTCGGCTACTTTGACTAGAGAGAGGACGGTCTGATTCCCGTTCTCACCTTTTTTTCTTTTTGCATAAACACTGCATGGCGGAGATGACTTCAATCTTCACAGAAACCCGAAGTGCAGCCTCCACTGACTTCGAAAACCATATAGTTTGATTCGAGCCTTCGATTGCTTGCCAAGCCTCTCTATGGCATTTCTATCAACTCCACATCCCTAGTTTATCTCCGCACAAAGGGACAAATGAGAAGTTACGTTCTAAGTTTTTAGACAGTTGAATTTTCACAAGGTAAATGCATGAATTTTGATCTATCTTTTTCACATTCTTAAGTTCATATTTTCAAAAAGATAACACTAAAAAAGAAAAACATGTTATTTATTTATGTACACATGCGGATCTCACCCCACACTTTTGAATGAAGGCGTGCTTTTCAACACAACTTAGTTCGAAAGCCATGCAAGCAGACAATTACGAGAAGGAAATGATATTAAGGAAAGGTAAGATCAGAACTCCCTTTTTGTGTCGAATGACATGGCATGAGGCTGGATAATCGAGGTAGTTCGGCTGGGGCCTTGAACTCTCAGCGCAAACCCGGTAACTCACGGAAGCTGCCTGGCTGATCCGATCGTGCTCCAAAAACCAATTCCTAAATAGTCAATTCATTCTATGCACCAAGTGGGTGAGAGCGACTTATTGATAAAAACTAAAAGACAGAAAATAAAAAGATAGAAAGTAAGATAGTGTCGGGTTACCTCCCGACCAGTGTACTTGTTTTACGTCGTTGGCTCGACAGTACCTTATTCCTGGATCACTGGTTGGGATCCCATGGGTGGCTTAGGTCGAATTTCGCCACTGTTCCTGTGTTGGTTTTTGCCTTGTCTTTCCCCGATTTCTTGTGAGATGATGTGCTTGGGTCCTGTTCCCGTTGTTCTGGTGATTTCTCCTTCCAACGTCTCTGAGAAGGCGAGGGACCCTTTACAACTAGTCTCTTGAACTGGGTTTTCTGGTGTTTAGGGCTGCCTTGACCTGTCATGGCGAAAACATGCTCCATCGAGGAGTCGTTCTGCTCAGGCCCTTTTCCCATTCTCTTTTCAGCCTCTTCATGGATCACATAGTTTTCAGCGATTTGTCTATTGATCGAGGGGAAAAGTCAGGAAGCTTGCATCTTAAGGCTCGGTTCTGCCTCGTCGTGTCTGTTTGTGAGGAACTAGTCATAGATGGTTTCGGCTGCTTGGGTGATGATAGCTGGGTACGGCTTTGGCAGCATGTCGGTGGTATTCTGGACTTCTTCCATTGCTGACACTTCCTCTTTGCTCCCGATACTTTCTATATCCCAGTCTTCTGATGGCTCGAGAGTTTCTTCTGATGGCTCGGGAGTTTCTTCTGATGGCTCGGGAGTTTCTCCTTCTGTTTCTGGACTAGCCTCTTGCATTTATTTATCAGCTTGGGGCATTCGTTTTGTGGCTGCGACCAGGTCATTTATGAGGTACCACATGTCTGCCTGGGAGAAGTTCCTGGCTGATCTCCTCGTTGCTTCGTTAATCCTTGTTAGATCATCGGCCTTCATCCCACGAAGAAATTTTTGAAGCAGAACTTTCTTCGTGAATCCATGGTGTGGGCAGCTTGAGACGATGGTGCCATAGCTCGTGTAGTATTCGTCCAAAGTCTCATCACGGGATTGTTTAAGGCTCATGATTTTTTCTCGGGTTTGTTGTCGTAAGGATGGGGGGAGAATTCTCGAAGGAATGGAACGCAGAGGTCCACAAAATGTACTGCACTACTAGCGGTTGACGTATATTACCAGATCGTTGCAAAATCAGTTAAAGAAAATTTAAAGCATTTGAGTTTAAACTCCTCTAATATTTCATTTGCAGGTTTTATGAGGTGGCAAACGTGGTGAAAATTTTGGCAGTGTTGTACTGGGTCTTCTCCATCCGTGCCTCCGAACAGAGGAAGATGTCTTGTTGTCCATGCATATGAAGGGGGTTGCGTCATGAGGACATGGGAGGGAAAGAACAACTTATCCGACGGCTAATTCCCCGACAACGGCGCCAATTTGACGGAGCCCACTGCTCTGTTGTTAAGGTGCAATGTTCTCTGTACAAATACATTTATATTTTCCGCTACTCGCGACTTCACTACTGGGTAGTAAGTGGTAAGTAGGGGTCGAACCCAAGGAATTAGGGGGATACGTTGTTCTTTTAGGGATTTGTACAGCAGGAAGCGTGTTTTAAGGTTGATTGAGTTTTAGCAGTTATGACTAAGTGACTTTTTTGGTTGTTTTTGGTTTTGAGTGCGGAAAAGTAAATTACAAAAAATAAATACTGAAAAGTAAAAAGAAAGACTTACAGTGGGTGATGCGTGATTTGCGAGTCCTCCGGAAGATGAGCGGTTGATGATTGTAGTTATACTAATATTAAAAGTAAATACATGGGGGTTTGTAATCTGAAGAAAACATTCGGTTTCAGGGGCCTTGTATCATAGTTGTTTATCATTGACCGCTAATGATCATACTAAGTGTTCAAAGATGAATCGAGGCCATTTCTAAGCGCAAGACTTGCAACATCGTTTAAAACACTTGTTCTACTTTAGACTAATTCCTCCTTTCGAAGTATCTTAGCCTTATGTGCATCCATTTGATCTTCTGTTACGATTTCCCAAAATGGTTTTTTAGATAAGTCAAACTCCTCAGATAAGTTTTGTTTGTTACAGCTTCCACTTACCGAGTATGTTCACGAATCCCCACGGAAGAGCTTTGCTTGTTACAGCTTCCACTCAACCTTGGAAATTCTGACTATATATGGCACATAGAACAAGTTTTGAACACAAAGCGACATTAAGTGCAGGGTCTAAAACATTTTACAATACAAGTACACCCCTTTAACCGGATAAAGAGTTTAGCTACGAATATCCATAGAGGTGGATACCATAGCTAAATACTCGGGGGTTTTTGAAAACAGTAAGAGGAGAGGGGGTGGAATACTCAAGAACCAACAGGAGTATTCCCAATCCTACTGAATACTCAAGAACCAACAGGAGTATTATAATTTCAAACCGTTATAATACTCAAGAACCAACAGGAGTATTATTTCAAAAACCAAACTTACAAATTGCCAAACTTAGAGAGAGAAGTGAAATATGATTTGTGGATTTTTGGATTTGTGGATGATAAATGAGGAGGAGGAGCTCTCCTTTTATAGGCTAAGGGAGGAGGAATGGGTGGAGGAGATTGATTTAATCCAAGGGTGGAGGAGGAGGGGAGGAAGATGTGGTGGAGGAGCCACCACATGTCACATTCCCATGGTGGCTCATTTAGCCGCCGGTTGGAGGGAAGAAATGGAGGAGGATTTCCTCCCTTGGCCACCTCCAAGCAAAGCCACCGGTCACCCAAGGAGGAGAAGGGGAGGAAGCCACCCATGAGTCACCACTTCTCTAAAAACCGCCGGTCACCTTGGCAAATGGATGAGTTTTGTGAGTTTTGTGCAGTCTTTTAACAAAACTATCAGTCCAATTTCGCTTCGGTCTGACTTTGGTTGTTCCTCGGTTGGATTTGAATTGAGTAATTCAATGTCAGGATCTTGAGATTTCTTCATTCAGCGTCTGATCTTGACTTTGGAATGACTCGTAACATCTTTTCAGCGTAAAATCCTCTCCTTAGCGTGTTTTCTCTCTAAGCGCCAAAATACCCTGTAGAAATATATCAGGACTAACAAGCAGAAGTTAGATAGACAAACATTCTAATTTGGTGGGTTTTACTTTGTTTTTGATTCGTATAATTATGGTCCATCAAATCGCCTAGCCTCTAACACTGCTTCTCTCGAATTTTCAATCTCAGCTCTCCCTTGATCCTCTATGGGTAGGACGAGACTTCCTCCTGACCTAGTCTGTGACCTCCCCGAAGTCCAATCACCTTCTCTCGAAAGGGTGTCTTGATCACCGTGTGTGTGCGCTTGGTTGTTCAGCAACAACAATCTAATCAGCACACTGAACAGACTACTGCGCCGTTGATATTCTGGTGTGGAATGATTAGCCGGTCGTCGCTCCTCCTCCTCCTCCTCTACTCAAGATCACTCTCGTGTTTTCTAGTTCTCCAAAAGCGATGCTGATCAAGGAAACCCTAGCCTTGTATTTATAGTACACGGATGGTTCCTAAATCATTTAGGAGATCCAATCTTGAGTATTTAGGAAATCTTTCCTAAATATTGTCAAGCTTCCAAATCTTCAATCTTCAAGTATCTTTTGAATATCCTTTTGATAATCTTGGCAACTTGATAATGTAGCTCGAATATATTGTCAACCAATCTGATCTTCAACCGACGCTAGTCTCTAACCGACTCCAATCTGCATATCTTTGATATTAGGAAATTCCCAGATTAGGAAACGTCCCTTCTTCTGTTCCACGCTGTATGCGAGTTCCAATCTTTGGTTGAACAGCTCCTTGACTTCTTCTTGAACATTCTGAAGACGTTTTGCCAAAAGTCATGCCATTCGTAGGAACAACTTTTTCCCTTTGGTATTTTTGGCAAAACCAAATCATCTAGTTCTAACTACCAAAACTTTAGAGACTCGTACTGGTAAGATTGAGGGAACTAAGTCTACCTAAAAATTACTCCCCCTTTTTGCCACAATTGGCAAGGGGTGTTCAAAATAAGAGTTCAAGCAAATAAGTAAGAAAACAACAGTACTTCCAACAATTCGACAAGATTAACATGTTCAAAAATAGTTGCGAGTTAAAGTGTTTTTATCATGAACCTTTAAGCGGACGAGTCTTCTTCATCAGCTTTATCAGCCTCATCTTCACTAGGATATCTCGGAGCACACACCAATCTGTTCATAATACTGCAAATATTTTGAATTGAATAATGAGTTCCACCCATGCACCATCTTTTCTAGCTTTCTTCTTTGACATGTCAGCCAAATTGATTTGCTAGGGTTCTGCTCTTGGCTGACCTCCTTCTGGAACACTTAGTTGGTGACACTACATAGACCCAGAGAGGATCTAAGTGTATCGAAATGAGTTGTATCTAGTGGCTTGGTCAACTCTCCCACCATGCCCATCTTGAACTCCCTTTGCAGCTTCTCTACTACTCCCCCTCGCTCGCACCATGCTCTGGGCATTTGTTTGAGTCCAACCAATGCCTTCTGCAGAGTCTTGAGAAAGGGATGTCCCGAGCGTCTGTGCCACACCTCTTCTTCATTACTTTCGCTTACCAAACACTAGGTGTAGCCTCTGTTCCATCAATGCCTGTCATATGTACTGAGCATCCACTGTCAAAGATATAGTGATCTTCCTTCATAGGATTGGATGAGTGATGGACCAAAATTATACGAATCATAAACACAGTATAACCCCCTTATTTAGACATTTTGTCTATTTAACTTTTGCTTGTTAGTTCAGATATATTTTTGCAGGGTAATTCAGAGCTTAGAGAGAATACATATTAAAGAGGAGCTTTTAGAGCAGAAAAGATGTTACGAGTCAATCCAAGGTCAAGATCATATGCCGACTGAAGAAATATTAAGGATCCTGACGTTGAATCACTCATAACAAATTAATCAGAAGAATCAGGAGAGGAATCAAGACAGTCCGGGGAAGAAACACATTGACAGTTTTGTGAAAAGACTGCACAAAACTGTACAAAACTCACACATGGGCAAAGTGACCGGCCACTTGGGCAAGAGGTGACCAAGGGAGGAGCTCCTCCCCTTCCACCACCGGCAACCGGCGGCTCCTCCTCCCTTGACCGGCGGCTTTTGGGCTCCTCCACATGTCTCCTCCTCCTTCCTCCTCTCCTCCTCCCTTGGATCAAAAACACATGTTTCCATCTCCACCACCCATCTCCTCCCATTTTGGCTATAAAAGGAGGAGCTCCTCCCCTCATTTTCAACATCCCATAAGCAATTCACTTCTCTCTCTAAAAGTTTTGTAATTGTAAGTTTGGCTTTGGAAATAAAGGATAGCTCCCTTGGCGCTTCAACGGTTGTAAGTATTATTTCTAGTATTTATTCAACTATTTTTATTTCCTTAGTTATAATGTTTAGCGCGATAAATAGTAGATAAACTAGTAGTTCGGTCTAAGGGGCGCACTTGTATTATAAAATGTTTTAGACTATTAACGTATCGTCTCTCCTTAGTATTCAAAATTTATTCTATGTGCCATATATTCGGTTAGAACGTACAAGGTAGAGTGGATGCTTGGAATGGCAAAACTCTACAGCGGGGTTCGTAAACTTGTACGGATAAGTGGATGCTTTGAATGGCAAAGCTTATCTGAGAAGTTTGACTTTTCTTAAACACCATTTGGTTGATCGGGAATGATTGATCAAATGGATGCACATAGGCTAATATAACCGGGAGCGGAGTATTAGTCTAAATAGAATAAGTGCTCTACGTCCTTGGAATAGGCTAAACAGTGTACGCAAATCGAGTGCTTGGAATGGCCTTGATACACCGTTTGAATACTTAGTAGAGTCACTAAAGGTCAATGATAAACAGGATATAATACAAGGCCCCTGAAACCGAACGCTTTACTTCAATTATAAATTGCAATTTACTTTCTAGTACTAAAACCAACCAACCAACCAATCAATCAATCAATCACTTAGCTGGTAGCTTTAAAACCAACCAACCAACCTAAAACACGCTCTCTCGCTGGACAACCCCCTCAAAGAACATCTATTCCCCTGATTCCCTTGGGTTCGACCCCTACTTACCACTTGCTACCCAGTAGTTAAGTCGCGAGTAGCGGACTATAAATTTATTCTTGACGTTTGCACATAACGACTGTGCATCCATCAAAATTGGCGCCGTTGCCGGGGAATCAGCCATCGGATAAAGTTCTTTGAATCGTTACGTGCTTCAAAACAACATGTCTCGCGAAGAAAGTCACCATGACTACCAGGATGACGCAGAAATAAACATGTACGATCAAAGTGATGAGGTACCGTTTCCATTCGTCGACGATCCGGAACAACTCATCAGAAACAGAAGAGCTCGTGATAGGGAAGCAGTCAGAAGAAACCAAGAATTACCCGAGGACCGAAATGCAGCTGGTCCAGTACAACCTCCTATCCATCCCCCACGACCACAACCTCAACCTCGATACATGCCAAGAAGAGAACCCGCTTTCGACGACTACTACAGGGATAACTACTACCGTGAACCAAACTATGGGCGAGTTAAATGCCCCTAATTTCGAGACGCAGCCGTGGTGCATCTATAAGAGCCCTGAATTAGAAAACATAACCATCAACGCATCAGTGGCGCACAGCCTGCCAAAATTCTCAGGAGCTCAAGGAGAATCTGCCACAACTCACCTCCAACGCCTACATGGCATTTGCCTGAATCTAAAGCCCAATCGAGTGAATATGGACGACTTCAAGTTAAAGGCGTTCTATTTTTCCCTCATAGACTCGGCAAGCGACTGGTTCCTTTTATTGCCTTCCGGAAGCATCAGAACATGGGCTCAGATGCAGAAGAAATTCTTAGACAAATACTACCCGGCTGGAAGAGCAATGCAAGTAAGGAAGCAACTACTGGAAATCAAACAAGGTCCCAATGAAACCATGTACGATTACCTGGAAAAGTTCAATCACCTAGAAAGGAGCTGTTGTACCCTTGGATTGCCCGAGAAACTCGTCATCGAGTACCTCATTGATGGATTAAGACCCTTAGACAAAATGCTCTTGGATGCCTCAGCGGGAGGATCCATGATGAATCTATCATTAAGTGGCATAAGGAATCTCATCGCCAACGTTGCTGAAAATGCCCGATTTAGAGAAGAGACTATTCGTCAAGACGAATTCTCTCGATCAAAAAAGGTAGCACAAGCCGAGACATCAGTAAACTCCATAACTGAAGAGATGAAACAGTTAAAGGAGATGATGATCGAGATCATACGTAGACAGCCAGTTCCGGTAAAACCCTGCGAGTTCTGTGGTTCTACAGATCACAAAACTGACGCATGCCCAATACTGATAGAAGAAGAACCGGCGGAAGTGAATATAGTGGGAGGATATCAAGGACACAACAACAACAACGACAGAGCTGGACAAAACAGATAGTACGGTCAAATATCCAACCCAGGCTGGCGTAACAACAACAGCTATCCTCAGACGGAGACACAACCAGCTGTCCCTCAACTAGCGCAGTCATTCTACCAACCACCCCACCGACAATATCACCAGAACGCTCCATCGGCAGGCCAATATCACCAAAAAGGGCCAAATCAGTACCAAGCCAGCCTGAACAATCAGCAGGAACCAAGCAAGTCGCCCAATGACATGATAAAGGAGCTCGTGGGAAACATTAATCAATTGGGTACTTCACTACACCAGTACCAGGCCAAAACTGATGGGGCAATTTTAGAATTGACCAAACAAATGTCCCAGCTCGCCACCGCAATGTCAACACTCACTACTGAACCTGGCAGACTTCCTTCACAGACCGTCCAAAATCCTAAGGCGAACATAAGCATGATAAGGAGGTCAAACATGAAGGCTACACTAGGAGAAGTAGCACGGTCCCCAACCTACAGACTTACGAACAATCACTTCAACTGCAGACGTCGACCTGATTGGAATCAAGAGGAAGATTGACCCAATGATGGCAAAACATGGGTTACGCATGTTGACAAAGGACGGTACGCGTTCACTGTTTGCATAACACCGCCACCGCTCACACACTTTGACATATCAGCATCTGGTTGGGACTTCCCAACTAATACTTATGCTTCGAAGCAAAATGTTAAAGGGTCCGAGTATGCAAATCCTAAGCCAGGGAGTGGTCAGAATAGTCCGACAATAGAAAGAGCCCTCACTTCAGATCATGAGCCACAACCGGAAAGAAATAAAGACCCTGGGGCCTTTACAATCACCTGTGGTATTGGTGAAACCCAGATCCATAAATGCTTAGTCGATCTTGAGGCTGCTGTCAACGCCATGCCTTCCTCCTTGTATTACCTACTAGGACTTGGTCCGTTGAAACCACCTCGATCAAATATCGAGCTAGGAGATAAATCATGCATCCGCCCGGTTGGAGAACTGGAAGATGTAATACTCAATGTGGGAGAACTTGTCGTTGCTGCAGACTTCTATGTAATACCAACATAAGAAACCTGCGATGACGACCCACCAACAATAATATTGGGACGACCATTCCTCTACGCCACTAAACCAAAAATCGATGTGGGCAAGGGGTCATTATCACTTAAGTTCGGCGGCAAAATTGCACACTTCTACATTAATAAGAGCCGCCCAGACACAAAGAAACCGCCAGACATAACACCTATCTCAGATCACGGTGCACAGTTTTCTGACCTGTCATTAGAGACCAAAAAAGTATCAAGACCAGCAGCTATGGTCAAAGGTCTCCCACCTTCTCAGAAACAATGGAAAGAGAAAACACCAAAACCATGGAGCTCTTACTCCAGCAAGAAGTCAGGAAGAAGCAACACTGGAACGGTGGCGAAGTTTGACTTGAGCCACCCATGGGACCCAAACTAGTAATCCACAACGAGGTACTGTCGAGCCAACGACGTTAAACAAGTGCACTGGTCGGGAGGTAACCCGACACTATCTTACTTTTCCGCACTTTAATTTCTGTCATTTAAATTCAGTATTTAGTTTTAAGCTTGCATGACTTTTGAACTAAGGCATGCCTTCGTTCAAAAGTGGGGGGTGAGAACCAGTACATAAATAACATGCTTGCTGTTTTTTCTTTTTTTTAGTAATAGTATCTTTTTGAAAATATGAATTTAAGAATGTGAAAAAGATAAATCATAATTCATGCATTAACCTTGTGAAAATTCAACTGTTTAAAAACTTAGAATGTAACTTTCCATTTGTCCTTTGTGCTGAGATAACTAGGGATGTGGAGTTGACATAAACTGCCCTAGAGAGGCTTGGCAAGCAATCAAAGGATCAGATCAAACTATATGGTTTTCGAAGTCAGTGGAGGCTGCACTTCGAGTTTCAGTGAAAATTAAAGTCATCTCCGCCATGCAATGCAAAAGGCGAGGACGGGAATCAGACCGTCCTATCTCCGGTCAAAGTAGCTGAGAAAATAGATGAGCGACCCTCATCTTGACCCGCGCGAAACGACAGTCAAAGTAGCCGAGAAAATAGATGAGCGACCCTCACCTTGACCCGCGCAAAAACGGCAAAAACGAGAGGAGCGGGGAGGTATTTCCATAGGCTTGCGGGCGATGATTGGACCTCCCAAAAAGGCTTGAGAAAATGAAATAGCAGTCACAAAAAGGCGAAAAGCTCAATGAAGCAAATCAAGAGGCCAAAGGCCCAAAATTGTGAAGGTTTTAACCGAACAAAAAGTGAAGAACTCAAAAAGTCAAAACAAAGGCCAAATGCCGATTCACTACAAAAGCAGTCCCTCGCCAAAAGAAAATCAAAGTACTCAAACCATTGAAACCCGAACCGAATCACGTGCTAGAGAAAGCTACCAGAAAACCATATAGTGCGAGACGATCCCAAGATTGTAGTCCAGGAGCCTAAAAAGGGCTATCTCCCGAGACATCCAATATAATTTGCATCTCAGCACGGAGGTACAAGTATTAAGTTTCTTCTATTTATTTACGCAGTTTAATTTGGTAATAAGTAAGCAATGCATGAATTAGGATAGATCGAGTACCACAGTCTAATTTTCATATTTCAAAGCCAACTTATAGTACAGCCCTTTAATAGCATTGTTCGGGACGAACAACTAAAAGTGTGGAGTGATCTGATGGACCAAAATTATACGAATCATAAACACAGTATAACCCCCTTATTTAGACATTTTGTCTATTTAACTTTTGCTTGTTAGTTCAGATATATTTTTGTAGGGTAATTCAGAGCTTAGAGAGAATACATATTAAAGAGGAGCTTTTAGAGCAGAAAAGATGTTACGAGTCAATCCAAGGTCAAGATCATATGCCGACTGAAGAAATATTAAGGATCCTGACGTTGAATCACTCATAACAAATTAATCAGAAGAATCAGGAGAGGAATCAAGACAGTTCGGGGAAGAAACACATTGACAGTTTTGTGAAAAGACTACACAAAACTGTACAAAACTCACACATGGGCAAAGTGACCGGCCACTTGGGCAAGAGGTGACCAAGGGAGGAGCTTCTCCCCTTCCACCACCGGCAACCGGCGGCTCCTCCTCCCTTGACAGGCGGCTTTTGGGCTCCTCCACATGTCTCCTCCTCCTTCCTCCTCTCCTCCTCCCTTGGATCAAAAACACATGTTTCCATCTCCACCACCCATCTCCTCCCATTTTGGCTATAAAAGGAGGAGCTCCTCCCCTCATTTTCAACATCCCATAAGCAATTCACTTCTCTCTCTAAAAGTTTTGTAATTGTAAGTTTGGCTTTGGAAATAAAGGATAGCTCCCTTGGCGCTTCAACGGTTGTAAGTATTATTTCTAGTATTTATTCAACTGTTTTTATTTCCTGAGTTATAATGTTTAGCGCGATAAATAGTAGCTAAACTAGTAGTTCGGTCTAAGGGGTGCACTTGTATTATAAAATGTTTTAGACTATTAACTTAGCGTCTCTCCTTAGTATTCAAAACTTATTCTATGTGCCATATATTCGGTTAGAACGTCCAAGGTAGAGTGGATGCTTGGAATGGCAAAACTCTACAGCGGGGTTCGTAAACTTGTACGGATAAGTGGATGCTTGGAATGGCAAAGCTTATCTGAGAAGTTTGACTTATCTTAAACACCATTTGGTTGATCGGGAATGATTGATCAAATGGATGCACATAGGCTAATATAATCGGGAATGGAGTATTAGTCTAAATAGAATAAGTGCTCTACGTCCTTGGAATAGGCTAGACAGTGTACGCAAATCGAGTGCTTGGAATGGCCTTGATACACCGTTTGAATACTTAGTAGAGTCACTAAAGGTCAATGATAAACAGGATATAATACAAGGCCCCTGAAACCGAATGCTTTACTTCAATTATAAATTGCAATTTACTTTCTAGTACTAAAACCAACCAACC